>OX388285.1:1458750-2917500 GCA_947579855.1 Anticlea derivata | reverse complement strand
GCGATACTCGTTAGTTCGTTTAATTGTGTGTGTGTTGTTGGTTGATTGAATTTACCATGGCCGATACCGCAGTAGCTGCAGAGGCACCAGCCCCAGCAACTCCCGCAAAGAAGCCCAAGGCGTCCGCCGCCACCGCCGCCGCCAAGAAGCCGAAAGCGAAGCCCACACACCCGAAGACGTCTGAAATGGTGAACAGCGCTATCAAGGAGCTGAAGGAGCGCAGCGGCTCCTCGCTGAAGGCCATCAAGAAGTACATCGCCGCCGAGTACAAGGTCGACTCTGAGAAGCTCGCTCCGTTCATAAGGAAGTACCTAAAGAGCGCCGTCGAGTCGGGCGCTCTCATCCAGACAAAGGGCACCGGCGCTTCGGGCTCGTTCAAGTTGGAATCGAAGAGCGCCAAGTCAGCCGCCAGCAAGAAGGCATCCGGCGCCGCCAAGGCGAAGGTGTCCGCCGCGGCATCGTCACCGGCGAAGTCGAAGAAGGCCGCCGCTGCCGCACCCGCCGCGCTCTCCGCTGGAGGTAAGAGGAAGAAGGCAGCGGCAGCCGCCTCCGCATCGCCTTCCAAGTCGAAGGCCGCCAAGGCGACCACCCCCAAGGACAAGAGGGCCGCCGCCGCCGCGAAGAGGAAGCCGGCAGCAGCGAGGAAGGCCGCCGCCTCACCGGCCAAGGCCAAATCCGCCGCCGCCGCCGCACCCAAAGCGAAGAAGACAGCAAAGCCCCCGACCAAGAAACCAAAGGCGCCGAAACCGAAGAAGGCATCAGCCACTCCCAGGTCCAAGGCAGCCGTCGCCGCCGGCAAGAAGGCGTCAGCCTCGAAGAAGTAGGATCCATAGGTACAAAAGCGCACACCTATGCTCCTTGTGGGTGTCGGTTCGTCCGCCGCCGCCGTCGCCGCCTTCGTCGTCGTCGCATCCCGTCGGCGCCGCGGCTGCAGGCAGGCAGGCAGGCAGGAAGATCGCACCTTGCATACTACGCGTATGCGATACCCAAAAAGCCCTTTTCAGGGCTAACAAATCTTTCAAAACACGCACGTTATAATATAACGTGAAAAATGTTTCTAAAAGCAAAAAGACTTCAAACAAAACGCTTCTTTAGTAAGAGAGACACACACGCAAACACACCTACCAACACCCACACTACAACACTAAATTTTCTCCTTTATGGTGAAAATAATAATAAGTAAAGACACGCACGCAAAAATTTTGTCTATAAAACACACACACACACACACAATAATATACTAATAAATTTCAAGTTGATAGGTAGGTATACCAATTTCATTTTAACCCGACTGCCCGACAGCCACGACTGCCTAAACCTTAATAATAATAATAATTGCCAGCCATCCACCATAAGAAAGACCGATATAGATCCATTGTTTTATTGTTCTCTCTTCTTGGATTAGTTGTAAATTTTTATGACAACATTGTTCGCATTTTTGTTCAGTCAGCGCGCGCTTGTTCGTTCCCCCGCCCTTCGGCGTACTCGAAGCGCGTATATATATAAACGGAGTTCTAGCCTTAAAAAACTGACTATGGTCCCCCCGGCTCCGACCCACAACGCGTGGGCAAAGCCACTCCCCGGAACCAGTTTGGGTCGCCAGGCTAGCACCTCTCAGAGCGTGCCGGCCTACCGCCCCCCACCCCTTCGAAATCAGGCCAGTGCACCAGCGTACCGGCCACCCGCACAGTGCCATCCCTCTGCCCCTTCTGGGCAGGTGCAGAAGTCTGCCTTCAACGTCGCGGACTTCATCGCGTTTGGTGAAAAGTTTAGGACTTTTGAAGACCCCTTCGCCAGGTTAAATTTCCTAACGGAAAACAAAGCGCTGTTCAGCGCCTTCACCTCATCCAGCAACCCCCTTAATTAGCATCCAATATGGTTGCACAAAAGGAACGCTCGAAACCCCGCTCCGTCACCTTGGCATTTTTCAATGCCAACGGTCTCGCGCACCAACGCTTTCTGGTCGCGGACTTTCTGTCCCGACACCAAGTCGATATACTACTAGTGCAAGAAACCTTCTTGAAACCGGGCCATCGCAATCCTAGCTCAGGAGTGACATCAACGCACTCCTTACTCTGGGAAGCTCTGTCATTCTGGCGGGAGACTTCAACAGCAAGAATGTTCTTTGGAACTGTCTCTACGACACTCCCAACGGCAAGGTACTTGAGAGCTTAGCCGACTCCCTCAACTTTGATGTCATTCCTCCAATGACACCGACCCACTATCCGCATAATATAGCCCACAGACCCGACATACTAGATATGGCGTTGCTTAAGAATGTCTCCCTACGGTTGCATTCCATTGAAACGCTCCACGAACTGATCTCAGACCACCGCCCTGTGCTCATGCATTTGGGCTCCCCCACTGTAACGACCCCTTTGACCAAGACTGTGGTGCAATGGAATAAACTCGAGAAAGCTCTCGAGGATATACATTCGCCCGCCTTGGACAAAATCCCCGACGACATTATCTCCCCGGACGACATCACAATTGCGGTTGACTCCCTGACTAGCCATGTCACCACCGCCATAAGCGGGTCATCGAAGCAGGTCCCAGTGGTGGCTGACCGCCGCTGGGCCTTGCCAGATGATGTGAAACGGCTTATCACGGAGAAGAACGCAGCGATCCGACGCTATAGCTCATGGCCCACCGACATTAACCGACGCCGACTGCGCGCTCTCGAGCGCCTAGTCAAGAGCCGGGTCCGCGACCACCGTAATAACGAGTGGGACAGCACGCTCTCCGGGCTCAAGCCAAGCCACCTGGCCTACTGGGACTTGGCTCGATCCATGAAAGCGGATACTGTTTCAGTCATGCCCCCTCTGACCCGCCCCGATCAAACTTGTGCGTTCGATGACGACGAAAAGGCTGAATGCTTAGCTGAAAGCCTCGAGTCCCAATGCTCCCCTAGCCTCAACCCGGTCGACCCTGTGCACCTCCATACGGTGGACAGTGAAGTCGAACGTCTAGCTTCTTCAGATCCAACCGACTGTCCCCTTAACCATGTTAGGGCCTCAGAGGTTCAGGCGATTATTAAAAATCTCCGCACGCGAAAGGCCCCTGGCGCTGACGGCATCAGCAATAGGGTCCTAAAGCAATTTCCCACTGCCCTTATCTATCTCCTCGTCAGCATCTTCAATGCGGCTATGGCGACCTGCTCTTTCCCCGATGCCTGGAAGGAAGCCACTGTCATCGGCATTCCCAAACCGGGCAAGAAAATGTCGGAGCCTACTAGCTACCGCCCTATCAGTCTCCTCAGCTCCCTGGGGAAAATATATGAGCGACTCCTTCTGAATCGTCTCTGGTCCCATGTTCTCGAACATAACCTCCTCCCGGACGAACAGTTTGGCTTCCGAGCCAGACACTCGTGCCCACAGCAAGTGCTCCGCATCACGGAGCATGTGCTCTCCAATTTCTCCGGCACCTGGCCGGCTGATACAGGCGCGATCTTCCTCGATGTAGCGAAAGCTTTCGATAAAGTCTGGCACAACGGCTTGCTGTACAAGCTTTCCAAAATCGGAGTGCCAGTCAGACTCGTACTCATCTTGCGAGACTTCCTCCAAAATCGAAGCTTCCGATACCGCGTCGAAGGCACGCTCTCCAACCCCCGCCCCATCAGGGCCGGCGTCCCCCAGGGCTCTGCCCTCTCCCCATTGCTGTTCACGCTGTATACCAGCGACATACCTCGCACCCATAAGGTGGAAATCGCCCTATTCGCGGACGATACAGCCCTATACACATCCGATAGGAACGCCAATCGGGTGTGTATAAGGTTGCAGCAAGCCCTCTCCGATCTTGGCGAGTGGTTTCGCAAATGGCGCATCGAGGTCAACCCGACTAAAAGTGCAGCAGTGTACTTTCACCAGGGCATAACCAGGCCCAATAGCAAAAGTCCCCTCAGGACTATCACCCTCTTCGGCGAACCCATCCCTTGGGTACCGTCTACCCGTTACCTCGGGGTCATCCTAGACAGTCGTCTATCCTTCCGCGAGCACACTAAGAAAGTTGGCAACAACGCCAAGTTTTATCTTAGCCGGCTCCATGCCCTCTTGTGCAAGAAGAGTAAAATGTCTCTTAGAAATAAGTTGACGCTTTACAAAGCTTGCATAAGACCAGTCATGACTTACGCCTCAGTAGCTTTTGCTCACTCCAAACACGTAAAGTCCCTGCAAATTATCCAAAATAAATTCTTGCGGAAAGCCACTGGTTCACCATGGTACGTTCGTAACGTTGACCTACATCGAGACCTCAACCTCGAAACCATAGCCCAGTTCATGAAACGTGCCTCAAGGCGGTATTATGACTCGGCCCCTCACCATCCGAACCCGCTCGTTTCAAACGTCCCAGACTACCCCATCGTACTTAACGGTGAGAAATTCCTCCGTAGGCCAAGACATGTTCTTGAAGATCCAGATGACGAGATCACCTCCGCTAACGCGGAGGCGATCCCTTCATCTAACACCGACACATAAAAACACTCAATACATCACACCGACCCCGCCGGCGGGGTCGACGACGACGTCCCGTCCCTGCGTTTCCACCCCGTCAGGGTGATGGCCTCCTCAAAAAACCTCTCTCTGGCAACAGCCCAAGCCGAGGTCCGTACCTAAGTGGTGCCCTTGCGCTCGTTGCCAAAACCTAACCTTTTTTCGGCAGTAGCGCCCTCTGCGCTCGCCTAGCCCGGTGTAGCTGGCAGTGGTCATAAGAGACCCACAGCATATAAATCCGTTCGAAAAAAAAGAAAAAAAAAAAAAAAAAGCCTTAAAAAAATATCACTCAGCTCCGCTCGCCAGTTCGAGGCGCGCGCGTATTGTTATTGAGTGCTGTGCGTGTTCATTATAAACAAATCATGTCAGGTCGCGGCAAAGGTGGCAAAGTTAAGGGTAAGGCAAAGTCCCGATCCAACCGTGCCGGTCTGCAGTTCCCAGTCGGTCGTATCCATCGTCTGCTAAGGCACGGCAACTATGCCGAGCGCGTCGGTGCCGGAGCGCCCGTTTACCTCGCCGCCGTAATGGAGTACCTGGCCGCCGAGGTGCTCGAGCTAGCAGGGAACGCGGCTAGAGACAACAAGAAGACTAGGATCATCCCTCGCCACCTTCAGCTGGCGATAAGGAACGACGAGGAGCTGAACAAGCTACTATCCGGCGTGACCATCGCGCAGGGCGGTGTCCTGCCCAACATCCAGGCCGTGCTCCTACCCAAGAAGACCGAGAAGAAAGCTTGAAAGCATCCCTAGTACTTAGGGAGTGGTGTTGAAAACATCAAACAAAACAAAAACGGCCCTTTTCAGGGCCACAAAATGATTCAATATAATTAATAAAATTAAAATGTTTCAATGACTACTACTATGGAATACGTTTCATGCATGTTGACAAAATTACCTACTCTTCTGTCTTATAAATGCGAAAGTTTGTTAGGATGTTTAGAATGTTTTTTTTTTTTTTTTTCTTCATTATTATTAATTATTATGCAATTAAGTTATATTTATTAGGTTAATTTTGCAGGAGACGATGATGATGTAATTTATTGCCAATTCTGTTACATTAAGTATATTATATTCGTTGTTAATAATAAATTGGTGTGGTGGTATCTGATATGTCCAATAGATTTAGGTAAGCAAGCCAGTCCCGCTCAGATATATCTTGTATATCATAATATTATTATATTATTATTTATAGTGGTAGTGTTTGTATCGTCGTCAACGTAGATCGTAGATTCATTTAAATTATAATTAAATTAAATTCAAAAATAATTATTAGGTATGGTATAATACCTACCTACAAGAATGCATAGAGGAGATGAGGCGAGGGGGGCTATTTTACAGTGTGCGAGAGAGATACGATAACGTGTCCCTTTCTATCATCTCAAGCGTAGAGCGCTATTGGTCTTTGAAACAGAACGCGCTTGTACAAGCGCGCCGCGTCGCTTGTCCGGAGCCTATTAAAATATGAAAAAGAGCGAGTATCGGAAAAAAATCATTCAGTCTGACTGCAGCTCTAGTTGCGGACAGACCGACCGGACCGACCGATTAACTAACTAACTGTTGTTGTGTTATATTATATCGCGTTCAACATGCCGCCCAAAACCAGCGGTAAGGCCGCCAAGAAATCTGGCAAGGCCCAGAAGAACATCTCCAAGACCGACAAGAAAAAGAAGAAGCACAAGAGGAAGGAGAGCTACGCCATCTACATCTACAAGGTGCTGAAGCAGGTCCACCCGGACACTGGTATCTCCAGTAAGGCGATGTCTATCATGAACTCGTTCGTGAACGATATCTTCGAACGCATCGCTGCTGAGGCGTCGCGCCTCGCGCACTACAACAAGCGATCCACCATCACCTCTAGGGAGGTGCAAACCTCCGTGAGACTCCTGCTGCCAGGCGAGCTGGCGAAGCACGCGGTCAGCGAGGGTACCAAGGCGGTCACCAAGTACACCAGCTCAAAGTAGAGGGACGCGATCAGTTTGCGCTCTACCAAAAAATAACAAAAAGGCCCTTTTCAGGGCCACAAAACAATTCGATATTCATGAAAAATAATAATAATGAATGTTTCTTTTGATTTTAAGACGCGTCTTGCTAAAATAATATATATGTATGTAATATATATATATATATCGTATATTATACTTGCTTGGCTTACCGCTCGCTACACAGATAGCATGCATGCCATGCGTTGCATTGCTTCGAATGGCGAATTCGCCAAGGATAATAGAGCCAGAATCTAATAGATAGGTATCTGTAGGTTTGGCGAGTTGTTGATACATTTTTATTTTAGTTAGTAGGTAATATATAATTATATATATATATATATATATATATATACATTTTTTTTTTTTTTTTTTTTTTTTTAATAATATAAATCTGTTCCATCCAAAGGAAGAGTTGTCTGGATGAGATCACTCTTAGTGATAAGACTTATCGATCTATCGTATAATGTACGCAAACAAGGTAGGGGTGCTGCTTTGCTTGCGGGGCGTGCCCCCCCCTCCGCGTACGGTTCCGTCCCTCGCGTTCTGTTCACTATAAATATAAGAGCGTTAGTGCGGCTTATATTTTCTAGTTAGTTCGCTCGCACCGCGCCGTTCAGTCGGTCTTGTCTAATTTATTAGTTTTGGTTGAGTAGATATAAATAAAGAAGAAAGTAAGTAAGTGCTGCCATGGCTCGTACCAAGCAAACAGCCCGCAAGTCGACCGGTGGTAAGGCGCCGCGCAAGCAGCTCGCCACCAAGGCCGCTCGCAAGAGCGCGCCCGCAACCGGTGGTGTCAAGAAGCCCCATCGCTACAGGCCCGGCACGGTCGCCCTGCGCGAGATCCGTCGTTACCAGAAGAGCACCGAGCTTCTCATCCGCAAGCTACCGTTCCAGCGGCTGGTGCGTGAGATTGCGCAGGACTTCAAGACCGACCTCCGTTTTCAGAGCTCAGCGGTAATGGCGCTCCAGGAGGCCAGCGAGGCGTACCTCGTCGGTCTCTTCGAGGACACCAACTTGTGCGCTATTCACGCTAAGCGTGTCACAATCATGCCTAAGGACATCCAACTGGCTCGCAGGATCAGAGGAGAACGCGCCTAGAGAGCGCTCTCTCTCTCTCCCTCAACAAAAAGGCCCTTTTCAGGGCCACACATGATTCGATAAAAACACCGATGCGTTTCTTTGCACTATATAAAGTAAAACGTTTGTCTTTAAAAAACAAAAATTAATACAAAAAAAAAAAAAAAAATCCCACCTACATTACATAAAAGATTTGTACCTACACCACCAAAGTACGTAGGAAGGTAGGTAGGTACACAGCTGGCTGGCGATATAATAATATGACGAAGCTCTACTAGTAGGTACATACATCGTATCGTATTTGTTTATTTCTAATATAATGTAGTACTCTGTACTTACTTGTTTTATCAGAAGAAAAAAAGACCGTTCATCGTTGCATTATGAAAAAAAAAAAAAAAAAAAAAAAAAAACCCGCAGGGCGGCGCCCCTCTCGCGCCCGCCGACCGTCCATTGTCGACGCGTCCGTTTCTCCGGCGCGCACGTTAGTATAAATATAAGGGGGTTACCATTGCTTGCGCTATCCAGTCAGTCGGTCGATATCACAGTAAGTGGGCGCGCATAGCTGTGCGTTCGTTCGTGTTTAGTGCGAGTGAGATTTGATTCAATTCAAGAAAAATGACAGGCCGCGGCAAGGGTGGTAAAGGTCTTGGGAAAGGTGGTGCCAAGCGCCACAGGAAAGTGCTGCGTGATAACATCCAGGGCATCACCAAGCCCGCGATCCGTCGTCTGGCGCGCAGGGGCGGTGTTAAGCGTATCTCCGGTCTGATCTACGAGGAGACGCGCGGCGTGCTGAAGGTGTTCCTAGAGAACGTGATCCGCGACGCTGTCACGTACACAGAGCACGCAAAGAGGAAGACGGTCACCGCCATGGATGTGGTCTACGCTCTGAAACGCCAGGGCCGCACCCTGTACGGTTTCGGCGGTTAATTCAGTATTGTGTCGGGCGGACAACAACTACCAACCAACATCTTCTTGGCTGATACGCACACGTATACGTCATATAAAAACAAAAGGCCCTTTTCAGGGCCGCATACGATTCTGTTATTATTGATTTATAATACTGTTTCTGACTGACAATAAAAGTTCAAACATAAAGAATAGCATGCACTGCACTGCAGCAGAGTGTGGTTATTGTACCTTTTATATAATTCGGCTGTTTCAATGAAAAATTTCACACACGCACATTATTAATTACGTACTATATACTACGTACGTGATCTCGATCTTCGAATATTATGGAATATTATTAGACATACATAGTTGGCTTAAGTTAGTAGTATATAGGTAGCAAATAGGTATTCCGAATCCATTACAGATCTGTCAGTTAGGTGAGTGAATAATAATTAAGAGTTAGTAGGTAAATACATAGCATTCTAATTATTTTACTACAGGTACCTAGGTATGTACTTTAAATATTTATTATTATAAAATAATAAAAATACGGATAGATTGTGTGTAAATTTGAATGCGTTTATTTGAAAATGGCTGGCAACTGGTTAACTGAACTGGTAAGTGCTGCAGATTGTAACACTATTTTAAGCATCATTCTTTGAGTATTTGTATGAGTTTTGTTGTTAATTTTAGTGAATTATTTTAATTTATTTTATAGTTTTACATTTTTACATTAATATAATAAACGAATTATGCTATTTGGTTTGGTTCTCGAGCAGTGTTTCACTCTGAATCTGTGCATAGTGTTTTACGAGCTTTCAAACATTTGCAGTTATGTATGTCTATATATATGGAAATATGGCTTATATGGTGTTACATTTAGAAATTGATATGTTCGACGTTTATTTGTCTCGAGTAAATTGTGTATCTAAGTAATCTAATAGTGAAAAATTTAATTTAAAGACGAGCCGACCTACCCTTGGTCACGAGTGGCGGGAAAAAATGTTCATATCTCGTTAGCGTGCAAGTATATCACAGTGAAAGATGCACTGATCGACGATCATGTTCAAAGCGAAGACCCTCTCCGGCCGAGAAAATGTCGAACAGTATGTTAATCTGCAGAAAATCAAATTTAATTAGACCGATGTTAGTGAAAAGTTGTAAGAGCTCCTACGAGAAATCGTATCTCGGCTGTGCCGTTTTCCTTACGGTCTTGCCTTTTGTACGAAAATTGAACTGAAAAAAAAATGCAAAGAAACTAGCGCCACCTCTGTCCGTCACTGACGTATACCTTCGCAACATTCACGCGTCCGCGATACTCGTTAGTTCGTTTAATTGTGTGTGTGTTGTTGGTTGATTGAATTTACCATGGCCGATACCGCAGTAGCTGCAGAGGCACCAGCCCCAGCAACTCCCGCAAAGAAGCCCAAGGCGTCCGCCGCCACCGCCGCCGCCAAGAAGCCGAAAGCGAAGCCCACACACCCGAAGACGTCTGAAATGGTGAACAGCGCTATCAAGGAGCTGAAGGAGCGCAGCGGCTCCTCGCTGAAGGCCATCAAGAAGTACATCGCCGCCGAGTACAAGGTCGACTCTGAGAAGCTCGCTCCGTTCATAAGGAAGTACCTAAAGAGCGCCGTCGAGTCGGGCGCTCTCATCCAGACAAAGGGCACCGGCGCTTCGGGCTCGTTCAAGTTGGAATCGAAGAGCGCCAAGTCAGCCGCCAGCAAGAAGGCATCCGGCGCCGCCAAGGCGAAGGTGTCCGCCGCGGCATCGTCACCGGCGAAGTCGAAGAAGGCCGCCGCTGCCGCACCCGCCGCGCTCTCCGCTGGAGGTAAGAGGAAGAAGGCAGCGGCAGCCGCCTCCGCATCGCCTTCCAAGTCGAAGGCCGCCAAGGCGACCACCCCCAAGGACAAGAGGGCCGCCGCCGCCGCGAAGAGGAAGCCGGCAGCAGCGAGGAAGGCCGCCGCCTCACCGGCCAAGGCCAAATCCGCCGCCGCCGCCGCACCCAAAGCGAAGAAGACAGCAAAGCCCCCGACCAAGAAACCAAAGGCGCCGAAACCGAAGAAGGCATCAGCCACTCCCAGGTCCAAGGCAGCCGTCGCCGCCGGCAAGAAGGCGTCAGCCTCGAAGAAGTAGGATCCATAGGTACAAAAGCGCACACCTATGCTCCTTGTGGGTGTCGGTTCGTCCGCCGCCGCCGTCGCCGCCTTCGTCGTCGTCGCATCCCGTCGGCGCCGCGGCTGCAGGCAGGCAGGCAGGCAGGAAGATCGCACCTTGCATACTACGCGTATGCGATACCCAAAAAGCCCTTTTCAGGGCTAACAAATCTTTCAAAACACGCACGTTATAATATAACGTGAAAAATGTTTCTAAAAGCAAAAAGACTTCAAACAAAACGCTTCTTTAGTAAGAGAGACACACACGCAAACACACCTACCAACACCCACACTACAACACTAAATTTTCTCCTTTATGGTGAAAATAATAATAAGTAAAGACACGCACGCAAAAATTTTGTCTATAAAACACACACACACACACACAATAATATACTAATAAATTTCAAGTTGATAGGTAGGTATACCAATTTCATTTTAACCCGACTGCCCGACAGCCACGACTGCCTAAACCTTAATAATAATAATAATTGCCAGCCATCCACCATAAGAAAGACCGATATAGATCCATTGTTTTATTGTTCTCTCTTCTTGGATTAGTTGTAAATTTTTATGACAACATTGTTCGCATTTTTGTTCAGTCAGCGCGCGCTTGTTCGTTCCCCCGCCCTTCGGCGTACTCGAAGCGCGTATATATATAAACGGAGTTCTAGCCTTAAAAAACTGACTATGGTCCCCCCGGCTCCGACCCACAACGCGTGGGCAAAGCCACTCCCCGGAACCAGTTTGGGTCGCCAGGCTAGCACCTCTCAGAGCGTGCCGGCCTACCGCCCCCCACCCCTTCGAAATCAGGCCAGTGCACCAGCGTACCGGCCACCCGCACAGTGCCATCCCTCTGCCCCTTCTGGGCAGGTGCAGAAGTCTGCCTTCAACGTCGCGGACTTCATCGCGTTTGGTGAAAAGTTTAGGACTTTTGAAGACCCCTTCGCCAGGTTAAATTTCCTAACGGAAAACAAAGCGCTGTTCAGCGCCTTCACCTCATCCAGCAACCCCCTTAATTAGCATCCAATATGGTTGCACAAAAGGAACGCTCGAAACCCCGCTCCGTCACCTTGGCATTTTTCAATGCCAACGGTCTCGCGCACCAACGCTTTCTGGTCGCGGACTTTCTGTCCCGACACCAAGTCGATATACTACTAGTGCAAGAAACCTTCTTGAAACCGGGCCATCGCAATCCTAGCTCAGGAGTGACATCAACGCACTCCTTACTCTGGGAAGCTCTGTCATTCTGGCGGGAGACTTCAACAGCAAGAATGTTCTTTGGAACTGTCTCTACGACACTCCCAACGGCAAGGTACTTGAGAGCTTAGCCGACTCCCTCAACTTTGATGTCATTCCTCCAATGACACCGACCCACTATCCGCATAATATAGCCCACAGACCCGACATACTAGATATGGCGTTGCTTAAGAATGTCTCCCTACGGTTGCATTCCATTGAAACGCTCCACGAACTGATCTCAGACCACCGCCCTGTGCTCATGCATTTGGGCTCCCCCACTGTAACGACCCCTTTGACCAAGACTGTGGTGCAATGGAATAAACTCGAGAAAGCTCTCGAGGATATACATTCGCCCGCCTTGGACAAAATCCCCGACGACATTATCTCCCCGGACGACATCACAATTGCGGTTGACTCCCTGACTAGCCATGTCACCACCGCCATAAGCGGGTCATCGAAGCAGGTCCCAGTGGTGGCTGACCGCCGCTGGGCCTTGCCAGATGATGTGAAACGGCTTATCACGGAGAAGAACGCAGCGATCCGACGCTATAGCTCATGGCCCACCGACATTAACCGACGCCGACTGCGCGCTCTCGAGCGCCTAGTCAAGAGCCGGGTCCGCGACCACCGTAATAACGAGTGGGACAGCACGCTCTCCGGGCTCAAGCCAAGCCACCTGGCCTACTGGGACTTGGCTCGATCCATGAAAGCGGATACTGTTTCAGTCATGCCCCCTCTGACCCGCCCCGATCAAACTTGTGCGTTCGATGACGACGAAAAGGCTGAATGCTTAGCTGAAAGCCTCGAGTCCCAATGCTCCCCTAGCCTCAACCCGGTCGACCCTGTGCACCTCCATACGGTGGACAGTGAAGTCGAACGTCTAGCTTCTTCAGATCCAACCGACTGTCCCCTTAACCATGTTAGGGCCTCAGAGGTTCAGGCGATTATTAAAAATCTCCGCACGCGAAAGGCCCCTGGCGCTGACGGCATCAGCAATAGGGTCCTAAAGCAATTTCCCACTGCCCTTATCTATCTCCTCGTCAGCATCTTCAATGCGGCTATGGCGACCTGCTCTTTCCCCGATGCCTGGAAGGAAGCCACTGTCATCGGCATTCCCAAACCGGGCAAGAAAATGTCGGAGCCTACTAGCTACCGCCCTATCAGTCTCCTCAGCTCCCTGGGGAAAATATATGAGCGACTCCTTCTGAATCGTCTCTGGTCCCATGTTCTCGAACATAACCTCCTCCCGGACGAACAGTTTGGCTTCCGAGCCAGACACTCGTGCCCACAGCAAGTGCTCCGCATCACGGAGCATGTGCTCTCCAATTTCTCCGGCACCTGGCCGGCTGATACAGGCGCGATCTTCCTCGATGTAGCGAAAGCTTTCGATAAAGTCTGGCACAACGGCTTGCTGTACAAGCTTTCCAAAATCGGAGTGCCAGTCAGACTCGTACTCATCTTGCGAGACTTCCTCCAAAATCGAAGCTTCCGATACCGCGTCGAAGGCACGCTCTCCAACCCCCGCCCCATCAGGGCCGGCGTCCCCCAGGGCTCTGCCCTCTCCCCATTGCTGTTCACGCTGTATACCAGCGACATACCTCGCACCCATAAGGTGGAAATCGCCCTATTCGCGGACGATACAGCCCTATACACATCCGATAGGAACGCCAATCGGGTGTGTATAAGGTTGCAGCAAGCCCTCTCCGATCTTGGCGAGTGGTTTCGCAAATGGCGCATCGAGGTCAACCCGACTAAAAGTGCAGCAGTGTACTTTCACCAGGGCATAACCAGGCCCAATAGCAAAAGTCCCCTCAGGACTATCACCCTCTTCGGCGAACCCATCCCTTGGGTACCGTCTACCCGTTACCTCGGGGTCATCCTAGACAGTCGTCTATCCTTCCGCGAGCACACTAAGAAAGTTGGCAACAACGCCAAGTTTTATCTTAGCCGGCTCCATGCCCTCTTGTGCAAGAAGAGTAAAATGTCTCTTAGAAATAAGTTGACGCTTTACAAAGCTTGCATAAGACCAGTCATGACTTACGCCTCAGTAGCTTTTGCTCACTCCAAACACGTAAAGTCCCTGCAAATTATCCAAAATAAATTCTTGCGGAAAGCCACTGGTTCACCATGGTACGTTCGTAACGTTGACCTACATCGAGACCTCAACCTCGAAACCATAGCCCAGTTCATGAAACGTGCCTCAAGGCGGTATTATGACTCGGCCCCTCACCATCCGAACCCGCTCGTTTCAAACGTCCCAGACTACCCCATCGTACTTAACGGTGAGAAATTCCTCCGTAGGCCAAGACATGTTCTTGAAGATCCAGATGACGAGATCACCTCCGCTAACGCGGAGGCGATCCCTTCATCTAACACCGACACATAAAAACACTCAATACATCACACCGACCCCGCCGGCGGGGTCGACGACGACGTCCCGTCCCTGCGTTTCCACCCCGTCAGGGTGATGGCCTCCTCAAAAAACCTCTCTCTGGCAACAGCCCAAGCCGAGGTCCGTACCTAAGTGGTGCCCTTGCGCTCGTTGCCAAAACCTAACCTTTTTTCGGCAGTAGCGCCCTCTGCGCTCGCCTAGCCCGGTGTAGCTGGCAGTGGTCATAAGAGACCCACAGCATATAAATCCGTTCGAAAAAAAAGAAAAAAAAAAAAAAAAAGCCTTAAAAAAATATCACTCAGCTCCGCTCGCCAGTTCGAGGCGCGCGCGTATTGTTATTGAGTGCTGTGCGTGTTCATTATAAACAAATCATGTCAGGTCGCGGCAAAGGTGGCAAAGTTAAGGGTAAGGCAAAGTCCCGATCCAACCGTGCCGGTCTGCAGTTCCCAGTCGGTCGTATCCATCGTCTGCTAAGGCACGGCAACTATGCCGAGCGCGTCGGTGCCGGAGCGCCCGTTTACCTCGCCGCCGTAATGGAGTACCTGGCCGCCGAGGTGCTCGAGCTAGCAGGGAACGCGGCTAGAGACAACAAGAAGACTAGGATCATCCCTCGCCACCTTCAGCTGGCGATAAGGAACGACGAGGAGCTGAACAAGCTACTATCCGGCGTGACCATCGCGCAGGGCGGTGTCCTGCCCAACATCCAGGCCGTGCTCCTACCCAAGAAGACCGAGAAGAAAGCTTGAAAGCATCCCTAGTACTTAGGGAGTGGTGTTGAAAACATCAAACAAAACAAAAACGGCCCTTTTCAGGGCCACAAAATGATTCAATATAATTAATAAAATTAAAATGTTTCAATGACTACTACTATGGAATACGTTTCATGCATGTTGACAAAATTACCTACTCTTCTGTCTTATAAATGCGAAAGTTTGTTAGGATGTTTAGAATGTTTTTTTTTTTTTTTTTCTTCATTATTATTAATTATTATGCAATTAAGTTATATTTATTAGGTTAATTTTGCAGGAGACGATGATGATGTAATTTATTGCCAATTCTGTTACATTAAGTATATTATATTCGTTGTTAATAATAAATTGGTGTGGTGGTATCTGATATGTCCAATAGATTTAGGTAAGCAAGCCAGTCCCGCTCAGATATATCTTGTATATCATAATATTATTATATTATTATTTATAGTGGTAGTGTTTGTATCGTCGTCAACGTAGATCGTAGATTCATTTAAATTATAATTAAATTAAATTCAAAAATAATTATTAGGTATGGTATAATACCTACCTACAAGAATGCATAGAGGAGATGAGGCGAGGGGGGCTATTTTACAGTGTGCGAGAGAGATACGATAACGTGTCCCTTTCTATCATCTCAAGCGTAGAGCGCTATTGGTCTTTGAAACAGAACGCGCTTGTACAAGCGCGCCGCGTCGCTTGTCCGGAGCCTATTAAAATATGAAAAAGAGCGAGTATCGGAAAAAAATCATTCAGTCTGACTGCAGCTCTAGTTGCGGACAGACCGACCGGACCGACCGATTAACTAACTAACTGTTGTTGTGTTATATTATATCGCGTTCAACATGCCGCCCAAAACCAGCGGTAAGGCCGCCAAGAAATCTGGCAAGGCCCAGAAGAACATCTCCAAGACCGACAAGAAAAAGAAGAAGCACAAGAGGAAGGAGAGCTACGCCATCTACATCTACAAGGTGCTGAAGCAGGTCCACCCGGACACTGGTATCTCCAGTAAGGCGATGTCTATCATGAACTCGTTCGTGAACGATATCTTCGAACGCATCGCTGCTGAGGCGTCGCGCCTCGCGCACTACAACAAGCGATCCACCATCACCTCTAGGGAGGTGCAAACCTCCGTGAGACTCCTGCTGCCAGGCGAGCTGGCGAAGCACGCGGTCAGCGAGGGTACCAAGGCGGTCACCAAGTACACCAGCTCAAAGTAGAGGGACGCGATCAGTTTGCGCTCTACCAAAAAATAACAAAAAGGCCCTTTTCAGGGCCACAAAACAATTCGATATTCATGAAAAATAATAATAATGAATGTTTCTTTTGATTTTAAGACGCGTCTTGCTAAAATAATATATATGTATGTAATATATATATATATATCGTATATTATACTTGCTTGGCTTACCGCTCGCTACACAGATAGCATGCATGCCATGCGTTGCATTGCTTCGAATGGCGAATTCGCCAAGGATAATAGAGCCAGAATCTAATAGATAGGTATCTGTAGGTTTGGCGAGTTGTTGATACATTTTTATTTTAGTTAGTAGGTAATATATAATTATATATATATATATATATATATATATACATTTTTTTTTTTTTTTTTTTTTTTTTAATAATATAAATCTGTTCCATCCAAAGGAAGAGTTGTCTGGATGAGATCACTCTTAGTGATAAGACTTATCGATCTATCGTATAATGTACGCAAACAAGGTAGGGGTGCTGCTTTGCTTGCGGGGCGTGCCCCCCCCTCCGCGTACGGTTCCGTCCCTCGCGTTCTGTTCACTATAAATATAAGAGCGTTAGTGCGGCTTATATTTTCTAGTTAGTTCGCTCGCACCGCGCCGTTCAGTCGGTCTTGTCTAATTTATTAGTTTTGGTTGAGTAGATATAAATAAAGAAGAAAGTAAGTAAGTGCTGCCATGGCTCGTACCAAGCAAACAGCCCGCAAGTCGACCGGTGGTAAGGCGCCGCGCAAGCAGCTCGCCACCAAGGCCGCTCGCAAGAGCGCGCCCGCAACCGGTGGTGTCAAGAAGCCCCATCGCTACAGGCCCGGCACGGTCGCCCTGCGCGAGATCCGTCGTTACCAGAAGAGCACCGAGCTTCTCATCCGCAAGCTACCGTTCCAGCGGCTGGTGCGTGAGATTGCGCAGGACTTCAAGACCGACCTCCGTTTTCAGAGCTCAGCGGTAATGGCGCTCCAGGAGGCCAGCGAGGCGTACCTCGTCGGTCTCTTCGAGGACACCAACTTGTGCGCTATTCACGCTAAGCGTGTCACAATCATGCCTAAGGACATCCAACTGGCTCGCAGGATCAGAGGAGAACGCGCCTAGAGAGCGCTCTCTCTCTCTCCCTCAACAAAAAGGCCCTTTTCAGGGCCACACATGATTCGATAAAAACACCGATGCGTTTCTTTGCACTATATAAAGTAAAACGTTTGTCTTTAAAAAACAAAAATTAATACAAAAAAAAAAAAAAAAATCCCACCTACATTACATAAAAGATTTGTACCTACACCACCAAAGTACGTAGGAAGGTAGGTAGGTACACAGCTGGCTGGCGATATAATAATATGACGAAGCTCTACTAGTAGGTACATACATCGTATCGTATTTGTTTATTTCTAATATAATGTAGTACTCTGTACTTACTTGTTTTATCAGAAGAAAAAAAGACCGTTCATCGTTGCATTATGAAAAAAAAAAAAAAAAAAAAAAAAAAACCCGCAGGGCGGCGCCCCTCTCGCGCCCGCCGACCGTCCATTGTCGACGCGTCCGTTTCTCCGGCGCGCACGTTAGTATAAATATAAGGGGGTTACCATTGCTTGCGCTATCCAGTCAGTCGGTCGATATCACAGTAAGTGGGCGCGCATAGCTGTGCGTTCGTTCGTGTTTAGTGCGAGTGAGATTTGATTCAATTCAAGAAAAATGACAGGCCGCGGCAAGGGTGGTAAAGGTCTTGGGAAAGGTGGTGCCAAGCGCCACAGGAAAGTGCTGCGTGATAACATCCAGGGCATCACCAAGCCCGCGATCCGTCGTCTGGCGCGCAGGGGCGGTGTTAAGCGTATCTCCGGTCTGATCTACGAGGAGACGCGCGGCGTGCTGAAGGTGTTCCTAGAGAACGTGATCCGCGACGCTGTCACGTACACAGAGCACGCAAAGAGGAAGACGGTCACCGCCATGGATGTGGTCTACGCTCTGAAACGCCAGGGCCGCACCCTGTACGGTTTCGGCGGTTAATTCAGTATTGTGTCGGGCGGACAACAACTACCAACCAACATCTTCTTGGCTGATACGCACACGTATACGTCATATAAAAACAAAAGGCCCTTTTCAGGGCCGCATACGATTCTGTTATTATTGATTTATAATACTGTTTCTGACTGACAATAAAAGTTCAAACATAAAGAATAGCATGCACTGCACTGCAGCAGAGTGTGGTTATTGTACCTTTTATATAATTCGGCTGTTTCAATGAAAAATTTCACACACGCACATTATTAATTACGTACTATATACTACGTACGTGATCTCGATCTTCGAATATTATGGAATATTATTAGACATACATAGTTGGCTTAAGTTAGTAGTATATAGGTAGCAAATAGGTATTCCGAATCCATTACAGATCTGTCAGTTAGGTGAGTGAATAATAATTAAGAGTTAGTAGGTAAATACATAGCATTCTAATTATTTTACTACAGGTACCTAGGTATGTACTTTAAATATTTATTATTATAAAATAATAAAAATACGGATAGATTGTGTGTAAATTTGAATGCGTTTATTTGAAAATGGCTGGCAACTGGTTAACTGAACTGGTAAGTGCTGCAGATTGTAACACTATTTTAAGCATCATTCTTTGAGTATTTGTATGAGTTTTGTTGTTAATTTTAGTGAATTATTTTAATTTATTTTATAGTTTTACATTTTTACATTAATATAATAAACGAATTATGCTATTTGGTTTGGTTCTCGAGCAGTGTTTCACTCTGAATCTGTGCATAGTGTTTTACGAGCTTTCAAACATTTGCAGTTATGTATGTCTATATATATGGAAATATGGCTTATATGGTGTTACATTTAGAAATTGATATGTTCGACGTTTATTTGTCTCGAGTAAATTGTGTATCTAAGTAATCTAATAGTGAAAAATTTAATTTAAAGACGAGCCGACCTACCCTTGGTCACGAGTGGCGGGAAAAAATGTTCATATCTCGTTAGCGTGCAAGTATATCACAGTGAAAGATGCACTGATCGACGATCATGTTCAAAGCGAAGACCCTCTCCGGCCGAGAAAATGTCGAACAGTATGTTAATCTGCAGAAAATCAAATTTAATTAGACCGATGTTAGTGAAAAGTTGTAAGAGCTCCTACGAGAAATCGTATCTCGGCTGTGCCGTTTTCCTTACGGTCTTGCCTTTTGTACGAAAATTGAACTGAAAAAAAAATGCAAAGAAACTAGCGCCACCTCTGTCCGTCACTGACGTATACCTTCGCAACATTCACGCGTCCGCGATACTCGTTAGTTCGTTTAATTGTGTGTGTGTTGTTGGTTGATTGAATTTACCATGGCCGATACCGCAGTAGCTGCAGAGGCACCAGCCCCAGCAACTCCCGCAAAGAAGCCCAAGGCGTCCGCCGCCACCGCCGCCGCCAAGAAGCCGAAAGCGAAGCCCACACACCCGAAGACGTCTGAAATGGTGAACAGCGCTATCAAGGAGCTGAAGGAGCGCAGCGGCTCCTCGCTGAAGGCCATCAAGAAGTACATCGCCGCCGAGTACAAGGTCGACTCTGAGAAGCTCGCTCCGTTCATAAGGAAGTACCTAAAGAGCGCCGTCGAGTCGGGCGCTCTCATCCAGACAAAGGGCACCGGCGCTTCGGGCTCGTTCAAGTTGGAATCGAAGAGCGCCAAGTCAGCCGCCAGCAAGAAGGCATCCGGCGCCGCCAAGGCGAAGGTGTCCGCCGCGGCATCGTCACCGGCGAAGTCGAAGAAGGCCGCCGCTGCCGCACCCGCCGCGCTCTCCGCTGGAGGTAAGAGGAAGAAGGCAGCGGCAGCCGCCTCCGCATCGCCTTCCAAGTCGAAGGCCGCCAAGGCGACCACCCCCAAGGACAAGAGGGCCGCCGCCGCCGCGAAGAGGAAGCCGGCAGCAGCGAGGAAGGCCGCCGCCTCACCGGCCAAGGCCAAATCCGCCGCCGCCGCCGCACCCAAAGCGAAGAAGACAGCAAAGCCCCCGACCAAGAAACCAAAGGCGCCGAAACCGAAGAAGGCATCAGCCACTCCCAGGTCCAAGGCAGCCGTCGCCGCCGGCAAGAAGGCGTCAGCCTCGAAGAAGTAGGATCCATAGGTACAAAAGCGCACACCTATGCTCCTTGTGGGTGTCGGTTCGTCCGCCGCCGCCGTCGCCGCCTTCGTCGTCGTCGCATCCCGTCGGCGCCGCGGCTGCAGGCAGGCAGGCAGGCAGGAAGATCGCACCTTGCATACTACGCGTATGCGATACCCAAAAAGCCCTTTTCAGGGCTAACAAATCTTTCAAAACACGCACGTTATAATATAACGTGAAAAATGTTTCTAAAAGCAAAAAGACTTCAAACAAAACGCTTCTTTAGTAAGAGAGACACACACGCAAACACACCTACCAACACCCACACTACAACACTAAATTTTCTCCTTTATGGTGAAAATAATAATAAGTAAAGACACGCACGCAAAAATTTTGTCTATAAAACACACACACACACACACAATAATATACTAATAAATTTCAAGTTGATAGGTAGGTATACCAATTTCATTTTAACCCGACTGCCCGACAGCCACGACTGCCTAAACCTTAATAATAATAATAATTGCCAGCCATCCACCATAAGAAAGACCGATATAGATCCATTGTTTTATTGTTCTCTCTTCTTGGATTAGTTGTAAATTTTTATGACAACATTGTTCGCATTTTTGTTCAGTCAGCGCGCGCTTGTTCGTTCCCCCGCCCTTCGGCGTACTCGAAGCGCGTATATATATAAACGGAGTTCTAGCCTTAAAAAACTGACTATGGTCCCCCCGGCTCCGACCCACAACGCGTGGGCAAAGCCACTCCCCGGAACCAGTTTGGGTCGCCAGGCTAGCACCTCTCAGAGCGTGCCGGCCTACCGCCCCCCACCCCTTCGAAATCAGGCCAGTGCACCAGCGTACCGGCCACCCGCACAGTGCCATCCCTCTGCCCCTTCTGGGCAGGTGCAGAAGTCTGCCTTCAACGTCGCGGACTTCATCGCGTTTGGTGAAAAGTTTAGGACTTTTGAAGACCCCTTCGCCAGGTTAAATTTCCTAACGGAAAACAAAGCGCTGTTCAGCGCCTTCACCTCATCCAGCAACCCCCTTAATTAGCATCCAATATGGTTGCACAAAAGGAACGCTCGAAACCCCGCTCCGTCACCTTGGCATTTTTCAATGCCAACGGTCTCGCGCACCAACGCTTTCTGGTCGCGGACTTTCTGTCCCGACACCAAGTCGATATACTACTAGTGCAAGAAACCTTCTTGAAACCGGGCCATCGCAATCCTAGCTCAGGAGTGACATCAACGCACTCCTTACTCTGGGAAGCTCTGTCATTCTGGCGGGAGACTTCAACAGCAAGAATGTTCTTTGGAACTGTCTCTACGACACTCCCAACGGCAAGGTACTTGAGAGCTTAGCCGACTCCCTCAACTTTGATGTCATTCCTCCAATGACACCGACCCACTATCCGCATAATATAGCCCACAGACCCGACATACTAGATATGGCGTTGCTTAAGAATGTCTCCCTACGGTTGCATTCCATTGAAACGCTCCACGAACTGATCTCAGACCACCGCCCTGTGCTCATGCATTTGGGCTCCCCCACTGTAACGACCCCTTTGACCAAGACTGTGGTGCAATGGAATAAACTCGAGAAAGCTCTCGAGGATATACATTCGCCCGCCTTGGACAAAATCCCCGACGACATTATCTCCCCGGACGACATCACAATTGCGGTTGACTCCCTGACTAGCCATGTCACCACCGCCATAAGCGGGTCATCGAAGCAGGTCCCAGTGGTGGCTGACCGCCGCTGGGCCTTGCCAGATGATGTGAAACGGCTTATCACGGAGAAGAACGCAGCGATCCGACGCTATAGCTCATGGCCCACCGACATTAACCGACGCCGACTGCGCGCTCTCGAGCGCCTAGTCAAGAGCCGGGTCCGCGACCACCGTAATAACGAGTGGGACAGCACGCTCTCCGGGCTCAAGCCAAGCCACCTGGCCTACTGGGACTTGGCTCGATCCATGAAAGCGGATACTGTTTCAGTCATGCCCCCTCTGACCCGCCCCGATCAAACTTGTGCGTTCGATGACGACGAAAAGGCTGAATGCTTAGCTGAAAGCCTCGAGTCCCAATGCTCCCCTAGCCTCAACCCGGTCGACCCTGTGCACCTCCATACGGTGGACAGTGAAGTCGAACGTCTAGCTTCTTCAGATCCAACCGACTGTCCCCTTAACCATGTTAGGGCCTCAGAGGTTCAGGCGATTATTAAAAATCTCCGCACGCGAAAGGCCCCTGGCGCTGACGGCATCAGCAATAGGGTCCTAAAGCAATTTCCCACTGCCCTTATCTATCTCCTCGTCAGCATCTTCAATGCGGCTATGGCGACCTGCTCTTTCCCCGATGCCTGGAAGGAAGCCACTGTCATCGGCATTCCCAAACCGGGCAAGAAAATGTCGGAGCCTACTAGCTACCGCCCTATCAGTCTCCTCAGCTCCCTGGGGAAAATATATGAGCGACTCCTTCTGAATCGTCTCTGGTCCCATGTTCTCGAACATAACCTCCTCCCGGACGAACAGTTTGGCTTCCGAGCCAGACACTCGTGCCCACAGCAAGTGCTCCGCATCACGGAGCATGTGCTCTCCAATTTCTCCGGCACCTGGCCGGCTGATACAGGCGCGATCTTCCTCGATGTAGCGAAAGCTTTCGATAAAGTCTGGCACAACGGCTTGCTGTACAAGCTTTCCAAAATCGGAGTGCCAGTCAGACTCGTACTCATCTTGCGAGACTTCCTCCAAAATCGAAGCTTCCGATACCGCGTCGAAGGCACGCTCTCCAACCCCCGCCCCATCAGGGCCGGCGTCCCCCAGGGCTCTGCCCTCTCCCCATTGCTGTTCACGCTGTATACCAGCGACATACCTCGCACCCATAAGGTGGAAATCGCCCTATTCGCGGACGATACAGCCCTATACACATCCGATAGGAACGCCAATCGGGTGTGTATAAGGTTGCAGCAAGCCCTCTCCGATCTTGGCGAGTGGTTTCGCAAATGGCGCATCGAGGTCAACCCGACTAAAAGTGCAGCAGTGTACTTTCACCAGGGCATAACCAGGCCCAATAGCAAAAGTCCCCTCAGGACTATCACCCTCTTCGGCGAACCCATCCCTTGGGTACCGTCTACCCGTTACCTCGGGGTCATCCTAGACAGTCGTCTATCCTTCCGCGAGCACACTAAGAAAGTTGGCAACAACGCCAAGTTTTATCTTAGCCGGCTCCATGCCCTCTTGTGCAAGAAGAGTAAAATGTCTCTTAGAAATAAGTTGACGCTTTACAAAGCTTGCATAAGACCAGTCATGACTTACGCCTCAGTAGCTTTTGCTCACTCCAAACACGTAAAGTCCCTGCAAATTATCCAAAATAAATTCTTGCGGAAAGCCACTGGTTCACCATGGTACGTTCGTAACGTTGACCTACATCGAGACCTCAACCTCGAAACCATAGCCCAGTTCATGAAACGTGCCTCAAGGCGGTATTATGACTCGGCCCCTCACCATCCGAACCCGCTCGTTTCAAACGTCCCAGACTACCCCATCGTACTTAACGGTGAGAAATTCCTCCGTAGGCCAAGACATGTTCTTGAAGATCCAGATGACGAGATCACCTCCGCTAACGCGGAGGCGATCCCTTCATCTAACACCGACACATAAAAACACTCAATACATCACACCGACCCCGCCGGCGGGGTCGACGACGACGTCCCGTCCCTGCGTTTCCACCCCGTCAGGGTGATGGCCTCCTCAAAAAACCTCTCTCTGGCAACAGCCCAAGCCGAGGTCCGTACCTAAGTGGTGCCCTTGCGCTCGTTGCCAAAACCTAACCTTTTTTCGGCAGTAGCGCCCTCTGCGCTCGCCTAGCCCGGTGTAGCTGGCAGTGGTCATAAGAGACCCACAGCATATAAATCCGTTCGAAAAAAAAGAAAAAAAAAAAAAAAAAGCCTTAAAAAAATATCACTCAGCTCCGCTCGCCAGTTCGAGGCGCGCGCGTATTGTTATTGAGTGCTGTGCGTGTTCATTATAAACAAATCATGTCAGGTCGCGGCAAAGGTGGCAAAGTTAAGGGTAAGGCAAAGTCCCGATCCAACCGTGCCGGTCTGCAGTTCCCAGTCGGTCGTATCCATCGTCTGCTAAGGCACGGCAACTATGCCGAGCGCGTCGGTGCCGGAGCGCCCGTTTACCTCGCCGCCGTAATGGAGTACCTGGCCGCCGAGGTGCTCGAGCTAGCAGGGAACGCGGCTAGAGACAACAAGAAGACTAGGATCATCCCTCGCCACCTTCAGCTGGCGATAAGGAACGACGAGGAGCTGAACAAGCTACTATCCGGCGTGACCATCGCGCAGGGCGGTGTCCTGCCCAACATCCAGGCCGTGCTCCTACCCAAGAAGACCGAGAAGAAAGCTTGAAAGCATCCCTAGTACTTAGGGAGTGGTGTTGAAAACATCAAACAAAACAAAAACGGCCCTTTTCAGGGCCACAAAATGATTCAATATAATTAATAAAATTAAAATGTTTCAATGACTACTACTATGGAATACGTTTCATGCATGTTGACAAAATTACCTACTCTTCTGTCTTATAAATGCGAAAGTTTGTTAGGATGTTTAGAATGTTTTTTTTTTTTTTTTTCTTCATTATTATTAATTATTATGCAATTAAGTTATATTTATTAGGTTAATTTTGCAGGAGACGATGATGATGTAATTTATTGCCAATTCTGTTACATTAAGTATATTATATTCGTTGTTAATAATAAATTGGTGTGGTGGTATCTGATATGTCCAATAGATTTAGGTAAGCAAGCCAGTCCCGCTCAGATATATCTTGTATATCATAATATTATTATATTATTATTTATAGTGGTAGTGTTTGTATCGTCGTCAACGTAGATCGTAGATTCATTTAAATTATAATTAAATTAAATTCAAAAATAATTATTAGGTATGGTATAATACCTACCTACAAGAATGCATAGAGGAGATGAGGCGAGGGGGGCTATTTTACAGTGTGCGAGAGAGATACGATAACGTGTCCCTTTCTATCATCTCAAGCGTAGAGCGCTATTGGTCTTTGAAACAGAACGCGCTTGTACAAGCGCGCCGCGTCGCTTGTCCGGAGCCTATTAAAATATGAAAAAGAGCGAGTATCGGAAAAAAATCATTCAGTCTGACTGCAGCTCTAGTTGCGGACAGACCGACCGGACCGACCGATTAACTAACTAACTGTTGTTGTGTTATATTATATCGCGTTCAACATGCCGCCCAAAACCAGCGGTAAGGCCGCCAAGAAATCTGGCAAGGCCCAGAAGAACATCTCCAAGACCGACAAGAAAAAGAAGAAGCACAAGAGGAAGGAGAGCTACGCCATCTACATCTACAAGGTGCTGAAGCAGGTCCACCCGGACACTGGTATCTCCAGTAAGGCGATGTCTATCATGAACTCGTTCGTGAACGATATCTTCGAACGCATCGCTGCTGAGGCGTCGCGCCTCGCGCACTACAACAAGCGATCCACCATCACCTCTAGGGAGGTGCAAACCTCCGTGAGACTCCTGCTGCCAGGCGAGCTGGCGAAGCACGCGGTCAGCGAGGGTACCAAGGCGGTCACCAAGTACACCAGCTCAAAGTAGAGGGACGCGATCAGTTTGCGCTCTACCAAAAAATAACAAAAAGGCCCTTTTCAGGGCCACAAAACAATTCGATATTCATGAAAAATAATAATAATGAATGTTTCTTTTGATTTTAAGACGCGTCTTGCTAAAATAATATATATGTATGTAATATATATATATATATCGTATATTATACTTGCTTGGCTTACCGCTCGCTACACAGATAGCATGCATGCCATGCGTTGCATTGCTTCGAATGGCGAATTCGCCAAGGATAATAGAGCCAGAATCTAATAGATAGGTATCTGTAGGTTTGGCGAGTTGTTGATACATTTTTATTTTAGTTAGTAGGTAATATATAATTATATATATATATATATATATATATATACATTTTTTTTTTTTTTTTTTTTTTTTTAATAATATAAATCTGTTCCATCCAAAGGAAGAGTTGTCTGGATGAGATCACTCTTAGTGATAAGACTTATCGATCTATCGTATAATGTACGCAAACAAGGTAGGGGTGCTGCTTTGCTTGCGGGGCGTGCCCCCCCCTCCGCGTACGGTTCCGTCCCTCGCGTTCTGTTCACTATAAATATAAGAGCGTTAGTGCGGCTTATATTTTCTAGTTAGTTCGCTCGCACCGCGCCGTTCAGTCGGTCTTGTCTAATTTATTAGTTTTGGTTGAGTAGATATAAATAAAGAAGAAAGTAAGTAAGTGCTGCCATGGCTCGTACCAAGCAAACAGCCCGCAAGTCGACCGGTGGTAAGGCGCCGCGCAAGCAGCTCGCCACCAAGGCCGCTCGCAAGAGCGCGCCCGCAACCGGTGGTGTCAAGAAGCCCCATCGCTACAGGCCCGGCACGGTCGCCCTGCGCGAGATCCGTCGTTACCAGAAGAGCACCGAGCTTCTCATCCGCAAGCTACCGTTCCAGCGGCTGGTGCGTGAGATTGCGCAGGACTTCAAGACCGACCTCCGTTTTCAGAGCTCAGCGGTAATGGCGCTCCAGGAGGCCAGCGAGGCGTACCTCGTCGGTCTCTTCGAGGACACCAACTTGTGCGCTATTCACGCTAAGCGTGTCACAATCATGCCTAAGGACATCCAACTGGCTCGCAGGATCAGAGGAGAACGCGCCTAGAGAGCGCTCTCTCTCTCTCCCTCAACAAAAAGGCCCTTTTCAGGGCCACACATGATTCGATAAAAACACCGATGCGTTTCTTTGCACTATATAAAGTAAAACGTTTGTCTTTAAAAAACAAAAATTAATACAAAAAAAAAAAAAAAAATCCCACCTACATTACATAAAAGATTTGTACCTACACCACCAAAGTACGTAGGAAGGTAGGTAGGTACACAGCTGGCTGGCGATATAATAATATGACGAAGCTCTACTAGTAGGTACATACATCGTATCGTATTTGTTTATTTCTAATATAATGTAGTACTCTGTACTTACTTGTTTTATCAGAAGAAAAAAAGACCGTTCATCGTTGCATTATGAAAAAAAAAAAAAAAAAAAAAAAAAACCCGCAGGGCGGCGCCCCTCTCGCGCCCGCCGACCGTCCATTGTCGACGCGTCCGTTTCTCCGGCGCGCACGTTAGTATAAATATAAGGGGGTTACCATTGCTTGCGCTATCCAGTCAGTCGGTCGATATCACAGTAAGTGGGCGCGCATAGCTGTGCGTTCGTTCGTGTTTAGTGCGAGTGAGATTTGATTCAATTCAAGAAAAATGACAGGCCGCGGCAAGGGTGGTAAAGGTCTTGGGAAAGGTGGTGCCAAGCGCCACAGGAAAGTGCTGCGTGATAACATCCAGGGCATCACCAAGCCCGCGATCCGTCGTCTGGCGCGCAGGGGCGGTGTTAAGCGTATCTCCGGTCTGATCTACGAGGAGACGCGCGGCGTGCTGAAGGTGTTCCTAGAGAACGTGATCCGCGACGCTGTCACGTACACAGAGCACGCAAAGAGGAAGACGGTCACCGCCATGGATGTGGTCTACGCTCTGAAACGCCAGGGCCGCACCCTGTACGGTTTCGGCGGTTAATTCAGTATTGTGTCGGGCGGACAACAACTACCAACCAACATCTTCTTGGCTGATACGCACACGTATACGTCATATAAAAACAAAAGGCCCTTTTCAGGGCCGCATACGATTCTGTTATTATTGATTTATAATACTGTTTCTGACTGACAATAAAAGTTCAAACATAAAGAATAGCATGCACTGCACTGCAGCAGAGTGTGGTTATTGTACCTTTTATATAATTCGGCTGTTTCAATGAAAAATTTCACACACGCACATTATTAATTACGTACTATATACTACGTACGTGATCTCGATCTTCGAATATTATGGAATATTATTAGACATACATAGTTGGCTTAAGTTAGTAGTATATAGGTAGCAAATAGGTATTCCGAATCCATTACAGATCTGTCAGTTAGGTGAGTGAATAATAATTAAGAGTTAGTAGGTAAATACATAGCATTCTAATTATTTTACTACAGGTACCTAGGTATGTACTTTAAATATTTATTATTATAAAATAATAAAAATACGGATAGATTGTGTGTAAATTTGAATGCGTTTATTTGAAAATGGCTGGCAACTGGTTAACTGAACTGGTAAGTGCTGCAGATTGTAACACTATTTTAAGCATCATTCTTTGAGTATTTGTATGAGTTTTGTTGTTAATTTTAGTGAATTATTTTAATTTATTTTATAGTTTTACATTTTTACATTAATATAATAAACGAATTATGCTATTTGGTTTGGTTCTCGAGCAGTGTTTCACTCTGAATCTGTGCATAGTGTTTTACGAGCTTTCAAACATTTGCAGTTATGTATGTCTATATATATGGAAATATGGCTTATATGGTGCTACATTTAGAAATTGATATGTTCGACGTTTATTTGTCTCGAGTAAATTGTGTATCTAAGTAATCTAATAGTGAAAAATTTAATTTAAAGACGAGCCGACCTACCCTTGGTCACGAGTGGCGGGAAAAAATGTTCATATCTCGTTAGCGTGCAAGTATATCACAGTGAAAGATGCACTGATCGACGATCATGTTCAAAGCGAAGACCCTCTCCGGCCGAGAAAATGTCGAACAGTATGTTAATCTGCAGAAAATCAAATTTAATTAGACCGATGTTAGTGAAAAGTTGTAAGAGCTCCTACGAGAAATCGTATCTCGGCTGTGCCGTTTTCCTTACGGTCTTGCCTTTTGTACGAAAATTGAACTGAAAAAAAAATGCAAAGAAACTAGCGCCACCTCTGTCCGTCACTGACGTATACCTTCGCAACATTCACGCGTCCGCGATACTCGTTAGTTCGTTTAATTGTGTGTGTGTTGTTGGTTGATTGAATTTACCATGGCCGATACCGCAGTAGCTGCAGAGGCACCAGCCCCAGCAACTCCCGCAAAGAAGCCCAAGGCGTCCGCCGCCACCGCCGCCGCCAAGAAGCCGAAAGAGCCCACCCACCCGAAGACGTCTGAAATGGTGAACAGCGCTATCAAGGAGCTGAAGGAGCGCAGCGGCTCCTCGCTGAAGGCCATCAAGAAGTACATCGCCGCCGAGTACAAGGTCGACTCTGAGAAGCTCGCTCCGTTCATAAGGAAGTACCTAAAGAGCGCCGTCGAGTCGGGCGCTCTCATCCAGACAAAGGGCACCGGCGCTTCGGGCTCGTTCAAGTTGGAATCGAAGAGCGCCAAGTCAGCCGCCAGCAAGAAGGCATCCGGCGCCGCCAAGGCGAAGGTGTCCGCCGCGGCATCGTCACCGGCGAAGTCGAAGAAGGCCGCCGCTGCCGCACCCGCCGCGCTCTCCGCTGGAGGTAAGAGGAAGAAGGCAGCGGCAGCCGCCTCCGCATCGCCTTCCAAGTCGAAGGCCGCCAAGGCGACCACCCCCAAGGACAAGAGGGCCGCCGCCGCCGCGAAGAGGAAGCCGGCAGCAGCGAGGAAGGCCGCCGCCTCACCGGCCAAGGCCAAATCCGCCGCCGCCGCCGCACCCAAAGCGAAGAAGACAGCAAAGCCCCCGACCAAGAAACCAAAGGCGCCGAAACCGAAGAAGGCATCAGCCACTCCCAGGTCCAAGGCAGCCGTCGCCGCCGGCAAGAAGGCGTCAGCCTCGAAGAAGTAGGATCCATAGGTACAAAAGCGCACACCTATGCTCCTTGTGGGTGTCGGTTCGTCCGCCGCCGCCGTCGCCGCCTTCGTCGTCGTCGCATCCCGTCGGCGCCGCGGCTGCAGGCAGGCAGGCAGGCAGGAAGATCGCACCTTGCATACTACGCGTATGCGATACCCAAAAAGCCCTTTTCAGGGCTAACAAATCTTTCAAAACACGCACGTTATAATATAACGTGAAAAATGTTTCTAAAAGCAAAAAGACTTCAAACAAAACGCTTCTTTAGTAAGAGAGACACACACGCAAACACACCTACCAACACCTACCACACTACAACACTACATTTTCTCCTTTATGGTGAAAATAATAATAAGTAAAGACACGCACGCAAAAATTTTGTCTATAAAACACACACACACACACACAATAATATACTAATAAATTTCAAGTTGATAGGTAGGTATACCAATTTCATTTTAACCCGACTGCCCGACTCCCGACTCCGACTCCATCTAAATATACGCAATTTTAGGGCACCTCCATTTATACCAAAGCTGTTTCGCTGCTTACCAATCACAAGCCTGGAAAAACAGCCAATCAGAAACCTTTATTTCCACATGCGTATAGTGGTGCTGTATAAAAATAAATTGAATATCTTATGTATGGTTGTATTGATTTGTCACTCCACCTGATTATACGTATCGCTTACGGACCACAGTTAGATGTCGACAACGTTTTATGGAAAAACACTAGAGTAGATAGATTCAGATGACCACGCCTGACGGGGCTGGAACTAGCCCCATCAAATGACCCTACGCACGAAAACTAGAAATAATCTCAAAAAGAAAAAGTCAACTTAAGAAAAGGTGATGCAAATACAGGATCCTCAAATTCAACACCTCACCCCTCTGGGTTTCCCCCAGGATTACGACGCCCTGTGTAGCCTACGACAATATGACGCGCAACCATCGAACCCACAACATTGAGAGCCTGCCCCTGGTCACGTCTCAAGGGAAGCCAGCGCCAGAACTTTTTTTTTTACGTGGGGACATCCATCATGGATCCCTCCTTTTGCGGGGGCAAAAGAAGGGTATGTCGGACTCCTACCGACTAAAACCACCACGTTGGCCAGGCTCCATGCCATATCTAGGGGCTCCACAAGACGAAAGTCTACAATCAGTGCGTGTTGCCAGTGATGACTTATGGCACTGAGACTTGGTCGTTAACTATAGGCCTCCTACACAAGAATTAGCAAGTTGAAGTGGCAGTGGGCAACTGGGCAGGTCATATAGGTCGCAGAACCGACAACCAACTCGAATGGTGACCACGAACCGGGCGACGCATTGTTGGAAGGCCACCCATCCGCTAGACTGATAACATTGTAAAGGTTACAGGAAAAGGCTAAAGACCGTTCGTCGTGGAACTCTTTGGGGGAGGCCTATGTCCGTCCAGCAGTAGACTTCTACAGGTTGTTGATGATACAATATCTTACCTACTGTATTTTTTACCTGCCTACACTAAAATCAATTCTTTGTGGTGAGTCACTGGTGTTTATCAACTTTCAAAATGAATCTATGTAGTTCGAGAGTATGTCCAAAGTCGTGAATATCAGTTTCACAGGTAGGTACATTACGATACGTTGTTTTAGAAGGTGGGGCAAAGCGAGATTTTTCTCTCTCGAAATTGGAGCAGCCCGCCTGGAGGTACCTCCGCCTTACAGAAGATTCAATTCAATTCAAGTATTTTATTTCAGCTTTCACTTATTATACTTTCTACAGCCATATATTTTAAAAGGAAAAAATAAATTAAATAACACAAATTAATAACTACCTACACACAGACACCGATTTATGTGCACTGCATCGCCGGTACGAATGGTGCACCTGGGTGCAGTGCTTCATAAAGATGCAGTCGGTGTCCAGCCTCGCCTATATAGCTATAAGTTTCAGGTAGCTGTTGGAGCTGCCCCGCACGCGACGCATCAAGGATGACGTTCTCTTGCGGATGATCGCATAAAATTCATCGACGCGTGCGTCTGCGAACATCCCCGATGCGCTGCAAAAGTATGGCAGCCTAAACTACACCCTGAAACTATTATTATATTGGACTCGAAAAGCATTCCAGTAGGCCTTGGCAAAGTTAACCCAGAGACTGCACGTGTAGAAAGACTGGCAGTACGCCTTGAACAGACCCAGTGGCCCAGAGATTGCAGCCTTTAATTGAAGATTGGATTAAAACAATTTAAATCCTTCTATTAACTTTATTCTCTAACGTTGTGATAGATAATCTTATATAGTATACATACAGATATATGTACATAAGAAATAAACGAAAATAAATAAATAAAAAATAATATTTATTACATCATAATAAATTAACATGATTTGTTATTCTTATATACTGTAACATGGTTATCAAATCGCATCTAACATACTCGGTGTGGAACAAATTCACTAGGATCACACTACGGACTTGCCAGTGCCATCTTAATATCATACATTGAATATCACATAATGACCAATAATTATACTACAATCGTCCGTTTAGCAAGAACCGTCGCATAATGTGACAACCGCCACCAAATATACAAGCAGCGGAATGAGGGGTTCTCGTACTCATAAACAATACTTCCGCATACTTATCAAAGAGGACACTAACTTATTACAATGTATGTATGGAAATAATTATATGCGCTCAGCTGTTCATGAATACTATAAACACCATCAAAAAGAGTATGACACGTACGCCCTCGTAAAAGAGAAATGCCCACTCTTTCTGATCAAACTATGCGTTTGTAAATGTGGCGCGGTCGGTGGTGGCTAAATTAAATTATGTTATAAATATTGATTAGAAATTAGTTTCACTTGGATTTGCCTGCTTCTTCCGCCTCCAGTCGCTTGCGCATCGACTCTGGCATTTCCGCTGGTGGTGGGCGGGGCATCCTCAGCCAAACCTGAAGAATACAGATATTTATCAGACAATATAAGACAAACTATAGCTATCTACTACGTTATTGTGTTGTTCAGTCTCATAGCGAATAGTTCCACACGAAATTTCAGTAGGAACAATTGGTTTATTTTCTAATCATTGAATATGATAAAAAATCCCTTTTTTTATCCTGTGTTAAAATACCTTAAAACAAGTCCTATTTCTATTCTACAGATGCTGTAAGTATTCTGGATCCGGTTCATCCTATATATATATATCCTGTTCATGTTATAAAACTCTGGAGTGATGTAGTCCACATTTCATAAAATCTGACTGCTTTGTGATGAACTAAATGATTTAAATTGCAATTATGAAAAAACTGGGGTTCAGACAGAGCAGATAAACATGGAAGAGGTGCAATACTAATATTATAAATGCGAAAGTTTGTGAGGATGTTTGTGGTTCAATCACGAACAAACGGCTGAACGGATTTGGATGAAATATGGCACAGAGATAGATTATAGTCTGGAATAGCATATAGGCTTTTTATCCAGGTACCACGCGCGCGAAGCCGCGGGCGGAAGCTAGTCCGAAATAACTAACTCGAGAATTCGATCAGCTTTCTTACAATCTGTAAAAGGTTCCGCACATACATAAAAAACCATTGATTTTCTTTTTCAGACTTTTTTCTTAAACCTTTTCAAATTTGCTGTATTTTTTAACGTCTCTATTCAATATTAAATTAAATATACTAAAGTCGTAGAACAAACTTTATTGCCAATCTGGTGTAGAATAAGCCCCTTTCGCGATTTTCTACATATTTTATTTTAAACATTTTTGGAAAACTAACAGCTAGGTGGACACATATCAGATAATTAATTAAACAAAGCATGCAGTAGTGACACTACATGTGCACTGATGGCCAATTACAAGTTTCCGCAGATATTATAAATTCACCTTATAAGTATTTATTTCCCATACCTTAACAGCATCGTAGATGAACCATTGTAGCGCGGTGAGTGTTCCAATCATCACGATCCTGGGTCCCAGACCCTTCCACACGCCGGCCATGCCGAGCTTGCCGATGATGGAGCCGACAGTCGCTGTCTTGTCCTAGAAACGATAAAATATACGTCAGGTGACGGTATTCTCGATATTGAACGGAGAAACTAACTCCTAAGAGAGTACCATACTGTCTTCAACGCGCTCAAGTTAGTAAGTCCTATCATCTTGTAATGTTGATCTAACTTCCCGCTGCGCGTTGTTGTTGGAGCCTGATTCAAGCAACTTGCACCTTTGCGACGGTAAATTTTACAAATTGACAAAAAAAGAGATCTCGTGAACTTCATAGCAAACAAGTTTGATAAAGTGGATTCAAATTGGTTAAGTACGACATATATTTAACTAGCCTATAATTAACCAAAAGAAAACTGTGAATCCTAGATTACTGAAATAAATTCATAAAGTATGTATGCGTTGGTCCTAACTCTGGGGGTTGCCAAAGGTTCTGTCAGTAGAATAATTGCAGATCATATGTAAATATTTGCCTCGCGGAGGGAATCGAACCGGCATTAGCTGACGTCTGAGACTGACAGAGGAAATTAAATACTGCACGCACAATACAAAGAAACCTAACCTATCTAACAAAGAATCAGATAACTATAGGCGTTAAGGGTATAAAGCGACAAGTCTTTTGTTACAAGCGAGAAAAGCAAAATAAATTAAAGGAATACCACACATCCATACAGACGTCGCGTAGGCGAAAACCTCTTGTCGGTAACTCTTCATGTCTTCTAAGGCGTTTCATGTCAAGTCAAAAAGTTAGATTTTAGAAAAATGCGTTCTTTAAGATGTTCCGATGCAACGCCCTTCCCAACCCAATAAAAAATACAACTTCTACTTCAAACCGACAGCAACAGCTGCTGCTAAAAGATTGGATATCCAAGGACTTCATCAGTCATCCATCGCACACAATTGTTTGAAAGATGATACAAGTAATAACTTTATCTTCTGATCCGCCTTGGAGCTAGGTAGACAATGACCGACATATAGCTCGCAGAACCGACAACCGTTGGGGAGTAAAGGTTCTCGAATGGCGACCACGAACCGGGCGACGCAGTGTTGGAAGGCCCCCCACCCGATGGGCCGATGACATTGTAAAGGTTGCGGGAAGTCGGTGGATGGAAAAGGCTCAAGACCGTTCGTCGTGGAACTCTTTGGGGGAGGCCTATGTCCAGCAGTGGACTTCTACAGGCTGTTGTTGATGATGATGAGACAATGACTAATAAAAACACAAATATAGAACATCATAAAATACATAGCAGTTCCATCTGGTTTTCTAGGGCAAATCTACCCAAGATCCACTGATGAAGTAGAATAACGAAAAAAAAACATCATTTAATGAAGAGCCGCATTGGATGGTGGTAACATACCAACACACAAAATAAAAGTATAACATACCATCACATTTCGAAAATTATTTTAGAGTATTTTCAGTGAGATAGAAAAATGCCACATTCATCGGAGCTAAGTGGTAACAAACAAAGAAATACATGAAATAACCATACACGTAAGACACAAGGTAACACAACAAAAAAAATAAGTAATAGACCCTCGCGTCAATGCGCGAGGGCCTATAACGTATTTTTTATTGCGTTGCGGCAAGAAACAGCAAATCGCATCGTCGTAAAAACGTTCACAATAGTATTATTGACTGGACAACGGTGGAATGAGAATGACAAAATATTGCGCGAACCCTCCAATAGCATCGACGTCAAGGCTTATATCCCCCCGCCCAAAAGATCTAAAAGATCCCAAACCGCCACTTGCTTATTTCCGACTAGTAAACTAGCGCCATCTGAGGAAAAAATAAAAAAGCTCAAACAGACGAATACAATTGGTATCATCAGGAACTGGCCATTAGTGTCTGCCACAGCTAAAAAGAGAAAAATAACTCAATATTGATTCGCCAAGAAAGCGAGACCGAAGCATCTTGAAGAACGCATGTAAAAAAAATAATAATTTAGGTACAAAGAAACCGTAAGACACTGCGCAGTTAAAACTGCGTCGTGTTTGACGCTCTGAAAAGTGCGGTTTACAATGGACCCCAATATGCAAGACGAATCAGATGTTATGTATGGGATTTCACAACATAAGGAGTGTGAATTCCCATAAAAAAATTGTACGGTTGATCCGTGCTTATATGTGAGGACCAAAGAACATTCAGTCAAAGAAACAAGACACAGTGCAGTCAAAACTGCACCGTGTCGAATCGCACTAAAAAGTACGGGTTAAACTGGCAATCTTGATTGTTAATCCCTGGTCTTGATGTACTTCTTCCAAGAAACAATACGACACTTCGCAGTAAAAACTGCATGTATCTTCGCGCTGAAAAGTGCGTTTTAGATCAGTCTTGATTGTACATCTTGTTGTAACTTCTTCAATGTTTATTTTCAATGGAGGCTCAAAACAAGATTGCGCAGCACCCAAAGAGCGCACTAAAAAGTGCGTTGACGCAGTACAAAGAAACAAAACGTCAAAGAAACAAAGACACCTCGCAGTAAAAATTGCGCAATGTCTAGTCGCGCTTAAAAGTGCGTTTAACGGTGATTCTTGTTCTTGCAGTGTGTGTGTAGAGAGTCCAAACTTCAGTAAATATCAGTCAATAAGTCTTGAGCGAGTATGCTTGATGAATTTTTCAAACCATGGTTTGTGTCAAAGAAACAAGCCACCGCGCAATGTAATGCACAGTGTCGAATCGCACCGAAAAGTGCGTTTTTCTCGAGTCATCAAGGAATCGAGAGTTTAGGCTTTAGTAACATATACACTTAGATCGAAAGTTCACACAACGGATTTGATCTATACTGTAAACTGCAAACTGAGACTGCAAATAACCGAGATGTCTAATTCATACCTACCATACGTCATCAGCAATGACTTTGTCAAAGAAACAGAATTATTTCGCTATCGCGAAATGTGAGCGCACTGAGAAGTGCGGATTCACATTGTACTTTTTCAGTTCCTGATTCTGGTTTCCTTCTGCCCTGTTTTCGGTTCGATGATCCGATGCTGTGTTTGACTTCTTTTCTTCAGTTCTTGACGAGCTGTGTTTTGTTTCTCCAGTTCTTGACGAGTTGTGTTTTCTTTCTTCAGTTCTTTACGAGCTATTCTCCAGTTCTTTTTTCTTCTGCACTTGCGTGCTTTAAACTGGAATCGCTTCATGGCGGGGTTTTCGAGACTAATTTTTACAATTTCTATGCAGTTAACAATGCAGGTATGAATGGTGGTATATAATTTGAAAGGTAATTTTGTTAGTTTTCATTAGTTATATCAAGAAGAATTAAAATTAATGTAATTTCCTACCTAAATGTAGGGAATTATTGCTATAGGTCAAAGTTGTGGACGTCTAAATGATTATTTACTATGTTTAGGTTAAACCCCTTCAATATTTTGTGTAAACTCCCTGGCTCTAATGAACTCTTGTAAACGGTTTTTCATTGACCTAATGAGTTTTCTGATGGAATCCTGTGAAATTTCCTGCCACTCTTGTGTCTTGTCTTAATGAAGCGATTCCGGTTTAAAGCTCGCGAGTGTAGTTCTTCAGAAACATTTACGTTTGGTTCGCACTGAGAAGTGCGTTTTGTCAAAGAAACAGTAACGCTTGACGGTATGTCTGCTGATGACGCACGTTAGACTTTTCTACTGTACATGAACTACGCTTGCCGACGTTATGTACTAAATAACAAGAATTCTGGATGCTTACGAAGTGACAATTTATTTTCATAATCCGTTGTGTGAAAAAAATGAAAAGCGCGTTTAGGAAAAGACTTGACAAAGACGTGGTCACTTCTGTTCTTGCAGTGTGCAGGTAGACAGTTCAAACTTCAGTGAATATTAGTAAAGCGACCAGTCTTGAGCGAATATTGATGAATTTTTCAAAAGATCCATGATTTAAGTCTAAAGAAACAAGCCACTGTAATGCACAGGTCATCAAATAATCAAGAATTGAGGCTTTAGTGACTAACAACGACACACTAAGATCTAAAGTTCACACAACGGATTTGATCTATGCACTAAACTGCTAAAACTGAGATGTCTAATTCATACCGAACATACGTCATCAGTAATGACTTTGTCAAAGAAACAACGCAAAGAAACAATTATTTCGCTGTCGCGAAATGTGGGCGCACTGAGAAGTGCGTCAATCAAATATTTTCAATTCTTGGTGTTTTCTTTTTTCATATGTCCATCTTCTTATTATTCTTGTTCGGTACGACGATCATTGAACGTGTTTGTCTTCGTTTCTTCATTGCTTGTCGAGTTGTGTTTTCTTTCTTCAGTTCTTGGCGAGTTGTGTTTTCTTTCTTCAGTCCTTAATATTTGTGTTTTGATTTTTCATTAATTATTCTCTTCTTCCTTCAGAAACATTTACGTTTGGTTCGCACTGAGAAGTGCGTTTATTGTCAAAGAAACAGTAACGCTTGACGACATGTCTGCTGATGACGTATGTTAGACTTTTATACTGTACATGAACTACCTTTGCCGACGTTATCTATATTACGAAAATTCTGCTAACGTAGTGTCAATAATATTTTCATAATCCGTTGTGTGAAAAGATGTTATTTCAGTCTAACAAACAGACTGCACGTCAGCGAACGATATTCCCATTGTGCAACTGGAAGAGGCTCAAGATCGTTCCTTGTGGCACTCTTTAGGGGATGCCTATGTCCAGTAGTGGACTTTCTCAGGCTGGTGATGATGATGATGCATAGACAATGAAAAGCTATCTGCACATTTAGGACTGTCATTATAATAGAAAACAGGAAGTAAGTTGATGTGGCTTGGTTGTATTATCATGGATTCACGAGGCGTTGTTCTAATAGAAAGGGACCATTGCGAAAACTATGTATAACTTGCCTTAAGATTATGAGCTGGAAGAGATATTATTCAAATAACCTTTAAAAGTTGGAACCAAATAAGGATCAAAATGATCCCCAACACTGAAAGTCTATTATTATACATCAAGGAGTTCTGTCCAGCTTCCGTCTCCATCATCAGATCAACTCACTGCCACCACAATATTGTATTGTCATCGGAACTTGTAAAGTTTGGTTTGTTGAAATGCAATGTAAAAGTTGTAATGCATACAGACAGCGAGAACCATGTCAAAATCGATCTGTGACACAAAAGTATTACAGAACAGACAATTTAAAAGAGCTTGTAAAAGCGAGCTTGAATTGAAACTACGCCTTATCTTACTCGGCACTTGCTCCTGCGCTGGTCGCGTTCTATTAGGACGCATTAATGATTTCGAAAGCCCAAACTCGCCTTGTATTTATTCACTAAGCAATAATTGACACTAAACATCTTAAGCAACATTGAGCATTTGTCAATGACTGTGAAGGGAGACACATCGAGCGCTGTTGTACAACGTTGCCAGACATGTAAGTCAACTGTTGCTTAGTGTACACATGGGTACAAGCTGTAATTCGCACAGAGAGGTTACCTGGTTTAGTTTGGAGACGACGGTGTCGGCGGGGTGGGAGACGATGGCGCAGAACACGCCGGCGATGTATCCGGCCGCGAAGGTTACTATTAGTTGCTCGCCCTTGGAGCATAGCTCTCGGGGCTTGGGTACCACGTGCTGGAAAACACAATGTTATTAGTATCACTTTTATTATAAGTACTGGCAAAGAGTGGAACGATCTGTCTGCATCTGTTTTCCCGGATGAGTACAATCTAGGAGTCTCAAAATCTAGAGTGAAGAATAAGTTCCTTCTGGTAAAGCGTGCTTTATCTTATGCCACTTCTCACTTGCAAAAGTGAGAGGGTGGTCAAACGCCTAACCATCACCAATAAAAATAAAAAAAAAACATTGGGAAGTCAGTGCAAGTCTAACCACCCCTGTTTAGTATCATCATTTCAGCCATAGGACGTCCACTGCTGAACATGGCCCACAGATTTCTAGAGCTAATTCCTATCATGTGGGGTAATTTGCCCATACTTACCACGCTGGGCACGCGAGTTAGCGAGCGCAGTTAGAGCTATCGTTGTTAAAATAGTCAAGACAGAACAGAACATCCTTCTAATAATATAAATGCGAAAGTTTGTGAGGATGTTTGGATGTTTGTTGTTCAATCACGCCTTAACGGCTAAACCGATTTCGTCGAAACTTGGAATAGATAAGTTCTTTACCTAGAATAGCCTATAGGCTTTTTATGTAGGTAGCACGCGCGCGAAGCCGCGGGCGGAAGCTACTTGTTTTATAAGAATAGATAACATACCTTGTAGAGCAGTTCAACGGTCTTCTCAAAGCAAGCAAACTTCATCATGGTGTACGGGATCTGCCTTCCCCAGAGCGGCACCAGTCCCTTGTAGAAAGTGCCGTACCCTTCGTTCTGCACCATCTTCGGCCACGCCTCGCGGAGTGTGTTGGCGAACCCGGGCATGGTTTGGATGCGGACCTGTGCCATACAAATGTTTTAAACATTAACGCATTTCAAGTTTCAATTCTTACATGTTCTGTTGTATGCCAATGGTTTTTTTCCCGAAACAGGCTTATTCTACACCCAATTGACAATAACATTCCTTCTACGACGTGAACACGTTGTACACCGGAATTTTTAAATGAAATCATTCTATTTCTAGAACATAAATGTTGGTTAGACAATAGTCAGATTCCGTTTTAAACTAGAAATAAAAAGAAAATAAGTGAAGTTTAGAACGGTAGAAGACCATGGTCTGAATAAGACTGTTCTAAAAAAAACAGTGATTTAAAAAAACAAAAACCATAAAGAATACAGAATTTATTTATTACATCTTATGTAACATGTCATTATATTTTGGGAGATAATAGAAACTGAATGCAATAGAAAATTGTGCGCAATGTTACCTTAGCGGCCTCTAGCGGCGACAGGGCGATGTCAGCGAAGAACTCGGCGGAAGCGGACGCGGCGAGGTACACGAACGTGCGGTACGTGTATGCAGTCTCCTCGTCCAGCAGGTTGTTGTAGCCCACTTTGAACACTTCGTACAGACCGAACTTGCACAGACCCTGCAAATATACAACACTGCGTATATAACTGCGCTTTATGAGTACAGCTTAGTGCAGAGTTAGGGAGTAACTCATAGTATAGTGGAATCCACATGGTTATTCGGTAGGAACAATTGGATTTGAATTCTAATCATTGTCTAATAATTCTTAATTACTGCAATTAAAAAGGGACAATGTCACAATGGCACAATAATAGACCTTGCGCTTAGTTTGAGTGCTAAGAGCTCATAATTTTTCTGTGTAGGTACTAGTGACTGAAATAAGCAATTTGTATTTAAAGTCGTGTGACATGAGTACGAAAGGAACTTCTAAGAGGCGCTTTAAACCTTTCATTACACTGGTTCTTTCACAACGGTCATTGGCCCTTATCAGATCCACCATACCTCAACCTGCTCACTGATCTCAATGCAGTATGACCAAGACAGAACAAATGGCACAAGCTAACAAGCATTGTGTAACTTAAATTATTTTAGTATGTAGTTTGGTTAACTATTACTTTAAGAAAAAGTATAAGGCGTCCGGTAGTCATATACTTAGAAATGTTGGACATTATTACGCGTTTTTACTAGCTACTGATTAAATGTAGATAAAAATAAGCTGCTTGCTAGATGAATAGCAAACAGAGAGCCGAATCGAGCCAGCGGAATTGCCAGCAGACAGCCAAGTTACAAGGTTGCTTTCGCCTAATACGAATGTAATGAGCACGAAACTAAAAAAAATGCCACTTACCTGGTTGAAATGCAGTTGCTTTCTCCCAAGTAAAGGGTGATATGCTCAATATTAACTGGAGAGCGAGGCGAATCCATATTTTTTGAAATGTGCCCCTAATATGTCATGTGCCTCTTCGCTTTGCTTCACGTTTGCTAAAGTTGGACAAAGCTGCAAGTTGCATCTAGCAATCTCCTCCTTTATTGTTGCGCATGATAAAGCTATATATCTACGAGGTTGCTTCTGCACATATATTATAAAGGGGGATGGCGAGCGAAGGGGGCTCCTCAAATTTACGAGTCGTCGCTCGGTGCCGCTTCTGTATCGTTTGCACCGCCTATGCCGCGGCGCTGTTGTATAATTCACATACCTGCATGGAGTACCCGATGAATGTGGGCGCCCATCCCTTCGCGAGTCCCCGCATGCCCTCCTCCGCTACGGACACTCGGAAGCCGGTGACCACGTTCTTGTACTTCTCGGCGTTCACTTGCAGCCGGCATTTCACCAGGTCGAGGGGCACCACCGCCGTATGCGTGATACCTGTGTGCGTTGGATATTTATCAGTTAGTTGGTTTTAATAACTTTTTTATACAACTAAGGTGGGAAACAAGTATACAACCCACCTGTAAGTGGTTACCGTAGCCATTTATGACATAACCCCAGCTTATGGGCGTTTGCAATAACAGTGGCACGCGTAGCATTATCTTACTAATATTATAAATGCGAAAGTTTGTGAGGATGTGTGTGGTTCAATCCCGCGGTAACGGCTAAACTGATTTCGATGAAACTTGGAATAGATAGAACTCTTTACCTAGAATAGAATATAGGCTACTTTTTATATAGGTAACACGCGAGCGAAGCCGCGGGCGGAAGCTAGTTTCAAATAAAACATAACCAAAATGAATGATGAATGCTCCTCTATCTACTCTATACAAGTACTAGTTGTCCCGCTCGCGACTTCGACCGCGTTTGTTTACCTACCTAGACTATTTTCCATTATCCTTACCGAAGTACTAAAACATATTATGCAGCTATTTACCTACCTACCTACCGTCACCGTAACCGTCACTGTCACCGTCCCGTCACCACCTTTGTCACCGTCACCATCATGGTCACGGAAGGCCTCCCACCCGATGGACCGACGACATTGTGAAGGTTGCGGGAAGTCGGTGGATGGAAAAGGCTCAAAACTGTTCGTCGTGGAACTCTTTGGGGAGGCCTATGTCTAGCAGTGGACTTCTACAGGTTGATAATGATGATTATTAACCCTCAAGGCCCGCTTTTCATAAAACTCATACACTGATATCTTATTACTTATAGCTCTTAACCTGAATACCTAAGTAACTTGAAAAAAAAAACAAAGGACTTTCAAAGAACCTTTCAACCCCTATTTCATACCCTTTGGGGGTGAATTTTCGTAAATTTATTTCTTAACAAATGTTAACTCTCTATAAGGAACCTGCGTGCCAAATTTCAATTGTATAGGCTTAATATATACTTCATCCCCTATATACACACCCTGAGGGTTGGTTTTCAAAAAACCTTATATAGATATTTTATTATTTTGAACTATCTACCTGATAACCGATTTCGATGTCTCCAACTTCAAAAACATAGGACTTTCATACAAACGTTCAACCCCAATTTCACCCCTTTAGGAGCTGAATTTTCTAAAATCCTTTCTTATTGCACGGTAACATCTTTTAAAGAATCCCTGTTCCAAATTTCAGACTCCTCGGCCAGTAGTTTCAGAGCTTTTGTGATGAGTCAGTGAATGAGTGAGTGAGTAAGTGGACTACTCCTTTATATATATAGATTTCTTTAGTTGCCTTTTCATTTATGTAATGTAATTATTATCTATTTACATTATTATTATTTGAGATATTCCTTTAGGTTTTCTGTTCAACATACAATTAAAGGGAATTTGAGTTGTCTCTAAAACACTCTTTAGACAAATTTTCAAGAACCAAATTACTAAGGGCGTTGCCCATTGCTTAAAAGAAGTCAAGGTTTCAGATAGCCTTTTAGAAAGATGTAAAAATAAGTTTTTACATTGATAAGCCATGCAATACGTTATGATAAGGCCTATGGATAATCTCTTGCATTATCACGGCGTTCACTTGATATCAAATCTTATATCACAATTGATTTATCACACCTGAGCATGGATTACACCTGATTTAAAAGTAAATATTTTAACAAACAAGTACTTGTAGCAATATAACTTACTGTAGGGTTGTAATTGTAATGTAATTTATAAAATCTTTGATCTATCTATAAGCCGTCATTATTCACTCCTTTATTACTCATGTCGCCTTTCACATATATCTTCAAGACACATTATCTTCCTGCCCTTGTCCCACATTATGTGGGGTTGTCTGCACATGTTTTCCTCTTCCACTCTCTTCTGTTAGCCGTCATCTCCGCACTGACTTCTTTCTTACATAATGGTTCCTACTTAATATTATAAATGCGAAAGTTTGTGGTTCAATCACGCCCAAACGGTCGAATGGATATGGATGGAGAGATATAGGTCATATAGTCTGGAATAGCATATAGGCTACTTTCTATCGTCATAGGTACCACGGGAGCGAAGCCGTGGGCGGAAGCTAGTCTTTATTATAGTCCATCCATCTGTTCTTTGAAAAATATGGACATAAAGGGCAAGAGACAGAGGAGGATGGCACAAGATGGAGGAGGCCTTTATCCAGCAATCAATAGCCCCTAAATAGAAAAAAAAAAAAAAAAAAAAGTACACAATAGGGAAATACGGCTAATAATAATAATAATCTGTTCTTTGGCATTGTGATGAGAATTATATTAGTAAAATGAAAACTCACCACATGAGAGGATTCCACCGAGACCGCATAGCGCAAAGTACTTAGGAGAGGCAAACTCGCACGAGTCCTGAGGGACGACCGCTGCCGCCGCCATGCCCTGTTGGTACGGAGACACACCTTATAGCGTTACTAAAGTCTTTTCACAAAAATTATAATTTTCATAAAACTAGCTGAAAGGACAGTCAGGCTTAGAAGAAACTAGCAATTAAAACTTGAGGTTTTCTCACAATCAAGATGTTTTCCTTTACCGTTTCAGCCCATGATAATACACACTTAGCTTTTTCGAATAGAAATACCTATTGGTGCAGTACTGGGTTCGAACCCAAGACCTTCGAATCGAAAGTACTTTCCACTAGGCTCTACATAAATAATTTAATAGCCTCTCCTCCAATAATTTAAAAGCCAAATTAAAAAATTCCATTGAAAATATTTATAAGAATTATTGAATAATTTAGATGATATGATATGATATGATGTGATGACACAGACTGTGGCTGAATATACTACAACTCGATGATCAGTAAAGTTATAAAAGGACATTAAATAAATAAACAAGCCGTGGTTTCTAGCCTGTATCTTCTATGCTTGGTCGCAAAGAACAGGCATTAATACAACTCGATTCATAAGCACAATAAATAAATTAATATAGAAGTTTGAGCCCTCAGATCTCATAATCTTGGTATCATGGGGTGCTCGAGCGGATACGCTGCGCTGAACGCAGAGCGACCGAGACGCGGGGTCGCGACCGCCCAGCCTTCCCTCCAGCGCTTTGTCTCGTCATTGGGCATCCTTCTATTATAATACTTTCCTACTAATATTTTAAATGCGAAAGTTTCTGAGTTACAAGCAGACATACAAGAGACAAAGCTTTTATTGCATTTGTTTCAAACTAACTTCCACCCACCCGCAGCTTTGCTGGCACTTCAAAAACTAGCTTGTATGTTATTCCAGGCTATGACATTCTGTAGCAAAATGTTTACCTGTTCAGTGTGTGGTGGGGTGGAGAGTGTGGAGGCCTGGCATTGAGCCGGGGCAAGCGGCCCGCGGAACGGGGAGTTCCGCGCAGACTCCAACAGGGATGAGAACATTATTCTGCAAAACAAATACAATTATAACTAGGTAGTACTTAAAGAGTAAATAGGGAGGTAGGGCAATTGGCTCCGATGTTTTCACTATGAAGCAACTTTACCCATCTTGAATTGATCTTTCCGCTGAGAACAAATGTTTCCATGATCTGCAGGACTGGGTGTTGTGGTACAATGGTACCTACTTGTAGTTTCTGATACCCACGACACAGGGAATCCTACTGTGGGGTTACGACTATTGTAGTGTTATAACAATTTAAAAAAAACATACTTAAAATTAGCTTCTGAATGCTAAAACCGAGTATAGCTCAGCAATAATCTTGGGTGTATTAGCATTCAACACTGAGTACCAGTTGATGCCAAGGTGATATATACCTAAGGTACCTCACCTATGTTCTAAAGATGAAAATTTGGCATCAATACAATTATTTAATAAATATTTGGCAATCAATGCTTTTAATCAAGTTGAGTGTTTTTTCCACCCTATTTATTCATTTATTTACTTTAATTAACACAGGTTAACCAATTACATAAAAAAAGACATTATGACCTATTTTCCACCAATCAATGGTTTAATATAAGTAGATTGAGAGTTCTCTTAATAACAACTTGGTATTTAATGTCACTGGTTCCTTCATGGTCCCATGGACTAAGTCAGTGAACATGTTGAGGTAGACTACACTTGCTGTGGTGCTAATATTAAACTAAGTAGGTATTTACAGCATTGTGAGTTGAGCAATGACTGCAGTAACCTATTTAGGATAAAAATGCGCCATTTTAGACACATTGCTAGAAACAATAGGCAAGAAATTGAAGATCTCCTACCTACTAAGACACTGCAAAGATCTTGAAAATGCAGGTAACACAAACAGTCCGGCCTATGGTGCAATTGTGTAAGCGTAATGGCAATGAAGATCGTAACTTTGAGGGTAATTTTAACAATCTTAACAACATTCAAAACATTCCAAACTTGACAAGGGAAAACTTCCAAGACCTTAGCTTCTTCCTTTTCATGTTTGAAAAACTTCAGGCCCCCAATTCTACTAATTCAATGACTTGAAAATGATAATCACATGATAATTATCTAACCATTATCATTCAGTTACGATTGTCGCCGTCGCCACCTTCGTTTCTTTGATTTCATTGGTCCATTGGTTCCACAATGACTGCCATTGAAATACGACTGTGATAGCAGAATACCAGAAGTGTCAAAAGTGGTCATTTTGCCATTGAACCATTGTGATTTAAAGCCATTGAATTAGTAGAATTGGGGGCCAGATGTAGCTAAAATTGATAAAATCATCCTCATAATTGCGATCTTCATTACCATTTTGCTTACACAATAGCCTGGCCGACTTCGAACGGATTTTGAATGAAATTGTACCAAGACGCATTGTATAACAGTATCTCCAGGAATCAATCAAAACTAGTTAAAACGAACAAAGAGCACTTGTTTTATCTTGCGCGTTCCAATGTATCGCTGACCTTACGTCCGGAATAGTCTAAAATCAATGCCATTGCCGAACGCAGCGAACGTCAGCGGCTAGGTTAGGTAACTGCAAATTCGATGATTTTCACTTGTTTTGAAACTTAGCAATCTTTTAGAACAATTAGAATAACTGAAATCATGGTATTTGGTAATAAGTACTTAAGTTGAAGGAAGTGGATCAAGAAAAAATACACCGCAAAACGGCCATAGCGATTCAAATCAATACTGCCTAGAACCGGGTATGAAATTGTGTATAATATTCGGGATTTCAAAACTATTTTGTGGTCGGATCGTCAATCCGATGAATGGAGGAATGAGTAAAATAAAAAAAACTAAAAGAATTAGTGAAAAAATCTCCAGATATGGGACAAGGTCACGTGCAAACATAATTTCATTAGACATTACGTAAGGAAAATTAGAATGAAAAAAGAAAATATCCATCCTTATGAAGATAGATTGAATACCTAAATATAGTAGCTTTTAATTGAAATAAGAAAGTAAAAAACCTCATTAAACTTACATGTTTAAATCCGATGGAAACTAACAACACACTTCTGAACACACCACACCGCGCCTGACGCACAGTGGTAAAGGAAATAATATTCACGATGACAGTCCCGAAGCGGAAGTTATGTAACCATGTCACGTGGTAGATTTCGTTGTAAATCTTTAAAACCAATCTTGGAATATTCTGTTTTATTTTATAAAATTGTAATATATATTTTAATGTAATTTAATCATTTTTATAATGAATTATTACATAGAATAACAAAATAATAGAAAAAAGACAGTTGAATATAATCTAGTGCTAGCGGCATCTAGCGTTGAGTAGACTAGAACTCTTGAAAGAAATGCTAGCAACAGATGTCAGTAAAACCAATTTATGATAAAACACCGTCGATTTTTTTTATAGTATTTCAGTCTGGCTATGGCATCTTGGCCTAACATTTTTTTTTATTGTATATTTACATAAAGACGCTGAGTGCACCAGAAGTCTTACAACGTTTATTTTTATTTAAAAAACAAGATTCAAAAATAAAACACGAGTTATGTTCTGAAAATAGTTAGCTTTTCATAGTCACAATTTTGATTATTGGAGAATACGGTGGACCAACCACATTCCGTGCCCTTCAATGAAAAGGGAAGATCTCAAGCGACCTTGAGCTCGGGACCCACGCAAGACTATCGTGTCGGTAAGATCGGAGGTATTATTTTTTAGATTCTCCGAGATAACTTCATGATGCGCGTTATTCAGGAAATTATTTTTTAAGAATTTGAGTAGGTAGGTAGGTACTTGTTTTTTTTTGTTTTTCTCTTTCGGATTGGCTATGGCATCTTAGGCCTTATTACCAAGTCAACCGTGTATTTTTTTGATAATATTAAAACTTTCTTCATTTTCTTTCTTCAGTCATGGTCATGATGGTGGCGCTATTTTTCACTAAATCTTTGAGGGACCCTTTGGTGTCGAAAAATCACGATATACGCAATAATTTTATTATCACTTCACTTCGCATGTTCTTTTGAATTCTCCTTAAGGTACTTGATATTTATTTACTTGACACTGGCAATATTTACTAAGATCCATCAGTAGCCTTAAATAAAAAATAAGACACAACTAACAAAATAAATTCAAAATTTTTCAAACGGCATGGCTATTTTGGCTGTAATTGCTAGGTAGGTACTAAGAGAATATAAACACTTACATTGCAATGCTAAGTAAAGGCAGGCCTATTAAACTATGAATTTTCTGAAGCATAGAACCAAGCTCTCTTTTAGAGTAGCGGTCCTACCCGCCGTAGCACCGTAGCACCATGTCCACGGAAACGAAAGACTTTATTCAGAAGATTTGCTACAAAAAGTCGGCTTCAGTTGACATGACGAAGCACGGATTCATAAATGATAATAAGCTGTATGCTGTCAACCTGCTGCTGCGGCCACTGAGAGAGAAACTGGAAAAGATATGCGGTCAGTATAAATAAACAAATAAATAAAATAAAAGGGCATTTATTCACCAAGAATTCCTACACACAGTTATGAAGATACAATTGGTAAGTTTTGGTATGTATGTGGTAGTATGTTCATACTATTAGTTCATACACAAATTGCTTAGTAAAGACAGTTTATGCGACAGTGCTAATCTTTATTCTGTGTTATGTAGAGCTACACTAAGGCTACAATAGGTAGGTATGTATTTATAAATATCTATAGTCTAATTCACCCGCCAGTCAGACGCTCTAACTTTCCAGCCAGGCTGGCTGGTTAGTTAGAGCGTCTGTCTACCTACTTAGTAGGTTAGGAACTACTACTACTAAACGAGCGTTTTCTAAGTAAACGCGATGAACTTATAATTAACGCCGGAATTTCTCTAAAACTTAAAAAAAATAAAATCATTTCACGGACTTTCACCCTCCACGCACACTTACCCTTTTTTATGTTATGCGGAGGCAAACTGGCTTACGGCCCTCCTGATGGTAAGAGGTTACATTCGCCTATTGACATCAGCAACACCTGGAACATTGCTAATGCGTTGCCTGCCGAACCCCTCCCCCCCTAAAGAGTTCTGGCTACCTTACTCGCCAAAGGAACACAACACTATTTGAAACAAATAATGTTATTTGGCGGCGATCTTCTGTAAGGCGGAGGTAGGTACCTCCCCAGGTGGGCTGCTCCAATTTAGAGCCAGAAAATCTCGCTGTGCCCTACCTCCTCCCACCCTCTACAGTTACTACCGTTTTCTATCTCGTCATCATCATTTCAGCCGTAGGATTTCCACTGCTGAACAAAGGCCTCCTACGCAGATTTTCAGAGTGACTTATCGTTTGGGGGGAATTTGTTCATACCACGCTCAGCAAGCGGGTTGGCGAGTGTAGTTAGAGCTATCGTTGTTAAATTATGGGACGCTGCTGCCCATCCCCTAGCTTTTTTTTCTTATCAGCTCTTACGCCATCTACGGTCAGGTAGTCACTTCAGGGACCTATTCTTCAGCCGGGGTGACCACAGCATTTCTATGTCTTATTTGACTGAAACCAAAAAAGTTTGTCGGTCGATAGGCTATAGTTGGCTATAGGCATTGCTATATGCTTGCCTAACCCTCTTATTTATATTATTTTTTTATTTATTCAGAAAAACAAGTATACATTTGCAAATCTACCACTACTTATACCTAGATATGAAATTATCGACAGTGGGTGGAGTACAAATGTTACCAGCTTGTATAGGTACATAAATTACAAAGTTGTGGCGTACCTACCATACTTTAAGGATATTTAAGTTTTTTTTTTGTGGCTCGCACGACTTGTGCATTTGCCATTTTAATTATAATTAGTTTATTTATTATTTTTTTTAAATTAAGGAAACAGGTATGGAAATTGGTACGGATTTTTAAGTTTCAGGCGTGAAGGATGGTGGAGTAGGTGCGCCACAAAGTTATATCTAAACAAGAATCCTATCACGAGGCAAATTTGCAAATTATGACAAAACTACATTCAAGTGATTACCCTTCGTACTAGTTTTCACTGTATGACGGCGCGGGGCGTCGTTGCTCTTGCGTACAAAGTCAAATAATAATGCAAAAGTACCTAACTAACAGAAGGATCCAGAATTAGATTAAATAAATTAGTAATAGTAAGTATATCCAGTACTTAAAGTACTTACAACGTTATGGACCTTTCTTGTTTTCATTTCTCAGGTAAACGTGCTCAAGAAATGCTCTTGCGAGCAAACTCAAGGAAATCATCACCAATGAGGAAGAACAAAATTGCCAACGAAGCTGCTAAAGTGATTACTGATTAGTCGTGGTGAAGAATAGTTTTTCCAGAAGCCTATATGCTATTCCAGACTATATATCTGTGTACCAAATTTTTTTTATACAACAGACGTGGCAAACAAGCTTTCGGCCCACCTGATGGTAAGCGGTTACCGTAGCCTATGAGCGCTAGCAATACCAGAGGCATCACGCACGCGTTGCTGATCCCGAACCCCCTTCCCCCCGAAAGAGCTCTGGCAACCTCACCGCAGGAACACAACACTATTTGAAACAAATAATGTTATTTGGCTGCGATCTTCTGTACGGCGGAGGTACCTCCCCAGGCAGGCTGCTCCAATTCAGAACGAGAAAATCTCGCTGTGCCCTACCTCCTCCTAAAAAAAATAACAAAAAACATCCAAACATCCTCACAAACTTTCGCATTTATAATATTAGTAGGATTTCAGTTTACAAGGTTTATTATAGGCTAGATAATATATAGGTACCTATATGTCGTACTTGTACCAATTCGATTCCACATTTTGTATTCCGCTCGCTTAAAAGTAACGTAGTAACGTTCATAGTAGCTCCGTGTACCTTCACTCTGTATAGATAGATAGATAAACAATTTTAAACTAAATTACATACAAAAGGTGGGTATAAATAATGAAAAGAGCAATTTAAAAAAAAAAAAAAAAACAGTAGGTATGTTCGATTAGGCAAGTTTGCGTGTGCTGCAGTACGACAAATAGGCTATGGCTCAGTGAAATATTTTGCTTAAAAGCAAAAACACTGATTTTCAGCCAAAACCTGATCGAGAGCGAGCCGAGCGAGTACAAACGAACAATGCGTAGGTACCTAGATGTGAATTTGTGTTGTTGTGATTGTGTAGTTTGCTATCAATGATTACAAAATATGAAATATAATAAATTATACAATTCCTTCATGTTGCTGTGCTGACCGAGTGTCAATTTTTCCAGTAGTGTGTCTTGTAGTGTCATGTAGTTCCCAGAACATCGGCGATTCTAGGTCGCAGAGCAGTTCTCTACTTCTGATAAGGTACTGTCTGCATGGGATACAAAATAAATAGTCATGCATTAAAAAAATAAAGACGGTCAAGTGCGAGAACTCGCGGCCTGAGGGTTTCGTACCATTTGTCGTGGGTTCGAGTCCCGGTCGTGCACCAGTGGTCATGGTCAGAAAATAAAAATTCTTAGTGTAGGAATTGATAAACTTATATTTGCGGTCGCTCACGTAGTCATTGTATCACATTGACCGCAAATATAACTTTATTTCCTAAAAAACTTTAATTCCTAAAAAACTCAATTTCAGACTTTTCCCGTTAATTGTGTTACAAAAGCTCCTAGCATTCCACATTTCAGAATTGTGATGTAACTGGAAGTACCCTAGAGGTTTTTCATTTTAGCCATTTCCATACAAAAAATATAAATTCATTGCCATATCTTTTTAATGAATTAAGCTAGAGCTTTGATTTTTATACGGCACCATAAGCACTTCAAGTTGATACCTTTAGCCGTTTCTGAGAAAAAGGGTCTTGACAGACAGACAGACAGACGGACAACAAACAAGTGAACCTATAAGGGTTCCGTTTTTCCAAATGAGAATTCCCTAAAAAGAGAATGAGAATTTCAAAAATTGACCCTTCTCCTTTGAGGATTCGGTGCCACTTGTTTATGAAGCCCTTTGTTTCAGGACGAAAAATTACAATAACGCGAAGTTTCATAGACGATCGCAACAAGGAACTGAACAACAAAAAGTTCTAACCAAGAAAAGTCTAACTTTAGGCTCCTTAGAAGGCAAAAGCTTGAATTTGAAGAAACATTTTAAAGATCAGTGTTTTAGAGATATTACATGAATGGAAGATACTTTTAAATAGGACCTACCTACATCTATATACCTGCCTACCTATAGAAATATTAAAAAAAATGTAGATAGAAGTTTGTTGAATAGTACAAAATTGTTTTTTTTTTCTGTTATTCTACAAAAATTAAGCTAAAAACATAAAATAAAACAGTTAATCTCTAAAATTCTGTAAACCTATATATTTTTTTCCTACAAGTTGCAATGATTTTTTTGTCAGAAGACTTTATCTGCCTGTCTGTTTATTTGTTTAGGCTAATCTCAGTAACTTACAACTTAAGTAACAGAGCTCTTTAGGGGGGGAGGGGTTCGGCAGCAACGCATTAGCAACGCTCTAGGTGTTGCTGATGTCAATAGGCGACGGTAACCACTTACCATCAGGAGGGCCGTAAGCCTGTTTACCTCCGTATAACATTAAAAAAATAAAACTTCTGAACGGATATTTATCAAAATCATTTATTGTGATAAAGCGATGGCATTCTCCCTAAGTGCACGATGCGCCGCGACTTGTTTTGGGTCCTCGGAGCAAGTGCGCTCAGCTTCAGCTTGTTCATCGTGAACGATCTCCGGCGCAGGGCGAGAGGCACCAACTCCTTATCTGCCCTTCCCGGTACTGCTAGCAACACTGAAAACCAACGACATTCTGTTAGGCCATCGCGCCACGCGGCACGTAACGGATAGTGTACCAACTTTATTCTTTACTAGCGTACGCCCGCGGCTTTGCTCGCGTGGTATCTTGAAAAAAGGTTCAAGTTTTGAAAAACCGTAAGTCCGTTTTTCATTATTTGACTTTATGAGTATTTGTACCAAGTTTAAGATAAATCTCTCGATGCGTTAAGATTCTCCCATACAAACTTTGACATCTCATTACACCCTTTTAAGAGGTACTTTTGGAAATATAAAACTATTTCTATCATTCATTATTTTTAGTTTAGTTTCAAATCTGTAGGTTCAATAAATACGATTTTTCATACAAACGTTTTAACCCCTTTACACCCTCTTATGAGTTGATATTTTGAAAATACCTCCTTAGTGTATGTGTTTAGCATATAAGGCAGCTACCTACTGTCCTACTTTATAGCTTCAGGTTTGGGTTGTGCGTTCCGTATATAAAAAGTTACTCTATATGTGCGTTGATCGCACGTTGAGGCCTTGTTCTTTTATATACCTATTCAGATTGTACACAAGAAAAAAACAGATATGACATAAATAAGAAAGAAAGGTATGTACAAAGGGTGGCGCGCGTGGCAGCTGGCCCCCAATTCTACTAATTCAATGGCTTCTAAATGACAATGGTTCAATGGCAAAATGGCCACTTTTGACAGTTGGTATTCTGCTATTACAGTCGTATATCAATGGCAGTCATTGTTTTCGCAATGAACCAATGAAATCAAAGAAACGAAGGTGGCGACAATCGTAACTGAATCATAATGGTGCGATCATTATCATGCGATTATCATTTTCAAGTCATTGAATTAGTAGAATTGGGGGCCTGATCCAGTGTCCTAATTTAATGATAATTATCCTCATTGCCATGAAAATTTCGGTGGCGCAGTGGGCGACTATAGGTAAATATAAATGTAAAAATAAATATATTCCGGACATATCACACACGGTCAACTGATCCCAAACCAGGCATAGCCTGTACTATGAATACCAGAGACTGTTAGCCCCTTCGTCCACGGAGGGACTCAAAAGGAACGCGACTGAAACTGTAGTCACTCATGAGTAGCCTGACTGCGATACGTCTATGTATATGTATATGTATGTCTATGTGTCTATGTCTGTATACTTTTGTGCTCACCACCTAATCGGCCATGTAATCTCTTGCTAATTCTATTCTATGTGACTGGAGAAGTAATAATTCAATGTCATCGCTCGAATTATCACCAGTCATGGTAATTATTTTCGTTTTCAAAACTTTGTTTACATAAAATCGTGTACTGAGTGACTGAGTTACAGGAAATTCCAGTAGCGTCGTGGACGAGTCAGAGTTTCCGATCAGTCCGCAACTCTAGTTTCTAATGAGTTCCGTCACTTTTGCGTAGCGTCATGGACGAAGGGGCTTAAACTTAATACATACATATTTAACACCCAGTCACAGAACTGTGTTCATCACACAAATGTTTCTCCAGTGCGGGAATCCAACCCGCGACCTCTAGCACAGAAGGCAGAGTTACTACCAACTGAGCTATGCTATGAGGCCAGGGAGAAATATTTGTTCCGGGTATGGGTGTTGTGGTACCATGGTACTTAGTGTCTGATAGCCACGACACAGGGAACCCTAGTGTGGGGTCAGGACTATGTATGCGACTGTTGGGTGTTATTTATTTATTTATCCATGGCGCGACGAGCACATGCGTCTCACTCAATTGCGAGCTCGTCACATCCGGGGGGTCAATTCTAATAACAAGCTTTTTGGGTGGGACGATATCGCAAGCATCGCGGGCCACAACTGGATGAGGCTTGCACAGGATCGAGGAGGATGGCAAATAAAAAGGGAGGCCTATACCCAGCATTGGGTTGATTCATGCCTTTCTCCTTCGTTCCGTTGTGAAGTGGGCTAGAATAAAAAATGTTCAAAATAACTCACATTGTACAAAAATTGAACACAGCAAAATAATCGGTATAAATGCCATTATTATTTCGTCCAATGATTTCAGTTCGCTTCAATCAGTTTTTATTGAAACCAATCGAAGTTTACTGATGTAGGTACTTAATCAAATCATGGCAGTTAATTGTTAATTAACAGATTTAACAGGGATTACGAGAGCACGGGCAACCGACCAACCTTTATTATCCAGCCATGTAGGTAGGTTCAACCAGTTTGATTTGTAGGCCACTACTTGTTCAAACTACAGCATCAACAACGACAAATCCACCTACAACGTAAACAACAAAAAACAAAAAGAAATGCTATTAATATTGCAACTTTGAATGTACGTACGTTATAAACAAGCGAAAGACTTCTAGACAGAGACACCTGGACTAGGTATACAGGTGAGTTCTTTTTCAGGGCCACTTAGGCGAAATCGGAAACCGTGGGAGTAATCGAAAAGTGATGTTAGGAGTTACGGGCTCGATTTTTAAAAAATAAGATCAGCATTAAAAAAAGTTGAAATTTATTTACAGTTTTTCAGAAAATGTAGGTTTAGGAAAATTTTTACTTTGCATTTTTGTGTTCTTTGTTTGATAATAAATAAATAAATGTAAGTTAACTATGTGTCTAACGTTGTTGGAATTAAAAAAAAAAAATTGAGCCCGTAACTCCTAACATCACTTTTCGATTACTCTCACGGTTTCCGATTTCGCCTAAGTGGCCCTGAAAAAAAACTCAACCTGTAGTAGGTACCTACTATAGTCCACACTACACTACACTACACTAGGGTTCCCTGTGTCGTGGCTAAGACAGACTCTAAGAGAAGGTACCATGGTACCACAACACCCATACCCGGAACAAATAAAAATTCCATCTGTTTTTTTATTCTATTGTTGCCTGAAATAAAGTTATTGTATTGTATTGTATTGTAAATATTTGTTCTAGGTATGTATAACTCACTTTTGTGAATAATAGCAAAGAAAAAGTCACAGTCTGATTACAGGTATCATTATGTGCCTAATTGCGGTGACATTAGAGCTTTATGAGCATGTGTGTTGAAAAAGTTATTAGTATCATAAAAGTAAGGATTGTCAACTGTTTGAATTTTAATAGGTTTAAATACATAAAGAGTTTTTTATACTACCTTGCTCGTCAATGGCATATTATGTGTCATGCAAACCTTTCCTAAAGTAAGTCATTACAGCCCTACGGTCTAGCCGGGTCATAATATTGTACTGAATTTCATTATTTCCCATGGGACATAATGTGATTTGAATTTGGAATGCAACCCATGTAGTCGTGCTTGATCGAGGTTGATTTCAAAAATGTTTGGGTGCAATGAGATTTTATTCTAATTAGGCTGTATGTTATCATTTTCTTTGCACTGCCTACAAATTAAAAAAAAGAAAAACATGAAAACTTTTTACGTAATTCATTTATACCCGCGCACGAAGAAGGATTTATTCGAATGTCGAACTAACCACTACAGAATAGACTACAAAAAAATAAAAAAGGCGCCAAGCGCTCAAACTGCTGTGCTGTTATCTACACCGAAATTCAGTTTCGATTCAAATAAACTTCTAAAAAATGTCAAGTGACGACGACAGTGATTTTTATTCGACTCCAGAATGCATATCTGAAGCCTCTGGTTCTCTATAGTTGGAAACTTACTTCCAGAAAAATCATTTCTGTCTACTTAACAGTCATTGTTTTTAATTGCCTCGCAGAAAGTATGAAAAGTAGAGTATGCATCGCGGGCTTAAATGTGTATTTGTCTTGGGCGTACTTGAACCCCTCGTACTCAGGATTCTTGCCTTAACTCCCTCGCTCCGCATAGGAGTTAACCATAGAATCCCTCGTTCTCGGGGTTCAATATAGCGCCCTTGACATAATACACTACTTTAAGCCCTTGTTGCATAATCTACTATTATCATGAAACGTATTTGTCTAGCGGGGTTAACGAGCTGCTACGCGCGTATTGGCTCCTATATCTATGATACAGCAGCCTTCTATTCTAGTCTGGCAGAAGAAAAAAAGATTGTACGGTGTAGGTAGGTACTGTCAGTCAATTCTGTCAACATTTTTGAGGTTCCTGTGGTTTTATACTCTTTGGTTCTTGCTGTCATCAAATCAGGGGTTTCTGCACAGAGTAGGTAGGTACTTTTTTGGTTGCTGTTTGTAACTTCAACAAATAAATCAACTTCGCCATGAAACCAGCTGTATAGAAATCACTTTGCTTAGCCAAGATAGGACTGTAACCAGCAGACTTGGAAGACAAAAAACTCATTAAAATGTGGGTGTAAGAATTGTTGCAATACTTTTTACTGCTATTGATGCCACCAGCACAAAACAAGACACTAGGTGGTGGACATGCCTGCCCTGGAATAAAGAGACTTGCAGCTACTAGTAATCAATTTCGACCTTGCTTGGACAGTTTCGCTATTCCACACTCGTGTGCAGCAGATGCACCACCACCTGGTTTATTTTACATGTCAGTTCCGTGCTCTCACAATCCTTCTCCCAAACCATCCCAAACATGCTCTTGCGAAGACTTCAGTGCCACAGTAACGTGCCGTTACTCTAGCAAGTGCTGTGAACCACAAACTGAAGAGGATAGCGAAGAATGTCCCAATTGCTCAGATCAAAACCCTGGAGGAACCGCTAAAACTTGTGCTGATAAAACAAATGCCGCATCACAGTCACCATGTTGCGAAAATAAATCTAAAGTGGCTACACCTGAACCAGATCTATCTCCCTGCGTTGCACCAGCCACTTGTTGCGAAAATGCCGAATGTCCGCTAAATATTTGCGCGTGCCCAAATGCTGGATCACAGACACCATGTTGCGGGAATAAGCCTCAAGTGGCTACACCAGAACCAGATCTATCTCCCAGCGTTGCACCAGCTACTTGTTGCGAAAATGCCGAATGTCCGCTAAATATTTGCGCGTGCCCAAATGCCGCATCACAGACACCATGTTGCGGGAATAAATCTAAAGTGGCTACATCAGAACCAGATCTATCTCCCTGCGTTGCACCAGCTACTTGTTGCGAAAATGCCGAATGTCCGCTAAATATTTGCGCGTGCCCAAATGCCGCATCACAGACACCATGTTGCGGGAATAAATCTAAAGTGGCTACACCAGAACCAGATCTATCTCCCTGCGTTCCAACAGCTACTGGTTGCAAAAAAGCCGAAAGTCCGCTAGATATTTCCGTGTGCCCAAATGCCGCATCACAGACACCATGTTGCGGGAATAAATCTAAAGTGGCTACACCAGAACCAGATCTATCTCCCTGCGTTCCAACAGCTACTGGTTGCAAAAAAGCCGAAAGACCGCTAGATATTTCCGTGTGCCCAAATGCTGCATCACAGACACCATGTTGTGGGAATAAATCTAAAGTGGCAACACCAGAAACTTGCGACTGCGGTGCAACAGCCACTGGTTGTCAAAATGGCAAAAGTCCACGCACTGAAGGCAACCGGGCGAGATTCTCAGAGCCTGCCGTGAAGACCCAAACTCCCAAGCCTTGCGCGATATGTGCGCCTGAGAAGAAGAGCGCTGACGTTTGCGTCACAGTCCGTCAACCATCGAAGGAGGCAATCTGTGATTGCCACTTCCCGCCTGCGTTCAGCCGGTTTGGATGCACTGGAAATATCAACGGTAATTGTGGATGCGGTCATTGAATAAAATCCTGGCTAGACTAACAGCATTTTTAATTACTTACCTGGATACCGTTACCTACTTTACAACTACAAACAAGCTAAAACATAGCTTTGTTTGTTAAATTATCGAGCGAGCGAAGTTAGCGAAGATGATAGTAATACATAGGTATTACTAGCTTCCACCCGCAGCTTCACTTGTGTGGTACCTATGAAGATAAAAAGTAGCGTATACCTATGCTATTCAAGACTATTATCTATCTCTGTACCAAATTTCATCCAAATCTGTTCGACCCTTTGGGCGTGATTGTACCACAAACATCCAAACATCCTCACATACTTTCGCATTTAGAATATTAGATAGATTAACACTTTATTGTACACAAGGATTAGGTACATATTAAATCTACAACAAACTTAATCTAGTACAATGGGCGGCCTAATCGCTGAAAGCGATTTCTTCCAGGCAACCTAGGATAGGATAGTAGGATGGCCTTGTAGATCAAAACTTGTGCGATTTTTCATATTTTTAACGATATTTTTATAAAATGGTGTTTTCGAGATTGAGGAGCCTAAGCCTAGTGCGAGCGAGACTCGCGCCCTGAGGGTTTCGTACCTACTACATACGTCATCATCATCATGCTGCTGGACAAAACTGGGACTCCCTCAAACCTAAAAATTCTCTCACAAATATAAATCTACACTATCGCTGTACCTACCTCTAACATAGCCGACTAAACCGACTTCAAATTCCTGAATATTTACAAGATTAATACCAACCTCTTTTTTTTGTTATCAACCTCTTTGCGTTTTGCTTACCTACTGAGGATGACACTGGCCCCAAGACTTTCGAACAAAAAACCAAAGTACCTAAGTATGACATTCATTTATCTTAAATATATGGGTGTTAATTATATATTTATTATGTATATCAATCAGTCTCTGATACCCATAGTACAGGCTGTGCCTAGTTTGGGATCAGTTGACCGTGTGTAATATGTCCGGAATATTTATTTTATTTATTTATTTATTTAAATAATAACTCTTAAGGTACTGATTGACTGACAGACAATAAAACGTGGTGTGGTTTTATTCTCTTTGACAATCAACGCAGAGTCTAACCAAAAGTCCTAAGAGTAAGTATGAAATTTGCAGGGTAGCTTTCTGTTGTAACGTATGGGTGCACAGAAAGGAATTCCCGACACACAACCCCTAAGATTAAAGTTTATGTAAAAATAGCAGCAACCGAACAAAGTCGCGGGGATAACCATACCATACCAAAGTCGACAAAAAGTCGTGATTTCAAGAGATGATGACGTATTTTTTTAAAGTTTTACTGGACAAGCAAGTAGCAATCCCACAGGAATTAAATTAATATGGGACCACCCCGGGATCATACTCTATTCACCAGCGAAATAATTATCAAATTCGGTTTAGTATTGGCGGAGATATCGAGTAACATACACTCAAAGAAAAAAAATACACTTGAGAACCTCCTCCTTTTTGAAGTCGGTTAAAAATAGCATACTGAAAACTCAAGTCAAACTTGTAAATCAAGTCGAGCAGAATCGCCGCTAGTAACTATTTTCGAATGTGGCAATTTAGTCCTTAGCTTTACCACAGGCCACAGCATATGGCCCTTGGACTGGTAATGTTACTTGACCATATAAACGCTGCTAACTCAGCGGATGGACTAGAACTGGTGGTTTGGATTGGAATTTTTTTTAGGGAAGTAGAATAAATATTAAATGTTAATGCCACCCAAAATTTTCGAACCAGCGGAATTCGAACCCGCAACTTCGCCTTGAATCCGCAATGCAATACCAACTATGCAAAATAAAATAATACCAAAGAGAGAGAATAGGTAGGTATAGTAGAAAAACTACCCTCCAATCATTAGAGGGTAGGTTTTCTATCAGTTAGTGTTATATATATATATAATATCTTTATTTCAGGCTACTTGACACATTACACAAAAATGTGTAACATGCCATGGCCCAAATCATCATTATCATTATTAAAGATATTTTTAATGTCTGGTAGATCTGTAGTAGTACCTGGTAGTTTCAGTTAATTGAAAGATAGCGGGCGCCAGATTAAACACTAAACAGTTTAACAGTTGGCAACACTGGCTGGTCACTGACGAACCCGAACGAATTCTTCTGAAACCTATGTCATAAACAAAACAACAATTACACAAATTCTTGCGTCAGTGATTGGTCTGTGACAAATATTTTCTCGATATATTCTAGGCACACACACACGGTTTAGATAATGCCAGATTTGCACGAGGCTCTGAGGCCAATATCATGGCTCTCTGGTCGCTGGACGACCAAGGAAGGCAAAGGCACTTACCCAAATATACCGGATTTCTCTTACCATGACGAAATGGAATTTGTCTGTATTGGTAAGTAACGTAGGCACAAACATTTTACTGTAAATATTCAATTCAAGTATTTTATTTCAGCTTTCACTTAATTATTATACCTGGGTACCTAATTAGGCACGGTACCTCCTGAAAATTCTTAGCTATGCCTTGGGGATTGTAGGTAGTATATGCCTACTTTACCTGCATTCTTAATAGTTACTGAAAACAGGTAGGTATAGGTACCTACAATATCCTGAAAGCCCTACTTACAGAAATGTTTTTTTTCAGGTCAGCCTATATACAACTTCTCGTCTATATCAAGACACCCAGAAACTCAGAAACCAATGCACCAGGAGCGAGGGTTTTTACGTATCAAACCGGGCACAGACCAATTGGCTTTTGCAGTGAGCCATAATTTTGGCATAAGTTCTATCGAAGAAGGCTGTTTTAATACAGAGAAGGAAATTGTTTTAGAAAGCAATAATCTATTGCGAGCCCAAGCTAAGCCCCCGAAAGTGCTGAAATTCAGAAGGTTGCTGAAGCTACTGGCTCCTGATAGATTAGAGGTCACTCTTGAAATGGAAACAGAAAATACTCCACTTACAGAGCATTTGAAAGCAGTTTATAACAAAATATCTGATGACTGAGCACAGAATCTTATTAATAGTTTACCTTATATTTTGTGAAGTGTAATCATTTGTCTTTGGTTTTTAGGTTTCCCTTGTTGAATAAAAGTCAATGTAGTATTTTGAAACTTTAATGAAATTTCCTTATTACTAAGTTAGGCTGGTCACACCATCAGAAAACTGTCAGATGAATTAAATCCACCAATCAGAGGATGTACGGTCTGGCAACATTCTTAATCAGTAAGGAACATACATTCTCTGATTGGTTTATTTAATTTTTTCAAAGAAACTGATGGTGTGCAGCCAGTTAATATAATATAACATAATCAAATTTTTCTCCACACCAAGATTAATTCGCACTGATTTTGATCAGTGCGAGTTAATCTTGGTGTGGAGATCCCAATCCTTGAGAGCTCATGATTACCTGTTCAAAGTGCATAGACCTCTTCATTATCATCATCATCAGCCTGATGAAGTCCACTGCTAGACATAGGCCTCCCCCAAAGAGTGCCAAGACGAACGGTCTTGAGCCTTTTACCTCTATAGACCTATTAAAAAATATAAAACAATTACATTTAGGAACATACAAATAATGTTAGTACAATTCGTTAACGAAGCTTGAAATAAAATATTGAAATAGTAAAATAAGTGTGCTACAAGAAATGATGTTTTAATTTTTATGTAACTAGCTTCCATCCCAGCTTCTCTTTCGTGATAACCGGGTAAAATGTAGGTAGCCTTTAAGCTATTGGAGATCACACAATATTTCTATTCAAAATTGGTAAAGCTACTAAAATGTTTATTTCCACCACAAACTTTATAGAGATGAATAATTGATGGTATGGGTCACCTCTTAACTTAAATATTGTATTTGAAACCCCCTCTAAGTACCATTTCATAATAAGTATTCCATCCCAAAAGGGGCATATTCTATTTTTGATTTAGGGAAAAAAAACATTTTTTTTCTTTTTCAGTTTTTTTTCCTGTAATTTTACAAATAAGCTTTATTTGGTCTTTTTATGTAATTATAATGAAGATTATTAGGTACGAGAAGTTAGACATTAAATTACTTCATAAAACTTCTTACCACAATTGAGTGTTAACTGATTTGACCCCAAAACAGGTAATTTTTGCATTGAGTTTTTTCTAAAATGTTGTATTTGCAAAAGTTGTAGAACAAACTTTATTGCCAATTGGGTGTAGATTAAGCCACTTTCAGGATAGCAAACATATTATGAATCACCTTGTATAATCGGACCCATTAAATTTTGAAACCTGCGTTTTACTTGCATGCATATTAAGAGAAAATCTACAATGTGAACAAAAAAGTTCATACCCAGCTTTATAACTAAAGCTTGCCACTACTATCTAACACTCATCACACAAAGTAGTGTGGTTTTCTAGCAGTAATGCCATACTCTTGTAGCGCAGGAGCCAAGTCCTCCATGGTCATAACATATTTCTTCTCTTTAGGCCCCTTCTGGTTTTTGGAGGTCTGCGTCAACTGGCTGGATGTCCGCATCTTGCAATGCTGGAGGGCATCGTTAGCAATGTCAGAGAGGAACTTTTGTGACGCTAATGCTATCAGTCTTACCAGCCTGAAATTTAAGGTTTTCCATAATTATCCACAGGTAGAATTTAGAAGGGTGTTGGGACACTATTTAATTATTTATTTATTTGATTATAGACGAGCAGCTTCCGCTGATGCGTCTACATTTCAGTGTAGAAATAGAAAGTCAATTGTCATGTCTGGTTCGGTAAGTTACCTGGGGTCCTGCGATTCGAAGCCAGACATGTTCAGGTAGTGTGAGACGACAGAATCTGGTATCGAAGGATTGTAATTCTCGAGATGAAGTAAAAAGTCGCTGAGAGCGTGCCCAGCGCCTGTTTCCTCGTCCATAGCGACCGACGGTGATCCAATACGGCTCATTGCATTGCCTTACAATTTGACCTTAGCGGATAAAAAATCTACGCACGATAAAAGCAGGATCTTAGCAATATATTCGTAAGTTACGTATTCCTTCGCTGGCTTTGCTCTTTTCGATTTGTTTGTGTGTAAATAAATTGAGAACACGATTTTGCATTTGCTATTTGCTATTCTTCTTCTCCTTCTTCTTTCATGGATGGCTACTCTGGCTACTGATGTAAGTATTACTGTCAATATTGCCAAATTGCCAACGTCAAGTAAATAACAAGTTGTTTCTGAGTGTCAAGTTTTTTCTCCCTTGGGTTTGGCTATGACGTCACTTGAATTTATGTCGACTCGTTGGCACTACTGGAAACGTTTTGATTATGCACTAGTTTTTTACAATACAAATGTAATTTATTATTACTGATGTTTATAATGTATGATATAATGAAAATGAACATATATGTTCGTAAACTTTGATGTAATAATTATTAGCTACTTTCAGTTTTCCTGATTTATTTATTTAGATAACCATGAGAAACCTCAGTTACGTAATACAATAATCATAACTCATGTTTTGGAAAGCAATAACGAAACGCTACTTGTGCACGTCATTCCAGTATTTCTGGCTATTCATATTTTACCCAGAAAAGTGGAATATTTAAACTGATGGAAATATGTTAGTGCCGTTTCCAGCAATGAAAAAAGTGGTTTAATATTTCCTTATATTCGTTTTTCTAATGTTGACAAAGAATTACCATTATTTAAAAGAGCCATCATTAATTTTCAGTTGTTACAACCATTTATACAATTCATTATTGAAAAAATTGCATGAATATTTGTAATAAAATATACAAATCTTTTTTTGAAGATATTTGATACAATTTAGTTTAAAAAAAATCCTTTAGTTTCTAAAAAACCTGGGTAAAATTAACAAATTTTTCGGTCACACTGACCTCGTGGTACTTTGCCGCTAAGTTGGTAACACTGGTCCTTTCCTTCCTTCTTTTGCGCCGCTGCTCTGTACAGAACTGCGAGAGAACGTGATCGATCGAATTTCAAAAAAGGCACACCACCCACCCCTGTGCTCCCGTGATCACGAAATTACTCGCATATCTCCTGATAAACTTTCAGGGGTTCGTGTTTCGTGATTATTCCATTCCGAGTGTGATCCTTTAGATACCTCGCCGCGAGGCCACCTAGTTGAACAAAATGTCGAACCTCGCCGATCCGGTCGCGTTCGCAAAGGACTTCCTGGCAGGCGGTATCTCCGCCGCCGTCTCCAAGACGGCTGTCGCGCCCATCGAGCGCGTCAAGCTGCTGTTGCAAGTACAGCATGTCAGCAAGCAGATCACCGCAGACCAGCGCTACAAGGGCATTATCGATGCCTTCGTCCGCATTCCCAAGGAGCAGGGCTTCTCCGCCTTCTGGCGTGGAAACCTCGCCAACGTGATCAGGTACTTCCCTACGCAAGCGCTCAACTTCGCCTTCAAGGACAAGTACAAGCAGATGTTCCTCGGAGGAGTGGACAAGCACACGCAGTTCTGGCGCTACTTCGCGGGTAACCTCGCGTCCGGCGGTGCCGCGGGAGCCACCTCCCTCTGCTTCGTGTACCCGCTCGACTTCGCGCGTACGCGCCTCGCCGCCGACGTCGGCAAGGGCGACGGCCAGCGCGAGTTCAGCGGACTCGGAAACTGCCTCAGCAAGATCTTCAAGTCCGACGGACTCGTCGGCCTCTACAGAGGCTTCGGAGTGTCGGTGCAGGGTATCATCATCTACCGCGCCTCCTACTTCGGCTTCTACGACACCGCCCGCGGCATGTTGCCCGACGCCAAGAACACCCCTCTCGTCATCAGCTGGGCCATCGCTCAGACCGTTACCACCGTCGCTGGAATCATCTCGTACCCCTTCGATACTGTCCGTAGGCGCATGATGATGCAGTCCGGACGTGCAAAGTCCGATATGCTATACAAGGGCACCCTCCACTGCTGGGCCACCATTGCCAAGACTGAGGGCAGTGGCGCCTTCTTCAAGGGTGCCTTGTCCAACGTTCTCAGAGGCACGGGCGGTGCCTTCGTACTCGTTTTATACGATGAGATCAAGAATGTCCTGTAAATCTAATGTAAGAATTGTTACCATAGTTTCGATTGTGATTCGCCAGATAGCCACTCCCCTGAAATCATGTATTATTAGAAGACGCGAAAATGGACCTAGTAATTTATTTTTAGTTAAATAAATGTTATACAATGATTCCATAGTCAATTGTTTTATTGAAGTGTTACATAACTTTTGCATGTCAGTGTTAGTGGAATACATAATTCATAAATATTCTGAATTCAAGTGCTTGATATAAAATTTCTTTAGTGATCATTCATTCAGCCAGTGACTGTTATGTAACAACCTCATATTGTTCAATGTAGGTATTTGAGGCCAAGGTCAAGTGGAATCGGTCTAGAACATCTACTGTTAGGTAGGTACAGTGACAATAATTTGTGTAATTACATTGGAAAAATGGAATTCAGTGAAGATCTGCAACGGAGTGAGTTACCTACCTTGTACTTAGATGTTTTGTACCTACTAGATACTTGTACCTAGCTAGATACTGCTGTGAATTGAATCATGTGATTATGCTGTTATGTAACTGTATGTATTGTAGGGTTGTGTGGAAGTAAGCTATTTATTTAGTTCACTTTGAAAAAGTGCTGTGTGGTGAGCCCACTTCATCGTAGGGAATATTGTAAACGCAGGGTTTGTTCAGCCCAGGCGGACTGTGAGTTCATACTTCCTCGGGTGCGAGTTTTTCCGAAGAAAAATTCGCGCGTGACGAGTGATGGTCTATAAAAATAGTGAATAAACTTTAAAAAAGTATTTCCTGGTTTTCAATTTAGAGATCCCAAAATTAGGTACCTACACAGACTAATCTCAAGTTAAGAGAAGACTAGTGACTAAACTTAGGTATGAATCTTACCTGTGATACTTGTGATAGGTAGGTCATAGCTACTTTTCAGGGCCACCACACCTCAACCTTAGGAGGACCAAGAAATAAACAGTGACACGACAAGCATGCAAGCATAGATGGGTTATTTATTATCTTTGGTAGAAGGCTCCTTACGTAACTTACGTAATCATTGAGACTAGTAGATAAGAGGCAATAATTATGAGACCAAGTAGTGCTATTGCGGAGGGAAATTGTAATGAATTTCACGACAGCGAGGATCATTCTATCTTCTAAGCAATTTTTAAAAGGTATTTTTCATGTTGGGTGTCTTTGTCGCTGATTTTTAAAATCAACATCCAAGTTGTGAACTTCAATCCCATTTTGCTTTCGCAATAGCACCGCTCGGTGGGTAATAAATATAAGAAGCTAAAGCAAAACCATCAACCTACAGGAAGGTGACATGAAATCTGAAAAATCAAATACAGGAAGTAATTTTCCATAGATGCCGGATTTCCATAGCCGGTGATTTTCTATGTTTTCTACACATTAGGTGCCATACATATAGGAGCCGGTAGGTAGGTATACCTCAACTGCTTATATATCTACTCATCATCATCATTGCCGACGTTAAGACGTCTACTGCTGAACATGGGCCTGCCCATGTAATGTAATGGCAATGAAGTTCGTAACATGAAGGAAATTTTAACAATCTTAGCAACATCCAAAACGTTGCAAACTTGACAAGAAAAACTTCAGGATCTAGGTATCTTCTTCCTTTTCAAGTTTGAAACTTCAGATGTCGCTAAAATTGATAAAATCAAAATTCATTACCATTTCGCTTAGGCAATAGCACTCCTGGTACCGATCCAAACAATTATTTGGGGGATTTCCATACTCGCCACGCTGGGCATGCGGGTTGTCGAGCGCAGGTAAAGCTATTGTTGGTAAGGTCGCTGCTGCCCGTCCCCTAACTTTGTTTGTGTGTATGTCTACTAAATTCCCCCTAAGCTAAGACTACGAAGTTCAAGAAAAGTAACTTGTCTATCTAAGCTGCCTAGTCAATCATCACCTAGTTAGGAAGGCTGTCCGCACACGTTCTGATAGGTGATTAAGAATTTCACCGGGCCGTATACGTCTACTGATTGGTTGATTTAATTTTAATGTTCAACATTTCTGTGTGCGGACAGCCTACGTAGTTACTATGTAACCGGGTGATGTCACTTAAATCTGGTTTGCGGCACTACTGCTACGTCAGAGATCAATGGCATGGTAACCGCGATGATTGGTGGCCTGTATCGTGAATCGTGGTACAATCGGTATGTAGGTGCGATAAGTCACATTCTTGAGTCATATGATTGAACTCATAGGCTGAAGAAGACCCTCTCCGGACGGTGGCGCATTAGTCTGAACGCCCCTCCACTTGATTGTGTTAGCGCTTGTGTAGAGCTACGATCTCTCAAAGTCTACACGTGAAATCCTATAATTGGAAAACATAGAAATCGGCACAAAAAACATAGATTTCGATGTTTTCCTACTGATTTCGGTGATTTTGATGTTCTAGGACCTAGAACCTAAAAAATCCAAGACATGTGACATGTACACGAAGATAAGAAAGAAGATGATTCTTTCACCGACGGTCATAGGCCCTTTTCAGGGTCACCATACCTCAACCTTGTCACTGACCTAATACCATTGACCAAGAAATAATCAGTGACACGACATGCAGGCAACTGAATTTATTCTGTGGCAATGGTAATTTGATAGTTGAAGCCAATTTAGTAAGATTGAACTGGTGATCTGGTAGTGGTACCAGTTCAGTTTGGCGATAACCACCTGAGTCCTGAGGCGAGTCTGGATTGGTACGTTAAAAGCGTAAAGTGTAATGTAGTTACACCATGGTGATGTGAAGTTTATTTATTTATTTATTTACGAAAAGTTACACTATTTTTACAGGAGCACCTAATGCAATAGTGTACCATTATCCTTTAAATTATTATTATTATACATATCAAACATTTTATACGATTAATTTTAATTCATAGCATAATACTTACTAGTTAAGAAACAACAAACATAAATCTTCAATTAATAAATTCAAATTACATAATGTCAAGCCTAATAAAAAGTAAATAGAAAAATTCGTCAATCCATATATGTCAAATAACAAAAATAAAAATTTGCCACAATAAATACAAATTACATAATGTCCTACCTAATCAAAATTTAAAAAGAATTCAATAATAATGTCAAATAATACAAAAAGTCAAATCTAATTAGAATAGCATAGAATATATAACAACGTCCTGCGACATTCGCTCAGGGGGCAGTAAAAAAGATTCGACTCTCTCCGCTACTAGATTGAGTGTGTGGATGCAACGCGTTAGAGGTGCCTTATTCAGGAGGTTGGTCCTTCCTCTTGGTACATCCAATAGGGCGGGCCGCCTCCGTCGGTGCACGAACTCATCAGGCACATTCAGCCGCATTTCCGCTAAGACGCCTGGGTTCGCGATCATCCCACGTAATATCCTAACCAAATATAGAGCAAGCGCTGCCTCTCTCCTCACCTCCAGCTTGTTATATCCAACCATGCCTATGACAAACAAGGATGGATACATCAACGGGAAGAATGGATAGACGCCGTATAGCTTCCAGTACAGAAATCTGGTGAATTTATTTTGAATACGCTCCACCATTTGACTGTACTTGGCTTCGTGTGGTGCCCATACCGCAGCATTAAACTCTAAATGGCTTCTCACCAATGCGTCGTATAGAGTCTTTAGCGCATTCACATTTGTAAAGTTGTTCGTCTGCCGGAGTACAAATCCTAGGGTCTTGAATGCTTTCTTGCAAATGTTACCCACATGTACGCGGAAATGCAACTTTTCGTCCAAACGAACCCCTAAATCCTTCACCGAATCGACTCCCTTCAACTGTGATGCGTTCAATTGGTAATTGAGTGGTGTCTTCGCTCTACTGAACGTTATGATAGAGCATTTACTGACATTGAACTGTAGTTCGTTCATATTAGACCACTCCACAACTCTGTCCACGTCCCGTTGAAGGCGTTCACAGTCCTCTTTGTCCTTGATCGGTAAGAGTAACTTGAGGTCATCCGCGAACAACAAGCATTTCGCGTCCTTGACGACTGTCGCGAGATCGTTGATCATGATAATGAACTCCAGCGGTCCAAGATTGCTTCCCTGACTCACTCCCGTTAAGGTAGAGTAAGGCTCCGACTTACATCCCGCGTAGTCGACGTACTGCTGCCGATTCTTCATATAGCTCGCGAAGAACTGCATCAGTTTGGTTGTGCAGCCGATCGTCGCCAACTTCTGAAGCAGTTGCCATAGCTACCACAGTGATATATTATGGTACTACGGTATAAGAGCGTATAAAAGCGGTTTCGCTGCATCAGTCGTAGCGGCCAAATAAAAACACGATCGTAACTTATACGCTTCACTCCACGATGCGTTATTAGCGTAACAATCCCAGACTAGTTGCTGTTATGGGAATGTTCACGTTTCTACAGAATAGAAACCAGAGCTTGTCCTATCAAATAGCTCATGCATGCCTGTAGGCACAGATAACATAATACTATATAGGTAAGTATAAGTACTTAGGTCCTCGTCGCTGATATCTTGTTTGACTGGGGTTAATTCAGGTAAATAAATTCAATTTAATCTGTTTACAGTCTTTCGGAACTCAAGTGTCACAGTTGATTTGACTAACTAACCACTTGCATTTTAGGTTATAGGCATAAGGAGGCGCACTTTATAAAAATAAAATAATAAATATATATTCCGGACATATCACACACGGTTAACTGATCCCAAACTAGGCATTGCCTGTACTATGGGTACTAGAGACTGATATACATAATAGATATATATTTAACACCCAGACACAGCACAAACATCTGTGTTAGTCACAAATGTTTTTCCAGTCCGGGAATCAAACCCGCGACCTCTAGCGCAGAAGGGTAACCCTGCCATGAGGCCAGTCAAACTTTAATCCTTTCACTAAACTGATTCTTTCACCGACGGCCATAGGCCCTTTTCAGGGCCACCACACCTCATCCTGGTCACTGACCTAGTACAGAATGACCAAGAATGAGCTAGAGGAAAGCTATAGGGCCACTATCTCGCTGCTGATCAGGCTGACATGCGCACGAAAGGAGTAAGCTCCACATGTAATAGAATGATTAGGTTCTAGGATATGCCGGTTTCCTCACGGTGTTTTCCTTCACCTTTTGAGAGCAATGGTACATCGCACATAAATTTTCCGAATGAAAAATCCATTAGTGCACGATCGGGATTCGAACCTGTGGATCGTAAGGCGGGTCACTACCACCACTCCACCAGTGCTCTTAGTCATTTCTTCTTTCTTAGGGTGGATTCGACCAAACGCTATGTTATGCCAGAGTAACAATTCCTGGAATAACTCCCTGGAAAACTGGCTTACTCTAGACTCTAGTGTAAGCCTCTAGTAAGACTCATTTTATTCTACAGATAAGACCTATACTAGTTTGGGCGAATCCACCCTTGATGACGTCTCAAATTGACAATTTGATACTTCTCAATCTCAACACATAGGTAAGTCTAATTTTTCAGATTATGATTTTGGCTTCATTTTCTAGAATAAGCATTCAGCCTGAAAATTTCCGGCCCTGAGTTACGTACCGATTGCATGACATAACAGTCGCGTTTTACGTAACGTCAATGAGTTAGATGTGTCTACAAGATTGTGAGAATGTTTTTCAGTGGCGCTTGTGACAAGTAGGTTTCTCTACCTTACCTTACCTTCACTAGCCCCCTTACTTATCGTTTAGCAGTTATTTAAGCCTCGTCATTTGGCCCAACGGATTAGCATTGCCATCCCGCGTGGCAATTCCGCCAGTCTTCCGGCTGGTAGTGAGCTGGATAGATCGTTTGTAACGGTCTTTAGATAGTCCAACTGTTTCTTGTGTATTTTACTTGTAGTAGGTTAATTTTCTTTTTGTAAATAAAGTTATGAAATCTACCATCCCAGTATTAAAAATGCGAAAGTTTGTATGGATGTTTGTGGTAAATTCAATCACGCCCAGACTGACTGGATTTGGATGAAATTGGACAGAGATAGATTATAGTCTGGAATAGCATATAGGCTTTTTATTTTCATAGGTACCACGGGACCAAAGCCGCGGGCTAGTTGCGGAAGCTAGTTGTTTAATATATTAACTCGTGTACCTACCTGCCGCAGTTTATTTACTAATGTATCATGATGTAGACGAGCAAATTACCTAAAATCCTTTGACTTTACGTATAAAAATCTAACAAAAGATTTTTTTACCAGACATTGCCAGATCGCAGTACGTGGTTCTAGTTACATAATTTACGAACTAAAAACGCCACTCACTTTACGTCCGCCAAGATCTATCGGTCCGTCATGTTCTTCAGTCATTCCTTAGGTCATTGACCACGTGGCCTTGAAAGGGTCATCATAACTCAGCCGTAGGTTTTCGATTACTGAACATAGCCTTCCTCAAAAGTCGTTCGAGAGCACTAGAATGACATTTGAAACACATAATCCGAATGTAAAATACATTGGTGCACGACCGGGCTTCAAACCCACGACCTAGGGTTTTCAATAGGTTTTCAAATTGCATAACATTTGCTTCCTTGATCGTCCTGAGTCAAGAGAAACATCGCGAGGAAATCCGCGGCTTAGTCAATAACTTTATTTCCTGAGGATAAGGACGACATAGCTGTGAGGATAGTAGGTAAGGCTAGGTGCTGGGCAAGCCTACTCCAGGGACTTAATAGCCGGAAAATTAAGGTAACTTTATGAAACTGAAGGAAAATTAAGGTAACGTTGTACGGATAAATTCAGGTTACACAGATATCGAAATATCTGTGCAATTTTAGGTATCGAAATATCCAAAATTGCGGCAGCGCTAAGCTGGGTTTGAAATGCGAAACTGTATATTTAGGTATTGATGCCTTAACCTAAATGAAAAAGGTTTTCTTTGATAATCTGTCGCACTCGCTACCCTGTGATTCGCTATGTAGTAGATCCCATGGCCGGCCGCCGCCCTGGCGTATGGAAGGCCCTATTTTTTTCGGTACCGCTATTATAAGAAGGTTAAATAGCTAACGCTATGTCCATTTCTGGGATCGCTATCCCATAAATGGCCATATCGTTCTTTAACCTACCGCTGTACACTTACCTACGTTTTTACCGTACTGGCAGGTACCTTATACTCTTTCAGTCCCCGGCTTACTCTATCTAATCATCTCCCAGACACTAGGATAGTGATTAAAAAGTTCCACCTGTCGCTGAATAACCTAGAACAAATGTAGGTAAGCTGTAGCTATGAAGATTAAGTTGGTGAAAGGACAGGTGTGTAGCTAAAAATAGGGTCAGTCGAACTACGGTCGGGGCGGATCGATGCGCTGAAAGGTCGTGACCTGGACTGAGCATGCTCAGTAGGCTCCTAGGCCGAACGATTTCGAACCGAGACCAAAAAATAAAATAATTAAATAAAAGGACATTTATTCACCAAGAATTCCTACACACAGTTATAAAGATACAATTGGTAATTTACAAGTTTTGGTATGTATCTAGGTAGACAGGTGAAATGGTCGAGGGCTCAGCTACGCTGCTTTTCAGCCTCGCCATAAAATGTCTGCTGTCGTCACAGCAGGTTTGCACTACATCGATACTATTCGGAACTCATGTTTATTGAATGGTCCTTAGCAAGTCATGAGTCCTCGTGCGGAAACGGCATGTCCTAAAAATTCGAAGACAAGTGACATGTGCACGAAAGGAGCCTCATAGGAACTTTAATCCTTTCACTACACTGATTATTACACGTCACGGACATAGACATAGACATTGATTTATTTGCAACTGAAACACACACATTTGCACAACATTTTAAAACTAAACAATATCATAACAGAAAACACGCAAAAATACAAAGGCTGTTTTCAAGGCCATCATACCTCAACCTAGTCACTGACCTAATACAGGATGACCAAGAAAGAATCAGTGACACGACAAGCAAGCAAGCAAAAGTCCTAATTTTCTAAAGCTGGTTATTCTGAAAATCATCATACAGAGTGGCCATTTTGAAACATTATAGAATATTCGACAGTCAGCCGTGTTGGCCTAATAGGAGGTTCCCCGGCTTTCGACCTAAAGGTTCGATCAGCCCGATCTATAGGTATCTACCTACACTTTTCACGTTCGAAGTGAAAAGTGGCAACTCACGAGCACTCACCCCAAGAACTTGGTTTTTGTAGGCGCCCTTGTCGTGACAGCATACAAATCAAAGTTGACTGTAGGTCACGTGCGTTTTGTGGCCTAGGAAATGTCAGTAAGTAACTACCCAGTAGGTAATGTTTGAGCCAAACTTATTTCAGAGGAAGACACTGCTACCGCATTGCGCATTTTTTGCCGTCCGACGATTGTGTAACATTTGGCAAGATAACGCACAGAACATTACAATTTTGGTAGATACTTGATTGCTATCAGGCATGACGATAGCGACACGCACGTCGAGACGCACGGTGGATGATCGGAACAAGTTCGATTAGCGATTATTGAAATTCATTATGAAGCCTCCACTTTGGCAATGCGCCGCTCCCGCGCGCTTTTACTGCAACAGCTCGCGAATGCTGTTTTACGATGTTGAGGAACATTTATTTTTGGTTTCATATATTCCAGACTATAATCATCTCTGTACCAAATTTCATCGGTATCCGTTCGACCGTTTAGCCGTGATAGGTACAAAAGTCAAAAGGCGTTTATTTCAATAAAATCACTAGGATCACTTTGAAACGTTTTAGAAACTAGGTGAAGCTATGCCTGTTCCTCGCGACCAAGCCTAGAAGAATCAGGGAACAAACACGGCTTGGTGCCTGATCATTTCATAATTTTTTTCGATGATCCTTTTTTCACAAAATGGAATTTAAAGCTTCAGTGTGGTGCCGATCGAACTAGGTGAGGCTCAAAAGAAAAGTAATCTAATTATTATCTCTAATAAATAAGAGCTTATAAAAATGTGAAAAAAAAGACAAATTTGAGCTTCAACAAATGATCTAAGGGCAGCACACACACGCAACACTTGATTAAACCACAAACATTGAAACATCCTCTCAAACTTTCGCATTTATAATTATTACTAGCTTCCGCCCGCAGCTTCGCTTATATTCCAAGTTTCAACGAAATCGGTTGAGCCGTTAGGGCGTGATTGAATAACAAACATCCAAACATCCTCACAAACTTTCGCATTTACAACAGGTGTCCTGCTCAACTCCATTTCTCTTCTCCCATAGACGGTCACAAATCGGATCCCCGTATGCCACGGATATTACCTATCCCCGTATGATACGTTCTAGTGGGCACAGTCCTTCTTCTGCTTGTCGTGTCACTGATTCTTTCTTGGTCATCCTGTATTAGGTTAGGTTAGTAAAAAGTAGGACCAGGTTGTCCAACTAATGAGTCAAACAAGCGTAGGTACGGCCCACCTTTTGGTAAGTGGTCACCGTAGCAGAGGCATCACACACGCGTTGCCAACCCCGGACGCCCTTAAAGGGCTCTGGCAACCACAGAAACACAATATTGTTATTTGGCTGCAATCGTACGGCGGAGGTACCTCTCCAGGCGGGCTGCTCCAGTTTAGAGCGAGAAAATCTCGCTTGCCCTACCTCTTTTTTGGTTCCTGGACAAAGCATCTGTCACAAAGCAATTTTACTAGTTTATTACATAAGCCATAATACCAACGGTTGACCTGTATGTAGGTGGCCTTGCTCCGGTTTCGTTCCCTTGGCTGCGCAGAACTGTTGGATAACTGCCAACCCGCGCATGCGTGTCTATTAAGGGACTCTATTTGACTGCCCTTTACGTAAGATAACCTCGTGATCTCGGACTTGACTCCGTCCAAGTGCAAGCTTAGAATACCAGCTCTACATTCTTCGGTGGTAGACGAATGCAGTAGGTACATACTTTACTCACACTTCCTGAAGATCAGCTTCCGTGCATCGGTGGGACCGACAACTTGGATTCCACCTGTGAGACCTGTGTCACCGGTTAGTGGTGAATAGCTCGTGACACCATACAAAAACGGTACCTTAGCTATTCACTTTTAATCACTCACCGGTGACAAGTGAGTAGGTAACTCACGAACATTATAGACTTACGCCTAATAATACGAAGGTGGCCGAGCGTCCATACATATAAAGTAGTCAATGTTCTTTAGAGGTACCTACCTACCTACCTACTTTCCTTGTAGAGGACGGGTTCAGGGAATTCCCAAAACTTAAGGTTAATGCCAACAAAGGCATTAACTTTGGAGGTAGCTAAATAATTTAATTTCCTAGCTACGGCTACGGTAATGTAAATTTGCCGCGGTGGCCTCTACTGAAGAATAGGCCCCTCCATTTATACATGAGGCAACTAAGGGAAAAAGCTAGGGGATGGGCGGCAGCGTTCATCAACAATAGGTACCTAGCTTTATCTGCGCTCGCCAACCCGCATGCTCTGCGTGGCGAATATGGGAAAATCCCCCCAAAATGATTGTTTGGGTGAAGGCCGTACAAGGTCGGTTGCGCCGTAAATCTATGGGGGAGGCCTACGTTCAGTAACTAAGTAACTTTAGACGTCTAACTTTCGTAGTTATTGCCCTAAATAGAGCAACTTCAATCGCGTAGGACTTCCATTCATCATTATTGGTCTTGCTAGTGGTTTGTCACAACGCCAATGTTAAGAATAACAGCATTTTAACTGAATAAAATTTTATTGAAATAAATTATCTAGTTACAATAACAATTAGCAGATGTAAGGAGTTACTTTTCTACCTAATAACATAGTTATACTTATAAGATACAAGTAGGTAGTTAACAATACAAACAGGTAGGTAAGTTGGAATGATTTTCGACAATTCAACCATTAGAATCATTTGGAGCACAAATAATTCACAATAGTATTACGCTTACTGTACGTCAAATAATAGACAATAACATCGAGGATATTTGATTTTTTAATTATGATTTGCCAATATTTGACATTTGCTATCGTATCGCAATCGTGAATTATTACGGCTAAAGGAGTATATTTATCTTTAGCTCAGGAGAAAATGATCATTTCTTTGCGTCATATAGCTCGAAACAACGTAACGCAACTTTGGTTTGTGCAGTCTTGCGTATCAGATAGAAGAGGGAATGGCTTTACGTAAAGCTTTGTATGACGTAAGAAAAATCACTGTCTCCTTGTCTATTTTTGCCAGACACAACTGGTGATCAAAACAAAATATATCTTACAATTCTTTTTATTTACAGAAACAGATGGGGCCTGTTCTTCGATTTTTATTTTTAAATGCTTAAGGTAACACAGGCCTAAGGTTTGATACAGATTCTGGGCCCATAGCCTGCTAATAAGCAATCATGATTTGACAACTATACAAGTTCTATACATTTAGGTTGGAATTCGAATAGAAATTATTAAATCCCGCTCTTAACTTCCTTGCTCCAATGATGATGACTTATACTTGACTTTTGTTGACGGCGTTTCCCTGTAAAAATGAAAAAAAAAACAAGGTAAGAATATGGCAGAACTATTCTTAAACCGTGACAAATGTTTGCATGATCTTCAAATATTTGTTTCAGGTCTGGGTGTTGTAGTACCATGGTACTCGTAGTTTCTGATACCCGCGACACAGGGAATCCTAGTGTGGAATTCAGGACTACGTATGTGAATGTTGGGTGTTATTTATTTATATGACACTAGCTGTTACCCGCGACTTCATCCGCATTTATATGAAAGCTAGTACCTTATAATTTTAACCCCCTTCTTTGCCGCCTTTAGGAATAATTTTGCAAAATTGTTGAAACGTAATTCTCTATTTTTTAAGTCTAAATATGAATTTTCAGATCCCTAACTTGAGGTATTATGGATTGTAAACATTCAACCTCATATTTCACCCATGCAAGATTATTTTTTGAGACAAAAGAGATTATATCCTAGGACTATGACTGACCTCATAGCTCAGTTGGTAGTAACTCTGCCTTCTGCGCTAGAGGTCGCGGGTTCGATTCCCGCACTGGACAAACATTTGTGACTAACACAACACATATGTTTGTTCTGTGTCTGGGTGGTAAATATATATCTATTATGTATGTCTAGCAGGCTATGCCTAGTTTGGGACCAGTTGACCGTGTGTGATATGTCCGGAATATTTATTATCATATTATTATCATTATCATATAATCTATCTCCTTGCCAAATTTCATTACGATCTGTTCAGCCGTGAAAAGGGCACAAACAAACAAATAAATAAAGAGAGTTACTTTCGCATTTATAATATTATAGGATGAACGAAAGAAGATTGACGAATTATGTGTATAAGGCGAGTTTGAAGGGGACCGTTGGAAGGGGAAGACCTAGGCTTACGTTTAGAGACCAAATCGGTGACGTTTTGGAAAAAGGCCAGGTCAAAGGTACCCAAAACCGACGAGCATGTATGAGGAATGTGATGAGAGTGGATGAAGCAAAAGATGTATGCCAGGATCGTAGCAAGTGGAAAGCCGTGGTCTCTGCCTACCCGTCAGGGAAACAGGCTTGATTTTATGTTTGTACTATCTTCGGCCCGCGGCTTCGCCCGCGTGGTACCTACATAAAAAGTAGCTTATATGCTATTCCAGACTATAATCTATCTCTGTACCACATATCATCCAAATCCGTTCGGCCGTTTGGGCGTGATTGAACAACAAACATCCAAACATCCTCACAAACTTTCGCATTTATAATATTAGTATGGATGATCATCAAAGTAACGAAACTCATTACCATTACGCAATTGCAACGCAAGGGTAAGGTCCAAGTTTATTTTATACTCAAGGACAGACGAGTTATTTTCAGGCCGCATTGTAGCGAAATGTTTAGTGAGTGTTCTGTTAGCACGTGATGACATAAGTTACGGCGTTCAGTAGTCGGTACCGATCGGTGCGCGGCTATAAATATAACCGCTTAAATCAAGGCCTTGTGTTGTACGCTTGCAAACTATCCTTGTTTTTATAGACAAAAGAAAACTCTATAGGCCTTTATTATGAAACTTTTCTTTGAAGGCAACAGCACCTTGAGGAGGAAAACTTGCTCCTTAAATAAAAGTTTTATACTTAGTTTAGGAGTAAAGGAACTCATGACTATGTACAATCTATGTGTTTGTTTGTTTTATACTACTTTCACTACTATTTATACTACTCCCCCCCTAAAGAGCTCTGGCAACCTTACTCATCGCAGGAACACAACACTATTTGAAACAAATAATGTTATGTGGCTGCGATCTTTTGTAAGGCGGAGGTACCTCCCCAGGCGGGCTGCTCCAATTCAGAACGAGAAAATCTCGCTGTGCCCTACCTCCTCCTTAATGTTGTGCCTTTGGTGACAATAAACGATTTTATTATTATTATTATAACTGGGTTTAGACTAGGACTAACTATTTAAGGTCCTGTCTGAAAACCAGCGCTGATTTGCATGGCACTTTTGACATGTAAAGCAGCAAGCTGAGTCAGGGCCTGTTTGGCTGCACCCGACACAGAGCGAGACGGGCTGCTTTCTGCTGTATGCGTACCAGCATTCGTAAAATACTAAGTCATCCCGAATCAAGTCGATAAATTCAAAATTCTAGATTTTTGTAACCGTCCATAGGTAGCAAATACGGATTGTATCACAAGACTGGCCTCATAGCTCAGTTGGTAGTAACTCTGCCTTCTGCGCTAGAGGTCGCGGGTTCGATTCCCGCGCTGGACAAACATTTGTGTGATGAATACAGATGTTTGTTCTGTGTCTGGGTGTTATATATGTATCTATTATATATATCAGTATCTGGTACCCATAGTACAGGCTATGCCTAGTTTGGGATCAGTTGACCGTGTGTGCTATGTCCGGAATATTTATTTATTTATTTTATTTATTTATTCACACTATCACAATTATTAATGCGAAAGTAACTTTGTCTCTCTGCCTGTTTGTTTTTAAAGTTGTCACGACTAGACTGCTGAACGATTTGAGGAAATACTGTATGGAGATAGCTTAAACCCTGAGGAAAGACATGGGCTACTTTATGTGGGTACCTCGCGAGCGAAGCCGAGAGCAGCGTCTAGTCCTACTGATAATATAAATGCGAAAGTTTGAGAAGATATTTAGATGTTTGTTATTAATTCAGGCCGTAACGGCTCAACCGATTTCGTTGAAACTTGGAATAAATACAGTTCTTTACCTAGAATAGCATATAGGCTACTTTTTATGTAGGTAGCGAAGCCGCGGACTGAAGCTAGTATAATATACGTTGACGTTTGTTATCAGTCCCAGCTTCGTATATCTAAACAGCGGGCGTCGCGTTTCACGATTGTTCCGCTAATGGTGGTATCAAAGGTTGTGGAATAGGAACCGGCAGGACCACCCGAGCTGTCTTCTGCCTACCTAAAGACTATGAGAGAACGAGTTATATTTTCTCGCTTTAAATTGGAGCAGCCCCCCTGGTACTGCACCTTACAGAAGATCGCAGCCAAATTACATTATGGCGTGATTGAGTAACAAACAAACATCCATCCATCAAAACTTTCGCATTTATAGCATACCTCGCGACTTCGCTCGTGTGGTACCTACATAAAAAGTAGCCTTTATGCTATTCTAGGTATAGAACTTTATCTTATAATTTGCGATGCTCGAAAAGAGTGGCTAAGTTTTTAAGTGCCATATTCATAGCTTTAAGACCTCTCTGTAACACTTATTTGTTAATGTTAAATTTACTTAATTTTTCATTTTCTGATTTGCATTTGGAGACTTTTAGAAACGATTTTTAGAAACTATAAATTACCTATTAAAATCTAAAATCTATGTTAAATTATATGAACGTTACTTGTAAAGAACTGTAATTACTGTAAACCTGACATGCCTATGTTATAACGAAATGGTCATTAAATGAATTGAATTGAATATTTTTGCAAATAAACATCTTGAATATATTCCAAGTTTCAACGAAACCGGTTGAGCCGTTACGGCGTGATGGAAGAACAAACATCCAAACATCCTCACAAACTTTCGCATTTATAATATTAGTAGGATATAGGTACCTACATAACTTCATCAAATAAATCATCGACAAGGCAGAAGGCGCAATTTAATCCTTTCACTATACTAATTCTTTCAACGACGGTCACAGGCCTGTTTCAGGGCTACCATACCACAACCTGCTCACTGACCTACTACAGGATAACCAAGAAAGAATCAGTGACACGACAAGCAAGGAGGAGGCACAGCGAGATTTTCTCGTTCTTAATTGGAGCAGCCCGCCTGGGGAGTGTAGAGGTACCTCCGCCTTACTGAAGATCGCAGCCAAATAAAAATATTTGTTTCAAATAGTGCTGTGTTCCTGCGATGATTAAGGTTGCCAGAGGCCTAGGGGGGGGGGGGGGGGGAGTTCGAGGTCTAGAACGCGTGCGTGATGCCACTGGTATAAAAAGCGCTCATAGGCTACGGTAACCGCTTACCAACAGGTGGGCCGTATGCTTGTTTGCAACCTCAGTTGTAAACAAGCAAGGCAGAATGAAAATGAAATGAGTTTGTCTGATATCTGACACACTGGCCTAGAGTATGCAATGTCACGGTGCGGTGTTAAATGTTATCTATCGTGAACCGCAAACACGTGAAGTTTATTATCGCACAGGGACGATGACGTGACGTCACAATAAATCATAGCTATACATCCAAACGACAACCGTTGGGGAGAAAAGGTTCTCGAATGGCGACGCAGTGTTGGAAGGCCCAGGGACTGAAAGCGGTAGAGGTTATAGGTACCGTTAAAACATTTCGGTACCATTATGCTATTACCGGTAAGGCATTACGGTACCGTTATTTAATACCGGTAGATTTCGGTACCGAAATTTTGAGCCGCGGCTAGTTCGCTAGGACAGTAGCGCCGCGGTGGCGGGGTGGCGGCGTTTCATCAAAGAAAACCTTTATTTATTTCGGTTATAGGTACCGGTAGCGAAATAAACCGAAATGAACTGCGAAGCCAGAATTTCCGGTACAGTTATATTTATCGGTAGAGAATTATTCGGGTAACCGGAATTTATCGGTATGACGTCATATCGTTATTTAAAGGTACCTTTATATTCCGGTTATTCAGTCCCTGGGAAGGCCCCCCACCCGATGGACCGACGACATTGCGAAGGTTGCGGGAAGTCGGTGGATGGAAAAGGCTCAAGACCGTTCGTCGTGGAACTCTTTGGGGGCCTAGGTCCAGCAGTGGACTTCTACAGGCTGATAATGATGATGATACATCCTAACATCTTACTAATGTGGGCGATCTGTAGCCGTGTTCAAACGGAAAGCGATATGTCCTTGATATCTTACTTCCTACTATCCTACTATTATAAATGTGAATGGTTGTGAGGACGTCTGTGGTTCAATCACGCCGTAACGGCTCAACCGATTTCGTTGGAACTTGGGAGTTATAATATCATCATCAGCCTGATGAAGTCCACTGCTGAACATAGGCCTCCCCCAAAGAGTTCCATGACGAACGGTCTTGAGCCTTTTCCATCCACCGACTTCCCGCAACCTTAACAATGTCGTCGGTCCATCGGGTGGGGGGCCTTACAACACTGCGTCGTCCGGTTCGTGGTCGCCACTCGAGAACCTTTTTTCCCCAACGGTTATCGGTTCTGCGAGCTATATGGCCGGCCCACTGCCACTTCAACCTGCTAATTCTGAAAGCTATGTCGGTAACCTTGGTTCTTCTTCGGATTTTATCACGCAGCGGAACTCCGAGCATAGCTCTCTCCATAGCCCGTTGGGCGACTTTGAGCTTGTGTATAAGGCCAATAGTTAGCGACCAAGTAGTTAGTTATAATATATCCTACTAATATTATAAATGCGAAAGTTTGTGAGGATGTTTGGATGTTTAGATATTTGGATGTTTGTTGTTCAATCACGCCCAAACAGCAGGATTTAAATGAAATTTGGTACAGAGATAATCTGGAATAGCATATATGCTACTTTTTATGTAGGTAGGTACCACACGAGCGAAGCCGCGGCCGGGAGCTAGTGATTTATAAAAAGGTGGTAAAAATAATTAGAAACAAATACAAATTCTGATGAAATCTCATGAACATCTCTATCATTCAGAATCTAGGATTTAGAATAAATAACACACAACAGCCACACATACAGTACAATCTGAATCTGACATCCGTGACGCACTGCATGGTTCCAACGGAAGACCAGCGTTGTGCTGCCAACACGGCACAACAAATGCTGAGTTGGACTCCAATTTGTGACGAAGCGTGGACTGGGTGCTAGGACACACATTCTTACAACTTGTACCTTTTTTCTTATTTGCCTGTGTTTTTTCTTTATTTGTTTCTTTTTTGTTGTTTTTGTTTTGTCAAAATTTCTGTTGTTATTATTATTATTATTTTTTCTGTGTGTATTGTTGTATTGTCTGGCCTCATAGCTCAGTTGGTAGTAACTCTGCCTTCTGCGCTATCATCATATATATCATATATATATATATATAGCTATATATCAGTCACTGGTACCCATAGTACAGGCTATGCCTAGTTTGGGATCAGTTGACTGTGCGTGCGTGCGTCTGAAATATTTATTTATTTATTTATATTTATTCTCTTTAACAGTCGAAATGTGAATAGTGAAAACTCGCACTAGGGCCTCTGTGAGAGAATAATTATTGATGTTGGAAATGGAAATGAACCTGTTATACAGCGAGCCATAGAGCATTTAATTGTCGTCACAAATAAATGTCTTTTCTTTCTTTCTTTCTTTACATACATAGTCCGGACCCTATACTAGGATTCCCTGTGCGGTGAGTATCAGAAACAACAAGTACCATGGTACCATAGCACCCAAACCTGAACTAATATTTTAAGATTATGCAAACATTTGTCCCGCTACGCGATTCGAACCCTCGCACCTTGCGTTTCAGACGGCACTCTTAATTTTCTACTATTTTTATAGATTACCAGCTACCGCCCGCGGCTTCGCTCGCGTGGTACCTAAGAGGTTAAAAAGCCTATGTGTTATTCCATACTATAATCTATCTCTTTGCCAAATTTCATCCAGATCCGTTCAGCCGTTCTTTTTTTTTTTTTTTTTTATACAACAGCGGTGGCAAACAAGCCTACGGCCCACCTGATGGTAAGTGGTTACCGTAGCCTATGAGCGCTTGCAATACCAGAGGCATCACGCACGCGTTGCCGACCCCGAACCCCCTCCCCCCTAACGAGCTCTGGCAACCTTACTCACCGCAGGAACACAACACTATTTGAAACAAATAATGTTATTTAGCTGCGATCTTCTGTAAGGCGGAGGTACCAGGCGGGCTGCTCCAATTCAGAACGAGAAAATCTCGCTGTGCCCTACCTCCTCCTAAAAGGTTCTAGCGTGATTGAGTAACAAACATCCATCCATCCAAACTTTCGCATTTATAAACTTTCTAGCTTCCGCCTGCGGCTTGGCTCGCGTGCTACCTACATAAAAAGTAGCCTATATGCTATTCCTAAGTAAAGAACTATTTATATTCCTACATATTTAATTCCTATAAGCCGTTACGGCGTGATTGAATAACAAACATCCAAACATCCTCACAAATTTTCGCATTTTTTTTAATCTACTTTGTTTCTTGCAATCTGCCCGGATGGGCATTAAGCTAGTGTTTGGTGTTTGATTCGGTGCGTAATTGGCATGGATGGAAAAGAGCCCAGTGGCGCTTCCATATTTTCACTTTTCTCTAAATCATTAGAGCTGTATTACGTCTTGAGGAGCTCTCCTCTTTATTCTTTTGAAGGATGTGGTTGGATTCATTAGATCTTTGGCGAGTTCATTCGGGTGAAGTTCTATTCGTTTGGCGTAAGATTTTATTTTGTTGGTTATATCCTCTCTAACTGTTGGAACTTCCAAGTCGCGATGCAGCTGACAGTTCGTGATGTATAATATTAGAAGGATATGATAGGATGAAATAAGTAGGATTTATGTATGAGATTTACCCAAGAATGCTGGATCCAAATAAGAGTTTCGCTGGTGAGTCTGGGTCCGATGAGCGGGTTCATTTGCGCCATGTATGCACACAGCCAGCTGGAATCACAAAAATATATACATAAGTATTGTAATACAGACATAAAACAATCTTTAGAGTAAAATTGTTCTAATAAATATTCCGGACATATGACACAAGGTCAACTGATCCCAAACTAGGCATAGCCTGTACTATGGGTACCAAATACTGATAAACATAATAGAAAAATTTGAGCCCATCTCGGAATAATCATGATTTGTTTGCCAATAACATTAAGATCTACTCGCAATGACTTCAGTTTACTCCGTGATCATGGCGCAAGTAACTGTGCCGAAATATCGGGGAACAAATAAACTCAGAAATCATGGTCAATATTGTTTTTAGTGAAAATTATGTTCTTTCTGTTATTCATTTTAGGTCATTTTGTTGATTGATCTGTCAGAATGAATGAAAGATAACATTTTTTGGTCTTAGATAGGAACAACCAACTGAGGAAAATGATGGAATGATTGGTGGTAATGAACGAGATGTAGACAATATCATGTTTTTATTTCTTTCACACTTGTGAGTGACTAATACTACTAGATATATCTATACTATAAGTACAAGATTTCTGACTTAGTACATTAGTATGATTGAGTTAGTTCAAAGCAATCCCTCAAGAACAAGCCCACAATCGTTTTTCAATACAAGCTCTGTGTAACTCCACTCATAAGGTAGCCTTTATGGTATGTGACCGCAACAGGAGACCACATCACGTGACACCATTAGTTTGGGAGAGGTCACTGCCATGCTGCTGCGGTATCTTGTCACTGTCTAGCGCTCAAAATGTCCCCCATAAAATTGCATACTAAACAGACGAGTCGTAGTCGCGTACCTCAAAGGCTACCTTTACTGGGACTTATATCAATATCATTCAAAGGCAAGCCTGATTGTACATCATCATCATCAGCCTGTAGAAGTCCACTGCTGGACATAGGCCTCCCCCATAGAGTTCCACGAGAAACGGTCTTGAGCCTTTTCTATCCACCGACTTCCCGCAACTTCCACAATGTACCATTCACAATGTGTAAATGCCAGATTGTACACTCAACACTGACAGGTAATTATGAGTTTCAATCTGAGTTCTGCCCAGTTGTTCCCAATGATTCATAAGTGGTTAGTACTAGTAATAAAACGATATTATACTTACAAGAGCCAGCACGTAGCTGCTGTCAGCATCAATATTACTTGGATTATCCTGAAAAATAGACATATTACCTGAGATTTAGTACAGAAATAACTTAAAAAAGAATGGTCAGAACGATTCTGATACTTACCCTCTGTTAGGTCCCTTTGGGGCGAATATCGGGCCCACGATACCTACAATACCCCAAAAAACTGTGAACACAACGATGGGAACGAATGAATAACCCATTTTGAGATTTTAATTGGAAATTATCCAAAATAATATTTCTCAAACAAACACCAAATTACCAAGATGGTGGATTTATTTGATATTTTGGCAGCACTGTCTTGTGCGATCATATGACAAGAGCGTTTCGTTTGTGCTTCATACACTTTACTAATGTAGCAATAACGAAACGCTAACAGAGCTAGCTCCGCCATCTATTGAGCAATAGCAAAACTAAATCTGTAAGCTACTCCACAATAGATGGAAGCACTAACACCAAACAGCAAGGAGGTTCCCAGGCAAAAAGTTCTAAGCCATTCGGAGGTAGACTAGAAATGTTCTGTGACTGCTGGCGCGAGCGAGACCGGCAAGCAAGAAGTAGCGGGATCTTTCCGCTGTGTAGGAGTGTGCATTGCTATAATCAACAAATAGGAACTAGTAGGTACCATATAAAGTATTACAACTGCTTGAATAAGTACTACTAATTATTAGCACATCATAACTCTTTTACTAAAAACGCTTTGCAATGAACTTCGATTTCTTCTTTTCTGGCGTCTTTGTGACATCTGCCTTTCTGCTCTCGTAAAAATGTCTTCTGAAAACTCCTAGTAAACACCAAAATTTTTAAGTAAAAAAAGCAAAATTCTAGTAAAATAATGCAATGTAGGTCTTGTTGTTGGTTTTATTTCTAATGTCTGGACCAGTGGGTGTAGAAGACTACGCCATTGTCCTGTTTTGGCTGGCGCTTTGCTCGTTATACACAACACTGCTTACTTTAACTGCTCTGTGTGTTGTTTTTATTTTGTAAGTACCTATTCCTTAAATAACTCTAAGATAATATAATAGAAATAAATATAAATACTCCGGACATAGCACACACGGTCAACTGATCCCAAACTAGGCATAGCCTGTACTATGGGCACCCGAGTCTGTGATATACTTAGTAGATAAATATTTAACACCCAGACACAGAACAAACATCTGTGTTCATCACACAAATGTTTGTCCAGTGCGGGAATCGAACCCGCGACAGAAGGCAGAGTTACTACCAACTGGGCTATGAGGTCAGTCAAAGATCAATATCTTACTAAACAACAGCAAAGGATCTTTTGTAGAAATAAAAAATCAACGGTATAACGAGAAAACTAGACTAGACTCAATAAATAAAAAGGGCCAAAAGACTCCTATCCAATCATTGAACAGTCAAACTTTCTTGTCTGTCAAATCTGTCGGTCAAGCAAGTACCATTTTGAATTCGAGTTGAGGCTGTTTCCGTTGTGTTTTGAAATTAATTTGTAAATAAATGTAAACAATTCATTTCTGTTTTTTTTGGAAAAACTATACATACTCTTTGTTTTTATTGTAGAAATGAATTAGATTTTTGATAAGAATTAGAACATTTAGTTTGATAATGGACGATACACAACTGAGCAGGGTTTCGGACGCGGCGGCGACGTAAGTGTTTTGAATTTATCTGAGGGTTTATGGGGTTCCAAATAATATTATTTCGGACCCAAGCCAATCTCAGCGGCATGTGGCCGATCAGCAAACGAGGCTCTGGCTTTCCATCCATCCCCGAGACATTGTTATAGTTGTGGGGAGTCTTGAGGATGGAAAAGGCTTATGATCTTCGTCATGGAACTCTTTGGTGGAAGCTTATGTCCACAAGTACAGCAGGCTGATGATGATGATGATAACAATGAGCTGAAAATAAAAATACACAGGTTCATCATGAAAAATGGCTGATGCAAATCTAAGCCCCCATTCCGATTGGTCAATTTTTTGTGGAGCATATCCACTGAAGTGTAGGAAAAGCAATGGATTCCTTCTCCACACTGTTTCTCATCATCAGTTAGGTTCTTTTCATGGCCAGCACTTCACTTTTCATCAGCATTCAGCTGAGATCCTGTAGATGGCATACCTCAACCTTGGTGGTGTGGTGGGCGAATGCCTGAAACGCAAGTGGTCTGGGTACAATCCCCGCGGCTTGACAAATGTTTGCATGATCTGCAAATATAGGTCTGGTTGTTGTGGTACCATGGTACTCATAGTTTCTCATACCCATGACAAAGAATTCAATAAGTGTGGGGTCAGAATAGATTATAATAAACCAGACATTGGCTAGCTGGCATGCATCTCCTAGGATATGAGCTAGGAACTAACAGAACCTTGTTACATGGCTACACTGATTTGGATGAAGCTTGGAATAGCAGATAAGCTGCTTTTTATCTAAGTAACACCCGAACGGGCCAAGGGTGGAAGCTAGTTTTGTATTTAGATTATTTTTCTTTTGAGCCTCACCTAGTTCGATCGGCACCACACTGAAGCTTTTAATTAAATTTTGTGAAAAAGGATCATCGAAAAAAATGATAGGCACCAAGCCGTGTTTGTTGCCTGATTCTTCTAGGCGTGGTCGCTAGGAAGAGGCATAGCTTCACCTAGTTTCTAAGACGTTTCAAAGTGATCCTAGTGATTTTATTGAAATAAAAGCCTTTTGACTTTGACTGTATATTTATGTAATATTTCCAGGAGGAAGCGTCGCTCATCAATCCTTAAAAGCCAAAGACCGCCTCGCACTCCATTCTCCGGTATGTCATTATTCTTGTTTGTAACCAGATTCCCATGCAGTCTTGATCACATCAACTCACTCATTGAAAACTGAGATTGCAAACGTAAAATGTATTATTGTTATTTTCATCAAGGTCCGTCAACTTTACAAAAAACCATTTTGTTGTGATGTTTAGAAAACTTATACTTTAATGGACCATGCTCGTATAAAAAAAAAACATTATTATCCTAATTATTTTCAATAACAATAAAAATGAGAACCAAATGAGAACCAGTTTTTCATAAATCTTTAAGAGAATAAGAGAGAATATTTTTTTTTATTTTTTTATTTGTTATGGTTAGGCGTTTGACCTCCATCTCACTGCAGGCAGGGTAGGTCTATTTAATTTGGTGAAGATCTAAGGAATTTCGGAGTTACAGTAATTTCTTTGTAGGTTTTTTTGTTTTTAAAACGTAAATATATTTTTACCTTGGTAAATATAGGTAGTATAGGAATGTATGTTTTCAGAGCTGGAGTTCAACGTGGCCACCCCCACGGACTCTGCCAAGAGCCGCCGCGTCAGCTTCTCACGGCGGACGGGCGTGGCGTGAGTTGCTCTTTATTTTACTTTAAATTAGCATGGTGAAGGAAAACGTGGGGAAACAAGTATAAATAAAATAATAAATATTCCGGACATGACACACGGTCAACTGATCCCAAACTAGGCATAGCCTGTACTATGGGTACCAGAGACTGATATACATAATAGATTAATATTTAACACCCAGACACAGAACAAACATCTGTGTTAATCACACAAATGTTTGTCCAGTGCGGGGATCTAACCCGCGACCTCTACCGCAGAAGGCAGAGTTACTACCAACTGAGCAATGAGGCCAGTCAGTTTTTTTAAAAGCGGCGATAGGCTGCTTCTGACTTCCGATCGCCTTGAGATCAGATCAGATACCATTCTTGAGGATAAAAGTCGTACGTGAGCTGATTTTAAATTATTATTCATAATTAAAAAAGAAACAGTATTGTCTTCATGCGCAGTTCACCAAGAGGTAGACTGATTACCAGGGGTGAAGACTGAAGACTAATGGCAGTGAAAAGTTGTGACGAGTTTTGGCCAATCTTTAAAAGTTTTTATATTATTTTATACTAGCTTCCGCCCGCGGCTTCGTTTGCGTGGTACCTATGAAGACAAAAGTAACCTATATGCTATTCCAGACTATAATCTATCTCTGTGCCAAATTTCATCCAAATCCGTTCGGCCGTTTGGGCGTGATTTTATTTTATTTTTATTTATTCGGGACAACAAACAATTGCACTCACATTATTACTAAACTTAATTAAAGTAGGTACTAAAGTTCTTAGAGTGTAATCAGCCCTGTTGTCCACGGATTTGGTAGAAAGAGGGCAGTAGTAATGCGAACAGAATAACAAAAAAAAGAAAAATGCTGTTGGTAGGTCTAACATTTGATTTGTTTGTGATTGAACCACAAACATCGCAACATCCTCACAAACCTTCACATTTATAATATAAAGTAGGATTTATTTATTTTGCATGTATCTTATTGAAGACGGGCCGGTCAGTTGCTCTATTTTAAATTTCCAGTGAGTTTGTGACAAACGAAGCGACCACAACGTGGAAGAACTTTTATGAGGAACACAATAAGTCTCTCGAGTCTTCAGGCAACGACTCGGGCTCCAAGCAGTCAGTGGGCCACCTCGGCAAAAGGGCCTTCGACCAGCAGTTTGAGGAGGTGGAGGCAGACTTCATCGGTACTCTCAATACAGGTACTGAAATGCTGAAACTGGTAATATCATCATCATCATCATTTAGGACGTCCACTGCTGAGCATAGACCTACCCCATAGATTTCCAGAAACAATCATTTGCGGGGATTTGCCCACACTCGCCACGCTGGGCATGCGGGTTGGCGAGCGTAGATAAAGCTATTGTTGTTAATAGGGAACGCCTTTAGCGATATCCGCGGATGGAAATGGAGGGGCATATTCTTCAGCCGGGGCCACCACGGCAACGAGCTAAAATCAAAAGGTTTTTATTTCAATAAAAACACAAAGATCATTTTGAAATGTCTTCAAAAATAACTTTGTAAAAAATCCGCCCATACTAAACCTAAAATGCTTTTGTTTGGTGTTGATTATAGGTAGAAAATCAACACAACACAAATTCCAAATTCAGGTCTGTTTCATTATATTAATTTAATTTCAGGCCCCAACATCAACATAAGCTCATCGCTCAACAACTTCGAGCAGCAACTTGCTTCATTGGAATGCACCGACGACATCAAACTGACCGCCCCACTAAACAATTTCGAACTGAGCGCATTCACAAACAATCACACCAAACTGTTTGATGAGCTTGCCATTCCGTGCGGCGAGGTCACTGACCACATCGACATAAACTTCTCCACAGTCCAACAAATCGGGGAGACAGACGACCTTGATGAGATTCAGAAGGATTTGAACCAAAACTTTGGCAATGTACCGTTCCAAAGACCGAACATATCAGAGTACATCGAAGTAGATCTAAACATGACGCAAGCCATGAGAAACGATGATGATATGTCTATAACGGATACCGTACACAGTCCGAAAGTACAAGACGTATCTAAAAACAGTAAGACCACTGATAAAGATTGGGCGGTGGGCAAAGAAAATATTGTAATGAACCCGTACGCAGCGCCCAGGGAAGCTGAAAACTTTGCTATCAATGCGGAACCTGATAAAGTACTTGTGTTTGACGGTAAAAGGCTGACAATACAATCTGAGAAGGTAGACAAAGACAATTACCGTCAGACTTTATTACCCAACGCTCAAGAAAAAGCGCCGCAGCGAAAAACGATAGTTCTCAACGTGAATGACGACTTACCGAACTTTATAGATGACCCGCACATGTCTAATACCTCTGGTTTCATTGGCGTTGCGGATTTGAAGAAAAGTTTAATAATTGATGATATGTCGATAACAGAACCATTAGAAATGAAGCAGAGAACCGTTCTATATGACGATGATTCAGGTAACATTTCTGTGACGCAAGCCGTACCAAGTAACATAGTGCCCGAAGTGAAACGACGAACAATACTTTATGAAGATAACGGTAACATATCTGTTACACAAGCGATTCCTACAAACATTATGGCGGATAATCGTACAGTAATCTCCTATGATGATAGCAACATTTCTGTAACCAAAGCCTTGCCTGCGTTTTTTATACAAGAACCACAAAATGAGAAACGAAAGACCATACTTTTTGATGACGGTAACATATCAATGACACAAGCTCTGCCAGTAAATATTCTTCCAGAGAAAACATCTCAAAACAAGAGACGTACAATTGTCTACGAAGACAACGCTGGGAATCTCTCAATCACACAAGCAGTTCCGAATATCCTTATATCAGAGGCTAAAGCTGAAAAACGACGTACTATCATGTACGAAGACGATACTGGTAACATTTCTGTAACTCAAGCTGTACCATCCAATATTATCTTCGCAGAAAACGCAACCGATAGACGAAGGACTGTTGTCTTTGAAAGTGATACTGGCAACATATCAGTCACACAAGCTGTACCCTCTAACTTGATATTACAGGAACAAACTAAACATTCTCAAGCCAAAATCGCGAACTCACAAATTCAGACTGACAATCGAAGGAGAACAATAGTTTACGAGAACGATACAGGCAATCTTTCTATAACGCAAGCCGTTTCGAACCACGTTATTCAAGAGATCGCTTCTAAAAATATTATATCTCAAGACGCAAAAGTAACACTCACCAATGAAGCTAGTACTAAACGAAGAACGATAGTTTTTGACAATGACAACTCCGATATATCTATGACTCAAGCTGTATCAGTCAACCAAGTCATATGCGCTATTAGAAACGAACAGAATGAACTCGAAAATAATGTAAAGGAAAATCAAACCAAACATGAAAATCAATGCAATAATGATGTACATAAAAGAAGAACAGTAGTATTTGAGAATGACGATGCAGATATTTCTATGACACAAGCGGTGCCTATGAACGTCATACAAAACATATACAATGAAGTTAATTTCAATTCTAAAACAGAGTCGAACAAGCGTCGAACAGTAGTCTTCGAAAACGATGAAGCGGACATATCTATGACACAAGCTATAATTAATCAGGTGATACCAGGATTTGTTCAAAATGTTCACGACGATTTAGAAGACGCATTGAACGAAGCCTTGCACAACAAAGATTGCGGAAAAAGCCGAAGGACGATAGTGTTCGACAAAGAAAACACTAATATATCTGTGTCACAAAGTTTTCTAGACAAAGAGTTAAAGGATTTGGCACCAAGTAAGGATAATTTGATGGAAAACGTGGGGAAACGAAGAACGATAGTTATCGATGATAATAGCATGTCTATGACTCGAGCGCTGCCGGTCAACACAATAGCGGAAATGAAAGATATGATAGGAGATAGGGTTCAATCAAAAGATACAAATTCATCCATGCTCGATGTTTCTGATGATATAAACGTTGAAGAAAAAGCTGCAAAGCAAGACGAAATTATTATAAGGAAATCTTTCAGTCCTGAGCGAAAATCAGTCAATTCAGTAACAAAACCCATCCCGTCGAATTTGTTAATAATCAATGATGAAAATAAACTAAAATCTGTAATAAAAGAAAGTGAAAATTCTGTACTGGAATGTCGTACTAAAAGTGCCAGTAAAGTTGTAGTATATCAGGCAGCGCTGTCCAAGCGAACTGAACAGGGTGATTCGAAAAGCCAGGAACCCATCGTCTTTGAAAACGATGAAAAAATGTCATCGGCTTCTAATATCGCTAATGCCGACGAAAAACCAACTGATGAAATGTCTTCATCATCCAAAACTACAGACGCAAATGAAGTAAATGAAACAGAGCCAGCAAACGATCAAGACTTACAAACGGAAGCACACATTGATGACCGAGAAATTAATGAATTACAAAATGAGAGAGAGCGGAACCTATTAGAAATACATGATAACCAGTCTGAAGCGTCGAGTGAAATGTCAAAATCGATCCTCAACGACCTTTTAGATATGTCGTCAGCAGAAGCTGTCGATGACAAAGGCCTAATGACCCATGAAGCTGCAGATTCTGAACAACTCTCGATTGCAGCAAAACCCACTGAAGCCTGCTCTAACGACACGCTGTTTTTCATCACCAACGAAGGAGTTGATGAGGCTCAAATTCAGACTGAAAGTGTACCGCAAATCTCGGAGCACTCGCCTCTACCCCTCGAGTACAAACCCGAACCAGAATTAGTCGTCGACTTACAAGACAAACTAGGGGTACTAAAAAACGTGATAAACGAAGAGAAAAGTCTGAACAACAGGCACTATGAGAAAATCATCGATCCGGAACTAGATAAAACTAAAATGAAGGAATTCAACAAGTCAAGCAAAAGTTTCAGCGCGGCCAACGATACCAACGAGCTGCTGGAAATGCTTTCAGATTTAACAGATAAAACTATGACCCGGAAACTAGACGCGCATGTAGAGGTAGATGAGGAACAACCCGAACCTATTCTTGTAAAGGGACATTTGGCTTTGGAGAACAAGAGCGATACAGATCCACAGCCGAGGCGACTGAGTTTCGCCCCGAGAAGGCAATCCATAGTCATGAGTAGGGAAGATCTCCTAAATAATATTTCGATGGCTGGAGCTGCCTTGAAGTCGCGTCTAGATTTTGATGAGAGTGATCTCGAAGACACCATCAAAGACAGCCCCGAGGAAAAATCCCCGAGGAAATCCGTAAGACTAAGCAATGAAGTTGTCAAAACGTTACATTTCGATGAATCAATCAGCGAGTTAAGCATAAACTCTAATACGATAATGACGCCGTTAAAGAAAACAGCGTTTGGCGAAACGTCGTATATGCAAGAACACAAGGGTAAGGTCATCCCTGAGTACTTGAAAGATGTCTCCGACGGCATCAAGGAGTTGATGGACGATCTCGTCAAACCCAACGCGGACGTTCTGCCATTCGATGCTGTGGACAAAAGCGTGAGAAAGTTGCCATCAACTTGCAGTACGCAGATACAAGCGAATCTCGTCACATCCAGCCAAATTGACGTGAGTGCAGGACTGTACTCGAACCCCGAATCGGTATACGATGTTAATATAAACAAAATCAGTTCAGTGGATATGATAAGCGAGGCCGTGAATAGGTCTGTATCGCGAGCGCTCAAAAGTCCTATAAAATCTGTTGCCGGCACGCACGCTTCAGACAAATCTTTCGATTCCAAAATGGACGCTTCAATAACAGATGTCCAAACTATCATACCGTCTAGGCCAAAAGAACAGTCGCCTGGAAGAGTGCTGATATTCGACCACAACAACCCTTTGAACAACATCCTACTAGCTCCGGAAAGGTTTACAGAGGTTCACAAATACAACCCGAGGAACTCCACGGATACCGTCTGCGTTTCTGAACGAAGCAACTCTGTCCAAATGTCCATTAATGAAAACGATAAGGATAATGAAATTGAGAGAATTTCCACGCAATACAATGTTGAGAGTCTCCTACATTCGGTACAGCAATCGGGCGACGCGAGTTCCGGGAAAATTGCCGAGTCACAAAGCATTGTGTCCAATTTGAGCAAGCCGATGTCGATAGACCAATCCACAGATGCTAAACCAAGCAGCGTGAAACATACTGAAGTTAACACACTTATAGTGATGAAAGGGAACAGGGAATTACTCAACGCAAGTTCATCTCTAACCCTCGTTGATGATGCTTTGGCTCGCAGTACCTTTGATGTGGATATCGACTCTAGAACCACAGCTTCTCATGATGATATGGCGAGATCTCCACTTAAAGTTATATACACCGTCGATCGAGACGACGTATCTGCGAAATTAGACTCAGATTTCACATCCAACGACGAAATAAACGATAGAAAACCTAAGAAACGCATATACAGTCCCACAAAGAGAGATAAACACAAGCACTGCACTATCTCCAGCTTAGACGTGACACCGAAACCAACAACTAAAATGCAGAAGTTGTCCGAAAGCCCCGAAGGATTTAAACCAATTGAAATGCCCCAATCAGAGGAAAAACCCACTGAAAATGATGAAAAGAAAAAAAAATCTCCGCGGAAGTCTAAAAGCAAAAAACCGGGGACATCCGTAACAGTTCAGCAACTAATGACGGAGTACAACGTTGGCCCGATCGACGAAGACGCGTTAGACGAACAGATAAAGGAAGTTTTACGTGATCCTAGATCCGATAGTTCTAGTATCGAACCGACGCAATCTTCGCAATCCGATGTGCAAGAATGCGAGAGCTTGGATGTGGTCAGTTCGTGTACCAGCAGCAAGAATCTGCGGGAGGATAGGAGTGGGGTGACGTCAAAGTCCAGTAAGGTGTCGAGAATGGACTGGCAGCCGGATCTGATATACGCCCTGAGTTCTAATAACTTGAGCGAGTGCGATTCGAGTTCGAATGTGGTCGCTAAGATCGACATGCTGCCGTTTATGGGGTGAGTTCTTCTTCTTGTCGTGTCACTGGTTTTTTCTTGGTCATCCTGTCTTTGATCAGTGACCAGGTTGAGGTATGGTGGCCCTGAAAAGGCCTATGACCGATATATATATATATAGGTCATAGGCCTTTTCAGGGCCACCATATATATATATATATATATGGGGTGAGTGATAACACCTTTTAAAACATAACATAGCGTTGTATCCTATCCTACTGGTATTATAAATGCGAAAGTTTGTGAGAATGTTTGAATGTTTGTTGTTCAATCACGCCGTGACGGCGATAATCAACCGATTTCGATGAAACTTCGAATAGATAAGAGTTATTTACCTAGAATAGCATATAGGCTACTTTTTATGTAGGTACTATGCGAGCGAAGCCGTTAGCGGAAGCTAGTGAATTATATAGAACTAGTGGTTGCACGAAGCTTCGTTCGTGATGTACACTGATAAATATGTCAGGGGTAATTTATAGCGAAATTCCATTTCGCTTTAACCGTTTAGTTGTGAAAACTTTACAAACAGACAAGAGAGTCAGAGTTACTTTCGCATTTATAATATTAGTGTGATTCCCTTAGCCCCACTGTAAGAACAAATAACCACGAGGTTCTCAAAATAACTTACCATTTACAATTTGAAGCTAGTTTTTAAGTTATCAACATGCTATGGATTTTTAATTATCTGAAATAAATAAATAATTATGAATACCATATATTCCAGGAGCCACGAGTGCGAGTGGGAGTCCTCGAGCGGCGATACATGGACGTTCCGCCTGCTGCACTCGCGCCTGCGCCTCATCGTGCGGCTCGCGCACCGGCACGACAACGCCACGCGCACGCGCGTGCGCGCCGACACGCCGGTGCGCAACGTCGCGCTAGAAATATTACCGCATGGTTAGTTAGTTTACTACTAGAAGTCTTACCGCATGGTAAGTTAGTTTTTTTTAATATTGGTTCTCAGAACTGGTTTGTTACACTATAATCTTACATTAGATATTAGTGTACGCCCTTCTAGATGAGAACACAGCATGCTTATTATAAGTTGAAGTAGAGAAGTAGTTTACTACTAGAAGAGTTACCACATGGTAAGTAAGTCTACTAGATGTCTGACTGCATGGTAAGTTAGTTTTCTATTCTATTATCACATGAGGAAAGTCTTACCATAACATCGAGAACCTAATGTCTAGATTATCCTTATATTGTTTCTATGTACCTATGTGACTGTTGGGTGCTATTTTTTTAAGCCATTACTAACATGATTTTTTTCTTTTAGTTCAGATTTATTTACTACACAAATAGAATACCGCTTCCATATATAAACTAATTTCCTTAACTTCCATAAATAAATTAGAAAAAGTACAAATGATCGTAATTCCTTTTTGAAGTGGTCGTGAACGCTGATGCCGCTCACTAACCCCGCACCGGTTGTGGTTCTATTTTTTGGTCTATATCTGACGAACAGTTTGTGTTTGCAGATACGAAGAACATGCTCGCGGTGGTGTGCGTACAGTTCGCGGCGGAGACGATGCGCTACTACACGAGCGGCGGGTGCGCGGGCGCGCGCGCGGTGCCGGCGCTGCTGCGGCGCTGCGCCGCGTGCGCGCGCCTCGCCGCGCGCTGGGGCCGCGCCATGAGCGAGGCGCGCCTCCGCCTCGCCTACTGCCTCGCGCCCGACGCCACGCTCACGCTCAAGGTAACACCGACAAAACATCGTGAACACCACAAAAATCGGTCTTGAGATCAAGAAAAAATAAATCTCTCTATCTATTCATTATGAATAGAGATATGAGAGACCAAAAAACTGCAAATAACTTACATAATCTGTCTTGATCATAATAAATAAAGAACAATAATAATAATAAATATTCCGGACATATCACACACGGTCAATTGATCCCAAACTAGGCATAGCCTGTACTATGGGTACCAGAGACTGATATACAGTGGTGGTCATCTAATTAGAAACACCTACCTGGGTTTATATTTTTATTGCAAATTCCCTTTCGAACTAATTTTTAACGTATCATTGAGTGTTCCTACGTATTAAAATCGATGTATCGGATATTATATTGCATTGTTATACCATTTTAATAACAGAAAACAACGGTTGTTTTTCTAAAACTGAAAGTTATATTAATAACAAAATAAAAAACGAAATACAAACCGGACAACTAATTAGAAACACCAAAAAAATCATTACTTAAATCATTTTTAATTTGAACAAAACCCCAATAGTTTTGAAAAATACTAAAAATACTACATCCTTAGACAATTAGTATTTGGTAGGGTAGCCTTTATTATCAATAACAGCTTTGCAGCGACGCGGCATTGATTCAATCAATTTATAACAAGTTTCTACAGGAATACTTCTCCAAGCGTCTTCAAATGCACTGTTAAGTCCATGAATATTAGTAACGTGTTTCTGCGACAGGTTGGTCTTTATAGTGTGCCACAATTTTTCTATGGGATTTAAATCCGGACTATTGGCAGGCCACTCTAATACTGTCACGGATTGTTCTGTAAGAAACGCTTTAACGCTGCGTGCTGTGTGCTTTGGGTCGTTGTCATGCTGAAATATCCAAGTTACTGGCAAATTTTCCTCGGAATATGGAATCATTGTCTCTCCCAAGATCTTTTTGTATTGATATTGATCCATTTGCCCTTCAATCTTTCTCACGGGACCAATCCCGTACCCTGAGAAACATCCCCACACCATTACATTTCCACCACCGTGCTTAACTGTCTTTTTAGTGTACTTGTTATTCAAAGCCTCGTTTATTGGTCGTCGTACATATCGTTTTCCATCGGAATTAATCAAATTAATTTTAGTTTCATCTGAAAACAAAACTTTTTTCCATTGATGAATAGTCCAACTGCCATATTTGCGAGCGAATGCTAGACGATTTTCTCTATGTTGCCTGGTTAGTAGTGGTACTTTTCTAGCGATCCTTCCTAACAATTTTCCTTCAACCAACCGTCTACGAACTAGTTTAGTGGACACGTGTCGAGGATCGTCTTCTGAAAATACCTCTTTTCTTATAACATTGGATCCTTTAAAGGGGTCCGCCTTAGCTAATCGAAGCATAAGCCTGTCTTCTTGAACTGTAGTTTTCCTGGGCCGAAGTTTTCTTGGCACGTTATCTGATGTTCCGTATAGTTTGAAATGTGCGAGGGCGTTAAATATCATCTTTACGGAACATTCCAAATAATCGGCGATCTTTCTGTAACTCCATTTTTGTTTTAAATGAAAATTCACTATAATTTTTCTCGTTGCTGCATCACAGCTCTTATTATTACCCATTTTTAATAAAACAACAATAAATAGTAACTTTTCGTAATGAGTTAGAAATGGGGGCAATATTTACAATGTGATTGAAAATTGTGAGAACTGTATTTCAGTTTAAAAAAACGATATTGATACTTTTTGTTTCACTGATATTTATTTTTATTGTCGTCTTGGTTGTCAAATATTATTGCTTGTAGTTAAACTAGAGATATTAAAGTACATTGTAAAGTAGTGAAAAAAAAATTACCTCCTATTAAATGCTACAATAATTGTACGGTCCGTACACCCAGGCGTAGTGATAGTTGTAGTTGAAGTATATCAGTAAAACTAAGGAATAAATTTTAACTGATATATTGAAACATATATATTAACTTATGAAATGATAATGATAATGAGACGCGCGGTTTGATATGTCACCGAACGCGAACTGATTGATGATTTAAATGACTGGCGTAAATTGCCGACATGGCGTTATTAATGGGGACAGTGTACGTGCTCGTACATTCTCCCGGGCCAGAAGTTAGAGATGATGGGATGCTGTTAACATCGCGGAATGAATGACATGAGTTACAAGGTGATAAAACAATAGGTTATGCTTAAAATAGATGATTGTCCTTGATTGTCTGTGATACGATTATAACGTGCGATCAAACTTATTACGGAAAAATACGGGTGAGCTAGCTTTATTCGAGAAACGCGCACTACACGATTTTTCTTCTACCTCTCTACGAACACAGCACTGATTCACTGCAGTTTCACTGACACATCTAACCGTAGGAGGTTCGAAGCTCGTTGCTCGAAGTTCTATCTCAGGTGCCGCTGCGCACGCTGGTGAAGTCGGCGGCGCCGCGGCGGGCGCTCCCGGCCGCGCTGCTCGCGCCCGCCGGCGGCGCCACACCAGGATCGCGATCCCGACGGCAGCCGCAAACAACACCAAATAGATGACGACATAATGATGGACGTCATGATATGAAACGCGCTCTGTCAGAACTCCATCTGACGCGCTATCCTTCAGTTCCTTTATCTGTCTGTCGATTTTCTCAAAATACGGTTGATTTTCTGAGTATGCTGTTTGATTTTCGACGGAAGAAGTAGGAATCGATGTATTGATTATATTATTGATGGGTGGAATCGTGATTTGGATTACATCGGCTTCCCTTCGTATAGAGTTTGATTGCTTTTTGTGAGCATAAATTGTAAAAGTGTTACTTTTGATAATGCATTCTTCGCTTATTGAAATGATTCCATTCTTACGTAATTGCTCTGCGGTAATTTGATTCTCGCATATGATACGTACAGAGCATTGACCGCAACATACATATAGGTAAGTGTTTATGTTATTCAGCTCGATCCAGGAATCTGTACAAGTAGAAGTCTTTATTTGACATACTTTGTCAAGCTGGTTTTGGACACATAGATTCTCCTCTGATCTTAATTGATAAATTGGCTGTTTTAAAGGACATAAGTGAGAGTCATCATCAAATTCGATACAATTATGTACTTCTCGCTCTGTGATGCGTACATAAGAGTCCTTTTGCATGTTTATTGCTACGTAATCGGATATTGGTACTAAGCTGATCATTTTGTTTTCATTTTGCTGTGGTATTGGTATGAGTTTAAATAGTTCAAAGTTATCTCGGCTCACTAGAGGTATCTTTATTTCAAATATGATAAATTTATTCGATGCTCTTGCTTTCACAGAAAGAAGGTGGTAAATTTTAGATACATCTGATTGAAGATTATTCAAGGGCAAAGTCAGATCTCTTGATAACAATCCAGTGATAATATTCATCTCGTTTCGTAATTGCTCAGGGGTAAGAAGATGGAAGTTGAATTTTCCAGCGTAGACATTTGTTAATGAATCGATGACCGTCTCTTGAATGCTACGTAGGTTCACTAGTATTGCTTGTGCGACAACCGATGATAATGTGAAGTCGCACGAGTTTGATACTACTTTTAGATCATCTTTTTGCTTGTTTAACGATTTTTCAAAGTTGTTAAGATGCTGGTTGAAAAGTTTACGTTGTTTTTCGATAGACGCTTCCACTCTCTTGATAAGATTAAATTCTCCCTCGACGACTGAAGTCTGATTTTTCCAAAGCAAAGATAGATGTTTCTCATTCCCTCTGATAGTCTCAATGTCGCGCTCGTACTGTTCTGCGAATTCTTGATCGAGTACCCCGAACAGTTTGTTTGCTATGAACCCGACACCGTTGATAAGGCCGCGCGGTAGTCGCGTGCGCGCGCTCCGTGTAAACTGCTTACCGAGCAAAATACTGTTGTAGTGCTCGAGTTCATTCAGCCCGTGATGTAATTGAAGAAGGATGACGTCACATTGTGCTATCTTTTTATTAGTTTGATCGTTGCAAATGCCGTCTAAATGATTAATATATTTCCCAAGTAGTTCAGTGCCTTGCCAATAGGGTGTCATGTCGTAGTAAATGACTAAATTCCATTGATCTCGTTCCAGGTGAATGTTTGTGATACGATCGAAGTAAAAACCTTGACTGATATTTAGGCTTGATATTTGATGTTTGCTATGTATGGGCGTGATCATCATAAAAATAAACAGGAATAGCATGTAAATAAAATTGCATAGGCTTGTTTTCTTGGATGGATTTCTAATAGTCGAGGTGGGGATGTTTTCTTGTTTCTGTTGAAACTTCCAGTCTTGTTCAATTTTCTTGTTTTCCTTTACTGGTAAGGTGGAGATTTTAGTGATTGGTCTCTTCATCTCACCGTTCTTGGTTTTAAGGCTGACTACACGAACGCAATCGTCTTTGCCCGGATGCAATGCTATGATTCTGCCAAGGGCCCACTTTCCTGAAGGCAGATTTGCATCGTGAATGATGACAACGTCATTGATATTTAGGTTTTCTTTAGCTTGACGCTATTTGCTACGCGCCGATAGTTGGCATAAATACTCCGATTGCCACTTTTTCCACACATCTTCGAATATTTTTTGAGTAAGTTGCCATCTAGTTCGCTGATCTTTCTCGGTTTCTATGATTGTTAAGGTGGGACCACTTGCCAAGAAGTGTGCTGGAGTCAGATATTCCAAGTCTTCCGGATCTTCAGTTAGAGGGCATAGCGGCCTTGCATTTAAGCACGCTTCTAACTGAGCTAGCAAAGTGGTGAATTCTTCGAAGGTCAATTTCTGTTCACCGATCACTCTCTTTAGGTGATATTTGAGGCTCTTCACTGCAGCCTCCCAGAGACCTCCTGCACTAGGCCATCCTGGAGCATTGAAGTGCCACTGTATTTTCATGTCCGTAATAGATGAATAAAAGTTTTCGTCTAACGTTGCTTGGAGATCTAGATATTCTCTGTTGAGAATCTTATTAGCGCCTACGAAGTTTGTGCCATTGTCACTAAAGATGTGACGGGGAGCTCCTCTCCGAGCTGCCATTCTTCGTAAAGCGGCTAAAAAGGCTGATGAGGTTAGATCGGACACTAGTTCGAGATGCACAGCTTTGGTCACCATGCACACGAACACTGATATATAGCCCTTGGTTGATTTGATACCGCGACCCTTGCTTGATTTGACGTCTACAAATCCGGTAAAATCAACGCCGGTATTGTAGAAGGGCCTTGTAGGCTTGCTTCGAGCAGCAGGTAAGTCACCCATTATCTGTTCATGCTTTATAGGGGCGTGGCGTCTGCATTTGACGCATTCACGTAGCTGTTTCTTGACTATTTTGTTGCCTCCTACGAGCCAATACTTCCTTCTTAGAAATGCTGATGTTAGTCTAGCCCCTAGATAGTTAGTTACTTTATAAAAATGTCAGGTGACTAGGTGTTTCTAATTAGATGACCACCACTGTACATAATAGATATATATTTAACACCCAGACACAGAACAAACATCTGTGTTAGTCACTAATGTTTGTCCAGTGCGGGAATCGAACCCGCGACCTCTAGCGCAGAAGGCAGAGTTACTACCAACTGTGCCATGAGGCCAGTCATGTATACACAATAGTCACATACATAGTCTTGATCCCACAGAAACTACAAGGACCATAGTCCCACAATACCCAGACCTGGAGGAAATATTTGCTGATCATGCAAACATTAGTCCCGAAGTGGGAATCGCACACTATTTTCATACCAAATGTCATCAGGATCGGTTCAGCCATTAAAAAAAAATCATGGTCGCGGTCATGGTCAAACTTCAAACTTGGCTCCATTGGTTTTCTCAAGTATTTTTTTTATACAACAGAGGTGGCAAACAAGCTTACGGCCCACCTGATGGTAAGTGGTTACCGTAGCCTATGAGCGCTTGTAATACCAGAGGCATCATCATCCCCCTAAAGAGCTCTGGCAACCTTACTTACCGCAGGAACACAACACTATTTGAAACAAATAATGTTATTTGGCTGCGATCTTCTGTAAAGCGGAGGTACCTCTTCAGGCAGGCTGCTCCAATTCAGAACGAGACAATCTCGCTGTGCTCCTCCTATTATATATTGTATTTGCGTTATATCTCATATTTTTTGTTATTTTTTCCCCTATTTTTTTTTTAAATGATATCCCACTTAATGTTTGAACCCCTATATCTTGTATAGGTTCAAGATTCAAGATGTTTATTTGCAGAAATAAGTGTTACAGAGAGGTCTTAAAGCTATGAATATGGCACTTATAAACTTATTCACTCTTTTCGAGCATCGCAAATTATTGTTTTAGACGGTGTATATGTATATGTTTATATTTTTTATAGGTGTATATGTTTGTTGATGGTGGTTGCAGGTGGCGAACATCCCGCTGCGGTGCGTGTGGGAGGTGAGCATGCGGCTGGAGCTGGTGGTGGGCGAGGCGCGCGAGGTGCCGTGGGTGCGCGCGGGCGGCGTGCGCGTGCGCCGCGTGCTGCCGGCCGCCGCGCCCGCGCGCGCGCCGCACCTGCGCCGCCTGCCGCGCGACTGGGGCCACGCGCCCGCCACCATCTGGTATACACACACACACAAAAAAATAAATTCAAAATATTGATAAGCGATAAGATATAAACTTTAAATACATGTCATAAAGATGTCAATTACTATATACTATTGAATCAATGTATTCTACCTATATCTAGGCTTGCAATATTTAATTTACAATCTTCATCATCATCATCATCATTTCAGCCGTTAGACGTCCACTGCTGAACTTGGCCTCCCCCACAGACAGAGCGAATTCCTTATCATGTGGGGGAATTTGCCCATACTCAGCACGCTGGGCATGCGGGTTGGCGAGCGCAGTTAGAGCTATCGTTGTTAAAATGAGGGACGCTGCTGCCCATCCCCTAGCTTTTTTCCCTTAGTCGCCTCTTACGACATCCGCGGATTTACAATCTTAATAAAATTTAATTAATATTAAAAAAAAACAAATAATAATAAAAAATAGAAGAAAAAGAATGTCATTATGAACTAATTAAAATATTAAAAACAATTAGAGACTAGATACACAACTACTAAAGATTATATAAGCCTTTTCAAAAAAAAACATAAATAACACATACAGGTTTTCGAGTCTCCTTTAAGCAATTATTTGCTTGTTAGTTGGAAGTTCCACTCTTCAATAGAATTTTGCATAATATTTATAAGTTGCACCTAAACATCATCATCATCATCAGCCTGATGAAGTCCACTGCTGAACATAGGCCTCCCCCGAAGAGTGCCACGACGAACGGTCTTGAGCCTTCTCCATCCACCGACTTCCCGCAACCCTCACAATGTCGTCGGTCCATCGGGTGGGGGGCCTTCCAACACTGCGTCGTCCGGGTGTACCTAATAAGAAACATAAAATAAAAAAAGAAAGAAGAAAAAAAAACAAACACACACACACCTAATTACTACCCACACTCGTATTATCATTATTATTATTATTTAATCGTTATTGCACATAAAAACAACAATGTACAAAAGGTGAGTCATTATCTACCAGCCAGCCTGATTGGGTAGAAACAAGAGGTTGGCGTGCGACAGATCGTTTGAATTAATAAACTATAATAACAATATATTTACATACATATATACTATGTATACTTCTTCTTCTTTCTTCTTCGTCTGCTTCTACTTCTTCTTTTCGTGTCACTGATTCTCTTTTGGTCATCCTGTATTAGGTCAGTGACCAGGTCGAGGTATGGTGGCCCTGAAAAGGGCCTATGATTGTCGGTGAAAGAATCAGTGTAGTGTAACGGATTTTTTTGATTGATCGATTTGATTTTTTGATTTTGATTGATTATTTAGAGGAGGTAGGGCATAGCGAGATTTTCTCGTTCTAAATTGGAGCAGCCCGCCTGGGGAGGTACCTCCGCCTTACAGAAGATCGCAGCCAAATAACATTATTTGTTTCAAATAGTGTTGTGTTCCTGCGATGAGTAGGTTGCCAGAGCTCTTTTGGGGTGGGGGGTTCAGGGTCGGCAACGCGTGCGTGATGCCGCTGGTATTGCAATCGCTCATAGGCTACGGTAACCGCTTACCAACAGGTGGGCCGTACGCTTGTTTGCCATCTCAGTTGTATAAAAAAAAAAAAAAAAAAAAAACGAACTTCTTGTGCGTATAATCATTACATACTTAAAAAGACCAAAAACACCTAATATGAAAAAGTTCCGTATTATTAATAATATCAGTATTTTGATTATTTATTTTGACTTTCGGGTTTGTATTCATATTATGAATCACCTTGTTTATGAATTCTTAATCATAATCATTTGTTTGCCGAAATGTATGTAAATAGTTCTTAACTTAAAAGGTCCGTTACATTCTGCCTCGTTAAGGGCGGCAAAATTTAATCAGTCAATAATAGCGGGTAGCATTTTTAGAGCTGTCAAATGTCGATCTATTTTAGTATGAGGACTTATTTTTCTTTCTTTGTTCTTCTTATCAGTAATGCAATTGTTTCAGGCGGATATTCAAATACCTGAAGCACAAGACACGGGACGATGACGAACTATTCATGGGACTGTGAAACTACATACTAATTTGCTGGTACAAATCTGTGCGGGGTCACCATTCAAACATGTCTTCACGCCATAAAACTGTCTGCGGATCAAAGTTGTATGCGGTCTAATGTACCTTAGTCGTTCGTTGTTTAGTACCCCCCCCCCTCCCTCCCCTCTGCATTTGCCCCGTTATTCTAAAAGCCGGTTTAGCGTCCCCAAAAGATCTGCTTCCATCCATCCTTTGAGGAAGAGAACTTATATGAATCCGATATGAAATCCGTCCTGAATCCTTACGACAACTGAATAAAGACGATTTGCCCCAATATTTTTAAATGTATTACATGCGAGGGAGGATATTTTAAATGTAGCAAAATGTTAAAAATCACAGTATTTTGGAAACCTACATTGTTATACATTTTTATAAAAGACTGATTCATTTAGTAATAAAAACACTAACACCAATGTTCACCACCACATTAACGGCCATAATTTTGACAATTTATATGTTATGAACATAATTTTCACTAAAAACGTGAAATATACCATGATTTGTGAGTTTATTTGTTCCCCGATATTTCGTTATCAAGGCGCATGAAACTGTGCCGAAATATCGGGGAACAAAAAAACTCACAAATCATGGTAAATATCACGTTTTTCACATTAACCGACCGTTCAACCTTGTAACTTAACTGGTCGTTTTTGACACGTTTTCATACGGATCCTGTAACCGCCGTTTGTGTTGAACAGCGGCCTAATAATAGCAAATGTCGCCATGAATTGAACATTAATTAATATTTTGGCTAATATATACGAATTTACCATTTATAATCATTCAGGAATTGTAAGATAAGTTTATTGTGGATAATAGTTGTATTGTGGATGCTGAGCGTACAATATATTTCTATGAACAGTATCGCATTTTTTTTATACTAGTGTTGGTGAACTGCCGCGCTTACCACTATTTCTACCACTCGTCTCAATAGGTATACAATTTACTTCTGGGAAGAATTTTATTCCCAGTATTTCTAGTACCTAATATGTGAAATTCACTACCATTAGTGAAGAATCATGAAGAGTGCTATCTATGTTATGAGTGGTACTACCCATAACATTATTACTTATAGGTACTTACTCGATAAATACCTCTTTCTATCCTACTAATATTATAAATGCAAGCGTTTGTGAGGAAGTTTGGATGTTTGTGGTTCAATCACGCCGTGACGGTTCAACAGATTTCGATGAAACTTGGAATAGATATTACCTAGAATAGCCATATACCCAGGCTTCTTGTTATTCAGGCATACCTTGTGCCACGCGAGCAAAGCCGCGGTCACACGTTAGTGTATCCGGGCTCGCATAACTAGCACTAGGCTCTCTACCCCTGCTCGCTTAACTAGCATTAGGCTCTCGGTCTATCCCTGCTCGCTTAACTATTATTAGGCTCTCGGTCTATCCCTGCTCGCTTAACTAGCATTGGGCTCTCGGTCTATCCCTGCTCGCTTAACTATTATCAGGCCCTCGGTCTATCCCTGCTCGCTTAACTAGCACTAGGCTCTCTGGTTATACCGTAGATAAAAATAACAAGGAATCGTTATCGTATTTTCTAACTAATTGGTGATTGGCGTACGTAGGTACTGCAGAAATCGCTTTGTTGGCGTCTGACGAACAATGTTCGGGGAAAATTTCCAAATTCATAATAAAATATGTCTAGTAAGTTATTTACCACCGATTCTTATTATTTTTAACACGCAATAGTCACATACATAAATAATCCTGAATTCCCTGTGTCGTGGGTATCAGAAACTAAGAGTACTATGGTACCACAGCACCCAGACCCGGAACAAACATTTGTAGAACATGCAAACATTTGTCACGCACCCCTTACGTCTTCAGACGGGCACTCGCCCCCTACGCCCTCGAGTCGTAGTACCGACAACCTAATCATTTTATTGTGTTTCATTTTAGTCACCTAAATATAGTGTCTCTGCACTCTAATACGCGTAGGCATTAGTAAAATACGTTGAAACGCTAAAATCGGGATTTATGTAAACCGTCCGTAGCAATTACGGATCGTATTTTGAATAAAGGAACCGGACAATAGGAAAGCTGACACTCCGTAACAGAGGCTACTAGTATAGTATTATGTTATCTGTGCAGAGGCCTTAATCAGAAATGTCAGTGAGTTCTCACTTCCCACTTTTCGACCGTGAAATGTACCTACCGTTTTTGTACCATGCGCTATGGTGTCACGAAAAGGGTGCTTACAAAAACCAGTCAATCTATTTATTTTTCACGGTCGGAAAGTGGAAAGTAGAACTCACTAACATTTCAGAATGGGGCCTCGGCTCTGGCCAACTCTCATACGAACATAAATCATTAATTAATTTATTTCTAGTTGCTTTTGATTTATATTCACAAGGCGATTGCGAACAGTGGCGATGTGTCTTCATTCCAACTAGTAAGTACCTACCTTTATTTACCAACATTTCTACTATTTTTGTCTTTTTGCTTTAGCTCTTTAGATGAGGGGTTCGGCAGGCAACGCATAAGCAATGCTCCAGGTGTTTGCTGATGTCAATAGGCGACAGTAACCACTTACCATCAGGAGGGCCGTAAGCCTGTTTGCCTCCGTATAACATAAAAAAAACCGCACCTTTAGCATCTCAGGGAAGGCCAGAGGTTGAGAAAGGAATAACAATGGGGAAGGCCGTCGCAATTTTAGTTACAAAAGCTTACAATTTAAGCTTAATTAGGTAATTAGGCTGAATTTCGTTTGCATTATTTTGTATTTCATGTGATTTTTAATTTTTCAGCTTGCTCGCCTCTCATTTCCCACAGTTGAAACGGTAAATAATTTGATTTATAATTTAAACAAAGCATTTTTTTTAATTACGCACTCGGCCTCCAGTGGTCCTAGTCTACATTAGTCAGTAAGTTCTCACTTTTCGACCGTGAAAAGTAAATAGATTACCTACAGGTTTTTGTAGGCGGCCTTTTCGTAACACCATACAAAAACGGTAATCTATTCCCTTTTCACGTTCGAAAAGTGAGATATGAGAACTCACTGAATTTGTAGACTAGGGACTCGGTAATTCGCGCGTCCAAGGATGTGATCGGCACTACTCTCGAGTTGATAAATGCCATCGGCATGTTGTAGGTACCTCTATATTTTATCAGTTAGGTACCATTTTGAAACTTGCCTGAGTTATTAACATTATTTGTTTCAAATAGTGTTGTGTTCCTGCGATGAGTAAGGTTGCCAGAGCTCTTTAGGGGGGGAGGGGGTTCGGGTTCGGCAACGACATTTCACTCGGCATGATGCCTCTGGTATTGCACGCGCTCATAGGCTACGGTGACCGCTTACCAACAGGTGGGCCGTATGCTTGTTTGCCACCTCAGTTGTATAAAAAAAAATTAAAAAAAATCGTATTTACACAGAAACCGTACAACTTGCCAAGCCCGAAGGAAATCGACCCAAAGTACAGTTACGCCGATGAAAAGTTCGAGAAGCTGCAAGAGTACTACAGCTACATGAACGGACGCATGAAGGAGCCAAATAACCCAGTAAGTAAACTAAAGCAGCTAATAAAGTATGGAAACTGTTCTACACGTCGTTGTCGACGCATCATCATGACCGGTCGATAATAATAACAATAAATAAATAACACCGTAATATTGACTGGCCGCTTAGCTCAGTTGGTAGTAACTCTGCCTTCTGCGCTAGAGGTCGCGGGTTCGATTCCCGCACTGGACAAACATTTGTGACTAACACAGATGTTTGTTCTGTGTATGGGTGTTAAATATATATCTATTATGTATATCAGTCTCTGGTACCCATAGTACAGGCTATGCCTAGTTTGGGATCAGTTGACCGTGTGTGATATGTCCGGAATATTTATATTTATTTATTTATTTATAACACCCAACTGTCACATACCCATACATTGTCCTGACCCCACACTAGGATTCCCTGTACCTTACAAGTACCTACCATGGTACCACAGCACCCAGACTCGGAGAAAATATTTGCAGATCATTCAAACATTTGTCCCGCAGCGGGAATTGATCCCACAGCCCTTGCGTCTCAGACGGGCACTTGCCCGCTGTATTTTTTTCACCCCGCTTTGCCCCCTTATATCTCAATTTAAAACCCCGATAAAGCGTCTGACTGCAGAGGCATAAGTCTGTAATGTTCGTGAGTTACTCACATGTCACCGGTGAATGGTAAAAAATGAATGGCTTGTCTGTTTTGTATGGTGTTACGTAAAGCGCCCCTACAAAAACCGTCAAGCTATTCACTTTTAACGTCACACGGTGTTAAGTGATTAACTAACGAACATAACGACCTCAGAGAGGTGTGTAAAGGCCGGAGTCCTTCAAGCCAGCAATGTATTACTTCACAGACGGAACGACGCGAAATTCTCGAGAGTGCAGAACGCAAGCTGTTCGACTTTATAGACACGCACATCAAGGACTTGAAGCGGCTGCTGTTCGCCACCGACCAGTCGCTGATGTCGATGGTGCTTCTGAAGTTGAACAAGAAGATGGACACGTCCGAGGCGAAGATCAAGAGCACGCAGGCGAAGATACCCTTCGGGTTGTATGTGAGCCCGGGTAAGTTAATACACGTGCAATAATGCACAGAACATAATCATAGAGCTACCTAGGTTTGCAAAGAACTAGGTAAGAGCTTTTATGGCCGCATGGTTTTGATTCTTTAGCAGGCTTTTCAAAATCTTTCATACTACGTTGATGATTTTAATATTGAACGCCATCTGTTGGTGAGTTGATGAAATAAATTCAGGGGTGCTCAACAATGCCATCTATCGGCGAGTAGTAAAATTTTGTTAATAACATACCGGAAGGAAATTAATAAATAGCGGAAATTGGCGGAAGCTCTATATTTCTAAACGAGTGTTGACTGCATTATGAAAAAATTACCTATTTCCGGTTCCGTTTTGTAAATTACTAAACCTATCCGGAAATATACAGTTTGTACTTTTATTGCGGCAACCTCGGCTTCGCTCACGTATTTCCTAAAAAAACTACATTTTCAAATGAATTTATTTTTGATTTGGAACAGAATTCAAATGCCTGGACACGTCGTACTACATAGCGTCGGCGCACAACCAGGAGGATGCCCAGATGATCCTCTCCAGTGAGAGGAAACCTCACTGCTACACCTTTAGAGGTATCATCATCTTTCATCTCGTATCATTATTGATTGATTGAGTGAACAAAGGCTCCGAATATATAAGCCTCGATCACATCCCAGCAATGACAGAGCCAGTGTCGCCAGCAATGATTTTCTTCTGAAGTACATACGCTTCTGTTATGAGCAGTGAAACACGTGCCAGTAGTGGCATGCCATTTACTTGCAAGTTGGCGGGCCAGGCTAACACGAACTTACCATCATCATCATCATCATCTGCCTGTAGAAATCCTCTGCTGGACATAGGCCTCCCCCCAAAGAGTTACACGACAAAGGGGACTTATCATTATGGGGGGGTTGGACCATAACCCACCACGCTGTTACAGAGCAGGTTGGGGCGCCAAGGTCTCGTTCGTTAATCGGCAGGGTGTACGGTGCCGGTGAGGTTGGCTGGGGTTCCAGTCGATGTTGCTTGGAACCACTTACACCCCTGACGAACTTACCATCCAGGTGCATTCTCGTTCAGTGGGTTCTACCACCGGCATTCGGAGACACAGTACGTGGGCCCTCACTCTGAGCAGTTCCAGGCGAAGGATCCAAGCCAGGGCCTCTACTGCCACTCCGACGACAACTGGAGTGATGCGCAGTGTATTTACAAGTAAGCTTGCAGCGTCATATCTTATGTTTATTTATTTATTTAGAATTCAGGTCATCTTATCAGGTTTTTTTTATCCCTAAAGCGATGCTTTAAGTTATTTGTAGGAACATTATAATAAGTATAGGTAGGTACAATTAGATAGGTGCGTGGCCTAAACAGTTACTACTTCTTGTTGGGTAGATAATGATAAAATCTACATTCAATAAAAAACTTAGTAATTTAAGTATGTTTGGTAATCCCCAAGGTTGATCAAAATTTTTAGTCTTAGACATGAAAAGAATACTGAGCAACGCGTACCGAAAAAAAAAACTTTTTAGGGTTCCATACCTCATTTGATAAAATACTGAACCCTTTTACTACAACTAAGTGATCCTATAAGGCTTATAGGATCAATTTGTTGTTCGTCTGTCTGTCAAGACCCTTCTTCTCAGAAACGGCTAAAGGTTTCATTCAACTTGAAATTTCTACATGCATGTCTAATTTTTGTATGGAAATGGCCAAAATGAAAAACCTCTTACTTCCAAGTTACCTCACAATTCTGCAATTTGGAATGCTACGAGCTTTTGTGACATACATAAAGGAACATACTAAAATTGAGGAATTTTGATGTTTCTACCCCTATGTACCACATGTAATAATAATAATAATAATTATCATCATCATCAGCCTGTAGAAGTCCACTGCTGGACATAGGCCTCCCCCAAAGAGTTCCATGATTAACGGTCTTGAGCCTTCTCCATCCACCGACTTCCCGCAACCTTCACAATGTCGTCGGTCATCGGGTCGGGGGCCTTCCAATACTGCGTCGCCCGGTTCGTGGTCGCCATTCGAGAACCTTTACTCCCCAACGGTTGTCGGTTCTGCGAGCTATATGGCCTGCCCACTAATAATAATAAATATTCCGGACATATCACACACGGTCAACTGATCCCAAACTAGGCATAGCCTGTACTATGGGCACCAGAGACTGATATACATAATAGATAAATATTTAACACCCAGACACAGAACAAACATCCGCGTTCAACACTCATATATTTGTCCAGTGCGAGAATAAACCGCGACCTCTAGCGCAGAAGGCAGAGTTACTACCAACTGAGCTATGAGGCCAGTCGAGGACAGATTTGTCTAGGACTGATACAATAGCCAATGTAGGTTTTCTGAAACTTACCTACACTGAACTGGTACACTGAAACAAATGCCCATTATATACATTTACGCTTGTTCTGTTTCCTTTTCTGTTGTTTTTTACTATAATTTTTTAATTGTTTGTTTTAGTTTTGTGTGTTCCAAATGTTGTTGTATATTTTGTATTGTAAATGTTAGTTACCTTTTTGTGCTTCGTGTTTTCTTTATGTATGTATCGTGTTAGTGTACGTGACGTGTTTGGTTTCTGGTTCCGACGGAAGATCAGCGTTGCGATGGCCATGTTCAATGGCTATCACAACATAATGCTGAGTCGGACGCCTTTTCGTAGCATTTAAGTTTTCTTTCTTTCTCTTTCTTAGTTTGTATAGTTTAATCCATAAGGTGTTGGGTAATTTTAAGGTTAATGCTACGAATAAAAGTATTTTCTTTCTTTCTTTCTTCATTCAACTCCTTATCTGACGCAGGATCAACCCTCGCGAGGAGTTCCCGGAGTCAGTGGAGTACGAGCCGAAGGTGTCGTACTGGTGCGGCCCGTACCGGTACTTCATCCCGGCCACTACGGACGTGCGATGCGTGTTCAGCGTGTTCTCCATGAACTTCGTGTTCCGCTTTGGATACGACGGCGTCACCTACAAGAGCTCTGACCTCTCTTTTGTGAGTACTTGCCTGCGTCGTGTCGCTGATTTTTTCTTGGTCATCCAGTAGGTCAGTGACCAGTGGTGCAATTGCATAAGCGTAATGGCAATGAAGTTCGTAACTTTGAGGGTAATTTTAACAATCTTAGCAACATTCAAAACGGTCCATACTTGACAAGGGAAAACTTCAAGACCTTAGCTTCTTCCTTTTCATGTTTGAAAAACTTCAGATGTCGTAAAAATTGATAAAAACATCCATAAAATTGCGATCTTCATTACCATTTCGCTTACGCAATAGCCTGGCAGGTTGAAGTATGGTGATTCTGAAATCTGAAAAGGGCTACCGTCTGTGAAAGAATCAGACTTCTTAGAGTTTTGTGCATAAGTAGCCCTGTACTTCATGCGAATTCGATGTGAAATGCGTGTAAACAAAGCTTACACTCAAACATTTTCTGGTTCGCGTTGTTGGCTTTTGGACAGAATTTGCATTTATAGTCGTCAATGTGTAGAAAAAATAACGCAAAGCAAGAGAATATTACCTCAGTAGGTAATATTCTCTTGCTTGGCGTTATTTTTTAGTATTTTTTAGTTTTATGTAGGATTAGTACGAACTACCTAGGATATGTAGGTAGGTATAGATTTGTTTAAAAATATTTGTCATCGAATTTGACTGAATATAGTGTCCCATAATGACGTATAAACTTATTATACTTACATGAACTACCTGCGTGATTACAAAATATAAGTTTATCGTAGGTACACTCGGCGACATAGATTTTCCAACCCCGTGTAATGGTACGGAAGCCTCAGAGCGCGCGTCCTACTCGCACTTGACGTGTTTACTTGCTGTTGCAGATGTATCAGAATGGGCAGGTGTTCTACACGGACGAGCCGTGGGCCGGCATGTCGTGCTGGAACTGGGCCTGCAAGTGGAGGCACAACCAGAACGCGCGCTCCAATGAATTCTTTGTCAACTGATATGAGGAGGGCCGCCTAACAGTCAGGGGCAATTATCAAGCCAGTCCTGCAAACTAACCTTATCAATTTTTTCCTCAAAACATAGAAATAGAAGATACGATAGTTTATTTGCAAGAACATAATATGTACAATCAGATCTTAACTAAGTTGTCAGTTCAATTATGTTCTACCACAATTCGGCATGCAAATAGGTATTTAAACAATAAAATTAAAATAAAAGAGTTCTAACAAAGAAAATGGAAAATGCTACACTAGAAAACCTTCTTCTTCTTCTTCCTGCCCTTGTCCCACATTATGTAGGTCGGCACAACATGTTATCTTCTTCCACTCTCTTCTAGCCGTCATCTCCGCACTCACTTCTTTCTTACTCACGTCAATCCGCGTCATCTTTAATAGGTACAGTCCATCCATCCAGAAATAGATGAAAACCCTTGTTCAATATTTGTCCCCGTTGATTACCTCTGATGTCATTGTGTAGAATCTTAACTAACCGAAAAAGTTAGAATTTTTTGAATTGGTTGAATTTTCATTCGTACTAATTATGCAGCCAATAGGTAACTTTATTAACTGTCCCATGAATATCATTAATTTGATATGTTTCTCAAGATTTGATATGTAGTTTTGATCTCTCTCTTCGCAAATTTAAACTTGCCATCAGCGAGGAAAAGTTGAGAAGTAATAGGTTAGCATGGTATGGGCATGTCATGAGGAGGGATAAAAGTCAAGTGTAACGAGAAGAGCGTTAGGTATGAATGGGGATGGATATAAGACTAGAGGAAGGCCAAAGAAAAGATGGATGGACTGTATTAGAGATGACATGAGTAAGAAAGAAGCGTTTACTCCCTTACGGAGTAAACGCTTCTTTCTTATACTATACCTACCTTACGGAGCTTATTAGACCTAAGTCAATAAAACTACAGTATTAATTTTAAAATGTAATTTTATTCATGTCACTAATATTCCATATCAGAGGTGCTTACGCACGAAGTGCACGATGTGCAAATTGTGGAGTGGCTATTGCACGAAGTGTGAGAAGGCACCGATGAATCGCTGTGCCGCCTGCAAGATAAAATATCATCATCAGTGCACTGACGCGTACAGTACAATCAGTGCGTGTTGCCAGTGATGACATATGGCACTGAGACTTGGTCGTTAACTATTGCCCTCAAACACAAGCTCAAAGTCGCGCAACGGGCTATGGAGAGAGCTATGCTTGGAGTTTCACTGCGTGATAAAATCAGTCCTAAATCATTTGGGCAAATCCCTAAAAATGAGGAAATCCGTAGAAAATCCAAGGTCACCGACATAGTTTTCAGGAATTATAAGTACCTACCTATAGTAACACCCAACCATCAGTGCAGTTCAACAGGCCTCATAGCTCAGTTGGTAGTAACTCTGCCTTCTGCGCTAGAGGTCGTGGGTTCAATTCCCGCACTGTACAAACATTTGTGTGATGAATACAGATGTTTGTTCTGTGTCTGGGTGTTAAATATATATCTATTATGTATATCAGTCTCTGGTACCCATAGTACAGGCTATGCCTAGTTTAGGATCAGCTGACCGTGTGATAGGTCCGGAATATTTATTATTTATTTATTTATCACTACCAGTCCTGACCCATCACTAGGATTCATTGTGTCGTGGGTATCAGAAACTACGAGACAACATGATACCACAACACAAATGTTTGGGTACCTACCATGGTACCACAATATACCAAACATTTGTCCCTCAGTGGGATTCGAACCCGCACCTCTAGCGTCTCATACGGAGACTCGCCTGCTACACGGCATAACTCTAAACTCCGAGCTCTCTCCATAGCTCGTTGTACTTTGAGCTTGTGTATGAGGCCAATAGTTAGCGACCAGTCTCAGTGTCGTAGGTACCTCATCATCATCATTTCAGCCGTTCGACGTCCACTGCTAAACATGGCCTCATACAGACAGAGCAAATTCCTTATCATATGGGGGGATTTGCCCCCACGCTGGGCATGCGGGTTGGTGAGCGCAGTTAGAGCTAACGTTTTTAAAATGAGGGATGCTGCTGCCCATCCCCTAGCTTTTTTCCCTTAGTCGCCTTTTACGACATCCGCGGATAGGTAGATGGAGGGGCCTATTCTTTAGCCGGGGCCACCACGGCCGAATCTAAGTATAATCTAAAATAAATAAAAGCTTATACAAATGTGAGCTTCAACAAATGATCTATCATCATCAGTACACGCGTCCAGTACAATCATTGCGTGTTGCCAGTGATGACAATGGTGCCTACTGAGACTTGGTCGCCAACTATTGGCGATAAAGGTACACAAGCTCAAAGTCGCGCAACCGACGCGACGCGTTGCGCAACGGGTTAGCCACCGCTCTTAGTGCCGTAGGTAAGTCGTCACAAAAATATCACCTGCGTCGTTTATTAACCCGTTTTATTTTAACTCTCTTGTCAGTTCTCTTTGAGCGTATTTTGACTCTCTTCGGCCGTCTGCGGCTGTCCTCGCTCAAGCTCTCACAGCTTGAAGGAGGACAGCTTTGCTTGTCAAGCTGTTTCCTCCGTCTCTGCCTGTATACCTCACACGAATCTTTAGGTATCAGCTTCCAGGAGGCTCGGTTTTCGGCACACTGGTCTTTCTGAAATGGACAGACGTGGACACCCATTTACATGCATCAGGAATGCGGTAGCGCTAAGCTGGGTTTTTGCGAAACTGTAGGTAAGTATTTCGGTATTGATAGATAGATTAAAAAAATATTTGGCACTACAGACACACAATTAATATAGATAAACAATTTTAAACTAAAGTACATACAACAGGTGGGTATTAAATAAAATAAATATAAATAAATATTCCGGACATATTCACACGGTCAACTGATCCCAAACTAGGCATAGCCTGTACTATGGGTACCAGAGACTGATATACATAATAGATATATATTTAACACCCAGACACAGAACAAACATCTGTGTTAGTCACAAATGTTTGTCCAGTGCGGGAATCGAACCCGCGACCTCTAGCGCAGAAGGCAGAGTTACTACTAACTGAGCTATGAGGCCTGTCAATGTCAATGGGTATTAGAAATAATCAAAAGAGCAATTTTTAAAAAGTAGGTATCTTACGCCCGAATACTGAAACATCACTTAACTATTTGAGATGGTCTCAATTATTTGAGACGCCCGCCATTATCGTTCAGAATCTTATACGCAAACATCAATTAGATCACCACTTATATTTAAGTCACGTTTCAGTATTCGGGCGGCTCGCTACCTACCGCCCGCGGCTTCGCTCGCGTGGTATCTTTTTTTTTTTTTTTATACGAAATAGGCTAACGTTTGACCACAATCTCACCTGATGTTAAGTAATGATGTGGTCTACGGTGTAGCACGTTTGCCTAGAAGAAACCTATTCACTCTGGTCTTGAAGACACCCAAATTATAGGTATTAGGAAACACAGACGCCGGCAACGAGTTCCACTCTTTGGCTGTCCGCATTATAAAGGTACACGCAAAGCGCTTGGTGCGGCAAGGTGGTATATCAACCATGAACGGATGTCGCGTGTCCGTGCGTCTGGTTGTCCGATGATGGAATGGGGATGGGGGGACTAAATCAAAGAGTTTAATCGCACACTCTCCGAAATGTATCCTATAAAAGACCGATAGGCTGGCTACTCGGCGACGATGATCGAGGCTCAGAAGCTTAGACTCAACTAAGTCATCATTACCTATGAGTCTTTTGGCTCGTCTTTCTATGGTTTCGAGGGCCTCAAGCTGGTATTTGGCTGAACCGTCCCAAAGGTGTGAACAGTACTCCATACACGACCGGACTTGTGCTTGGTACAGATTAAGGAGCTGTCCCGGTGTGAAGTACTGCCTCACCTTCGACAGTACATAAAAATATCTACATAAAAAGTAGCCTATATGCCTAGGTACCTAAAAAGCTCTTTATATTCCAAGTTTCAACGAAATCGGTTGTGCCGTTACTGCGTGATTGAACAACAAACATCCAAACATCCTCATAAACTTTCGCATTTATAATATTAGTAGGATAGTAGATTGCGCGCATCCCCTTCCGCGCATTTTATATAGGTTAAATATTTGATAAAGGTTAAATGCCTCTTTGGTCATACCTTTATAGCATAGCGGTACACTTACTGGTAGGTACCCTAAAACTGGCACCTACCGTTCTTTTTGTGCCTCGTAGTTGGAAACCGGATGCTGCAGCTATGTTTGCTGAGCTGCCGTCTCCTCGCATTGTGTTACCAGTTCGAGTTCTGTAACAAAAATGAGGTACGGTACCCTAAAAAGGGCTAATCAATAACGCAACTGTTGTGCACGAAAGGAGCCTCTAAGAGGCGCATTTTAATCCTTTCACTACACTGATTCTTTCGTCGACGGTTATAGGCCCTTGTCAGGGCCACCATACCTCAACCTGGTCACTGACCTAATACAGGATGACTAAGAAAGAATCAGTGACACGACGAATAACGCTACTTAGCTCTTAAACAAGAGATCAGAGAACATTGGTCATGTTCATTCCGAAATGGCTTCAGAGCTATTTATTTATTTATTTTAATCTTTATTGCACACAAAGAAAACAATGTACAAAAGGTGGGCTTAATGCCAAGGCATTATCTACCAGCCAGCCTGATTGGGTAGAAACAGGAGGTTGGCGTGCGACAGATTGTTTAACTTAACTAAAAACTATACTATGTATAACCATACACTATATTTAAATATGTATATATATATATATATATAATACACTGCAATATATTAACAGATAGTACAAAACAAGTGTTTTATTAACATGTAGTGAAGATGCTATATGTTCTTAAGAAAATGTTCACGAGTTAATCGTTTAAATGAATCTTTGGAGTCAACTTTTTTGATATTATACGGAAGATTATTCCAAAGTCTTACTGCTACAACGGAGAAGGAGTTGCCACGAAAACAAGTGCTATGCTCAGGGGTATCAAGGAGGAGGTTGTCAGACGATCTAAGAGGTTTGTCATGCGTGTCACACCGGAATCGGAAACGAGATTTCAGATATTCAGGGGAAGAAGGATCTTTGAGAACTGAGAAAAGGATGCAGAGGATTCGCAGATTCCTGCGATCTCGGATGGGGAGCCATCTAAGTTTGTTTCGGTAGTGGCTTACATGGTCATACTTGCGCAGACAGTAAATAAACCGTATGCCAGTATTTAGGAGGCGGTCGAGCTTGTTGAGGAGTTCCTCAGAAAGATCTAGGAAAGCTGCGTCAGCATAATCTATTATTGGCACAAGAAGTGAATTTACTAATGTAATTTTAGTGGATATAGGGAGAAAATGTTTAAGACGGATGATTGAGTGCAGTGAGGCATAAAATTTACGAGAGATTTCTTTAACGTGGGGTACCCAACTAAGCCTAGAATCAAACACAACACCGAGATTAGTGACAGTTGGCGAGTAAGGTATTTTGCAGTCATTGTAACGCAGATGGGGGAGAACACCAAGGGATTTGATTTTATTGAGTTGGTAAGAGCTACCTATAATAATGGCTTGACACTTATCAGGGTTTACATTTATCCCAAAACGATTAGACCAGGTGAGCAGCCGGGCAAGATCATTATTAATTGTTTCAACAATAGTACTGAAATTATCAACAGAGGCAGAAAAGTAAATCTGCAGATCGTCAGCGTACATATGGTAATGACTTTGAAGGAGAGGGGAAAGAAAGTTAATAAACAAGGAAAAAAGGAGTGGAGAGAGAATACCTCCTTGGGGAACACCAGCCTCAACTGCTTTCCATTCAGAGAAATCCTGGCCATCTCTGGTTTTTTGGCGACGCTCATTTAAATATGATGAAAACCAATTTACAACAGGCGGTGATAAATTGAGTTTCGACAGAATGGCTAGCAATAGGCTATGATCAACAGCGTTGAACGCGTTGCTGAAATCTATGAGCACTAGAACTGTTACATGGGACACTTCCATGCAGGCACGAATATCTTCTGTAACGTTAAGAAGGGCAGTTGACGTGCTGTGTCCTATTCTAAAACCAGACTGGAACGAATTAAAAAGGTGATTAACAGCAAGGAAATCAGTTAGCTGAGCATGAACGACAGATTCAATTACTTTCGAAAAAAACGGTAGGATCGAAATAGGACGGTAATGTTTAAGAAGGGCAGGTTCAGCTACTTTGGGAAGGGGGATGATGTACGCCTGCCGCCATTGGTCAGGAAAATTTGATGAGGCAAGTGAGAAATTGACAACATGAGTAAGGGTGGGAAGTAAGTGCAGTAGGATATAAGAGATCATTCTGCGACCGATGTTGTCACTGCCCACCGCATTGGACTTCAGCGAGATTACAGTTTTCTGAATTCTGTCTTGACTGACCGGAGAGAATGAAAAGGTTTGGATATCAGGCACAACGAATTTTGAAATTTCAGTCAGTGCTTCAGATCTAGCAGATGGACTCAGATTGGAACTAGAAGAGAAATGAACGTTAAGGGTGTTCAAATCAAAAGCTAATTTAGAATTAATGCATTTAGGTTTACCAATTCCAAGTGATCTCAGGAATCTCCAAAGACCAGCTGGAGTGGCAAGTTCTATTTGTTCAGAGATGTGTTGTTTTTTCGCATTACGAACCAATAAGTTGCAACGATTCCTTAGCTTTTTATAAGTTGCCCAGGCATCATCACAACGATTATGTTTGAACTTGCGAAAAGCACGGTCTCTTTTTGCCATTGCTTTACGTATATAATCAGATATCCAAGGAGAAGGGGGGTGTTTCAATCTAACTGACCGGATAGGAGCGTGAGTATCAAAAAGGGAAATGATTTGCGTGTTTAAGAAGTCAACTTTGTCATCAACAGAAAATAAACTATCAACCTCAGTCCAGTTCACTTTAGCTGCATCATCAAAAAGCTTAGATACGTCCATACGAGAAAAATTACGTTGCTGGAGAACAACAGGCTTAGGTTTAGGAAAACGGATATTGTAAGATAAATAAATAAGGTCATGATGAGAAAAAGCTGGCGCAGAGAGTTGACCATGTTTCACCACCAAACCCGCGTTAGAGGTTATGATAAGATCAAGCAATGTGTCACTAGTAGCAGTGTGGTGAGTAGGAAGTGAGTTGATAATGTTCAGATTTACAGATTCAATTAGGTTTTTAAGCTTTGTGGATTTTGGGTTAGAAAAAAGACAGGTATTGAAGTCGCCCATTATTATAGTGTGTGTATAGTCGGAAGTGAGGTTCTCAAGAACAGACTCGACTTTATCAAGATATGAGTTGGATACTGTGATATTGGGAGGGCAATAGATCACACCGAGTAAAACTTTAGTACCAAAATCAACTTCTAAAAACAGGTATTCAGGGGAAGCACTGTATAGAGAGGCAGACTGACTGACTATTTTGTAGGTAATATTACTTTTAAGATAAATTGCAACCCCTCCATTGCCTTTGCCGATCCGGTCATTACGGACCAAAACATACCCAGGAATAGGAAAAAATGATGATGGGAGAGAGGGCTTAAGAAATGACTCCGAAACAAGAATTACATTCACACAGCCTGAACTGAAAGATTCAAGAAGATCAGAAACATGAGCAGGTATGCTTTGAGCATTGATGTGACAGACATTAAAACATTTTTGGTTCTGACTAAAAACTCCCCGTAACTGTTCACCAAGAGAAAAATCATGATTATCATTGTCACTATCAAAGCTAATAAATGACTCATCATGGCTAGAATCAGCAGTTACAAATGACTCATCATCACTACACGACATAAATATGAATATATATATAAGTACCAAATATATTTATAAACTAAACTAGAAAAAAGAATAAAAATTATAATATTTAAACTATTAGTACCCTAAGTACTTAGTATGGCTGGCAAGACCTAAAAATCTATAAATAAACTCTTAATATTAAACTCAAAATTTAAAGCTCAAAGCTAAGACAATCATGCCTAAACAGGTCATGAATGGCTCTGCTCCGCTATGGCATGAATGTAGGTACCACATAGCTTCACACAGTTTCACATTTAAGCAACAGGAATTCAACAATTGGGCAGCTTGAAAACTCACAATAAACAGTACTTTCTTAAAAATAATATTTAGTTACAAAAAAAAAAAAATAAGTGAGCAGGTGGTAGGAAGGAACCAAATCAATTGAATGTACAAAAATAAAAATAAATAAACAACAAAGAGATTCTAACAAATAATTTGTCCAACAAATAATTTGTCAATAACTTTATACTTACACCATGAAGGATTTATCAAGTTAACCGAAAGAAAACAACTACCTAACACTATCCTTAGGTACGGTTTACACAGAACTTAATCAGAATCAGGTTGGTACAAAGAAACCCACTGCACCCTTATGTAAACAAGAAATACTTTGGAGTAATATACAGATCCTGTAGATTACTATGTCAACCAACTTATAAGTAAATAGGTGTATAATCACCATAAACCAAAAATTAGTGATCTTTATTCACAAGAAATACAACAGTAACAAATGAAATTAAACCTATGAAACTAAAGGTGCAGTAATCAATACCATAAAAATTAGTTTATGAGCGCAAAAGGAGATACATGAAAACCTATGCACTTTATGCACACAGTTGCAGTGCAGAGACTAAAAAACACCGCAGGTCATAGAAATGTAAATGAAATTATGAATGAAAAATAGGCAAAAATTGTATCACAACATCATACCTATCAAGCAACCTAAATACTTATATGTACCTACAATTTAACAAGAAGGGAGAAGCACTAGAACATAACTAGTACCGATGTTACCAGACAATCCCTTCGCAGATACACACTGTATTAGCTAGTATAAAACGAGAACCATGAAAACCACCGGGTAGGATCTTGGAAAAAAAACCAAAAAGTTCACTTTGCAACTAAACGACTAGGAGGCACGTTCCTGCGAGATGAAGGTGGACGCCTAGAAGCAGCCGCCGACGCCGCAGATTCCGCCGTCGCCACACCCGTCACCGTTGCAGCTGCCCCAGCAGCCTCAGCTGTTGGTGAACCCCTCGCCTTTCCCTTCCTGTTGCCCACCGGAGGCTGAATAGGCATCGAGGATGTGTTGCTTGGAGAGGATGGCAACAAAGGGTACTCTGCCATCATCAGCTCGAGCTCCTCCATGGATCCAATACGCCGACGGTCTTTGTCGGAAGGTTTGATGAAGATTGCCCCATCTCGGGTCCAACAGGCCATGGATCCAAAATGTTTACGGGCTGCAGTATACATGATCTGCCTCGGCTTAGTCAGGAACTCAAGCATAAATGTTGGGGACTCCTTCAGGTTCCTCTTTAGGCCCCACACCAAGTTTCTTATGTACACGCTGACAAAACGTACCAGAATGGGGCGACAGCCAGATTTTCTTTCTTTGCCGAGTCGATGACACAACTGTATCGAGTCTGGGTTGATGTCGCGCAGACCCAGAGAAGAGTTGATTATTGACAGGATACCTGTTACGCAGACTTCAGCATTATTCTCAGGTATGCCACCAAACAGCAGAGCATTTTTCCTGTTGAAGCAGTCCAACTCATCAACTTGGTGCGCGAGGGCCAGCACCTGCGAACGCAGGGCCTTAAAGGCAGAGCTAGGTTGAGATCGGAAGCTTACGTTTCCGATCTCTTAGAAATACTACCTTGAAGATGTCTAAGGGGGTAGTCAGCGGCATGTCCAAACATTCGGCTCATACCTATTATAGTAGATAATATATTAGTATAATAAACAGGTTGTATGTTAGTTTAATAGCTAGCTTGGTCTGTACAGTACAAAAAACTTTACCTCGCTGCCGCCGCGTCTGAAGTATTGATGCTTACGCTTGTGCATGCATGTGTATCGTCCATTATAAACGAAACAGTTTAGGTACACTTCTAATAGAAAATCATTTTCACGACTACACAAATACACAGTACAGCACAGACTACTAGGATGCTAATAACGGTACAACAAGTCTGCAATTAGGTTTCCGTATATCACAAATACGTATCCGTACGGCCGGCGGATCTGGACGAAAGGTAAAGTTAGTTGTGTAAGATGCGCGGGCAACTTTAGTTCCTAAAACTTCAACTGCATTTCCAAACGGCTAACTTCACGCTCGCCAAGATCCGTCGGCCGAAATGTAGGTAGTTGTTTACATAATTTATATAATTACAATTATTTTCAAAACAACGGAAACAGACTCAAATTCCAAATGTTACTTGACAGCATAGAGTAATTTTGTATATACCAGCTTGACAGTTACTGTTGACAGTCAGTATTCTGACCGGCTCTGAGGAATAGCCCCGCTCCACGCTCGTCCCCCCTGAACACGAAGGGATAAACTAATTATAAAATTTATTTCTAACTATATAACTTCTATATATAACTCATATTTATTTATAAAATTGTTAGTACACGTCAAGGAAAGAAATTAGGAATAACATGAAAAAAAAAAAACATTATAATATATCGCGAGGATATAAACTACGTCGTAGTCGGCTTTCGGCAGGTGAACTCATCGGATTGGCGACCACTACCTAGCGAGCTACTGAACACCCTTCACCTACCAGCGACATGCCCACCAGAAGTGAAGATTATGAATACAAAACAGAAAAGAGAGCAACTCCAACGTCATGGGGAGAAGTGGCAACCTACGCCACGACTTGGCTTACGAAAAGCCCAAAAGAGGGCCGACTGCAAGCCAGGAAGGCACCAAGAGGCTAAGCCCAGAGACCCGGGGATCGTAGTCCTCGCGAGTTATGCCAGGGCGATGGGCCACACGAGCCCTAGGCCCTTACCTGCAGCTCCCAGAGAGCTTGTGGATTGATTGATTGACTTTTTTTTTCTCATTTGGCGGGTGACATATTTCAATAACTAACCCACACGCTACCCGGTCCCTAAATCTATGGGCCAGCTGAATACCCTGGAGGCTCCTGCCTCGAGAAGTCCCACTACAACGTAACATACCATGACAGTGCTATCAACGTTTCATACACGTAACGGACTCGGGCAGAGACTACTGTGCCCACAAGAATAGATACTGGGATGACAACGCTTATCCATCCCCTTATTACGGGTGTCTATCATTCATTACCATAAGATTTTTCGGATCGAAAGTCGAAGTACCCACTAAACCCACACGGCCTCGATGTGGGTTTAGTGGGTGAACACTCAAAATTACCTACGTCATACAATAAGAGAACATTTCGGTCAGAATATTTTTATTCAGTCAATGTTTTAAAAATCACATTAAGAGAAAAATACAAAAGTAAAGTAACATGATGTCTTAAGTTCAAACATTAAGGAATTGCAAGTTATAATAAAAAAATGCAGGAAGGTACACTCTAGGTAACTACCTCATCATTATGAGGATGAAAAAAAAATATTTAAAAATTTAAAAACACCGCTCCTTGAATCCCCAAACAAATGTAATGAAACAATAAACAATACCAAAAAAACACATATTTTTGAATTAGGAACAATCTCTATGTGTTCTAATTGAAACTGGAGATCTGCGAACATGCTTGACATAATTTAATCAACAAAATTATGCCACTAAATAATAAATAACTCACTTTAAGTATGTACTTTAAGTACCATAATCTAGTCAACCCGTCTTAAGAATTATTTAACGCTATAGGAATAATAACGAAAACTACGTTTCTCGAGATATCTTAATACCTAATAAGTAGTTAAGTCTTTGTTATCTAAAATTAATTTAGAACTAATTGCTGAGAAATATAGTAGCTAAGGACCGCACGCATAGTCACGCAATTTAAAAAAAAAGTGTTTTAACTTGAAAATGAACCATTACTTAATTTTAATTGGGACTATGAGCGCAGCTTTAAGCTATATTTTATCAACTTATTTAGTTTCGTTGTTTTTCCTTACGCTAATACCATAATTTTTTAATCAATGCTAGACATGATTCCTTAGCATTCGGCCATGCAAAATCCACAAACGAAGATTTAATCTTCTATAAAAAATCTTATAAGTAATCAACTTTAATAATAGAATTTGCTCTTTACTGACTTATAACAAGTCTTAAAGTGTCAGAAAAATAAAATTTTAACTCTTAAGCCCATATTCTGAAACTGTGTTCAAGCGTCCAGTTGAAACTCAGCTATAGATTTTATGACATTTTTCAATGAAAAGCTGTCAAAAAATGAGTACACTTGACCACAATTTCGAAATAAAGACCTAGATTTTTTTAAAATACTTATCTAGAAATTGGGCTATACTAAAACTAGGATATAACTAGAAACTGTACTGAAGACCCAAGCATACATTTTTGCGACAGTTCTCAATGAAATGCCAAAAAAACGGCCAGTCTATTCAGTTCAAGGACTGGTTATATCAGATAAAATTGAATTGAAAATACTATTAAAAACCGATTTTGACTCTTAAACATTACATTTAAGATCTAAAATCAATGTTATTTTAACATAATAGATAAATATTAAACACCCAGACACAGAACAAACATCTGTGTTTATCACACAAATGTTTGTTCAGTGCGGGGATCGAACCCGCGACCTCTAGCGCAGAAGGCAGAGTTACTACTAACTGAGCTATGAGGCCAGTCGAAATAGCCCTGCTGGTGCCGATATAGGTACCTCTGATTTGCAGGGGGAAGTGTGTAAAACCTTAATTAGCACTTTTCTAACAGTTCTCTCAACATAAATTTGCAAATGCCACCAGGCATAGGCTTAGAACAGTGGGATGGCTGGTTGGACACTTGCTTGCTCTTCGCTTCCATTATGTCCATGAAGAGACCGTTCACTAGATTATCAGTTGAGTTGTCCAAATCTGGAAAATAATAAAAATATTAACAATTCATCGCGGGCCGCAACTGGATGAGGCTTGCACAGGATACAGGAGAATGGCACATACAAAGGGAGGCCTATACCCTGCAGTGGGTGAAGTCAGGCTGTGGATGATGATGATTATTAACATTTTTAAACTAATCCTAATAATCACATCCTACTAATATTATAAATACGAAAGTTTGTGAGGATGTTTGGATGTTTGTTATTCAATCACGCCGTAACGGCTCAACCTACTTTTTATGTAGGTACCGAGCGAGGTGTAGGCGAGCGAAGCCGCGGGCGGAAGCTAGTAGGTAATAGAGAGAAGGGTCGGGGCCTCTTGACAGATGCGACTTTAAAAATAAAGACGGTCATGTGCGAGAACTCACGCCTTGAGGCTTCCGTACCAATACACGGGATCAGAAAATCAAAATTCCAAGTGTAGGAAGTGACAAACTTATATTTTGCGGTCGCTCACGTAGTTCATTGTATGATATTGACAGCAAATATAACTTTGTCTTGTAATAATCCAATTTTAGGGTAAAAACATCAAAATTCTTAAATTTTAGACTTAATTCCCTTTATTTATGTCACAAACCCAACCTGTAATGCATTGAGCTAGAAACTTGATTTTATGTGGCACCATAAGCTCATGGACACGGACCAGATACCTTTAGCCGTTTCTCAGAAAAAGGGTCTTGACAGACAGACAGTCAGATGGACAACAAAGTGATCATATTAATTATAAGGGTTCCGTTTTTTTCCAAACGAAGCCCGAGGTACGGAACCCTAAAAAAGGCTAGGCGGCCTTTTTGTTTTTGTGGTAAACTGATTCATGCATGACTTAGTTAGAGGAAACCCATTCTATGTTTTAAAATAAAAAATAAATATCTAGTAGCTCATATATTACCACCGAAATTAAAACCATATAGTAAAATAAAGAATAAACATCTATTCTACATAATCTCTGCCCAGTTCCTATAAAAGGAGGTCTCATCCCGATAGGAGTTTATTCTGACAAAAAAAATAAGAAAATAGGCAGATAATAAAAAAAATTATAACCAAGGTGAAACTTTTTACTTACAGGATGCTGTAGTGCCTGAGACATGTTTAGATGGAGTAGGCTTGAGCACCTATACCATTCTCACAGCCTAGTCCGCCTTATCCACAGGAAGGACATGTTCAAACTGACTATGCTACGGGATTCCATGCAATGTTTTTCTTTATATAATGAATGGGAATTTGTACCCACTACCATATGGGTCGAGAATCTATCGCTAATAAGCCTAACTAAATGGTGATGCACACACTATTGAAAAGGCTTATTTTTTTTAACTAGGAATAGTTTAGCGAAACTGTACTAGATATTTATTTTTCTATTTAAAACTATATCACCATACCATTTGAGTTAGTGGACATCACAATATGAACACATCATCACCAGTTTCCGGAACCTCGGTCTTCACTTTAGCTTTGCACGATTTCAATTCTCTCTTCGGCTCATCCTCAAACAGAAGCTGTATCTTCGATGGTACAGAGCTCCGGGTGAGGTCGTCCGGTCTACTAGCCTGTGCTTTAACAGCTGTTTTAGGTGATAGTATTTTTTGTAAAGCCTGTGACAGATTGATAGCATCCCGGTGTGATTTAGGACCTTCCATGGTCAGTTCGTCTATCAAAACGGTGCTTTCATCATCCTCTATTACCCTGTTTGAGACTCGTTCAAGATTTTTATCGCTTTCAGTATTTTTGGTTAGTAAACACTTGCTACATGTCTGTACAGCTTTGGTAATGTATGGAGTTGTAGTTGACTTACTACTTTCTGCAGCGGAGACGTCAACACGAGCCTTTTTGGCTTTTTTTTCGCTGTTGGATTTAGAGCTGCTGGAGTCAGAGTGTCTGCGTTTAGTACTTTTCTGGGTGGTGGGAGTGCGCGGCCGCGACTTGTTATCCTTCTGACTTTCTTCTATCTGTGGTGTTGCTTTCTTTCTTTCCTTTGAATTTTCCTTGTTCGCATCAGCTGGTGATGATACTCTTTGGTTTTTGCTGTTGTTTTTAGAGGTTTCTTTTGGAGACTTTTCAGGTTCTTTCTGAGGCTGGGGTTTCGGCTCTGGTTTCTGAGCAGATTTCTTCTTTTCTGTATCAAAAAAATCGTTATCTATCGCCGCCTTGACGAACGCGATTAGCACATGAATAGAGTACTCAATGTTAGAAGGCCCTCACCAGATGGACCGACGACATTGTCAAGGTTGCGGGAAGTCGGTGGAGGGAGAAGGCTCAAGACACGTCGTCGTGGCACTGTGGGAGAGGCCTTTGGGAACTTCATCAGGCTGATGATGATGATTATAGTAGGATAACATACATACCAGCTGACTCAGTCTGCTCCTTGAATTTATCCAACTGTTCAAACGCAGTCTTCAGGTTGTTCTCAGCGACCAACACATCCATTTCTGCGAGAATGGTTTGCGCTCTAGCGAGGGCCGTCATCGCGACCAACTTTTCCTTCATCAACTTTGCACTCAGCAACTTCGATCGCAGATTAGGTCTCTCGTTGTCCGGAACCTTGTCAAGCAATCTTGAATAGCTTCCTATTTTTGCGTCCATTTCGTTAGCGACCGTATCGTTCGAGGATCCACTTGGCGAATAAGCTGTCATATTACTGGAAGGTTTAGAACTACCTTCTACTGAATTTGATGGGGCGATGCTATAAAAAAATAACTTGGCAAGCAACGCAGGCTCGCTCAGACGGGGCTCTTTACATGAGCGAGAGCCAACCCGCCATCCATCCAAGTAATATGTTGTGTTTGATAAATATTTCCCATTAGAATTGAAACTATTAGTATTCAATAAATACGGTGGCAAAGATTAACTTATTTTAACTATCATTCATTTTCTTTCAAAAATACTTTTTTTTGTTTGGTTTGATTACTTTGTCTTGATTGATTTGTTTGTTTTTTTTTTTCATTCAATTTCAATATTGGCTATGGTTCTATTTGGCTTTGATTCCTCCCGTGCTACGAAATAAACTAAAAAGGCGTGCGCTTAGAGTAACTTTTTATATACGGAACGCGCGGGGGCGGCCGGCAACGGCCGCGCTGTGTCCTTTTCGGAATGGCTTTAATTTAATGAAATGGCTTTCACAATGGATTCAATGTATTTTAAGGGAGGTATCTCGACTTTCGAACGTCGTGGGTTCGAATCGGTCGGGTATTGCAAATGGATTTTTCTGTTCGGTCAAAATGATGTGCGCTTCAAAACGGGCTGAGGAAACTTCGTGAGGAAACCCGTGGCTTAAGTCAGCTCTGCACGTTTGAACATATCTTTCCTGTGGATAGATATAGTATTATGTTATCTGTGCTGAGGATAAGGCAGCACTGGGCTGAGAGGATAAATATTTCAGAGGCAAGGGCGGATCCAGCCTTCGATTCACGCGCCGTACGGTGGCGGCGGGAGGCTCTAGCCCATACTCCCGGTGCAAGTGCCGCGTAACTTGGGGGGCAAGCCATGTCGGGATGAGATGAGGATGTGGGGATTTGCCAGCAAAGCCAGCGTTTTTGCCCCGTATAGACCAACAAGCAACGTAGATATATATTGGTTTTATCCCTTTGCACATGCCTTTAGCTTTCATAATACCTATTGCAAAGAGAATATAACCACTATGACCTATTGATTCTTTCTAAATTCATCATACAGTTAAGTTTAGAAAAGTGGGAGTCACTGTCTTCTTTTTTCACTCAGTCACGAAAGGAGGCTCTGAGACTACCACACTGTCTTTCTCCGACGGTGATAGGCCCCTTTCTGGACCACCATACCTCAACCTGGTCACTGACCTAATACAGGTGAACAAGAAAGAATCAGTGAAACGACAAGCAAGCAAGTTCACTGATAAGTTGGTTGTATTGTAATTCCCTAAGTAGTAGTACGGGTAGGTACTACTACTTAGGGAATTACAATACAACAATATAAGGATTTTATAAAATAATTACACTTTTAATTTCAAAAGAACTATATTTCTAATAATATATACCTACACATAAAAGTATTTAACAATCTCTAAATATAACTTATTTACATAAAATGCATTTCATAATGTTGCACTGCATAAAATTTTAAAAGTTAACAATAACCTATTAATACCTAACCTATTAATTAATAATAATTAGCTTTAATTTATTGTCTAGATGCTGCCTGCGGGTTCGCTCGCGAGTAAAATCCCCGATAGTCGTTTGAGCTAGTGTATGTTTTGGCCCCTCAAAGGCCTCTGTCGTGGACTAGAGGCTTAAAGCTGGGGCCGACATCGTGCCATGAAAAGCACGCAATGAAAACTGGACTAGATCACCACATCAACCATGCGATTTTGTTTAGGCGGTGACGTGGTCATCACGCCAACAAGGCTGATCCTTCTAGGCTTGGTCGCGAGGAACAGGTGTAGCTTCACCTAGTTTCGAAAGAAGTATTAAAGTAATTTTTGTGTTTTATTGAAATACTTAGGTAGGTACTTGATACCGGTAGGTACTTAAATACTTTTTGACATTGGGCTTTGAAACAAATTCTCGCATCTTTATAAAATTTGTAGGGTAGCATTCCTTAATGTATAACTACCTAAAAATTTTACCAGAAACTATACCAAGTAGGTATTTTTTATTAATTATTAGTATTATTACATTAAATGTAAAGTTAAATTTTAACAAACATAATCTTTAGTTAGTGCGGTCCCCTACTAGATGGAAGGATTATTATAGGTTGCTGGGACCCGTTGAGTGCCACCAAAGACAAAAAAACTCTTTCTACTTTATTATCCTTGGTGCCACCCAAGATTGATCGCTCTATAAATCAATGGTCGCCCATAGATACGGCCTACGGCCAAAATTATGATTAACATTTTGCATTCAACTTATTTTTAAGTTCCAAGTTTAGTTTTAAGTTCATAGGTTATACGGCCATCTTATTAGCAATTCCGTAATTTCAAATGACTAACATTACCTATGTCCTAATTAGTACTCGAATAGTTTTACTTCATAGGGTACTTAAGTGTACTTAATTTATAAATTTTGTACGTAAATTCATGGCAGAACAAAGATAATTTCTTATCCTAAAGAATACTTTAGGTAGAATAATTTCATTTAGTACCAACTTGATACTTTTAGATGTGCAAATTAATGTGTTAGTGCGTTCAATTTTACTCAATTTTCAGAATAATTTTACATAAATGGCCGTTTGAAGATAGCTATCGACGCGCGTGACTTAGCGATTTTATAACTGGGACTATAAAAACTGATTATACGTGCTATACGGAATTGACTTTAGTTTGTGCGTAAAATTGCTACTAGAGGTATTTCTGGTATATATCCTGGCTAGAGTTCATACTAGTGATGGGTCGTACTTGCAAAATCGAGTACAGGGTATACAAGTATTACACTTACAAACAGCAGTGCTATTGCGTAACGGAGAATGAAGTTCACAACTTTGAGGTTAATTTTATCAATCGTAGCGATATCAGAAAGATTTAATACATGAACACGGAGAAGTTAAGATCTTGAAGTTGTTCTCTTGTAATGTTTGAAAAGTTTGGATATTGCTTAGATTGACTACACTGACTTGGCTTACCAAAAGCCCAAAAGAGCCGCCTGCCAGGAGAGGCTAAACCCAGAGACCCGGGGATCGTAACCTCGCGAGTAGAACCGGGGCGATGGGCCACACAAGCCCGAGGCCCTTACCCGCAGAGAGCTTGTGGACCGCCGGGATTGTTAAAATGATCCGCAAAGTTATTTCATTGCTATTTCGCTTACACAATAGCGCCCCTGGTCCCAAAAAAAGGTATTACATAGGAATTGAATAGGTCGATTACTTAGATTAGGTTGTTGCGTAAGACATTACTTCCATACTTATATTTAAGGAAACAGTTGCGCTTGATACAAAAGTACTCGCAAGTTTTAGAAACAAATTATCCGTGTTACGGACTAGACTCGAAAAGGCCTCCGAGCCGTTACACAAGTATTTAGCAAGTCCGTACCTGGTCCCCGTACTTGGAAACTCATATGGTTTTTAAACCTGGTTGCGTAATACGCTCAGCCCTAGTTTACAGCGTCATGGCTTATTGATAGCCAGAACCGATAGTTTAACGAGTGTTTTATTTGGCATTGATACATTTTATGCTAGATCTTATAATTTTAGACACTGTGTTTTACTGGCCAGATTGAAGCCACGTGATCAAAACATGAATTGTTTTTTTTTTTAATCTCCACACGACGTCTTAGTTATAGATACTATACATACTAGAAGACTGCGTTGTTGTACGGAGAAAACATAATGTTTTTCTTGTACATTTTTAATGTTTTTTTTTTACGTTTAAAGACCAGCCAGGCTATTGCGTAAGCGAAATGGTAATGAAGATCGCAATTTTAAGGATGATTTTATTATAGCAACATTTGAAGTTTTTCTAACATGAAAAGGAAGAAGCTAAGGTCTTGATGTTTTCCCTTGTCAAGTTTGGAACGTTTTGAATGTTGCTAAGATTGTTTAAATTACCCACAAAGTTACGAACTTCATTGCCATTACGCTTAGTCAATTGCACCACTGCTCCGACTTCTTAATAATATTATAAATGCGAAAGTTTGCGAGGATGTTTGTGGTTCAATCACGCCGTAACGGCTGAACTGATTTCTATGAAACTTGGAATAGATAGAGTTCTATACCTAGGCTACTTTTTAAATAGGTACCACGCGAGCGAAACCTCGCGCGCAAGCAAATTATACAATAAACCTATATACCAAATAACATTCCAATCTGTTCAGAGGTTCCGATGTGAAATAATAACAAACATCTTTACATCCACACATATTAACAAAGTATAATGTAAGTGAGATGCTTTGATCACGTGGGCGCCGGCTTTCAACTGAACAAAACACCCTGTATACAAGCTGATTCATAATATGTTTACTATCCTGAAAGGAGGTTATTCTATTAAAAAAAGAAAGAACATTAGCGGGGGGGAAAAACATTCAATGAAAAGTCTGTTTTTTGCTCACATTTTTTTTTAAATTAGCTGTTTTTTAACTTCTTTATAGGTAACTAGCTTGCGCCCGCGTCTCGCTCGCATGGTACCTACATAAAAAAGTAGTCTATATGCTATTCTATTATTGGCCTATTTGGCCGTGGTGGCCGTGGGTAAGAGGCGACTAAGGGAAAAAAGCTAGGGGATGGGCAGCAGCGTCCCTCATTTTAACAACGATAGCTCTAACTGCGCTCGCCAACCCGCATGCCCAGCGTGCTGAGTATGGGCAAATCCCCCCACATGATAAGGAACTCGCTCTGCCTGTGGGAGAGGTTATGTTCAGCAGTGGACGTCTTACGGCTGAAATGATGATGATGATATGCTATTCTAGGTAAAGAACTTTCTCTGTTCCAAGTTTCAACGAAATTGGTCAAGCCGTTACGGCGTGATTGAACAACAATATCCAAACATCCTCACAAACTTTCGCATTTATAATATTAGTAAGATTGGTGTAGAATAAGCCCCTTTCAGTATAGCATTATGAATCAAGTTATAAATTTTGTTCCTCTTAGTAATAAAAAAACTTATTTACTGATTATGTCCTTGTCTAATACAAACGAAACAGATGAAACACCTCAAATATTTTTTTCAAAATAAGAGGGTACTTTTATACGAAATAGTAGAAGGGATGTAGGTAGCGCCACCATCGCGTGTTTGGTTCTTCCTCTTCGATGTCGTCCGGACTCTCTGATTTGGGCAAATCCTGAAACAAAACGTAATTTTGGGATGTTATAATAGTAACTGGCCTCATAGCTCAGTTGGTAGTAACTCTGCCTTCTGCGCTAGAGGCCGCGGGTTCGATTCCCGCACTGGACAAACATTTGTGACTAACACAGATGTTTGTTCTGTGTCTGGGTGTTAAATATGTATCTATTATGTATATCATTCTCTGGTACTCATAGTTCAGGCTATGCATAGTTTGGGATCAGTTGAACATGTGTGATATTTCCGGAAAAAAAAACTGAAGATTTGCCAAACAGATGTTTATGGGGAGTGTGAATGGGACCGTTGGAAGGGGAAGACCTAGGCGTACGTTTAGTGACCAAATTGGTGACATTTTGGAAAAAGGCCAGGTCTACCATCGAGACTTTTTTTTAATGTACCTACTCATCTGATCTATCTTATCTGATTCCATAAAGTCAGGTCCAGCTGCCTTATTTTGTGGGCGCGTTTGGACGTGCCTCTGACTACCCCTTAGTCATCTTAGATATCTGAGAGGTTGTTTACCATACAGTCAAGACACAATTTAATCACTTATACCATATAATATATATATATATATAATATAATAGTAAAATAAATAAAAATAAAATTCATTTATTTCAGACAACAAAAAAACAATTTTGGTCCATAATATGTTAGTCACAAAGTTTTCTTAGTCTATGTTAGTAGTATTAATGAGAGTTATAATTAAAATTTAGGAATAATTTCAAAAACTGCAATAACTCAATGATGTTGCTATCCCATCATTATTTGATTACAGTGTTTGAGAAACGGGCTATCCCATTTATTGGATAGTGCATTCAGGATGGTGTTGGGACTCCCGTGCAGCCTGCACAGCAACGAAGCGACTTTCTTCCGCATGCATGCATGGAAGCCGTCCGTGCGGGCCTCCGCGAACATACCGGATGCGCTAATAAGTAGTACTAGATGACTTTTGTTACTAGAATGAACTACACCTTCTTTATATAAGATACCTAGACTACTGCTACTTAGGTACCTACAAACCGGGTACAATCGGCAGTCAGGTTACACAGTTACCCATCAACAAATTTAAATTTCAGGTCAGGAGATTTCTTGAGAGTCATCCATTTTACCATATTACCGAATATATGAATTGTTCATTCTCTGATATGCATATGAGTAATATGTAGGACAGTATCTATTAATCCATTAATAATCTGTAATAATAATAATGATACTTAATTAATAATCTGCATGATAATTTATGAAAATAACTGTAATTGGACATACCTATGTTATGCAATGTAACGCTAAGGGTGAAATACATGAATATGAATATGAATATGAGGTTGGTTCCGCCTAGTGACTTCTTCGGAAGTTACTTTACTAGTTGCACCAACTTTTCCTGCCTCAATCTGTATACAGGGTGAGTTTTTTTTCAGGGCCACTTAGGTGAAATCGGAAACCGTGAGAGTAATCGAAAAGTGATGTTAGGAGTTACGGGCTCGATTTTGAAAAAAATAAGATCTGCATTAAAAAAAGTTGAAATTTATTATAAAAATTGTTTTTTTTTTTTGCATTTCTGTGTTCTATGTTTGATAATAAATAAATAAATGTATGATAACAATGTGTATAAAGTTGTTGGAACACATTAAAAACTGCAAATTTATAAATTAAACAATATTTATTTATCGAAGGTTTATTATTTCGGTCGGACTATGAGCAAGCAAAGAAATTAATAAGTAAAAAATAACCTTCGGTAAGTAAATATTGTTGAATTTAAAAAAATATAATTTTGAAGGTGTTACAACAACTTCAGAAACATAGTTATCTGATGTAATCCGTAACTCCTAACGTCACGTTTCGATTACTCTCACGGTTTCCGATTTCGCCTAAGTGGCCCTGAAAAAAAAACTCACCCTGTATATAAAAGTACAAGGCCTCAACGTGCGAACAACGCACAGCCCAAACCGCTATCATAAATTTGTTTTTGCCTAGATTTAAGTAAACGTTGTTGATTACCAATAAATAATTAAACAATTTTTTTTTTAAATTTAATTACCTTAACTGGTTCCATACGGTCAGTTCCAACTGCCTTATCTTCCTTCACCACGGACAGTTTCGTCTCAATGACATTCACAGATACTGTTGTGTCTTCCGTCTGCGTGGCTTTGTCTACGGAGTCTCCATTTTCTAGATCGGGTCCTTGTTTTGAAGACTGTAATTAAATTACATTATTGTTAGGTGCCACGCAGCGTAGGACGGCGTAGGTTTTTGGGATATTATAAAATCTTAATTAATAGTACTAATTATTATCGAATTCACTTTTTCAGATGTCGTACTGTATGGATCTGAGTGTTGGGCAACCAAAGGGACGGATGAAAGAAGAGTGCATGCTGCGGAAATGAGAATGTTGAGATGGATGTGTGGAGTGACTAGAATGGACAAGATACGGAATGAGTACATCAGAGGAAGTTTGAAAGTAGCGCCAGTGACTGAGAAGTTGAAGAGCAAAAGGTTAGCGTGGTATGGGAATGTCATGCGGAGGGAAGAATGTCATGTGACTAGAAGAGCGTTAAATATGAATGTGGAAGGATATAAGGGAAGAGGTAGACCAAAGAAAAGATGGATAGACTGTGTGAAAGATGACATGAGTAAGAAAGGAGTTAATACTGATATGACGGCTGATAGAGGGGAGTGGAAGAGGAAAACATGTTGTGCCGACCCCACATGAGGTGGGATAAGGGCAGGGAGATGATGATGGCTAGTGTTCACCAACTAGTGGCTATTGGCCGGGTAGGCAAACAGGCTTACGGCCCTCCTGATTGTAAGTGGTTACCGTCGCCTATTGACATCAGCAACACCTGGAGCATTGCTAATGCATTGCCTGCCGAACCCCTCCCCCTAAAGAGCTCTGGCAACCTTACTCATACATAACCTATCTATTCCATCCTATCTATTATATTATAACCCCCAGTAAACTCCTGTTCATATGTTGCTGAGTTGCCTTATGATTATAATTGTTTTTTTTACTTACATCACAAGAAAGCAAGACCTAAAAATAGAATTTTGATTTTTTAAGATGGAAATAGGAACATCTTTCATGGCTTATCAGCTAAGCAACCTTTCTAGCGGTCACCAAATGGATGTGTGACCGCTAGTGGCAGTAAAAGCTGAGCGTCTACCAGTCCGTTACTTTATAACATACTAGCTTCAGCACATGCCTTCGCTCGCGTATCCCGAATAAAAAGTAGCTTAAAACAAACTATCTATCGATGAAAGAATTATCAAGATCGGATCAGCAGTTCCTGAGATTAACCCCCAGCATCATCGTCATCAGCCTTTTCAAGTCCACTGCTGGACATAGGCCTCCCCCAAAGACTGCCACGACGAACGGTCTTGAAGCTTTTCCGTCCACCGACTTCCCGCAACTTTCACAATGTCGTCGGTCCTTCCAACACTGCGTCACTCGGTTCGTGGTCGCCATTCGAGATCCTTTTATCCCAACGGTTTTCGGTTCTGCGAGCTACATGGCCCTGCCCACTGCCACCCCACATACAAACAAATACTTGGTCATTTTAGTTTTATAGTGATAGATAACATACTGAGGCTCGTATTCAGAGACACGACTCAAGCATAGATTTAATCACAGATCAGCTGAACTCTATTTAAGTATTGAATCTCTTCTCAAACATAACTTTTATTCAAGAACGGTACTTAAACTACTCTCCGCTGAATCGAGTCTCAAATCTGTACTCAAATGTTCTCGTTTACATTTTGATTTATTTATAATTTTCGTTTTACGCAGAAATTCAAACAGCCAGGGTAGAAATAGAACAGAACTATAAAGTGAAGTATAAATATGCATCAAAGTACGTGTAACGGAACGAAAATGTCAATTGATTAATGTCTAATCAAATCTAAACTCAAGCACCGATTTCGTCTGATTGACGTTTCAGAATAAGCATTTACTCAGGTGAACTGTGATCATTGAATCTATACATAAGTACTGTTCAAGAATTAGAATCTCGACTCAAATCGAGATTTAAGTACAGATCAATGCTTGAGTCTTGTCTCTGAATACGAGCCTGAGAGAATACAACGATCAGTCGTTCTAGGCCTCAAGCTTTTTTTGAGCTAGTTTAAGTGAATATACGTTGTTTTCAAACTATTTATAAAGAACCATTTATAGTTTTTAGTTATTTATTGGTAAAATACAGATTTGCCAGCCCAGTTAATAGGAATGTGTAAAGTAGGTTAATAATTTTAGGACACTATCGCAATAGTACTGCACGCTCATATCCAAGTGCGACCACGGAAGACGAACTACTCTGCCCTAGCACAGGCTGGGTGGTGGCCATTTTTGTTACCATGATGTTGAATTGCATTTTTTTTGTATTGTATTAAGTCTGATTGTATTGGTAACAAAATGAAAGTTTTTCTATTCTATTCTATTTTTATAATATCCCAGAATTTTTATTTTCAGACGGAATTTGAACCCCCAACCTTCCCCTATATACGCGATGCTCTAAGCAACTAAGCCACTTCCCATCTGTGTGAAAATTTATAAATAGTAGTATTCCCTTAGTGTGGGTTAACACTATAAAAATAAAAGAAACAGCAAAATAAACTAATAATTTGATTTGGCCTCATAGCTCAGTAACCCTGCCTTCTGCGCTAGAGGTCGCGGGTTCGATTCCCGCACTGGACAAACATTTGTGACTAACACAAATGGTACAACTTTTTATGTTAAGAATTGCTTTATTTATTATGAGTAACAGAAAAATAATAATAATAACAGTTGTAAATTAAATTAAAATAATATTATACTAGAAATGAACTCTGTTTTCTACGACTACGACTACAAGTAGAAAACAGAGTTCATATCACCAACCACAGGCAGCGTGCCCAAAAGGCTGGCGACGTTACCTCGTTGAAATAATTTAAATACGTCTCTATTAGTGGTAAAAAATGTAAGTACCTCCATATCTTCCTCCTTCACTACTGTCACAGCTTTTACCTCTTCATATGAAACCTTTTCTGGTTCGACGGGTATCGCGTCTGGGGCTTCCTGTAAAGAAATACATGTTAAATACCAGGTCAGAAATTCATGTCTGATCAACAGGTATATTATCAAGATTTGCTGGTAATACTATGAGTTGTAATAATAACAATAGCGGGGTAGTGTTTCCCAACACTACCCCACTCACTGGGCCCTGTGCTCTGTGTGGGCGGGGTAGAGTTGGACCGGATACTCACTGGGTCCTGCTGCTGCCTGTAGGCGGGGTAGTGTTTGGTTCGTTTTGGGGTCAAATCAGGTCAAACTCAATGAATCAGCTGTTATAGTTAGCATTCTTGATTCCGAACTTCTTGTACGTTTAGTTATTAGTTCTAAAGATGATAAAAATACCAAAAAGAAGTAATTTGAGAAAGTTTTTGAAGTTTTTTTTCGCTAAAATTATTTATTTTCTTTGATAGAATAACCCCCTTTCGGGATGGAATGCATGTTATGAATCACCTTGTATAGACAGGGTAGTGTTGGACCGGATACTTACTAGGCCTTGATGATGTCCATAGGCGGGCTAGTGTTGGACCGGATACTCACTGAGCCCAGCTTCTGTCTGTAGGCGGGGTAGTGTTGGGTCGGATACTCACTGAGCCCAGCTGTCTGTGGGCGGGGTAGTGTTGGACCGGATACTCACTAGTCCCTGCTGCTGTCTCTCAGCGGGGTAGTGTTGGGTCGGATACTCACTGGGCCCTGCTGCTGTCTGTACGTGGGGTAGTGTTGGGTCGGATACTCACTGGGCCCTGCTGCTGCCTGTATGCGGGGTAGTGTTTGGCCGCGAGCCGCATCTTGCCGAGGTATGCGGGCGCGGCGCGGCCGGTCGCCCACGACGCGACGCCGGACGGCAGACCTCCAACAACCGGTTCATCGTAGTATGTCAGCACAAACTCCATCCCCGGCTGGAATTCACTTCAGCTACTTAGTTAATGAGACACTTTCTATTATCCACCCTTAATTTTTAGTGTTTTTTTTTGTCATATCACACACAGTCTGACTGCGACTGATCCCAAACTAGGCATACATAGCCTGTACAATGGTAACCAGAGATTGATATACATTTAAATATTTTTTAATATTTCAAGGCTAAACGGCCGAACGGATTTGGATGAAATTTGGTACAGAGATAGTTTGTACTTTTTATGTAGGTACCACGCAAGCGAAGCCGTTGTTAATAATATTATAATTAGGAAGCGTACTATACTAAAATACAAAAAACAAAATTAGAATATTAATAATATGAAGCCCAAAAGGTGCTGATTCTACACCCTCTACAGATTAGTGTAGAGGGTATTTGTTCTACGACTTTAGTAGGTAAATTCGACATTTTTATTGAAAAAACTCTATGCACAAATCAGCTGGCCCACCTGTTGGTAAGCGGTTACCGTAGCCTATGAGCGCTTGCAAAACCAGGGCATCACGCACGCGTTGCCGACCCCGAAACCCCTCCCCCCAAAAGGGCTCTGGCAACCTTACTCACCGCGGGAACACAACACTATTTGAAACAAATAATGTTATTTGGCTGCGATCTTCTGTAAGTGTGATGCCTCTGGTATTGCAATCGCTCATAGGCTACGGTAATCGCTTACCAACTGGTGGGCCGTATGATTGTTTGCCAGCTTAGTTGTATAAAAAAAAAACTCACTTTTTCAGTGCCATCTATCGTCCGGACCACCATATAACTCCAATATTCCGACACCCGTATCGCGTCCTTTGTCTCTGGTACTTTAGGGTGTTTGCAACTCTTCGAAACGATTATATACACTTTATTGTCCATGGACACGCGGTCCCCCACCCTACTGTACGCTTCGTCTGCTTTCCGCTTCGCGTTCGAATGCACACTGGGCCTCTCTTCGGTACTAATGGTGGGGACGGTGACCTCTTCGAAGATGTTGTGCGTTGGTATCGTCTTCACGTCATATTCTTTGTGCCTTCGGACGTATACATAGTCGCGATTCGCGAATAATCTCTGAAAAAGTTTGAGTGATACAATATTTTAATAATAAAAAAAATCTTCATAAATTATTACCTAGCTATATTTTAAGCCACACCATCTTGCCCCTTCTCTAATCTTTTCAGTCCATTCCATCCAAAGGTTGACTGGTAGAGATCGCTTTTAGCGATAAGGCCTCCCATTATATTGCCTTGTAATTGTGTTAATCACATGTATTATTTCCGTGTGGTGATAAATAAGTGTTATCTATCCGTCTATTTTTTTTTTAATACCAATACGAGCTTCCGCCCGCCTCTTCGCTAGGAATATTTTATTTTATTTTATTTTGTTGTATTCGGAGAACAAACAGTTTTATAAACCTTATAAATAAACTTAAATAAAACACGTAACCATTGATATGTCCTCTTGATATCTTATGTACTTATCGTAAATAGGATAAAAATAGTGTTTGTTTGCGTGTGTGTTTGTGTGTGAGATGGCGCTAAATAGTAGATATATATAAATAGGTTAACTCTTAACTGAACACAATGAAGAGAAACATAGGGAGAAACAACAAATATTAAGTACTTGCTTCTGCCTATATGATATTCTAGGTAAAGAACTCTGTATATTCCAAGTTTCAACGAAATCGGTTGAGCCGTTACGGCGTGATTGAACAAAAAACATCCTCACAAACTTTCGCATTTATAATAATAGTAGGATTGTATTTATATACTCACAGGCCATAGAACCTCCCAGTGTAAAATCGCCTGGTCAGGCACGCTAGGGCTCCGCTCGACGACCGTTAGGGCTGCGACTGCGGAGTCCCACTCCCGTCGGTAGCCGTTGTCGACTTGCACGGCTGCGAAGTGCTTTGCCATTACCTCTCTATAACGGCCGTACACTGGAATTAAGGTAATTAACGTTCAAATTTTTAGGTAACAAAAGTAACAAGTAAATTTTTTTCGTTCTGAATTGGAGCAGCCCGCCTGGTATCTCCGCCTCACAGAAGATCGCAGCCAAATAACATTATTTGTTTCAAATAGTGTTGTGTTCCTGCGGTGAGTAAGGTTGCCAGAGCTCTTTAAGGGCGGGGTGGTTCAGGGTCGGCAACGCGTGCGAGATGCCTCTGGTATTGCAAGCGTTCATAGGTATGAACGCTTGCAGTACAATGTATTTTCTTTCTTTCTTTGTTACCTTTATAAGCATAGAGGCCCTGGCCCGGCTTGTATTCCTTCCTCCAGATGATGACATCTTCAGCCTCCATGTATGGCTCCCAGCCATCTTCCGACGTGTCCGGGGCGCGTGTGTCCTTGCATCTGAAAGGATAATGCAAGTCGTTGTATGGAGTTTGGCCCTAATTTTTTTTTAAGGTGTTCTGATATAATTACTTATGGAATACTATTATAGCATCAAATAATTTACAGAAATAAAGGGAATTTAAAATCGGCCCCAGGAGAACAGAAATATTTAACCATAAACATTCATTGAAACCTGCTTAATTGAACCTACATCGGCGGTCATAGGCCTTTTTCAGCGGCACCATACCTCAACCTGGTCACTTACCTATTACAGGAAAGAAAGACACGATAAGAAGAAAAAGAATTTCATTATTATATGATTTCTGATCATATTACATTTGCATAGAGCGAACGCTTCTTTTTTAAATATCTTTACTTACAAGCAGTATCTCACTCCGGGCTGCTTTTTGTCGATGACCAGCCGCTTCTTGCAACGTGTGCAGTACAATGACTGAGACAACTCTTCCACTCCATCTAGTTCCGATAGCAAGGCCTGTTAATAGGAGTTCAGCTTTTAAAAACTTCATGCATAAAGCTTGATACACAACAAGCGTGTTCAAATGGCACGCGATATGTCCTTGATATCCTACTTACATTATAAATGTGAAAGTTTGTTAGGATGTTTGGATGTTTTTGTTCAAAAACGCCTTAACGGATTTCGATGAAACTTGAAATAGATAAAAGTTCTTAACCAAAAAATTCAAAGACATATGACATGAGTATGAAGAGGTTCTAAGAGGCGCACTTTAATCCCTTCACTACACTGATTCTTTCACTTCTTCTTTTTTTTGTTTCACTGATTCTCTCTTGGTGATCCTATATTAGGTCAGTGGCCAGGTTGAGGTATGGATGGTGGCCCTGAAAAGGGCCTATGACCGTTGATGAAAGAATCAGTGTAGTGAAAGGATTAAAGTGCACATCTAAGAGGCTCCTTTCGGGATTCTTAGAGGATTTCTTCACTGAGAGTTATTGGCCCTTTTCAGGGCCACTATACCATAACCTGGTCACTGACCTCATACAGGATGATGAAGAATCAGTGACACAACAAGCAAGCAAGGCTAAATTATTGAAGCAGGTATACAAACAGAGGTTTGTGACTTATTTTATCAGAAAAAATCTTGTTAATTGTTATTTTTAGATTTCTTTGACTCATTGCCCGTGGTTCGGTTATATTAAAAAATATATTTTCCATGGTTAGACAACCAAAAATATTAAAGAACAGTGTTGTTTTAAGATTTCTCAGATAAAAGTTGGTTAGTTAGGTCCTAGAGCCTTGGTGGGTGTGTCCCTTTAAAAATGTAGAGGTGTACTATGAGTTAGGAAGGGTTCTTAAAGTCAACTGGTTGGATGTGGGCCCATTTCAGGGTGTGTTAGCAGCACCAACCTCGGCTCTGATGCAGATTACATGCTCTACCAGTCCAGGTTGTGTCCCTTTTAATATGTAGAGGTGTACCATGAGTTAGGAAGGGTTCTTTAAGTCAACTGGTTGGATGTGGGCCCATTTCAGGGTGTGTTAGTAGCACCAACCTCGACTCGGACGCAGATAACATACTCTACCAATCCACATCTAGGCTGGTAAGTAGATGATGGAGTTGAAAAAGAGGTCTCAAGGGAGCTGCATGCTCAGACATAAAAACAAAAGTTAAAAAAAATGGTCTGACTCTTCATATAGGAGTGGATGATGTGATTTCTTTGTTAAACAAAACAGCTCATTGTTTGTTAAAGGTTTTCAGATTATTGTGACTGCATATGCATTGTGCTTATCTATAGAGCTATAAATGAATGACCTTCGCTTGTCACTGTGTAAACAACTATAACCTGCACTTGATAACAGATGAAAATTTACCTCTAGCTCTTCGTCTGCGATGTTCTGACTGCAATTGGGTGGTATCTCATCATCACCACCTCTCGCTTTATATGCAGCAGTCGCAGAGAACAACAAAGTTCGCCGCGGACGAAAGAATGCTTGCCGGAAACATACTATCACATCGCGCACACATCTGTCCCTCCTGTATCTCCGCACAACATTGCCGACGTTCACACCGCGAGTCCAAAAACTCCTGAGCTTATTTACACCGAAATCTCGCAAAATAAATCTGACCGACGACATGATGTGTGTTCCGCTCCTATTTTGTGCGAGTAACTTGTCGATAAGACATTGTTTCAGTATAGGCCAGGTTATGATTAAGCAGCGATACTGGAAATTATGGCTGATGCAGTCTTGTTGGATAAAATTTCTTAATACATAACATGTCGTGATCTTGAGCAAGGTATTGCGAAATGTAACCAACCCAACCTCAAAATAAAATAGCGATCGATATGACATTGACACCGGACCGGCTGTTATTGACAACTTTGACAAGTAGTGATTGAAAATTATCCGGCACTTTTCGATAATTTGACCGGATTCGTAAAAAAAACAGAATTCACCCAGTGCGTACCCAACAGAGAACAAATCGTAAAAAGGTATACTCCACAGACTAAGAAGATATATACTCTATCTACTCTGTAACAGATTCCATAGACAATCTTCCCACTACTGACAGTTACAGCAGAGTTGCCAGCCTGAACAGCTTTGCAAAAATGTTGGGACTTTTTTTATGTATGTACTTTCCACAATTAACTTTTACTTTTTAACTTAACTTTTTAACTTTTACATTTAACTTTTTTAATAAACATTAACTTTCCACCATAATGTTTTTTTTTATAAAAAATCACCAAATTTAAATATTTTCACTAGCTCAACCGATTATTTTATTCGTTGATCAGTTTTATTTTTTACTCGCAGTTACCCGTGACTTCGTCCGCATTCATAATAAGTTTCACCCCCGACTTCACCCTCGGTAGGGATGATTTTACGAAAATGCTAAATCACATATTTCCTTATTTCTAACCAAAAGCGTAAATATGAATTTTCAGATCCCTAACTGAATAAAATGTATTTAAAATAGTTCCCCCGAGTGCATCGTTTAAACTAACCTCTTCCGAACGAAAGGAATCGTAACGAAACCATAGTGTTAAGTAAAATAAATTTTATCATACTTTACTGTAAACTACTGCTTTCAATGCAGTTTTTGTGCATATTAATGCAGTCATAGAGAAGAAAAGAAAGATAAGCCCCTTCGTCCACGGAGGGACTCAAAAGGAACGCGACTGAAACTGTAGTCACTTATGAGTAGCCTGACTGTGATAGCACTAGTATTTCAATGCGCGTCCGTCCACGACGCTACTCAAAAGGAACGCGTTTGTAACTAGTCACCTGGCGACTCGACATGCTGGTCGCCAGGCGACTGGTTTCGAGAAACTGTGTGAAAAATGAACGAATAAACAGTAATTATAAGTGATTCTGACGTCTATGTGACTGGAGAAGTAATAATTCCGTGTCATCGCTCGAATTATCACTAGTCATGTTAATTATTTTCGTTTTCAAAACTTTGTTTACATAAAATCGTGTACTGAGTGACTGAGTTTCAGGAAATTCCAGTAGCGCCGTGGACGAGTCAGAGTTTCCAATCAGTCCGCAACTCTAGTTTCTAATGAGTTCCGTCACTTTTGCGTAGCGTCGCAGGGGCTAAGTCTAACAAGAAAAATATATTGGAACTTGAAAAACTTATATGGGCAACCCTTTTTACGGCCGACGACAACGAGTGAACTCGCCGCGCCGCGTCTGATTATTTTGATCAACGTCATCTTTTGTCCCACGATAATAATTTGCCCACATGGGAACGGACTAAGAACATTATCTAATCCTCGCACAGCAGGATTAAAGACATCGGGAGTAGCAAAAGTGGCCTACCTAAAGAAAGTGTTAGCGGATTCGCTCGTGGTGTTTGGCAAGTCCGGTTTGATCCGGTTCTCACATCTCAGCAGCCACCGTCCAAAAGACCCCTTTCTCCGTGCTATGTTGAAAGTGGGTAATAAAAAGACTGAACTACGATAATTTGCTCAGGAACTCAGTTTTTACAGTGCTTAGGTTAATATAAATCAAGATGTCAGGCCAAGACGAAACCTCTTCAGATCGCAATGTGGAAATCTGGAAGATAAAGAAGCTGATCAAAAGCTTGGAGATGGCCAGGGGGTGAGTTTCGCTTTGTTGTTGTTATATCTCTATCACGCTCTCCTTCATCCCTCATTCCCGACAAATGTGTACGAAAAATCGATATCTGGCAAATTCTGCACTGCGCTGTTGTGCGCACGCATTGAACCAGTCTGTTGGCTCATACCTCCAGCTACATGTCTACACTAATCTAGACCCTAATGCTAGGACATAAGAACCTGTTAGGTTATGCTATGACTCAGTTACTACTGGTAAGGGTAGATAGGAAATGGACACCAAATAGGGTGGATCCCTCAGTGACTATTCAGTGATGGAAAAATTGTTGTAGTGACATCAGAAATCATCTTATTAGTGTAAAACTGTGTTGTTACGTGGATCTGCAAGGGTAAAAACGGTATACCATTTTGTTAACTCTGTCCGATACCATGGGGCTTACCAAGACAGACCTAGCTTAACTGTCAGCTTTGTGACTCAAATTACATGACTACCATAGGCAGACACACCATCAGAAATTGAATATACCAATCAGAGGATATTATGGTCCTTACTGATTGGTGATTAGAATGTCTTTGAACCGTACATCCTTACTGATTGGTTGATAAAATTTTTCTAATATAAATTTTCTTATGGTGTGTGGCGAGCCTATATGTTGATGGGACAGGCCTCGCCTCAATACATGGAATTATCATGACATATCAATAGCATATCCTATCCTATCGTTCAAGTCAATATATTCACTAGCTCTTATTCAGCAAAATTTTTGACACCTGCAACCTTTAGCAACGTTATTATTCAATAATGTTGCTAAATATTAAATAACTAGCTTCCGCCCGCGGCTTCGCTCGCGTGGTACCTTTGAAGATAAAAAGCAGCCTATATGCTATTCCAGACTATAATCTATCTCTGTGCCAAATTTCATCCAAATCCATTTGGCGGTTTGGGCGTGATTTAACCACAAACATCCTCACAAACTTTCGCATTTATAATATTAGTCAGATTAGTAGGATGTGCTAGTAAGCGCGGTAGTGTCTGTTACGTGTCTTATACGTTAAATAACATAATAAACACACACACAGGCGCCCTGATTAACTATTTTCTGATGTCATTGCAATAAATTCTCAAGTAGCGAAGTAATCCAAGATGGAGTCTGAGGAGTGCTCAGCTGATCGTAACGTCGAGATATGGAAGATCAAGAAGCTCATCAAAAGCTTGGAGATGGCCAGGGGGTAAGTTCTAGATGAGAGATAAAAGTTTATTTGTCATATCACAGAACAGAATCTATGTATGTATCTGGACTCCCTTTGGAGAGAGGCCAGGGCCACATTGGGTCTGCGGGCCGTACTCGGAAGCCGCTCCCAGACATCGTTGCATACAGGGCTACTGAGAAAATGTTACCAACGACCCAAAATCGTTAGGGTTAGCATAGGGGGACAATGCACAAAACACCCCACAGCAGGAAGTCAGTGCAGGTCTAACCACCCCCGTTTAGAATTAGTATAAGTGGACTCCCTTTTACGCATTTGGACTCAAAAATGGCCCATTATGTGTAGGAACAGAACCTATTATGTACTTCTATTTTACGCTCACTAAGCATCAACGGAAAAATGTCTGACTACTGTAAAAATGTAAGCGCTTCAGCGAAATTCGATGTGTTTTAGATCGAATTTGCAAAGGTATCTGTTTGTAAAAAAATCAACGTCAAGTAAGATAATTTTAGATAGGTATTTAAAATGCAGCTTTCGTCTCGATCGATCCACCGGTCGCCCAGAGCGCATGTTCATTGCCGCATTCGCAAAAGCACATGTGCATCGCTGCCGTGACCACTCAGTAAGGGCCACGTATAATCAATACGTACAATGTGTCCCGTAACTAGTGTGTTATCCCGTATGCCGAAAGAAATTAATTCTATCAAAAAAAAAGCAAGACTATTTCTTTCTTCCGATGTTTTTCCTGAACTTTTTCAAATCATCTTTTTCCATTCTTTTCATAATCTTTATCTGATAATTAAACGTACGAGCTTAATAATTGAGTTTGAACTGATTTGACCCCATAACAGCAGATTTTTGTGTACTAATGTTTTTTCATTAAAAAATGTCGAATTTACAAAAGTTGTTGAACAACTTTATTGCCAATTGGGTGTAGAATAAGCTACTTTCAGGATATTATACATGTCATATAATACATATATGAATCACATTGTATAAATCACTTACCTTTCTGACTTAACCAAAAGTTCTAGGAGTATTACAGTTGGAGGACTTGGAGGATAGCTTCCCGTTGTAGAAAAAATTCAAATTTTCTTGTTTAACCCTAGGGTAGGCGCGCTTTCCCGTGAAACGTTAGTGGGCGCGTGGGGAGCATTTTGCCGCCCATGTTTAACTAACTATTTTGCAAACATATAGTTAAAAATTAACAATATTTTTTTCCAGGGGTTTAAATTAAACCTTAGAAAATTCAAGATTCATTTAAATAGGTTACTAATTATGAGGCACTTTGGATTATAATCATCTTTGGAAAATAATTTGTTCTTTAGGAACACATTTTCTTAATCTACATAAAATCATTAAAAAAAACATAAAATTGAATAAAATTATGTGTCATCGTCTTCGCTAGCATATTTTTTAGCAAAACAGCCTTGGCAAAAGTACACACAGTGGTCATGGCACAGTAAGTTTGAGGATATATTACACCCTTTTTTGGTCCTCCTATTTTTCATAATGTAGGTATGTGGGGTATTATGGGGCACGGAGAAATCCTAAAAATAATAATAAGTAGACATCAATCTATTTTTATGAATAGGTAGTAGAACTACTTTCAGTAGTAGATACTCGCGATATCTTCGGCAAGTAAAAAGTAGGTACGAATGAACTCACCCATATCTACATCTACATAGCTAGGTAAAAATCATACAAAAGTTATGATAACCATTCAGGGAAAATTATGTATACTAAAAAAGTTACAAAATTAATATTAAACTATACAAATTCTAGTTGTAGTAATAAATACAATAAATTATTTTAGTTACGTGAGTAGGCGCGCCGTGACATATTTGCCGCAGCGCGATACCCGGTGGCAACAACCCTCTCTTCCCGCAGCCGCCCGTGCACCGATCGGGCTCAAATTTACAACACAGGTAGATGCAGAAAGGGGGGGCAGCTACTGGAAAGCTTGACCTTAACACGTGTATAGTTGTTAAAAGAATTACATTTGTTCACCAAAGGCGGCAAAATTGACATAGCGCGCCCACTCTAGGGTTAAGAAAAATTGAAATTTCAGAAATTTCACTGAGCCTATTTGTCGTACTGCAGCACACACAAAGCTACCTACCAACTGTTATTTACTTTTTTAAATGGCTTTTTTGTTTATTTATGTTTGAAATTGTATAACTACCTATGTTATTAATTGTGTGTCTGTGGTGCCAAATAATTTTGTTATATATCTATCTTGTAGTGACCCCTAAGGGGGAGCACTCCCTGCTGCAGTTTGTTTACAAATAACATCACGTAAACGATATGCTGGTGGCTCCCACTAGTGGGATAAATTAGTTCCTATGATAAGTAGTTCCTGATGAATGCTTCATGAGGCCAACTCCCCCAGGGCTGCCAACTATCTCATACTGTAAGGCCTTATTATGCTGTAGCGCCTGGGACATGTTACGATGGAGTAGGCTTGCCCAGCACCTATACAACGTTATCCACGGGATAGACATGGTCAATACGCGTGGAGCCGGGTTTCCTCACTTATGTTTGCCTTCAATGATTTCACGATGTTGTCTATTCGAAAATTGTACCTACACGGTCGGGATTGACATTATATATTTTTACACCGCGAGGATTGACATTGATATATGTATATGTAATGTCGCATGTCGTGTTCTTGATGTTATAGCCATATTTTTGGAGTGCTGTGTGGCACTCTTTGTCGATGAAAATCTTGAGGTACTAAAATCGAAGTAAATTTAGAGAAAATAATCAATTAAAAATGTTTATTGATTAGGTATATTTTAGAGCAGTGTACACAGTGCAGCAGTACTAAGCTCCATACATTTATGAAGCATCTTCTTTGACAATACAGGAAGTAAAACCTGAAGGTCAATGACACCGCCCACACCTTGATACGTCCAAATGAGCGATTATGAAGCCATAAATAGGTTTTCATGAAAATTATCACTGGCAATGTTTCGGTTCATTGTTAGTGTTTATTACATTATGTATGTATTTGTTAGCACCTTGAAGTAGTAGCGAAGAGCTCTGGCGTAGCCTAGTTGTTTTTTTGAGATAGCTAAGTTAAGCAACGTTCACCGTCAGCAAATTGATTGGTGACCGCTATTGCCATTCATTTTGCTTCAGAAAGCGCGTTACGGAGGCGTTCGGGTGACCTAAAAACTACGTCACTTGAATTAAGCATCGTAAATCATTTAGTATACAAGGTGATTCATAATTAAATTATGCAGAAAAAATGTTATGTAATGTAGACTGCAAACAAAGAAATGACCAAAAAAGGTAATAAAAAAATATTTTACGACCTTTGAGAAACCTAGCAATGTGTTTTTTTCACAGAAACGGGACGTCTATGATCTCCCTCATCATACCACCAAAGGATCAGATCTCCCGCGTGTCCAAGATGCTGGCTGACGAGTTCGGAACCGCTTCCAATATCAAGTCACGCGTCAACCGACTGTCCGTGTTGGGAGCCATCACATCTGTACAGCATCGGTTGAAGCTCTACACTAAAGGTTTTTTTAAAATTCTCACATAAATTTTATGCGAGGCACTGCGAGATTTTCTCGCTCTAAATTCGAGCAGCCCGCCTGGAGAGGTACCTCCGCCTTACTGAAGATCGCAACCAAATAACAGTATTTGTTTCAAATAGTGTTGTGTTCCACCGGTAAGGTTGCCAGAGCTCTTTAGGGGGAGGGAGGATTCGGGGTTGGCAACGCCTACTATAAACTCACATCTATACCTTGCATAACCGACACTACTTTCTTATAAACTTTATATTTTGAAGCTTGATCTTAACCTTGATCCTGACCTTGCCCTTGGGCCGTGACCTTCAAGGTGAGGCGCAACTGAACTGAGTTTAGAAGACACTTTTTCACTATTGACTTCAAGAGATCTAGCCCTACCATGCCATTTATTTGTTGGTAGGTACCTATTTTTAATTTTGTTTAATTAAGAACGAATATTACCTATATTATTATTATTGTTGTCTGTCTATTTTGTTAGATAAACTTGAGTATTTTCTTCCTTTCTTTAAAAATCTTTGAGACTGTCTAACCAAAATCGCAGTTGATAGTACGGGGCCTAGTCTCAAACCAACACTGTTTTGTTATCCCTATCACAATCAGTAAATTATCTCTCCCACAGTGCCTCCCAACGGCCTGGTCATCTACTGCGGCACCATCGTCACCGAAGAGGGCAAGGAGAAGAAGGTCAACATAGACTTTGAGCCGTTCAAGCCGATCAACACCTCGCTGTATCTGTGCGACAATAAATTCCACACAGAGGCGCTGACGGCGCTGCTGGCCGATGACAATAAATTCGGGTTTATTGTCATGGACGGTAACGGAGCACTGTTTGGTACGCTGCAGGGGAACACTCGGGAGGTAAGAACAAAGCAAAAAATATGCTCACAAATCTCCTAGGATATCAGACATCCTCTCAGATCTCCGGGCGATCAGATCCTTGAAGATGTCTTAGAAGGAAGTGAGAGGCACGTCCAACATTTGGCACATGCTCACATTTTGCAGTAGTGAGTATTCCATACGTGACAGGCAAGCCCATTGCCGCTTAAAGAATACTGGTTTCCTCACGATGTTGTGATGTATTTTAGAAGGCGTAGGCCACATACTCTCTCAGCCTAGTCGGCCTCGTCCCACAGGAAAGGCAGGGTCAAATAACTAAGATATAACGAAGATTTTTAATTTTTATTGTTTCTTATCTAGTGTGAATGTGAATGATGAATTTAAATTAATCTTTTAAAATGTGGGATAAATATATATAATAAGAATAATAATTGTAATGATAATGGTAGGAACAATATTGCATTAGGTGCTCCTGTAATATTTTTTTTTTTTGTTTTTAAATCCTAGTTTACAAAATATTGTACCCTAAGTAGTATTGCAATCTAGCCAAGTAGGCCAATGAGCAATTTTACTTTAACATAGGTAAATTATATCAAAGAATGTGTCCAATAGCACTTTTCTTACAGTTTCTAGTTAAGACACTTTGTTCTTGTGTTCTTTATAGGTAGGCACTATCACTTTCACTACATTTCACTATTATTTTACATCATACTAACTCAAAAGGTGCTCCTGTAATAATAGTGTAACTTTTCGTAAATAAATAAATAAACTAGCTTGTACTAAATTCCCAGGTTCTGCACAAGTTCACCGTGGACCTGCCCAAGAAGCACGGTCGCGGTGGTCAGTCCGCGCTTCGTTTCGCGCGTCTCCGTATGGAGAAGAGACATAACTACGTGCGAAAGGTAACACACAATCACACATAAATACACACACAATCACACATACATACACACACACACACACTCCCACACACATATCCACATACATCAGAGAATAATGTTGTTTGGCTGGCACAACCACGTGCGAAGTGTGAAATACAAATACACACACATACACTTAATTTTATATTTAGTTCGATTACTATTATTATAATAGCTTCCTTCCGGATTCGCTCGCGCGGTATAATATTTTTCATGCAAATATTGATTTGAAACTTTTCAAACATATTTTTAGTAACAATTAATGAGATACTGTTGTCAGCGATTTTTAAATATCCACGTTTAATAATGTGAATAACGTAAAAAGATCCAAAATGAGGAAATTCGTAGAAGAACCAAGGTCACCGACATAGCTCTCAGAATTAGCAAGTTGAAGTGGCAGTGGGCAGGCCATATAGCTCGCAGAACCGATATCCGTTGGGGAGTAAAGGTTATCGAATGGCGACCACAAACCGGTCGACGCAGTGTTGGAAGGCCCCCCATCCGATGGACCGACATTATGAAGGTTGCGGGAAGTCGGTGGATGGAGAAGGATCAAGACAGTTTGTCGTGGAACTCTTTAGGGGAGGCCTATGTCCAGCAGTGGACTTCTACAGGCTGATGATGATGAATAATGTGAGTAAAATAATTGAAGTTTGACAAGAAAAAGTTAAAGGTATCTCCTTTCTCTATATCGTGACTCCATTCGAGTGTAACCGCGCGAGTACAGCTTGTTTATAATATTAGTAGGCTTGGATAGTAAGTAAAACTGAATAATAAAGCTTATTTTGTCCATAGGTAGCCGAAGTGGCGACCCAGCTGTTCATAAGCGCGGACCGGCCCAACGTCGCGGGCCTCATCCTCGCCGGTTCCGCTGACTTCAAGACAGAGCTCAGTCAGTCTGATATGTTTGATCCGGTGAGTCTTTGCTCATTAAGTGTGTTTTTGCAAATAAAATCTTATTCTATTCTATTACCCTCCTGTAGCTCATCAACGTGTTGTGTTGAGTGTCGTTCTTGCCGGTTCCCCTGCCTTCTTTAATTCTTTATTGTACACAGAAAACATACAGATATAAAACTTAATAATACAGGCATGGCACAAAGGTTGGCGCGACCTCTAGCGCAGAAGGCAGAGCTACTACTAACTGAGCTATGAGGCCAGTCAAATTATATAAAGTTATAAATAAATTGGCAATTGTGTTTCTCTCTGTGGAGTAGAGCCCAGCACGCCAAGAGAACACTCAAAAAATTAGCTTAACTCTGACTTCTGCGCTAGAGGTCGCGGGTTCGATCCCCGCACTGGACAAACATTTGTGTGGTAAACACAGATGTTTGTTCTGTGTCTGGGTGTTAAATATGTATCTATTATGTATATCAGTTTCTGGTACCCATAGTACAGGCTATGCCTAGTTTGGGATCAGTTGACCGTGTGATATGTCCGGAATATTTCTATCTAACCTATTTCTCGTTACCAGCGTCTCCAAGCCAAGATCATCAAGCTGGTCGACGTCTCGTACGGAGGCGAGAACGGGTTCAACCAAGCCATCGAATTGGCTGCGGAGTCGCTGCAAAACGTCAAGTTTATTCAAGAGAAGAAGCTGATCGGTCGCTACTTCGATGAAATCTCGCAGGTCAGTCAAACACACATGTTATATACACACACATGAACCAAAACACACACACACACACAACACAACCATGGCTATTCGGGTAGACAAAAAGTTTACGTTTAGCCCATACGAATGACGGTGATGGTAATAATCATGGACTGAATTACCGCAAAACTGGGATATCGTTATTTTCAGATATGACGTCATATCAATAATATATCGGTATCCAAAAAATATCGGTAGACTGAATTATGGTATCACTATATTATGGTATCGAAATATAAAGGTACCAAAAATAGATGTTAACCGAAAAATATTGATATAATAATGTTACCGTTATTTAACTCAAATATTCCTGCATTCACCACGGCGGCGGCGCACACCCGCCGGTGCGTATTAAGTGAACTTGGCTTTGGAAAAATAATCTTTTTTACCCTCGACGACAAAATTTTACAATTCGAATCACGACACTCCCCAAGCAGGGTCTCTCGCCCGCTCTCGTCTTGTGATTTCGGTACCGAAATAAGATATGGGTTAAATAACGATACCCAATGAAAAGGTTGAGAAGTAGCCATTCGAGAACCTTTACTCCCCAACGGTTATCGGTTCTGCGAGCTATATGGCCTGCCCACTGCCACTTCAACTTGCTAATTCTGAGAACTATGTCGGTGATCTTGGTTCTTCTACCGAATTTCTTCATTTCGGATCGTATCACGTAGTGAAACTCCTAGCATAGCTCTCTTCATAGCATTGGTTTTAATCATAGCATTAGATATTCATCGCTTTCGTAAAGTATGTTCTCAATGAACCGACATTGTGAAGGTTGCAGGTATTTGGTGGATGGAGAAGGCTCAAGACCTATGTCATGGCACTCTTTGGGGGAGGCCTATGTCCAGCAGTGGACTTCTACAAGGCTGATGTGATGATGAGTTGGGTGCTTGTTCTTAGAACTGTTAAGAGCCTCCCGCGATACAGGCTAGTCCTAGTGCCTCTAGTAACGTGTATTTGCTATTGATAACTTTTTGGGTAAATAAAGGAGCCATTTCATTCTGGGCCTGGTCCATGTACACTACATAGAAAAATTAGGAAAAATTGGAGATTACAAGAAAAATACAATTTCATTAATTTGAAGACAAATGCGATGGTACAGGAATAGTTCTTCTGGTAAGTTTTTTACTATGTGAACACTATTTGAAGGCCGCCATGTTGGTTTATAATTGGCGTTTGACATGACATTGACATATTTTTCATGTCATGTTGTTTGATTTGATGTTTTTGTTTTGTCAGATAAATGTAGGTTGTCAAAATGACATTTCATGCACGTCCATCCGCCATATTTTTGTAGCGCTGTGTGTTGCTCTCTTTGTCGAAGAAAATCTTAATGTACCTTAGAACGAAGTGAATTTAAATAAAATAACCGATTAAATACGTTTTCTTTATTGCTTAGCCATATTTTAGAGTAGTGTACACAGTGCAGGCCCAGGCTCCATATACTGATGAAACGTCTCTTTTATTACAAATAATATCTGTGGCATAATAAACAAAGTATTTATTGTTGTTTTGTATTTGCAGGACACGGGGAAGTATTGCTTCGGTGTCGATGACACCCTACGAGCGCTGGAGCTGGGATCCGTTGAGACGCTCATCTGCTGGGAGAATCTGGACATCCAGAGGCTAGTTTCATATCCAACTATCCTACTTATATTATAAATGCGAAGGATTGTGAGGATGTTTGTGGTTCACTCATTCATAGACATAGACATTCGTTTATTTGCTACTAAAACACACGCATTTGCACAACATTTTTTAACTAAACAATTACATAACAGAAAACACGAGCAGGTAAATAAAATGGTGTGATGTGTGCTGCAGCAGCAAAATTTCTCAGTCATTAAACCCTGTGAGAACAGTATTTTAATTAAAAAGGTAATAAAAGTGAATGTTAGAATAATCAGGGAAAAAATTGATAAATATTGGAACTAATTAAATTAAATAATAGTAATGTCATAGTGGAAAGTGCATAGTGTACCTAAAGATAAAAATAAATGTCGTTAAAAATGCATAATGATAATAATGTAATTAAATTAAATATGTTTGTGCATGATGTACCCTTAAACTGTCAGCAAGTGAAGGGCGCACTGTAGCTATTGGCACCAGACAACCCAGTTTTTTGCTGATCTAGCAACATAAGTTTCATTTCGCAAAGGCTCAACCAATCTCAATGAAACTTAAACTTGATAAGTTGATTTGCTTGACAGATACGTTCTGAAGTCACACGCCAACAATCAGGAGACCACCATCTTGCATCTCACGCCCGAGCAGGAGAAGGATAAATCACACTTCACCGACAAAGAGGTAGGTAACCAGTTGAAGTCTCTCATGGCCCACTCCCACTGCTGTGAAAACACTTCAAAGAGGTGGCAAATTATAAAACATTTTTATGGAGGATGCTAAGTGCTAACTAAGATTAAGGGTCAAAAAGATGGAAGAGAAAGAATCATTGACACAACAAGAAGAAGGTTGAAGTAAAGTGCTTGGTGCGGCTAGGTGGTATTTTTTTATATTTATAATGGTTAAGCCCTTGGTCACCATCTCACTCTTGCAAGTGAGTTGTGGCCTAAGATGGAGCACGCTTTCCCAGATAGAACTTATTGACTCTAAATTTGAAGACTCCCACATTGTACTCTTTCGGGAAAACAGACGCAGGCAGATCATTCCACTCTTTGGAAGTACTTATAGTAAAAGTGGAGCAGAAACGTTTCGTTCGACACTGATATGTCGACCAGGTAAGGGTGGTATTTACCTGTGCGCCTGCTTGTCCGGTGGTGGAAGGTATATCCATCATGAGTGGAACTCTAAAGCACGGTTTCTTAAAGTGGGGTCCACGGACCCCCAAGGGGTCCGTAGTAAGTGTGACAGGAGTCCGCTGTAGCTCAAATTAATTCTTAAGATAAAGGTTTTTAGCTGTAGTGTCTATAAAAACAAAAAAACTCAATAATAGTGATTTTTTAAATTAGTTTTTTTTCCACAAAATTATTTGCGAGGAGCGTCCGTGGCTCTAAAGGAAGTTCTCCCGATTGACACGTCTGATGTCACTTTTCCAGAGCGGAGTGGAGCTCGAGCTTGTGGAATGCCAGCCTCTGCTGGAGTGGCTCGCCAACAACTACAAGTCCTTCGGAGCGACCCTCGAGATCATCACCGACAAGAGCCAGGAGGGCAGTCAGTTCGTGCGTGGCTTCGGTGGCATCGGGGGTACGTACACGCTAATTATTTTAAGTACATATCATCAAACCTTCGAACTGGATAGCTGGTCTTCCGAACTGGATAAAAAAAATGTTTATTTGTGCTATTAGTCTTAGGTGGTTAGGTCTGTCCTTCGAACTGGATAGTTGGTCCTTTGATACGGATATTTTGTCTTTTGAGCTGGATATTGGACCGAGGAACGGCAAAAATGTTGGTAATTGAAGCTGAATTTTATTAAGAGCATCTAAGCATGGTCCTCAAAGTTAGATGCCAATTGCTAACTAGTCAGAGCTTTTAACACTTTTGGTCCTTCGAACCAGATATTATGAAAATACAATATCTTAGGTATGCGTAATATTAGTCTTGCAATTTACGAATATTTAGGAGGTGGACTTTATGCCTGGCTTGCACAATTTGATTATCCTACTAATACTATAAATGCGAAAGTTTCTGAGAATGTTTGTCGTTGAATCACGCCGTAATGGTTTTAACGATTTCGATGAAACTTGAAATAGATAGAGATCAATATCTATTTAGGCTACTTTTTATCCAGGTACCACGCGAGTGAAATCGCGGGCGCAAGCTAGTAAAAAAAACTGTTTTGTCCACTACTCTAGGGACAAAAAATGCTAACACCTAACATGTGCTTTCTCTTTCCTACAGTATTACTAATTTACTTTTTTTCTCCTTTCTTTAATGCTGCTTGGACATCGTGGGATTTAAAATAACTCAACTCATTACTTTTACCAACTAAACAACTCTCTACAAACAAAACTACTATTTACTAACTATTAACCTAAACACTTGACACTAAACTTACCATTTATCTACGAACTAAACTAATTGTTTATCAACAAACCAAACTATTTATCGACGAACTAAACGAATTTATCAACAAACTTGACTCTAATTTTATCTACGAACTGAACTAATTATTTATAAAAAAAATAGGCATTCTGCGGTACAAGGTTGATTTTCAATCATTCCAAATGGACGACCCCGAACCGTTGGAAGGCGTGGATTTAGACGAGTACTAATATGTTAAATTATAGGGCATTTCCACGGGTCAAGCTACATACCAACATGTACTTAAAGCGTGATTGAGAAACATGTTATCAAAACGCGCGGATATTATAATCACGTGATTATGTCTAGCTCAACCCAAAGCCAGAGTTAAAATGACGCGAACAGCCCATTACTATAGACAACGACGTACCATTAAAATAGATATCATGAATTGTCTGTCATTTCTGTGAAAGTGGATAGCGTATTCGCACTTACCCACTTTTGGTGGTAAAGGCCCCATTATGATATGAACAACATCCATAGGAAAACCAATTCGTACAAAATGTGAAGATGATAATATATTTTTTGTACTATTTTTATAAAAAAAAAATGATTCAACTTGAAGAACATTGTTCGAAAAAATAATATAAAAAGAAACATTGTTTTTGATATCTAAAGGCTATAAGTACTTTTGCAAAACGAAGATTCGAATCGAGCCGTATAGCATATTAATAAATAACATTATAGCATCGCCTTAGGGATAAAAATCTGATACCCTGACCTGACCAAATGTTATGTATTCTAAATAAATAAATAAGTTAATAATTAAGTTGGCCGTGGTGGCCCCGGCTGAAGAATAGGCCCCTCCATATCTACCTATCCGCGGATGTCGTAAGAGGCGACAAGCTAGGGGATGGGCAGCAGCGTCCCTCATTTTAACAACGATAGCTCTAACTGCGCTCGCCAACCCGCATGCCCAGCGTGGTGAGTATGGGCAAATCCCCCCACATGATAAGGAATTTGCTCTGTCTGTGGGGGAGGCCATGTTCAGCAGTGGACGTCGTACGGCTGAAATTATGATGATGATTAAATAAGTTCCGCGTTAAAATGGGTATCATTTATGAGTATTGGTATTCTTTGCGGTTCGATATTGCGCGGTTGTCGAATCTTCGTTTTGCGAAAGTTACTTATAGCGACTATAAAGTTGTAGTTGTTTTTGATATTTATGGTTTATAATGTAGGCCATAAATATAAAAAATAACTTACGCGGTAAGGCATCATCCAGGAAGGCCAGCAGCTCGCTGAGGCCTGCGCCGGCATCAGCGAGCTGCTGGCCTTCCTGGAGGACATCGGGTGGCTATATTAGCAGCCTCCACCCGACACGCAAAAAGGGCCCACCTGCGGCTTAATTGCGGAAACTAGTCCACACACCAAGTACCAAGTAAGTAAGTATGTTATTCGATAATGCGCGGTTGCGTCCGCGTCGGTACCAAATTTTGCGGTTGTTAAACCTTTGTTCCTAAGTTCGTGTCGCGACCAGACCCCGTGATACCCCGCTGTATAGCGTTAACTATACTAATGCTTCTCAGCGGTACTGTTGTTGCAAGGCTAATCTATTTAACTACGGACAATTGCGTGTTATTCAGAAAAAAAAAATGAAAAAAATGAAAAAAAAAAAAAACTGTATGGGATTTGGCGCCTTCGACTGGTTTGATTACTCGAAGGGAATAGTAAAACAGTGAGACGCAAATCGTCTCCAGAATCTGTGCTAGAAACTATGGCTAAGTGCAAACGAGCTACCGGCCACAGCCAAAAGTGGCCATTGGACTATACTTTTCACAGGAAGCATGTGGCCAGTGGCGACCACACGTGCGTGGCGAGCACTTACAAAATGTGCTAAAAGTGTAGTCAGCTTGTAGCGTGGCTGTCACGAGTGGCTCGTGTGCACCTAGCCTTAGGAGATTCTTGTTATGTGATGTGAAAATAATTCCTCTCCCTAAGTTTTATGGGCTGAAACAGTGTATGTGTTGCCAATCAAACCCCACCCAGCTCCATTTTGTGGTGTAGTAGCAGGTGTTGGGTTGATGGCTTGGCCTTTTTAGGGTTCCATACCTACCTAATTTGGTAAAAACGGAAACCTTATACGATCACTTGAAACCAACGAGCATGTTTGAGGAATGTGATGAGAGTGAATGAAGCAAAAGAGGTATGTCTCATGTATAGGACCGTGGAAAGCCGTGGTTTCTGCCTACCCCTTTGGGAAATAGTGAAAGTTTGTGAGGATGTTTGGATGTTTGTGGTTCAATCGCGCCGTAAAGGCTCAATTGATTTAGATGTAACTTGGAATAGATCGAGTTCTTTATCTAGAATGGTATATGGGCAACTTTTTATCTAGGTACAACGCGAGCGTAGCCGCGGGCGCAAGCTAGTTATGAATAAAGTGATATTGAACAAAACGATAAGAAAAAGCAGTGGTTCGTAACTATGCTGCTAAAACTTTAAATCGGCCATCAATGGTTGGAAGGCAAATAAAATCAGGCAAAAACAAAGGGTTACGGAAGCTAAATAAAAAAATACAATGGGCGATCTTTAACGGTTTTAAGATGCATAATTAATTAATATTAAATTAAATTAATTATTAATATTCCGGACATATTCACACGGTCTACTGATCCCAAACTAGGCATAGCCTGTACTATGGGTACCAGAGACTGAAATACATAATAGATATATATTTAACACCCAGACACAGAACAAACATCTGTGTTCATCACGCAAATGTTTGTCCAGTGCGGGGATCGAACCCGCGACCTCTAGCGCAGAAGGCAGAGTTACTACCAACTGAGCTATGAGGCCAGTCGCATAATGTAATGGTACTACCAAACTGAGGTTATAATACTATCTAAATGTAGTAAGAGGTGTGTCAGGATCGTAGCAAGTGGAAAGCCGTGGTCTCCGCCTACCCTTCTGGGAAACAGGCGTGATTTTATGTATGTATATAAATGTAGTAAAAAAACATATTGTTTGAAGTAAACAATTTGATTCATAATATGTTTACTATCCCGAAATGTGGCTTATTAAGTTATTTACACAATTGACAATAAGGATTTTCTACGTCTTTCAGAAATACAACATTTTTCATTGAAAATATCAGCAATACTGATGTCGAATTTCTCGTACGTATAATAATTAGTTAGAAAGATAATAAAAAGAATAACAGCTGAATTTAAATAGTTCGAGAAAAAAATCTTTAAAAAAAATGTTTGTTTTTCTCTAATAGTTTTCTTTTGTTGGTAGAATAATAAGCCGCTTTCAGGATAATATATAAAAGGCAGTGGAACAATAAACTAACTTGAGCGACGTCCAGCACAGAAACTCTACGGGTGACCGTTAGTGGGAAAACTCGATAAATTACCTATGTTTCGGGGCCTAAAAAGCACTAGAGTTGTCATACCAACTCGCTTACCATCGTGTGGTAGTGACATGACATTATATAACCTCAGTGTGGGAGAGCCAAGAGGCGTGACGAAACATGTATATTTTAAGATTAGTAGTGTATTTATTCTATATTTTTTGGAAAGATTGAAAATGCAACTCACGAGACTCTCAGAGAATAGAAATATACTCTGTTGATGGGTTTTAAAGTATGTAGAATAGGGTTTTATAGTATGCGTATGGTAAAATGTTTGTATGATGAATTGGTAAAAGTATTGAGATTATTATTTAAAAGGTTATTCTGAATTTGACAGTTCTAAAACAGTCAAAAATTGCATAATTAAGCGGCATGCTCTATAATATTGACTAAGTTAAAAATCTGTAATTTTTTTATTGGACTACTACGTCCGTATACTGAAACGTCACTTAACTATTTGAGACGGTCTCAATTGTTTGAGACGCCGCCCGGCGCCAGTCAGTATTCGGGCGATAAACGAATTATTTAAGTTGTAGTTTGATCAATGTAACTTTTTGTGGGACACTACTAAAAATGTATTCTGTTAAAAGTTAGGAAAATAATATCCAAAAAGTGTGCGTTTGGGATAATCTTTGGTAATAAAATTACATCATACATAATTAAAATGATCTATTACTCAAATTCCTGTTGTAGATTACACCTAAACAACTAAAATTCAAATGTATTTATCGCCAATGCAAGCAGCTGGGAAAAACGTCCACTCTCCGCAACTGCTGAGCTTCGTCTGTCAGCTTTAGTGAAGTGACGTTACATTCTGTGCGCATAATAGAGTTGTAGTAGTTGATCAACCAAAACTAATAATGAACTCTAAAACTGTAAAAGCTAAAGCTTAATAATTCGATGAAAGATCAAAAGAAAACTGCAGCTAATACAAGTAGTCGTGAAAAGGTAACAAACAGACAGTGACACAGGGTCACTTTTTCTATTATAATAATATGTTATTATGGCACCAATTTGTGGTTCGGATCATGTTGACCAGAGACTTAATATACAAATACACACACAAACTCACACACACAAATACAAACTCATACACAAATGTAAAATGTGACGTGCGTGAGGTGTAAGTAGGTAAAATAAACCCCACTAAAATCAAGGAATATGAAATTCACAACAGGATTAATAAAGTAAGTTCTTTAGTAAATGAGTGTTAGTTTCATCTACAAAATCGGCTCGATGTGTAATTTTCATAAAAAAGCATAACAGTCATCTCAGTGGGACATCTCAAAAGGCTGGAGCTGCAGCGGAAGCAGCTAAGAACGCCAAGCGGCGAAAATATTCAGTCCTCTCCAGTGACTACATATTTACGCCCCGCTTGGTGTAGAAACAAATCGTGGGGCCAAATAATTCTCAAAAAAATAATTGAGATTTGTTAGGGTTTCACCAATCAATCGACCTCGATCGTTTTGTGTGGTAGCCTTCGCTGATCGACGCTACCGAGTCGATGAGTGTTACCACACTAATCGATCGACGATTCATCGACCTTCCATCAAGAGGACTGAATATTTTTACCGCTTGGTTTGGAACAGTCGACGTCTACTGTTTCATTCTACCATCGATCGATCGACGAACGGTTGGAGTGCGAACCTGTCGATCGACGTCGACTTTTCCATTCTACCATCGATCGATCGACGAACTGTTGGTGTGCGAACCTGTCGATCGACGTAAACTGTTCCATTCTACCATCGATGGATGCTATCGATCGGCTATTGATCGATTGGTGTGCTTGCACCTTGTTCAGGTGTACTTTATTTTTCTTAGTTACTTCCAAATCGCACATTCTCACAACATCCTAGTTTCTAAGACGATCCTAGAAGAGGTTCTAGTGTTTTTATTGAAATAAACACTTCTGACTTTGATATTAACAAAACTAATTCAATCCACCCAATCCATGCTAACCCTGCGGATTTGAAAGGTACTCGTACTAACTAACTATAAAGGCGAGGCCCCACTACGCAAACAATACGCAGTTCGGCCGACGGATTTTAAATGATGAATGATATTTATTTGCACTGAACAGCCAAGAAACTATTTGCAAAGTGGGGCCCTTAATTTAATGTGTTTATTTTTGATCGCTTGTTGTTATTAAATAATAATATTAATTGCATGCATTTCTTTTTAGCTGATTAGGTACTTTTTTTAATTTGAAACTAATTCCTAACTCACCTATACTCACTCATACTCACAAGCCCATCGCCGATTATAAGAATACCAAAATGGTTCCATCACGTTTTCCTTCGCCGTTATGAGCACGTGTTGCGCAGTCTTCTACTTAATAGAAAAATGCACGACCGGGACTCGAACCCACACACTTCCAAACGAACTGTTTGAAGTTTGAACATTCTTGCCGTCATTATCAGCCTGAAAGAGTGCACTGCTGGACATAGGCCTGCCCTCAATAGTGGTACGGCGAAGGGTCACAGCCTTCTCCATCCACCACCAGACATTGATCTTGCATTTTTAAGAAATGGTACACTGAAATACGAACCTAATGCCTGTGTATTTACGTTATGTTTTCATTTGCAGGTCTTCTCCGCTACAAAGTCGACTTCCAGTCAATGCAGCTCGACGACGAAGAGATCGACAATCTGTACGACATCGACGACTATTAGTCACGGCACCATCATTTCACTACCGTCTTTTTCTGTACCGTCGAACCGCTAAAGTATTCAGATATACAACCGAACGAATCAGCTCATTTTTCCCTAAAATTAATTGGATCAGCACAAAGCACCGAGGTGTATTCCACGATCAGTGAAGCAATGAAATGACTCAATTATTTTGATTCATCAGATCAGCTGTTCATTTAATTACTACTTTATTCAATTTTCGTCAAAAAGTGGCGTGCTATATGCCATCTAAAATGTATCTCAAAATGACCCTTATCTCTACTGGATAAAGTCAATTTTGAATTTGACACTTTGAGGGCGTACGATATCGCAAGCCCCCTAAAAGTCAAACTCAAAATTGACTAAGTGACATGTAGAGATACGGATCATTTTGAAATATATTTAGATGACTTATCGCACGCCGTATGAACACTGCATAATTGTCAAAGCGTGAATACGATTATTTCTTTATATGGCGGTATCAGAAAAAAGACAAAACCGTCGTATTTAGTACAGTATTTTCCAGCGATATTCGTTATTTAGGTCAATTTACAAACAAATTTGGAAAAATAAGGTACTGAATGCGATTAAAGCAATTGGAACTTTGTCGCTGCAACAAAATGCTGATATTAGAAAGGCAAGGTTGCAATTGTAGAAAATATTAAAGGCCAACACCCAATGTACACTTTTTATTGTATTCACACGCAAAACCACTTGCTTAGGTTTATTTAAGAACAAGATTCCGCGGATTCGCTCCCGTGGTAACTACTTAAAAAGTAGCCTATATACTATTCTAGGTAAAGAATAAGTAATGAATTGTTAAAAAAATCTACGTCCTGATTTTATAGCTAATCCAGAATTTACAATATAAAGTAGGTTGGTTAAAAGGCCAATAGCTACATATATGTATATTTACATTATATAACAGTTATTTCTATAAATAAACCTAAGCACAGTGGTGTATGTATTTAGCCCGTTACATGATGTTTTAAAAACGTGTTTATTGTTTTATTGTATGTTAATATTGTAAACTTAAAAATAAAATACAGGTTGATGGCTCACTCATATAATTTTTTATTTCAAAATTCCTTGTCAAAGTTGAGCTTAGGGAAGTTGATACCTTTAGCCGTTTATGAGAAAAAGGGTCTTTACAGACAGACCGTTCCGTTTTTACAAATAAATTCTGTTTTTACAAACAATACAAGTGAGGCGCATAACCCAGATATACTATAGGTACAACAGTTTACTTAAAATGACTAGCGCCACCTAGTAAGGAACCGATGTACTAGGAACACGCCAATAGTTTAATTTCAGTGGGTAACCCTGCGTGTTGGTAGTCGCGTAGTTCAGGAGACTGACAAGAGATGTCCTTGAAATAAATAATCCGCTTATGTGGAGAGCACTGCTGCATTGGTGGTAGTGGCCCCGCCTTCCGATCCACAGGCCGTGGGTTCAAATCCCGGTCATGGACCAATGGATTTTCCTTCCAGAAAAATGTGCGCTATACCAGTGCTCTCAAACGATGAAGGATAAAAGTGCAGCCACTCAACCTTCCATTACACTGAATCTTTCACCGACGCGACGGCTTTTCAGGGCTAACATATCTGATCCGGACCTCCATAGGCTTTTTTTTCAACTTGTCCCGTACTTTATTGTTAATAATAATAACACCCAACGGTCACATAGACATAGTTCTGACCCCCACAAGGATTCCGTGACGTGGGTATCAGAAACTACGAGTACCATGGTACCACAACATCCAGATTTCTTAGGTACATGATTCCCCAAGATCATTGACTGGACTGTCCAGTGAAAATAACCTATAAATTCAATGAAAATCAGCGAAAAGTTAGGCAATAAGCCCCCCGGAACAAATATTTACAGATCATGCAAACATTTTCACTTCTATTTTAACAGTTTCGATACTGAAAGTGTCAATTTCGATATTACAGGATATGACAAAATAGTCCGAAATTTCGAAACTATAAAGCTTCGAAATTTCGGAATACATCCTCTACTACAGAGGGACGGACATGGCGAATGTAGATATCTAAGTGTTATCTGTCGAACATTCGATGATTTGGTGGGGTAAGTAATAAGGTAATCCATTATCTGACCAATCAGTAAATTTGACCTTTGAATGCGATTGCTCAATAAAACTTCCTCGCGTCCATTGGCCATAAATAAAAGTAGAAAACGTCTGCCAACCAATAGAAAAACTTGCGAAAATAAACGACTTCAAAATTCGAATACATACCTACCTTATTAACTCACAAAAAAGTGACACGCGTGGCCGGGCAAGCGTTTTATAATATTTAATTGACTGCTAAAAATAACATCGAAATCTCGCTATATTTGGGCCGTAGCGTAGTTTACGTCACACAACGGTAATACCTACTTTGAGTTTTTTGACGAAAACCGGTTACGCTTTATTTGCGGACCGCAGTGTCCAATGACGTCTATTTTTGACTTGCGAGCTTTTTTAATAGTATTTCTATTTTGTCAAATTGGTTTTTAACAACTAAAACGACACTTTTTATACAATCGCGTAATAAAAATCAATGTTTTAATTACGAATCGTAGAAGTTTAATGGTGAAACCCAGAGCTTTTTTATTGAGATGACGCACTTGTTAACGCAATTTAAAATTTTGACCATTAGAGGTAGTTTTAACTAGCTTCCTCCCCCTCCCCTCGCGTGGTAACTACGAGGATAAAGAGTAGCTTATGTGCTATTCCTGACTATAATCTATCTGTGCCAAATTTCATCCAGATCCGTTCAGCCGTTCTAGCGTGATTGAGTAACAAACATCCATCCATCCGTAGACATGGTTATAATCCAAAATATATATTATAATAGGTACTTTCTTAGTTTAGGACAACTCATGATAGTTTTGGAAGTTAAATACAGCTCTTCGTTTGAGGGACTTTTTTGTGGCTTGGACTCTCGTCCTTAAAAATAATGACGATACAATCACGATTACATTCACGTTATTACATTCACGTTATTACATTCACGTTAGTACATTCACGTTAGTACATTCACGTTATTACATTCACGTTATTACATTCACGTTAGTACATTCACGTTATTACATTCACGTTATTACATTTATTCGCGTTACATCCTCGTCATTACATTCAATATCGTATAGGTACAACGTTAACGATACATTCACGTTACCTCCGATACTTTACAGGTCAGCATGGTCTACTGATCTTGACTTTAGCCGGCACGTGTAGTGTATGCAAATTGTTTTATTTTCGTACTAATGCACTGCGTTTTTGCAATATTTGAAGGCAGACGACTAAATTTATTATTTATTTAATTTCCATGAGGAATTCGCTTTTAATTGATTTAAGAATGCAGGGTTATTGGTAATTTCATGTAGGTACCTTAGTTCGATGTATTTCAGGACGAGGTTGGTATGCTCGATTGTAAAAAATTCAGGCCCCCAATCTGATCATCATCATCTCAGCCGTTCGATGTCCACTGCTGAACATGGCCTCCCCCACAGACAGAGCAAATTCCTTATCATGTGGGGGGATTTGCCCATACTCACCACGCTGGGCATGCGGGTTGGCGAGCGCAGTTAGAGCTATCGTTGTTAAAATGAGGGACGCTGCTGCCCATCCCCTAGCTTTTTTCCCTTAGTCGCCTCTTACGACATCCGCGGATAGAGATATGGAGGGGCCTATTCTTTAGCCGGGGCCACCACGGCCCCCAATCTAGTTAAAGGTTTTCCAGATTTTTGAATTTTTGTTTATTTTAAAAATACAAAATTTTGGGCGTTTGAGATAAAATTAAAAAGAAATATCCGATTAAAACATGTTCTTGATTTTTTGAATTGTATATGAGCCTTTATCAAAACTTTATAAGCAATAAAATATCCACAAACATAGGTATACGTGGACGTCTTAGAAGGAGGTAGGGCACAGCGAGATTTTCTCGTTCTGAATTGGAGCAGCCCGCCTGGGGAGGTACCTCCGCCTTACAAAAGATCGCAGCCAAATAACATTATTTGTTTCAAATAGTGTTGTGTTCCTGCGATGAGTAAGGTTGCCAGAGCTCTTTAGGGGGGGAGGGGGTTCGGGGTCGGCAACGCGTGCGTGATGCCTCTGGTATTGCAAGCGCTCATAGGCTACGGTAACCGCTTACCAACAGGTGGGCCGTATGCTTGTTTGCCACTTCAGTAGTATAAAAAAAAAAAAAATTGGTAATTGGGTATTCGTGGACTGCAGATCTCGCGATGTTGATAACATTTGGTGTGTCGATGATCGTTGAGGCACACAATAAGATACACTTTGAAAATCGCGTCTTTATCATGTTCTTACTTAGTAATATCTAACCATACCTGAACTACGCGGTCATTGAAACTTTGCCAAATAGAAGTCCAAGTTATATTGGTTTTCAAATAAATAATAATAATAAATAAATATTCCGGACATATCACACACGGTCAACTGAACCCAAACTAGGCATAGCCTGTACTATGGTTACCAGAGACTGATGTATTAATATTTAACACCCAGACACAGAACAAACATCTGTGTTCATCGCACAAATGTTTGTCCAGAGTGGGAATCGAACCCGCGACCTCTAGCGCAGAAGGCAGAGTTACTACCAACTGAGCTATGAGGCCAGTCATAGCTCAGTATAAGCAATAAGATACCCTTTGAAAATCGCATCTTTATCATGTTCTTACTTAATATCTAACCATACCTGAACTACGCGGTCATTGAAACTTTGCCAAATAGAAGTCCAAGTTATATTGGTTTTCAAATAAATAATAATAATAAATAAATATTCCGGACATATCACACACGGTCAACTGATCCCAAACTAGGCATAGCCTGTACTATGGTTACCAGAGACTGATATGCATAATAGATAAATATTTATCACCCAGACACAGAACAAACATCTGTGTTCATCACACAAATGTTTGTCCAGAGCGGGAATCGAACCCGCGACCTCTAGCGCAGAAGGCAGAGTTACTACCAACTGAGCTATGAGGCCAGTCACTAATGTAAATGTTACTATTTCCGTTGTATCTCAAAAACCATATGGCCCAGAATGAAAATAAAAATCGTTTTGGAATGTATAAACAATGTTCTTTTATTATGACACCCCACTTCATGTATCGGTATAAAAAAATGTTAATCCCTTTTAATCCCCTGTATCTTAGCAGCCCCTTGGCCGATTTAACTGACTGGCCTCATAGCTCAGTTGGTAGTAACTCTGCCTTCTGCGCTAGAGGTCGCGGGTTCGATTACCGCACTGGACAAACATTTGTGACTAACACAGATGTTTGTTCTGTGTCTGGGTGTTAAATATTTATATCTATGTATATCAGTCTCTGGTACCCATAGTACAGGCTATGCCTAGTTTGGGATCTGTTGACCGTGTGTGATATGTCCGGAAAAAAAAAAACTTATTCTTACCAGCGAATATTGCTAGTACAACCTGTTGTCCCACTTATTTTTCTTTGCAGAAAGGATTGACGGTTCGGAAATTATGTTCAAATAAACATACGATTCACCCAAGTTATTTGAGATATTTTTTTTTTACCTACAAAGAAACTTTGTTTACAGAAAGAAACTTAAAACTAATACAAATTAATATTTACAAAATACACAAGAAACAGTTGAGCCATCTAAAGACCGTTACAAACGATCTATATTTGAGATATTATATTTATTATTTTTAGATATTTGTATAATTTAACCATAAAAGTAGGTAACCTAATGGCGAATGCATACTGTGACGAGCGGAGCTTTGAAAGATCACTGTCGACAGTCTTTGACTACTTGGGACTGACTGTAATTTTATAGATACCTATAACAATCGGCCAATAGTTCATCATCGTCATCAAGAAAAAGCTGGTGGGCTTCAGCCTGGTTAAGTAAATACCTCCAGCCGTGTCTTTAAATATTGAAGCCTTAGCCCACATGATGTGGGATAAGAGCAGGGAAATGATATTGAGCCTTTGAAGTTAAGTTTATTCCCAATCGCTACATTCTTCTTACAATTCAGACTCCTCTCCATCCAAAGGTTGTCTGGAAGAGATCGCTTTCTTAGCGATAAGACCGCCCATTATACATATAAATTTATTTAGTCTATATTCAATTGTAATTAGTTATTAAGGTATGTGTACAATAAATAATTTTCATTCATTCATTCATTCTTCTTCTATGATTAAAGAACTTAGCTCTTGTCGGTATAATGATGCAATTTCCTCCATTCTGATCTTTCCAATGCGAGCTCCTTTACTTGCTTATACGACATGACATCATGATTATTTAATCGCTACATAACTATCACTATTTTTATGAAAAATTAATATAAAATTGCGCGTGCAGTAATTTCACAATCGCCCGAACCTATTCACGTTTATAAAACCAAAATCACAGAGCTCTTTTTTTGAAAAACATCATTCTCAAAATAACTCGAGATAAAATACCGTTATCGATTGGTCAATAGCTGTTTTTGACCAGCGTTATAATAACTAAACAAACAAAAAAGCCGGCCCTGAAATCGCCGAGAAAAAATAAATACCAAGACTCCATACTTTCGAATGGAAACGTTGCGTCTGTAGTTTTTGTTCGTCGACCTTTTTCGAGTTTTTTCCGCGGGCTCTGCTCTAGTGGAAAATCTTTGGGTATTCATTGATAATGTAATAAATGTACGTTATTACCTAGAAATATTACAATGCGGTGCTTCTTCGTTTGCGTTTGGTTTTGCTACATACCTACATACTTTGGTTACTAGTATAGTATTATGTTATCTGTGCTTTGGTTTTGTTATGTGAAGTACTCATGGAGAAATACAAGATGATTCAAAATTGACTGGCCTCATAGCTCAGTTGGTAGTAACACTGCCTTCTTCTAGAGGTCGCGGGTTCGATTCACGCACTGGACAAACATTTGTGTGTGAACACAGAACAAACACAGATGTTTGTTCTGTGTCTGGGTGTTAAATATTTATCTAATAATAAATGTATATCAGTCTCTGGTACCCATAGTACAGGCTATGCCTAGTTTGGGATCAGTTGACCGTGTGTAATATTATGTCCGGAATATAATATTTCAAAAAATGTACGCTATCCCGAAAGAGGTGTTTTCTACACCCAATTGGCAATAAAGTTTGTTCTACGACATAATTTAGCAATTCGAAATTTTTCTGGAAAAAATACTATGCAAAAATTTTCTGTTTTGGGGTCAATTCAGTTCACACTCAAATAATCGGCTGTTTGAGGAAGTAATCGTGATGTTGAATTGATCTTACGTTTAATGGTAAGTTATAACGGGCGGTGATAAAAACACCAAAAAACAGCTGATTTAAAATATCGCGCAAAATAATACCTACATAAATTTTATTTTAATTTTAACAGGTTGCACGCCCATCGCCGCTCTTATAACCGATCTTACCTGAACTACGAAGTAATTGAAACTATACCAAATGGAAGCTCACGTTATATTGGTTTTGAATAAGCCCATTTTCTTTGTATATTAATCAATATCCAGCTATAAGATATTTTTTCAAAAACTGAAAACCGACTTCAAATTCCTGAATATTTACAAGATTAATACCAACCTCTTTTTTTTTTGTTATCAACCTCTTTGCGTTTTGTTTACCTACTGAGGATGACACTGGCCACCTACACTTTCTAATAAAAAACAAAAGTAAGCATGACGTTCATTCATCATAAATAATAACTCATATGGTACTGACTGACTGATAGACAATAAAACGTGGTAGTTTTATTCTCTTTGACTATCAACGCAGAGCCTAACCAAAAGTCCTAAGAGTAGGTATGAAATTTGCAGGGTAGCTTCCTGCTGTAACGTATGGGTGCACAGAAAGGAATACCCAACACACAACCCCTAAGATTAAAGTTTATGTAATAATAGCAGCAACCGAACGAAGTCGCGGGGATAACAATAACATACCACAGTGGACAAAAAAAAATTCGGCAAGTCTGGAGGAGGTAGGGCATAGCGAGATTTTCTCGTTCTAAATTGGAGCAGCCCGCCTGGGGAGGTACAGGAGGCCTTACAGAAGATCGCAGCCAAATAACATTATTTGTTTCAAATAGTGTTGTGTTTCTGCGGTGAGTAAGGTTGCCAGAGCTCTTTAGGGGGAAGGGGGTTCGGGGTCGGCAACGCGTGCGTGATGCCTCTGGTATTGCAAGCGCTCATAGGCTACGGTAACCGCTTACCAACAGGTGGGCCGTATGCTTGTTTGCCACCTCAGTTGTATAAAAAAAAAAGTCTTGATTTCTAGAGATGATGACGATTTTTTAAGTTTTACGGGACAAGTAGCCATCCCTCAGGAATTAAATTAATATGGGACCACCCCGGGATCGTACTCTATACACCAGCGAAAGAATTATTAAAATTAGTTTAGTATTGGCGGAGACATCGAGTAACATACACACAAAAAAAATACAGCCGACTTGAGAACCTCCTTTTTGAAGTCGGTTAAAAAGATGTGTTGTTAATTAATTAGTGCCGTACGGATTCAAACCCACACCGAGAGCGAGTGTAGTCGATCCTGCTAGGCATAAGTTCTATGTAAGAATCATAGCGCCCCGTCGCTTTTCAAAACGTGTGTAAGTCATGTATGAAAACCACCCAAGCTATTGATTTTTATTTTGGACTTTGCACGCAGACGCGAAAGCATAAAATTTTTTATATACCACCCTTCTCCCCGTCTCAAAAATAGATCTTCATGCCAACGGCACCCCTCTAGCCGTAAAAATACTGCTTCATTTTTTGGACATAAAATTTTAAGAGAATATTTTTTACGTCGTCCTTCGCGAAATTGGCGCCCAAAATATTTTAACACGAGTCAGACATATTCACTCGTAGCCGCATTTTAAATAGTTTTTTCTTTTTTCTGGCCAATAGGAAGATAGGAGCTGTTGTCATTAAATTTTCCATGATTCAGAATCAGTCTTAGAGGACTAATAGTCGATTAGTTTACCCTAATATGTTCTGTGAAAGTATGTATATAAAATAATTCATAATTGAATTCCTGAAAGGGGGTAAATTCTATCATCATCATCATCATCAGCCTGTAGAAGTCCACTGCTGGACATAGGCCTCCCCCAAAGAGTTCCATGACGAACGGTCTTGAGCCTTCTCCATCCACCGACTTCCCGCAACCTTCACAATGTCGTCGGTCCATCGGGTGGGGGGCCTTCCAACACTGCGTCGCCCGGTTCGTGGTCGCCATTCGAGAACCTTTACTCCCCAACGGTTGTCGGTTCTGCGAGCTATATGGCCTGCCCACTGCCACTTCAACTTGCTAATTCTGAGAGCTCAAAGTCGCGCAACGTGCTATGGAGAGAGCTATGCTCGGAGTTTCACTACGTGATAAGATCCGAAATGAGGAAATCCGTAGAAGAACGAAGGTCACCGAAACAACTTGTATGTATAAAATTAATTATAAAATAAATTTATATTATAAACTAGCTTCCACCTGCGGCTTCGCTCGCGTAATACCAACATAAAAAGTAGCCTATATGCTATTCTCTATATAGCTTTATCTGCGCTCGCCAACCCGCATGGCCAGCGTGGTGAGTATGGGCAAATCCCCCACATGATAAGGAATTCGCTCTGTCTGTGGGGGAGGCCATGTTCAGCAGTGGACGTCTTACGGCTGAAATGATGATGATGCTATTCCAGGTAAAGAACTTTATCTAAGTATTCCAAGTTTCAACGAAATCGGTTGAGCCGTTACGGCATGATTGAACAACGAACATCCAAACATCCAAACATACTCACAAAAGTCACAAACTTTCGCATTTATTATTAGTAGGAAGTAGGATTGTGCATCGGTGCGTAACGAACCACAATCTATTGAAAGCATGAAGAACCGAACCGGCATCATTTGTTGCTTAGCAGTCCCCAAGGCGTCTTACATACAACGTCATTGAAGGCAAGCCTAAGCCATAGCACACAGAATAATGATTAGTATGTAGGTACCTCCCTAATGGTCATAGGTGGGTAGGTCTCGACATACCTACCTACTTTTTTTGATAAATAAAAACTCCGTAAACCATAAAAAGCCGGCGCGATTCAAGAAATAAAAAGAAAAATATAAAAAAGCTGTAAAGAGGCATTGGCGCTGTGTTAGTACCGCGGGGGGAGGGAAGGAGGAGCTTTTCGAAAATCGATCACCGCGCGCGTGTGGAACATTTTGAATTTCGAAATTAGAGAGCGAGCTTTTTTTAAAATAAATAATAACTAGTAGGTACAAGCTCGCCCTGTAAGTTCAATTACGGTGACAACGATTAATTCCGACATTTTTGTGGTGCTTGGCAGCGTGTGTGCCGTCAGATTAGCTCTTGTCTTTTTACTCGTGTCTTTTTAAATACCTACCGAAAATAATATCGCAAAATTAAAGTTGGAATTAGAACGCTTTCCTAAACGGCGCCGGCGCAGGGGTGGCTCTTTTCGACGCGTGTGTCGTCAGCACGATCCAAAATACGAGGAAAATACAGTTTCTTACCCATTACTCGTTAAATATACTACAAACTTATCAATAAAAAAACGGACGTTTGGAAACTGATAAATTAATAAATCGAAATAACGTTGGGTTCCAGAGATTTAGGTCAAAAACTTATTTTTTTACCAAGTTTTCCTTCGTAGGTTAGTACAACTTTTTTTTGTACATGGGTACCTTACCTAGTTCTAGAGGCTATTGCGATACTTTCAGTTTTCATAATATGACCAAATATTATAACCCCAGTCATAAATGGACTGGGGTCCCGTCAATTTTAAAAATAAACTCAATCTTTAATGATTACCTTATATAAATATTGAGTGTGAAACTGCATCCTAAATAGATAAGGCCTCTATTCCAATACCTAAGAAAATGTACCATAAACACTCTTAAATTTAAATTTATAAGGATTACTAAAGTGCTGATCAGCTAATATGTAAACATTTTGCATCAGCAACAACCCTGGTACTTACCAACCTTCTAAATAATTATTATGTAATTATTATTTATTAAGTATTATTTATTCATACAATACATCTATCATTACAGGATAAACCTAATGCATTAATGTAAGTAATGTAGCAAAGTAGGTACCTCTCTGCTGCTAGTAGTTCGGTTTCTGGTTTTCGTGAGTAGGTATATTTTATACCCCATCTATGACCCCATCCTACATAATCCCAAAATAATAAAATGAAACTATTTTATCGCCGAGTTGGAGCGAGCTAGCCTGCGTCAGATCTTGGCCGCCTGCTCTATTGGCTACGAAGCCCTCATTCCAATTTCGAAAATTCTCCAAACTGTTGTTTCGATCCAAAACTGTCCTTAAATTAAGCAATGCAAGGTTCATTTCAGTTTGATGTGAATAAAATGTATGCTCACACATTGAAAACGTGATACCTACCAAAATATTAATGGCCTCATACTGCCAAAATAGATTGCGCTGTTTTGATATTTTCGCAAATAAGGCGCTTAAAATATTGACCTCCTCGAAGCAAGTGAATAACCAGCTACAGGATACAGGATTCTGGAATTCTAGCTGTCGCTTGGGGCCTGAGCACTGAATAAGTATATGTATAATGAACTAGCTTCCAACCGCGGCTTCGCTCGCGGCATCGCGTGGTACCCGGCAAAAAGTAGTGTATGTGCTAAGCTGGCCGCATACCATGAGAAAGTCTGACAGAAAAATTAAGACAACAATTGGTCCGGCGACATTCTTAATCACCTATATTTTTTTTTTCAAATCAGCTGGCAAACAACCATACTGCCCACCTGTTGGTAAGCGGTTACCGTAGCCTATGAGCAATTGCAATACCAGAGGGATCACGCACGCGTTGCCGACCCCGAACCCCCCCCTAAAGAGCTCTGACAAGGTGAGTAAGGACTCACCGCAGGAACGCAACACTATTTGAAACCACCAATAATGTTATTTGTCTGCGTCCTTCTGTACGGCGGAGGTACCTTCCAGGCGGGCTACTCCAATTTAGAACAAGAAAATCTCGCTGTGCCCTACCTCCTCCAATAAAATCCACTAAGGAAGGACGAGGCCCCCAGGGGGACAATATTTATTAATACTTTTCATTTTTTCTTCTCTCTAGCAGTTTCGAAATTTTGAAACTGGAATTGACAATTTCGATATTACAGAATTTACAGAACATGCCAAAATGGTCCGAAATTTCGAAACTATGAAGCTTCGAAATTTCGGCATGCTCCCCCTATTAAGGACCGTACGTCCTCTGGTTGTTTTATTTTTTCTGAAAGACGTATTCTGTTATGATAATATGTAGTGGGCGGTCATGAACTTATGACATGGGATTCTCTCATGACGTATAGGTATTTCATCATCATCATCATCATCAGCCTGATGAAGTCCACTGCTGAACATAGGCCTCCCCCAAAGAGTTCCATGACGAACGGTCTTGAGCCTTTTCCATCCACCGACTTCCCGCAACCTTAACAATGTCGTCGGTCCTTCGGGTGGGGGGCCTAGGGGGGTATAGGTATTTATACTCTATCTATGTCCCATAACGACTTCAATCAAATGCGATCGTGTCAGCACTATTTTACACAAATCTCAAGTACTTAAACGTCACCGCCTCAACAAAATCGCAGAGCTTGATGGTGCGGGTACGCGGTATTTTGATTAGATGCCATGGTCATTAAAAAGAAAGTTGATCATGATTTTCAAAGTGACGCAACCTCGATTTGAGTATACATAGTATTATGTATAGGTACTGAGGAAAGCCGGAATGATAGGCAGGTAGGTAGGTACATTGGCTTATAGATTTGTAATAATACCTAACCTAGCAGAAATAGCAGACCTAGGCATTTATTTTTGTTTTTTTAGGAACTTGCATCCATTCAGTCAGATTCATTAACAAAAATTAAAAAAAAACTTTACAGTTCATAATAGGTACCTATGTGCATAGGTTTTTGTATAATTTCCAGTATGTATGTAAAATAATTAGGTAGACGTAAATAAAACTATTTTCTTGACATTGTTAGTATTATGTTATCTGTGACATTGTGTAGTAGATAGGTACAGTCAACTCTAATAAGATGTATGCCTTTCTGAATTTTAAAATTTTGCCATAGTACCTACTAGGTACTGAACGTAAAAGATTTACCTACAGCAAATTCTCAAACACTATGCACATGTGCCAATTTCAATTTACTCTGCAGCTATCATATAAATGGCGTCCTTTCGAAAATTATAAAAGGTGTCTGTCCGTCAAGATTTTTTTGGCTACCTACGCACAATGTCACAATCAATGGCGTAGTAGTGACTTATATCCTCATTGGGCGTAGCGGGTAGATGCACCGAGGAGTCGTAGGTTCGATTATAGAAGAAGACCATGTAGCATTTTTACTTTTATTTCGTTAATAGAGTCGATCAAGTACCTAGTCTATCCAATCCAGGTAAGCTGAGCAGTACCTACCTACGAAATTACCTATAACTATCTAGGTACTTCTTACCTACTAAAGTAGTAGGTAGGTACCTTACCTATACAACACAAATTACACAGGAAACCCAATCCTCAAAGATGTACCTACCATCTTCGAAACTCCTTCATCCAAGAAGTTCCAGGCCATGCCAAACTTGACTAAAATGAAATTTTCATTTTATCGATTCTCTTCAAAGTTCCAAGTCACCGGCTATACAATTTTTATATGGCGCAAAACACACACACAAACGCAATTTTCATCATAGAACTACACATACGGGAAGTAAACGCACACCACCGCAATTTTACATAGAAAAACAGCCGCTCGCTGCTCTAGCCTATGTACATATACGTAGTACTTATAGAAAAAAAACTTCAAAATAGTATGGCTTCACTCGCATAGCTAAGTTATTACCCGATTCTGGTCCATTACGATATGAATTATAATATCCTATAGGGTTCACTATCGCATACGCAAAACTTTGATCTATCTCTTTCACGCAACCGAACGCTTTCGAGTTTTCCCGTCCTCGATCCAACTCAAAATACGCCAAAAATGACGTCGAGCCAACGTTGTTTCGAAAACAGTGTCTCGCGTTTCTCAGTACGGACGCCGCGCGCCTGTTCGCCACTTTTTATTTGGAATTTTCCAATCGACTGATCACTGCCAGTCGTAAGTTTTACAAACAAATTCGAATCCATTTCATATTTTTCACAATGATTAGCGCCGAATAGGAAAGTCGCAAGTGCCGCTGTCGATACGGTCTAATTTCGCGCGGCCGTCCGTGGCTAACCAGCCGAATTGGGTCGCTAGATCCCCCTCTGGCACCTATACGGAACGTTATCATCGCTCAAATCGGCCGTACTCGACAGAAAATTTGACAGGTCGGGCACCGTCGTCGTCGTCTGCTCTGCTGGGGATGAGGGCCGTCAAGAAAATAATGTCGTTTTTATTACATATTTTGATAAATTATTATTCTAGTTTAGATTCAGCGGCATTACGTCGGCCTTATCGATTTTCCTATTTAGTGCGCTATCGTATTTTATACATTTTCGAAAGGTTGAGTGCGCGTTGCGCTTTCGAAAAACATTTTTATAAAAGTATTTTGTTAGCGGCGAGCGGACGTCGCCTTGTGCTGTAAATTGGTAATAATTTCTTTTGATTGCACCAGTAATAAAGTGGGTGAATATGGGTTAGTGGTGATGAGTATCGCGCAGCTAACGTAGCTATGTACTCCTGACGATTTGTTTGTGTTCTAAATAATAATTAGTGCATTCCTGTTGTGAAACTTGTGAAAGTGTGTGACAATTTGTGATCTAACTCGGATGCATGCTCCTGCTCCATGCATCTGCTATTTGCTAGATCTGTCATCTGTAAGTATTTGCCTGCTTATCATAATCTACTTATGTCTACTGCCCAAAATAAATACCTACCTGATCAAGGCAATGAAAAATGATATAGGTACCTATGTTTTTATCTCTACATGTCTATTTGGTCCATAAAACTTACTAAACATGGAAGCAAACCTTCTATGAAGATGTAGGCTACCCAGATGCTGCCCAGAAAACAACGAGGTCTGCCCTTTGAGCTCAAACTTTGACATCAAAATTAATAGAAAAATTGCCTAACTTCAAAAGTCAGGTACAGTAGTTGATCCTGTTTTGTTTTTCTAAACTCTACATTGAGATTTAAATACCCCACCTGCCAAAATTTAAAATTAGAACTATCAAAAATATGTGGAAATGTTTTTTGTTTTTATTTGGATGAATGCCAAACATTTTGGTTTTATTTCAACATGCAATAATCTTAATATAAAAAAAATAATATATATGGTATGAAAATCTTTTCCCGTGACTAGTAATTTAAGTTTAGGTACTGTTCTAATAATCTCAAATCTATCTTTTGTAATAAGATATTAACTTGGGTGCCTAATGGAGTGTGTGACATACCTACCTACCTACTAGCTAATTAAGCAGGCATATAGTCGAAACAATTGCACTGTAAATGTCTCTTCATAGGATAGCCTGTTCTAAAACAGCTCAACTGTAGGTACTTATAAAAATTATCAATGGGAATGACCTCTAATAGGGTCATTAACTTTCATCATCATTAGCTATCATTAGTCCATTGGTGGATATGCCAGCCTCCCCCAATATGCGCTACTAAGCCCGGTGCTTGGAACTTCTCATCCATTTTCTGCCCCCTGTCTTTCATAGGTCATCGGCCTACCTAGTCTTGCCTAGCTAGCGAGTTAGGGCACAGTGAGAAAATCTCGCTAGCTAGTCACAAATCATAATTTTACATTAATCAGCTGTCAAATACATAACACTAGGTAGTTTCAACAAAATTGGTTGAGCCGTTACAGCATGATTGAACAACAAACATCCAAACATTCTCACAAACTTTCGCATTTATAATATTAGTAAGGTACTTATTCCAGGAGGAAGTTAGACTTGTAGAAATTGCATCCAAAAAGAGACTTTAAAGGACCCTGTTATGTATGATTTGTTATCTATGGTTATATGTAAATGTCAGTGAGTTAGTTGATTGTGGGCTATGGCTGGAATACAAGATGTTTCTGTGAAAATACTGTTTTATTGCTCCTAAACTGAGAAGTTATAACAATGGCGACGACTAAAATCGGAGTGGCTGCTACGAACATCGCAAGTTTGGTTTTGCCCGGAAAATTCGAGCCCTACAAAGACAATTGGGAAAATTACCGAGAACAGTTGTTTTTTGCTTTGGATGCGGCAGGTCCAGTGGATGACGTGCAGAAACGAGCCTTATTCCTGTCTCAATGTGGAAAAGAAGCGTATTCGTTAATTGTTGCATTGTTGGCGCCAAGAAAACCTAGTGAAGTTCCATTTGAAGAGGTTATAAAAGTCGTAAACAAGTTTTTCGTCCCGAAACCGCACCCGATATTGGAAGTGGATAAATTTTACAAGCGTAAACAAAAGGAAAATGAATCGATCACAAGTTTTATCGCTGATTTACACGACATCAGTTCGCGTTGTGCTTTCCACCATATTCCTCGTCGGATGATTGAACAAATCATATTAGGGGTGCGAGACACTAACTTGAAAAAGGAACTCCTCAAGATGAAATTAGAGGATATAGACTACGACACAGTGGTGCAACGTGCATTGAATAATGAAGCAATACAAAAGGGATTCATGTCCAGTTTATCGTCATCGGATAATGATGGCGCGCCAGCGCCGATGAGCGTAGACGCAATCAACTCAAAATCGCAGTGCAGTCACTGCGCGAAGCGGCACGGGGAATCTAAATGTAGGTTCATAAATGCGACGTGTTATAAATGCCACAAAAAGGGGCACACGAGAGCCGCTTGCAAGTCAAAATTTGCAGATAAGGTGCAATCTTGCGAAGATCAGGGAAGCTCAGAATGTGAAGATAGTTTCGGTGTAAGGGTACATGAAGTATCAGGAAGCGAGTGTGCGGCCGCCGCTGTTGCTGAGCCAATGATGGTGGAAGTGACGGTGAATGGCATACCACTATGGATGGAAGTGGACTCCGGGTCGGCACGCACTATTATGCCACACAGCCTTTACAGGCAGCATGCACAGGCATTTCCCGGACCATTGTTAAAATTTGAGAAGAAGTTGGTCACATGGACGAATAGTGAGCTGAAAGTAGTTGGAAGTGAGTTGGTGGATGTCCAGTATGGTGAAAGAAAAGCAAAACTGCCAATGGTGGTCAGTTGTGGCAGTGGGCCTCCGCTGCTAGGTCGTGCATGGTTTGAAGCGCTAGGAATCTCCATACAAGGAGTCCACACAGTGGACCAAGATGATACTTGCTTTGCGGAGAAGTTCCCACAACTATTTGATGATAAATTGGATAAATATAGTGGCCCATTGATCCATATTGATTGCAAAGAAGGAGCGCAACCAATATTTCTGCCAGCTCGGCCAATTCCATTTTCTCTGAGAGAAAGAGTAAATCTAGAGTTGAGAAAAATGATTGACAATAACATTCTGACCCCAGTGAAGCATTCGCAGTGGGCTACACCACTACGAATCGTACCGAAACCTGATGGTTCATTGCGATTGTGTGGAGATTACAGGACAACAGTAAATGCTGGATGTTTGGTTGACAACTATCCATTACCAACATCGAATGAAGCATTTTTCAACCTATCCGGAGGTAAATACTTCTCAAAAATTGATCTCAAGCAGGCCTATAATCAGTTGAAAGTAGATGAGGAAACAGCAGAACTACTGACTCTGAACACACCATTGGGGTTGATGAAGATGAATAGACTAGCATATGGAGTCAATGCTGCCCCAGCCATTTTTCAGCGATTAATGATAGCCTCTCTGGCTGGAATTGAAGGGGTCGCCTGCCTGCTTGATGATATTGCAGTTTGTGGATACACATTAGAAGAGCACAATAATAGAGTAGAAAAAGTATTGGAACAACTAAACCACATTGGGTTGACTCTAAACAAAACAAAATGTGTATTTGCAGCAAAGAAAGTAACATTTTTAGGCTTTGATATAGATGGAGAAGGTGTGCACCCATCAAAAGAGAAAGTGGAAGAAATTTCTAAAAAACCACCACCAAAAAATAAGACTGCTCTAAAAGCTTTTTTGGGTCTATACAATTTTTATGAAAGATTCCTCAAAGACAAAGCAACTACATTGGAACCATTGCACCGGTTGTTAAAGAATGATGCAGATTGGAAATGGGGCAAAGAGCAGCAGTTAGCATTTGAAAAAGCAAAGAAAATGCTGACTTCGGATCTTACTCTAACACATTATAGCTTGGATAAGGAACTACATATGATATGCGATGCAAGTGACTATGGAGTAGGCGCAGTACTGGTTCACAAAATGGATAATGGCACGGAACGACCTGTGATAATGGGGTCAAGAACATTACAAAATCATGAACGCCGGTATGCCCAGATTGATAAAGAAGCCTTGGCAATCATGTTTGGCTTGGTGAAATTTAGACAGTATTTGTTGGGTCGCAGGTTTGTAATATTTACTGATCATAAACCCCTGCTGGGCATATTTGGAAGAAACAAACCTATCCCAGAGTTGGTGTCAGCCAGAATGATGAGATGGGCTATGACAATGAACACATATGATTATGATCTAAGGTACCGACCAGGTAAAGACATGGGAGATGCAGATAGCCTTAGCAGATGGCCAACACCAAGTAAGACACAAACAGGTGAAGATGTGATGCTAATTGAACAAATACAGGGTGGCAATATTAATTCAAAAATGATTGCCAAAGAAACTGACAAAGATGAAACACTAAAAATAGTCAAATATTGTTTATTGAATGGTTGGCCGGACAGTTTAGAGGATCCAGAAATGCTACTGTACCACCGAAGAAGGGAATTTCTCTCACTGAACAAAGAATGTATAATGTGGTCTAATAGAGTGGTTATCCCTACAAAACTACAGAAACAGATACTAAATCTCTTACATGAAGGACATAGTGGTATGGTCCAAACTAAAATGATGGCAAGAGGATTCTTATGGTTTCCTACACTAGACAAAGACATAGAGGACCTAGTTAATGGTTGTGACTTGTGCCAGATGGGACGCAATAACCCACCCATAACTGAACACACCTGGCAGGCAGCAACAAGGCCTTGGTCTAGAGTGCATATTGATTTTATGGGACCATTTTTGGGCAAGACATTTTTAGTGCTGGTGGATTCTTATAGCAAATGGCCAATTGTAGAAATAGTGCCTACGATGTCTAGCAAATCAGTGATTGAAATACTAAGACGAGCATTTGCAGATAATGGATTACCTGATATTATAGTTTCAGATAATGGTCTGGCTTTTACTTCAAGTGAATTTAAAGAATTTGTTCAACGAAATTCTATCAAACACCTAACAGGCGCACCTTATCACCCAGCCACAAATGGCCAAGCAGAGAGAGCCATTCAAACCATCAAATCAAAGCTGAAAAAACAGTCTCCTAACATGCCTTGGACAGAGCGAGTAGCGAAGATGCTATTTCAAATGCGTACTGCTCCAAGTACAGTAACAGGCAAGACGCCGGCAGAGCTGCTAAATGGTCGAAAGCTTAGAACATCTGTCACACAAGTCCACCCAGATTCTGATAACAGCGCAGAAGTAGAGGAGGAGGAAAGGAATGAGGATGATCATGCACAAAATAAACAAAAGAAAACATTCAATAAAGGAGATTATGTTTTAATGCGATTGTATAATACAGATAGAAAGTGGCAGAGGGGAAGGATAATATGCAGACGGGAGCCATCAGTGTATGAGGTGGAAGCTGAAGGTGGAGGACGGCATCGCAGGCATGTCGACCAGCTACTGAGAACCAGATCCCCCCAAGCACAGGCAAGCACTGAAAATGATAATGCCAGTCAACTCAGTAATAATGATGATGATTCTGATGTAGTGGTACCACCACCTGAAGAGTGGAATGAAATTATTGGTTGTTAATTATAGTAGTCAGTATGTATATGTGTTAAAGCTTATATAAAGTAAGAGGGAAGGTGTTATGTATGATTTGTTATCTATGGTTATATGTAAATGTCAGTGAGTTAGTTGATTGTGGGCTATGGCTGGAATACAAGATGTTTCTGTGAAAATACTGTTTTATTGCTCCTAAACTGAGAAGTTATAACAGACCCCAAACCTCTTTCCAAAGCTCTTTCATATGACACCCCACTTCAAATGATAAATAAAAAAATATTCCGGACATATCACACACGGTCAACTGATCCCAAACTAGGCATAGCCTGTACTATGGGTACCTGAGACTGATATACATAATAGATTAATATTTAACACCCAGCCACAGAACAAACATCTGTGTTCATCACACAAATGTTTGTCCAGAGCGGGAATCGAACCCGCGACCTCTAGCGCAGAAGGCAGAGTTACTACCAACTGAGCTATGAGGCCAGTCAAATATTTGTACATAACTTTTTTTTTTTAAACCGCTTTTTGGACCCTATTTTTTTATTTGAATCTTAGCAACACTTTGGCTGATTTAACTATACTATAGGTAAAGAGCTGTAGAGTCATATAGTTGAGTCCAGACAGGTACCACGTGAGCGACGCCGCCGGGTGGAAGCTAGTTTATTATAAATAGTAAGTAAATAGGAAGCTATAGTATACCTACATAAATAGTAGCCTATAAACTATTCTAGGTAATGAGCTTTGCCTATTCCTAGTTTCAACAAAATCGGTTGAGCCATTACGGCGTGATTGAACAACAAACATCCAAACATGCTCAGAAACTTTCGCATTTATAATATTAGTAGGTTAGTAGGAAGTTCGTTCCGAATTAGAGCAGCCCGCCGAGGTAACTCCGCCTTACAAAAGATCGCAGCCAAATAACATTATTTGTTTCAAATAGTGTTGTGTTCCTGCGGTGAGTAAGGTTGCCAGAGCTCTTTAGGGGCGGGGGGGTTCGGGGTTTGCAACGCGGGCGTGATGCCTCCGGTATTGCAATCCCTCATAGGCTACGGTAACCGCTTACCAACAGGTGGGCCGTACGCTTGTTTGCCACCTTAGTTGTATAAAAAAAAAAAAGAAGTAGCATGAAATATCGCACGCTGTTTGTACACGGATTTAGTCGCGTTTTACGCCCAATCGTAGCTCTAGATTTTTGGTCATTTTTATTGAAATAGTGACAACAAATCTACGCTTGACAATATCACAAGACTTCATGTTGATATTAGTCCGTTTTGTAAATGCAAGGCAAAAAATAATACCTACCATGATCTAAACTTTGTAATCTGACCTTTCGAGCTTTAGTTACTTACTGCATTCCAAGAACAGTTACTGCGAGAGAGGGATAGATGCAGCGATTCTATTAGGGAGAAAAGGAAGGCGACGTCAGACTTAAATGGTAAGGGTTTCATAGGAAAAGTACTTTCATGTCAGTGTCCACAACTTAGGGTGTTTTTCCCTAAATTTTGGGTATTTCTTGGTGCCTAGGGGAAAATATTTTGACAGTTTGTGACAGATCTGAGGAAAACTTCCACTAGAATGTAGAAAAAGTCTACAGTAAAAAGTATGATTTTGCAAAAAATATTTTAGGTATAATTTTTAGGGGAAAACGGGCAAATATTGTTATTGGCTATTTTCCTCTGAGTCTGGGGGAAAATCCAATTTCAGGGCTGGCAACACTGCTTCATGTAAAAAACCCAATGTCGCGCGGGCTGTCTAAGGTTTATGAACGTCTAAGATAAAATACCGAGTTTAGAATGTGCGCTTGATTTTTAATAGGTATTTTTAAGGTCAGGCGGTGCTAATCATCATCATTTCAGCCGTACGATGTCCACTGCATGGCCTCCCCCACAGACAGAGCGAATTCCTTATCATGTGGGGGGATTTGCCCATACTCAGCACGCTGGGCATGCGGGTTGGCGAGCGCAGTTAGAGCTATCGTTCTTAAAATGAGGGACGCTGCTGCCCATCCTAGCTTTCTTCCCTTAGTCGCCTCTTACGACATCCGCGGATAGGTAGATATAGAGGGGCCTATTCTTTAGCCGCGCCCCGCCACGGTCAGGCGGCGGTGCTAATGCACAAGCGAAATGTTATGAAGTTCGATGATTTTAAACAATCTCCGCGACTTCCGAAAAGTTTCAAACATTTATAGGAATGTGCACGAAGGGAGCTTAGGCTCCCTTTAGTTCTTTCACTACACTGATTCTTTCACCGAGGGTCATAGGCCCTTTTCAGGGCCACCATACCTTAACCTGGTCACTGACTTAAAACAGGATGACCGAGAAAGAATCAGTGATATGACAAGAAGAAGAAGGGGTGAATTCTGTATCTAGTTTTTTTATACTATTGACTGAGTTGGTAAACAAGCATACATCCCACCTGCTGCCTATGAACGTTGTTACCGTAGTCTATGAACGCTTGCAATACCAGAGGCTACATACACGCATTGCCGACCCTGAACCCATACTTTTTTTCGCTCATATTCTTTCTTTTTGAACTCGATTGTACACCAATGAGGCATATTGATGCACGGTTAAAATCTTGAGGACACCAGTGAGCATTCTTATTTAAGCGGCGATGGGCTTGCAACCTATCACGTCAGGAATACTCACTACTGGAAAATGTGGGCATGTGCCAACAATGTTTGGACGTGCCTCCGACTACACCCCTTAGACATCTTCAAGGATCTTGCAAAGAAGACTAAGAAAGTTTGTCTACCATGCTTAAGGATAAAAGTTTTTAAATTGTTTATTAGGTATTAGTAATTTTCGCTCTGTAGTAGAACCAACTTTCTTTTTACGAGTAAAAAAACGGACAGCCCTGTTATTTGTAAAGCTCTTTCTAAAACGCTGCGTCATTGCATTACAACCGGCCGAAAGTTCCCATGACTTGGCTTTATCTGGTTACCGTTAGAACCTCCTATTTCGGATTATATACATATAGCAATTATATTTATGCACATATTTTCTGTTCTTAGGGTACCGTACTTCATTTTGAAAAATTCTATGTCTGTCTGTCAAGACCCATTTTCTCAGAAACGGCTAAAGGTATCAACTTGAATTTTATACTATTAGGGAGGTCCCAAATGCACAAGCTCAGGTGAGCTTAAAGTGCCGTATATAGTATGTTTCTAGCTCAATGCATTAAAAAAGAAAAAAGATATAGCAATTAATGTCTAATTTTTGTATGGAAATGGCTGAAGATATAATTCGCTCTTTCGCCGATGGAAAATGGAGCTTGTCTAGACGTAGAGTCTCCTATTCAAAAACAGATAGGCCTTATTTAGTAAAAAGTAAGGATTATTTTGAAATGAATTTAAGATGGCATTGGCATATTTCTCGCCGTTTGAACACAGCTTCAGTGTGACGCCGATCGAACAAGGTGAGGCTCAGAAAGGAACACTCCATCCAAGCAGTGAGCTTGGATGGAGTGTTCCTTTCTGAGCCTCACTATAAGGCCCCATCTGAAAACCAGCGCCGCTTCACACCATTGGTGTGGACCGGCACCTATGCTGAGATGGGACCTATTTGGCGCACAACCACGCAGAGGGATCTATGTCTTGGGACAATGGTGCCTACCTACCTATCTGTTGTTCCTACATTGTTGCTTATGTCCCACTTCACAACTGTTTATACTTAGGTAGGTAGACTAGGTAGGGACATACCTTGTACCTACCTAATTTTCTTGTTTTATTATTCTTTTCTGTGTTTTTATGTGTCAAATAAATAATCATTCTATTCTATTCTACTATGCGGTCGAAAATAGGCTCAGTCTAGGCGCTAGGTAGGGTTCCATTCTGCTACAAACTGTGTCACCAGTCACCACGGCGAAATCAAAATGGCGATATCAAAATGACGAATCATACTAGGTACTAAGTTCTTAAATCTGCCGCGCCCTACTGGATTTTCAATTGGTCGCCTGCCACACTCCGCCGGTTTTTAGTTTCATTACAAATTAGGCGTTTTTTCGCGTCATAGCGTCACGTCGTTTTATTATCAACACTACTGACACTATGCCCCTCGACATCAAATTTGGTATTTTGTTTAGGCAGTGAAGTAATAAGATTTATGAGACGATCGCTTTTTTTATTCTTAATTGTTATAAGTACGGAGGTAAACAAGCTTACGGCCCTCCTGATGGTAAGTGGTTACCGTCGCCTATTGACATCAGCAACACCTGGAGCGTTGCTAATGCGTTGCCTGCCGAACCCCTCCCCCCTAAAGAGCTCTGGCAACCTTACTCACCGCAGGAACACAACACTATTTGAAACAAATAATGTTATTTGGCTAGCGAGGTACCTCCCCAGGCGGCCTGCTCCAATTTAGAGCAAGAAAATCTCGCTGTGCCCTACCTCCTCCAAAAATAAATGAAAGACAATAAGTCGCAAAAAACGTGATGGGTTTTTCTCTACTCTTTTTTCTTTTTGTTGATAGAACAAGCCCCTTATGGGATAGTATAACATCTTTAGGTATTATGAATCACCTTGTAATTTTATTTATTTAACGAAACCCACAATAACAGAACAAATAACAGATAATGTACGAAAACATGTGCCTAAAACAACCGGTTAAGTTATAAAGTCGTCGGCCGGTTAATGTGCTGGTGAACACTGGCCTTAGTATTATAGAATACTAACTAAAGAGGATTCTCGTGTACTACCACAAAATAGTTCTTTACAAAATAGCGAATAAATAATAACACCCAACAGTCACATATCAGAAACTACGAGTACCATGGTACCGCAACACCCAGACCGGGAAGAAATATTTGCAGGTCTTTCAAACATTCATGTCCCACAGCGTGAATCGAACCCGCACCCTATTGCGTCTCAGACTGGAACTCGCCCGATACGCCACCGAATTCGTTATCGTCGAATAAAATGCATAAGGTCGGCCGCTCCCTAATGTATTTTCAATCGGTCGCACACTCCGATGGTTTTCAGTTATTCCCAGCAAGGTTAGGTATATCGTGATGGGCCTCATCGAGCAAGCCTAAATCATGGTCATTTTCAGTCACACTGCTGGCGGAATATATCTTCGTTCCCGTATTGACAAAACAGTACGTGTGTGCACGAAAGGAGCCCAAGAGGCGCACTTTAATCCTTTCACTGCACTGATTCTTTCACCGACGGTCATAGGCCCTTTTCAGGGCCACCATACCTCAACCTGGTCACTGACCTAATGCAGGATGAGCAAGAAAGAATCAGTGACGCGACAAGCAAGCAACAGTATGCTACTGACAAATCATACAAAAATAGATAAGTTTTTTTTATTCGTTTCTGTTGTTTTTGCGACTATACTAAAAAGTCCTATGTTACAAAGTAAGAATCTGCAATTGCAATACTGTGTATGCTTAGTATATAATCGATATCATAATTATTCTAAAGTGCTGTAAATACATATTATGATAATAATAATAAAAAAATGATGTTTTTGCGACTATACTAAAAAGTCCTATGTTACAAAGTAAGAATCTGCAATTGACAGTATGCTTAGTATATAATCGATATCATAATTATTCTAAAGTGCTGTAAATATTATGATAATAATAAAAAAAAAAAGATAGCCGCCGCTATGCTCCGATGTTGTATCAAATCCACACCTATATAAGCCGGCCAGTCGACCGCCGCAAACCAAAGTTATAAAAACTTTAAAAATTGACGGCAAGAAGTACCTACTTCAATGCAAGTTAGAAATCACGTTTCACATGAGTTAACGCGAGACATTTTGAATCGATCAACGCAATGAGCGTTTTGAAATTTTACAATTATGCACTGTTTCGCTGTGCATTCGTTTGAAAACAACACACTTTCCGTTATAGCAAAAAATTATCAATCTAGCACAATCGAGCGTTCTCTGAAAATGTATGTCAATTAAACCACAAAAGTCAAAAATTCTATTAAATTCAATAGGATCTGAAAAGGCGCACAGTAAGTCTCGAAAGGGCTTGCATAATTTGAGTCTTTTGGGTTGAGTTGAGACCCTGGGTCCGTGGGGAAGCGGGGCCCTCTGCGTTTCAAAACTATCGGGGTCGGCAATGCGTGCTTGATGCCTCTGGTATTGCAAGCTTTCGTAGGCTATGGTAGCCATTTACTAACAGGGTCAAATTAGTTGAATATGAATAAAAAACAAAAAATTAAAAAACATTTTGTTCAGAAGCAAAATACGAGCGGCATGACAAGCGGCTAAGACGGCGACGAGTGACAATACCACACTCACTACATCTCTGCCTTCCCTTGCCACTTCCCACGCCACTCGTGGAGTATGTGGCAGCGGGGTAAGGAGAGAATAGAGTTTCCAATGTAATTTCAAAACAAATAAAACAACTCGTTGATCAAGAAGCAAGATCGAATGCAGCGCTGCAATTTACGTTTTTTGTTCGAGAAAAATGAAAGTAGGTTTGTCTAGCCGAGAAATAGACACAGACTATTAGAAATAGTTTGTTCACTCCCTAATATTGATTCGTCGTAAGTACGCATTTACGGCGCATGTCGTAATAACGCGCGTTGAAGAGTTTGAAACAAAAAAAAACGCCAATTGAGTTGATACCCCCTACAAACGATGAGTTCACTTAAAAAGTGAGTAAAGTACAGTTGAGCCGCTTTCGGAAGAATACTCAGAAGTTAATATTTTGTGTGCCAGCACGGTGGTTATGGTTATTTGGTGACATAAAGTCAGTTATACGGTCACGCGGCCATGTTCAGAATTAATATGTCATTAGCGTTTGACAAACTTGTGGAACGTATGTCATGAATCTCCATACTTTGTCTATCGTTTTCGTATCACGCTACCTAGTTCACGATAATTCTAACAACCCTATATGTAGTGTGACGAACTGACACGAAAGAAATGCAGCTCCATAAAATTAAGTCCGCCTCTTTCTAGTGTTGACGATAGTTATCGAGCCGATAAAGTTAGTGCCTGATATGAGAGATAAACATTACAAATTACATTTTAGGCTACTTTCTGAAATGGCGATTGCTTAGAACTGAAGTAGCCATCTTCGTTGAGCTATGTTTGTGTCTCATAGGAAAAATGTACTGGTTTTGCTCTTGCGACAATGTTGCACTGCATGCCGATGTTGGAAAATATTGATCCTTGCGACAGGTTCAAAATTGCAGTTTGGATTCGTTTTATCGGTTTCGTACCTTATTGGAAAAAAACGGAACCCTTATAGGATCACTTTATTGTCTGTCTGTATGTCAAAACCCTTTTTCTCTGAAATGGCTAAAGGTATCAACTTGAAAATATGAACTATTTAACCGACTTCCAAAAGGAGGAGGTTCTCAAGTCGGCTGTATTTTTTTTTGTTTGTATGTTACTCGATATCTCCGTCAATAGTAACCCGATTATGATGATTCTTTCACTGGTGTATAGAGTATGATCCCGGGGTGGTCCCATTTTAATTTCATTCCTGAGGGATTGCAACTTGTCCCGTAAAAAATAAAAAAACGTCATCTTCTCTTGAAATCACCACTTGCCGATATTTTTTTTTGTCGACTTTGGTATAGTATGGTTATCCCCGCGACTTCGTTCGGTTGCTGCTATTTTTACATAAACTTTAAACTTAGGGGTTGTGTGTCTGGAATTTCTTTCTGTGCACCCATACGTTACAACAGGAAGCTACCCTGCAAATTTCATACTCTTAGTAGGCTCTGCGTTGATTTTCAAAGAGAATAAAACCACTATGTTTGATTGTCAGTCAGTCAGTCAGTACCGTAAGAGTTATTATTGATGATGAATGGATGTCATAGTTACTTTTGTTTTTTATTCGAAAGTGTAGGTAGCCAATGTCATCCTCAGTAGGTAAGGAAAACGCAAAGAGGTTGATAACAAAAAAAAGAGGTTGATATTAATCTTGTAGATATTCAGGAATTTGAAGTCGGTTTTTAGTTTTTGTAAAAAATATCTTATTTTCTATACAAATCAAGTTTCTAGCTCAATGGATTAAAAATATATGACAGCTGAATGTCTAATTTGTATGGGAATGGCAAAAATTCCAAACCTCTAGGGTACTTTCCAGTTACCTCACAATTCTAAAATTTGGAATGATACGAGCTTTTGTGTCATAAATAAAGCATAAAATCTAAAAAGTTTTAACCCCTAAAATTGGATTGCAATGTTTATGGGAAAATGAGGTTGAAATGAAACTCGAAAAGGGCTCTAACGATTTCAAAATAATTTACATATTGTTGGTTTTTGCGGTCAAGAAATATATATCTTGCAGATTAATTTCAGATCCGTGTGGAACTATTACGAGATAAAGCTATATTTGCGGTCAATATCATACAAATTACAATGAACTAGGTATGTGAGCGACCGCAAAATATAAGTTTGTCGCTTCCTACACTTGGAATTTTGATTTTCTGACCCCACGGAAGCCTCAGGGCGCGAGTTCTCGCACTTGACCGTTTTTTTTTGGACTTACTTACTGCGACATCTGCTATTCTTTGTCCAGTTCTTCTTGTCGTATCACTGATTTTTTCGTAGTATAGTACATTGGTGCTCGACCGGGATTCGAACCCACGACCTTTGGATCTCTGATCTGTAAGGTATTAAAGGTCTAACGATACCGATCGGTATCATAATTCCTACCTCCTATTAATATTACAAGATAAATGCGAAAGTTTGTGGTTCAGTCGGGCCGTAAGGGCTCTTCCGATTTCGATGAAACTTGGAATAGATACAGTTATAAACCTAGAAAAGAATATAAGCCACTTCATATCTTTATTCTATACACGAACAAAACCACAGGCGCTAACTAGTAATACATAAAGGAACCGGGTAAAATATATTATTTTAAAATAGAGCAAGGGACTGCGCATTTAAAAACCGTCAAAACACAATTTTCGATAAAAACAAATATTTTCCTCGAACAAACAACAGTTCTATTTTGAAACGAGATAACGACCGATACACGAACCTCTGACCGGGGCGTATCATTTCGAAAATGTTACGTAAGCGAGATAGCCTTATCGTGTTTTTGAGTTGAAAAAACGTTTTTAGGGTTATGTGCTAGCGCAGAGCCGAGTTGCTAGCTGGTCAATTTCATTCGGACTGTGGACCAAACGGCTATAGTATTGTGTTTTTGAGTTGAAAAAACTCTTCTAGGGCTATGTACCTACTTACTAGCGCAGAGCCGAGTTGCTAGCTGGTCAATTTCATTAGGACTGTGGACCAAACGGCTATAGTATTACCGTGTTTTTGAGTTGAAAAACTCTGCTAGGGCTATGTACCTACTTACTAGCGCTGAGCCGAGTTGCTAGCTGGTCAATTTCATTCGGACTGTGGACCATACGCCTATAGTATTACCGTGCTTTTTGAGTTGAAAAAACTCTTCTAGGGATATGTACCTACTTACTAGCGCAGAGCCAAGTTGCTAGCTGGTCAATTTCATTCGGACTGTGGACCAAACGGCTATAGTATTGTGTTTTTGAGTTGAAAAAACTCTTCTAGGGCTATGTACCTACTAACTAGCGCAGAGCCGAGTTGCTAGCTGGTCAATTTAATTCGGACTGTGGACCAAACGGCTATAGTATTGTGTTTTTGAGTTGAAAAAACTCTTCTAGGGCTACGTACCTACTTACTAGCGCAGAGCCGAGTTGCTAGCTGGTCAATTTCATTCGGACTGTGGAACATACGGCTATAGTATTACCGTGTTTTTTGATTTGAAAAAACTCTTCTAGGGCTATGTACATACTTACTAGCGCAGAGCCGAGTTGCTAGCTGGTCAATTTCATTATGACTGTGGACCATACGGCTATAGTATTGCCGTGTTTTTTTAGTTGAAAAAACTCTTCTAGGGCTATGTACATACTTACTAGCGCAGAGCCGAGTTGCTAGCTGGTCAATTTCATTATGACTGTGGACCATACGGCTATAGTATTGCCGTGTTTTTTTAGTTGAAAAAACTCTTCTAGGGCTATGTACCTACTTACTAGCGCAGAGCCGAGTTGCTAGCTGGTCAATTTCATTGGGACTGTGGACCAAACGGCTATAGTATTACCGTGTTTTTTGAGTTGAAAAAACTCTTCTAGGGCTATGTACTTATTAGCGCAGAGCCGAGTTGCTAGCTGTTCAATTTTATTAGAATTTCGGACCCTATCGATTATAAGCCAAACTAAATTGTTACTAGAGCCTTTATTATGACAGAATAGCTTTCGCCCATGGCTTGGCTCGTGTGCTACCTACCATTTAGCACAGTTTACCCACCGGCCACCCGCTCTTCAACTATATTATATACATGCAAATAATGTGCATTACAATTTATATTTTACAAGGTGATTCATAATATGTATGCTATCCCAAAAGGGTCTTTTTCTACACCCAATTGGCAATAAAGTTTGTTTCTACGATTTTTGGAAATTACACATTTTTCATTGAAAAATCTGTTGAATTAAACAATAGCAATCTTGATGCCGAACTTCTCGTACGTTTAGTAATTTTAGTTATGTTAACAAAAAATTAACAAATTATGGGAACACAAATGTACATATTAGTTTTTTTTTTCAATAATATTATTTCTGTTGTTGATAGGATAACCTCCTTTTGGTATGGTATTCATGTTATGAATCACCTTGTATTCTACAATACATACAATAACTTTCAAATGATCGCCATAACCTTTACCACAGTGAGGTTACAATAAATCCCTGTGCGCAGGATTGGCTTAGGTCACGGATAGCTGAACCTGGAACCGGTATCAATACCGGTTCGGAGGCATACATAACCTATCCTATCTGTAAAAGAAAGGGGTTAACTTTTTACTATTGAACCTGGGATATTGGCTACAACGTAAAATTGCGAAATCGCGGCCGTTTATAAAAACGTAATACCTAAATAAAGGACATCAATGCAGTGAAAAAAAAATTAACAAAATTATAATTCTTAGGAATACAGATAATCTTCATTTACCGAACTTCATTAGATTTTTTGAATTGATTTGATGGCTATAAGCCACCATATTGGATTTTTTACTGATTTAGAAGATACACTTGTCTGACTCCCACATCCCACTTAGCTATTTAGTTTTGCCATATTTTTTAAATTACGCCTCACTTTCATCTTGGTATTCTACATTTCAATGTATTTGACGTTGTGTTTGTACAACAAGGAACGCAGACCTATGAACTAAAAAACGGAAACGGGGCCCTCCGGGTTTTCAAAAAGATATCAGGGCGTCTGATCGAAGCGACGCGTGACCCGAGAGCTGGCTCTTATTTGGCCCAGCGAATTAGCATTGCCATCCAGCGTGGCAATTCCGCCAGCGTCTTGGGGACGCTTCCGACTGGTCTGGATCAGTTGAGCTATCTATAGATCGTTTGTAACGGTCTTTAGATGGCTCAACTGTTTCTTGTGTATTTTGTAAATATTAACTTGTATTAGTTTTAAGTTTCTTTCTGTAAATAAAATTTATCGAATGGTTGAACTAATGATATATTTTTTTGTTACAGGTACAAAATAGATCTTATTAAACCCACCAGAAGGATTACATTCCAATCTAGAAATCTAGTAAACCTACTCGAAATCAAGTACCTTACCTGAAATTATTTAAGAAGAAATTAGGATAGAAACTTTTATAAAAATTGACCAAAATTTTCTACCAAACTTTAATGAAACTTTCCTGTAATCCTGCCTTAGATATACCAAAGCCTTTAGATTAGTGTTAGAAGAATTACTGTTTTGTTGGAAAGAGAACTAAGAACGATTTGAAGATGATGCCTCAACAGTACTGCCTGAGATGGAAACATCACCACTCGAATGTACAGAATATGTTCGCGCAGCTGTTGGAAAAAGGTTAGTAAAGAAAGATGACGTTATGGTACGAGTTCCTTGCTGCGTAAGTACACGCAACGTACAAACGCAGACGTTACATTGTAATGCAGTGCGTATGTGCGCACGCAGTGCAGCAAACGCACTATAGTAAGTACTACGACCAAAGTTAAGCGCCTCGGCAAAGTTCGTTCGTAGTTTAAAGAGCGAGACCGAGATGCCGATATGAAAGACGAGTACAATACCCAGACAAAATGTATTTGCAGATTATGCAAACATTAGTCCCGCAGCGGGGATCGAACCTTGCGTCTTAGACGGGCACTCGCCCGCTGCGCCACTGAGGTCGTCAAGTTTAAACACTATCGTAAACGTATCGTTTAAACATATCTATATATATATATCGCTTTAGACCGAGCTTAATTAGTTTTTATAATGAGTAAAATACACTGTCACTTAGGTAATATAAGTTTCGTGTAATAGATAGTGAAGACGGTGTTTCCGTTCCGTCCCGTGTCTCACTCTTCTCAGTAGGTAGTTAGTTTCGCACTCAGTCACCTACAAAAGTGTAAAACTATATTAAGTTGCGTACGGTGGCGGTACACAACTAAATAGTAGTTTTGTACATTTCAATGTATTAGACGTCTGCGTGTGTGTTTGCGCTTCGTACCTACATACGCGGCAAGGAACGCGTTCCTTTAATTAATGTATAGTGTAGTCGGTCGGCACCAGCACAGAAACGCAGAGCTGCCCTGTCTTCGAGAATCTTCGTGCGCATATTGCCTGTAGATTTAAGATGCCGCGTGAACTGAACAGGATGACTGGTAGAAAATGCTTAAGCATTAAATCCTCCTTACACTATGTTTATGTGTGAAAGTATAAATAAACTTGGGATGTGCCTCATCTTTCGATCCGGTGGTCATAGGTTCAAATCCCGGTCGTGAACCACAGATTTTACTGTTCGAAATCGCGCTAACAAACGGTGAAGGCATCGTGAGGCGGCTTAGTTCAGGCTTAGTAAGTTTATCTTCAACATGAAACTTGAAATGATGGTTATTTTTGGAAATAAAAACCTCGACAAGACGAGTTATTTTTAAACATGCAATAAATCAAAAAAGATAATCTATTCGGCACCGTATTGTATAATATTATTCTCAAAATTTTGAATTTTAATGACGCGATTTCTCTTTTTCTTATCTTAGATCAAATCGAATCGAATCTAGAAAAAGCAATGAAAATTATAATTTTAGATTTTGTTCCTGGTTGGTTTTTTGGTTTGTATAATGACTACAGACGGCGGCGCGTGGTGTCAAAAAACTAATACCTATACATTTTAAAACAAAATTCTGAATGACCTATCAGACAGAGATAACATACGTATAATAAAACAGTAAATCAAAAAATTATGTATCTACATATATATGTTTTTTTAATAATTTAGGAGATCATAAATAAAATGTTGCAAAAACAATTTTCAATCGGAAGACTTTGTCTTTCTGTCTGTTCTGTACTAATCTCATAAAGACACACCAGAAACATAACAAACAAAGAAACATAACATTTCGGTTCTCGAATGGCCGATGGACCGATGACATTGTGAAGGTTGCTGGAAGTGGATGAAGAAGGTTTAAGACCTTTCATCATGGCACTCTTTAGGGGGCCACCCCTAAGTCCAGCAGTGGACAACATCAAGCTGATGATAATGATATCAGACAGAACTAGTTACGTTGCAAAATTGAGAAGTCCATTCGAATCGTCGTGAGGTCTACTTGACCTCACGACGATTTCGAAAAAAAAAAGTTGTTTGCTCGGAGTAATGATAACAGACTACAGAGCACAACTTACTTTGTACAGGCAAGTTCCCTCGTGTGAAGCAAAAGGAGTCTTTTACAAAAAAGATTCATTCAATGAAACTGCTTCTTTCGAAAACGAGGCTTGACGACTTCTAGACTTGTTCTTGCTTTGTTAGAAGAGGGATCGCTCCGAAATAGCTCAATCGTACTAGTGTTCTTGTTCGTTCTGTCTGTCGGACGTAGACGGACAAAATAATATTGTTCCTCATTCATTCTAATAGATCAATCAACGAAATGAACTGATGGGATTAACAAAACGCGTGTGATCATGGTTATTTCGTGACGGATAAGTTTTTTTCTTATTGTTTCTGCTGTAAAATGTACTAGAGTGAAGCGCGTTCTAGTTCAGAGGTCGGAAATACAGTCACTAGTACATCGTTCAGGTACTTGACAAGACTAGGTCGTTGTTGTAAGGAATATCGAATATTTCGGCTATTTATTTATTATAATTTTCGGCTATGCTGTCGTGGGATGAATTTTGAGGGAAAATTTGACAGATTTGACAGCTATTTTAGTAATGTCAGTCAGTAGAGTGAAAATAATATTAATGACTTACATTGCCAGGGTAAAATGCATTGCCTAACCTGAAATGATTCGCCCCTTAATTAAGATCATTGCCGCGCGCGCCATAGTTACCTAGCTAGAGTTTAAGTGTCACCGTAATCGTACTCTTACCTCTATAGCTTGCTGTTTATTTCTCTATCATGTTACTCAAATGACTAAAATCTAAATAAAACGTATTACGGTATCGGAGAATTAATTTAGAAGAGTCTAAAAATAGATTGTAAGATTTAAAATCTAAAATTCTAATACAGCAGCTTTTACGACCGGTTTTAGGAGAGGGGTTAACGTGGTAGGTATTAAAAAATTAACTAGATTCAAATTCGTTTTTGAAAGAATTACGGTACAGCCAGCGGCTAGAGTCCACTAGGACGGTAGGTGCGGACTAGGGCGTCAGTAGTGAATGTAGTTCGATTGCTTTACCTAGTATCCTAAAGTTATATAATATTAAGTTATAAATATGGGCCAGTCGTCATTTCTTGTAAATTATGTAGGTGTACTTTAAGTTTCCTGAAAAAAAAAAGATTAGAGAGTCTGTAACTACGGACGCTACAGTTGGCAGAGCCTTACTTCAGAACCACATATTATTATTTTTTGAAGTTTTTTTCCCTTTCGGGCTGGCTATGGCATCTAGGCCTTACCGCCAAGTCTTACGTTTATATTTCTTCGTAGTTATTTTTATCTTTCTTCATCATTTTACTTCTTAGTCATGGTCAAGTCACCGTCAAGTTAAGTCTAATTCAGTTTTAGTAAGATAAGATGGTGGCTATTTTACTAAAACCTCAAGGGACCACTTGGCGCTAACTCGAAAAATGACGATACACGCAATCATTTCATTTCACTTCACTTGTGCGATTTACTCAAACAATATTACGCAAAACACCACCATAATCACATAATATTATTCAATTAAACACTAGTTTTGTAAAATAAATTCTCAAGTTCCCGCCAAAAAGTCCCTCAGAACCACAAACATCCGTCACTATAGTTTTTTTAGGCTCTCTGCAGTCGGCAGACAGACTATACAAGGTGATTCATAGTATGTAGGCTATCCCGAAAGGAGCTTATTCTACACCCAATAAAGCTTATTCTACTAATTTTGGTAATTTTAAGTTTTTCACAAATAAAGAATGATAGCGGAAATGATGAATCACCATATGGACGTCCAACGATAAAAAAACACATTTTATATGTAGCCCGACCCGCACGATATCTAATGTTAGGTAACTAGAATCTAAAATTAGAGACTAGTCTAAAAATAGACGAGTTTGTTAATCTTTAGAGAGCGAAAGTTGCCGTGTGGCAGTGTTTTTGCGTAGTAGGCTGACCTCCAGAAACCGTTAGGCCTATAGCCGTACGAAACCAGATTAGAAATTGTGTGGGAAACAATTAATTTAAATAAATCGCAGTGCCCTTTCTAAAAGGACATAAACATACACAATAATACAAAGAAAGAATAATATATTAAGCTAATTGTCATTAAAAGCCTAAGCTTTGGCTTTGGCTTTACATTTCACATGCTTATGCATGTGAAATTTGCACGAAAGGAGCCACTAAGGCGCACTTCAATCCTTTCACTACAGAACAGAAGAGAACTTTATCTATTCCAAGTTTCAGCGAAATCGGTTGGGCCGTTATGGCGTGATTCAACAAAGTCAAAGTCAAAAGGCATTTATTTCAATAAAATCACTAGGATCACTTTGAAACGTCTTAGAAACTAGGTGAACTAGGTGAACTAGGTGAACAACAAACATCCTCACAAAATTTCGCATTTATAATATTAGTATCCCCCCGTACGCCAAGAACATGTCTTGGAGATCTAGGAGGCGATCCTCCCATCCCCAGTTTGTGAGGATTTTTGGATGTTTGTGGTTCAATCACGCCGTAACAGCTCAGCCGGTTTCGATGAAACTAAAATATAGCCTATGTTACACAGACTGGCCTCATAGCTCAGTTGGTAGTAACTCTGCCTTCTGCGCTAGAGGTAGCGGGTTCGATTCCCGCACTGGACAAACATTTGTGTCTAACACAGGTGTTTTTTCTGTCTGAGTGTTAAATATATATTATATCTATTATGTATATCAGTCTCTGGTACCCATAGTACAGGCTATGCCTAGTTTGGGATCAGTTGACTGTGTGTGATATGTCCGGAATATTTATTTATTATTTATTTTATTATTTATTTATTACAGGGATAGTGTAATAATTTTTAAGCTTTCTAATAGTGAAATAATTTTTAAGAATCGGTTTAGTAGTTCCAGAGATTACCCCCTACATACAAACAATCAAATAACACCTCCTTATAATAATAATAATAAATATTCCGGACATATCACACATTGTCAACTGATCCCAAACTAGGCATAGCCTGTACTATGGGTACCAGAGAATGATATACATAATAGATATATATTTAACACCCAGACACAGAACAAACATCTGTGTTAGTCACAAATGTTTGTCCAGTGCGGGAATCGAACCCGCGACCTCTAGCGCAGAAGGCAGAGTTACTACCAACTGAGCTATGAGGCCAGTCAAAATATTAGTGTAGATTACTGTAGATATGGCCTACCTATCCCTTTGTCGTAGTTCTTATAAGATTTCCCTCCTGCTCACACAGGGTGCAATTTCAAAACGTATCCAACATGGCTATTAATAGAAAATCGATATTCCATTTTCCGCCGGAAGCTACGACCTAGATCAATCTAGGAGGCTAAAAACTAGATTTTACACTGTAGGATCTATCTAAAATGGAAAATATTTCTTTGACTGGCCTCATAGCTCAGTTAGTAGTAACTCTGCCTTCTGCGCTAGAGGTCGCGGGTTCGATCCCCGCACTGGACAAACATTTGTGTGATAAACACAGATGTTTGTTCTGTGTCTGGGTGTTAAATACTTATCTATTATATATATCAGTCTCTGGTACCCATAGCACAGGCTATGCCTAGTTTGGGATCAGTTGACCTTGTGAATATGTCCGGAATATATTTATTATTTATATAAGGCTCAAGACTTTTATTCCCACGAATGGTAAAAATCCTCTCAGATCTCCAGGCGATCAGATCCTTGAAGATGTCTAAGGGGGTAGTCAGAGGCACGTCCTATCATTTTGCACGTGACCCTTAGCAATCGTTAACCGAAAGCGCTTGACATCTGTATGGGATAACATTTTAGCCACAAGGGAAATAATTATAAATCATTTTCAAATTCCATAGATTATTATCTGTGGAATTTCTTCTTCTCATTCGCGATAACGATCTAAATGGTTTATAATATTAAAAAATCTGACTCTAGCCTTTCACACACGGCAGCTATAATGTAAAAATATATATTATAGCACGATACATCTCATTACATCTTTCCATAGAAACTGTCAGAAGATACGAAGATGTAAAAAGATACATTATAGCTGCCGTGTGTGACGCGCTTCAATCAAATGACACTCATTCATGTTATTGAAAGTTTTATTGCGAAACATCTAAATATATTGCAAAACCAAAACTAGCTACCAAATAAAAAATCTATTGATTAGATTGTTATCATTTGGACGAAATTAATTCAGACTGCAATAATCGTCTGGCTTTCTATTTCTAATATCTAATAATAGATTTACAAATGCAGTTTTCGGAAATGTCGGTCACTAGAATAAAATATTAGACTGGTATAAAATGAATGTTGCCGTCCAAGGACGAATGTTGGTCTACTAAAGCTAAACTGAATGCGACGACGTGGGTGATGTGAACCGCCGCGGCGCCGCCCTTAAAATAAATTGTGATTATGCATCCTTTTGTTGTAATGAAATTAAAAATCAGTGCTAAAAATTATAGATAGCTCTCAGAATTAGCAAGTTGAAGTGGCAGTGGGCATATAGCTCGCAGAACCGACAACCGTTGGGGAGTAAAGGTTCGCAATAGCGACCACGAACAGGCCTTCCAACAGGAAGGCCCTCCACCCGATGGACCGACAGCATTGTGAAGGTTGCGGGAAGTTGGTGGATGGAAAAGGCTCAAGAACGTTCGTTGTGGAACTCTTTGGGAGAGACCTATGTCCAGCAGTGGACTTTATACAGGAAGATGATGCGAAAAATGATGTAGCAAATGCTGACGTGGTATATTTTGGTGAAAATGTATGGTATCCATATTTTTGTTTTACTTGTTTATATCGGGAGCCGACTGACTCCCTCTCATCAGTAAGGGCATTCAAGTGCTAACTTTTAATCTCATCATCATCATTTCAGCCGTACGACGTCCACTGTTGAACATGGCCTCCCCCACAGACAGAGCAAATTCCTTATCATGTGGGGGGATTTGCCCATACTCACCACGCTGGGCATGCGGGTTGGCGAGCGCAGTTAGAGCTATCGTTGTTAAAATGAGGGACGCTGCTGCCCATCCCCTAGCTTTTTTCCCTTAGTCGCCTCTTACGACATCCGCGGATAGAGATATGGAGGGGCCTATTCTTTAGCCGGGGCCACCACGGCCATTTAATATCATAGACCCTGAAAATGACCGTCGGTGAAAGAATCAGTGTAGTGAAAGGATTAAAGTGCGCCTTTTAGAGGATCCGTTCGTGCACATGTCACGTATCTTCGAATTTTGAGGTTCTAGGACATGCAGGTTTCCCCACGATGTTTGCCTTCACTGTTAGAGCACTAGTATACATTACACGCACATACATTTTCGGAAAGGAAAATTTATTGGTGCACGACCGGGATTCGAACCCACGACCTGTGGATCGGAAGGCGGGGCCTCTACCACCACTCCGCCAGTGCTCTCCACGTGTACATTCGTACTTATTTTGTTATTGAATTTAAACTTTGAATAGGTACTGTTAATTTTTCGTTCAAACGATGTACTTATTAAGTTTTTGTATCATGGAGGACTTTAACCTGTAGATATTTTGTAAAGTAAATATCTATTGAGCGCCGAGCCGTTATCATTTTTAAAATGTGGTCTAAAATAAAGATAATGTTTCCTTGTTTCATTATAGTACATGCAAATGTATGTAGGTACTTTAAATAGTAGTGCCTTTTAACATGCACCAGGCCGCTACGCCGCGCGCATTTTAAAAATCACTACTATTTATTCGCCAACGGTTGTCGGTTCTGTATTTTTTTTTAATACAAAATTGGCTAACGTTAGACCATGATTTCACCTGATGTTAAGATGTGTTCTGTAGTACGTTTGCCTAGAAGAAACCTATTCACTCTACTCTTGAAGACACCCAAATTATAGGTATTCGGAAACACAGACGCCGGCAAAGAGTTCCACTCTTTGGCTGTCAACATTATAAAGGTAGAAGCAAATCGCTTGGTGCGGCAAGGTGCATGGCCCATTGCTACTTCAACTTGTCTTACTGTGAGAGCTATGTGACTTTGGTTCTTGTACAGATTTGATCGTTTCTCATTTTATCATGTAGTGAAAACCCGAGCATAGCTTTCTTCATAGCCCGTTGTACGACTTTGAGCTTGCTTCCTTGACGTATCACTGATTCTTTCTTTCTTTCCTGAAAAGGGCCTATGATCGGTAAAAGAATCAGTGTAGTGAAAGCACAGACTACTAAGGCACTTTAATCCTTTCACTACCGAGTGAAAGGATTAAAGTGCGCCTCTTAGAGGCTTCTTTCTGGTATGTTGTAAAAAAACACGGAGGTTCAGAGCCAACTGGGGGTAGATATTTATTACTCTACGTGCAGCGCACTACAACTACCTGGGATAATATTGACTACAACTACCTTACAGAAGATCGCAGCAAAATAACATTATTTGTTTCAAATAGTGTTGTGTTCCTGCGGTGAGTAAGGTTGCCAGAGCTCTTTAGGGGGAAGGGTGTTCGGGGTTGGCAACGCGTGCGTGATGCCTCTGGTATTGCAACGGTAACCGCTTACCAACAGGTGGGCCGTATGCTTGTTTGCCACCTCAGTTGTATAAAAACACTGGGATAATTCCCAGTGCAGGTAGTTGTAGTCAATACATAACACTTTCGTACACAAGGATCATTAATTTGAGCTTGTGTGATGTCAATATTTAACGACCAAGTCTCAGTGCCATATGTTATCATCACTGTCAAAGTTAATTTAAGTATTTAAAAATAAACTGTAGTGTAATGAAGAATATCAAAAGTCGTCTCCTCTTTACAGAAAGGTTCTGCGATGTCACGCTGTACTGTTCACCGAGCTTCGCGTCGCAAGTACCGAATAAGGACACTGTAGAGCCGCAGAGCATTAGAGGCGTGTCGCTCAGGGCACACAGGTGGGTCCACCACTGTTCTTCTTTATTCTATCGTGTTATTGCGGACTTCACCGTTTGGACGTTGATGATGATGATGATTCTACCTGTTACTTACTGTAACTAACCTATAACCGCCGTGATGGCCCCGCCTGACTTATAGGCCCATATCTACCTAACGTGAATGTCGTAAGAGGCGACTAAGGGAAAAAAGCTAGGGGATGGGCAGCAGCGTCGCCTATTTTAACAACGATAGAGAGCACTGGTGGAATGGTGGAAGTCGCCCTGCCTTACGATCCACAGGTCGCGGGTTTGAATCACGGTGATGCGCCAACGGATTTTCCATTCAGAAAATTTATGTGCGCTCTAGTGCTCAAACGGTGAAGTTTTCCGGCATCGTGAGGAAACCGGCATTTCGTAGAACCTAAATATTCTAAGACATGTGACATGTGCATTGTGCACGAAAGAAGCCTCTTAGAGGCGCACTTTAATCCTTTCACTACACTGATTCTTTCACCGTCGGTCATAGGCCCTTTTGAGGGCCACCACACCTCAACCTGGTTAAATATAAATAAATAAATAAACCTGGTCACTGACCCAATACAGATTGACCAAGAAACAAATAGTGACTCGACAAACAATTAAGCAGTTACGAACTTATGGCATCACAGAGATCAAGCTCATTAGAAATTCGTTTGGAATTTAACAAGGCCGTTGCTGATTGTAGTTGTTGTGACTAGTATTTAAAGATACCTGCATTCCTTAACTTATGCTGTCTCCGGGGGACAACTGACAGTGACAGATAACAGATGACACCTGAGATGGAGAGATACTCTCTGGGAGTCAGTCAGTCTGTGGTCAAGCCGGCACGAGCAGGCGCGCGGAAAGTCACTGGGAGATATTATAAGTGATATGATAACAGCGAGGGAGTTGTCCTGCTAGGAACCAGCGTGGTGTAAGGTACATTCTACAGTAGTGATAAACTATTCTTTGAGCAATCCTTAAGATCCTTGTGCTTCCTTCCAGGGTGGTGTTAGCAGCGTGCTCGGAACTCCTCGGGACACTGCTCGGCGCTCACGAGGCGCACGGCGAACCGGTGCTCGTGATAGACGGCGCCGAACCCAAGCACCTGAAGGCGTTGCTCGACTACATGTATACAGGCGAGATGAATGTGCACCATGTGAGTATTATGTGTAAAATATATGTGTTTATCACTAGCTTCCGCCTGCGGCTTCGCTCGTGTGGTACCCTTTACGTTATTCTAGGATTTTTTTACCAAATTTTCATCAAGATCGGTTGAGCCGTTTAGTCGTGAAAACTTTACAAATAGACAGATAGAGAATTACTATAGGCTAGTTTTTATGCGGGTACCAAGCGAGCGAAGCCGCAGAGAGAAGCTAGTGACAAACACATGATGTTTCGCACATCTTCCGCATTTATATTAGTGTGAAAAGTGACTGCCCGCGTTCTACGGAGAAAGTGTCAAGAAAATGGCCATTGTTTTTATAATAATACTAGTTTCAGCCCGCGGCTTCGTTCGCGTGGTACCTACATGTAAAAGTAGCCTATATGATATTCTAGGTAAAGAACTCTATGTATTCCAAGTTTCAACGAAATCGATTGATCCGTTACGGCGTGATTGAACAACAAACATCCAAACATCCTCACAAACTTTTGCATTTATAATATAGGTAGGACGACGGGCATGAACCACTCTAAGTTACTTATAAAAGCCTTCGATAAACAGTACACAAACCGTATCCTAGCGCTAAATAAGACCAATCTTCGTATCATTGTTAGAGCCTTAACTGGACACTGTTGTCTTAATAAGCACATGTTCAAACTAAGGCTATGCGACACACAAACCTGCAGGCTATGCAAGGAGGCGGACGAAACGCCTCTACACCTGCTAGGTGAGTGCAGAGCACTTATGCTCAAACGTAGCATCCATTTGGGAAAGCACATCCTCAGCCCAATGGAGCTAAAGCAACTCACCCCAAAGAAAATCCTTCAGTTTCTAACAACTGCTGGGCTTTGCGGTGAACTTTAAAGGCCCTGTAAAGGGGCTCCACAAATAAAGTGGCGATCACAATAGGCCACTTGTGGCCGCAGTGACACCATAGCCACAAAAAGTAAATAAAAAAAAAAAAAAATAGGTAGGACGACGGAAAAATTATAGTCGATTCTATTGTTTCAGTCGCAGCTGGCGAGTCTCCTCAAAACGGCCGAGGAGCTGAGAATCAAAGGACTCACAGACATCAGATGGAACAACAAGGATGAGCCCCCTGATTGTGCATCAGGTAACATACCATACACATTTTATAGAAAAATAAGTAAAATACCTACTGTACTAGCTTCTCCACGAGCAGCCTGTGGGTAAGTTATACGCAAAAGCAGTTCAGCGCCCTTCGCGTTCAGTATAATAACGCATTCAGGGTGCTGGTGGGGCTGCCCCGGTTCTGCAGCGCGTGTGGACTGTTTCTACAGCACCATGCGCAAACGGTGCACATCCCTGGGGCGCAGAATCAGGGCCAGCTCCAACAGCATACTGAATGTGTTGTCAACCAGGTTCGACTGCGAGTACCTAAACCATTGCGGTATGGTACATGCGCAGTACCTGAAGTAGACTCCACCTACTCTACCTACTTACCTTCCAGTTCTGCATTCTGCAATAATAATTATAAATAATATGTGTGATATGGACTATGTTAATTGTCTGAAATAAATGATTTATATATAAATTGCTGTAAACATTGTATTTGCAACACTGCGGCGCCGGCGCCCGGTTCGTGGTCGCCATTCGAGAACCTTTACTCCCCAACGGCTGTCGGTTCTGCGAGCTATATCGCCTGCCCAGGCCCACTGCCAATTCAACTTTCTAATTCTGAATGCTATGTCGGTGACCTTGGTTCTTCTTCGGATTTCCTCATTCCAGATCTTATCACGGAGTGAAACTCCGAGCATATCTCTCTCCATGGATGTTGTTAAATGTGTTTCTTTTCTTGTATTAAATGTGTTATTTCCGAAAGGCGCAGTCGCTACCACAACCGTCCCGAAGCCAGACAACCCTGACACGCAAACCCGGGAGCCCGAGCCCAAGCCGAAGCAAGACACGAAGCAGAAGCCCCCCGAAGCGAAAAAGCACGACGCGAAGAAGCAAGCCGAAGTGAAGAAGCAGGCTGACGTCAGAAAGCAAGATGTTAAGAAGCTGAGCGAAGTGAAGAAGCAGTTAGAAGCGAAACTGATGCAGAAGGCGCCAGAGCCGACGCTGACGGTGTCTGATCTTCAGGTCTCGGAGCCGAGGTCTTTGAAAGACGATGATAAATTTAATGTTAACGGTAAGTAACCTAGTACCTACCTAAAATGTAACCTATGTGTATTCTAGATAAATAACTATCTAATCTCCAAGTTTCATCAAAATCGGTTCAGCCGTTACGGCGTGATTGAACAACAAACATCCGAACATCCTCACAAACTTTCGCATCCTACTAATATTATAAATGCGACGTTGTAACATTTTTCACGACTAAACAGCTGAACCGATCTTGATGAAATTTGGTATGGAGATAGCTTAAACCTTGAGCAAGGACATACTACTTTTTATTCGGGTACCGAAAGAGAAGAAAGAAAGAAAAAGCTTTTTTTTGTAACCACAATATTTGTTCCTGTTTTGGCTTAAGTTGGAGGAAGGCTCAGAATACAGAGGTACCGCTGGAGGAAACCCGCGGGCAGCCACTAGTTTTTTAATAATATTGTGATTATTTTTGTTCAGTAGGTACCACGGTCCCCCCCTTATGATAGGACATAATAAAAAACGGACTACCATACCTATCGAAGTGTTGAAGTGTTTGTACAGCAAAGCCACCATGTCTATCCGACTCCAGGACCAGAGCACAAATCCTATCCAATTGCAAAAAGGTGTGAGACAGGGAGACGTAATTTCTCCGAAACTGTTCACCTCTGCATTGGAGGATATTTTTAAGCTTCTGCACTGGGAAGGACATGGCATCAACATCAATGGCGAATACATCACTCACCTTCGATTCGCCGATGATATAGTCATAATGGCAGAATCGCTGGAGGACCTAGGCGCAATGCTCAAAGACCTCAGTAACGTTTCTCAACAGGTGGGTCTTAAAATGAACATGGGCAAGACTAATATCATGTCCAATGCTCATGTTGCACCCATGCCGGTACAAGTTGGGAACGATACCATTCAAGTTGTAGACCACTATGTCTATTTGGGTCAGACGATTCAACTAGGTAGGTCCAACTTCGACAAAGAGGTCAACCGACGAATCCAACTCGGATGGGCAGCGTTTGAGAAACTTCGTCATGTCTTCTCGTCGCAGATACCGCAGAGCCTCAAGAAAGTAGTCTACAATCAGTGCGTGTTGCCAGTGATGACTTATGGCACTGAGACTTGGTTAACTATAGGCCTCATATACAAGCTCAAAGTCGCGCAACGGGCTATGGAGAGAGCTATGCTCGGAGTTTCACTACGTAATAAGATCCGAAATGAGGAAATCCGTAGAAGAACTAAGGTCACCGACATAGCTCTCAGAATAAGCAAGTTGAAGTGGCAGTGGGCAGGCCATATAGCTCGCAGAACCGACAACCGTTGGGGAGTAAAGGTTCTCGAATGGCGACCACGAACCGGGCGACGCAGTGTTGGAAGGCCCCCCACCCGATGGACCGACGACATTGTGAAGGTTGCGGGAAGTTGGTGGATGGAGAAGGCTCAAGACCGTTCGTCATGGAACTCTTTGGGGGAGGCCTATGTCCAGCAGTGGACTTCTACAGGCTGATGATGATGATGATGATGATGATGAGGTACCACGGGTTATCATTTGTGTAGGATGGAGAACAGTCGATGGACCAAACGAATAACAGAGTGGATACCAAGAAACAGAACAAGAGGTAGAGGTCGACCAGAAAAAAGATGGGAAGACATTATCATAGGGAAAGTCGGATTAAATTGGATGACGGAGGCCAGAAATAGAGCATTATGGGTGGAAATGGGGGAGGCCTACGCCAAGGAGGCGACTACAACTGAAAGCGTGGAATTTAGTGATGTAATTTTGAATATAAGTAGTTAGTAGAAATAAAGGCTCATTTAATTTAATTTATTTTATTTTATTTCACAGGTGGTCCACCGCCGCTAATAAAACTGCCGCTTCCGAAGAGTATGAGCACACCGAAGCGAGAACCATCAGATTCGTAAGTAAACTAATCGGCGCTTTTTCAAAGTCAAAGTCAAAAGGCATTTATTTCAATAAAATCACTAGGATCACTTTGAAACGTCTTAGAAACTAGGTGAAGCTATGCCTGTTCCTCGCGACCAAGCCTAGAAGAATCAGATTTCATTTCCTTTCGAAAGATGGATCACGCCAATCATCATCATCATCCTGATGAAGTCCACTGCTGAACATAGGCCTCCCCCAAAGAGTGCCACGACGAACGGTCTTGAGCCTGCTCCATCCACCGACTTCCCGCATAAAAACACAGACAGTCTTCCAATTCAAAAAAAAATTTGAAAAAAAAAAACATATGTACAGAATTTTTGGATTTACTTTTTATTATCATATTATCATCTTGATTGGCCTCATAGCTCAGTGGTAGTAACTCTGCCTTCTGCGCTAGAGGTAGCGGGTTCGATTCCCGCACTGGATAAACATTTGTGACTAACACAGATGTTTGTTCTGTGTCTGGGTGTTAAATATATATCTATTATGTATATCAGTCTCTGGTACCCATAGTACAGGCTATGCCTAGTTTGGGATCAGTTGACCGTGTGTGAAATGTCCGGAATATTTATTTATTTATTTATAATTATATTATAAATGCGAAAGTTTGTGAGGATGTTTGGATGTATGTGGTTCAATCACGCCCAAACGGCCGAAACGATTTGTATGAAATTTGGCTCGGAAATAGATTATAGTCTGGCACATAGCATAAGTTTTAGTTTTAAGTCTTACTAACCCTTATTGTTAGTGCTTTTTTCGTGTATTTTACTAACAAACTATAGATCCATTTGTTGTCCGAAATATATATATATATATATATTATATATTATATATAGCGAGCGAAGCCGCGGGCGGAAGCTTGTAATAAATAGATACATCTTCAGTTTTAAACTTCAGTTTTAGTGGATGGTTATACTGTTTTGTACCTACGTCCTTATAGGATGACAAAATGATAGACCTACCAACTGCATTTTTCATGTTTTTGTTATTCTGTACTGTATACATTACTACTACCCTCTTTTTACCAAATCTGTGGACAACGGGGCTGATTACACTCTAAGAACTTCTAACTTTAGTATACTTTAACTATATAATATGTGAGTGCAATTGTTTGTTGTCCTGAATAAATACATACATACATAAAATCACGCCTATTTCCCAGAGGGGTAGGCAGAGACCACGGTTTTCCACTTGCTACGATCCTGACATACCTCTTTCGCTTCATTCACTCTCATCACATTCTCACATTCCTCATACATGCTCGTCGGTTTAGGGTACTCTTTTTTTTTTTTTTTTATTTATTTTGAGAAATTTTAAAACATGTTTGATGCACACTTAAAAAGCCCATATGGGCTTGTCTCTACCTTGTCTAACCTTCTTGTCTTGACCTGGCCTTTGTCCAAAACGTCACCTATTTGGTCGCTAAACGTACGCCTAGGTCTTCCCCTTGCAACGGTTCCATAATAAATAAAATATTGATAGTTTTTTTGTCATTTCAGAGAGAGTCCCAGTCCAAAGCGGCAGAGGCTAGTCAGCGGCAATGAGAATACGGACGACGAATCTAATTGTGTTCCTAAAACGTGAGTAGTAGCCGTAGAAGAAGTGCTTGACCCCGGCTGAAGAAAAGGCCCATCCATGTCTACCTTCCTGTGGATGCGACTTAGGGGAAAGCTAGGGCATCCCCTAGCTTGGCGATAGGGCACAGCGAAGAAGATCGCTGCCAAATAACATTATTTGTTACAAATAGTGTTCTGTTCCTACGGTGAGTAAGGTTGCCAGAGCTCTTAAAATCGTATGGTACGGTCGGTACGGTCACCACTTACCGACAGGTAGACCCTATACTTGAGTCACTTTTGTAGGTATTAAAATAAACTTTTTTTTTTTCAGAGAACGAGACACAGAGCAGTGGCATCACGGGAATATGGTTAGTGGTTATTTTACTCAACCAATACACGGCTGAGCCGATTTCAACGAAATCCTATACCTCCAACACAAATTTGGGGTGTCACAATACGTATTTTTTTAATACTAAAAATTTATCCTACAAATATTATAAATGCGAAAGTTTGTGAGGATGTAGTAGTAGGAAGTAACGGCTCAACCGATTTCGTTGAAACTTATAATATAAAAGAGTTCTTTACCTAGAATAGCATTTATGCTACTTTTATGTAGGAAGTAGGATTACATTTTCCGCAATTTTATTGTGTATCGTTACTACTATGAATAATTAAGAGCTTAGCTCTTGTCGGTGTAATGATGAAATTTCCACCATTCTGATCTTTCCAATGCTCCTTTACTTCCTGATACGACATGACGGCAGTCTTATCTTATCTTCTTGTGTATCGTTATGGTATACATATTATTGTGTCACTTTGTATACGGGATTATTATTATGTTAAGGCGATACAGAAATCAAAATAAAATGTCGAGTGGGCGGAGTGAAGAAAATGACAGCGCTACGTACTATAATTGAATGCGGAAAGATAGCAAGCGTTAGAAGGCGCTCGAAAGTAATCGACGTAAGCGACATATAAGAAAATATCGATTATCTTTAAAACTATGTATTTTTTTAAGTGTCTTGGAATTAGGTACCCAATGCTATTGTCTAACACAATATATAAAAAAAAGTTATTTTTGTTAGATAGTCTCAGAGTATTTTCGAAAAAACTGTTGCAAAGGACCCAACTTTAAAAAATAAATCTACCGAGAAAAGTTTTACCAATCGCGTTTCTGTCTTGGATTTAGGTAAATAAAATGCTCAAGTTATCTTTGTCATAAAAATCAAAACTGCGGTTATTTGCGGTTATTTGAGAAAAAAACAATTCAAAAATCATAAAACAATTTAACCCTCACCTTAACAGGATATCTCGGCTTCGCGCGTCGACGTCGGCTGGGGCTGCAACTCGGCCGGCTCCTCGGACGAGGAGTGGGCGGACGCGCCCGCAGACATCGGCTCCTTCCTGCACACGAGGCTCCGGGTCGACGGAGACAACAGCGCCGGTATGTACCCACCGAACATGCTAACGTGTTCCGTTACAAGTATACTATCCCGGAAAGTGTCAACATATTAGAAAAAAATATATAAAGAAAAAAGGGGTGAGAAAGAAAATATTCAAAACTAGCTTCCGCATGCGCCTTCGCTCGCTTACCTACATAAAAAGTAGCCTATATGCTATTCATATATAGCTATTCCTATAGGATAATAATAATATATAGGATATATCCTATATATTTTCAAGAACTTTATCTATTCCAAGTTCAACTGAATCGGTCGAGCCGATACGGAGTGATTGAATAACAAACATCCTCACAAACTTTCGCATTTATAATATTAGTGGGATAGTATGGGTATATGTTTTCTGTTTTTACCAATATTTTTCAAATCTACTGATTTTGGCCTGTCACCACCTTCATAGCTAAACCCTCTTATTCGTAATAAGCCTCTAACATTAACGGCGCGATAACTCTCGCCGTGTGCCTCCTAGCAGTATGCAAAACAAAAGTTTATAACATTTTCAACACACTTGCTCATAAAGTGGCTCTAATTTCACCGCAATTAGGCACATAACGATACCTGTAATCAAACTGTGACTTTTTCATTGCTATTATTCACAAACGTGAGTTATTTTATTTAAATAAAAATTGAGTGGCTTTTTCCTTTAAAAAAAATCGATATTAAAAAGATCGTGCGCACAAGTAAAAAAATCTTATTCTTTTAGTCTATGGCCGATCGCCATTGTAAGATGCGCACGCATAGGAAAAAGGACTAATTTTTCCCGCCATATTGCGAAAAAAACCACAACTCGTTTTTACAGTTATTTTTAGTATTATTTTATTTTCAAGCGTGTTGAAAAAAGTCGTATGATAGGTCGTATGACGTCCTCGGCTCTCTTGACGCCTCGGCGGTAATCACCAACGTTACACTCTTATACCATAATGTACTATTATGAGCTGAGCACTAACTTAGTGAGTGATTATAAATACACTGCGTCGCCCGGTTCGTGGTCGCCATTCGAGAACCAACGGTTGTCGGTTCTGCGAGCTATATCACCCGCCCACTGCCACTTCAACTTGCTAATTCTGAGAGCTATATCGGTGACCTTGGTTATTCTACGGATTTCCCCAATTCGGATCTTATCTGTGCATTAAGTCCCAATAAAACCTATTAGTTTGGTAAATCGTATTTGTATTTTGTTCACAGATGAGGAATCCAACGACAGCGGGCCGAATCAGGCCCTGTCGAGTCGGCCGGCGAGCGTGGGCTCGACGGGCCCTAATCCCGAGCCGCCGCTCAAGGACCCACTATCGCAGGCTGCGGCTAAACGCGATCCAAATATAGGTAAGGTTTATTAACCTGTTACTATTATTTATTACTTTTAAATCTTTTGACATTGTTTAATTTTTAAGTAAGTAAATTTAATTTATTTTTGCAATAATAATAATTTGTTGAATGTTTTCTGATAATATGTGACATGAATAATTTGAAATCTGTTTTTATGGTTACTAACATAGTTTATAGGTAGATAAATGTACTAACAATTATGGTGAACAACCGAAATAAATGAATTAAATTAAATTAAATATTAAATAATAATAGACTATAGTTAAAATTACTCTAACACATTTGCATGCTAATTTTAGTAAAACATGATTGAATCCAAATATTATTAACATCTACACCTACATTGTGTTTAAGCAAATAAACAATCTTTATCTTTATCTCCAAATTTCATACTCCTACGACTTCGAGTGCGTTGTTTTTTATTATGTTCCGGACATATCACACACGGTCAACTGATCCCAAACTAGGCATAGCCTGTACTATGGGTACCAGAGACTGATATACATAATAGGTAGATAAATATTTAACACCCAGCCACAGAATAAACACATGTGTTCATCACACAAATGTTTGTCCAGTGCGGGGATCGAACCCGCGACCTCTAGCGCAGACGGCAGAGTTACTACCAACTGAGCTATGAGGCCACGTCAATCACTAACGCCCGAATACTGAAACGCTTCTCAACTCATCCACTAGGTAAAGGCTACTTATTTCTAAGGGACCGTTAGATTTAAGTGGAATACTCAACCTCCACTAAATTTGAGACCGTGATTATCTGAGCGTGCTCTCAATTGTCTTTATAGCTGTCTAAAATTTCGAAAAAACTGTTTCAGAGGACCGAACTTTAAAAAATAAATCTATCTAGAAAAGTTTTACCAATCGCGTTTCTGTCTTGGATTTAGTTAAATAAAATGCTCAAGTTGTCTTTGGCATAAAAATCAAAACTGTGCGTTTTGCGGTTATTTAGAAAAAACAGTTCAATAATCATAAAACAATTTAACCCTCACCTTAAATTTGTATTGAGACGCGAGTTAGTGATCCGTTCTTCGGCTAGGACAACAAGAGATAGTGCTAAGACATTATGACATGCTTCATTTAGAACGTAAACTGTGGTTAAAATTTGAAACAATGTAAATACTTAAATGCGGAGGAGGTAGGGCACAGCGAGATTTTCTCGCTCTAAATTGGAGCAGCCTGCCTGGGAGGTACCTCCGCCTTACAGAAGATCGCAGCCAAATAACATTATTTGTTTCAAATAGTGTTGTGTTCCTGCGGTGACTAAAGTTGCCAGAGCTCTTTAGGGGGGGGTGTTCGGCAGGCAACGCATTAGCAATGCTCCAGGTGTTGCTGATGTTAATAGGCGACGGTAACCACTTACCATCAGGAGGGCCGTAAGCCTGTTTGCCTCCGTATAACATAAAAAAATACTTAAAAACTGTAGAAGTATTATTATATATAATTATTATTGTATTGTATTGTTTCAGTCACAATGGGCCCTAAGTCCGGTCCAACGGACCCTAGGTTTACTGACGTCATCAAGTTGAATGATTACCTGCAGCACGGCAGAAGACCGCAGTTCTGGGAGGAGCATTATGTTAAACGGGTGAGCACTAAGCCTAGTTCAAGCCTAGGCTTATTCTAGCCTAGTTCAAACTTACTGTCCCGGAAGGGGCTTATTCTAGCCTAGTTCAAACTTACTGTCCCTAAAGGGGCTTATTCTAGCCTAGTTTAAACTTACTGTCCCGAAAGGGGCTTATTCTAGCCTAGTTCAAACTTACTGTCCCTAAAGGGGCTTATTCTAGCCTAGTTCAAACTTACTGTCCCGAAAGGGGCTTTTTTTAGCCTAGTTCAAACTTACTGTCCCGAAAGGGGCTTATTCTAGCCTAGTACAAACTAACTGTCCCGAAAGGGGCTTATTTTAGCCTAGTACAAACTAACTGTCCCGAAAGGGGCTTATTCTAGCCTAGTACAAACTAACTGTCCCGAAAGGGGCTTATTCTAGCCTAGTACAAACTAATAGGCTTATTCTATTAACTAACAGAAATATATTTTTTTTTGCGAAAAACATTTTTCGTATTGTAACTAACTAGCGCCTGCGGCTTCGCTCACGTTGTACCTTGAGCCTATAAGCTATTCTAGGCAAAGTAGTAAAAAATAACTATCTGTTTCAAGTTTCATCGAAATCGGTTGAGCCGCTACGGTGTGATTGAACCACAAACATCTAAACATCCTCACAAACTTTCGCATTTATAATATTAGTAGGATTAGTTTGGATGTGGTTAGCATAAAAAAATCTAAGCAAATCATCATGAAATTTACTCAGAAATCTAGTCTCCAGTAATTACTAACGCGAGCATCGCAAAATAATTTGTCACTTACACATTTATACCGGACACCCATGTAAACGTCCCCATTTCGCACTTGACCACAAAAGCTAGGAACTGAATATGCTCCAATTCGATTATTAATAAAAATGTAAAACTTAAAATAAACTAACGTGAATTCAACTAGATTTCATCATCATCATTTCAGCCGTAGGACGTCCACAGCTAAACATAAGCCATAGATTACTAGAAACAATCATTGGGGGGGATTTGCCCACACTCGGCGCCCTGGGCATGCGGGTTGGCGAGCGCAGATAAAGCTCTTTTTGTTGATAGGGAACTCTGCTGCCCATCCCCTAGCTTTGTTTCCCTTAGTCGCCTCTTACGACGTCCACGGGTAGAAATGGAGGGGCCTATTCTTCAGCCGGGGCCACCACGACAACTAGATTTAAGACGCTTCAAAATAATTCATGCGATTTCAAGGAATGAATATTTAAATTGAAACCGGTTTTTAACCGTTAACGGTTGCAGGTAATGGAGGCAGTGAGACTGAAAGAGCTGGAAATGAAGCAAGCGGCCGAAATCCTAGGCGTCAGCTACGGAACCCTGTACGGCCGGTACCGAGACGTTTACGGCTGCATCAACAGGCCTTATAGGTGAGTAAACTGGCATGTAGGCCAGTGTGGCATTTTGGAGGTTCAAAGTTTAGAGAGCATTCAGAGTAGGTTTGTAAAATAGGAGGTTTTAGGAGGAGGTAGGGCACAGCGAGATTTTCTCGTTCTATATTGGAGCAGCCCGTTTGGAGGTACCTCCGCCTTACAGAAGATCGCAGCCAAATATTGACTGGCCTAATAGCTCAGCTGGTAGTAACTCTGCCTTCTGCGCTAGAGGTCGCGGGTTCGATTCCCGCTCTGGACAAACATTTGTGTGATGAACACAGATGTTTGTTCTGTGTCTGGGTGTTAAGTATTAATATATTATGTATATCAGTCTCTGGTACCCATAGTACAGGCTCTGCCTAGTTTGGGATCAGTTGACCGTGTGTGATATGTCCGGAATATTTATTTTATTTTATAACATTATTTGTTTCAAATAGTGTTGTGTTCCTGCGGTAAGTAAGGTTGCCAGAGCTCTTTAGGGGAGGCCTATGTCCAGCATTGGACTTCTACAGGCTGATGATGATGATCATATGACATTTGCCTCTAATAGGCGCACTTTAATCCTTTCACCACTGATTCTTTCACCGACGGTCATAGGCCCTTTTCAAGGCCGTACCTCAACCTGGCGGCCTACCACAAGCTTATAGAAAACCAACCTGGGGTGCAATTGCCTAAGCGTAATGGCAATGAAGATCGTAACTTTGAGGGTAATTTTAACAATCTTAGCAAGATTCAAAACATTCCAAACTTGACAAGGGAAAATTTCAAGACCTTAGCTTCTTCCTTTTCATGTTTGATATACTTCAGATGTCGCTAAAATTGATATAATCATCCCTAAAATTGCGATCTTCATTACCATTTTGCTTACGCAATAGCCTGGCTGGTCACCGAACTAATATTGGATGACCGAGAAAGAATCAGTGACCAGGTTGAGGTGTGGTGGCCCTGAAAAGGGCCTTTGACCGTTGTTAAAAGAATCAGAATCAGTAGCATGCGCACGCGGTTTCGTTCGCGTGGTACCTAGATAAAAAGTAGTGTATATGCTATTCTAGGTAAAAAACTATATCTATTCCAAGTTTCATCGGAATCGGTTTTGACGTTCTGACGCGATTGAGTAACGAACATACATCCATCCAAACTTTCGCATTTACAAGGTGATTCATAATATGTATTCCATCCCGAAAGGGGGTTACTCTATCAACGAAAATAAATAATTTAAGGGAAAAAAACCTCAATATTTTAAATATATTTTTTTTCAAAAACTTTCTCTTATGAGCGGTTTTTGGTACTTTTATCATCTTTAGAACTAATAACTAAACGTACAAGAAGTTCGGAATCAAGATTTCTACCAAAAACAACTGATTCATTGAGTATGACCTGATTTGACCCCAAAACAGCTGATTTGCGCATAGTTGTTTCAATGAAAAATGTCCAATTTCCAAAAGTCGTAGAACAAACTTTATTACCAATTGGTTGTTGAATAAGCCCCTTTCGGGATGGCTAATTATGAATCATCTTGTATAAAAGTAGTGAGAAGTAAGATTTCGCCTGGACTAGTCGCGACTCAGTGGCGCATTTGTTTAGCGCATCCACTTATGGCGAAAGACGCGTGTTTGAGTCCCGCCAGAGACGAAAATTTATGGAATACTAGCTTTCCACCGCGGCCTCGCTTGCGAGGTACCATGATAAAAAGAAACCTATATGCTGTTCTGGGTAAATTACTCTATCTATTTCAAGTTACCTATATCGAAATCGGTTGAGCCATATATCCTCACAAAATTTCACATAATATTAGTATGTAACGTTTATGTAACGCTTCCAAACCACAAGGGACTCGGACTATCACCCTGGAATATACCCCGCTCAATCCTTATGAGGTCTTGAAGAGCAGAAGGATTCCATCGACTACCCGGATGACGAAGGACTGTGTTCCACTGCCTCATACAGGATCCCAGAAAAAACCTTTTTTTTTTAATTGTTAATGGTTTAGCGACCAAATCGATGACGTTTTGGACAAAGGCCAGGTCAAGAGTACCCTAAACCGACGAGCATGTATGAGGCATGTGATGAGAGTGAATAAAGCGAAAGAGTTATGTCAGGATCGTAGCAAGTGGAATGCCGTGGTCTCTGCCTACCCCTCTGGGAAATAGGCGTGATTTTATGTATGTATGTATGTATGATAATGGTAAAGCCAAGTGAGATGTGGCCTAAGATGGAGCACGCTTTCCCAGATAGAATTTATTGATCCTAGATTTGTAGACTCCCAGATTGTAGACTTTCGGGAAAAGAGAGTATGACTTATAGTGGAAATGTCAACTTCTCAGTTTTGCATCTACTTTATACAACTCTAAGACCCTCTCTAGCCATGTGTGAGGCACCGAATCATAGGCCTTCTTATAGTCAATCCAGGCAACCGAGAGGTTCCCACTGTTCCGCCTGACCTGAAAAAAAAATATCACATTAGGGGGGTGAGTGGGAGTTGGCACAATAGTTTTCACTCTCACTCGTGCGTGAAAACTAGCACGTTACAAGAGTTTTTGTATGGACAAAATGAGTCACAGTAATGGTCCGCTAGAGGCACTGTTACGGATTCCATACATAAACACGTGGATCATGCTCACGAGTGAGTGTAAAAACCATGGCGCCAACTCCCACTCACCCCTCTGACTTATTTTATTTGCCTTTTAAGCCGGCCTTCCAATATTGCGAGCGGAATAGCTAGGTAATAAAACCTTAATATTTTTAACTACTATTAATAACTTTTATTTTTTGGTTTGTTACTGCTCACTTAAATTTCTCGAATAGTAAAACTCGTTGCTTCGAACCCACGACCTTCGGATCGTTAGTCCCACTAGGCCAACAAGGCTCAGTACTAATTGTATTTATTGTTTGTTAAACAGGGCCGTTCGCGACTTCTGGCAAGTTAAGGGTCCATCAGAGGTCCTGGAAAGACTGCAACGCGGCGAGATCTCCATCGACACAGCGGCGAGTGCGCTAGGCGTCAGTGTCCCCAACTTAGCAGCTCACGTCGCTGACTTTCCCTCCAGCAACAATGAAAGTTAGTACCTCTACCTTACATGTCATTTATACAAAGTAGAATATTGTTAAATAAATATTGTTGAATTTATAAATTTTTAATTTTTAAGGTGTTCCAACAACTTTAGACACATAGTTATCATACATTTATTTATTTATTAACAAACAAAGAACCCAAAAATGCAAAACAAAAAATTTCCCAAAAACCTAAATTTTTTGAAAAAACGCAAATAAATTTCAACTTTTTTTAATGCTCATATTTTTTTTCGAAATTGACCCTCTAACTCCTAATATAACTTTTCGATTACTCTCACGGTTTCCGATTTCGCCTAAGTGGCCCTGAAAAAAGTGTTACCAGTGTACCCTGTATAGTATGTGTAGAACCCTGGTAAAGGACTATAAAAAATGTAAAGATAATGGATAATTATATAAATGGATAGATAATGGTCTGAAAAATTGAACCGGTTCAGTTTTATCTTTTGATAAAACGGTTCAATTTTTCAGACCTTTATCTATCCATATATAGTATATCCTTTAGAGTCCTATATAGTCTATAGTATCTTATATAGTCCTTGTAGTCTGAAATAAGCACTCTTTATTTTATTTTTATTTTTCAATTTTTTTATAGTTATTTTGGATATTATTGGATTTTATAATTTATCTCATTGTTGACATTTGCACGCCTTATCTATAGCTTAGGACCTAAATTGTAACATTATGGCAAATAAAAATTTAAAATCTATCTATCGTTATCAAGACAATTTTTAGTTTATTCCTGCAAAATTGTCTCACAATCAAAAAATCACATACATTAGTTTTACATTCAAATAACTTTATTTACAGAAATAAACTTAAAATGAAAACAAGTTAATATTTACAAAATACACAAGAAACAGTTGAGCCATCTAAAGACCGTTACAAACGATCTATAGATAGCTCAACTGATAGTTTTACATAGATCTAAGACAATCATCGATTTAATAAAAATTATTTACTTCTAGCAAATGACTTCGAGCCAATACCGATAGAGTTGGACCCGTCGCTGCGCACGCGCGCCTACAGCGGCGCCGCCGCGCCCGCCGCCCGCAAGCCGGCGCCGGGCGACAAACTTTCCGTAAGTCTAAGCCCCTCGTCCATGACGCTACGCAAAAGTGACTGAACTCATTATAAACTAGAGTTGCGGACTGATTCTAAACTCTGACTCGTCCACGGCGCTACTGGAATTTCCTGAAACTCAGTCACTCAGTACACGATTTTATGTAAACAAAGTTTTGAAAACGAAAATAATTAACATGACTAGTGATAATTCGAGCGATGACACGGAATTATTACTTCTCCAGTCACATAGACGTCAGAATCACTTATAATTACTGTTTATTCGTTCATTTTTCACACAGTTTCTCGAAACCAGTCGCCTGGCGACCAGCATGTCGAGTCGCCAGGTGACTAGTTACAAACGCGTTCCTTTTGAGTAGCGTCGTGGACGGACGCGCATTGAAATACTAGTGCTATCGCAGTCAGGCAACTCATAAGTGACTACAGTTTCAGTCGCGTTCCTTTTGAGTCGCGCCGTGGACGAAGGGGCTAAGCCTTAGGCAGCCTTAGCCAGCTTCGAAATTTCGAAATGCACCACTTACACTCTAAGGGGTTTTTGGGGAGGTACTATCACCAAAAATTACCACCCTAAGGGTGTATTTTGCGTGAAGTGATCTGTACCTTGCAAATGCGTAATCATAAAAAGTACAGTTTTTGTCTAACAATATGTTCGTATTGTTTTGGTTGCAACTGAACAACAGACTGGGTAATCAAATTCATAATCAAATGAATGATTCACTCTCAAAGGATCACAGTGAACAAATAAATGGGCTGGACAGGCTTACTTAGCCGTGTACAAGCGAAACAGTTTCAAAATTGGTAAGGCGGAAATTTTGGTGATAGTACCTCCTTACAGAAGATCGCAGCCAAATAACATTATTTGTATCAAATAGTGTTGTGTTCCTGCGGTGAGTAAGGTTGCCAGAGCTCTTTAGCCTCAGTTTGGCAGGCAACGCATTAGCAATGTTCCAGGTGTTGCTGATGTCAATAGGCGACGGTAACCACTAACCATCAGGTAGGCCGTAAGCCTGTTTGCCTCCGTATAACATAACATAAAAAAACCGAATTCCAGATTCGGTCCATTTTGTCATGTGCTGTAATATCGAAACGGACACTTCCAGTTTCGAAATTTCGAAACTGTTAAATAGTCGAGAAATGAAGTGAAAACGATTAAATAGAAGTTTGTCAAGACAAAAGCTTGCCTTCATTGCACTTAAATATACTTCCACGTCGAACAAGTCTTTATTTTTCTTCATTTTTCGATCCTCCATCAGTTTCGAAATTCCAAAACTTCGACACTCATCAGGCCAATTTCATACGTCAGTTTCGAAATTGGAACCCTTAGTAAGGGTAGTATACATTATTATGAATCAACTTGTATACCAAATTTCATGTAAGCTACATTTTATCTGGGTACAACGCGAGCAACACCGCGGGCACAAGCTTTTTTTTTTTATACAACCGAGGTGGCATATAAGCTTACGGCCCACCTGATGGTAAGCGGTTACCGTAGCCTATGAGCGCTTGCAATACCAGAGGCATCACCCACGCGTTGCCGACCCCGAACCCCCTTCCCCCTAAAGAGCTCTGGCAACCTTACTCACCGCAGGAACACAACACTATTTGAAACAAATAATGTTATTTGGCTGCGATCTTCTGTAAGGCGGAGGTACCTCTCCAGGCGGGCTGCTCCAATTCAGAACGAGAAAATCTCGCTGTGCCCTACCTCCTAAAGCTAGCTTCCAAGCTAGTTATAAATAGATACTTAAAAATAGTTATATTGCAGCTGGTGAAATTAGCCCCAAAAGTGGTGAAGTGCCTGAACCCCAACGCTAGTGATGATGATGATGCGATACCCTCTAGTATCATATCTGCTGCGGACTCCAAAGCTGGCTCTCCCACCAGAACACCAGGTATGTGCCCCATTAGGGGAATTTGTTGTGTAGGAATATGTGTCCCATTAGGGGAATTTGTCCCAACTGAGGCGCAAGGTGGTGGCCCCGGCTGAAGAATAGGCCCCTCCATATCTACCTATCCGCGGATGTCGTAAGAGGCGACTAAGGGAAAAAGCTAGGGGATAGGCAGCAGCGTCCCTCATTTTAACAACGATAGCTCTAACTGCGCTCGCCAACCCGCATGCCCAGCGTGGTGAGTATGGACATATCCCCCCACATGATAAGGAATTAGCTCTGTCTATGGGGGAGGCCATGTTCAGCAATGGACGTCGAACGGCTGATATGATGAGGCGCAAGGGTTCGATTCCCGCTGCGGGACAAATGCATGGTCTGCAAGTACTTATGTGTTGTTGTTTGATCTGTATGTTATCTGTGTTACGTCTACCTATCTCCCTATCGTTAACCTTTATTCTATTGTTTTTTGTATCTTCTGTCTGTGTTTGTCAAAATAAATTTATTTCATTTCATTTCAAGTATTTGCTCTGGGTGTTGTGGTACCATGGTACTCGTAGTTTCTGATACCCACAACACAGGGAATCCTAGTGTGGGGTCAGGACTATGTATGTGGTTGTTGGGTGTTATGTTATGTTACTGGTAGTCGCCTTCCGAGGACAGGTCGTGGTAAATTAATTAAAAATACTCCCCCGTTAATGGGGACCACGGGAATCGAATTGACTTTTAAGGACAAGATTAATTGAGGGAAATAATATAAGTGGCGAAGAGCGTTAGCCTACTAGCAGAGTATTTTTTTTGTATAACTTTATAAATTCTATTATCCTACTTATATTAAAGTTCTAAGTTTGCACTGGGAGTTACTAATACTAACGTTCATACTTCTCGCTTCCAAACAAAACTGATGGCTCAAGTATCATTCACACTTACAGGGTCCCTACAACTTCATTCGAGAGTCTTCTACTTCCTGGACTGGCCTCATAGCTCAGTTGGTAGTAACTCTGCCTTCTGTGCTAGAGGTCGCGGGTTCGATTCCCGCACTGGACAAACATTTGTGTGATTCACAGATGTTTGTTCTGTGTCTGGGTGTTAAATATATATCTATTATGTATGTCAGTCTCTGGTACCCATAGTACAGGCTATGCCTAGTTTGGGATCAGTTGACTGTGTGTAATATGTCCGGAATATATATATATACAGTGGTGGTCATCTAATTAGAAACACCTAGTCACCTGACATTTTTATAAAGTAACTAACATTATTATAGCATTTAATAGGAGGTACATTTTTTTTCACTACTTTACAATGTACTTTAATATCTCTAGTTTAATTACAAGCAATAATATTTGACAACCAAGACGACAATCAAAATAAATATCAGTGAAACAAAAATTATCAATATCGTTAGGACTGGCAGAATGGACAACTAATTAGAAACATTGTATGACTTGGTACGAAATTTGATTTTTTAAACTGAAATACAGTTCTCACAATTGTCAATCACATTGTAAATATTGCCGCCATTTCTAACTCATTACGAAAAGTTACTATTTATTGTTGTTTTATTAAAAATGGGTAAAAATAAGAGCTGTGATGCAGCAACGAGAAAAATTATAGTGAATTTTCATTTAAAACAAAAATGGAGTTACAGAAAGATCGCCGATTATTTGGAATGTTCCGTAAAGATGATATTTAACGCCCTCGCACATTTCAAACTACACGGAACAACTGATAACGTGCCAAGAAAACTTCGGCCCAGGAAGACTACAGTTCAAGAAGACAGGCTTATGCTTCGATTAGCTAAGGCGGACCCCTTTAAAGGATCCAATGTTATAAGAAAAGAGGTATTTTCAGAAGACGATCCTCGACACGTGTCCACTAAACTAGTTCGTAGACGGTTGGTTGAAGGAAAATTGTTAGGAAGGATCGCTAGAAAAGTACCACTACTAACCAGGCAACATAGAGAAAATCGTCTTGCATTCGCTCGCAAATATGGCAGTTGGACTATTCATCAATGGAAAAAAGTTTTGTTTTCAGATGAAACTAAAATTAATTTGATTAATTCCGATGGAAAACGATATGTACGACGACCAATAAACGAGGCTTTGAATAACAAGTACACTAAAAAGACAGTTAAGCACGGTGGTGGAAATGTAATGGTGTGGGGATGATTCTCAGGGTACGGGATTGGTCCCGTGAGAAAGATTGAAGGGCAAATGGATTAATATCAATACAAAAAGATCTTGGAAGAGACAATGATTCCGTATTCCGAGGAAAATTTGCCAGTAACTTGGATATTTCAGCATGACAACGACCCAAAGCACACAGCACGCAGCGTTAAAGCGTTTCTTACAGAACAATCCGTGACAGTATTACAGTGGCCTGCCAATAGTCCGGATTTAAATCCCATAGAAAATTTGCGGCACACTATAAAGACCAACCTGTCGCAGAAACACGTTACTAATATTCATGGACTTAACAGTGCATTTGAAGACGCTTGGAGAAGTATTCCTGTAGAAACTTGTTATAAATTGATTGAATCAATGCCGCGTCGCTGCAAAGCTGTTATTGATAATAAAGGCTACCCTACCAAATACTAATTGTCTAAGGATGTAGTATTTTTAGTATTTTTCAAAACTATTGGGGTTTTGTTCAAATTAAAAATGATTTAAATAATGATTTTTTTGGTGTTTCTAATTAGTTGTCCGGTTTGTATCTCGTTTTTTATTTTGTTATTAATATAACTTTCAGTTTTAGAAAAACAACCGTTGTTTTCTGTTATTAAAATGGTATAACAATGCAATATAATATCCGATACATCGATTTTAATACGTAGGAACACTCAATGATACATTAAAAATTAGTTCGAAAGGGAATTTGCAATAAAAATATAAACCCAGGTAGGTGTTTCTAATTAGATGACCACCACTGTGTATATATATATATATATATATATATTCCTTCCTACTAATATTATAAACGCGAAAGTTTGTAAGTATGGATGGATGGATGTTTGTTACTCTTGAATGGATTTTAATGAAACGTCACAATAACATAGCTTATACATCAGAATATGACGATAAGTGTCACGTAAGTAGGAAAAATCTACGCCACGCTAATATAAGCTACTCGAAATACTAATCCTGCGCAGACGAAGTCGCGGGCACCAGCTAGTAATTAATAAGCAAGCTGTGTCCTCATCTAGAAGGGCGTAAACCAATGTATGATTTAGTTTTCTAATATCTAATGTATTATTATTATTACAATATATATTGTAACACCCAGTTTTGAGAACCAATAAAAAAAAGCAGAGATCCATGTTTTTTTTATTTTCAGGAGGAAAATGGCCGTCCATCCGCGTTGCGTCCATAGACAGTCTCCGCTCCGAGCCTCCCCCCGCCTCCCCCTCGCAACTCATGCGCACGCGCCCCGACCTCACCATCGTCGCCAAGAAATCAGAGACAAAAGACGAAGACACGTGATCATAGGGTCATCTATGAAGAATTTTCAGTAACATGTGAGAAAAGTTGCAATTTATTGAAAAATATTAAACCTACAATGTTTTGCCCCTTTTTGGGGATCCACCCTCAAAGGGGGGTTTCCACTCATTGGCAGGTGATCATTCATCTATGAAGAATATTCAGTGAGAAGAATTGCAATTTATTAAAAAATATTATTACTAGACTGTTTTGCCCCATATTGGGGGTCCGCCCCCAAAAGGGGGTTTTCACTCATAGCTTCACAGTATAAATGAAGAAAATGCAATCGTTTGTAAGAGAGAACCCTAGATGGTTTCAACCCTTAAACAGGGGTTCAAAATTGGTACCACCAATGTTTCTGCTTATCTCTTGACAGTGTATATAATGTACCTACTACTAACTACCTACTGGCTCATGGCTATACCAACATAACTCTTGCAATTATCATTATTTGACCGTAAATTCATTAATAAGTGTAATAAGTGGTTAAAATGACTAAAATGAAATATTCATTTTGTCTTTTTGAAATTCCTTTTTACTATTTGGATTATGTGAGGGTTAGCAGAAGTGTACTAGATACAAGGTGATCCATAATATGTATTCTATCCCGAAAGAGTCTTATTCCACATCTAATATGCAAAAAAGTTTGTTCTATGACTCTTGGAAATTCGATAATTTTCATTGAAAAAAAACAGCAGAAATAGCTTCCTGAGACACACGACCCCCTCAGACAAAAGTGCAATGGAAGCGAGATGTTTACATTTACATTTACATTTATTTATTATTTCAATTGGGTACATTTTCAAACATTATTAAATAATAGATTGTAGTACACTTATGAACGTCAAACATAATAATGAGGAGGAACTCTCACCCCCCCCATCCAAAATTTATTACCGCAGCAGAGCACCTACCGCCTGGACATGACTTGCAGTGGCCAATATTTTATTTTATTTATTTAAGGTACAAAAACAGTTAATAAACTAATACATGGCCAAAAACAAACTTATTAGTAAAAGTTAAATTAAATCTTTTAACCCTAAAATTGTACACGACATTCGAAACAACGTTTTTTGCAAATACAGTAAAAATACACATGATCTAATTTCCAAAAGTATAAACAAAAGGTTTAATCTAATTCTAATTTAAGTTTCAACAAACTTGCTTTGAAACTCCTAATATTTTGATGAAAAATATCAAGCTCATTGGAAGATTTGTTATACAGTTGACACATACGATAAATTGGGTTATATTGCGAGACATTATTACTGGATAGAGGAATAACAAACAGACGAGGATTACGCTGACCGCGCTTGGAGGTGGCAATATTCAATGTCAATAAAAGATCAGCACTAAGATCACCATTAGCTACCTTATGGTCAAAGATACAAAGATCTCTAATCTCTCTTCTATGTGATAGGCTGTCAAATTTGAAGTGGTTGAGAAGGTCATTATACTCCGGTAGTTTTTTTCTTTTTTCTATATGGAGATACTTAAACCGACTCCAGTCCCAAGTTGGCCGCCTGGCTACATGGGGTATAATTGACTCGTCCAGAGTACCGTGCGAGTGCGGAGCCTCCGTACGGGACATGCGGCACCTGGGGCCCAATTCTACTAATTCAATGACTTCAAAATGGCAATGGTTCAATGGCAAAATGGCCACTTTTGACATTTTTGGTATTCTGCTATCACAGTCGTTTATCAATGGCAGTCATTACCAATTGACACCAATTGACCAATGAAATCAAAGAAACGAAGGTGGCTACAATCGAAACTGAATGATAATGGTGCAATCATTATCATTTTCAAGTCATTGAATTACGAGAATTGGGGGCCTGCTTTCCTGTCCATTATGCACGGCCACCTGCACTTGGGAGGACCTAAATGAGGCAACGAAAAGGGCCATAGGGGTTGCTACATATTGGTCGGGTAGAGTTTGAAAGAGTCCTTGACTCGAGAAGAAGAAGAATTGAAAAAACACTTCAAAAATCTGCAGTTTAGGGTCAAATCAGTCCAAACTCAATTATTCAGGTTTAATAATTTAAATTACCAGCTGATTTCTGACTGAAAAAGTTCGGAAAAAAAGCGTGTTATTTTTTTTATAAAACTACCATTTGTTGGTAAGTGGTTACCGTAGCCTATGAACGCTTGCAATACCAGAGGCATCAAGCACGCGTTGCTGACCCATTAAAAAGTCCAAAACGTTCTTTTTGAAGAACCCTATACTGTGGTCCCTAGGGACAGCCTCACCTTGTTGATAGAGTAATCCTTTTTCGGGATAGTATACAAGATACGGAACACATTGTCTATAATTGATTAAAGACGTAACCGTAAGCATATTTTTTATTTTATTTAATATAATATAAGAATTTCCATATAAAATACAAGTATTACTCTAATAGATTAAGAAAGGCAAAACCACTTGTATAGATTAATTTTATTGGAATTATATAGAAAAATATATCCCCTATATTTGTATACTAAAGTATGTCGAATCTAGAAAACCAATATTCTAGGTTAAAAAAATAGGTGTTTTCTCAAAGTGATATTGAGCAAGCTATGGTATGAACGAGAGTTGCCTTACTTTAAGCGTAAGCAGATTTTTAAGAGGCTATGTTTTTTTTGTTTAATGTTCATACTAGGCTTGCTAAATATTACTGTGAGATTCGAACCAAATATAATGTATTTTTATGTAATTTTCACTAAAAACAGGATATTTGCCATGCTATTGTAGTTTCAGTGTTTCCAGATATTTGGGAAAAGAGATGTTTCATCAATATATGGAGCCTGGGCCTGCACTGTGTACACTACTCTAAAATATGGCTAAGCAATAAAGTAAACGTATTTAATTGGTTATTTTATTTAAATAGACTTCGTTCTAAGGTACATTAAGATTTTCTTCGACAAAGAGAGCAACACACAGAGCTACAAATATATGGCGGATGGACGTGCGTGAAATGTCATTTTGACAACCTACATTTATCTGACAAAACAAAAACATCAAATCAAACAACATGACATGAAAAATATGTCAATGTCATGTCAAACGCCAATTATAAACCAACAGCCTTCAAATAGAGTTCACATAGTAAAAAACTTACCAGAAGAATTATTCTTGTATCATCGCATTTGTCTTCAAATTAATGAAATTGTATTTTTCTTATAATCTCCTATTTTTTCTATGTAGTGTACATGGACCAGGCCCAGAATGAAATGGCTCCTTTGCAATAATACATGTGAAATAAATTATCCCGAATTTAGGGAAAATTACGTACATAAAGATTCAGTTTTATATAGTGTTTTTTTATATTTTGTAGATCTAGTTATATCTTAATTATTCTAATATTTAAATATAGTTCCTCTTATGTAATCAATTTTTAGATAAAAAATGTTATTAAGTTTAAAATTACTATAAATATCATGTATCAGTGTAAATATAGATTGTAAATTGTAATCTTAAGTAGGTATAGGATACAGGGTGTCCCAGGAATAGTCAAAATTTGCCTTGTCAGAAATTGACTGGCCTCATAGCTCAGTTGGTAGTAACTCTGCCTTCTGCGCTAGAGGTCGCGGGTTCGATTCCCGCTCTGGACAAACATTTGTGTGATGAACACAGATGTTTGTTCTGTGTCTGGGTGTTAAATATTTATCTATTATGTATATCAGTCTGGTCTGGTACCCGTAGTACAGGCTATGCCTAGTTTGGGATCAGTTGACCGTGTGTGATATGTCCGGAATATTTATATTTAATTATGTCTGTTGTGTGGTCCGATGGACCGACGACATTGTGAAGGTTGCGGGAAGTCGGTGGATGAAGAAGGCTCAAGACCGTTCGTCATGGAACTCTTTGGGGGAGGCCTATGTCCAGCAGTGGACTTCTACAGGCTGATGATGATGATGATGATGATGTCTGTTAGTTTATTTCGTTTCACTTTGATCAATTGAAATTACACGATTTTGCGAACTTTTGACGACCTCCCCGCGGGTTCGCTTCCGTGGAACCCGCAAAGTTGCCTTCCTCAGGGCTTAAGCTGGTATGGAGATATACCAAATTTCATTAAAATCGGTTTAGCCGTGAAAAGGTCACAAACAGAAAGACAGTCACTTTGGCATTTATAATGAGATGGTAAATTAAACCTGACAATTGACATTCATGTTGTGGCTTATTTGAACGAAAATCAAATCAAATTTTTTGACACTTGACATTGTTTTAGGTCTACTAGGTCATGGGACTGCATCCATGACCTAGAAACGTGGGACATCCTGTCCTGACGAAAATACATATGTATTTTGATATTTATTAAAAAGGACATGACAAAATATGCAAACAGATTACAATGTGCTTTACTGTCTTATGATCTGAAAATAAAACAATCTATTCTGATATAAAATTAACTATGTAACTAACAATATGTACTGCGTCAATATAATTGACACTGAATCTGCAATCTAGATTATTCCATCAATATTATTCCGAATGTGTGCTTACTTATATCTCCAAGATTTTAAACCTGTGGTGCAATTGTGTAAGCGTAATGGCAATGAAGTTCGTAACTTTGAGGGAAATTTTAACAATCATAGCAACATTCAAAACTTGACAAGGGAAACCTTCAAGACCATAGCTTCTTCCTTTTCATGTTTGAAAAACTTCAGATGTTGCTATAATTGATAAAATCATCCTTAAAATTGTAATCTTCATTACCATTTCGCTTACGCAATAGCACTCCAGATCTATGTTTTTTTATTCTTTGTTGTACACAGAAAAACACACTAAATGAAAGACCATGTACAAAGGAGAGCTTAAAGCTAAAAACAGTTTTCTTCCAGCCAACCTTTGAGGATAGAGGTGGTTTCATTCAAACTCTTCCACTGAATCGAGGCCTGTTGCATAATGAAGTACAGTACTAGCGTTTTTAATAAAAATTCACTACGTGATAAGGATCCGAAATGAGGAAATCCGTAGAAGAACTAAGGTCACCGACATAGCTCTCAGAATTAGCAAGTTGAAGTGGCAGTGGGCAGGCCATATGGCTTGCAGAACCGACAACCGTTGGGGAGTAAAGGTTCTCGAGTGGCGACCACGAACCGGGCGACGCAGTGTTGGAAGGTACCCACCCGATGGACCGACGACGTTGTGAAGGTTGCGGGAAGTCGGTGGATGGAGAACTTTCAAGACCGTTCGTCGTGGCACTCTGGGGGAAGCTTATGTTCAGCAGTGGACTTCGATAGGATGATGAATATCAATTACTATATTGCTGGTACGTTGTTATGCAACAAGCTTCTGGTAGCAAAGTCAAAAGGCATTTATTTCAATAAAATCACTAGGATCACTTTGAAACGTCTTAGAAACTAGGTGAAGCTACGCCTGTTCCTCGCGACCAAGCCTACAAGAATCAGGCAACAAACACGGCTTGGTCTATCATTTTTTTCGATGATCCTTTTTTTTATTGTTTTTTTTTTCACAAAATAGAATTAGGAGCCAGTGTGCGATTCTGTGTACTACCAAGGAATAATAATTAGTTAGTTCCCTCATGAATTTCGTCCGGACTCATAGCGACTCAGTTGCGCAATTTAGCGCATTCCCATCCAGTTTAGCATATCAACGGTAAGGCCGCGAATTCGATTCCCGTCAGAGTCGAAATTTTTTGGGATATAAAAACCATAGATCCTATAAAACACTATCCAACTTCCATTGGATGTTTCGTACCAAATTGTACATAATTCTTGTAATTTGTTGATTTAAGTTTTGTTATCAACTCAAAATTATATTTATTAGAATTATTTTTAGTTCTTTTATTGTTAGTATTTTTACTCTTATTTGAGAACTCATTAATTTAATTTTATAGGGTTAATTTTGTTTAGTAAAGTTGAGGCAGGTATGCTATGAAATCGATTTAACGTAAAATAAAAATATTTAAGAAAATACTTAGATTTTGTTTTATTCCTATAGCTAGAACTCGACTAGATAATAAAGTAGACTAGCTTGCGCCCGCGGCTTAGCTCGTCTGGTAACTAGATGTACTGGAATATCCCTCTTCTTAGGTGATTCTTGGACTTTGGAAAATAAAAGATTTAATTTGCTGCCATGACGTGTGTAATTTCAATGAACCTCGGTAACACAGACAATATATAAAATAGTTCCTACAAATCACAGGTAGATTCGGCATAACACGGCTCTTGCTCGCGAAAAGTGATAGGCGTTCCCGAACATGCCCCCGGATGTTGAAAGCTTGCCTTTCAACAAGTAGTGTCAATCAAAGGGTAAATTTTGCTGAATGATCTTCGGACAGTTCCACCATTTGCGATCCTGATATCGGCAACACGGTTGATCCCATCAGCACCAGGGTACACAGCTATAATGCGACCAAGTCTCCACTTCAGGGGTGGAAGATTATCTTCCTTTATGACAACCAGACTGTTAGGTTCTAGGGACGACTTGTTAGAGTGCCATTTGACTCGTTGCTGCAACTCGCTGATATATTCCTTGGACCACCTGGTCCAAAAATGCTGGCGAAACTGTTCCAGTCTTTGGAATCTAGTCAAGTGGCTCGCAGGGCTATCTTGATAATCAGGAGCTGGAAGTGCAGTAAGAGGCGCTCCTATGAGGAAGTGTCCAGGCGTGAGCGGAGTCAGATCATTTGAATCGCTTGAGAGTGGAGTAATCGGACGAGAGTTTAGGATTGCTTCAATCTGCGTCAGGACAGTGATCAGCTCTTCATAGGTTAGATTACAATTTCCCAATACTCTGTACATATGATACTTGATAGATTTAACTCCCGCTTCCCAAAGGCCCCCGAAATGAGGAGAATAGGGTGGACATAAATGAAATTTAATACCTTCATTAGCCAAGCTTGCAGGCAATGAACTGCAACCAGTTTTAAGGAACTTACTAATCTCATTATAAGCCCCAACAAACGAAGTGCCATTATCCGAGTAGATATCTGTGGGTTTCCCTCTACGAGATATAAACCTGCGCAGTGCAGACATGAAACTATTACTAGTTAAGTCACCTACCAATTCAATGTGAATGGCCTTGGTTGTGAAACAAACAAATATTGCAATATAAACCTTAACAATTTTGCAACCTCGGCCTTGACGACTCGCAGATGAGATAGGACCAGCGTAATCTATTCCTACACATTCGAACGGACGGCCTGGAATAAGACCTGAATAAAAAGTAGCCTATATGCTAAATAACTCTATATATTCCTAAATATGTATTCCAAGTTTCATCGAAATCGGTTGAGCCGTTACGGAACCACAACATCCTCACAAACTTTCGCATTTATAATATTACTTACTAGGATAATATAAGTAGGATAGGAAAACACACTCCACCCCATATACCTACAAACAATAACTTTTCATCTTTAGAAAACAACGCAGTACAACACGCAGAAGTTAACTAGGCACCTCGCTGTAATGTTTTGACTCATTCTCACTCGCGAGAGCGGTAGGCGGTGGGGGTGTGGCTGGTGGTAGGGGGAAGCTGTATGGGGCACAGAGAAACAACCGTCTTAGTCGAGTACAAGTTTATTACTGCAGGCGACACCGCGAGCGCATTGCATGTAAACCAGAAGCACATAACACGCAGGTGCCTAGTTGATTTCTGCGTGTAGTACGTAGACGATAGTGAAGTACTTATAATAAAAACTGATGGCTCAAGTTTAAATCACACTTACAGGGTACACACCTACAATACGAATCTCCATACAAAACACGCTACCTATACGATTGCGTGGTCCGCGATAGGTACTACCTAGTATTATGTTATCTGTGGTACTACTACACGATAGCAAACCTTAAAAAAGTGACCAAATCGGTGACGTTTTGGACAAAGGCCAGGTCAAGAGTACCTACCCTAAACCGACGAGCATGTCTGAGGAATGTTATGAGAGTGAATGAAGCAAAATAGGTATGTCAGGATCGTAGCAAGTGGAAAGCCGTGGCCTCTACCTACCCCTCTGGGAAATAGGCGTGATTTTATGTATAAATGTACGTAAAAACTCTTTTTAAACGCACTGCAGGAGCCAGGACCTTCGCGGTCGACCAGCCCTTCCTCATACATATGTACGGGCCTGGGGAGAAGTGGTGCTGAGCCGCGGTAGAGATGGTGGAAGGACCTAGCTCCTACAGGGTGAGGATGGAAGTTGGAGAACTGCACCGTCGACATGCCCATTAGATGCTGGCAAGAACAGCACGGGATGAAACTTAAATAACAGAGCACAGGCCCCCAATTCTACTAATTCAATGGTTCAATCGCAAAATGACCACTTTTGACACTTTTGGTATTCGGCTATCACAGTCGTATTTCAATGGCATTGTGTCATACAATCATACAAACTAAACAGAAGGAATATATACAAATACAAAGGAATGGTGATATAATTTTGCAGTCATATTTGCCGAACCATATCGATTCCATGCCTTTTATCAGTAAATATGTGTGGACAACTGTATTGATGCACAATGACTCCCAATTATCAGCTAGGTAGTACCTAAATATGGGTCGACAACTATGCACAGACAATGACCAAAGCCAACGCTAGCAGCAACATATTAAGTTTATTGTTAACCATCAGTAGAGAGAACGTAAGGTAACCCAAATACTGAAGAAGTAGGAAGAAAAAGAAGTAAGGCAGCCCAAATACTCCATACAGAACAGTAAGAAGTACAACAACTGATGGATATGATACAAGAATGCTATTGGTGCAGCTTATGCTGAGATAGGGCGGACCTTTTTGGACCCATGCAAAAGTCACCTCTGTTTATTTTTTACTAGTTTACCTACACTAGTTTTACTGTTAGTATGTTTATAATTTTTTTTTACCTACCTACTTTTGTCTACTTACCTATGTTGTGTTGAGGACAATAATTAAATTCTATTTAAATAATTTGTAGTTTTTAATAATACTAACTAAAACGAAAGCCTGGAAATTGTAATAAATATTGTTGTCTAGTAACATAGAAAAAGGGTCCGGGGCCACCCCCCCTTCCCATATCTGAATCACACCCCTGAAGACTATAGCATATCTTTAGCAAGAAATTCTAAACTCGGTCTCAATGAAGATACAACTGAAAACTAACTTATTATGTAATAAGTCTTCTAGCTAGGTATATGGCAAATGCATAAGATGTGCGAGCAAAATTTTTTTTTTTTAAAGTCTCCCTCCATTTGTCTACCTACCCGTGGATGTCGTAAGAGGCGACTAAGGGAAATAAGCTAGGGGATGGGCAGCAGCGTCCCCTATTTTCACAAAGATACCTTCTGCGCTCGCCAACCCGCGTTCCCAGCGTGGTATGGGAAAATCCCTCCACATAGGAACTCACCTGGAAATCTGTGGGCCATGTTTACAAGCAGATGTCCTACTACTGAAATGATGATAAAGTCTACTGAATAAAACCAATAAATTATTCATAATATTGTATTATAGAAAATTAATTACATAAAGAACAGTTCCTTTATTAGAGTGGTTTTATGTATGCCTGGTAGGCATGTTACTATAGCAACAATGTCTACATAAAAAAAAGTAGCACCTTTTTCGACAGATAACAATGTTGCCATTGGTAATCTACCTACGTACATCCATTACTATAATAAAAGAACTGAGCATTACTGATATTGAGACAACTTGAAATTATATTTCATACAAAATTAATAACTACATAGAATTAGAAATTACAACAAATATCGTTGAATTAAAATTAAGTATTGTACAATTATGACAAACCTTTAATTATTATTCATAGACACTAAAATTTGGCATAATAATACAAAATGCATTAATTATAATAATAGGTAGGTATATTTCACTCATTAAGGGTATCAGACTTGAATGCAATTAATAAAATTATTATTAAACCATAGAATTAGGTATTACTACTAACTGATATACATTAAAACCAAAATTACCAAATAATTATTTGAGCATAATCAAAGTCAGCCCATTCATTCATTGAAAAATACAAAGTAAATGCATTTATTATAATAATTGTAGTTTATTTCACTCATTAGGGATATCAGACTTGAAATGCAATTAATAGAGTTTATAATAACCATAGAATTATTATTACTAGCTACACATTTAAACCAAAATTACCAAATAATTCTTTGAGTATAATCAAAGTCGGCCCACGTCACCTCCTTATTGAAAAATACATAAAAAGCACAAGCGTTTAAAGTAAGGTACCAGAACAACTCAAACAAAACTATGTAGTAAGACGGGCGAATGAAACGCAACCTTAAAACAATGTAAGGTATCAAAAAGTATCTCACTTCAATCATCCTTTGCAGCCCTAATACTAAGAAAACGCAAATAGAGTATGGGAGAAGGAACGAGATACAGTTTTGATCCTTTAAATTGTCATACAAACTAAATACGAGGAAAATGTACAAGGGAATGGTGATGTATATTGCATAGTCATATTTGCCGAACCATCGATTCCACACGTAGAATGTAAAATGCCTATTATCAGCTAGTAAATATGGGTGGACAATTGTATTTAAATGTACAACAACTGCCATAGCCAATGCCAGCAGTGAGATATTGAGTTTATTGTGAACCATCAGTTTTATAGTAGAGGGAAGTTTAAAGAGAATGTAAGGTAGCCCAAATACTCCATAGAACAGTAAGAAGTACAACAACTGCGGGATGTGCAAGGAGACTTCATGTGCCTTCTTATCACCAACCACAATAGATCCATTTACATAGACGAACACAATAAAACAAACAAGGAGAATGCTATGTGTGATTAAAACTAGCCAATCCTGCAGCGACAAGAACCTGAAAAATGTACCAAAATATGTTCTTATATGATACTTAAGTGCAATATACACATCTGACAGACCGTAATAACGTTTCAGCTTGGAGTTATCCATATCCCGAGCGATCAAAGAGTTCTCACTCAACTTTACATTTGTTAGATACTGGTTACCGAAGACTCGGGAGCTCTTTAAAAGGATGTCAAGTGCTTTGTGGCCTAAGACCATTGCTATCCATGCTATGTTCGTTTGTCGCATCAGAACACTCAAAACACCCAAACCGAGCATCAAAGACTTGTATTTACTGGTAAAACAAACCCGGGAGAATGCCAATAGAAATGTCAAAGACAGCGTATCAGTGTAGTACACATGAGAGAAAAAATATAAGGGTGGCAGTATTGTTAGACTCAACGCTTGCAGCACAATCTTGGATTTCCTTACTTCAATAAAATAGACATATTTAAGGATAGATACAAACAATACTAGATTCACACAGGACGCAATTAGATTCACGAATCGTAGATTATACAAATTGCACTCGAAATAAGATCCCAGAGCCGCTGCAGACACTAGATACAAGCCTGGGAGGGTTGTGATCTTCGGGTCCCAGTACGAGTAGTTTTTATTGCAGTATGCCAAACCTTGCGGTACGTGGAATAGTTCATCGATCACGACCGGTGTAGTCTCGTACACTTGGTCGAAAATGTATTTTGAGGTTGTGAAGTAAACAGATAGCGTCGCCAAGAGTAGCACAAGTATTCTTTGCGAGCTGTTCATCTTGGATTCCTGAAAATGCCAAAGTTTAGTTCTTAAATTCGTCGAGACGCTACAATGCAATGCATGTTTTGTATTCATACATACCTTGTGCCTTGTGGTAAAAAGGTTTGGCGGAGAAAAGGTTACTCAATACTTGTTTGATTATTTCAGAACATTATGTTCATACATATAATAATATTTATTCATCTAGTTTAATTGAATTAAAATGAAAATAGGAAAATCAAATCGTCAACAAACAAACATTCGCGCTGCGCGAGGCGGTTTTCTTTCCCTCCCGCACCCTCCCCGCCCCTCCATCAACCGTCAAATTCGCATCAATCAAACAAACTCCGTCTCCTTGCTTGCTTGCTCCCGGCATGGTCAGGAGTCCAAAAGCTCTTGGCTAATGTCGCTGTTCCTGCTGCGCTGACGTACACCCTCCTCCTTGCTTGTTGAAATTGCATTATGTCAAAAATTACGATGTCCTTGCACGTCTTTGACATTGGCAATATTGACTGTATGTAATACAACACAGAGCTGCATTAGATCATTAGATGAAAGAAGAAGAAAAAGAAGAAGTTGTTTTGTTTCGGTCATCCATCATGCATCAATCATAGTTTCGGTTTTCTCACCATTTAGAGCTTAAAGTCTTTTTAGCGTTAGCATCTTACAATAGATGAGTATCTTACAATAGATGAGAATTTAGGATACCTAATTACGTTTAGCATCCTATTGCAAAGTAACTTGTCCTATTGGTCTGTGTTTCTCACGTACCTACATGTAATACTCCTTAGTAGTCTGTGATGTGATGTAGTGTTTTTAATCTCTTGGATCTTGAAGGATACCTAGATACGTGTCTTTGATCTTCGAAAGCTTTGATTGATCCCTCTTTATTAGTCTCTGTGTTGAGCAGAGAACACTGTAGTTTGAGCTTTGAGGAGTCGCCGTCCCGAGAAAATTATAGGGCTTCTTGCCTTGCTCCGTGCGATCCATAGTGCTCGAGAATGCTCGAGTTACGCGTAGGTCAGTGTGCATGAAACAGACCTATTTGGATTTTTATTTACCTATTTAAATATCAGACGGGCAGCTTCCATGGAAGTCTCTTCTGAAAATGTTGAAAAAATCGAGGTGGAGGTTAAATGTGAAGTTATTGAGATATCAGATGGATCTGATGATGAGGATGACGATGCACCCAAGACCAAACGGCGAAGGTATGTTCAGAAGTCTGAAAGTATTTAACCACCAAGATAAACTTCACAGCACAGCTGTAAACTCACAACACCTGCATACACACACCGGCTCTGGAGAAAAGATATCATTCAGCTCAATAACTGAAAGCAAAGAAGAGTGCCTACTGTAGAGAGTGCAGGAGTGTTACTCTGCCTGACACCAAACCCAAATCAAAACATTCGCCCAAAGATAAACAACTGATGGTAGATAAAACTTGCAATTTAAACTTTGACTGGCCTCATAGCTCAGTTGGTAGTAACTCTGCCTTCTGCGCTAGAGGTCGCGGGTTCGATTCCCCCACTGGATAAACATTTGTGACTAACACAGATGTTTGTTCTGTGTCTGGGTGTTAAATATATATCTATTATGTTTATCAGTCTCTGGTACCCATAGTACAGGCTATGTCTAGTTTGGGATCAGTTGACAATGTGTGATATGTCCGGAATATAAAAAAAAAAAAAAAAAAAAGTTAAAAATAAAAATGTTACACTTCAGAGCTTAGGGCAGATTCCAAATTCCTCTACACTGCTAGCTCTAGCCACACACACCACCAAAAGTTGCGGGAAGTTGATGGAAAAGGCTCAAGACCGTTCGTCGTGGAACTCTTTGGGGAGGCCTATGTCCAGCAGTGGACTTCTACAGGTTGATGATGATGATTATAAACCCTCAGGGCCTGCTTTTCATAAAACTCATATACTGATATCTTATTACTCATAGCTCTTAACCTGAATACCGATTTTGATGTCTCTAATCTGAAAAACAAAGGACTTTCAAAGAACCTTTCAACCCCCATTTCATACCCTTCGGGGGTGAATTTTCGTAAAATTATTTCTTAACAAATGTTAACTCTCTATAAGGAACCTGCGTGCCATATTTCAATTGTATAGGCTTAACCAATAAAGAATTCCCATATGAACTTTCATCCCCTATTTACACACCATGAGGGTTGTTTAAAAAAACTATTTAGGTATTTTATTATTTTGAACTATTTATCTGATAACCGGTTTTGATGTCTCTAACTTCAAAAACATAGGACCTCCCATACAAACTTTCATCCCCTATTTACACACCCTGAGGGTTGATTTTCAAAAAACCTTATATAGGTATTTTATTATTTTGAACTATCTACCTGATAACCGATTTTGATGTCTCAAACTTCAAAAACATAGGACTTTCATACAAACGTTCAACCCAATTTCACCCCTTTAGGAGCTGAATTTTCCAAAATCCGTTCTTATTGCACGGTAAAATCATTTAAAATCTTTTTCAGGCATTCGCCTGTGCCAAATTTCAGACTCCTCTGCTCAGTAGTTTCCGAGCTTTCGTGATGAGTCTGTCAGTGAGTGAGTGGACTACTCCTTTATATATATAGATTGTATGGATTTTGTGGCAGTGGTGGTTCCGGCTGAAGAATAGGCCCCTCCATATCTATCTATCCGCGGATGTCGTAAGAGGCGACTAAGGGACGAAACCTAGGGGATGGGCAGCAGCGTCCCTCATTTCAACAACTATAGCTCTAACTGCGCTCGCCAACCCGCATGCCCAGCGTGGTGAGTATGGGCAAATCCCCCCACATGATAAGGAATGTGCTCTGTCTGTGGGGGAGGCCATGTTCAGCAGTGGACGTTGAACGGCTGAAATGATGATGGATTTTTTAGTGATCTAAAATAGATAAATGAATATTAATCAAATAACTTTTTAAACTTCCAGAAGACCGGCAAAGAAACGAGAACCTATCCAGTGCCCCAACTGTGCAAAAATGTTCAGTAAAACCTCAAACTTCAAGGTCCATATGCGGAAACACACCGGCGAGGAGGCTCCAAAGAATTTCCAATGCAATGTGTGCGCTAAAATGTTCCACAGCAACTGTCTCCTGAAGCGGCATCTTAACTCCCATTTAGGAGAGGACCGGGAGCGGAAGCACACTTGTGCGGAGTGCGGGAAGGCCTACACGCAACTCGCACACTTAAGGGAACACGAACTTAAGCAACATGGGAAAGGTAAGATACACAATAAATAAATAAATCAGCCCTGTATTTATAGATCACTCATTCACTCTCAGATCCAGGCGGAACCTAATAACATTCTATGGATTTTAAGTTGACTAAAATAAATAAATTATTATTATTAGTATGAGAAAATCCGTGGAAGAATTAAGGTCACCGACATGGCTCTCAGAGTTAGCAAGTTGAAGTGGCAGTGGGCAGGCCATATAGCTCGCAGAACCGACAACCGTTAGGGAGTAAAGGTTCTCGAATGGCGACCACGAACCGGGCGACGCAGTGTTGGAAGGCCCCCCACCCGATGGACCGACGACATTGTGAAGGTTGCGGGAAGTCGGTGGATGTAGAAGGCTCAAGACCGTTCGTCATGGAACTCTTTGGGGGAGGCCTATGTCCAGCAGTGGACTTCTACAGCAGGCTGATGATGATGATTATTATTAGTATCCTACTAATATTATAAATGCGAAAGTTTGTGAGAATGTTTGGATGTTTGTTTTTCAATCACGTAATGGCTCAACCGATTTCGATGAAACTTTGTATAGCATATCTAGGCTACTTTTTATGTAGATAAAATACAACGCGAGCGAGGCCGCGGGCGGAAGCTAGTCACTCATCATTTCAGCCGTACGACGTCCACTGCTGAACATGGCCTCCCCCACAGACAGAGCAAATTCCTTATCATTCGCCCATACTCAGCACGCTGGGCATGCGGGTTGGCGAGCGCAGTTAGAGCTATCGTTGCTAAAATGAGGGACGCTGCTGCCCATCCCCTAGCTTTTTTCGCTTAGTCGCCTCTAACGACATCCGCGGATAGGTAGATATGGAGGAGCCTATTCTTCAGCCGGAGCCACCACGGCCAGCTAGTCACTAATAACTTTTTTTTTTTTTTTTTTATACAACTGAGATGGCAAACAAGCATACGGCCCACCTGTTGGTAAGCGGTTACCGTAGCCTATGAGCGCTTGCAATACCAGAGGCATTACGAACCCCCTCCCCCCCCATAAAGAGCTCTGGCAACCTTACTCATCGCAGGAACACAACACTTTTTGAAGCAAATAATGTTATTTGGCTGCGATCTTCTGTAAGGTGGAGGTACCTCCCCAGGCGGGCTGCTCCAATTCAGAAGGAGAAAATCTCGCTGTGCCCTACCTCCTCCTAAAAAATCTCGCTGTGCCCTACCTCCTCCTTGAAATTCACTTGAAATTCAACAGGCGAGAAAAGGTTCACATGCACCGAGTGTGATGCTGCGTTCTACAGAAAAGCTGACCACGAACGACACTTCAGGATTCACACCGGCGAGAAAAACTACACATGCGAGATATGCACCCGTAGCTTCGTACAGAAATGCAATCTTGACAGTCACATCAAAGTTCACCTCGGTGACAAGAAGTTCGAATGCGTTGAATGTAACAACAGATATGTTAATAACGCGTCGCTAATGAAGCATTACAAAAGGCACGAGAAGAAGAGAATGAAACAAAAGATGAAGATGGAAAGAGAGAGGGAATATGTTATTGTTAAGAAGGTGCCGAAGAGGAAGATTGAGTGTGCTGTTAGTTCGTCTGAATGATAAAATATCCCGAAGATCCAAGGGTCGCTGGTTTGAATCCCGGCTGTGCACCAATGAGACATTTATGTACGCTGTAGTGTGCTGTTATCTGAATGATAAAATATTCCGCCTTCCGATCCAAGGGTCCCTGTTTTGAATCCCGGTCATGCAATGGGAAATATATGTGCGCTGTAGTGCTCTCAAATGGTGAAGGAAAACCGGCATGTCCTAGACCAGTGGTCCTCAAACTCTTTTGCCGCGTAGACCTCTTGGCTTCGGTTCGGCGTAGACCCCCTACCTAAATTCACAAAAAATATATATTACCTATATTGCATTTAGGAGGCCTATCTATACCCGAGAAGGGCCTTAGCTAATGCATAAATTAAATATAAATAGTTTTTTTAGTAGTAAAAAATTATGTAATGTTAGTTAAGGAACAATAAAGGCTATATTAATAGATTGCATTTTTGCGAATTCAGCAACTTAACTGTAGTTAGGTATTATTATAGATCCACTATCCTGGATCTCGTTGACCCCCACTTGGATTTCACTATCGCCATCTGGGGGTCGATATAGAACCACTTTGGGAGTCACTGTCCTAGACCCTAAAATTTCAAGACATACACAAAAGGATCCTCTTGAGGCGCACTTTATTTATTTATTTATTTTTGGAAAACCATCGTCACAGAAAAACATTCTGGAAACATAAATATATAGCTTGAGGCCATTTAAAGGTCTTCACTGGTAGATACAAGTTGGATAACGGGCAGACAAAAAAATCTTTTAATCCGTTTACTACAATGATTCTTTCACCAACGGTCATAGGCCCTTTTCAGGGCCACCATACCCCAACCTGGTCACTGACCTAATACAGGTGACCAAGAAAGAATCAAGAACATGAGCAAGCAATCTATAGGTAGTAGTGTTTTAGAAATAAAGGGTTCAAATCCCAGTCATGCAACAATTATTTCCTAATTTATTGGTTTGAAATTAATAAATTATATGAATAAATAGTTTTGCTGTCTAATTTGGAGATATTAAATTGAATAGAAAACGTTTATTTTATTACCAACACAATCAGACTTAAATACAAATTATTTTATTTAAGTCTAATAAGTTTTACAAAAAATGAAATTCAACCTCATGTCAACAAAAATGGTCACCACTCAGCATGTGCTAGGGCAGAGCAGTTCATACCAAAGCGATGGTCTTCCGTGGTCGCACTATGTTCAATTATAAATGGAATTAAAATAAACTTATTTCATTGATTCACATTAATTTATTAGGAATATAAGATATTACATACCTTCGCTTAAAATTAATGTACATACAAATAATTAGGAAGATATGATTCAATCTATAATACATCACTCACGAACAGTGGCCATTTTAGGGCGCGTCTTATGAAATTGTGCTCAAGCGTGAAGCGACTCAAACTCAAAGCAGAGATAATTTTCATAGCAAAATATACATAAAATCTAGAATTGAGTAAATATTTGTGTTTGAGCACAATTCCAGAATACCTTAATTCGGTAATTCGGTTTTTTGTAAATGTTAATATGGAGTACACACAATTCTTTATACTTTATTGTACACCAGAAAAAACAGATATAGGTACCTACATAAATTAGAAAGAAAGGTATGTAGGTACAAGAGTTATCTTCCAGCAAACCTTTGAGGCTAGAGATAGGGAGATGTGATTATAGAGGGAGGTTCGAGTAGGTACCTACAATGTTTCATATAAACAATTTTAGAGTAAGTAGGTACGTACCCGATGGACCGACGACATTGTGAAGGTTGCGGGAAGTCGGTGGATGGAGAAGGCTCAAGACCGTTCGTCATGGAACTCTTTGGGGGAGGCCTATGTCCAGCAGTGGACTTCTACAGGCTGATGATAATGATGATGAGGTACGTAGGATACTTAGGTTCAATTTATGCAAGATGAGAAGGTACTATCTGATGCGTTTTTTCTACATATCGTGGAAATATCAGTATCTACATATTTTTTTTATGAAAAATAGAAATATGTGTCTCTAGTAAATAAAGCATTCTACTTTTAATAATAAATACGAATACTGAGATCACTATTCGGCGAATGCAAATAACAAAATTAAAAAAAAATGGTATCACAAATCTCTCGTACTAGTTATTTATTTGACTCTACTACAAGTATAATGGATAATAGAGATAATTTAGCTTCGCTCACTCGATCAATAATACACAATAAACATTTGCAGAACCCAAACGAAGATCGAATGAATTAAATCCATCACAAATCTGTGGACAACGGGGCTGATTACACTCTAAGAACTTCCAACTTAGTACCTACTTTAATTAGGTAATATGCGAGTGCAATTGTTTGTTGTCCTGAATAAATTAAAAAAAAAACATTTATTTTATTACTAAACTTTGGTTTTACCGAAAAATAACAAAATACAACAATTAGTACCTAATAAAGGTAACTTACATGAATAAAAACAAGCCTAAAAATAATAGTAGGTGACACACATGTGTTATGTTAAAATAAAATAATTCGATAGACTGAGAGCCAGTGCTATTGAAGGAACTTTATACTGTCTCTCGGACTATGATAACATAATTTAGAGTCCTAATAACATATAGGTACGTAATCATGTAGTATCACATTTACAATCTGCGAGCTATATGGCCTGCCCACTGCCACTTCAACTTTCTAATTCTGAGAGCTCTGTCAGTGACCTTGGTTCTTCTACGGATTTCCTCATTTCGGATCTTATCACGTAGTGAAACTCCGGTCTCCGAACATAGCTCGCAGAACCGACAACCGTTGGGGAGTAAAGGTTCTCGAATGGCGACCACGAACCGGGCGACGCAGTGTTGGAAGACACCCCACCCGATGGACCGATGACATTGTAAAGGTTGCGGGAAGTCGGTGGATGGAAAAGACTCAAGACCGTTCGTCGTGGAACTCTTTGGGGGAGGCCTATGTCCAGAAGTGGACTTCTACAGGTTGTTGATGATGATGACATTTACAATGAATATTTTCAGAGTGATTTTTGGTACATCGTACAGTATTCAAATTATAAGTTTTTCCTAAGTACATTAATTAACAGAACGAAAATTAAAAGTAATACTTTTATATAAAAAAAACTCTCTGTAATGAACTGCATGTGAACATTGGTTATGTATTGGTAGGTACCTACGTATACGTACCTAGTACATAACCAATGTTCACATCCAAAAGTTACAGGGGGACTTTTTCTTTTTTTTAAATACCGAATATTTCCTAACTAAATAAAAAATGCATTCTCTCACTTTTCGTAGTTATAAATAGGTTGGAATTTCATAATTTATTGTAAAAAAAATTATAAAATAAATTTCCAAAAATCAATGGTAACTTTGTAAATAAAATTTGACTAAACTACTTTACACTAAACAATTTTTTTTTATAAAATAAACTATTAAAATTTATAAATAGATTATTTATAAAACCACAATGGTAACATAGTTAATAAAATTTGACTAAGCGTCTATTTACAATAAGCAATAACAATTTTTTTTTAAATATATAATCGATTTTTATAAAACCAATGGTAACTTTGTTAATAAAATATATCATTTTGACTACACTAAATAAAAAAAAAATATATATTGAATAATTTAAGTACATACCTAAAACTTCTACAATACAAACAATACTTTAACTTTTAAAGAGACAAAAAAGGAGGAGCCAAAACGTTCGGCTATTTTAATATATTTTTTTATGAAAAAAAATATTTACAAATTTTTATTATAATATGTAGGTATGCTATCTCGAAAGGGGCCTAATCTACCTACACCCAATGCAGTAAAATTTGTTCATCATTTTTCATTGAAAAAGCTCTATGCAAAAATCAGCGTGGAAAAAATATGATAATTATATATTTTTTCGCTAAAATTCTTTGTTTTTGTTGATAGAATAACCCCCTTTCGGGATGGTATACATGTAATGAATCACCTTGTGTATCGCACGCCGTTTGAACATGATTTAAACCGATAACGATCAGTTTAGTCACACAGTAAGGTCGCTGCTGGGATCTATGGAAGAATTACTATGGGTTGTCTATGGCCTGAGACGCAAGGGACAAGTTCGATTCCCGCTGCGGGACGAATGTTTGCATGATCAGCAAATATTTGTTCCAAGTGTTGTGGTACCATGGTACTCGTAGTTTCTGATACCCACGACACAGGGAATCTTAGCGCGTTCGTCCACGGAGCTACGCAAAAGTGACGGAACTCATTAGAAACTAGAGTTACGGACTGAATGGAAAAGCTGAGTCGTTCACGATGCTACTTGAATTTCCTGTAACTCACTCAGTACAAGATTTTATGTAAACAAAGTTTTGAAAACGAAGATAATTTACATGCGATGACATGGAACTATTAATTCTCCAGGCCCCCAATTCTACTAATTCAATGACATGAAAATGATAATCGCATGATAATGATCACACCATTATCATTCAGTTACGATTGTCGAGACCTTCGTTTCTTTGATTTCATTGGTTCATAATGACTGCCATTGATATACGACTGTGATAGCAGAATACCAAAAGTGACCATTTTGCCATTTTGAATTAGTAGAATTGGGCCCCAGTCACATGGACGTCAAAATCACTTATCATTACTCTTTGTTCGTTAATTTTTCAACAGTTTCTTGAAACCAGTCGCCTCGCGACCAGCATGTCGAGTCGCCAGGTGACTAGTTACAAACGCGTTGCTTTTGAGTAGCGTCGTGGACGGACCGCCATTTAAATACTAGTACTTACTACGACAGTCAGGCTACTCATAAAGACTACAGTTTGTATCGCGTTCCTTATGAGTAGCTCATGGAGGAGGTAGGGCACAGCTAGATTTTCTCCAAAGTTTTTTTTTTTTTTTTGTACAACAGAGGTGGCAAACAAGCTTCCGGCCCACCTGATGGTAAGCGGTTACCGTAGCCTATGAGCGCTTGCAATACCAGAGGCATCACGCACGCGTTGCCGACCCCGAACCCCCTTCCCCCCTAAAGAGCTCTGGCAACCTTACTCACCGCAGGAACACAACACAATTTGAAACAAATAATGTTATTTGGCTGCGATCTTCTGTAAGGCGGAGGTACCTCCCAGGCGGGCTGCTCCAATTCAGAACGAGAAAATCTCGCTGTGCCCTACCCCCTCTTAGTTTTGCTCTCTGATCTATCTAATCTTATTATTTATATAGATTTTTAATTCAATAATATAATGTAATTTTAAATAGAGTCAATGTTATTTTTACTTTAAATTTGCATGCTAGGTTTCCTGGCGAAGTGTGTGAGTCTAATCACTATTATTTCCAAATTGTGTATCACGCTTCACGCAAATAGATTATTTCATTTCATTTCTCGTTCTCAATTGGAGCAGCCCGCCTGGAGGTACTTCCGCCTTACAGAAGATCGCAGCCAAATAACATTATTTATTATTTATTTTAAATAGTGTTGTGTTCCTGCGGTGAGTAAGGTTGCCAGAGCTCTTTAGGGGGCAGGGGGTTCGGGGTCGGCAACGCGTGCGTGATGCCTCTGGTATTGCAAGCGCTCATAGGCTACGGTATCCGCTTACCATCAGGTGGGCCGTAAGCTTATTTGCCACCTCAGTAGTATAAAAAAAAATGCATTCAGGACTATCATGACTGTTGGGTGTTATTATTATTGTACGATATTTGTTCATATCCACTTATCGTCCTTCTTTGCGCCGTTGAGTAGCGGCGTTGATTCCTCCTTCTCCTTGGCAGGACTCTCAGGTTTTCCGTGACTGTACTTAGCGTGGCGAGACACTATGTAGGGGATGCCGGCGAGATCGGACGACAGCGGGTTATAATACTGGCGGTAGCAAAAAATGGCGGTTGTGTAGCCTATTATTGAGCCGACTAGTATATCTGAAAAGGGAGAGTTCGCATAAGCTAGATATCTCATGAATCTGGTGCGATTACATCTAATTAGCGAAAAAAATGATAGGCACCAAGCCGTGTTTGTTGCCTGATTCTTCTAGGCTTGGTCGCGAGGAACAGGCATAGCTTCACCTAGTTTCTAAGACGGTTCAAAGTGATCCTAGTGATTTTATTGAAATAAAGGCCTTTTGACTTTGACTATGACTTAGCGTTAAAAACTTTTTAATTAAACGTATCATAATGAAATTCTACACCAATTGGCAATCACTTTTGTTTACGAATTTCGGAAATTACCTTGATTAAAGAACCCACTATGCCAATCGCTTGAACCCATCTTGCCAATTCTACGAACCCACCATGCCAATTGATTCAACCCATCTCACCAATGGATTGAACGTTTAACTTACCAATGGACTGAACCTTTCTTACCTACAGATTGAAATGATATAAAATAAGTTTATTTTGCCATACACTGACAGAAGACACAAAAACAATAGAATTAACATAGGGAGACAGGACTTAATTTATATTTAGCCAAAACGCATTAGGGAACTTGAAAAACACTGCGAGCGTATTGAACCGAACGATCGTCGCCGTGCGTTCCGCAGATGTGTCGCTACACTTACCAATGGATCGAACCCACCTTACCAATGTATCGAACCCACCTTACCAATGGGTCCAACTCTTGCCATTGGTTTGACCCACCTTACCAATGGGTCCAACTCTTGCCATTGGTTTGACCCACCTTACATATGGATTGAACCCACCATGCCAATTGGTTCTTGGGGACGCATCCGACTGGTAGTGATCTGGATCAGTTGAGCTATCTATAGATCGTTTGTGATGGCTCAACTGTTTCTTGTGTATTTTGTAAATATTAACTTGTATTAGTTTTAAGTTTCTTTCTTACATATGAATTGAACCCACCTCACCAAAGGTTTGAACTCACTTTAACCAATGGATTGAACCCACCTCACCAAAGGTTTGAACCCACTTTTACCAATGGATTGAACCCACCTCACCAAAGGTTTGAACCCACTTTTACCAATGGATTGAACCCACCTCACTAAAGGTTTGAACCCACTTTACCAATGGATTGAACCCACCCTGGCAGAGGTTAGAACTCACCCTGCCAATGGTGGTGGTAGTCGGCGGAGCGCGAGAGGGCGACGCAGGCGGCGAGCACGAGCGGCGCGAGCGCGGCCACCACGCGCGCCGCGTGCCCGCGCCGCCGGGACACCACGCGCAGCCGCCCGCACACCCACGCCGCGCCCACGCCCAAAGAGCAGAACGATACTGCGAAACGAATGATGGTATACAATACAATACAAATATTCATTTATTTATCATAGCTCAGTTGGTAGTAACTCTGCCTTCTGCACTAGAGGTCGCGGGTTCGATTCCCGCACTGGATAAACATTTGTGACTAACACAGATGTTTGTTCTGTGTCTGGGTGTTAAATATATATCTATTATGTTTATCAGTCTCTGGTACCCATAGTACAGGCTATGCCTAGTTTGATGTATGATATGTCCGGAAAATTAAAAAAAAAAAAAAAAAAAAAAAAAGTATTTAACAAAACACACCCTTATTCTTCTGTATAAAAGAACAAGGCCTCAACGTGCGATAAACGCACAGCCCAAAACGCTGAAGCTATAAAGCTGTAATTTGGACAGTAGGTGGACAGTGGTATGCCAAACACATCCACTAAAGAGGGATTTTCAAAATATCAACTCTTATGAGGGTGAAAAGGGGTTAAAACGTTTGTATGAAAAATCGTATTCCTTGAACCTACAGATTTGAAACTTACTAAAAATAATGAATGATAGAAATAAGGAAAAACTGTATTTTTAGATTTTCAAAACTACCCTTTAATAGGCTGTAATGAGATGTCAAAGTTTGAATGGGAGAATCTTAACGCATGGAGAGATTTATCTGAAACTTGGTACAAATACTCGTAAGGTCAAATATTGAAATACGGACTTTAGGGTTTTTCAAATTACCCCTTTTTATCAAGATACCACGCGATCAAAGCCGCGGGCGTACGCTATATACAATTTATTTCGGTTAACTTAATCTATGTTACATTTCATGGGTTTGGGACCCTCTTTTAAGTTTGACTGGCCTCATAGCCCAGTTGGTAGTAACTCTGCCTTCTGCGCTAGAGGTTGCGGGTTCGATTCCCGCAGTGGACAAACATTTGTGACTAACACAGATGTTTGTTCTGTGTCTGGGTGTTAAATATATATTTATTATGTATATCAGAGTCTGGTACCCATAGTACAGGCTATGGCTAGTTTGGGATCAGTTCACCGTGTGTAATATGTCCGGAATATTTATTATTTTATTTTAAGTACCTATGGATATACCTGTGCTAGAGGGTCTCGCTCTTCCGATGGTATCACCATAAATAGCTTCTTTGTTTTATTTTAACAGGTCTTAATGTGCACGAAAGGAGCCTCTAAGAGGTGCACTTTAGTCCTTTCACTACACTGATTCTTTCAATATTTCATAGGCTCTTTTCAGAGCCACAACACCTCAACCTGATCACAGACGTAATACAGGATGACCAAGAAAGAATCAGTGACACGACAAGCAAGTATGTACTTACAACTGCTGTGGCCACTCGGGAACGACTTCCTCCCCTCCATGATGTCGAGGGCGTCCCCCGTACACACTTGGTCAGCTGTCTCCACACCGTCCGGGAAACAGCGGTAGAAGAAATCTGGCCTCGGACGACCTGGAAAATAAATAAAATTCTATTGTAAAATATATTTTTACCCGACTAAGGCAAAGCCAAAAGGAAAGGTTATGTTTTTAATAGTAGGTACAATAATAATAAAAATAAAGCGAAGAGCCTCGATCAATACCTTAAGAGGTTCTCGCTAGACAGCTGGGTGAAGGGCCAGATACAGAGGGCGGTACTCCTGGACTCGGCACGCATAGTCAGGAGGTTCCTCTCTCTGCAGCCCTAGCCACCGACCGCTTTAGCCGAGCTTCGCGGTCGGTGGTTCTCCATTCATATATATTTTACTATAATAGTTGTTTTGATCTTCTTTTTGAACCGACTTCCAAAAGGAGGAGGTTCTCAAGTCGGCTGTATTTTATTTTTTTGTGTGTATGTTACTCGATATCTCCGCCAATAGTAACCCGATTTTGATGATTATTTCGCTGGTGTATAGAGTATGATCCCGGGGTGGTCCCATTTTAATTCTATTCCTGAGGATTGCAACTTGTCCCGTAAAACTTAAAAAAACGTCATCTTCTCTTGAAATCACCACATGCCGAATTTTTTTTTTGTCCACTGTGTTATAGTATGGTTATCCCCGCGACTTCGTTCGGTTGCTGCTGTTTTTACATAAACTTTAAACTTAGGGGTTGTGTGTCGGGAATTTCTTTCTGTGCACCCATACGTTACAACAGGAAGCTACTCTGCAAATTTCATACTCTTAGTAGGCTCTGCGTTGATTTTCAAAGAGAATAAAACCACTACGTTTGATTGTCAGTCAGTCAGTCAGTACCATAAGAGTTATTATTGATGACGAATGTATGTCATAGTTACTTTTGTTATTTATTCGAAAGTGTAAGTGGCCAGTGTCATCCTCAGTAGGTAAGCAAAACGCAAAGAGGTTGATAACAATAAAAAGAGGTTGATATTAATCTTGTGAATATTTAGGAATTTGAAGTCGGTTTTTAGTTTTTGTAAAAAATACCTTATTGATATTAAGATGTACTTTTGTAGTAAAAAAAATATTTTATAAATGAGATTTTAAATAAATAGTAAATAATTTTAAAGCTGGCTCTTATTTGGCCCAGCGAATTAGCATTGCCATCCAGCGTGGCAATTCCGCCAGCGTCTTGGGGACGCTTCCGACTGGTAGTGATCTGGATCAGTTGAGCTATCTATAGATCGTTTGTAACGGTGTTCGCGCGGAGGACAGCACTAGCACCCGCTACGCACATCACTAGTCCAACTCATGGGCGCGACGACTCGACGGCACAGAACATCATTCTATTTGCCCGCGGCCGCCGACGACAACACACGCTCCCTCCCATACGCGGTCGCTATCTGTACCTATTAATTGAGTTTATACCTAATAGATTTATACGAATGAAAACCTAATATTTCATTTCCATTTATGTCCTCTCGCCGACAAACGGTCTTTAGATGGCTCAACTGTTTCTTGTGTATTTTGTAAATATTAACTTGTATTAGTTTTAAGTTTCTTTCTGTAAATAAACAAGTAAATAAATATATGTGAATAATAATAACATTCACATACATATAGTCCTGACCAACGCATCCTACTGGTCTGTGTGACCCACACTAAAAAAAGCAGAATTGAAAAAGATATCGAACATCTAAAAAAATCTTTTGACTTTAATTTGATGTTGACCCTGAAACCCCTTGCCCTCTGTCAACCTTACTCACCGCAGGAACTTGACACTATTTTTCGCTCGCGTGGTACCTACATAAAAAAGTAGCCTATATGCTATTCCAGACTATAATCTCTATCTCTGTACAAAATTTCATCCAAATCCGTTCTGCCGTTTAGCTGTGATTGAACCACAAACACCCAAACATCTAAACGTCCTCACAAACTTTCGCATTTACAATATTAGTAGAAATTATCTAATCTTATATATTAATTTACCTGCTATAAGTTTTATAGTGTTTGTCAGTACACCATTGATTCCTAGCGCCAGTGACCACGACAGCAGGATCTGAAAAAATAATATGCTAATTTTAACGGCTATGAAAGATGCAAGCATGAATAAACCATGCAAGGCCTTATTACGTCTCCTAGCTTCCGCTGGCGGCTTCGCTCGCGTGGTACCTCATCATCATCATCAGCCTGTAGAAGTCCACTGCTGGACATAGGCCTCCCCTAAAGAGTTCCACTACGAACGGTCTTAAGCCTTCACAATCCACCGAATTCCCGCAACCTTCACAATGTCGTCGGTCCATCGGGTCGGGGGCCTTCCAACACTGCGTCGCCCGGTTCGTGGTCGCCATTCGAGAACCTTTACTCCCCAACGGTTATCGGTGGTTATTATGATGTGCTGTTCCAGACTTCGTGGCGTATAGTTATATATTTATTTAGTACTAGCTGGTGCCCGCGACTTCGTCTGCGCAGGATTAGTATTTCGAGTAGCTTATATTGTCGTGGCGTAGATTTTTTCCTACTTACTAGACACTTATCGCCATTTTTGGACAATTCATACATCATCATCTTCCTGCCCTTATCCCACATCATGTGGGGTCGGCACAACATGTATTCTTCTTCCATTTCCCTCTATCAGTCGTCATCTCAACACTCACTCCTTTCTTCACCATATCCACTTTCACACAGTCCATCCATCTTTTCTTTGGCCTACCTCTACTCCTAAATCCATTTTGGACAATTCATACAATATTTATAAATTATAGCCTATGTGTTTCTGATGTATAAGCTTTATTATTGTGACGTTTCATTAAAATCCATTCAGTAGTTTGTACGAGAAAGAGTAACAAACATCCATCCATCCATCCATCCATACTTACAAACTTTCGCGTTTATAATATTAGTAGGAGTAGGATAATATAATATATAATAAAGATGTTAAAATACCCGAAATTGCTAATCAGAGAAATTTTATTTTTATTTTATTTTTATTTATTTCACAACATACCTACCATTACAGGCGCACCCAATGCGATAGTGTACTTAATTTATCTATTCACTACCTTAATAAGTAGAGTCAAGGTTTCTATACTAATATAATACTAGGAAATTGAATTATGAATCAATAGAATAGAATAGGATTTTGACTGGCCTCATAGCTCAGTTGGTAGTAACTCTGCCTTCTGCGCTAGAGGTAGCGGGTTCGATTCCCGCACAGGACAAACATTTGTGACTAACACAGATGCTTGTTCTGTGTCTGGGTGTTAAATATTTATCTATTATGTATATCAGTCTCTGGTGCCCATAGTACAGGCCCGAAAGGGGGTTATTCTATCAACAAAAAGAAATAATATTTGCGAAAAAAAACATCTATATTTTCAATTTCAATTTTTTTCACAAACTTTCTCAAAATAGGTGTTTTTTGTATGTTTATCATCTTTGGAACTTTGGAATCAAGATTGCTACCTAAAACAGCTGATTTATAAAGTTTGACCTGATTTGACCCCAAAACAGCTGATTTTCGCATAGAGTTTTTTCAATGAAAAATGTCGAATTTTCAAAAGTCATAGAACAAACTTTATTGCCAATTGGTTGTAGAATAACCCCCTTTAGGGATGGTATACATGTTATGAATCACCTTGTATTTCATCTACCTCAAGTGCATCGTTGCAGTCGTTGCAAACAGCCCAGGCCAGCAGCGACAGGGCACAGGGAACAGAGAGGACAATCGACCACAGCATGCCCCCTGGGACGTAGGACTCCTTGCGAGGGTACTTGTACTCTGTCTGCAAGTCGCTCTGATGGATCACTCGGACAAACGGACTCATTGTCTCCATGTAGCTGTTGACAATAAAGACGGTCAAGTGAGAGTAGGGCTCGAGCCATGAGGCTTATGTTACCTACCTATTTACTAGTGGTTTAAACTAAGATTTTTAGATGTCTGTAAAAAGTTGGTGCATCAATATTCTTTGAGATATGATTATGATATAAACTTTGAAAAGATTTTAGAAACTACTGACGTATGAAAATACTATCAGAACTTGGAAAATAAATAAATATTCCGGACATATCGCACACGGTCAACTGATCCCAAACTAGGCATAGCCTGTACTATGGGTACCAGAGACTGATATACATAATAGATAAATATTTAACACCCAGACACAGAACAAACATCTGTGTTAGTCACAAATGTTTGTCCAGTGCGGGGATCGAACCCGCGACCCCTAGCCCAGAAGGCAGAGTTACTACCAACTGAGCTATGAGGCCAGTCTACAGTCTACAGGCCAGAATACAATTTGAACATGCATCTTGACTGAAAATAATGAAAATGCCTGAACCCTAACGTTCTATACTCGGTCGACAACAAGACATAATTTCAATGTAAAACAAAGAATTTTTTTAGTAATAATGTCATAACCTCATCAGAAATATTGTCCTGAAATATATTTTAATCAATTATGTGTAAATAATGTAAAATTTCATTGATAAATGTTTTTAAACATGAACTTGCTGTTATCCCAACATATGGAGGGAACTTACCAAAATACTGACAACAACATAATGCGAACGAGAATTTCAATAAATAAATTGAAGCTAGCCGAACGAATTAGAGGCATTTTGCGTATTTAAAACTAAAGCTTCACTTTAAAAATTAAATAAATAGCTTTCTGCGAGCCACGAAAGATTTTGACGAGGGGAGGTGGATGACGTAGTGAATTTCGTTCTGAAATGTTTAGCAAAACACAGATTTCTCTCGAAACGACTTTGCATGAAAATTAGAAAACGGTTTTTGGACGAACTTTGCGTTTCGTTATTGCTGAACCTCTTAAACCAATCGGTGGTGTTACCAATTGCAGAGAATAAATCTACCAAATTTAAAAAATAAAAAAAATATCCGTTCGTAATATAGTTACCTTACCTAATACGGGTTCGACGACCTTTTCAATTTCAATTTCAATTTATTTAATTTCAGACATGTCATCCATTTTGTTAGTAATAAAAATAATAATTAAAAACTTAAAAAATATGTTAGTAAGAACAAAATTATAAACAGTAAAAAAAAAAAAAAAAAAAACATTATTGAGTGACCAACTGTGCGACAGGCTGGTGTTTTGAAAGCCAGTGGCCTATGATGCTGGAACCATAATTAAAACTATCTGCCACAACGGCCAGCATGCTGTTGCCACTGTCGCAGACGCGGCGCATCAGGGACGCAATTCTTTTGCGTATGATCGCGTAGAAGTCATCGACTTGAGCGTCAGCAAACATACCTGATGCGCTACAGTACCTCGGCAGTCCCAGCAGCACCCTAAAGCCGTTGTTGTACTGGACGCGTAGAGCGTTGTAAGACTTCAGCGTATGGCGGACCCACAGGTTGCACGTGTAGAAGTTTTGGCAATATGCCCTGAACAGGGTCACTTTGACGGGGACAGAACAACGTGCAAACCTGCGAGCTAGCATATTGCATCTAACCGACAACGCTCTACGTTCCCTTTCGATGTCCGTGTCATCACACATATCCTCAGTGACCCAGTGGCCCAAGTACTTAAATTTCTTAACCCAGGTGAGGGGTGTTTTGCTCAGCAAAACTGGAAGAAGATCGTAAGTTTTTCCTCCAGCCTTGAACACCATCACCTCACTTTTTTTCGCATTGTACTTGAGCCCATGGGCCACCGCATAGGATTCACAGATATCCAGCAGCCGCCTGAGAGCATTGATTGAGCTTTTCGATGAGTCGAGCGGCAAATGCGAATTAGTGCAACTGAACGGCTATTAGGGCTTACTTTTACTTTATTATAGATAGAATAAACTTTGAACCTTGATCCAGTTAAAACGGTGCGATAATTATAATAAGGTATGCACTATTTGAACAAAAACCTAATTCTTATATTCATCATCATCATTTCAGCCGTACGACGTTCACTGCTGAACATGGCCTCCCCCACAGACAGAGCAAATTCTATATCATGTGGGGGGGGTTTGCCCATACTCACCACGCTGGGCATGCGGGTTGGCGAGCGCAGTTAGAGCTATCGTTTTTAAAATGAGGGACGCTGCTGCCCATCCCCTAGCTTTTTTCCCTTAGTCGCCTCTTACGACATCCGCGGATAGAGATATGGAGGGGCCTATTCTTTAGCCGAGGCCACCACAGCATTCTTATATTAATTTATGGTAAATAAATAAAACAGGTGATTCATAATATATACCTATGCTATCCTGAAAGGGGCATATTCTACACCCAATTGGCAAAAAGTCAATGAATTGGCAAAATTACGAATTTACCAAATAAAGTCGTAGAAAAACTACGACTTTCAATGGTAAATTCGTCACTTTTCACTGAAAAATCAGCTGTTTTAGGTAGCACTCTGGATGTCTAGCTTCTCGTACGTTAATATTTTTAAGGTAATTCGTTTTAAGGTAATAGTTTTTTTTTTATGTTATACAGAGGCAAACGGGCTTACGGCCCTACTGATGGTAAGTGGCCGTAATCACCTTGTATAAAATTTATAAAATACTAGGATCTTTATTTATAAGTACCACACAGTTTTTAAGTCTTTATGTCTCTATAGATAACTAGTAACTACCATCTTTAAATCTTGTTTGTGATTGTTCCGCTTTCATTTAATTTGTTACCTATTTATAATTGTAAGGGGTATACCTTACATACCATATTGTTATCTAAAACGCTTTGTCGTATTTACCTACCATTAGATATTATAAGTACTTATATATTCTTAGCCTTGTTTACAGTGCATGCTGTGTTTGCCTGTTATTGGTTTCTCATGTAGCTTAAGACATTTTGTTTCTAATCTTAACTATGTACTCATTTGTAAACTGTTGGCAAACCTAATAAATAAATAAAATAAAAATAAAATAAAGGTCCTTGTATATAATGTCATATTTTGTGCAATGAAGTATAAATAAATGGAAAACAAATGAATTTCAAAAGTTTTATTTCAGTGTTATTTACAGGTACCGTTTCGGTACGTACCTACATAACATGGTATGGTAACTCCAATTTAAAAGAACGTAGGTAGGTATTTACAGGTACCTAGGTATTTGTATAGGGTACACTTAAAAATACCGCGAAACCCGTTCTTTCTATAAAAAGAATGTACTACTTATGTAGGTAATTACACCTAATGAAATAAAAGGTTTAAAAAAACCTAAATAAAGACGGTTAAGTGCGAGTAGAACTCGTGCCCTGAGGCTTCCGTGCCATTTACAACGGGGTCGGAAAATTGATATCGCTAGTGTACGAAGTGTCAAACTTATAGTTTCTTATAGTTTAAATCAATCTCAGCTAGATATATTTCTTATAGCAAAAACTTCACAGACGGACAACAAAGTGATCCCATAATGTTTGCGTTTCTTCGAAATGAGGTACGGGACCCTATAAACATTTTAAGTAAACATTGGCAGTTCAAAAAAGTTTGCCGTATTCTAGGTTAAAATTAAAATTAATCTTTCAGACAAAAATAGTGCCAAATACAAACACGGCAAAATAAATGCTTAACTTAGAATTTTGTGATACATTTTATGGAGTATTTATTACCAGATCTTTCAATCATACAATAAAAAATATGTAAAAGGTAACCAACTAACCCCCCCCCCCTCCCACATTCATAATCACTCACTTACTTTATCGGATCGATAAAAGTTCGCCAATTTCTATCGTTTGTCTATGTACCGATAGACAGGGCGAGAGTTATCGAGACGATAGTTAAAAAAAAGTTTAAGGGTCTGATTATGAATGAGAGAGTTAGTTTAAAAATAAAAGCACCTACCTACTTAGTTATATAAGTACATATATCTAAAACTACTTATAAAATAAATGCCAAAATGTGAAATGCAATTTTGAAATGTTTTAGTACATAAGATGATCAGAATAATATTAAAATTAATGTAGGCAGGTACCTACACTGTAAAAAAACAAAAATAAGTTTTAATTTATGCGAAGACATCGAGTTCCATAATTTACAATCCATTCTATGTATTTTCCTATTACTTAATAATTATTATAATTACACACAATTCATTTTATAGGGTTATGGTGAAAGTCACAAGTTAGACAGAGATGCACAACACGAAAATAACCCAAAACCCAATTGGCCCCTGTTCGAGAAGGCACTGATTTATAGCAAAAAACAGCCATTTTACTGACAATCAAAGATACATTTAGTTCGACATGTTCCCTTATTATTAAATTAGAGAGTTTGTATAGATGTGTGGATGTGTGAAGATGTTTGTTACTCTTTAACGCCGCTTCCACTGAACGGAAAACGGATTGGAATGAAATTTGGCATTTATGTAGTTAATAGCCTGGTATAACATATAGGCTACTTTTTATCTGGGTACCACGCGAGCGAAACCGAGGGCTCGAAGCAAGTAGGTACCTATATTAAGTATACACCCAAAGCTCATATACAAAGTCCTGACCCCACACTGGGATTCCTTGTGTCGGGCGAAACTACGGATAAAAGGTGATTCATTAAATGTCATACTATCAGGAAAGGGTCTTTTACTAACAAATCAATAAAGAATATTAGCGGAAAAGAGGCGTTTCATCAATATATGGAGCCTGGGCCTGCACTGTGTACACTACTCTAAAATATGGCTAAGCAATAAAGTAAACGTATTTAATTGGTTATTTTATTTAAATTGTCTTCGTTCTAAGGTGCATTATGATTTTCTTCGACAAAGAGAGCAACACGCAGCGCTAGAAAAATATGGCGGATGGACGTGCGTGAAATGTCATTTTCACTACCTACATTTATCTGACAAAAAATAAAAACATCAAATCAAACAACACGACATGAAAAATATGTCAATGTCATGTCTAACGCCAATTATAAACCAACATGGCGGCCTGCAAATAGTGTTCACATAGTAAAAAACTTACCAGAAGAACTATTCTTGTACCATCGCATTTGTCTTCAAATTAATGAAATTGTATTTTTATTGTTATCTCCTATTTTTTCCTAATTTTTCTATGTAGTGTACATAGACCAGGCCCAGAATGAAATGGCTCCTTTACCGAAATTCTTCCAAAAATTACTATTTTTTCACCCATAGTATTTCAAATCTGCTGTATTTTGGTCTTTTTATCATCTATAGTACTAACTATACATATAACTACAACATTGTAGTCCAAACAGCTGATTTTTGTATACTGTATTTCAATTGAAAATGTCAAAGTTTTAAAAGTCATCGATCAAACTTTACTGCCAATTTGTTGTAGAATAAGTCCCTTTCGAGATAGCATGCATATTATGAGTCACCTTGTATACCAAGCGAAATAATTACAAAGCGAAATAATTACAAGTGTTACCAAGCGAAATAATTACAAGTAATATCCCATAGAGTGCGCTCTAGCATTTTTGTAATAGTCGAAATACTCCAAAGGTGAGCTTGAGTGTTTTTTAACAACATCATCCAGCTGCATTTGATCGCCCCAGTCGGCCTGTAACAATTTATAAAAAATAAAAAAATAAACATCTTTCACCGCCAGGCATAGTACTCCTTATTAGTCTGTGCCACAGATAACATAATACTATACTAGTACTAGTCTATGTGTGCTAGTCTGTGCCTAGCATTCACCACGTGACACGTAAGTAGGTACGCACGCAGTTCGAGACTTTTTGGCGGGAACTTGCGAAGTGATGTTGATTGTTGAGCTCTCAATTCATTTTGAGTATTTTTGTGTATTGTGTTTGTTGTGGTGGTGTTTTACGTAGGTACTTAGTATTGTTTGGGTAAAGCGCACAAGTGAGGAGAAATACTTGCTATAATACTCATGATACTCGCAATAATTTGCGAGTTTGCGAGTATCATGACTTTTCATGTTGGCGCCAAATGTTTTTCAAAATATGTTAGGTAGGTAGTACTACTTTTTTGTTGTAAATCAAAAACCATATGTAAGGCCTAGAATAAAAATAAAAATCTTTTTGGAATGTAAAAACAAAGCTCTGTCATTTATTATGACAACCCACTTCATGCATTTATATATTGTCTAAATACTTTTGGACCCCGATGACTGCTCAGGTAATCTTAAAAGTACATTCGTTGACCTACTAAATTCCATGCCAAATCCATTTTTTTTTAATGTTTTTCCCCTTTCGGGATGGCTATGGCATCTAGGCCTTACCGCCAAGTCTTACAATATTACGCAAAACACCACCATAATTACACAATATTATTCAATTTAACACTAGTTTTGTAAAATATATTGAGAGCACAACATCACTTCGCAAGTTCCCGCCAAAAAGTCCGAGTACTTTTCCTTGGCAAATCCATGCAGATTAGAACGGATTGGCGATACGAAAATTACGAAAGCTAATGGTTGAATGAATGGCAACGAGGATGAATGAAAAAAGAGAGCTTCGCTCGTCGTTCGATGAAAGTAACTGGCTCATAGCTCAGTTGGTAGTAGCTCTGCCTTCTGCGCTAGAGGTTGCGGGTTCGATCCCCGCACTGGACAAACTATGTGTGATTAACAGAGATGTTTATTCTGTGGCTGGGTGTTAAATATTTATCTATTATGTATATCAGTCACTGGTACCCATAGTACAGGCTATGCCCAGTTTGGGATCAGTTGACCGTGTGTGATATGTCCGGAATATTTTATTTATTTAGTACTTACGAAATTAGGGAAGAGCGATCGCTTATGGTCGAACTTCTTCTCGTTCACACATCGTAGCAGGTAGAGGCGCTCCACCCACGGCCAGATCATGTAGTCCAGCATGCCAGGTCGGTTGCCCCCGAAGTAATTGGTTCCTAGAATAAAAAAAAACACAACTTTTATTCTCAAGCATAGCAGAGAACCTCTCAGAGAGATCAGTTCCTTGAAGGGAACGCTGCTGCCCATCGCCTAGCGGTCTTTAGAGAGCTCAACTCTTTCTTGTGTATTTGGGGATATAACGCAGAAGTTAACTAGGCACCTCGCTGTAAGGTTTTGCCTCATTCTCACTCGCGAGAGCGGTAGGCGGTGGGGTGTGGGAGGAGGAAGCACATTACACGCAGATGTGCCAAGTTGATTATGTATGTACGACCGCGCCGACAACTGCCACCACCCTCATCTCAATGCCATAGCCCCGCTGCATACGCGGCCACCGGACGTCCGAAGAACTTGGCGACCATTGCCCCGAGAATCTTGGGTGCACCGGACTCCGCGTAGGAGAGATGTTGTGGAACGCAGCCCAACAACCCATAGATGGACCACCTCATACTAGGTGGTATCTATGAAATCCCCGTGACCTGGAAGTCTTGGCTTCCAGCGAAGAAGCTAGGGTAATTAGCGCCAGCTAGAGGCCCTTACCCGCAGCTCTACACAAGAGTTGCTGATGACCCGATTGATTGAAGTAGATACATACTTTTTCTCTCTGTATATATGTGCAAAAATAAAGTACCTACTTAGATAAATAGGTAATATAAATTAGAATCTTACCTCTGGAAGCTAATTCCTTCTCTAAAATATCCAAGGTCTGTATAATTTGCTCGCTGCCGAACGCGAAATTTGTATCGAAGCATTCCAAGCTGCCTTTTATCAGCTGAAAAAAAAAACTTTTTTTTAAATTTAATAAAAAACAATTTTTTAATTTTTTTACTTCTAAAATAGTTACAAAATTCGTTGTATACCTACATCTTAAAAAACCAAAAGAGGTTTGTCTTAGATGCAAAGAAAATAAAAAGTTCTAAGACTTTTATCTCCAACGCCAGCCAGACTAGGCGGTATGGTCTGCGAATGGAAAAATCCTTAAAATTACTGGCTGTTGTATTTTCATCATAATATTATATACCACTAAAGCTACTTAAGAGCGATATTACATTCTGACCGTGATTTTTGAAAGAAATGCCCATTTTTGGCGTTCTTAATCAGAGAAACTGACACTCTTTGACATTTTTTACTTATTGTATGGTGGAGAATAGATATTAGTATAGTTCATAGCGGCCTCGCTTTTTGCAGTGTTTTATTACCCAGCTAAATAAAGCCAAAATTAAGCTAAATAAAGCCATAATAATTAACTTTGAATTGATTTGACGCGAACTGTTAATTCGTGGAACATTTTTTCTTACCTCATTAAACCTTTCGATCAACAGGCGGTCCTGCGCCTTCACGAACGGATCACTAGAATGCAGCGGGTTCCGCGTGTATTTCTCATCCAAATAATCGCATATAACCACGCTCTCGAACAAGTATTTGTCGCCTTGGTCTGTCGGTATTTCCAGAACAGGGATTTTTACTGAAAAAGAGTTTACTTGATTAAAAAAATGGTTCGGAGAATGAGTGGATACGCGCCATCCGCCTGTGCATCTGCTCGAATCATTCATTGTACCGTTACTCTTAGCCCCTTCGTCCACGGCGCGACTCAAAAGGAACGCGACTGAAACTGTAGTCACTTATGAGTAGCCTGACTGCGATAGCACTAGTATTTAAATGCGCGTCCGTCCACGACGCTACTCAAAAGGAACGCGTTTGTAACTAGTCTCCTGGCGACTCGACATGCTGGTCGCCAGGCGACTGGTTTCGAGAAACTGTTGAAAAATGAACGAATAAAAGTAATTATATGTGATTTTGGCGTCTATGTGACTGGAGAAGTAATAATTCCATGTCATCGCTCGAATTATCATGTCACTAGTCATGTTAATTATTTTCGTTTTCAAAACTTTGTTTACATAAAATCGTGTACTGAGTGACTGAGTTTCAGGAAATTCCAGTAGCGTCGTGGACGAGTCAGAGTTTCCAATCAGTCCGCAACTCCAGTTTCTAATGAGTTCCGTCACTTTTGCGTAGCGTCATGGACGAAGGGGCTTAGGATACGAAAAAAAAAGCAAATGTCAAATACTTATAAGCCAATCAGAAATCAACCAAAAGATTCCAAGCATCGCTGATGTCATTTGACTTTTAACTATCGTTTTGTAAGCGTAATGTTTTAGTGTTTTTTTTATACACCAAAGGTAGTAAACAAGCAACTACGGCCCACCACACCACATGTTGGTAAGTGGTTACCATTGCCTATGAACGCTTGCAATACCAAAACATCACGCACGCGTTCCAACCCCATAGAAATAATTAATGAAATATTCGTGCTTAGGCCACTGGCAATGTTATCAGCGCATTCACTTTAGGAGGAGGTAGGGCACAGCGAGATTTTCTCGTTCTGAATTGGAGCAGCCCGCCTGGGGAGGTACCTCAGCCTTACAGAAGATCGCAGCCAAATAACATTATTTGTTTCAAATCTGGCAACCTTACTCATCGCAGGAACGCAATTCCTGCGATAAGTAAGGTTGCCAGAGCTCTTTAGGGGTGGGGGGTTCGGGGTCGGCAACGCGTGGGTGATGCCTCTGGTATTGCAATCGCTCATAGGCTACGGTAACCGCTTACCAACAGGTGGGCCGTATGCTTGTTTTCCACCTCAGTTGAATAAAAAAAAAAAAACACTCCGAACCCTCAAAATCGCACAAACAGAACTGATTTTATGTGGTCACTAGCAATGTTTCGTTCCTTCGTTTATGCCCCCTCAGGGGTACGCCCTCGTCAAAAAACCTTCCCTCTGGCAACTGCCCAAGGTCCATACTCCGTACCTAAGTGGTACCATTGAGCTCGTTGCCCCAACCTAGTTTTTTCTCGGACACAGAGCCTTCGTCATAGTTGCAATGCGTCGGTCATCATCACATCAGTGCCATACATAAAAAGCCGCCCGATTATCAGCCAGGATCGTAATGAAGATCGCAATTATAAGGATGATTTTATGAATTTTAGCTACATCTGAAGTTTTTCAAACATGAAAAGGAAGAAGCTAAGGTCTTGAAGTTTTCCCTTGTCAAGTTTGGAAAGTTTTGAATGTTGCTAAGATTGCTAAAATAAGCCTCTAAGTTACGAACTTCATTGCCATAAGGCTTACAAAATTGCACCACAAGTTGGGTAATTGTTTTCGAACACAATTAACTCAGTCTTGCATTTTTTACTATCATAAAATTATGAAGTCTTGCATGCTCGAGTTGGAATTCACGCCTCTTGGGGGTAATGGCTCCTAAGCCCGTTACTCTGAGCTTACATACAGTAGGTATAACAGGATGTCGATTCTGCTGTTCGAGAGAATTGAGGGAAAATCCTCCCACTAGGCCAACACAGTAAATAAAATCTTTCTCTCTGTTTATTTGTCAGAAACTACTGGACGGATCTTTATGAAACTTTACAAAGTTATTGATTACTAGGTTCCGCCCGCGGCTTCGGTAGCCTATATGCTATTCTAGGTTAAGAAATCTGTACATTCCAAGTTTCATCGAAATCGGTAGAGCCGTTTCGGCGTGATTGAATAACAAACATCTAAACATCCTCACAAACTTTCGCATTTATAATATTATTATAGTAGGATAGGATGGTCTAAATATTATAACATAGGTAGGCTATGTTATATTTACCGCGCTTCACTCCCTTGAGGTCGAAGTTTGTATGAAAAAATATATTTAACACAAATATTGACTTGAAAATTTGCAAACATGTTTTTAATATCAAATAATGAGATACGGGTTTCAGCGATTTCTAATAGATAATATTATCATCATTCTAGCCGTACAAAAGTCCACTTCTGAACATCGGCCTCCCCCAAAGATTTCTAGAGTGACTTCCTATCATTTTTTTTATTTTTTTTTAAATATACCGTCCCTTAGCTTTTGTCCCTAAATAGTATAGTAAACAAAGATAATGAACTTACGCCTAGGATTGTTAGCTCGGAACCACTCCGGCAGCTTCAGAGGGTCCAGCTTATAGACCTCGTACTTGGCTTTCTTCGCTTCCAATATCAGCAGGACTCTGTGTCCGTACGGGTTCATTTCGACATGGTACAATCGCAGTTTGTCCGTGAGCGGTGGTGGCTGGCCTGCACCTGAAATAAGACAATTATTGGAGCTTTTCAATTTTTTTTTTATACAACTGAGTTGGCAAACAAGCATACGGCCCACCTGTGGGTAAAAAGTTACCGTAGCCTATGAGCGCTTGCAATACCAGAGGTATCACGCAGGCGTTGCCGACCCCTCCCCCTCCCCCCTAAAGAGCTCTGGCAACCTTACTCACCGCAGGAACACAACACAACAAATTACGAGACAAGTTGCAATCCCTCAGTAATTAAATTAATATAGGACTACCCAGGGATCTTACTCAGTACACCAGCGAAAGAATCATCAAAATCGGTTTGATATTGGCGGAGATAGTACATACGAAAAAACACCCGATTTGACAACCTCCTTTTGGAAGTCGGTTATAATTAATAATATTCCGGACATATCACACACGGTCAACTGATCTCAAACTAGGCATAGCCTGTACTATGGGTACCAGAGACTGATATACATAGATAATAGATAAATATTGAACACCCAGACAAACATCAGTGCTAATGACACAAATGTTTGTCCAGTGCGGGAATCGAACCCGCGACCTCTAGCACAGAAGGCAGAGTTACTACAAACAGAGCTATGAGTCAGTTTTATTTATGACTTATAAGTTTAGCAGTAGTTTAGCAGTCGTAATGGCACTGAGACTAAGTCTTGGTCGTTAACTATTGGCCTCATAGCTCAGTTGGTAGTAACTCTGCCTTCTGCGCTAGAGGTTGCGGGTTCGATTCCCGCACTGGACAAACATTTGTGATTAACACAGATGTTTGTTCTGTGTCTGGGTGTTAAATATATATTTATTATGTATATCAGTCTCTGGTACCCATAGTACAGGCTATGCCTAGTTTGGGATCAGTTGACCGTGTGTAATATGTCCGGGATATTTATTATTATATTATTTCTTATTATTATACACTAGCTCAAAGTTTATCAAAGAGCTATGGAATGACTGAATGAATGGCTTTATTTGGAGAGAGCTTTACTCGGAGTTTAACTACGTGATAAGATCCGAAATGACGAAATCCGTAGAAGAACCAAGGTCACCGATATAGCAGTCAGAATCAGCGAGTTTAAGTGGCAGTGGGCAGGCCATATAGCTCGCAGAAATGTAATCCGTTGGGGAGTAAAAGTTCTCGAATGGCGACCACGAACCGGGCGATGCGGTGTTGGAAGGCCCCCCATTGGACATTGTGTAGGTAGCGGGAAGTCGGTGGACGGAAAAAGCTCAATACCATTCGTCGTGGAACTCTTTGAGGCAGGCCTTTGTCCAGCAGTAGACTTCTTTCGATCGCCAGCTGCTTAGATCTTTGAAGACACCTAAGGTCAGAGGCACGTCCACCACGTTCATTCATATTTTGCAGTAGTTTGCATTCCATACGTGACAGGTTCCAAGCAGCCTATAAACTAACTAAACTAACTAACTTTTGGAGGAGGAAGGGCACAGCGAGATATTCTAGTTCTAAATCGAAGCAGCCCGCCAGGCGGGCCAGGAGGTACCTCCGCCTTACAGAAGATCGCAGCCAAATAACATTATTTGTTTCAAATAGTGTTGTGTTCCTGCGGTGAGTAAGGTTGCCAGAGCTCTTTAGGGGGGAGGGGTTCGGCAGGCAACGCATTAGCAATGCTCCAGGTGTTGCTGATGTCAATAGGCGACGGTAGCCACTTACCATCAGGTGGGTTGTAGAACCTGTTTGCCTCCATATAACATAAAAAAAGTAACTGACGTGATGTTTTCCTTTACCGTTAATGCGGGGAGTTTAATGTATGAATGAGGCACACGGATAACTAAACAGATACGACAGTAATCACAATGATTGGTGACCCCGAGCCTTATCAGAACGTCACCGCCTAAACAATTTTTTATCTTAATTTTTTTTATCCTAAATTATTTTATATCACAAAGTTGGCAAACTACCTTACCCACCTCTGTTGGTTAGTTACTATAGCCTAAGAACGCTTGCAATACCAGAGGCATCACGCACGCGTTGTCGACCCCGAACCCTCCTCCCCCTAATGAGCTCTGGCAACCTTACTCACCGCAGGAAAACAACACTTTTAGATTTTTTTATAATATCCCAAAACTTCGACTCCCACGAGATTTGAACCCGCAACCTCCTCCTAGACACAGAGATGCTCTAACCAACCAAGCTACGGAGACACTTCCAGTAAGAAGAAACAATTGTTTTCAATATGATAATCGCATGATAATGATCGCACCATTATCATTCAGTTACGATTGTCACCACCTTCGTTTCTTTGATTTCATTGGTCCATTGGTTCCACAATGACTGCCATTGATATACGACTGTGATAGCAGAATACCAAAAGTGTCAAAAGTGGTCATTTTGCCATTGAACCATTGCCATTTTGAAGCCATTGAATTAGTAGAATTGGGCTGTTCAAAGATTATAGCTACTTTTAGTTCATTGACGAGAGGCAGCAGCTTATTCAATTTCTATTTAATTTTAAAGTGATTTAAGGAATACCATGATTTTTTATAATATGTCCCAAAAATTAGACTCCAACGCAAAGTTGATAGACTACTTATGAGAAGATTTCCACCCACTGACTGACTGACTGACTGATTCACAAATCACGAAATCTCTACAAGGCCTACAAACTTGAATTATGGCATAATCAAGCAATGTAGACACTCGTTATAAACGGATTTTGCAAAATTCAAGCCCTAGAGGGGCTAAGCCTACAAAATAAAGATTTGGCAGCCAGGTTCCTTATAAGGTATAGGGTGTTGTTTTAATTTTTGTGTTGTAATTTCACTTAAATTTACCAACCACAAAAAAAAGGTAAATAAAATACGATGAGGGGTGAAATTTGCGGTGCCCTAAAAGGGTTTATGTTCGAAACAAATGATGTGTTGTCAAAGTCAAAGTCAAAAGGCATTTATTTCAATAAAATCACTAGGATCACTTTGAAACGACATAAGTGCACTATAGGTAGGTACAACTTGATTTGACTCTTGGGTCGTGTTTCTGAGAAAAGCTACACTACCTATAAGTAGGCAAGTATCAATGTTTATCTATGTAGGTAGGTGCTCAACTCTTTTCTAGACTACTCCTACAGTTTATTTTCTTATCGATCAAACAAGCAAGCTCGGGCAATGACAAAATGCTCGCCCACATCGCAACTAGGTCAAGGATCATCTAGCGGCTCAGACAGTAGACTAGACACACACAGTGGCGAATTCAGGATTTTGGTTTAGAAGAGGCTTGAACCAGCTAGGGTAAGGTAAACACTAGAGACAGCACTGGTGGAGTGGTAGTAGCCTTCCGATCTACAGGGCATCGGTTCGAATCCCAGTTTTGCACCAATTCAGAATTTTGTGGATTTTCGGAAAATGTATGTGCGTTGTACCACACTGAAGTTTTAAATTCCATTTTGTGAAAGAGGATCATCGAAAAAAATGATAGGCACCAAGCCGTGTTTGTTGCCTGATTCTTCTAGGCTTGGTCGCGAGGAACAGGCATAGCTTCACCTAGTTTCTAAAACGTTTCAAAGTGATCCTAGTGATTTTATTGAAATAAATGCCTTTTGACTTTGACTTTGACTTTGCTGTTACGGTGAAACAGTGAAGGACAGCATTGTGAGGAAACTGGCATGTCCTAGAACCTAATTAATACGAAGGCACTTTTTTTTATTTTTTTTATTGATGATGGTTAGGCGTTTGACCACCAAATCACTTTGCAAGTGTGATGTCGTCTAAAATGAAGCACGCTTTACCAGAAGGAAGACTCTTCACTCTAGATTTGAAGACTCCTAGATTGTACTCATCCGGGAAAACAGACGCTGGCAGATCGTTCCACTCTTTGCCAGTGCTTATAATAAAGGTGGAGCAGAAACGTTTGGTTCGACAATGTGGTATGTCGACCAGGTAAGGGTGGTAATTACCTGTGCGTCTGCTTGTCCGGTGGTGGAAGGGGGAGGGAGGGATGAGGTCATGCAAATCCTGCGCACAATCACAAAAGAGGCACTTGTAGAACACTGACAGACTGGCCACACGCCGTCTGTGTTCAAGGGTCTGTAGGTTGGCCTCCACAAGCGAGTCATCTCCTATGAGCCTAACAGCGCGTCGCTCAATCGAATCGAGGGCTTCAAGCTGGTATAAAGCCGAGCCATCCCATAGATGGCAGCAGTACTTCATGCAGGATCTGACCTGTGCTTTATAGAGATTAAGAAGCTGTCCCCGTGAGAAGTACCGCCGAACCTTCGCTAGGATGCCCAGCTTCATGGCAGCAAATTTAGCCTTCGACTCGATATTTGAGCCAAAATTTAGATTTGATGAGAGCTCTACACCTATTCAGACTGTCAGTGATCTAAAGAGAAGTACCACAGAAAGTGATCAAGTTAGGCATGTGCCAAAAGAGCCACTAAACAGGCGCACCACCGACGATCATAGGCCCAATAAGTTTTTCTCGCTCTAAATTGGAGCAGCCCGCCTGGAGAGATACCTCCGCCTTACAGAAGGTCGCAGCCAAATAACATTACTTGTTTCAAATAGTGCTATGTTCCCGCGCGGTAGGTAAGTAATGTTGCCAGAGCTCTCTAAGGGAAGGGTTCGGGATCGTCAACGCGTGCGTGATGCCCCTGGTATTGCACCATTTTGGTAGGTACCAACTGGGGTGTGAGTGGGAGTTGGAACAATAGTTTTCACTCTCACTCGTGCGTAATAAAATATAATAAATAATGGTCCGCTAGAGGCGCTGTTACGGATTCCATACTTATACACGTAGATCACTGTCACAAGTGAATGTAAATCCACGGTGCCAACTCCCACTCACCCCCCAGGAGGCCTGTAAGCTTGATTGCCACTTTAGTTCGTTAAAAAGTTAAAAAAAGGTACCTACTACAGACTTAATGTAATGGAAATTACATAAAGAGCAAACGCGTTGGCATTGATGTTGCAATATGAATGAAGTCATCTGTACAAACTCCATCCATTGTTTTAAAGTAAATGCCACTTGAATGCAGTTTTATAAAACAATAGATTTCGGCTACGGCTTCGCTCGTGTTCAGACGTGCGATATGTCATTTAAAAATTTCAAAACTAGCTTTCGTCCGCATTCTTAATAATTTTCACCCCCTACTTGGCCTCCTTTAGGGATTATTTTGGGAAAATGCTGAAACACGCAGGTGTATTTCTTTATATCTTACCAAAAGCCTAAATATTAATTATCATATCCCAACTTGAGGAATTATGGATTTCCCATACAAACTTTCAATTCAATTCAATTCATTCATTCATTTATTGACCATTTCGTTATAATATATTACATAGGCATGTCAGGTTTACAGTAATTACAGTTCTTTACAAGTACCTAACGTTCATATAATTTTACAAAGATTTTAGATTTTAATATGTAGGTAATTTATAGTTTCTATTCCACATGCAAATCAGAAAATGAAACATTTAAATATTCCGCGACATGGTAAAATGGATGATTTTCAAAATATGATTTAATTTTTATTTTAAACTGTTTAAAGGGAAGCCGGGTTACTTCTAAGGGTAGTTTGTTATACATCGCAAGCTTAAGGCAGAGACCATGGTTATAGGTTTTCACGAGTCTTTTTCCTTGGAACAAACAATTTTTCTTTATTTCTAGTGTTGTATTTGTGTATATGTAGCTTCATAGGAAGATCTGGTTTCTTCAAATGTACTTCTAACAGGGAACGATAAATAAACAGGGATATCACTGTTAGTATTTTAGTTTTTTAAAGTAGGCTTTGGCCGATGTAAGTCTGCCCAGACCATGAATAACTCTTATGGATCTTTTTTGACAAATAAGTACTTTATTAATTTGGGCGTAGTGATCGTTCGATTTTTGCTAAGAACAGTTGTGTCACCCGCGACCGCGCGTACCGACAGTGTAAAGTGCTAACGCATCACAACAAAGCCGTCGCGACACGGCCGACCTTGATGATGACTCAGTTATTCATCGTGTAAGGCACGTACGCGGGCGACTAATCAAATTGTTAAGGCGAAGATATTTTCTTTAACAATGGATACACCATCTAAAGACGGCAGAATAAAACTGCAGACAGAAACTGAGCATCTATTGTACAGCCGTTTCAAAGAAGAAAGGCAAGAGCGGGAAAAACTCCAAAGCCTTGTAGATGACTTGAGAAGTCAAATAGAAATTCTACAGCAACAGCTGAAATGTGTGATGGAGACCAACTCCACGATACCAGCTTCTTCAAACATGGAAAGTTCTTCTCAGCGTGTTGAGTATGGCACCGATGAGGAAGAACTAGCGAAAGAAACAGAGTGGATTAGAACAAAGACCAGGAAGAAAAGAAAATTGAACACTTCACCCACACTCTCACCAACAGGAAACCAAACTGAAACTACAGAAAAAATAAAAAAAGTTCCCTCGCCACCGCCTATTATTGTAGATGGCGTGGAAAACTACCAGAACTTCTATGACTACTTGTCAATGAACCAGCCTGCTGGTACCTTCAAAATTAAGATGCTAAGTGGTGATAGTGTCAAAATAAATGCTTGTCATGATGAAGCGTATAGAGCTATAACTAAGTCCCTGACTGAAAACAATTGTCTCTGGCATTCTTACGAAAACAAGCAAGAAAGGCCAATCAGAGTGATGGTGAAAAAACTGCCCTCTACTTGTAGACCAGATAGAATAATTGAAGACCTGAAAACAAAGGGTTTCCAGATTGAAGATGCGGTGAGCAAATTAAGCTGGAAAACCAAGGAACCGTTAAATATGTTCATGCTTACCTTCAGCAACAACGAAGATATAAGCAAAATTTACGAGATAAAGTTTATACTGGGGTGCATGGTCGATGTACAGCCCCTCAGATCGCCAAAGCTGATCCCTCAGTGCAAAAGATGCCAGGTTTACGGACACACACATAAGTATTGCGCCAAAGAGCCTAGATGTGTTAAATGCACAGGCAAACACTTAACCATAGACTGCAAAAAACCCGCAGACCAAAAGCCAAAATGTGTGCATTGCGGAGAACCACACCCAGCTAACTATAGAGGTTGTGTGATTGCCAAAGAAATGCAGAAAATGAGGAACAAGGCTGCCAAGAAACCATTAGCCAGTCGCCAACAGCAGGTAGCTGGAATAGTGGTAAGTGATAAATCACCTATAACTAATCACCCTAACACAAGGCCCATAAGTGCTGCCACTAAAAAAGTGTCCTACGCTCAAGCGGCTGCCAGAAATACTACAGGTGTCCAACACAATGAGCAACCTAGCAATTCAAATAGCAATAAGTTAGATGAAATTCTGAAGCTCATGACAACATTTGACGTGCGTTTGAAGAAAATAGAAAATAGCTCCTGAGCATGTTACAGCAACTTGGTGATAGGTATATACTAGGGGGTGACTTTAATGCTAAAAACACGTATTGGGGCTCCAGATTAACAAATGTGAAAGGAAAAGAACTCTTGAGAGCCATAAAAGAAACAAATTCTGATGTTGCATCAACGAGATCCCCAACTTACTGGCCAACCGATAAGCAAAAGATACCCGACTTGATAGACTTTTTTATTTATAAGAACATATCATCTAACTACCTTAAAACAGAACAGAGCTACGATATGAGCTCCGATCACTCTGCAATATATCTAGAAATAAGCGAGAAAGTATTACTTAAGGAAACCCCTCTAACCCTAGTTAATAAAAACACAGACTGGGAGAGTTTCAAGATAGAAATAGAATCTAATATAGACCTTAAGGTACCACTAAAAACTCCAGAGCAGTTGAATATGGAAGTTGAACGATTTATATCGCTCATACAACAAACAGCCTGGAAAAACACACCAGAGATTAAAAAAAGGATCACCAGAAACAATTACCCTAAAGAGATTAAACAGCTCATATCAGAAAAAAGAAAACAAAGAAGGCTATGGCACCAAACTAGGTGTCCGCAAGACAAAAATAAGTTAAACCACCTAACAAAACAACTAAAGAGACAAATACAATCCTTCATTGACAGCTCAACTACCAGCTATCTTACACAGCTAACTAATAATCGTAGTACAAACTATTCGCTCTGGAAAGCCACAAAAAATTTGAAACGGCCTATTACTCAGATTCCACCATTAAAAGAGGACAACGGGAACTGGGCCGTCAGTAATGAACAGAAAGCTAAAATATTTGCAGAGCATCTAGAAAACACCTTCAAACCGAATGATGGTCATACAAACGATCCTGGTCTGTCTGACCTCACGACATATTATGATGAGTCAGATGAACAACTTTACATACCATCTGTCTCACCGAGAGAAGTCCTACGTGAAATCAATAAAAATATAAACCCAAAAAAAGCGCCGGGTTTTGACCTCATATCCGGCGAAATCTTACACAGTCTTCCAAGAAAGGCTTTAGTTAAGCTAACAAACCTTATCAACGCTGCACTAAGGCTGAAATATGTGCCAGACTTATGGAAAGTAGCTGAGGTAATAATGATTGCTAAGCCGGGAAAGCCACCTCGAGACGTAACATCCTACAGACCGATTTCCCTTCTACCAATCATGTCAAAATTGTTCGAAAAACTGTTACTAAAAAGACTGAAACCAATATTAGAAGTCAAGAATCTGATTCCAGACCACCAGTTTGGATTCAGGGAAAAACACTCTACGATAGACCAGGTACACAGGATCTCAAAGACAATCGAGAAGACCCTAGAAGATAAAAAAGTATGCGCTACCATATTCTTAGATGTAGCTCAGGCTTTTGATAAGGTATGGCACAAAGGCCTTATACTAAAACTAAGAAAAATACTACCCAAGCCATACGCGGATATTATAGAATCGTACATATCTGACAGAGTTTTTAGAATCAGACAAGAAGATTCCTACTCTAACATTAAAGAAATAAAAGCTGGGGTGCCACAGGGAAGCGTATTAGGCCCGGTCCTGTACCTTTTATATACCAGTGACATCCCTGAACTAGAAAATAACACAATTGCGACCTTTGCTGATGACACGGCTATAATGGCTGTTGGAAGCACTCATGCAGAAGCGTCAGAAAAGGTCCAAGTAGCTGTTAACAAAATCCATGACTGGACAAAGAAATGGAGAATAAAGCTCAATGAATCAAAATCGATTCACGTTAACTTTTCAAATAAGAAAGAGCAGTACCATCCTATATTTATCAACCATAAGCGCATACCCTATGAAAATACGGCCAAGTATTTAGGCATGACGCTTGACGCCAAGCTACGCTGGAAGGCCCACGTCAAGAAGAAAAAAGACGAGTTAGAGATACGATACAAACAGATGTACTGGCTGCTTGGAAGACAATCTGCCCTCTCAGTACATAACAAAATTATACTATACAAACAAGTCCTGATGCCAGTATGGACTTATGGTATCCAGCTATGGGGCTATACCAGAAAAAGTAACATCCTAATCATACAACGGTTTCAAAACAAAGTACTCAGGGATATTGTGAATGCACCCTGGTACGTAAGAAACGAAGACCTGCACCGGGACCTCAACATTGACTTCGTCGACACAGTTATTAAAAAATATGCAGAAGCTCACGAACGTAGACTTCATCACCATGTGAACGTCGAGGCAATCCAGCTCCTCGACAACACAGACATAGTGAGAAGACTCAAAAGGACTAAGCCTTTTGAGTTAGTGTAGTGTAAAATAAAAAATAGTGAAATGTAGTGTACGTGATAGTGACTACTTATAAAGAACACAATAACAAAGTGTCTTCCCCTTAAATAGAAACTGTAAGAAAAGTGCTATTGGACACATTCTTAGTTATAATTTACTTTATAAAACTATGTCAAAGTCAAATTACTCATTAGCCTACTTGGCTAGATTGTAATAATATGTGGAGTATATTAAATATTGTACTCTGGGAATAACAAAAAAAAAAAAAAAAAAATTAATTTGGGAGGCATTTCCCCATACTGGTATTTTCAACCCCTATTTCACCTCTTCAAGATTATGAGCGCGCTTATATATTATTTTCCATTCTAGTTAAATAAAAATAAATAAATAAAATTAGACAGGCACGAATTAATCATGATTACAATCAGTTCATTTTGTTGATTGGTCTGTTAAAATAAATAACAAACAATATTAGTTGAAGATACGCGGTAATGAACGAAAATGAAAAGATTTCAAACAATGATGTCTGCCGGTGTCTTTGGCTAATATTTAAATTCACTATAGTATCGTAAGCGTGAATACTATGCTATCGTGACCCCCCAATCTCGCAGGAAGAGAACTGATTTTATTTGGTTTACTGGCAACATTATTTTCATCACTTTATTTCTGCCCCGCAGGTAGCAAAAAACCTTCCCTCTGGCAACGGTAAGGTCCGTATTCCGCACTCCGCACCCACGAGCTCAAGGGTGCCCCTTGAACTCGTTGCCCCAACCTGATTTTTCTCGGGCGCAGCGCATTCTGGGCCGAGAAGGAGACATCGTATTTTTGTCCGACTACGTTCAGACTTGCAATACTAAATACTAATAGTACTAGATCTACGAACTAGTGTACCATTGAGAGGTAGTACCATAATGCACTAAAAGAGGTAACAAGTAGACCAAGTAGTCACAACACGACTGCAATAACGAAACGCGTCCCTTGGTCAATAATAATGACGTCATGTTTTTGTAAACAGCTGTTTTTTCGCAACTTAGGTATTTTTAGAAAAATACTTGAAACCTTATGTACTGTACCTACATTTAAGAACGAATTACCTATAGTTAACTTTTGGTAGACATATCTACTTAATGCTACGTTATTTTTTTAAGTAGGTTATATACCTACCTACATAGGTACATAAATAAAATAAGTAGGTACTTTTAGATGACGTGAAAATTAGAAAAGCTTAGAAACCACGCCTTGATTAGTTAGGTAGATTAAGTATGGTTTTGCAAAGTTGAAGTAAAAAAATATATATATATTGAGTAGGTACAACAACTTATTCTACCAGTAAACAATTGCCTTAACATAGTTATCATTGATAAAAAACCAAAATTTGAATACTCACCAGCTATCCTTTGTTGATAATAAGACATTTTAAAATTAATGTCTGTTTATCTCTATAATGCGCAAATACACGTGTATCCCCGTTCGCGTTTTCGTTGTTACCAAATTATACCGAATACATACCGGCGCGGCGCGCGGCTATACTATAGAAATGGCGACTATTGACTAGTGTTGCACCTTAACTGATCCGATTCATGAAATGGATATGAGTAATGCATCACACCTAAGTTTTGGCTTATTAATAATTTAACCGTTTCCTATGACTCCACTGAAGATTTACTTCGTATAGTTTCTTGAAGGTCGATTGCTATTTATTTTTTGTATTAAAACACTTCGTATTGTAAATGTTACTCCTTTATATATATAATTCTTTTGTAAAACCTTTCTTTTGTATTCCTCTAGGTAATAATGTTGTTAAAATGTAAGATTATATTTTAAAACTAAGTGCATGCTTTACATATTAATCTAAGTATTTCTTTATTAAATAACTTGCCTACTATCCTTCAGCTGCTTTTGGTAGCAATCTTGATTGCAATCTTCTCGTAAGTTTAGTTATTAGTTATAAAGAAGATAAATATAGCCAAACAGATAATTAGAGAAAGTTTGTGAAAAAAAATTGATAAAAATAATATGAAAATATTGATGTATTTTTTCGCTAATATTATTTATTTTTACACAATATTATCTACATTATATATACATTTAGATAACAGGTACTAAGCTATGTCAAATTAAAAAAAAAAGCTATGTAAAATACATTATTAGAAAAATTAACATGTACAATTATATCTTTTGAGGATATCTTAAGTGATTTCAGGATCGATCACTAAGCACATCACTACTGTTTAATGTTGAAATAGCGTAGTTCGGTCGGAGCGCGGCGGCGACGTCATTTTTAAAATTAAAGCATTCTACTATGACATCATTCTTTGGTTTTGACCCGATTATCAGCAACACGGCCGATTACATTAAACCATAACCTACCTGACACACTGATGGAACGTACTGCCTCCTCAAATTTGCTGGGTTTTGCTGAGGACGTATTTCTACGCTTACCTACCAAAAAAATTATGTAAATAAGTAGGTAGGACCTATCCTACTATTATTATAAACGCGAAAGTTTGTAAGTATGGATGGATGGATGTTTGTTACTCTTTCACGTAAAAACTAATGAATGGATTTTAATGAAACTTCACAATAACATAGTTTATACATCAGAATAACACATAGGCTACAATTTATAAAGATATTGTGTGCATTGTCTAAAATATGACTACTAGCTACTCGAAATACTAATCCTGCGCAGACGAAGTCGCGGACACAAGCTAGTTTTGCATAAATAGACTCGTCCCTGAGGATATGTACTACCTATTTGATAAATTCCTAAATTAATAAGGCGCTTGTGTACCTAAATGCTTTGCTTAATAATGTAAAAATGGGTAATTATATTATATTTTTAGCCAGAGTTTGTTTTTAGAAATTTAGGTACCTCTATGCATCCTCTTCCTTTAGATAACTTTTTTCGCGGACGGATTTATAATAGCCTCTTACGACCAGATGTCAAATGAAAAAAAAAATCTCTTACGGCCGATGATGCAGCGAAACCTGACTAGACCTTCCTCTTAGATCATCATCTATGCGGTTTGTTGACGTGACACAAGCATACAGTCGTAGTATTCCCTATTAGTCTGTGCATACAGTGGAGAGTCGTTAAGTTTTAGATAATACCTACCTACTTAGCAAGTTTGATTTCAATTTTCTGTTATACTAAGCACTACCTTTCTTTTTCCTCACTTCTCAAAGGTTAGCTGGAAGAAAATGCTCACTAGCATTAAGTTCGCATATGTACTTGTCTTTGACTTGTGCAATAATGAATTTTCTATTTAACTATCAACTTATATTTTTGCCTAGGCAGGTAATAAAGTACTTAGGTAAAGAAAGGTACACATAAACGTTTTATAAACTTGCATGTAGTTTACGTGACAGAAAAAGAGTTAATGATAATACCCAAAAAATTGGGCTTATAAAATTGGGTACTGATGGGACCCCCATAAAATTGCACGAAACGCAATTTTTTTGTTGTCAATGCAGTTGCAGACGTTGCAGTACAGCAGTGTAAATATGTTCCTCACATTTCTGTATAGTTCTATTAGCCCCTTCGTCCATGACGCTACGCAAAAGTGACGGAACTCATTAGAAACTAGAGTTGCGGACTGATTAGAAACTCTGACTCGTCCACTTCGCTACTGGAATTTCCTGAAACTTAGTCACTCAGTACACGATTTTATGTAAACAAAGTTTTGAAAACGAAAATAATTAACATGACTAGTGATAATTCGAGCGATGACACGGAATTATTACTTCTCCAGGCACACAGACGTCAGAATCACTTATAATTACTTCTTATTCGTTCATTTTTCACACAGTTTCTCGAAACCAGTCGCCTGGCGACCAGCATGTCGAGTCGCCAGGTGACTAGTTACAAACGCGTTCCTTTTGAGTAGCGCCGTGGACGGACGCGCATTGGAATACTAGTGCTATCGCAGTCAGGCTACTCATAAGTGACTACAGTTTCAGTCGCGTTCCTTTTGAGTCCCTCCGTGGACGAAGGGGCTTAGATTAACAAAATGGACAAATCTATTAGTTTTAAGTATGTAATACTCGTAGGTAACCAAAATCTTTAGGTAGGTAATAGCAACATTCGTTAGGACTGACAGCATCACACCAATTCAGTTCAAAGTCACTGTCAAAAATAAAAAGAGTATTTTTTGTTGTTTTTCTTTCTGTCACACACACACATCACAATATACTGTATCTCACTCTGATGCCTTTTTTTTTATTTTATCTAAAAATTCTTTGCCAACTAACGTGAATTTGTTGATTTAAGAATTTGTCATACAATGGAGCTTGATTGAAGCGTAGCGAAAGGAAAAATTGTTTTCTTGATTCACAATTTGTACCTATCGTAATGTAGGTTATCGTAAATAGAAAGTCACATTCCATGTTATTAAAAAACAATAATTTCTACGGTAACTTGGTGGGTAATACTTATTTTCTTGATATCTGCAAATTCACCATCGCACCAAGTATATTTTCTTTTAAATTCCAGCAAAAATGGATATGGCAGAAAACATCGGAAACGTTGAGGTCAAATGTGAAATCATTGAAATATCCGACGAAGAGGTGAATCTCGGCAAAGTTAAGAAAAAGTAAGCTATTTGTAAATCAAACTGTAGGTAATAAATTTCAATATTAGGTGAAGGAAAACATCGTGAGGAAACCCGCCGCTTAGTCAGCTCCTCATTTATTGACTCGTGTCTTTCCGGTGGATAAGGCCGACTAGGCTGAAGGGACCATCCCTTCATAGGTCCTGGGCAAGCCTACTCCATCTAAAACATGTCCCACTTTTTACTCACAGGTTGCTGTAGTTAACATCCTGTAAGTGAGAAAAAAGTTACTCCTGATGCTGTAAAAATCATCTAGAGTAGATGTTATAACTGACCTAGCCTTGATGACACTTCAAACTTCATAAATTAATTCAATAGAATCGCAAGGATAATTTTGAAACATCTTAAATCTAACATTCTAGGATACATTGGAGGATAGGTAGGTACTGTTTCTAAATTTAAACTTTTCAACGCTTCTAATCCAAAATGCTACGCATTGGAAGTTCCAACAGTTAGAGAGGATATAACCAACAAAATAAAATCCTACGCCAAATGAATAGAACTTCACCCGAATGAACTCGCCAAAGATCTAATGAATCCAACCACATCCTTCAAAAGAATAAGGGGAGAGCTCCTCAAGACCTAATACAGCTCTAATGATTTAGAGTAATGTGAAAATATGGAAGCGCCACTGGGCTCTTTTCCATCCATGCCAATTACGCACCGAATCAAACACCAAACTCTAGCTCAATGCCCATCCGGGCAGATTGCAAGGAGGATGAAGGAAGGGAACAACGGAGATTTCTAAAAATATTAACTTTTCTAAAAATTTTTTTTTCATTCCATCTCTTTGTTTCTGTTTTTCAGACGAATAAAAAAAAAGCCGGACCCATCGAAGCGTGTGCAGTGCGACCAGTGCCCGAAATCATTTGATAACAACACTCTTCTTAAGCGTCACATTCGCTCGCACGCCGGCGAGAGACCGTACATGTGTATGGAATGTGGCAAGACGTACACTCAACTTGGGCATCTCAGCATACATGAGTTAAAACATAATGGTAAACATACAAGCCGTTCTAAGTCTTTTGGAAATTCGTCATTTTTCATTGTTGTGTCACTGATTCATTCTTTGCCATCCTGTATTAGGCTCGTGACCAGTTTAAGGTATGGTGGCCCTGAAAAGGGCCTATGACCGTCAGTGAAAGAATCGGTGTAGTGAAAGGATTAAAGTGCGCCTCCCCCTCCTCTCCTCTTAAGTGTGTAGCCCCCAAGGGCTACTTTCGTGCACATGTCACTTGTCTTCGAATTTAAGGTTCTAGGACATGCCTACACTGCGGGTTTTTTTTTTGCATGATCTGCAAATATTTGTTCTGGGTCTAGGTGTTGTGGTATCATGGTACTCGTAGTTTCTGATACCCACGACACAGGGAATCCTAGTTAGTGGGGTCAGGAAGTATGTGACCATATGGTGTTATTATTTGTTACTATAGTATAATATCTTAATTATAATGTTATAATCCTACTTTAAACCTAACTGATTCTTTATCTGAAAAGAGGCTAAAATGAAATGAAAATGAATCCTACTTTAATATTATAAATGCAAAAGTTTTTGAGGATGTTTACATGTTTGTTGTTCAATCACGCTGTAACGGCTCAACCGATTTCGTTGAAACTTGGAATAGATAAAGTTCTATACCCGGAATAGCAGGCATCGCATTAGCAATGCTCCAGATGTCAAAAGGCGACGGTAACCGCTTACCATCAGGTGGGCCGTAAGCCTAATTCTAATCGGGGGTGGTTAGACCTGCACTGACTTTCCGCTGTGGGGTGTTTTGTGCATTGTCCCCCTATGCTAACCCTACCCCAGCCAGCCCAGCTCCTTAAAATAGCGAAGCCGGACTTTGGGTCGTTGGTAACATTCTCTCAGTATCCCTGTATGCGGCGGTGTCTGGGAGCCGCTTCCGATCACGGCCCGCAGACCCGATGTGGTCCTGGCCGTAAGCCTGTTTGCCTCCGTATAACATAGGCTACTTTTATCTAGGTACCACGCTAGTTAGTAATCTATAAAATCTTATCTTGTTACAGGAGTAAAGAAGTTCAACTGCACAGAATGCGAGTCAGCGTTCTACCGCAAAGCAGACCTCGACAGGCACACAAAGATTCACACCGGAGAGAAAAATTACTCCTGCGAGATATGCTCCAAGAGCTTCGTCCAGAAGAACAATTTAGTTATGCACGTCAAAATGCATAAAGGAGATCGGAGATTTGAATGTGTCGTTTGCTGCAAAAAGTTTATAACTAATAGTAAGTTAGTGCAGCATTCTAAAAGGCATGCGAAGGACAAAAAAAAGAAAGGATTGAGCTTCATCGCGATGCCTGATGATGATGATGACTCTATGCTCGCTGATGGGAGTGCGGTGGGAATGTAATGGTTTTGGGCTGTGCGAAATGAGATGGTTCTGGTGTACCTACAAAGCAGCTCAAGATTTCACACCAGGGCCGGATTAAACCTATCAGGGCCCCTAGGCAATGCAATTCTCGGGTTCTGAATGAACGCTTACATTACCTATACCATAGAAAGACGAGCCAAAAGGCTCATAGGTAATGATAACTTAGTTGAATCTAAGCATCTGAGCATCGATCATCGTCGCCGAGTAGCCAGCCTATCGGTCTTTTAAAGGATACATTTCGGAGAGTGTGCGATTGAACTCTTTGATTTAGTTCCCCCATCCCCATTCCATCATCGGACAACCAGGCGCACGGAGACACGACATCCGTTCATGGTTGATATACCACCTTGCCGCACCAAGCGCTTTGCCTCTACCTTTATAATGCGGACAGACAAAGAGTGGAACTCGTTGCCAGCGTCTGTGTTTCCGAATACCTATTATTTGGGTGTCTTCAAGACCAGAGTGAATAGGTTTCTTCTAGGCAAACGTGCTACACCGTAGACCACATCATTACTTAACATCAGGTGAGATTGTGGTCAAATGTTAGCCCTTTTCTGTATAAAAAAAAGGTGTTTTTAATTCGAAGTATTACATCAACTGACAACATGCGTCGAAAAATAGGAATGATATTGAGGATGTATATGAATTTTCAAAACAAAATTTGTTAGATGAAACCGTCTCTTGGTGCGTGCACGGGGCCCCTAGTTGATGCGGGACCTCTAGGCAGTTGCCTAGTCCTTCTTATGGACAATCCGGCCCTGTTTCACACTATACATTTCCTATATTGTGTTATGTCTAAAGCAGATAGAACAAAATTAATACTAGCAGTGATTCAGTCTTTAGAAAGGTACTAAAGCGGGTACCTATTGTACAATTTAGTAGAATCTAAAGGCCTATAGCATATCTATACCTACCTAGGTTACCTGAAAATGTATGAATGTGCCCTAAAAAATAGGAGAAAATAGAAATAAACTGCAATTTGTTATTGTAAGAAATTAAGTTACCGATGTAATTTTTATGTACTTAATTTCAAGTTACATTCAAGATTAAATTATGTTTTCAGTACATGAATAATCTTTTTTTTTAATAGGTACTAGCTTCCGCCCGCGGTTTCGCTCGTGGCACCTACATGAATAGCCTACATGCTATTCTAGGTAAAGAACTCTTTATATTCAAAGTTTAATCGAAATCGGTTGAGCCGTTACGGCGGCGTGATTAAATAACAAACATCCAAATCCATCCAAAGGGTAGGTAAAATAATAATAGTATTTAGGAGGTCCAAGCTTCGCTCTAGTAGATCAATGAAATTATCAGCTCCTCTTGTTGCCTAGAGGGAGGTCTGCCAGCTCTAAAAGGAGTCTGAAGCAGGGAGGACGAGGACCTAAATAATGTTATTAAGCTGCGATCTTCTGTACGGTAGAGGTATCTACCTCCCTAGGCAGGCTGCTCCAATTTCTCTCGCTGAGAAAATCTCGCTGTGTCCTCTTCGTAGGCAGTGTTGTTACCGTTTTCGTACCTCATGATGAAACCTTTTGCTACGTTGACGCCATCTGTTGAGGTAATGGTGTATCTTTATCTTTGACCTAGGAGTTCTTATGTTTGGCGATAGATGTCACTACTATAGACAGTGCTGCCAACAACTAGTCTGAATGCTAGAACCAGCGCTACTTTATATATTCTATTCATAGTAATTTTATTTATTGCACAAAAAATATGTACAAAATGTCGGCTTGATGCCAGGGCATTATCTACCAGCCAGCATGTTAGGTAGAAACAGATAGTAGGCGTGTGAAAAACGTTTAACATAACTAAAAATTCAGTCATGTCCGTTTTAACTTCTCTAAGCGTTACCTAGTCGAGCGTCAGGGGATGTCAAGATACTGTCATTCATTAAGTACCCAGGTACTATCACTAAAATATCCGCCATACCAATTTTGAAACTGTTTCGCTTGTACACGGCTAAGTAAGCCTGTCCGGCAATGTCCTTGTTCAATGTGATCTTTTGAGGGTGAACTATTCATTTTATGAGTTTGATTACCTACCCTGTCTGTTTTTCAGTTGCAACCAAAACAATACGAACATTAATGTTAGACAAAAAAGGTATTTTTTTATGAGTAAGCAAGCAAGGCTTAGATATTCACGTTTCAATATCACTTCACGCAAAACACGCACCAGGGTGGTAACTGGTAATGCGGAATTTTGGTTGATTTTGACGAGTAACTTCTCCTAGTAGGTACTCGTCAAAATTAAAGCTTCAGCAACTAATGGCCTACCATTGGTTGCTGATCTCTCACCAGTAGGTGGCCCAGAGTCCAAAATACCCCTACGCTACGACTCTCCCCAAGCCTACGGCATGCGGAGTGCATTTTCCGGTTGTAAAATAAGAGGCAGTTCTTTCTAGGCTGCACCTGTCTGCAGTTCACGTCGTCTCATCATCATCTCCCTGCCCTTATCCCACTTCATGTGGGGTCGGCATAATTAAATAGCATAATTAAGTAAAAAGGAATCAAGTTTATTTTTACTACTAGTATAGTATTATGTTATCTGTGTTTTTACTAATATCTGCGAAACTATGTGGTATTTATGTAATGTTTTTGCACAAGAATAAACCTGAACTATATTTCTAGCTACCCTATAGTTTCACATTATGGTCTCACTTAGTTTGCGACATACGACGTCGAATACCTCCGAAAACTTAAAATCCTGTTTTCTCAAAATGGTCTTTGTGTGGATTGACACCTTTCTGCTTAACACCGTCCATTTAACACTCTAGTCACATGGCATTCTTCCCTCCGCATGACATGGCCATACCACGCTAACCTTTTGCTCTTCAACTTCTCAGTCACTGGCGCTACTTTCAAACATCCTCTGATGTACTCATTCCGTATCTTGTCCATTCTAGTCACTCCACACATCCATCTCAACATTCTCATTTCCGCAGCATGCACTCTTCTTTCATCCGTCCCTTTGGTTGCCCAACACTCAGATCCATACAGTACGACAGGTCTTATGATCGTTTTGTAAATTTTCCCCTGAAGTTTAAGGGGCATTCTTGGATCACACGTAGTTCCTGTGACCTGTCGCCATTTCATCCATCCCGCATTTATTCTATTTTTCACATCCCGGTCTATATCGCCGTCGTTCTGGATTAATGAACCGAGGTACCGGAAGTCGGAGCAGACTGGTAGGGATACACCATCTAAGGCAATAGAATAGAAACCGGAGGGACCACCGAAGTCGCAGAACAGATGCTCAGTTTTTGTCCTGCTGATCTTCAATCCGACACTCTCCAGTCTCTCTTGCCATTTTCCCAGCCTGCTCTGGACCTCAAGTGCATTTTCTCCGACAAGAACAATGTCGTCGGCGAACAGCATGCACCAAGGGGCATCCTCCTGTATGTCTGATGTCAGGGCATCCATTACCAGGAGGAACAGATAAGGGCTTAAAGCCGATCCTTGGTGCAAGCCTACAGCCACATTGAACTTGTCGGTAACTCCAGCTTCGGACCGGACGTGTGTGTTAGCTCTTCCGTACATAGCACGTACAAGCTGTACTTACTTCCCAGGTACTACCTTCTCTTTCATAGCCCACCACAGAACCTTACAGGGCACCCTGTCGTATGCCTTCTCTAGGTCAACGAACACCATATGCAAGTTTTTGTGCGCACGTCTGTATTTCTCACAAAGTTGGCGCAGAGCAAATATGGCGTCCGTTGTCCCCCGTCCAGGCATAAACCCAAACTGGTTCTTTGTTATTTCACTCTCATCTCTCATTCTTCTCGCTATCACTTTATCCCAAATCTTCATACTATGTGACATGAGCTTTATTCCTCGATAGTTGTTACAGTTTTGTACATCACCCTTGATTTTGAATATGGGCACCAGCGAACTGTTGCACCATTCTTCCGGGATCGCCTCTTCATGTAACAACTTATTGAAAAACAAAGTCAGCCACTTCCATCCATCTGCTCTCAAAAACTTCCATACTTCAACAGGTATACTATCCGGTCCTACAGCTTTTCCATTTTTCATATCTTGCACAGCTTTCTTGACTTCATCTATACTCACCTCTTTCACAACAGCCATGTTTATTGGTGCTTCTACTAAAGCACCACTCCAGTCATTCTCCTCATTCATTAACCTTTCAAAGTATCTCTTCCATCGATCTTTTATATCTTCATCCTTCGTCAACACCTTTCCTCCATCGTCTTTTATACATTTTATATGAATAATATCTCTTGCATCCTTCTCTCTCACTTTTGCTAATCTGCAGTTCACGTCGTCTATCAGGCAGAATTGTCGGGGCGCAGCTGGCATCATTAAAAATGGCTTTCCGCAGGCAGACAGACGTCATTCTTTCTTTCTGTCATTCTGATTTCTGCTGGTGACATCGGCTATATGGCTGGTTGGATATATTTGTCGAGTGTATTTTATCAATTCTTACTATTACAGTGATATTTTGTGACGATTAAACAAATCAGGACACCGGGCCGGAGATATCTGTGAGTATTTGTGCTGAATTGTTTGTCGTGATTGGTAGAAAATGATAAATTCGATATCGCGCCGTATCGGTCTCAAATAAATGCAGATTTATACGAATTGATTTGATTAACGGACTGATGCCGCACTTCTACTGGGCCGTGATTGTGTTTTATTCGCAGGATAGTGGTTAAACTAATAAATATATCGTGTTTTTATGAAAAAACAATATGTACGTTACTGGTTTTCTTAGAGGCACTTTCGCTAGCCTACTTTCTATTTTTGCACGAATTCTGAGATTTTAAAATGATTTATTCAATCTAATTAATGCATAAAGAGCCTGTAGAACTTTCTTATAAATAAAATTGTTAATATCTCCACAAACCTAATACTTAAATGGTGTTGCACCCGCTAACTTTTCCAATTTATAAAATAAAATGAAGGTAACAAAGCCGTGTTTGTTGCCTGATTCTTCTAGGCTTGGTCGTGAGGAACAGGCATAGCTGCACCTAGTTTCTAAGTGATCCCAGTGATTTTATTGAAATAAACATTTTGAGTTTAAGTTAAATTTAAAGTCAAAAGTCTATTTAAATAAATACATTTTCTTTCTTTCTATTTACATAGAATTATATTGTTATTACTTTACATTTTCTAAGATTTTGTTAGAATAGATAAAGTAGGAGGTAAGTAAAGGATCCAAAATGAAAATAGATGTTTACCACTCAAGCCGTGTACAAGCGAAACAGTATTAAAATTGGTATGGCGGATATTTTGGTGATGGTACTACTGCAATTCTTTACTACCAAGTAAACTAACTAATTGAGCACCAATATTATTAGTAAGATTACAATTTCATATTCCTAGCCTTACTACACACAGTTTACATAATTTAGGTATTACAGCACAAGTAACGATTACTTAATTAATTTCGCTATATGTCTAGCGTGTGTGTGACACAATGGCCACAAAGGCATAACACATTTACACAGTTTTTTCAGGCTGGGCCCAGGCCCCTGAGAAAAAACCTGAAATAACTCAAAAGCCTAACTTTAGGGAATTGCCCTATTGTCAGCGAGGAGTGTATAGTGATTCAAGACAAAGCAGAAATTTTTTGAAATAGCAAAATCTTGAAATTTTGGAAGATAACGCTTGAATCATCTAAGAACACAATTTGATATAGCTGCAAAGCTAAAACACATTCTAGCCTGTAGTAACAAAGGTCGAAGTGGACCGTGTCGTTTGGTTCCAAAATATGCTTGATCTTTTGTCCATGACTAAACACCAGCTTGAGAGGTTAAATATTGGTTTCGTCAAAATGAGTGTGTAAAACTAGTTGGTTTATAAATGCTGCTAATTTTTAAAATCCTTTAATGAAAAAATGTACTCTACTGGCTCCTCATTCAAGTTGATGTTTTCATTTCCAAAATCCCTTCTTATTGAGCACATAAACTAGTGGAAGGCCCTACATCGTTCGTGTGATGTTATTACTCTATATACATATATTTTCATATAAAATTTACATAGTAAGTCCACTACTGAACATATGCCTCCCTATGTACATTTAAAGCAACAATTCTTTGGAGGGATCTGCCAATACTCGCCACAATACTATGCGGGTTGGCGAGCGTAGATAAAGCTCTATACTTCAGCCACCACGGCAAATATTCCTAGGTTTGACGACTTCGTCGTAGAAGATCGCAGCCAAATAACATTATTTGTTTCAAATAGTGTTGTGTTCCTGCGGTGAGTAAGGTTGCCAGAGCTCTTTAGGAGGGGAGGGGTTCGGCAGGCAACGCATTAGCAATGTTCCAGGTGTTGCTGATGTCAATAGGCGACAGTAACCACTTACCATCAGGTGGGCCGTAAGCCTGTTTGCCTCCGTATAACTTAAAAAAAAAACATTTAGACGCGGCGGCGACCTTGTTTTATTGACCGAGCGAGCGAAGCGAGCTTCCAGTCTGGCAAAATTTGCTTTCCTCGGTCAGTTTGTGGGTACTTCTCTCAGGAACTGAATAACCGGAATATATTCAAACTTCTGAAAAACGTAGCTGACCCTACAACAATAAAAATTGTCTATTTTGCCCTCTGCCAATCCATTATCGATTACTGCATTACCTCATGGGGCGGTGCAGCAAAAACACATTTAATCAACTTGGAGAGGGCACAAAGAGCCATCCTGAAGGTGGGTGCTGGTCTTCCCTGGCGCCACCCTACCACGGACGTATATTTGAAATGGGGTGTTCTAACAGTTAGACAATCATTCATACTTCAAGCCATTCTCAAGATGCACTCGGTTCTGGAATTTGATCAACTATTGCACTGGGAAAAGCGTAGAAGGGGAAATGTCTGTCGGTCTAACAAATATCGAACGAAGCTCACAAACAATTTTTTCTGCTTTTTTGGACCGTACTTGTACAACAAATTAAATAAATCGCTTTCTATCTACCCACTCACAAAAGCCAAATGTAAAAAAACTGTCAGTCAATGGCTTAAAACCCTGTCTTATGACCAAACCGAAAACCTACTTATCCCCTCTAAATAACCTGAAACAAATGTTTTTTATTTATTTTATTTTTAATCAATCCTACAAGTTTTCGTTCAAAACCACAAATATGCATATTTACTTAATCACACTCACTACATCTACTCACGTATGCGCTTCTGCGATACCGGGCTTTTAAGAGACCGATACCAGGAGAGCTCACAACACACCTTACCTCACACACACACACATATTACTATTTCATAATTACAAACCTACACAAACATACATCCATATTCAACTTCCTGCCTATACCTACAAAACTTATCTACTTTACACTACAACACGTCCTAAATCTAAATTTATATAATTATAGGTACCTAGTCTAGCATAGTTAAGACTAATGTTAGTTATATTACACTGTTTGGTACCTAAGTTGACCAGCGGCATGGGGCCCGGTGTCCTGTAGCACAGGTTTTTTTAAACCTATTTCAGGCATCGGTCTCTCACAAAACAGGTTAACTTAACTACCTACAATACTTATATTCTGCTGTATCCCATCCATTACTGTTAACCTTTGTTGAGAGAAATAAATACAAAAAAAAAAAAAAAAAAAAAAATATATATAAAGGTACCTTTAAATAACGATATGACGTCATACCGATAAATTCGCTACCGCTAATTTATTTCGCTACCGCTAATTTATTTCGCTACCGGTACCTATAACCGAAATAAATAAAGGTTTATTAAGGTTTTCTTTGATGAAACGCCGCCACCCCGCCACCGCGGCGCGACTATCCTCGAGAACTAGCTGCGGCTCAAAATTTCGGTACCGAAATCTACCGGTATGAAATAACGGAACCGTTATGCTCTACCGGTATAGCATAATGGTACCGAAATGTTTTAACGGTACCAGTACCTATAACCTCTACCGCTTTCAGTCCCTGACTTCTCTACAGGTCGTACAACCGAAACTTGGTATACAGGCTTTACGACTAGATTTGCATTTTTGATTTGAAGGGTATTTCCTTTACAAAAAGGGGGCTACTGGATAACTCCGCCGTATGAGATAAGATTTGGATGGTTCGATATTCGATACTGAGTGGTTTGCGTCCGCGCCGGCGTCGATGAACAGAACTTCTAGCAATATGTAGTAAAAGATCGAAAAAAATCAGACTCTGTAAGCCCGAGGTTGCATAGGACACGGCGACTTTCACGCGACATTGAAAGGTCGATCGATAACCTCGCTATCAGGTGCGGGCCAGCTATCAGGAAGCATTGCATAATACTATCAGGAGTGGTGTAGCGTAAGCGAAATGGTAATGAAGTTCGCAATTATGAGGACGCTTTTATCAATTATCAGCCGAAATTCCACAATGTCTGAAGACCCGCCTCTTTAACCAATGTGTACCGACTTACAGTGCCGAGACATGGACGCTCACGCAGGAGGCTGTGTACAGGATGAGAGTTGCTCAGAGAGCCATGGAGCGTGCCATGCTCGGTATCAAGCTTATAGACCGTGTTGCCAACGTCGAGATCCGAGGTCGTACGAAGGTCAAAGACGTTGGCAACCGCATAGCGGAACTCAAATGGAGTTGGGCAGGACACCTGGCAAGGCGTGGTAATGACAGGTGGAGTAAGGCGTTAACTGAATGGCGTCCAAGAACTGGATATCGGAACGTTGGTCGTCCAGCAGCGAGATGGGCAGACGATATCGCAGGCATCGCGGGCCGCAACTGGATGAGGCTTGCACAGGATAGAGGAGAATGGCACATACAAAGGGAGGCCTATACCCTGCAGTGGGTGAAGTCAGGCTGTGGATGATTTTATCAATTACAAGTTTCCGCACGCGACTTCGCTCGCGTGGTACCTACTTAAATAAAAAGTAGCCTGTGTGATATCACAGACTATAATCTATCTCTGTTCCTTTCCTTTACAGGCCTCATAGCTCAGTTGGTAGTAACTCTGCCTTCTGCGCTAGAGGTCGCGGGTTCGATCCCCGCACTGGACAAACGTTTGTGTGATGAACACAGATGTTTGTTCTGTGTCTGGGTGTTAAATATATATCTATTATGTATATCAGTCTCTGGTACCCATAGTACAGGCTATGCCTAGTTTGGGATCAGTTGATCGTGTGTGATATGTCCGGAATATTTATTTATATTATTACTATTTATTTCATCCAGATCCGTTCAGCCGTTCAGGCGTGATTGAGTAACAAACATTCATCCATCTTCTTTCGCATTTATAATATTAACTAGCTGGTGCCCGCGACTTCGTCTGCGCAGGATTAGTATGTCGAATGCCTTATTAGCGTGGCGTAGATTTTTTCCTACTTACTTGACACTTATCGTCATATTTTGGACAATTCACACAATATCTTTATAAATTGTAGCCTATGTGTTATTCTGATGTATAAGCTATATTATTGTGAAGTTTCATTAAAATCCATTCAGTAGTTTTTACGTGAAAGAGTAACAAACATCCACACATCATACTTAGTTTACAAACTTTCGTGTTTATAATATTAGTAGGAAGTCTGTGCCTGAAAGGAGCCTCTAAGAGGCGCACTTTAATCCTTTCACTACACTGATTCTTTCACCGACGGTCATAGGCCCTTTTTAGGGCCACCATAACACAACCTGCTCACTAACCTAATACAGGATGACCGAGAATGAACCAGTGACACGACAAGCAAGCAAGCATATTAGTAGGATAGGATATAGTAAGAGTAGGAAGTAGGATATCGTCATTTGAAGTTTTTCAAACATGAAAAGGAAGACGATAAGATCTTGAAGTTTTCCCTTGTCAAGTTTGGAACTTTTTGAATGTTGCTAAGGCTCGTATTCAGAGACACGACTCAAACTTAGATTTAATCACAGATCAGCTGAACTCTACTTAAGTATTGAATCTCTTCTCAAACATAGCTTTTATTCAAGAACGGTACTTAAACTACTCTCAGCTGAATCGAGTCCCAAATCTGTACTCAAATGTTCTCGTTTACATTATGATTTATTTATAATTTTCGATCCGTTTTACGCAGAAATTCAAACAGCCAGGGTGGAAATAGAACAGAACTATAAAGTGAAGTATAAATATGCATCAAAGTACGTGTAACGGAACGAAAATCTCATTTGATTAATGTCTAATCAAATCTAAACTCAAGCACCGATTTCGTCTGATTGACGTTTCAGAATAAGCATTTACTCAGGTGAACTGTGAGCATTGAAGCTATACTTAAATACAGTTCAAGAATTAGAATCTCGACTCAAATCGAGATTTAAGTACAGATCAACGCTTGAGTCTTGTCTCTGAATACGAGCCTAAGAGTAGGAAGTAGGATGACGTCATTTGAAGTTTTTCAAACATGAAAAGGTAGACGATAAGATCTTGAAGTTTTCCCTTGTCAAGTTTGGAACGTTTTGAATGTTGCTAAGATTGTTAAAATTACCCTCAAAATTACGAACTTCATTGCCCTTACGCTTACACAATTGATCCATAGATCTGATTAACGAGACGGCCAACGCTTTCTTGTCGTGTCGCTGATTCTTTCTGGTCCTGTATCAGGTCACTGACTAGGTTGAGGTACGGGGGCCCTGAAAAGGGCCTATGACCGTCGGGGAAAGAAGCATACGGCCAATGTTCACGGCACGAAAAAAGGAGAAGGAGGTAGGGCACAGCGAGATTTTCTCGCTCTAAATTGTAGCAGCCCGCCTGGGGAGGTACCTCCGCCTTGCAGAAGATCGCAGCCAAATAACATTAATTGTTTCAAATAGTGTTGTGTTCCTGCGGTGAGTAAGGTTGTCAGAGTTGGTTTAGGGGGGGAGGGGTTCGGCAGGCAACGCATTAGCAATGCTCCAGGTGTTGCTGATGTCAATAGGCGACGGTAACCACTTACCACTCCTGCGGTCTACAACGCGCTACCCGGAAGCATTCAAAGCGCTAGCTCGATGCAGTCGTTCAAACATAGACTAAAAGCATGGCTTGTGGATCAGACGATCTACAATCACGAAGTATTAATAAGTAAGAAATATAACTAATAATAAATGTATGATAATGGATACTTTAGTACATAAGTAAAATATATATATCTAAGACTAGATACTAATGTGTATCTACTCCTCTCTGAGACCTGTAACCAATTCGTTGCCAATAAAATACTATGACTATGACTACCATCAAGAGGGCCGAAAGCCACCGAAAGCCTGTTTGCCTCCGTATCATATATTATCCATATATTCATAATATGTATGCTTTGCCCTTATTAATTATTATTATTAGCCTTATTATTAGCTATATTATAAATCACCTTGTATAAATCACCTAAGCCTCATTGTATACTAATACCGGAACAGTACACCAACAGTATCCTAGCGCTAAATAAAACCAACCTTCGCATTATTGTTAGAGCCTTAACTGGACACTGTTGTCTTAATAAGCACATGTTTTTTTGAGGAGGTAGGGCATAGCGAGATTTTCTCGTTCTAAATTGGAGCAGCCCGCCTGGGGAGGTACCTCCGCCTTACAGAAGATCGCAGCCAAATAACATTATTTGTTTCAAATAGTGTTGTGTTCCTGCGGTGAGTAAGGTTGCCAGAGCTCTTTAGGGGGAGGGGGGTTCGGGGTCGGCAACGCGTGCGTGATGCCTCTGGTATTGCAAGCGCTCATAGGCTACGGTAACCGCTTACCAACAGGTGGGACGTATGCTTGTATGCCACCTAAGTTGTATAAAAAAAAAAAAAATGTTTAAGCTAAGGCTATGCGACACACAAACCTGCAGGCTATGCAAGGAGGCGGACGAAACGCCTCTACACCTGCTAGGTGAGTGCGGAGCACTTATGCTCAAACGTAGCATCCATTTGGGAAAACACATCCTCAGCCCAATGGAGCTAAAGCAACTCACCCCAAAGAAAATCCTTCAGTTTTTTACAGCTGCTGGGCTTTGCGGTGAACTTTGAAAGCCCTGTAAAGGGGCTCCACAAATAAAGTGGCGATCACAATAGGCCAGTGGCCGCAGTGATACCATAGCCACATAAAGTAAATATAAAAAAAAAAACGAATACCGACTGATTGTCTGGTCAAATGATTTGAAAGCTGACAGTCAGTGCTACGTATGTAGTTTGACCTAGGTCCTAGAGCTTTCAAACGACCTCGTTCAAAGTCACGATCTATCAGATCTACTCCTATCTATTATCATTCTCTTATGTAAATGACATTACTTGACATCGTTATCTCACTTGCTGTATCTTGAATTGCAATAAACTGTCATCATAATCATCAATTCAGCCGTATGACGTCAATGCTGAACATAGGCCTAAGTACAAATACAAATAAATTTATTTACCAAAAAGTTAACAATAGCAAAACCATGTATAAAATAGTTTTTTTTAATGTTATACGGAGGCAAACAGTCTTACGTCCCACCTGATGGTAAGTGGTTACCGTCGCCTATTGACATCAGCAACACCTGGAGCATTGCTAATGCGTTGCCTGCCGAACCCCTCCCCCCCTAAAGAGCTCTGGCAACCTTACTCACCGCAGGAACACAACACTATTTGAAACAAATAATGTTATTTGGCTGCGATCTTCTGTAAGGCGGAGGTACCTCCCCGGGCGGGCTGCTCCAATTTACAGCGAGAAAATCTCGCTGTGCTCTACCTCCTCCTAAAAATTATAGCAACTTAGTGAATTAACATGTAGAGTCAGGATGAATTTGATAGTTTTTGTGGCAATCACACAGAAAGACTAATGTCACAAGAACATTACAATTAAATAGGTAGTCTATACAATCCTACTAATATTATAAATGCGAAAGTTTGTAAGGGAGTTTGGATGTTTGTGGTTCAATCACGGCTAAACGGCCGAACGGATTTGGTTGAAATTTGGTACAGAGATAGATTATCCTGCCTGAAAACCAGCGCTGCCTGAAAACCGCTGCTTTGCATGGCACTTTGTAATGCAAAGCAGCAATAAGCTGAGTCAGGGCCTGTTTAGCTGCACCCGACATAGAGCGAGACTGGTTCGCACCTACTGGCTACAGGTGGATGCCTGCCTACCTATAAGGTGGGCAGGTGTCCTTATGTTTATTCTTTGTTGTCATTTGTGTTTTTACTATACCTTGTATTATATGTTCCCATGTCTGTTCTGTGTTTTCGTGTGTATGTCAAATAAACGTATATTCTATTCTATTATAGTCTGAAATAGCATATAGGCTAGGTACCACGCGAGCAAAGCCGCGGCCGGAAGCTAGTTAAACATAAAAACCTAAAACCAAACAACATAATACATGTAAACCTACCTATTGCATGGCATTGTGTGTAACATTCATTGTGTGACATTCATAATCTTGACTTTTTTAATAATATAATATGTATGACATGATAATAAATTGCTATGTTTACTATATTTTAAAGGTGTAAAATTCAAATTGTTATAGACATGTATTATTCTAATTTTGTAAAACAACTTTTGCATGCTAGTTCATAGTAAAATGTGCTGATCTCATTATTATAATGTAAAAGAGCTACTGTAACCAAATTTTCGCAAATAAACAAATACAATACAACAACGAGGAGTTGTCCTAGAGGGAACCAGTGTGGCGAAAGTGCGCTATCTCAAATCACACCGACCCTGGCGGGGTCGAAGACGACGCCCCGTCCCTGCGTTTCCGCCACATCATGGTGATGCCCTTCTCAAAAACCTACCAGTGGTAACGGCCTAAGCCGAGGTCCGTACCTAAGTGGGTGCCCTTGAGCTCGTTGCCCCAACCTAACTTTCTCGCCCGCAGCGCCCTCTGCGCTCGCCATTTCAATCACAATCGCGTACCAAAAGCTTATAAATCCGTTTGAAGAAAATAATAATAATATCAAATCAAAAGGTGTTTATTTCATTAAAATCACTAGGATAAAAAGAAAGAAAGAAAGAAAATACATTTATTTTGGACACACAAGCACAGCACAAAATAATAAAATAAAAAATAAAGACACAAGGTACAGGTTACAATACAAAAGGTAGGGAGGAAACAAAACAAAAGTAGGTAGGAAGTAACAAAACTAGGGTATTCATTAGTCCGTGCCGATACATGCGTGAGCCAAAAAAGGTTCCATCTCAGCATTGATGCCGCACACGAAGTGTAGCGGCGCTGGTTTTCAGATGGAACCCTTTACGGCGACCTCACGATCGTAGTGTGCTGCATTTCTCGCGTTCTTCAGTCGCTGTCGGTAGGTAGGTAGGAATGGTAGATCAAAAAGTAAATAAGAATAAGTAGAACTAGAAGTAGAAGTAAAATTATATAGGTAGGTAAGTAGGTATACAAATAGAATTATTAAGTAGTACATAGGTAGGCAGGTTTAATTTACGAAAAACAGGTAGGTAGGTAGCTAGGTAAATAGGTGCATATATAGGTTGAGTCAGCCCAAGCGAGAGGATCACTTTGAAACTTCTTAGAAACTAGGTGAAGCTACACCTGTTCCTCGCGACCTAGCCTACAAGAATCAGGCAACAAACACGGTGCCTATAATTTTTTTCGATTATCCTTTTTCACAAAATGGAATGTAGAGCTTCCGATTGAACTAGGCGGTCGTGATCAGTAAGTATTCTTAAAGCGGCGATTGGCTTGCTACCTGTCACGTATGGAATACTTACTATTGAAAAATGTGGGCATGTGCCAAATTGTTGGACTTGTCTCTGACTACCGGTACGGGGTTGTCTACCATGCTTGGGAAATAAAGACGTGGGCCTATTTATTTTTGTTTAGTCCTTCAGGCACGCTTCAAGGGCGGTGCTGATTTAGATGGAACTTGGAAGAGATGTAGTTCATGACCTGAATTAGCATAGAGGCTATTATATCAGATCAGATAAGTACATACTTACCAGGTGAAGTCGCGGGTCGACGCAATATTTCGTATCAGCGTCCTTGCATTGTTCTATGAAACCGAATTTGAAGTAGGCAACCATTGCCAACATTTTATACACTTAATTTGGTAATAATGCTATTTGCTAATCAGCTTTAGCAAGAACCAGTATGTTAAATCGTTTACCTTATTGTGTAAGAAACCGAGGAGGAAATTGCGATGCCCGTCCGTTAAATATATCACGCACTAACAGGCATAAAAACATATATTTATCACCTTTGTTTACTAAAACAAGTGGTGTTCGCGTGACTATTCGGGATCATCAATTTATTTCGACCGCGAATAGATAACGGTTCGTGTACCCGACATGCTAGTGCACGAGGGAAGGTAGCGCAACGTGTGACACTAAATATATGCGCCCGCGCAAGTACACGGTTCACCTATTGGCACGCTTTTATCAGTCACAAACAGGACTCTTCGCGAGGAGGTCGTGCCAATCGCGACCCGCTGTGTCACCTATATCGTTATTTTATTAGCTGTATCATATCATATCAGTTGCTTAGCGGAAGTCGAGGACAGAAGCCGCGTCCGGTCCGTCCTTAAATTCGCGATTCAAGTTCGCCGTCGTTATCGTAATCGATTAAAATCAGTCTCTCTCGCGTCGAAGCCGAGGGTGGACGTGCGTTCTGACACATACAAACTCGTGAATTTCGCGCGGATTTTTTTTGTGAATTCAAATTTGGATTTCCTACAGAAGCGATTATATTAAGGTACTTTAATTTTACATTGTTACTGTTATTAAAATGCAACGGTGTTATAGTAAAAATCAGTCTACTTAGAAATGGTACGTTGCTGAGCGAAAGTTTGTACTACTAATGACGAACAGGTTTTCGAAAACAAATCTCGTGATTTTGTTAATGCAAATACACAGGCGGAATGTTCATCGGAACTGGTTTGCGGTCATCAACGTCAGCAATTCGCTAATAAGCAGTACCTACCTATAACACTTGTTGGTTTTTAGTGGTATCATGTCTAAGTAACCTTATGTTTGCATTTTTTTAATGATGTTTTTCGTGTGGGTATTGTCTTTTTAGCTCGTTCTGTAGCTTTAATGGCTTGATGGATAATAAAGGTGACATTGGGTTTTTTTTTAGTTCTTAAGTGACATAGAATACAAGGTGATTCGTAATATGCATACTAGCCCGAAAGGGGGCTTAAAACATCAACAAAAAGTTAGAATATTAGCGACAAAAAAATAATCTAAACAAACATTTTGGTACACGCCCACATTTTGCAGTTGTGAGTATTTGATACGTAACAGTATACAAATATGTATAATTAAAAAAAAAAATGGAAATATTCATTTGAAACTTTGCAAACATATTTTTAATAATAATTAATGAGAACAACGATTTCTAAATATCCAAAATGATTGAAGACACTATGTGTGTAGTGTATCTCCTTTCTCTATTTTGTTACTCCACGCGAGTGAAACCGCGTACAGCTAGTAGTAAAATAAATTAATTTCCATATCGTATCTCATATGTTTGAGGTAGGACAACAAGTAGGAAGTCTCTCCGAAGTACATATTCGAGAGGCCAGACCGTTATCTAGTATCCTCAATGATATAACAAGAGGTCTACGAGCTAACAATGCCAGGAGAGCTGCGGCGGCCTTCGTGATTTTTATTCTATGTCCATTGAGCTCATTTTTAACCGACTTTGAAAACGGAGGTTATTAATTCCGCGGATTGTATTTTACACTAACAGCAACAATTTATCGCGAGATTTTTGATTTTGAATTTGTAAAACTTTTTATTTACCTACATGCTTTGAAAATTCCACTTGCTCCGATTCTGAAATACCTCTTAGGCTTCATTCGCTTTCATCGTCATACATGCTCGTTGGTTTAGGGTACTCTTGACCTGGCCTTTTTCCAATACGTCACCGATTTGGTCACTAAACGTACCTAGTTCTTCCCCTTCCAACGGTCCCATTCACACTCGTCTTATACACCTGTTTCGTCAAACCTCTATCGTCCATCCTCTCCACATCACCAAACCATCTTAGCATACCTTTCTCAATCCTCATCACTACGTCTTCATTCACTCCACAACGCTCTCTTATCACACTGTTCCTCACTCAACTGTTCAAAGTTACTCCACACATACATCGCAATGCTCTTATTTCCACTGCATTCATGCTACTAAAGATATATGACTGTATTGATTTACATCGTTTTATGATCAATTTGGGGTGTAAGGGGTTCCAAATAACACCAACTGGAACCCAAGCCAACCTAACCGGAACGCGGTACACCCTGCTGATCAACGAACTGGACCAGCGTGGTGGGTCTATGGTTCAACCCCCCACCAATATGATAGGAACTCTTTGGGGGAGGCCTATGTTCAGCAGTGGACTTCATCAGGCTGTTGATGATGATGATGATGATCAATTTATAAAATACTGCGAATATTTTCGAAAAACCCAACTTACATAAAAATAAATGATATCAAAATCGCCTGTGATAATCAAAATTCCAAAGCTTGTTTACCTCTTTTAAGTCGCAGTCGGGTTTCTTGTTTTATTTTTAACCAGCTTGCGCCCGCTGCTTCGCTAGTGTGGTACCTATATAAGTAGTATGCTTTTCTAAATAAAGAACTCTTTCTATTCCAACATTCATCGAAATCGGTTGAGTCGTTACGGCGTGATTGAATCATACCATCCAAATATCCTCACAAACTTTCGGATTTATGATATTAGTAGCAGCATCATTTCAGCCGTACGACGTCCACAGCTGAACATGGCCTCCCCCACAGACAGAGCGAATTCCTTATCATGTGGGGGGATTTGCCCATACTCAGCACGCTGGGCATGCGGGTTGGCGAGCGTAGTTAGAGCTATCGTTGTTAAAATGAGGGACGCTGCTGCCCATCCCCTAGCTTTTTTCCCTTAGTCGCCTCTTACGACATCCGCGGATAGATAGATATGGAGGGGCCTATTCTTCAACCTCTGGGCCACCACGGCCAGATACGGATACGGTTTTTATTTAGATACGGTTCAAATCGGAAAATCGTACTGCCGCTCCTAGCGCGACGCGCCGCATAGCGCGTTAGAAAGGCACGCGATTTTGGTGTGTCCTAAGTTAGGTCTTAGCTGGGCAGTGACAATTTGAACTGTCAGATAGCTGACCTGCTTTTCGTGTACTGTAAGTAAAATGCGGGCCACGTGTACAAAGCATTTCAATTGACGACTATATAAGTAAAATTACGTTTTTAACCTTTGACATTATTGACGTAGCTCGTACAGCGCGCCTGTTCTAACACATCGAATATATTAAGACAAGTGAAACGTCCGCGGCTTCGTTTGCTTTGCGATACACGCTTGAATTTCGGGGATTGCTTTCTTAGTGCCAATGTAATTTTGACCGTGAAAGTTTATAGTTTAAAATACAAATTAAATAAAAATAACACCCAACTGTCACATACATAGTCCTGACCCTACACTAGGTTTCCCTGTGTTGTGGGTGGGTAGTTAGTGAATGATTATGAATCATCACCATCATTTCAGCCGTAGGACGTCCACTGCTGAACACATGCCTCCCAAGAGATTTCCAGAAACAATCATTTGGTGGGAATTGCCCATACTCGCCGCTCTGGGCATGCGGTTTCGCGAGCGCAGATAAAGCTATTGATCTTCTTCTTCGTCTTGTTGTGTCACTGATTCTTTCTTGGTCATCCTGTAATACGTCAGTGACCAGGTTGAGGTATATGACCGTCGATGTAAGAATCACTGTAGTGCGCCTCAAAGTGCGATTCAAGTGCGCCTCAAAGAGGCTCCTTTCGTGCACATGCGCAGATAAAGCTAAATATTGTTAATCCCCGAGTATTTTTCCCTTACACTCGACGACATCTACGGGTAGTAATGGAGGGGCCTAATCTTCAGCCGGGGTCACTATGTCAATAATGAATAAGGGGTTAGAAAGGATGTGCATTGATTATCAGTCAGTCAGTAGCACAATACTTATTGTGTTTAGTTTAATCGTAGCGTCGATTATTGTTTATTCTGGCCGGCTCCCGTATTTTGTAATTCTAATATCACTCTGAATATAGTTTGCCACGTTGATGACGGCAACATACAATTATGCGACTATGTGTACCGCCGATGTTATCTTATCCAAAAGCAGAGAAACTAAGAATATGACGACGACCTCGGTGGTGTAGCGGGCGGATGATTTTTGGAAACGCAATGGGTACGGGTTCGCACGATTTAAATTTTAAATGATATATCTCGCGCCGTTTGAACACGGCTTAATGTCTTCGCGCCCTGAGGCTTCCGTACCAGCCTACGGGATCAGACACGCAAAAATCCAAGTGTAAGAAGTGACAAACTTATATTTTGCGGTCGCTCACGTAGTTCATTGTATGATATTGACCGCAAATATGACTTTGTCTCCTAATAATTCCACTAGGATTTGAAAATAATCTGCAAGACCAACAAAACGTAAATGATTACGAAATCGGTAGAGCCTTTATCAAGTATAAGCCACATTTTCCTACAAACTTCTCAATCCAATTTTAGGGGTAGAAACATCGATATTCCTCAATTTTAGACTTTTTCATTATGTATGTCACAAAAGCTTGTCTGCCACCTTAGTTGTAGAAAAATAAAAGGTAGCTACCCAATTTTGAAAGAATTTGCCTTATTTGTAATGAAATAGTCATATGTAGACAATAAACTTTTCGCATTGATAAATAAGTAAAGCGTCAAACGTTTTACAGAAGATGCAGGCAAGAACAGCTTGGTTGTTTTTCAACGATCCTTTTACAACTCTATTAACACGTTCAACGCCAAAAGATGATGATTATGTTTTAAACAAATGCAATGTTGTTCTTGAATTCAAATTGTCACATATACTTGCAACATTTACATTTAGCACGATACTAGTGGCCCGTACTGGTGATGGTGACATAGGTCCAGACGGCCTCAGTCATATTGATCTGACGAACGACTACACAATCGCTATTCTTGACCTAAATTTGATTCATCATCATCATCATTTCAGCCGTAGGATGCCGACATCCACTGTTGAACTTGGCCTCCCCTACAGACAGAGCAAATTCCTTATCATGTGGGGGGATTTGCTCACTCAGCACGCTGGGCATGCGTTGGCGAGTGTAGTTAGAGCTATCGTTGTTAAAATGAGGGACGCTGCTGCCCATCCCCTAGCTTTTTTCCCTTAGTCGCCTCTTACGACATCCGCGAATAGGTAGATATGGAGGGGCCTATTCTTCAGCCGGGGCCACCACGGCCACGGCGTTTTTTGACCTAAATTTGATTATTCCGTTCTAAATAACTAATGAAATCGCAAGAATTAATTTGGAACGTCTTAAATCTAGTTGAATTTACGCCTGTTCTTCGTCACCAAGCCTGGAAGATACAGGCAAGAACAGCTTGGTTGTTTTTCAACGATCCTTTTACAACTCTATTATGTATGAATCGAATTGGAGCATCAGTCCCAAGCTTTTTTGTCATCTAAATAGTCGGATATTTTCGAATATGATTTACTAGCTTCTACCCGCGGCTTCGCTCGTGTGGTTTCTAGATAAAAAGTAGCATATATCAAAGAAAATATAGAAAGAAAAACATTTGTGTGATAAACACAGATGTTTGTTCTGTGTCTGGGTGTTAAATATATATCTATTATGTATATCAGTCTCTGGTACCCATAGTACAGGCTATGCCTAGTTTGGGATCAGTTGACCGTGTGAATATGTCCGGAATATTTATTTATTTAAAGAAAGAAAGAAAAAACTTTTATTTGTATAAAAGAATTGTATAGTAGAAAAAAAATTGCCTGTATGCTATTCTAGGTAAAGAACTGTATCTGTTCCAAGTTTCATTGAAATCGGCTGAGCCGTTACGGCGTGATTGAACCACAAACATCCACACATCATCCTCACAAACGTTCGCATTTATAATATTAGTAGGATAGTAGGATTACGCAGTTTTCTTTTAAGTGAGTGTTTAGATTTGCTAATTGATAACTTTCATCACACATCGCTTGGGACCTTGTTATACATAGAATTAGTTAAGTAGGTACATACCTAGCGAGGCTCAACTCTTGACCTACGCAATTGCTAAGTCATATGTTTTTCTCCTATCTGCATTTTACATTATATAACTGCTACGTTGTTGTTCATGCCTGTAGTTTAACGTTGCTTCATCATCATCAGCCTGTAGTCCACTGCAGGACATAGGCCTCCCCCCCAAGAATAGTTCCATGACGGACGGCTTCTTAAGCCTTTTCCATCCACCGACTTTGGCAAGGATTATAGAAAATAATCTAGGTAGGTAGAATAGAAACATACATAAACACGCGGACTAAGTCGCGAGCTTAGCTTGTTCAAATTTAATATTCAGCATTAAAATGAAATGAAATGAAATAATTTATTTGCGATTTTTTTTTTAGTTATACATCGTACTGATTTTATAAATGCGAAAGTTTGTGAGGATGTTTGGATGTTTGTTATTCAATCACGCCGTAACGGCTCAACCGATTTTGTTTAAACTTGGAATATAACTTAACCTAGAATAGCATATAGGCTACTTTTTATGTTGGTACCACGCGAGCAAAGCCGCGTGCGGAAGCTAGTAGGATTATAAATATAAATTGTGCTGTTATCTTTCACTCACGCGCCGGTTAGTCACCCTGACACTGACGAATCAAAGACTCCAACACGAGGTAGATAATCTGTGTTTAGTTTGATAGACGATTTAATTATATTTTGATAAATCGCTCGATTTATTGTGTTATAAAGATAACTTGATTAAGATATCAATTGATTACTAAAAATTAAGATTATACGTGGGAAAATAAGTATTTAAGAAATATCTAACTACCGTATTTAAGCCATGTCATAGTGGGCGGTTTTCAAATAAATACGGTCATGTGGCTTCCGTACACACGTAACACGGGGTCAGATCAAGATCTCAAGTGTACGAAGTGACAAGAGTAAATCTATATATATAAAGGAGTAGTCCACTTACTCACTCACTCACTGACAGACTCATCACGAAAGCTCGGAAACTACATTCTTTACAAGATATTACCGTGCAATAAGAACGGATTTTGCAAAATTCTATTTCTTAAGGGGTGAAATGGGGGGTTGAACGGTTGTATGAAAGTCCTATGTTTTTGAAGTTAGGGACATCAAAATTGGCTATCAGGTAAACAGTTCAAAGTAATAAAATACCTACGAGAGTTTTTTTGAAAAACCACCCTCAGGGTGTGTAAATAGGGGATGAAAGTTTATATGGGATTTTGAAGTTACAGACATAAAAATCGGTATTCAGGTTAAGAACTATAAGTAATAAGTTATCTGTATATGAGTTTTATGAAAAGCAGGCCTTGAGGGTTAATAATCATCATCATCAACCTGTAGAAGTCCACTGCTGGACATAGGCCTCCCCAAAGAGTTCCACGACAAACGGTTTTGAGCCTTTTTCATCCACCGACTTCCCGCAACCTTCATAATGTCGTCGGTCCATGATGGTGACGGTGACAGAGACGGTGACGGTTACGGTTAACGTTACGGCTACGGTGAGTACGATGTCGGTGATGGTAGGTAGAAGTAGGTAAATAGCTGCATAATAAGTGTTAGTACTTTGGTAAGGATAATGGAAAATATAGACTATTTTCCATTATCCTTACCAAAGTAGGATAGATAGGTAAACAAACGCGGACAAAGTCGCGAGCGGGACAACTAGTGATAATAATATGTCACTTATTTCAAGCAACACAGCAAAGTACATGTACAAATACAGGGCCCATAGATATTTATACCTTAAAACTAAAATACATATTTTTTTTTATACAACAGAGGTGGCAAACCAGCTTACGGCCCACCTGATGGTAAGCGGTTACCGTAGCCTATGAGCGCTTGCAATACCAGAGGCATCACGCACGCGTTGCCGACCCCGAACCCCCTTCCCCCCTAAAGAGCTCTGGCAACCTTACTCACCGCAGGAACACAACACTATAATTAATATATACATTACCATTACATATAATATGTAAAGAAAGGAACATACTTGAACACGCGACGAAGTTGCGGGTGGGTCAGCCAGTTTTATATACAGACGGATTATTATTAGGTTATTTTTCTTTTGAGCCTCACCTAGTTCTATCGGCACCACACTGGCTCTAAATTCTATTTTGTAAAAAAAAAGGATAATGTAGGGCATAGTGAGATTTTCTCGTTTTAAATTGGAGCAGCCCGCCTTACAGAAGATCGCAGCCAAATAACATTATTTGTTTCAAATAGTGTTGTGTTCCTGCGGTGACTAAGGTTGCCAGAGCTCTTTAGGGGGAGGGGGGTTCGGGTTCGGCAACGCGTGCGTAATGCCTATGGTATTGCAAGCGCTCATTGGGTACGGTAACCGCTTACCAACAGGTGGGCCATATGCTTGTTTACCACCTCAGTTGTATAAAAAAATAAAATAAAGGATCATCGAAAAAAATTATAGGCCCCAAGCTGTGTTTGTTGCCTGATTCTTCTAGGCTTGGTCGCGAGGAACAGGCATAGTTTCACCTAGTTTCTAAGACGTTTCAAAGTGATCCTAGTGATTTTATTGAAATAAACAAAAAAATATTTTTTATTTTTTTAAACACCTTTTGAGTTTTAGTTAGAGGTATATGAACTAACAACTAGTAGGTACCTACGAGGAAAATATTTACGGAGGCATGGCAAGATCAAGGTCGTGTTATTGTGGCACATTTTAGGCGTCAAAGTCGGATGTTTAGACGTAACGTCATGAACACCAGACATAATGTTGAATGTTATATCCGGATCACATTCTGGGATTAGTAAAAGTGGAAATGGTATTAATTCTTTAAACTTTATTTTAACCAGGGGTTCGCCCCGAACATCTTGTCGTGTCACTGATTCGTTCTTGGTCATCCTGCATTAGGTCAGTGCCCAGGTTGAGGTATGGTGGCCCTGAAAAGGGCCTATGACCGTCGGTGAATGAATGAGTGTAGTGGAAGGATTAAAGTGCGCCTCTTAAATTCCTCGCGAATTTTTAGGTTCTAGGACATGCTGGTTTCTCACGTTGTTTTCCTTCACCGTTTGAGAGTACTAGCATACATAGCGCACATACATTTTCGGAAAATCCATTGGTGTTCGATAGGTTTCGAACCCACGACCTGTGCATCGGAAGGCCACCACTACCACCCCTCCACCAGTGCACTAAATAGTAAGAGTACAAAGTTAAAATTAAAAACTAAACGCCAAAAGCTACATGGGAAACGAATGGCTTATGTAGGTACTTATAGAAGTTAATGATTATTACTTGCGTCAACGCGCTTAAAATACAATTTGGTAGGTAAACAATAAAATTAAACAAGGTTATTCTTAATATGTATACTATCCTCAAAAAGGCTTATTCTACACCAAACTGGCAGTAAAGTTAGTCCTACGACTTATGGTATATCGTCATTTTTAGGGTTCCGTACCTCATTTGGAAAAACGGAAACCTTATAGGATCACTTTGTTGTCCGTCTCTCTGTCCGTCTGTCAAGACCCTTTTTCTCAGAAACGGCTAAAGGTATCAACTTGAAATTTATACCTACTATTAAGGTCTGTGGGCTTATGGTGCCGTATAAAAATCAAAGCTCTAGCATAATGCATTAAAAAGATATGGCAATGAATGCATAATTTTTGTATGGAAGTGGAAAAAAACAAAAACCTCTAGGGTAATTCCAGCAACTTCACAATTCTGAAATTTGGAATGCTAGGAGCTTTTGTAACATTATGAAAGGGAAAAGTCTGAAATTGAGGAATTTTGAAGTTTTTTAGGAAACAAAGTTATATTTGCGGTCAGTGTCATACAATGACTACGTGAACGACCACAAATATAAGTTTGTCAATTCCTACACTTAGAATTTTTAATAATATTTATAAATCCATTGGTGCACGACGGGATTCAAACCCACGACCAATGGTACGGAAGCCTCAGGGCGCGAGTTCTCGCACTTGACCGTCTTTATTTCATTGAAAATACACTACGGGAAAATTAGGTTTTTCGGGGTCAAATCAGTCCAATTCAAAATATTCAGCTGTTTTATGTAGAAATTTTGGATGTCGAACGTAGTTATGAATATGATCCGATTTGAAAAAGTGCAGAGTAAACCTGGAAATAAAATATGTTTTTATTTTATTCTGTTTCTGTAATTCGGGATAGTATAATAGATACGGAACAAGTTGTAAGTACATAACAGATGATGACAACTGAACAATCGCAAACAAGCATCTCACTCCGATGTTCTAGTCGTTAGTAGGTAAGCATCGTAATATTGACGTACACAAGTGTTCAAGACAAGATGGTATCCAATTGGCAATACATGCCTCGATGCAAACAAAGGGTTGGATAGGGCAGGAATAGATTAAGGGCTAACAAAATCTTTAAGTACTTCACGTACACCATATGTCTACTTTGAAACCCCGTTCTGGTCCTCTATATGTTACCCCTGGTCGATTTAACTCATATTCTTAACATCAAATCTTGATAGTACAACCAGTTGACCTACTAAATTGCATGCAGATCGCATTGATAGTTCAAAAGTTATGCTCTTAAATTTAACGCCGATTCGTCGCAAGTTGTTTGAGAGATCGATCGAGAGTCGATCAATAAAAGTGAAATAAATTGACAGAGTAAACCTAGAATAAATAAAGGCATTTAAGGCTGAAAAAAGGGGGAAAAAAGCTAGGAGCGTCCCCTATTTAAACAACGATATCTCTAACTGGGCTCGCCAACCCGCGTGCCCGGCGTGGTGAGTATGGGCAAATTCCCCACATGGTAGGAAGGCTGAAAATGTGTGAGGGAGGCCTATGGTCAGCAGTGGACATCCTACGACTGCAATGAATGACACCTTAGCTAGCGTATCTAAAACTCTTATGCCGTGTTCATAAGAAGTGCGATATGTCATCTAAATGTATTTCAAAATGATCCTTATCCCTACTTGATAAAGTCAATTTCGAGTTTGACTTTTAAGGAGAATTGCGATATCGTACGTCCTCAAATGTCAAATTCAAAATTGCCTTTGGCGAATGCTCCATGCTCAATATGTATCGCGATATTTGGATCGTAATCCAGGATCACGATATTTATTGAGTGTGTAGTATAGCGTATCAAGGATCGTGATACGGATCGCTGGATTTCTAGAAATCCAAAAATCCATGATCTGTATCTAGTATCGTCAATAAGTATCAAGCATCTCGTCTATAATCGATATTTATCGCGTCAGTATTCATTCTGTCAGCGATGGAAGAGGAATTAAGTATGGTGTAATTAACTGCAGCAGATGTTCAAAGCGAGCATCGGGCAAACGAAAATAATTTTCATAGTCATCCATTTCTTGGTATTTCCGAATCTGATTTAATAAATTCAGATGTGTATATTTTTCTCTATCTTGAAACCAATATTTCGCCCATTTTTTTCGCTTTATACGTCTTTTCAATGCTAATATTATAAATCAAATCAAATCAAATCAAAGTAATTTATTGCGTAATATAGGTTAGGTACAGTTGTTAAATAATACAATACAAATTAGGAGCAGCCATATTCAGCGTTGTACGCATGCAATATACATATTTTCAAAATTAAGTAGGTATGTCAGAGCTTTAAATTACAATAAAATAGTGCTATTACAAAAAATTTCATTAAAATAATCATGGGTTGAATAGTAAGCCCTTTCCAATAGTAACTTTTTCAGTCTCACTTTGAATACTACAAGGCTTGAAGTATCAAGTAAAGGTTTAGGTAGGTGATTGTACACACGAACAGCCATACATAGCACACTCTTGTTCAACAACGCAGTTTTATTTCGGGGTAGTTTGATTTTGTGGTTATTCCGACAGCTTCTTAAGTTTTCAAAAAGGTCCATATTACACTTTACAAAAACTGATATTTCATAAATATAGAGACAGGGCAATGTTAAGATTCTCAGTTGAGTGAAGTAAGGTTTGCAGCTGTCAGTCTTTTGTAGTTTGCATATGGCTCTGACACATTTCTTTTGACTTATAAATATTTGCTCTTTCAAAGTGGAATTACCCCAAAATATAATACCATATCGTAAAGCAGACTCAACAAAACCATGGTAAGCTGTTATGACAGCAGCCTCATTGACCACCTTACGAAGCATGTACATAGCGTAAGAGAATTGGTTTAATTTCTTACACAAATTAAACCAATATATATAATACCAATATAGCAACGCAAGCTTTATTTATATTATCACTCATAGCTTTATTTATTGACTACGAAACGTACGAGTGTACTCAATGAAATTTACCGTCGTACTGATGCGATTCGTATCATATGTGTAGTATACCAAAATATTACTAAATAAATATCACGATAAATATCGAGCGTGTAGCATTCGCTTTTTTTTATTATTATTAATTATTAATATCTTTATTTCAGGCTACTTGAAATATTACACAAACATGTGTAATATGCCATGGCCCATATTAATAAATACCTTACAGACTAACATACATATAATATTAAACTTAAATAACCACACCACATCTAGAGTCAGGGACTTTCTTGATCGTGAGCGCCTCCCTGTAGCGACGGTATACAACTCCAGCTGACCAAAATTCGGGCGCGAGGAACACCCCTTTGTACTTGGCAGCTACCTGGAGCACGTAGGACTTGAAGTTAGTCGCCCTAATCGACTCCAGACGTTTCAGGCCATGTACAAGAACCTCTGGAGCTGGACTGATCCGACGACGGGCTCTTTCTTCCACATACCGGAGAACACTCTCCCCAGTAGTATTCGGATCCAATCGGGAGATGTAGATCCCGATGGTCGGTTCTACGACCTCCAGTGACAGCGGAGATAGGGGGGAGTCCCACGTTTTTTATCCAGTAGATATATAAAATGTATTTCAATACCTATGATCTTTACATAGGTATTGAAATACATTTTATATGACATAGCGCACGTCGTATGAACATGTTTTTACGCATATGTATGACCCTACGGTCCTCAACGAAGTAGCGGTACAAATCTCGGAGCCGTGAGTAAATACTCTAAAACAAACCTATCACGCGATACCGTGCCATGCGCTATCGTCCAATGGTGGCGCGCGTACAACCGGTTCCGCCAATTATGACGCACGCATCAGCTGTTGAGACTTGGGTTAGGTTGTTTTTTGCGCGCGGAAAGCTAAAGGTATTTATGGACAAAAAAATATCTTTATGATCAAACATGGAAGCCGGTTTTTGTGTTTACAAATTGTAGGTAGCAATACTTCTTGATGGCGGATTTATATGTGATTTTGACCACAATGTACAGTGTTTATCGAGAGGCCTTATTGGTTGGGTGAAACTTTTCCTCATTTACAGCACGCTGGTCATCCGCCAACACAGGTCATCGAATATTATTAGTAAATTTGTATATATTTTTTTTATAATTAGTTTACACATGATAATGTGCTCTAATAATATTACAATCTAGCCATGCTGTAGGCTAATAAGTAATTTAACATTGACTAAGTTTTTAAAGTAACTACAATTAAGAATGTGTCCACTAACACTTTGCTTACTGTCTCTATTTAAGGGGAAGACACTTTGTTCTTGTGTTCTTGATATATATTATTAGTAAATACCTACCTGATTTACACACAAACAAAACTCGAAACGAAGAAGAAGAACTAAGTAATTTAAAACTTCATAGCAAGCGGATTGAAATTCTAGGTCCGACTTCATAGCCAAGAAACAACTAGTGCTCAAATAATTATATTTAAAATGTATATTTTTTCTTTTCAGATTAAATCGTCATCCGTATGACGTAAGTCGAGATACGAGTTAAAACGCAAACATGTCGTCCAAAGCCATATACGAAGCGGCCGGCAAGGACCTTATAAATAGGTGAGAAAAATCACTGGACTCTGGACTCAACGGAGGCCCGAGTCCGTCCGTAAGCCGTAGCCAAGATCAAATCTAGCATAACATGGCAGAACTTGGCACCCATTGAGATCTCAATTCTTTTATCGGTTATGTCGACAACCATGCATATTCTTTATATTGAACTTGGCTCCCATTTTCACATTTATGTTTTTACTAATGAATCAAATCAAAAGTTTATTTCAATAAAATCACTATGATCACTTTGAAACGTCTCAGAAACAAGGTGAAGCTACGCCTGTTCCACGCGACCAAGCCTACAAGAATCAGGCAACAAACACGGCGCGCGTGCCTAGCATTTTTTTAGATGATCCTATTTCACAAAATGTAATGTGTGGTGCCGATCGAATTAGGTGCGGCTCCAAAGAAAAATAATCAACGAAAGAAAGAAAGAAAGAAAATACATTTGTTTTGGACACACAAGCACAGGAAGCACAAACTAATAAGGTATAAAAGGGTATCAAAATGTGAAGTAAATGCCCACTAGCCCGGTGTAGCTGGCAGTGGTCATAAGAGACCCACAGCATATAAATCCGTTCGAAAAAAAAAAAAAAAAAAAAGTAAATGCCGAACGGTGAGCTTCAACAAAAGTTCTAAGGGCAGCACGCGCTACACTTGATGAAATATCTACCTAATGCTTATATCAATAAAACTTAAATTAAAAAATTAAAATTAAAAATGTTTATTTCAGTAACTTATAAATTGGTACAATCAGGGTTTGGCGTCTCCTTTTAAGCAAATGTTTGCTTGTATTAGGAGATCCCGCTCTTCAATAGCCATTTTCGTAACTTTTATAAGTAGGTAGAGCTTAAAGTAAAAACCATTTATGAAATATTATCAAATACATATTAAACATTAAGTAATTAAAGTGACGTTAAAAAGGATACATATAAACATTTTAGTTAAACTTAAGTGCACTTAAAATATTTGTGTTGTTTCAGTGAAAGTAGCTCAGAAAATGTGCGAGTTGTGTATTAGTGTGTTAAAGTACAATTAAATTGCTTTTCAGGCACATAGCCCCGGGCACAGCACTTGTACCATGCCGGATCGCCACCTTCGAGCAGGGCACGGTGTGGGAAGATGAAATCGGCAAGAACCCTTGGCTCACTAAAGAGGTACGGTCTGTCTCATAAAAACATAGAGTAGACTTGAAGTCATGTTATTTTTATGTTATACGGAGGCAAACAGGCTTACGGCCCACCGATGGTAAGTGGTTGCCGTCGCCTATTGACATCAGCAACACCTGGAGCATTGCTAAAGCGTTGCCTGCCGAACCCCTCCCCCCTAAAGAGCTCTGGCAACCTTACTCACCGCAGGAACACAACATTATTTGAAACAAATAAGGTTATTTGGCTGCGATCTTCTGTTTTCTCTATGTTAAAATAGAGAGGCAACTTTAGTTGTTGCATAAACAACCACATTGTTGTTGTTGTTTTTGGAGGAGGTAGGGCACAGCGTGATTTTCTCGTTCTAAATTGGAGCAGCCCGTCTGGAGAGGTACCTCCGTCTTACAGAAGATCGCAGCCAAATAACATTATTTGTTTCAGATAGTGTTGTGTTACTGCGGTGAGTAAGGTTGCCAGAACTCTTTAGGGGGGAGGGGGTTTGGGGTCGGCAACGCGTGCGTGATGCCTCTGGTATTGCAAGCGCTCATAGGCTACGGTAACCGCTTACCAACAGGTGGGCCGAATGCTTGTTGACCAGCTCAGTTGTATAAACAGACAAAAATGAATATTTTAATTAAATAGGTACCTACATAATAGTTAAAATGTAAATTCTATTGGTGCACGACCGGGATGCGAGCCCACGATCGGAATTCCGGGTCACTACCACTCCACCAGTGCTCTCAAACTACTGCTACTTCCGCTTGTCATGTCACTGTTTTTTCTTGGTCATCCTGCATTAGGTCCGTGACCAGGTTGAGGGATGGTGGCCCTGAAAAGGGCCTATGACCTGCTACTGTTGGCTCAGGACTGTATGTGACTGGCGTCGGGGCTATGGAAGAATGCGAAAGCGTACCCATAGCCATTTTTTTTTTTTTTTAATAAATATTCCGGACATATTTACACTGGTCCCAAACTAGGCATAGCCTGTACTATGGGTACCAGAGACTGATATACATAATAGATATATATTTAACACCCAGACACAGAACAAACATCTGTGTTAGTCACAAATGTTTGTCCAGTGCGGGAATCGAACCCGCGACCTCTAGCGCAGAAGGCAGAGTAACTACCAACTGAGCTATGAGGCCAGTCAAAAGGCCGTTTAGAAGGATCCCGGTGGTTTTTTAGTCGGTATGCCGTCGGTTGCTAATGTTTCATAAGCATTTGTAGCCGACGGAAAGCCCGACATAAAACCTCTGGCTCTCCCCCAGCTGGAGGGGATGCGTAACCCATTCTCTCCCTCTTGATATTAGAGCTGCTAAATCTCTCCCTATTTTCAAAAAGCTACTGCTCAAACACTTTAACTGTTTCATTACAGTAAGTACCTAAATTTTGCCGACGCGCTTATTTAATTGAGTGGGTACATGCAAGTATTATTCTATTGTTTAATAATATATGTATTGGTTATCTAAGTGTCATATTTATTGTATTATTTATATATTTTTATATTTTGCGTATGTATAATTATATTATGTATTCATATTTATATATTATATTTATTAAGTTCATATTTTCCAGTTTCCTTAGCACCACCGTCCTCTATCGTTCTCGTAAAATCCAGTCCATCCAAAGGTTGTCTGGAAGAGATCACTCTTAGTGATAAGACCGCCCATTGTATTTCACTATCATTACTTATATTTTGTCGATTTAATTGGGATGTGTTAAATTTTAATGTGGCTTACAAAAAAGAGTTATCTATCTATCTATCTTACAGATAACAAAAACAAAAAAAGAACTGTATGTGTGTTTTTTTTCAGCAACTAGTGGTGAAACCTGACCAGCTGATCAAGAGGCGAGGCAAGCTCGGATTGGTGGGAGTGAACAAAACGGCAGCAGAGGTCAGGAGATGGCTCTCAGAACACATGAACAAGGAACAACAGGTTGGTATAAAGACGAAGCTGCAACATTTTTAGGGTTCCGTACCTAATATGGAAAAAAACGGAACCCCTATAGGATCACTTTGTCTTCCGTCTGTCTGTTTTATCAGGAACGGCTAAAGATCTCTAGGGTACTTCCAGTTACGTCACAATTCTGAAATTTGGAATGCCAAGAGCTTTTGTGACATAAATAAAGGAAAAAGTCTAAAATTTAGGAATTTTGATGTTTTTACAGTTCAAATTGGATTATTACGTGACATATTTGCAGTCAACATGATACAATGAACTACGTGAGCGACCGCAAAATATTAGTTTGTCACTTCCAACACTTGGAATTTAGATTTTCTGACCCCGTGTAATGGTACGGAACCCTCAGAGCGCGAGTTCTCTCACATGACCGTCTTTACTCAGTCAGTCAGTCTTTACATGACTGACCTCATAGCTCAGTTGGTAGTAACTCTGCCTTCTGCGCTAGAGGTCGCGAGTAAGATTCCCGCACTGGACAAACATTTGTGTGATTAACACAAATGTTATGTATTTATTCTGTACTGTTCACACAAATGTATTTATTCTAATAAAATATTATTCCTTAGGTTGGCGCGGCTTCGGGAAAATTGAGGCACTTTGTGATCGAGCCTTTCGTCAAACATGAACCGGTAAGAAAAAGTTGCAAATCATTTGTTCAGTAGGATATAATTATAATTATAATAAATAAATAAATAAGTAATGTTAATATTGGTGAAGAGCTGATAAAGATTTTCGAAGTTAGAACAATTTATTTTTTTGTTTTTAAATCTTATTATATTTTGTTATTACAGAAAGAGGAAATGTACCTATGCATCCAATCCGGTCGTCGGTCGGACACGATCCTCTTCCACCATCAAGGGGGCGTCGACGTCGGTGACGTTGACGCTTTGGCGGTCAGACTCGAGGTAAGTTAAAGTCAAACCCTTTTATTATGAAACTGAGTTTTGACGGGACTCCATTTTTAGACACTTTTGAAAGTTGTTTATGTTTAGCCTTGCCGTTTTATTTTTCTCGTGTTCTGTTGAGTTTTAGTGTGTTATCTCGGTGGTATTTTAATCATTAAAGCTTAGGAGCTTAGCACGAGTGTAGGCAAATAGAAAGGGAGTGTAAAATGATTTTCTTTTTTGACTAAAAATGCGGTTTGAAGTTTTGAAGAAAACCGCCACCATTTTCTTCTGAACAAACTTGACACTCTAATAACTTGACACTGGCAAGATTGACTGTAAAAACAGAAGATGCCATAAAATGAAAAAATGAGTTCTGACGTTTTATCTAAACCCTGGTTTTGTGACGTGTTATTTCATACAGTTGCTCTATGTCATAATGTCAAACGAATGAATTATTCTAGGAGGAGGTAGGGCACAGCGAGATTTTCTCGTTCTGAATTGGAGCAGCCCGCCTGGTAGGTACCTCCGCCTTACAGAAGATCGCAGCCAAATAACATTATTTGTTTCAAATAGTGTTGTGTTCCTGCGATGAGTAAGGTTGCCAGAGCTCTTTAGGGGAGGGGGTTTGGGGTCTGCAACGCGTGTGTGATGCCTCTGGTATTGCAAGCGCTCTTAGGCTACGGTAACCGCTTACCAACAGGTGGTAGGTATGTTTGTTTGCCACCGCAGATGAATAAAAAAAAATAAAAAATGGCACGTCACAAAACCAGGGTTTAGTTAGACCTCGTCTAATCCCAGTTTCATAATGTAATAGAAATTACCTCACTGCTTGGTTATAATCGTATATTTTACAGTCCAACAGTACTCTTTCAACTTCACTACAATAACAACTTTCAACACAACAATAATTTACTGAACTGCACCGCTCGAGAGCTAAAGTAGAACTGCCCGAGCGCTCCAAGACATTATTATTCATTCCCGTCCATCCCTTCTACAAAAATGACATTTCGCAAGGCTACACATTTCCGGTGGCAAATAAATTGAGCAACTTATTAAAATAAAATCGTAACAGCAAAGAAGTCAAATAATAACTTTTAAATTATTAATCATTCAGCAAAAGCCTAATAATAAATAAAAGTAATTATTAAATTACAAATCATAACAATAATGACATGGAAAAGGTATTTAGTTCAATATTTAGGATCACTTTGAAACGTCTTAGAAACTAGGTGAAGCTACGCCTGTTCCTCGCGACCAAGCCTACAAGAATACACATAAACACAAGCAAACCTATATGTACTAACATTATTGGTTTCTCTGTGTTGCCAAGAGTAGGTAATTTATTTTATTCAGATTATTTATTGCGAAAATGGGTTACAAAAAGTTTTTTTTATTTTTGGAAAACCATCGGCACAGAGAAAAAAAAAGCGTAGGTAGATACATATTGGATTATCTCCAATGCTTACTCCTGTGGTTTTATGTGCGCCTGGTACTTTTCGTTGAACGTGCTATTAACTTACGGCGGAACGATGTCAGTTGTTAAATGTAACAGCCCAGCGGTCACCCATCGTTTTACTTTGAAACATGATTTCAGATCCCCGTTGACACGGTCCCAACCGGTGAAGATGTGGACCGTATTCTGATGAAGAATATCAAATCTCCAACCATCAAGAGGTAATTATACAGCGTGTTCCGTGACTAGTATACTATCGGCGCTTTTTGGTCTTTATGACTAGCTCAGTTTGTAGTAACTCTGCCTTTTGCGCTAGAGGTCGCGGGTTCGATTCCCGCACTGGACCAACATTTGTGTGATAACCACAGATTTTTGTTCTGTGTCTGAGTGATAAATATTTATCTATTATGTATATCAGTCTCTGGTACCCATAGTACAGGCTATGCCTAGTTTGGGATCAGTTGACCGTGTGTGATATGTCCGGAATATATTTTTTTTAATTTGAAGTAAAATGAGCCCCTTTCTGGATAGCAAACAATATTAGAAAGAAAGAAAGAAAACATGTTTATTTGCTCCAACAACGCTTACTATACACATAAAAAAAAAGAAAAAACAAAACATACCTACATATAACACACAAAAGCTTAGGTACCTACCTATGTAGTTGTAGGCACAGATCTAGTGAGGTAGGTACATAATATAGGTAGTAGGTAGGAGTTAGTTTGTGTATGCGTTATGTGGGGCAAATGGGTCCCGTCTCAGCATAAAGCTGCACCAGGCCTGGGTAGGTGCGGTGCGGCGCTGGTTTTCGGACGGGGCATAGGCGACGACGACGCGACGAACATCGATAAACATTATATAATAAATCGATTTCATCACATAAAACAAAGATATTATGGACCACCTTATACAATTTCACAATAAATTTTACTACATTCCATCATAGAATATATTAGAAATTAAAGTCAAAAGGCGTTAATTTCAATAAAATCACTAGGATCACTTTGAAACGTCTTAGAAACTAGGTGAAGCTACGCCTGTTCCTCGCGACCAAGCCTACAAGAATCAGGCAACAAACACGGCCCGCGTGCCTAGCATTTTTTTCGATGATCCTTTTTCACAAAATGGAATGTAGAGCTTCAGTGTGCTGCCGATCGAACTAGGTGAGGCTGAAAAGAAAAATAATAAAAATTTTATCTCTAATAAATAAGAGCTTAATACAGATGTGAAAAAAAAAGACAAAAACCAACAATAAAATCATTATTTCATACAATAGAAATCATTTATTCAGTGAACCAGTGTGGTAAATCGGGTGCTCAATGATTATTTTTTGTTCCCAGAATACTAACTACCTTCATTCTCGCCCTATACCGTGTCTACGTCGATCTGTATTTCACGTACATGGAGATCAACCCAATAGTGGTGACCAACGAACGCATATACCTCCTAGACCTCGCGGCCAAGTTGGACCAGACGGCGGAGTTCATATGCGCTAAGAATTGGGGTGATATCACGTTCCCGCCGCCGTTCGGCCGCGATGCGTACCCCGAGGAGGCGCATATAGCTGATTTGGACGCTAAAAGCGGGGCCAGTCTCAAGGTAACCGTAAATTTTTTACTTCAATTCAAAATTTTGTCAAACTCCCAGTAGAATAGTAAGGTAATTGATAAATTATAGTCAAATACTGCATGTTTTTATTAAAATGGTAGAGGTCGCGGGTTCGAACCCCGCCCTGGACAAACATTTGTGTGATAAACACAGATGTTTGTTCTGTGTCTGGGTGTTAAATATTCATCTATTATGTATATCAGTCTCTGGTACCCATAGTACAGGCTATGCCTAGTTTGGGATCAGTTGACCGTGTGTGATATATCCGGAAAATTTATTTATTTGTATATCAGTCTCTGGTACCCATAGTACAGGCTATGCCTAGTTTGGGATCAGTTGACCGTGTGTGATATGTCCGGAATATAAAAAAATGGCAGTTAATTGTCAAGCCATCTTTGTCATTAATTCATCAAACTCATATGTTTTCGAGAGAGATATTGTCGACGATTGTACGACCCGATAATGTACAGCGCAATAGCAGCGGCAGTCTATTGCCGTTTGTTCCCCGGGGGGTAATCGTGGATACCTACTTATACTACTACTATACTATAATTTCCTCCACAGCTCACAACCTGAAACAAATCCATACTATAATTTCCTCCATAGCTCACAATCTTCTACAAATCCATACTATAATTTCCTCCATAGCTCACAATCTTCTACAAATCCATACTATAATTTCCTCCATAGCTCACAATCTTCTACAAATCCATACTATAATTTCCTCCACAGCTCACAATCTTAAATAAATCCATACCAATTCTTCACAGCTCACAATCTTATTTATTTATTTATTTGTTGAAAGTGCACAAACATTATGTATATTACCAATTACATAAAATATCTTCATAAAAACAGGGTCTGATATACATAAAAATAAAAGTTAACAATAGCAGTCTCAAAAAAAAAAAACTTATCCAAATCCATACTATAATTTCCCCCACACTCACAATCTTAAATAAATCCATACCATAATTTCCTCCACAGCTCACAATCTTCAACAAATCCATACTATAATTACCTCCACAGCTCACAACCTTAAACAAATCCATACTATAATTACCTCCACAGCTCACAACCTTAAACAAATCCATACTATAATTACCTCCACAGCTCACAACCTTAAACAAATCCGTACTATAATTACCTCCACAGCTCACAACCTTAAACAAATCCATACGATAATTACCTCCACAGCTCACAATCTTAAACAAATCCATACTATAATTACCTCCACAGCTCACAACCTTAAACAAATCCATACTATAATTACCTCCACAGCTCACAACCTTAAACAAATCCATACTATAATTACCTCCACAGCTCACAATCTTAAACAAATCCATACTATAATTACCTCCACAGCTCACAATCTTAAACTAATACATACTATAATTTCCCCCACAGCTCACAATCTTAAACTAATACATACTATAATTTCCCCCACAGCTCACAATCTTAAACAAATCCGGCCGCATTTGGACAATGGTGGCCGGCGGGGGCGCTTCGGTCGTCTACACGGACACCATCTGCGAATTAGGAGGGGCAGCGGAACTCGCCAACTATGGCGAGTACAGCGGGGCACCAACCGAGAGTCAAACTGCCGACTACGCGAAGACAATCTTCAGTCTGATGTGCAGGGAGAAGCATGCGCAGGGCAAGGTAAATTTAACTATTTTATACTAGCTCGCGTGGTATATAAGATTCATAATATCTATACCATCCCGAAAAGTGGTATCATTAATTAAGTGTTATCATTTAAGGAGGAGGTAGGGCACAGCGAGATTTTCTCGTTCTGAATTGGAGCAGCCCGCCTGGAGAGGTACCTCCGCCTTACAGAAGATCGTAGCCAAATAACATTATTTGTTTCAAATAGTGTTGTGTTCCAGCGATGAGTAAGGTTGCCAGAGCTCTTTAGGGGGGGAGAGGGTTCAGGGTCGTCAACGCGTGCGTGATACCTTTGGTATTGCAAGCGCTCATAAGCTACGGTAACCGCTTACCAACAGGTGGGCCGTATGCTTGTTTGCCACCTCAGTAGTATAAAAAAAAAACATTAAAGCGAGAAAATAATTGTCTAATATTTCTATCATCTTTTTATCATCTTTATAATTAACTAGCTTCCGCACGCGTGTTGCCTTTAAAGATGAAAAGTAGCTAATATGCTACTTTTCATCTTTAAATTATTCAGCTGTATCAAGATTGATACAGCTGAATAATTAGTTTGAACTTGTTTGACCTCAGAACAGCTGTTTTTGAATAGTGGTTTTTCATTGAAATATGTCGATTTACCGAAAGTAGCAGAAGAAATCGATTTAATGTGCACGAAAGGAGCCTCTAAGAGGCTCACTTTTCTTTCCCCGACATAGGCCCTTTTCAGGGCCGCCATACCTCAACCTGGTCACTGACCTAATACTTGATTGCTTGTCGATGTTCATGAGTGAGGAGATGTGGCCTAAAGGTGTCAAATTCAGGAGGTTCATTGGACGCCTGCCACGAGACACCGGAGGCGCCGCCACTGGGCAGTTACGTCACACGTCGTTGCCTATACGTGTGCAATAATTAAATAATGAATTAATAGGTTTTTTATATATTTTACGTTAAGGTTTATATTTCTATGGTCCTAGAATTTAGTTTTTAACATCAGTACTATTTTTAAGTTACCTGAAATAAAATTTATACCTTTTGGTTCCAGGTCCTGATCATAGGTGGCGGTATCGCAAACTTCACAAACGTAGCGGATACCTTCCGAGGTATTATCACAGCGATCGAGACGTACAAAGATGCACTCATCCAATACAATATCACCATATTTGTGCGACGCGGCGGCCCGAATTACCAGGAGGGACTCAGGTAAACTAGCTTCCGCCAAGGGCTTTGCTCGCGTGTTCAAACTTAGTCTATGCCAATGTCAAGTCAAAGTCAAAAGGTTAGGTTTATTAGGTTTATTAAATGCTTACTAAACTTGACTTGACGGTGACTTGACTATGAATAACGAAAGTTAATGTTTTATCCAGAAAAAATACACGTAAGACTTGGCAGTAAGGCCTCAGATGCTATAGCCAGCCCGAAAGGGAAAAACATAAAAAAAATTGCTTTCTTTTCGTGTCACTGATTTCCTTGGTCATCGTGTTTTAGGTCAGTGACCGAGTTGAGGTATGGTGGCCCTGAAAAGGGCCTATGTCGGGGAAAAAATCAGTGTAGTGAAAGGATTAAAGCGCGCCTCTTAGAGGCTCCTTTCGTGCACATGTCACATGTCTTCGAATTTTTAGGTTCAAGGACACACCGGTTTCCTCACGATGTTTTCCTTCACCGTTTTGAGAGCACTAGTATAGCTCAAATCAATTTTCCGAAAAATCGAAAAGCCTTTGGTGGGATTAGAACGGCATTTAATTTCATTAATGGAGCGGCCTATTCTTCAGCCGGGGCCACCAAGGCCACCACGGCTTACCCATACAACGTGTAACACAAATGAATAAATGAATTAAAAAAAAAAAGAATTGAAATATTTATCTTTTACAGGCAAATGCGCGAAGTCGGCCATCGTCTGCGGATTCCGCTTTATGTCTTCGGCCCTGAGGCGAACATGACGGCCATCGTTGGCCTGGCCTTAGGCCACAAGCCAATCCCCCTAGAACACAGGCTGGACTACGCGCCACACCAACTGCCCAAGCCACAGGCTAGTGTAAGTATCTCCTGCTGTCTTATGAATGCCTGGTACTTTAATCGCCAAAAATCTTTATAAAAGTAATTATATCATGCTTAAAGGGGCTTATTTTACACGCAATTGGAAGGAAATTTCTACGACTTTAGGATATTCCACATTTTTCATTGAAAAATCATTGAAAAATGAGCTACTCGTACAACAGCAAACTTTAAAAAGTTAGTACCAAAATTGTTTTGTAATTTTCAGCCTAAACCGATACTGGACCTCCCGGACCTGACGCCCGCACTCCTCGACCTGGTCTGCTCGCAAGCGCCGACCAAGCTGGACCTCGGGCAAGGCGTCTCCACGGCTGTTCCACTCTTCAGCGAGAAGACCAAGGCCATCATATGGGGAATGCAGAACCGCGCCATCCAGGTAAAAACTGACTGGCTGACTCGTCTCATAGCTCAATTGTTAGTAGCTCTGCCTTCTGCGCTGGAGGTCGCGGGTTCGATTCCCGCACAGGACGAACATTTGTGTGATTAACACAGATGTTTGTTCTGTGTCTGGGTGTATCAGTTTCTGATACCCATGCAGCAAAACAGGCCCTGGCTCAGCTTGTTGCTGCTTTAAATGTCAAGGTGCCATGCAAAGCCGCTCTGTTTCACTAAGTACAATTTTCCAGGGCATGCTTGACTTTGACTACATCAGCCGTCGAGCGGAGCCATCTGTGGTGGCTATAGTCTACCCCTTCACTGCGGACCATAAGCAGAAATACTACTTCGGGAACAAGGAGGTGTTCATACCCGGTGAGTGTACCCACAGATACCTTAGGATGGTGATTCCATCTCGGAACGAATTTAACTACAGGTATTCAGATATTTGTAAGGGGAAATAATAATAAATAAATAAAATAAAATATTCCGGACATATCTATCACACACGGTCAACTGATCCCAAACTAGGCATAGCCTGTACTATGGGTACCAGAGACTGACATACTAATGTATATTTAACACCCAGACACAGAACAAACATCTGTGTTAGTCACAAATGTTTGTCCAGTGCAGGAATCGAACCCGCGACCTCTAGCGCAGAAGGCAGAGTTACTACCAACTGAGCTATGAGGCCAGTCAAATGGTTCCGAAAAACAAATTAATCTCCAGCTATCTGCGGCCGACTATTATGCTAATTAAGTGGCGGTATAATGAATTACAGACGAAAATAAAACTACCGAAAAAAATAATGAATTCTGCTGAGTTATATTTGTATAAAAATAAGCTGTGCCTAGATATAATACTTCTGTACAAATTGTATGTTCAATAAAGACCTTTTAAAATAAACAAACACCGAAAAAAATGACCAATTTAACAAACAATTCTACAAAAAATTACAATTCACTGTAGGACCAACCTACTTAAGTTTGCCCCCATGTCACTCGCTGTCTATCTGCTCAATATCTTGTGTGCGAACAGCGCGGATATTTTTTTCAATCACCTACCGAAACTCCTACAACTTGCACAGATAGTGATAGAAACGAAATGTTTCGATTAGTACCTATCTAATTGTACCTATTTATTATAATGTACCTACTAATAACATATGGCATCGCCTTGTGATAAAAAAAAACCTGTTATGATGTTATACTGTATTCGAAATAAATAAATAAATTCTACAAAAAAAGTGGATCATCAAATAACAAAACTAAACTTCGGAATAAAATACTGAGCATATAAAGTATGTTGAAATGAATTTATTAAGTTTGTTTGTCACAGTGTTCTCTGACATGGACGTGGCGATGAGGAAGCACCAAGAAGCGACAGTTCTTGTCAACTTCGCCTCGCTGCGGTCAGCATATGACAGTTCTATGCAGGTAAAGAACACCTTTTTTTTAATACAACTAAGGTGGCAAACAAGCTTACGGCCCACCTGTTGGTAAGTGGTTACCGTAGCCTATGTCATCACCATCATCATCATCAGCCTGTAGAAGTCCACTGCTGGACATGGGCCTCCCCCAAAGAGTTCTATGACGAACGGTCTTGAGCCTTCTCCATCCACCGACTTCCCGCAACCTTCACAATGTCGTCGGTCCATCGGGTGGGGGGGCCTTCCAACACTGCGTCGCCTGGTTCGTGGTCGCCATTCGAGAACCTTTACTCCCCAACGGTTGTCGGTTCTGCGAGCTATATGGCCTGCCCACTGCCACTTCAACTTGCTAATTCTGAGTAGCCTATGTATGTCTAGCCAATAATTAGAAACAAATGATTAAAAAAAATAGTGATGCTATGAAATGAACAGCTGATTATAATTGGTGAGCTGATGAATCACTTATTGAGAGCCAGATATAACTGACGTATAAAATTGAGCTGAAATGATTGAGTCACTCACTTCAGCTGCAACGACTCTATTGATCTAGATGTGGCAACATTATTATGCGTTTTAGCATTTGTTAGCTGTTATTTCGTGAATCGAATGATTCGTTGGACTATATCGCTTATCTGATACATGTATCGTTTATACAAGGTGATGCATAACATGTATACCATCCCGAGAGGGGCTTATTCTATCAACAAAAAGAAATAATATTAGCGAAAAAAACATCAATATTGTTTTTTTTTTTTTTCACCTAATCTTCAGAACGAATTACTAAACGTACAAGAAGTTCGGCATCAAGATTGCTACCTAAAACAGCTGATTCATTGAGTTTGAACTGATTTGACCCCAAAACAGCTGATTTTCGCATAGAGTTTTTTCAATAAAAAATGTCGAATTTCCAAAAGTCGTAGAACAAACTTTATTGCCAACTGGTGGTAGAATAAACCCCTTGCGGATACATATTATGAATCACCTTGTAGTATGGCCGCGTTTTGAAACTGTATCGTACTGTAACAATTAACTTTTGCTTCCAGGCCATGCAACACCCACAAATCAACACTATAGTGATCATCGCTGAAGGTATCCCCGAGAATATGACTCGAAAAATCATCAAACTCGCCGACGCTAGAGGCGTAAGTACTTACTATTTAATCGAGCGAGCGAAGATCTCTCAAACAACTTGGGCCACCCGGCGTTGTGTTTTTTTTTTATTTTTTTATACAACTGAGGTGGCATACAAGCATACGGTCCACCTGTTGGTAAGCGGTTACCGTAGCCTATGAGCGCTTGCAATACCAGAGGTATCACGCACGCGCTGCCGACCCCTCCCTCTCCCCCCTAACGAGCTCTGGCAACCTTGCTCACCACAGGAACACAACACTATTAGTCGTGTTTGTTAGTTAGAGCATAACTTTCGAACCGTCAATCCGATTTGCATAGAATTTAGTAGGTCAATAGGTTGTACTATAAAGATTTGGTGGTAATAATATGAAATGTTAAATCGGTCTATGGCATGGGTTAATAAACTATGAAGATATATATATAACAGATGTTTGTTCTGTGATACATATTTATCTATTATGTGTATCAGTCTCTGGTTACCTATAGTACAGGCTATGCCTAGTTTGGGATCAGTTGACCGTGTGTGATATGTCCGGAATATTTATTTATTTATTGTTTCCAGGTGAACATCATTGGACCGGCGACGGTGGGAGGCATCAGGCCGGGATGCTTCAAGATCGGAAACACAGCTGGAATGATTGATAATATTATTGACAGCAAACTATATCGACCCGGCAGGTAATATTACATTATAAAAAACTAGCTTCAGCCCGCGGCTTCGCTCACGAGGTACCTACATAAGAAGTATTCTATATGCTATTCTATGTAAAGAACTTTATATTAATTGAACAACAAACATTCAAACATCCTTACCAACGCAAAACTTTCGGACATCCCTCTGAATGACCTCTGACCCCTGAAGATGTGTAAGGGACACATCTTCAAGGATCTGATCTGATCACAGTTAGGGATGAATTGTGGGTCTATATTTTTTACCTATTTATCGATTTTCTGTTATTTTTTTAGGACAAAACTATCAAAATAACGTTTTTTTCTTCCAGTGTCGCGTACGTATCACGTTCCGGCGGAATGTCTAACGAGCTGAACAATATAATTTGCAAGAACGCGGACGGCGTCTGCGAGGGCGTCGCCATCGGCGGCGACCGGTACCCCGGAACTACCTTCATCGACCATTTACTCAGGTGAGGATCCACACCAGTGGTGAAATTGCCTAAGCGTAATGGCAATGAAGTTCGTAACTTTAAGGGTAATTTTAACAATCTTAGCAACATTCAAAACGTTCCTAACTTGGGCGAAAACTTCAAGACCTTAGCTTCTTCCTTTTCATGTTTGAAAAACTTCAGATGTCGCTAAAATTGATAAAATCATCCTTGAATATGCGATCTTCATTACCATTTCATACTGGCCTCATAGCTCAGTTGGTAGTAACTCTGCCTTCTGCGCTAGAGGTCGCGGGTTCGATTCCCGCACTGGACAAACATTTGTGTGAAGAACACAGATGTTTGTTCTGTGTCTGGGTGTTAAATATTTATCTATTATGTATATCAGTCTCTGGTACCCGTAGTACAGGCTATGCCTAGTTTGGGATCAGTTGACCGTGTGTGATATGTCCGGAATATACGGAATATTTTATTTAAATTTCGCTTACGCAATAGCCTGGCAGTTCTCAGTTCTGTCAAACCAAACATACAATTTTAATTCCAGTTTGTACTGCAATAATTATAGTTGCAGAAGTAAAATTTGCACAGGAGGAATAGGAGCAGGCGTAGCTTCACCTAGTTTCTCAGACGTTTCAAAGTGATCCTAGTGTTTTTATTTAAATAAACGCCTTTTGACTTTGACTTTGACACACATATATACATAAAACCACGGTTAGGCAGAGACCACGGCTTTCCACTTGCTACGATCCTGACATACCTCTTTTGCTTCATTCGCTCTCATCACATTCCTCATACACGCTCGTCGGTTTAGGGTACTCTTGGCCTTTTTCAAAAACTTCACCGATTTGGTCAAACCACAGCACATAAACTCCACAGTTCTGTAAAACCTTGACGAGCCATAGTTAGACAAATCAAATCAGTGTTTATTTCAATAAAATCACTATGATCACTTTGAAACGTCTTAGAAACAAGGTGAAGCTAAGCCTGTTCCTCGCGACCAAGCCTACAAGAATCAGGCAACAAACACGGCGCGCGTGCCTAGCATTTTGATTTGATTTGTCCCGCATCGGGAAATTAACCCTTGCGTCTCAGATGGGCACTCGCCCACTACGCCAATGAGGTCATCATAATATCATTATAATAAAAGGTGATTCATAACATGTATACCATCCCGAAAGGGGGTAATTCTGTCAACAAAAAGAATATTAATAATAATATTAGCGAAAAAAAACATCAATATATACATATATATTTTTTTTGTTTCACAAACTTTCTCAAATTAGCTGTTTTTGGTATTTTTATCATCTTTAAAACTAATACCTAAACGTACAAGAAGATCGTAATAAAGATTGCTACCTAAAACAGCTGATTTATTGAGTTTGACCTGATTTGACCCCAAAACAGCTGATTTTCACATAGTTTTTTTTCAATGAAAAATGTCGAATTTCCAAAAGTCGTAGAACAAACTTTATTGCTAATTGATTGTAGATTAAGCCCCTTTCGGGATGGAATACATAATATGAATCAATTGTATAACTTTATTTGTGAATGTCTTTTTCGTAGATTCGAAGCGGACCCGAACGTGAAACTCCTGGTGCTGTTAGGTGAGGTGGGCGGAGTTGAGGAGTACCACGTGTGCCGCGCCATCCGAGCTGGTCTCATCAAGAAGCCCATGGTGGCCTGGTGCATCGGCACCTGCTCAGGTGAGGACATACTGCACTATTGCAGTCAGGGAATCAGTCTTTAATTGAAAAACAGCGCTGCCTTTTTATTTTTATTTTTTTTGTATCCTCTTTTTCTAATATTTGTTCTGAAAAGGCAATATTTTTTTTTTTTTGTTATAATCATCGATCATTGGTTCAATCACCAATCAATTCTTCTTCTTGTCGTGTCACTGATTCTTGGTCATCCTGTATTAGGTCAGTGACCAGGTTGAGGTATGGTGGCCCTGAAAAGGGCCTTTGACCGTTGATGAAAGAATCAGTGTAGTGAAAGGATTAAAGTGCGCCTCTTAAAGGCTTATATTATTAGATTACCTTCCATATAAATCAAATTCTGTCAATAATAATTGTCCTACCTATTATCAACATTAATTGTTTTCAAAGTATTCTTTTATTTGTAAAAATTATGAAAATTTTAAATTATGAAAAAAATAATGGAGTTTTCCTGTGATTCTTCATTGGTAACATACTATAGGATAAGATGTATTGCTAGAAGATAATAATATGTACAATCAGATCTAATTCAATTGTCAGTTCAATTATGTTCAACCACAATTCAGGCATGCAAATGTTTATGAGTTGATGCGAGGACACGTTCTTATACCTATTTGACTCGCACAGCACGGGAGACTAGTTTTGTTTGGTACAATATTTTTGGTTTGTTTACACAAATGTTGTTTTGTTGTATGACTGCAATGTACCTAAAAATACCTGTAAATCGTGTTTATCTTTATATCTGTGCCATCTGTCTGTGTCTGTCAAATAAATGTATTTCTTTTACTGTATGTATTTTATTTGACTGGCCCCATAGCTCAGTTGGTAGTAACTCTGCCTTCTGCGCTAGAGGTCGCGGGTTCGATTCCCGCACTGGACAAACATTTGTGACTAACACAGATGTTTGTTCTGTGTCTGGGGGTTAAATATATATCTATTATGTATATCAGTCTCTGGTACCCATAACACAGGCTATGCCTATTTTGGGATCAGTTGATCGTGTGAATATGTCCGGAATATTTTATTTTTTATTTTATTTCATTTCATATATTGCAGACATGTTTACCGCGGAGGTACAGTTCGGTCACGCGGGCTCGCTCGCCGGCTCGGCCGTAGAAAAAGCCGCCGCTAAGAACAAAGGTTTACAAGCCAGCGGCGTGACAGTCCCGGACTCGTTTGACAGCTTAGGCGATGCCGTCAACCAGGTAAGCCGCGACACGATCAAAGTATACCTGGGGCCCAATTCTTCTAATTCAATGGCTTCAAAATGACAATGAAAAATGAAATGAATGAATGAAATTACCTATTCAAATCTAAAATCTTTGTAAAATTATATGAACGTTACTTGTAAAGAACTACTGTAAACCTGACATGCCTATGTTATATCGAAATGGTCAATAAATGAATAGAATTGAATGGTTAAACGGCCACTTTTGCCAATTTTGGTATTCTGCTATCATAGTCGTATATCAATGGCAGTCATTGTGGAACCAATTAATCAAGGAACGAAGGTGGTGACAATCGTAACTGAATAATAATGGTGCCACCATTATCATGCGATTATCATTTTCAAGCCATTGAATTAGTAGAAATGGGGGCCCTTGGTAGGGCACAGCGAGATTTTCTCGCTCTTAATTGGAGTAACCCGCCTGGGAGGTACCTCCGCCTTACATAAGATCGCAGCCTAATAAAATTATTTGTTTCTAATAGTGTTGTGTTTCTGCGGTAAGGTTGCCAGGTCAACAAAGAGGTTAAAAATACAAAAATATTTCTCCAGGGCAGGCAACGCATTAGCAATGCTCCAGGTGTTGCAGATGTCTGACTATAGGCGACGGTAACCGCTTACCATCAGGTGGGCCGGAAGCCTGTTTACCTACGTGTAACATTAAAAAAAACCAGGCTAATGGACAGCTCGGCTGGGCAGCGTTTGGGAGCGTTCATCGTCAATATTCTCGTCGGAGATACCGTAGAGCGTCAAGACGAAAGTCTACAATCAGTGCGTGTTGCCAGTGATGACATATGGCACTGAGACTTGGTCGCTAATTATTGGCCTCATACACAAACATACACATCATACACAAGTAACAAATATCTATCCTATAACTTACGCATTGAATTGAATTAAATTGAATAACTAATAAGGTTGTGCTGCGGCTGACATCTGAAATCATTGTATAATAAAAAATGAAATGTCCAAAATTTTAATTTTGGCCATTTCATTTTAAATTATACAGTTATTATTTTGGTTTTCTTGAATTTTGGAATTATTTTCTATTTATTTTATTTACTTTCTAATTAATTATACAGTTTTTTTGTTTTTTTTTTTATGTATGTGACTTGTGTTTGAATGTACCCAATTTATGTTGTTATTTTTAAGGATTCAGACACGATTGTTGTAAATTGTTATTGAATGAATAAATGAAATGAAATTATATTAATTTAGTGTTTTTTTGTTTTTAGGTGTACCAGAAATTGGTGAAGAGCGGCAAGATCATTGTAAAAGAAGAGGTGGAGCCTCCCAAGGTTCCTATGGACTACGACTGGGCCAGGGTGAGTTTTAACTGCAAACTATTTACGTTATAACCACAAAATAATCATGAAAATACATTACTGTGTGCAAATATTTGTTCCGGCTGTGTTTTGGTACCACCATACCCTTAAGTTTATGATACCCGCGATACAGGGAATCCTAGTGTGGGGTCAGTATTTTTTTCGCCCATACATATACCGCATATTTATTTTGTAAATTTATTTTATAGTTATATTAGTAGATGCGTGTCACAGTAGCTGCCGCGATTCTCATTTGGGTGCCACTGAAAATCAGCGCTGCACAGGACACTGGGCTGATGCAACAAATACTGAGTGGCAACCTTTTTTTCGTCACTTTGTATACTAATTTTGTCAGTAATTTAAGTTTTTAAAATTATTATCTCATTATGTGACGGGAAATAAATTATTTTCTTTCTTTCTTTCTTTCTTTCTTTCATAGTCTGGCGTAGGATATATACTACGTGTATGCCTGTTGGGTTCTATCATAGACAGTAAAGAAGAAAAAAAATGTCTTTGGTACTATTTATAATATTTTTATATATTTACTTATTACACATTTGAATTAATTTATCGTTCTGATACAGAAACTCGGTCTGATCCGCAAGCCGGCAGCGTTTATTAGCACGATATGCGACGAGCGCGGACAGGAGCTGAGCTACTGCGGGGTGCCCATCAGCGCCGTGCTGGAGCGCGGGCTGGGTGTCGGCGGCACCATCTCCTTGCTGTGGTAACTATACATGTACTATACACTACTGCGGGTGCCCATAATTATTTTCACAGAAATTTCCTGATGGTGTACGAAGAGCCTAAGACGACATGGTAGGGACCAAAGTACACTCACCGGTAGAGAATGTGGCCCAAACGGGAATTCGAAAATAGAATAGTAACTATTATTTTTTCGAAATTAAATTAGACCAAAACCTTTCTAGTCTACCTAAACAGTTAAGGTAGACTGGAAAGGTTTTGGTTTGGATCTGGACACATTCCATGTAATAAATTCTCTTATGAGTGGCCTCATAGCTCAGTTGGTAGTAACTCTGCCTTCTGCGCTAGAGGTCGCGGGTTCGATTCCCGCACTGGACAAACATTTGTGACTAACACAGATGTTTGTTCTGTGTCTGGGTGTTAAATATATATCTATTATGTATATCAGTCTCTGGTACCCATAGTACAGGCTATGCCTAGTTTGGGATCAGTTGACCGTGTGAATATGTCCGGAATATTTATTTATTTATTTTTATTTTATTTTATCTAATTCGTAAAACTACTACTCCAAATTGCACTTGTAATGTTATAGATGATATCTATCATGTTTTGATGGAATGTGTCCAGAATTCATCAGAGAGGGTTAATGTTAATTTAAATAGAAACTTAATTGGTGATTGTAATAGTATACTGGCAAATCCATCGTCGGATGAAGCCAAAAACATATTTAAGTTAGTTTACAGATAGATGATCAAGTTTGTATCTTGTTGATTATGTATAATAATGTTAATTTCTTTACCAGGGCGTCATAATCGCAACAGTGACAAAGCCCTTTTCAATTGATAAAAAAAAAAAAAAAATTAGACCAAATAATTTAATTTCGAAACAAGAATAGTTACTATTATTTTTTATGTTCTGGTCTAATTTAACAATAATTTTACGTTAAAATTAGCTTATTAGCGAAAGCACTCAAAAGGAAATTAGGTATTTCATAAAAAAATAAATTAACAATTTTTAGTTTTGGGCCATATTTACCAATTTTGTTTACAGGTTCCAACGAGAGCTGCCAGAATGGGCCACCAAGTTCTTCGAACTGGTGCTGATAGTGACGGCGGACCACGGGCCCGCGGTGTCGGGGGCGCACAACACCATGGTCACTGCCCGGGCCGGGAAGGACCTCATCTCCTCTGTGGTCAGCGGCCTGCTCACTATTGTAAGTATAAACACCATTCAAAATGTCACACTTCATCACTCCTAACACCGGAGAACTATCGTCATCGTCACCGTCACCGTCTCCGCCTCAGTCTCCGTCATCGTCATCGTCATCATCATCATCAGTCTGGCGAAGTCCACTTTTGGAATAGGTCTCCTCCAAAGAGTTCCATGACCAAATGTTTGGGCCTTTTCCATGAACTGGAAAGGTTGAAAATGAAAAGGTTTGTGGTCGCCATTCGAGAACCCTTAAGTCAAAGTCAAAAGGCGTTTATTTCGATAAAATCACTAGGATCACTTTAAAACGTCTTGGCAACTAGGTGAAGCTACGCCTGTTCCGTACTCCCCAACGGTTGGACAGGTTCTGCAAGCTATAATGGCCTGCCCACTGCCAATTCAACTTGTCTGAGACCTATGTCGGTGACCTTGGTAACTACGTTGCTTGGCGACAAAATTGTGAGCCTGTTTGTATATATACTAGCGTACGCCCGCGGCTTTGCTCGTGTGGTATCTTGATAAAAAGGGGCAGTTTTAAAAAACCCTCAAATACGTATTTCATTATTTGACTTTATGAGTATTTGTACCAAGTTTCAGATAAATCTCTCCATGCGTTAAGATTCTCCCATACAAACTTTGACATCTCATTACATTCTTTCAAGGGGTAGTTTTGAAAATCTAAAAATACAGTTTTTCAATTTTTTTATAGATAGATAGATAGATAGATAGATAGATAACACTTTATTGATCACCATACGGAAATAATACATAAGATCACATTAAATTTACACGGCAATACAATGGGCGGCCTTATCGCTAAGAGCGATCTCTGCCAGGCAACCTTAGGATGGACTGGACTGAAAAGATTAGAGAAGGGGCAAGATGGTGTTTCTTAAATTATGAAGAAAATAATTAAAGTAAAAAAAATTAATTAGAGTAAAGTAGGTATATTAAATAGATAAATCAAGATAATCATATATATATATATATATATATATATATATATATATATATATATATATATATATATATAATACATATAGTGACATTTATATAAACACATACAGATACTATATCGTATATAATTATAATAAGTACACAGAATTTAAGAATGATAATATACAATAAACTTGTGCTTCACAAAGAGCAGCATGCCAGATAATGAGTGATGACCATGTTTTTGAAGATAGCAAGAGACTTGGCTTTCCTGATATTGACAGGCAATGCGTTCCACAAGCGAACAGCCTGGACTGTAAACGACTTCTCATAGAAGGTGGAAGAGTGAACTGGGACTTTACATACATACATCATTTTCAGTAAGTTTCAAATCTGTAGGTTCCAGGAATACGATTTTTCATACAAACGTTTTAACCCCTTTTCACCCTCTTAGGAGTTGATATTTTGAAAATCCCTTCTTAGTGGATGTGTTTGGCATATAAGGCAGCTACTGTCCAATTTTCAGCTTTATAGCTTCAGCGTTTTCGGCTGTGCGTTGATCGTGGAATCAGGCCTTGGTCTTTTATATATACTTACAGATTGTGTGTATTGTGCAGGGGGACAGGTTCGGCGGCGCGCTGGACCGCGCGGCGGCGGACTTCTGCGCGGCGTACGACAAGGGGCAGCACCCGCAGGAGTTCGTCAACGAGAAGCGGGCCAAGGGGGAACTCATCATGGGCATCGGACACAGGTAATGTACACTGTCATTTTATGAGAGCGCGTGCGTTTGTGCGTGTAAAAAAAAATTACGCAATAGGGCAATACGGCTAATAATAATAGTGTGTGTGTGTGTGTGTGTGTATGTGTGTATGTGAGCGTTTTAGTGTGAATGCGAGTTTTTTTTAATCTGTTCTGCTACTTCGGTGGTCCATCTAGTTTTACCCCTATTGCCTTAGATAGTGTATCCCTTCCAGTCTGCTCCGGTTTTCTGTACCTCGGTTCACTCATACAGAACGATGGCGATATTGACCGAGACGTGAAAAATAGAATAAATGTGGGATGGATGAAATGGCGACAGGTCACAGGAGCTACGTGTGATCCAAAAATGCCCCTTAAACTTAAGGGGAAAGTTTACAAGACGATCATAAGGCCTGTCGTAATGTATGGATCTGAGTGTTGGGCTACCAAAGGGACGGATGAAAGAAGAGTGCATGCGGCAGAGATGCGAATGTTGAGATGGATGTGTGGAGTGACAAGAATGGACAAAATAAGAAATTAGTACATCAGAGGAAGTTTGAAAGTAGCGCCAGTTAGCATGGTATGGGCATTTCATGAGGAGGGATGAAAGTCATGTAACGAGAAGAGCGTTAGGTATGAATGTGCATGGATATAAGACTAGAGGAAGGCCGTAGAAAAGATGGATGGATTGTATTAAAGATGACATGAGTAAGAAAGATGTGAGTGCGGAGATGACGGCTAACAGAAGAGAGTGGAAGAAGAAAACATGTCGTGCCGACCCCACATAATGTGGGACAAGGGCAGGAAGAAGAAGAAGATTTTAACCATTTATTATTATTATATTTATAATTATAGTGTGTGTGTGTGTGTGTGTGTGTGTGTGTGTGTGTATGTATGTGCACAAGTAATTTTATAGACAGAAGACTGTAAACAGAGACCTAAAAATCACACAAGTTAATGTACGTGAATCGTCTTATTCGCAGGATGACCAATACGCATTATGGCCAATCTGGTTCAATCGCATTATGACCAATTCTGTAATTGTAATTTGACCTGTGAATTGATGAATTATAAAATAAATTAGTTTCCGCCCCCGGCTTTCCTCGCGTGGGGGTGAACATAAAAAAGTAGCCTATATGCTATTCCAGACTATAATCTATCTCTTTGCCCATCCACGGTGTGACTGAATCACAAACATTTCAAACTTTCTCATTTATAATATTAGTAGAATTGCTTACATAAGCTAAATCTAACAGGTTTATTGTCTAGTTTCGCCGTTTTGCGAGTGCGTCACTGTTCTTATAAAATAAAATAAATAAATTAATATTCCGGACATATCACACACGGTCAACTGATCCCAAACTAGGCATAGCCTGTACTATGGGTACCAAAGACTGATATACATAATAGATAAATAATTAACACCCAGACGCAGAACATACATCTGTGTTAGTCACAAATGTTTGTCCATTCTTGAGAGTCATCCATTTTACCATATTACCGAATATATGAATTGTTCATTCTCTGATATGCATACGAGTAATATGTAGGACAGTATCTATTAATCCATTAATAATCTGTAAAAATAATCATCATCATCATCATTACAGCCGTACGACGTCCACTGCTGAACATGACCTCCCCCACAGACAGAGCGAATTCCTTATCATGTGGGGGGATTTGCCCATACTCAGCACGCTGGGCATGCGGGTTGGCGAGCGCAGTTAGAGCTATCGTTGTTAAAATGAGGGACGCTGCTGCCCATCCCCTAGCTTTTTTCCCTTAGTCGCCTCTTACGACATCCGCGGATAGGTAGATATGGAGGGGCCTATTCTTCAGCCGGGGCCACCACGGGAAATAATAATAATTCTTCTAGGCTTGGTCGCGAGGAACAGGCGTAGCTTCACCAAGTTTCTAAGACGTTTCAAAGTGATCCTAGTGATTTTATTGAAATAATTGCCTTTTGACTTTGACTTTGAATAATACTTAATTAATAATCTGCATGATAATTTATGAAAATAACTGTAATTGGACATACCTATGTTATGCAATGTAACGCTAACGGTGAAATAAATGAATATGAATATGGAAATCAAACCCGCGACCTCTAGCGCAAAAGGCAGAGCACCAACTGATCTATGAGGCCAGTCAGGCCAGTGTGAAAATATTTGTCATTAAGGTGAGGGTTTAATTATTTTATGATTTTTTAATTATTTTTTCTCAAAAACCGCAAAACGCACAGTTTTGATTTTTATGACAAAGATAACTTGAGTATTTTATTTACGTAAATCCAAGACAGAAACGCGATCGTTAAAACTTTTCTCGATAGATTTATTTTTTAAAGTTGGGTCCTCTGCAACAGTTTTTTCGAAAATACTCTGAGACTATGTAACAAAAATAACTTTTTTTTAAATATTTTGCAAGACAATAGCATTAGGGTACCTAAATCCAAGACACTTTAAAAAAAAATAGATAGTTTTTGAGATAATCGATATTTTCTTATATTTCACTGGCCTCATAGCTCAGTTGGCAGTAACTCTGCCTTCTGCGCTAGAGGTCGCGGGTTCGATTCCCGCACTGGATAAACATTTGCGACTAACACAGAGGTTTGTTCTGTGTCTGGGTGTTAAATATATATCTATTATGTATATCAGTCTCTGGTACCCATAGTACAGGCTATGCCTAGTTTGGGATCAGTTGACAGTGTGTGATTTGTCCGGAATATTTATTTATTTATTATTTCGCTTACGTCTATTACTTTCGAGCGCCTTCTAACGCTTGCTATCTCTTTCCGCATTCAATTACAGTACATAGCGCTGTCACTTTCCTCACTCCGCCCACTCGACAGTTTATTATATATTCCGGACATATCACACACGGTCAGCTGATCCCAAACTAGGCATAGCCTGTACTATGGGTACCAGAGACTGATATACATAATAGATAAGTAACTTTATTTACAGAAAGAAACTTAAAACTAATACAAGTTAATATTTACAAAATACACAAGAAACAGTTGAGCCATCTAAACACCGTTACAAACGATCTATAGATAGCTCAACTGATCCAGATCACTACCACGGCGGAATTGCCACGCTGGATGGCAATGCTAATGCGCTGGGCCAAATAAGAGCCAGCTCTCGGGTCACGCGTCGCTTCATAATAGATATATATAACACCCAGACACAGAACAAACATCTGTATTCATCACACAAATGTTTGTCCAGTGCGGTAATCGAACCCACGACCTCTAGCGCAGAAGGCAGAGTTACTACCAACTGAGCTATGAGGCTATGTTATATGATTTACTTTCGAGCGCCTTCTAACGCTTGCTATCTCTTTCCGCATTCAATTACAGTACATAGCGCTGTCACTTTCTTCACTCCGCCCACTCGAAAATTTATTATATATTCCGGACATATCACACACGGTCAGCTGATCCCAAACTAGGCATAGCCTGTGCTATGGGTGTTATATATATATCTATAATGTATATCAATACATAATAGATATATATATAGATATATTTGAAGGCCTCATAGCTCAGTTGAAAGTAACTCTGCCTTCTGCGCTAGAGGTTGCGGGTTCGATTCCCGCACAGGACAAACATTTGTGTGATGAATTCAGATGTTTGTTCTGTGTCTGGGTGTTAAACATGTATCTATTATGTATATCAGTCTCTGGTACCCATAGTACAGGCTATGCCTAGTTTGGGATCAGTTGACCGTGTGTGATATGACGAATTAAAAAAAAAAAAAAAAATATAACACCCAGACACAGAACAAACATCTGTATTCATCACACAAATGTTTGTCCAGTGCGGTAATCGAACCCACGACCTCTAGCGCAGAAGGCAGAGTTACTACCAACTGCGTTATGAGGCTATGTATTATGATTTTTGTATCCTCTTAACATTGAAATGGGCCAGAGATGTAACAGAATGGTATCCTAGGGAAGGGAAGAGGAAAAGAGGAAGACCATTTCGAAGATGGGAAGACGACTTCAAAGCTACAGCAGGCGTGACGTGGAGGAGGACAGCTCAAGATCGTGAGCTATGGAAAACTTTGGGGGAGGCCTATGCTGAAAAGCAAAACAGTCTGATGGATGCCGATGTTTAAAAATTATTTTATTGTAAACTAGAACTAAGATTGTTAATAAAGGCTTTTTGAATCTTGAATCTTGAACATTGAGTTTACCTGCAGGGTGAAGTCGATCAACAACCCGGACTCTCGCGTACGCGAGCTGAAAGCGTACGTGACGTCACGCTGGCCCTCGTGGCCGGTGACGCGGTACGCGCTCGACGTGGAGGCCATCACCACGCGCAAGAAGCCCAACCTCATCCTGAACGTCGACGGCATAGTGGCGGCGGCGTGCGTCGACCTGTTCCGGCACTGCCAGCTGTTCACCACGTGAGTAACAACGATTAATCTGTTTGGCTTGTTGATTGGCTTGTTTGATTGGCCTCATAGCTCAGTTGGTAGTAACTCTGCCTTCTGCGCTAGAGGTCGCGGGTTCGATTCCCGCACTGGACAAACATTTATGACTAACACAGATGTTTGTTCTGTGTCTGGGTGTTAAATATATATATATATTATGTATATTAGTCTCTGTTACCCATAGTACAGGCTATGCCTAGTTTGGGATCAGTTGACCGTGTGTGATATGTCCGGAATATTTATTATTATTATTATTCCCTGTGTCGGAACGACTTAACTTTTCTAATTCTAATTCTAAATGGGGGAATAAGATCTGCACTGACGTCCCGCGTTGGGGTGTATTGTGCATTGTCCCCCTGCTGACCTCACCCCAGCCAGCCCAACTCCTTAAAGTAACGGAGAAGGACCCTGGGTTGGTGGCAACATTGTTCGAGAATCCCCGTTGATGCTGTGGATGAAGAGGAGCAGGATCCGATCACCTCCTGCATTCTTTCCTCCTTTGACGTAACTATCTTTTAGAATAGAATAGAATAGAAAAAGTTTATTTGGTTACACACACACACAACACACATAGGTAATTACAATTTTTTTAAACATTTTTAATCACCCAAATAAATATTTAAAAAAAAACACCTTTCATCTTCTTCTTCTTATATAGATACATAGAAAATTCTTTATTGCACATAAAAATAGTACAAAGGCGAACTTAATGCTAAAAAGCATTATCTTCCAGGTAACACTTAATTAATAATCTGCATGATAATTTATGAAAATAACTGAATTGGACATACCTATGTTATGCAATGTAACGCTAAGGGTGAAATAAATGAATATGAATATAACCTTTGTGTTTGTGGACAGAAGATGTGAAGGTAGTGCACAGGAGAGGGAACAATTGAGATCATAAAAACGAAAATAAAAGGAACTATGATGACTTACTAAAATTTTGAGAGAAATAGGATTCTTCTTCTTCTGGAAGAAGACCTTTCATCTAATTACAAAACGTACGAGAAGGTCGGCACCACGATTGCTGCCTAAAACAGCTGATTCATTGAGTTTGAACTGATTTGACCCCAAAACAGTTGATTCTTGGATATAGTTTTTTTTCAATGAAAACAGTCGAATTTCTAAAAGCCTTTACCAAAGCCACACAAACTTATTCATTCAAACGTATCATTAAATAAATAAAATATTAAATAAATAAAATATTAAATAAATATTCCGGACATCACACACGGTCTACTGATCCCAAACTAGGCATAGCCTGTACTATGGGTACCAGAGACTGATATACATAATAGATACATATTTAACACCCAGACACAGAACAAACATCTGTGTTAGTCATAAATGTTTGTCCAGTGCGGGAATCGAACCCGCAACCTCTAGCGCAGAAGGCAGAGTTACTACCAACTGAGCTATGAGGCCAGTAAAACATTCAAACGTCAAACGTCATGATATTCATATATATATGCATCTTGCAATAATGTAATATTTAAAAATGGATTTTGTTTTTTTTATGTTTTTTATTAATCATCGTGTAATGTTATTATATTTTGATTTTTTTTTTCAGCGAGGAAGGCAACAACTACATTTCCATGGGCACAATCAACGCACTGTTCGTGCTGGGCAGAACAATCGGCCTCGTCGGGCATTACCTGGACCAGAAGCGCATGAAGCAACCACTGTACCGTCATCCGTGGGACGATATTACCTACATGAGCCCCAACAACTAGGAAACTTAAGCGACAATCGTTATGACGTCCGTACTAGATAAAACTCAATACAAAACGGCATTGGACCTTAGGCGCAAGCCACACAGAAATCACACCTGGCGCTGAAGTGGCGCTGACATGGCGCTGATGTGGCGCTGACATGTCGCTGACGTAGCGCTGACGTGGCGCTGACGTGGCGCTGGCGTCTTGCCGTCCCAATACTTCATCCTGTTTATATTATAAATGCAAAAGTGAGAATGTTTGGATGTTTTGATAACGCAGTTACGGCTCAACCGATTTCGTTGAAAATTTAAATATATAGTTCTTTACATAGAATTGCTTATAGGCTACTTTTTATCTAGCTACCACGCGAGCGAAGTCGCGGGCGTGAGCTAGTATAAAATATATTGAAAACGAATCACCTTTGAGAAGAGAGTTGCTTATCTTATACATCAATCTGTGTGTACTATAGTGCTGGTCAACATAGCGCAGACTAAGTTTGCAGCGTGTTGCGCAGACAAAAGTCTGTGTGAATCATCGCCCACACGGTACATAAAGTAGTACAATATCGGCACAAGCTTCAACCATCAACTCCTTTGCGCCACTGCACAGTAACGCTGCGCAGACTAAAGTATGTGCCGTGTGGACGGTCTATTACGGGCGTCATAATATATTACTACGTTCAAACGTAGCATTTAAGCTCGCAATCATAATAATTTTACATCAGACACGATCTGAGACGCGCATAAATTTATTTAGGGATTTTGCGCGCGCGCATTGTAGGTAATTTTTAGTATGCAATCATATAAACTCGGAAATACAGTTTTCCATACAAATGCCTTAGGAAGTCCTCTATACACCGTGAATTCAATATACCAGAAAAAACAGGGTGTTCAGCATTAAACTGATCATTTTAATGACAAAAAAAAGGTTGCTATGAATGACTACCCCCTTTCTGAGAGACAGTCATCTTCAATATGATCGCCTGGACATCAATCGATCGGGAGGATGTCTTCCATGCCTGGGGGTAAAAGATGTGAACCTATTTCTTGATTTTAATGAAAAAAAAAACTCATCGGTCGTCCTACCAATACACTTTATCGGTATTGGTAGGACGACCTCGGTGGCGCAGCGGGCGAGTGCCCGTCTGGGGCGCTAGGGTTCGAATCCCGCTGGGGGACTTTTTTTATGATCCCCAAATATTTTTTCCGGGGCTGGGTGTTGTGGTACCATGGTACTCGTAGTTTCTGATACCGACACAGGGAATCCTAGTGTGGGTTCAGGACAGTTGGGTGCATAAAAAACATGCCTATCTAAATTAAATTTAAAAACAAAGAATATGGTTGTAATATTTTTCTGGTTATATTGAATTGTGTATAGAAATGGTTTAATTTATTTAGTTATAGGGGGTTGTTAAGAGTAAATGTAGTTGTAAGGAAAAAAGCTTATGTTAAGAGGCAGGTCTAGTGCAAATAACAGAATATTTATTTACTCTGTGGTGTCTGTTGTGCTTTTAATAAATTAGTGCTCTTTATGGCACTTTGTTGTTGTGCTATATAGTTAGGGCAATAGCACACTTGCGATTACTTCAGCATCCGTAATTAATTACTGATACAGGCACTCGCATCGCTATACAACATGATTCATAATATATATCATATCCCGAAAGGGGCTTATTCTGCACCCAATTGGCAATAAGTATATAAGTAAATAATAAGTTGTACTAAGGCTTTTGGAACTCAATTAAAAAAAAAAAAAAACTCAAAGCTAATCAGCTCTTGGGTCAAATCAGTAATAAAAATATACCGGACATATCACACACGGTCAACTGATCCCAAACTAGGCATAGCCTGTACTATGGGTACCAGAGACTGATATATATACATATTTAACACCCAGACACAGAACAAACATCTGTGTTCACCACACATATGTTTGTCCAGCGCGGGAATCGAACCCGCGACCTCTAGCGCAGAAGGCAGAGTTACTACCAACTGAGCTATGAGGCCAGTCTAGTCATGTCAGACATGATTTAAAAAAAACAAGAATTTTGAAAAAAAAAAATTGGTATAGGTACTTTTTTTTTAAATATGTTTTATTGTTGATGGACTAAGCCGCTTTCGGGATGGTTTATTATGAGCCTTGTGATCAAAACGCGATGAGACCGACCACTGATTGCTGATGCTGAAAATATCTTAAGTGAATCCCTTAGAATGTCCTGCTGTCAATAAAATGCATAGGATCCACGGTTACAGTGCGACAAACTTATCTGTGTAGGGGCCACTCTTTGCCCGTAGTACGGTTCTGTGGTCCGGTGAACCGGACTACGGAAAAAATATATCTTCCATAGTAAAGTTCACCGGACTGCAATTTGTGTGATAACAAAAATATCGAGCTATAATGAGCTGATTAGTTCGCAGTTCATTTATTGATCTGATCTATTACAACACTGATGAATGAATGTGGCAACATTTCCACATGATTTTCTAATTATTATTGAGGAAGATAACTAAAGTATTGAGCTGATTAGTTCGCAGTTCATTTATTGATCTGATCTATTACAACACTGATGAATGAATGTGGCAACATTTCCACATGATTTTCTAATTATTATTGTGGAAGATAACTAAAGTATTGAGTTGATTAGTTCGCAGTTCATTTATTGATCTGATCTATTACAACACTGATGAATGAATGTGGCAACATTTCCACATGATTTTCTAATTATTATTGAGGAAGATAACTAAAGTATTGAGCTGATTAGTTCGCAGTTCATTTATTGATCTGATCTATTACAACACTAATGAATGAATGTGGCAACATTTCCACATGATTTTCTAATTATTATTGATAAAGATAACTAAAGTATTGAGCTGATTAGTTCGCAGTTCATTTATTGATCTGATCTATTACAACACTGACGAATGCATACGACGTTTTGACATTAGATAACTGTCAAATCGTGTTAATATTTCATGGATCCGCGATTGTGTGGATGTCAGTATTGTTTAGGAAATGAAGACAGTGGCTCCCTCTCAACTCACAGATAAGTTGGTTGCACTAACTGTGTCGAGTTAACAAGCCGCTAGTGCGAATGTATCATATTATCATTCCAATGTTTTCATTTTTTTAATTTATTGTTGCATGTGACTTGTTATTATGACAGGGTTAAGGGCGGTTGACACTAGTCTAGTTGCTGTAGCTTTATGCTTCGTAGACAAGAGTAGTGTAAACGCGCCTTTAGTCGAGATGCGAATGGCACAAAATGTAGATTGACTTTGAATTTATGGAATCTAATAAAATTATTGTTTTTACTTAAAAATAAACAATATTTTCTAAGTGTGTGGTTTCATTCATCATCATCATTTCAGCCGTCGGACGTCCACTGCTGAACATAGGCCTCCCCCATAGATTACCAGAAACAATCATTTGGGGGGATTTGGCCATACTCGGCATGCTGGGCATGCGGGTTGGCGAGTATTATTTTCGAGTTCATTACGTGTAGGTAATAAGCGGGACCCCTTATCGTTGGAGGACATGGGTAGGTAGATAGTTTCATCATCATCATTTCAGCCGTACGACGTCCACTGCTGAACATGGCCTCCCCCACAGAGCGAATTCCTTATCATGTGGGGGGATTTGCCCATACTCATCACGCTGGGCATGCGGGTTGGCGAGCGCAGTTAGAGCTATCGTTGTTAAAATGAGGGACGCTGCTGCCCATCCCCTAGCTTTTTTCCCTTAGTCGCCTCTTACGACATCCGCGGATAGGTAGATATGGAGAGGCCTATTCTTTAGCCGGGGCCACCACGGCCTAAGTAGATAGTTTACCGCAGGGCTATTTTAAGGTTGGCATTACCAACCTTAAAATAGCCCTGAATTATTAATAATATATTAATCTTATTAGAATTGAATAGAAGAATATAAAATCATTTACTTATTCATACAAAATGTACACAAACAACAAGAACAAAAGTAAGACACATTAATACAAAAAATACAGAGGGTGCGAGAAATTGCGCACTGAGGCTTCCGTACCATTACACGGGATATGAAGAGCAAAATTCCAAGTGTAGGAAGTGACAAACTTATATTTTGCGGTCGCTCTCGTAGTTCATTTGTATGATATTGACCGCAAAAACTTAAAAGGATACAAAAATCATAATAAATTGTCGAGTGGGCGGAGTGAAGAAAGTGACAGCGCTATGTACTGTAATTGAATGCGAAAAGAGATAGCAAGCGTTAGAAGGCGCTCGAAAGTAATCGACGTAAGTGATATATAAGAAAATATCGATTATCTCAAAAACTATCTATTTTTTTTTAAAGTGTCTTGGATTTAGGTACCCAATGCTATTGTCTAACAAAATATTTAAAAAAAAGTTATTTTTGTTAGATAGTCTTAGAGTATTTTCGAAAAAACTGTTGCAGAGGACCCAACTTTAAAAAATAAATCTATCGAGAAAAGTTTACTAATCGCGTTTCTGTCTTGGATTTACGTAAATAAAATGCTCAAGTTATCATTGTCATAAAAATCAAAACTGTGCATTTTGCGGTTATTGAGAAAAAAACATTTCAAAAATCATAAAAAATTAAACCCTCACCTTAAACTTTGTCTCGTAATAATTATTCGCAAACCAATTCGAAATTCCTCAATTTTAGACTTTTCCTTTATTTATGTCACAGCAACTCATTCACTTAGATAAAGGCTACTTATTTCTGAAGGGACGGTTAGATTTAAGTGGAATACTCAACCACCACTTAGTATTTTTGAGAACAACGTGATTAAGCAAGTGAAATAGGAGGAGGTCCTTCAGAAAACTTTGTCAGAAAAATTAATAAACCAGAGAACGTACGGTCCTTACTGGATGGTGATTAACAGAGTCATTCGTCAACTCACACCATGAATCTTGTCCCAACTGGTGTGAGTTGACGAATCGTAAAAAAAATATTATTTTCGTTCTGCAACTCACACCACCCTTTGTTTCCATTGAATTTATGCGACGAGTACAGTCACCGAAAAAAGCGGATTCTAAGATCAAATAATTTTTATTGCTCTGTTACCACCATTGTTTGTAAACTTCTTTGTTTGTAAACTTAATGTCGCCGTAACCGTAAGTTCTCACTGGAGCCCAATTCTACTAAGTCAATGGCTTCAAAATTACGATGGTTCAATGCTATCACAGTCGTTTATCAATGGCAGCCATTCTTATGACAATGGTAGTCATTGTGAAAGCATTGAACCAATGTAATCATTGAAACGAAAGTGGCGACAATCGTAACTGAATGATAATGGTGCGATAATTATCATGCGATTATCATTTTGAAGTCATTGAAATTGTAGAGTCGGGCCCCTGTTTGGTTGATTTACAATACAATACAATACAAATTCTTTATTTGCAACATTACAAGTTTACAACATAATCTGTGCCTACTTAGGTGCAGCAAGAAAAGGGTAACAAACACAACTTATAGTAGGCAACTTATAGGTACACTGTTGCAAAAAGGTCCCAACTCAGCGTGTGCAGATTGTTATAACTTGCGCTGGTCTTCCGTTGAGGCCTTTGAGACCGACAACTTATAAAAAAATTAATTAATTCCCCATGATTTAATTTCCCATCGATCGCCATTGAGCCATTGCAACACACTAGTGTTATTGTAGCGCACATAAATTTTCCGAATAGAAAATCCCTAGGTGCACGACCGGAATTCGAACCAACGATCTGTGGATCGGAAGGGGGGCTACTGCCACCACTCCACCGTGCTCCCCTAAGTGAACAGATTGCCATAAGAGCTTGCTGAGATATTTGTTTCTATATGACGCATTCTAAATAAATGGGTTCCATTTTATACGAGGATCGGGTGTCATAGGATTGTTTGAACAAAACTCTTGGTAATATGTTTGTTTTACCCGCGACTTTGCCCGCAATCCTTACTTTGTGAAAACAAACTTAACTTAACATTTTTTTGCCAAATAACATTATTTGTTTTAAATAGTGTTGTGTTCCTGCGGTGAGTAAGGTTGCCAGAGCTCTTATGGAGGGGGGCGGGGGGGGGGGGGGGGGGGGGGGGGCAACGCATTAGCAATGCTCCAGGTGTTGCTGATGTCAATAGGCAACGGTAACCACTTACCATCCGGTGGGCAGTAGGTAAGTCAGTTTGCCTCCGTATAAAAAAAAAATTACATCCTGTAAATATTCCGGACATATCATACACAGTCAACTGATCCCAATCTAGGCATAGCCTGTACCTGCTATGGGTACCAGAGACTGATATGCATAATAGATATATGTATATTTAACACCCAGACACAGAACAAACATCTGTGTTCATCACACATATGTTCGTCCTGTGCGGAAATGGAACCCGCTACCTCTAGTGCAGAAGGCAGAGTTACTACCAAGACCAACTGAGCTATGAGGCCATAGCTTAGATGAGAGACAGAGATAAACAAATAATAAATGTTTTTTATTGCTTTTCAAAAATTACATAGGTTTATACATTGATGAGATCTCCTTTTAAGTAAGAAATACTTGTCATAGGAGATCTCGCTCTTGCTTAGGTCTATTTTTAAGTTTTCTAGGAGTCCTAAAATAACAAAACATTTAATTCAGACGAGTATAAAATATAGTAATATAGGTTTATGTGTGAGTGTGTGTCAATGTAGTACATATGATTTGTGAGAGTGTAAAGTGAGGGTGTGTGAGTGTGTATGAGTTCCATTGAGATCACCAGTCTCTTAAGAGTCTGGGCAACAAATGGAATCCAAGTGGTGCGTGAGTGTATGCAGGTATGTGTGTGAGAGGGTGTGAATGTGTGTGTTATTGAGGGTGGTGTGAACTTTGTATGTATGTCTGAATGCGTGTGTGTGTATGTGTGTGAATGTGTATATATACTTGTGGGTGTGTGGGTGAGTAACGGAGTGTCACTTGGTGGTGGAGTGTGATTTGCTTGTAAACATTATTTTGTACTTACTTATTTTATCTGATAATTTCTAAGAGTGCTTCAGCATCGTCGTAGCTTAAGGACAGTAGCCATTTAGTTAAATTGGTTTTACAGTCATAATTGTTCATGGGGTATATATTTATAAGTTTATTAATCTTATTGTATAGATGGACGGATTGTTTAAAAAATTGTCGTGTTGCATACATCGATTTCACATTAGTTACATTTATTACGATATCTTTTCTTCTTTTGTTTAGTTTAGTGACGTCATATTCAAGTGTTTTATGTAGTTTAAGTATCGAATTTAGAATATATAATTTCTATTATTATGATAATTGCCAAAGTTTGTGAGGCTGTTTGGATGTTTAAATGTTTGTTGTTCATTTACGCCGGCACGAGCAACCAATTTCGATGAAACTTGTTATTGTTGAAACTTTAGGTAGGCTTTAGGTAGGCGAGCGAAGCCGCACGCGCAAGTCTTACACATACATTAAAAAAAACGCACAATACAATAAAGTTTTAAAACTTGCATTGAAGAATTTGGTGAGCATTTTTATACAATTAAAATAATTTTGTTCGTGGATTCTTGAACTTGTCCTACTGTGATTTTTTATAATTTTGAGAAGAAGACGGTCAAAGTAGGGCTTGCGCTCAGAGGATTCCGTACAGACGCAACACGGGGTACAGAAGATCTCAAATGTATAGACAAGAGTCAAGGTAGAACATAATTGACCACGCGGACGAAGTTGCGAGCCAAAATAATACAGAATGAGTTTTTTTTCAGGGCCACTTAGGCGAAATCGGATACCGTGAGAGTAATCGAAAAGTGAAATAAGGATTTACGGGCTCGATTTAAAAAAAAATAAGATCTGCATTAAAAAAATTGAAATTTCTTTACAGTTTTTCAGAAAATTTAGGTTTTTTTTTTTTTTTTGCATTTTTGGGTTCTTTGTTTGATAATAAATAAATAAATGTAAAATAACTATGTGTCTAAAGTTGTTGGAACACCTTAAAAATTATAAATTTATAAATTCAACAATATTTATTTACCGAAGGTTATTATTTAATAATTAATTGCTTTGCTTGCACATAGCCTGACCGAAATAATAAACGTTCTATACATCAATATTGTCTAATTTATAAATTTGCAGTTTAAAAGGTGTTCCAACAACTTTATACACATTGTTATGATACATTTATTTATTAATTATCAAAAATAGAACACAGAAATGCAAAAAAAGAAATAATATTTTTAAAAATATTTTTTTGTGAAAAATTAAAAAAAATATATATGCAGATCTTATTTTTTTCAAAATCGAGCCCGTAACACCTAACATCACTTTTCGATTACTCTCACAGTTTCAGATTTCACCAAAGTGGCCCTGAAAAAAACTCATCTGTATAACCACTTGTTGCGGGCGGGCCAGCTAGTACTGAATAAAAAATAGGCCGGACAGAACCTACCTAGCACACACCCACTTGTTTATCAAAATACTAAAAAAAAAACCCGTTAGCCAAAAGCTACGTAGGTACCTATTTAATAGTCAGCTCACGTTGTTGTCCGTTGCCGCGATTTTACATTTTTATAGAAAAAGTTTTCAATTTTCTATAACTTTAGAGACTAGTGACTTTCTGTGGGTTAGCATATCTCACTTTATTTATACTTAAGACAAGCCCTATTAGGGGTTTTTAAGTGTGTATATACTTAATCATTATTTAAGTCTTCACAATTACGTCGGTCCGTAGGGCCATCACTGCGTCGCCCGATTCGTGAATATAAAAAAAAAATAGAGTTCATTATTTGAATAGGTATGTATGTTTTATTAAAGTACCTATATAATTGTGTTTGATAATGTTTAGAGTAATTAAAATAAAAACTTATGAAAGCAAACTAAAAATACATCGATAATTATTTATAAAATATTTCTAGCACGTTGTGGACAACCTACGCATAGTAAGAGGGTAAACTTTGCTGCCATATAAAAAGGGGATGTCTACTGATATCCGGCACTCAATCCATCGAGCTTTCACCGCCATCTTGCTTGTCACTGTTTGGCGCGAAAACAAAATCAATAACGTTACTTTTATTTTTTCTATTTTTCTATTTAAATAAAAAATGTTGAAGTTAACAGCTATAGTATCTTTAGTGCTTATCGGTAAGTTTGTCGATTTATTTCCTGGAGTCTTTGTATTAATTGTATGGTGTCTTTGTTGCTTGTCTCTAATTTGATAGTTATTAGTTTCTGACGTTTCAAAGTGATCCTAGTTGAGTTTTTTTTTTCATTTATTTATCACTCCACTTAGGATCATCACACAAATCAAATCAAAAATAATTATACACAATTATAATGCCCTCAATGTACCGTATAATAAATATTACAGATAGGTAGATGTGTAATGTCAAACAGAATATAAAATGTCAAAATTAGATATTAAATTCATTATTTTAGTGATATAAACGGCTTTTGACTTTTACATCCACCTGGACACCACCTTCTGGGAGCCAACCCGCATGCCCAGCGCGACGAGAATGGGAAAATGCCCCAAATGATTGTGTGTAGGCCGTACATGATAGGTCGCGTTAGAAACCTTAGGGGGAGACCTATGTTCAGCAGTAGACGTGCTGCAGCTTAAATGATGATGATGAATGCTAGAATTTTAAATTACTGGAGGAGGTAATGCACAGTGAGATTTTCTCGCTCTAAATTGGAGCAGCCCACCTGGGATGTACCGCCTTACAGAATATCGCAGCCAATTAACATTATTTGTTACAAATAGTGTTGTGTTCCACGGTGAGTAAGGTTGCCAGAGCTCTTTAGGGGCGGAGGGGTTCGGCAGACAACGCATTAGCAATGCTCCAGGTGTTGCCTATGTCAATAGGCGACGGTAACCACTTCACTTCACATCAGGAGGGCCGTTAGCCTGTTTGCCGCCGTATACCTAACATAAAAAAAAATTGAATCTTAATAAAATTACTTACTTAAGTACCTAATTTTGTAGCAACATGGTCTAGAATTCTAGAAGATACAAGAGGGACGCTTCTGGCTCTAGAGAGTTCGGTCCAGGTGATCGCTGTTAGAAACTTCTAGAAATGAATAGAATGCATGCTTTTTCTATAAAATCATCATAATCATTATCATTGCTCGCTTCTCGTGTGACTGATTCGTTCCTGGTCAACCTGTCAGGTCAGTGACCAGATTGACGTATGGTGGCCCTGAAAAAAGCCTATGACCGTTGGTGAAAGAATCAGTGTAGTGAAAGGATTAAGGTGCGCCTCTTAGAGACTCTTTTCGTGCACATGTCACATGTCCTCGAATTTTTTGGTTCTAGGACATGCCGGTTCACATGATGCTGGTCTTCAGAGAGCTTTAGTAGCATTAGTATAGCGCACATACATTTTCCGAATGGAAAATCCATTGGGGGATTCGAACCCACGATGTATGGATCGGAAGGCAGGCCACTACTGCCACTCTACTTTCACTACATTGCTGTTTCTATCACTGATTGTCATAATACCTTTTCAGGGCCACCATACCTCAACTTGGTCACGGCCAGGATGATGATTCTATCACTGATTGTCATAGGCCCTTTTCAGAGCCACCATACCTGCATGCCTATTGCGTATGCGTAATGGCAATGAAGTTCGTAACTTTGAGGGAGATTTTAACAATCTTAGCAACATTAAAAATGTTCCAAACTTGACAAGAGAAAACTTAAAGATCTTAGCTTCTTCCTTTTCAAGTTTGAAAATCTAGTCCTCAAAGTTACGAACCTTATTACCATTACGTATACACAATTGCACCCCAGAACCTGGTCACGGCCAGGAGGACCAAGAAAGAATCAGTGACACGACAAGCAAGCAACAATCGGACAACGGGAACGATGTCATAATTCGGTTATATTTTATGAACCGGAAAAAGCATGGTAGCTAGACACTCAGATCTTCAGGGGTAGTCAGAGGCACGTCTTAACATTAAAGTTGACACATGCCTGTAATTTCTAAGCCCCAAGTTTTCTAATCATCATGGTCCGTCTTTATCACAATTTTTCGGATGTTAATGTGTAATTTACTTGGATTTGTTGGTAATTCCAATGAATTAACATGTATGCTACCCCAAAAGGGGCTTTTCTACACCCAATTGGCAATAAAGTTTATTCTACGACTTTTGGAAATTCAACATTTTTTCATCCCATCTATTCGATAAGGACGACTTCGTTCGCCTTTATGTGCACCCAAAGGAAACTTTTCTTTATAAAACTTTTAGCGGGCAGTAATGAGTTTCTAATCCTCGTTTTAAGTGGGCAAAAAAAAAATTCAAAGATAATTCTTTGCCGCGCACTTTTTGAATTTGGAACATCTTAGTTCAGCGCCAAAGAAATCGAACGCAAATATTGTTTGATTGAATAAAGATTGGCAGGTACGACGGCCCATAGTCATAGAGTAATTTAGACATCCCATAGTCGCGCCGCGCGCCGCCAGCTGAATAAAAAATATAAGTTTTAGTTGATAAAATAATAGATAGGTACTATTTAACTTCAATTTAGTTGTTACTTTATGTTTTATTGAATAAAAATATTACAATAAAATATGAGGCGCCTTTTATTTTCTCATAGTGGGTGATGAAAATTAGAGTGTATCACCCGAGCAAAAATATATTTTTGCTCGGGCGACGTACATTGAATCCCTCGGGATTCTACTAAAGAATTTCTCGCTACGCTCGGGATTCTACTCTAGGATCTCTCACTTCACTCTGCATTGAAAAAAGCGCCCTTGCCGCAAAAATCGCTCACCAACAGGTGGGCCGTATGCTTGTTTACCACCTTAGTTGTATACAAATAAATAAAAAAATCAATCGAAAAACACTTCTGCGAACTGCCAATAGGATGTAAGCTCCTTTTTTTATGTTATACGGAGGCAAACAGGCTTACGGCCCTCCTGATGTTAAGTGGTTACCTTCGCCTATTGACATTAGCAACACCTGGAGCATTGCTAATGCGTTGCCTGCCGAACCCCCCCCCCCCCCCCCCCCCCGTAACGAGCTCTGGCAACCTTACTCACCCCAGGAACACAACACCATTTGAAACAAATAATGTTATTTGGCTGCGATATTCTGTAAGGCGGAGGTACCTCACCAGGCGGGCTGCTCCAATTTAGAGCGAGAAAAGCTGTGCCCTACCTCCTCCTCCTCCTTTCGGGATAGTATACTTAAATACATTTATGAATCATCTTGGTTTTTTTTTTGGTTGTGCGACAGGCAGCACGATGTGGGCGGCGAGCCTGTCGTGCGACTCGTGTGGCAGCGAGTGCACGTCGGCGTGCGGCACGCGCCACTTCCGCTCCTGCTGCTTCAACTATCTGCGGAGGAAGCGGGTGCCGCACCAGCTCAAGGTGAGCCTCATCACTAATCCTACTTCCTACTTCTCACATCCCACTTCCGACATCTTACTTTCTGCTTCCTACTTCCCACTTCTTACATCCCATTTCCTACTCCCTACTACCTACATCCTACTAATATTGTAAATGCGAGGGTTAGGCAAGATGTTTGTTACTACATCACGCCGTAACCTCTGAACAGATCGTAATTAAACTAGTAATTTTAGTAGTGCCTAAGTAGCGTAGAATATAGGCTACTTTATCGCAAGCGAAGCCGCGGGCGGGTGCTAGAAAATAAGTAATAAACTGCTCAACACCCAGACCCGGGCCAAATAATAGTAATTTAAAACACCCAACAGTCACATATTTAGTGCTGACCCCACACTAGGCTTCCTTGTGGGTATCAGGAACTACGAGTACCATGATACCACAACACCCAGACTCGGAACAGATATTTGCAGATCAAGCAAACATTTGTACCGCTGCGGGAATCGAACCCTTGCAACTCAAACGGGCACTCACTCGCTACACTACTTAGGTCAAATAAAGCAGAAGTTTGACTAAAACTTGTTTTTTACAGTTCCTATCAACAAACACCAACGACCTCAAACCTCAACCAGACAATCTGGAGAAGACCGACAAACCTAAGCTTCCTGTCTTCGTGGTAGAGAACATGCCTGAACAATGGATGACTAACATCATCTCAAGCGAATATAGGCCTTTTCCCTACGAAGATACGATCGAAAACAGATTGTTCGATGTTTGAAGTCTGCACTGGAGTATTTTTTTTTAATGAATGAACATCAAGAAGCTATTGTACTTCATACCTCCTGTCAATTGGTATAAAATTAATATTTAAAAAAAATATGTCTATTAGGGCTGGATAAATAGACATAGACTCGATGTTAAAACAAAATAAAAAAATAATATCCAGACGAAGAAGTTTTATTTCTTCTATAAATTCGAATAAACACTTAGGACTATTTATAAATTAAGAAATTAAAAATATAGCTCTATTTATAAAAACTATAATAAAATAATTAAAAATTTGAAATCAGCGATATAGTGATAAATAATTTGATTAGGTAGGTATACTTATACTTAATTATAACTTAAATTACATCACAACTTAATTTAAATATGTCACCTCCTAGGTAAAAATTTAACTAACATTTTATGAATTCATAGCGTAAATTTTCCACAAAAATCTAATTTATAACGTATTTTAGTGGTTATTGGTACCTTTTTCATACATTTAGGAACATTTAGGTTCAAACTACGTGAGTAGGAATAGACATCTTTTTTTTAGCAAAAACGCTACGGTAACCTACAGGATACAGCCAGTCAGTCAATATTTATTGATTGAAACTTGTTTCTTTTTGTTTTCGTCTGGCGATATCGGCGCTCGCTTCTTGGATAGCTTCCCAAAGCTTTGCCTCGGACAGAATTTGCCGGGAAAGCTCGTCGATCGCTGATTCAGAGTCCAGGATTGAGCCGAGAGTTTCGTCGTCTACGTACTGAAATAAAAAAAAACAGTGATCCTTGTTAAATTGATCAAATGATTTGGCGCAATTAATTCCGATATTCATCATTTGTTCAAGAGGACGTTTTGGGGGAACTTGCTAAGTTTTGCTCTTAATTTATTTTACAAATCGAGTGGTCCATAATGTAATAATGGGTAATTATGGTGGTGTTTTACGTACTGTTGTTTGAGTAAAGCGTACGAAAGAAAATAATTGCGTGTATCGTGACTTTTCGGGTTGGTGGCGAAAGGTTTCGCGAAGTTTTAGCAAAATATCCATCACCGTATCTTATCTTACTAAAGCATACTTAACATGACTACCTACCTATGTCATGACTGTGACTAATGGATAAAATTATAAAAGAAGGAAGCTAACTAAAGAAAAGTAATACACTTATGACATGGTAGTAAGGTCTAAGATGCCATAACCAGACCGCAAGGGAAAAATAAATCATTTATTTATGCGTAAGCTCGGCTTCCATGTCTATGATTTATTCACAGAATGAAAGTAGCATAGTTTTTGATTAAAAATAAACATTAGCGGCCATACGTATGCGCTTTACTGCGTGCTTGGAGCGTATCGTATCTTATCCGTAAAAACATACTTTCGAGCGCCCAATTTTCGAGATTGACACCGCGAGCAACCACGGGTTCTATTTAAGATCCTCCCAATATGCCAACGACTAACATCTTTCGGAAATAGTTGGAAATGCAGTTCAAGACCGTTCGTCGTGGCACTATTTGGGGGAGGCTTTTGTCCAGAAATGGCAATCAAAAATCTGATGATGATGATGATCATTACAGCCGTACAACGTCACTGCTGAACATGGCTCCCCCACAGACAGAGCGAATTCCTTATCATGTGGGGGGATATGTCCATACTCACCACGCTGGGTATGCGGGTTGGCGAGCGCAGTTAGAGCTATCGTTGTTAAAATGAGGGACGCTGCTGCCCATCCCCTAGCTTTTTCCCTTAGTCGCCTCGTACAACATCCGCGGATAGGTAGATATGGAGGGGCCTATTCTTCAGCCGGGGCCACCACGGCCAGATGATGAATTAGGTGAAATTAATCTAAGAACACATAAGTTTTTACCTGTCTTGGTCTGAGCTCCTGCGGCGGCATCCCAGGCTCTACTAGAGACCTCTTTCGTCCACATCCTATAACAAAAATACGGTCAAGTGCGAGTACTCACACCCGGGACTTTGGCGGGAATTCGCAAAGTGTTGTGTTCTCCAAATTGTTATTATTTTTCAAAGAGCAAAGATAAAGATAAAGATTGTTTATTTGCTTAAACACAATGTAGGTGTAGATATTAATAATATTTAGATTTAAGCAAGGGATCGACATGATTTTAATGCATAGTGGTAGTTAAGGGGTTAGAGAATGACATAGACTACTTCTCATCCATATTGATCACATTTTGTTCAGGCCGTCAGTTCTCACACATACACATCAAAATTTCCACGAACGAAGTCGTGGGCAATAACTGATGATGATGATGATCGTCCAAGCCGATTTCGACGACGGCGACATAATTTCTACATATTACAAATTAACATATTATATTACAAACTAATTTATCTAAATTTCTATTTTAATCCGCGTGTGTTTTTAGAGGACTTAGATGACTTATGTGCACAGATAATGCATGTCAAAACACCGTTGCTGTAATTATAATTAATATTTGAAGGCGTTTTAAGCTGGTCTCGTTTCTTGTCAAGTTCGCGCCTTCGTTCGTGGGCAATAACTAGTAATCATAGATCTCTAATGAACTTGCTACGAGGCTACGAGTCTACTTAGCTACGTCGCTACGAGTCGTAGGAGGCTCGTAGCTGCGTAGCAAAGCAAGAGACTTGTTACGTAACTATAAGCCCCTTCGTCCACGGCGCGACTCAAAAGGAACGCCACTGAAACTGTAGTCACTTATGAGTAGCCTGACTGCGATAGCACTAGTATTTCAATGCGCGCTGTCCACGACGCTACTCAAAAGGAACGCGTTTGTAACTAGTCTCCTGGCGACTCGACATGCTGGTCGCCAGGCGACTGGTTTCGAGAAACTGTTGAAAAATGAACGAATAAAAAGTAATTATAAGTGATTCTGACGTCTATGTGACTGGAGAAGTAATAATTCCATGTCATCGCTCGAATTATCACTAGTCATGTTAATTATTTTCGTTTTCAAAACTTTGTTTACATAAAATCGTGTACGTGACTGAGTTTCAGGAAATTCCAGTAGCGTCGTGGACGAGTCAGAGTTTCCAATCAGTCCGCAAGTTTCTAATGAGTTCCGTCACTTTTGCGTAGCGTCATGGACGAAGGGGCTAATAGTAACTATACTATAAGTCGACATCGGTGGCGCAGCGGGCGTGTGAGACGCAAAGGTTCGATACCCGCTGCGGGACAAAAGTTTCCATGATCTGCAAATATTTGTTCCGGGTCTGGGTGTTGTGCTTGTGGTATGGTACATACTTGTAGTTTCTGATATCCACGACACAGTGAATCCTAGTCAGGACTAAGTGACTTTTGGGTGTTATTATTTATAAAATAATGAATAAATATTCCGGACATATCACACACGGTCAACTGATCCCAAACTAGGCATAGCCTGTACGATGGGTACCAGAGACTGATATAAATAGTAGATATATATTTAACACCCAGACACAGTAAAAACATCTGTGTTAGTCACAAATGTTTGTCCAGTGCGGGAATCGAACCAGCGCCCTCTAGCGCAGAAGGCAGAGTTACTACCAACTGAGCTATGAGGTCAGTCATAGTAGTCATAGTCATGAGTATTTAACTTTATACCTTCGCCAAAATCTGTTCAGCCGTTTAGTTATAAAACGGTAACAAACAGACACAGAGACAGAGTTACTCGTACTCATTTATAGTGTGATTTTATTACCAGTAAACGCATTGCAGAATGGTCTCTTCTTGGGCACCATTACGAGTTCTTCATTCACCATCCTCGGATCGTAGCCCCTCGGTATCTGAAATTATAAACAGCGTGTTCCGTTACTAGTATACTGCCCCAAAAAGGGGTTATTTTACCGTTATTTCAGCTGTAGGACTTCCACTGCTGAACATAGGCCTCCCCCTAGATTTCCAGTGCGACCAACCTTGAACGGCCTGCACCCAAACAATCTCAACAAAATTAGACTGACCTCATAGCCCAGTTGGTAGTAACTCTGCCTTCTGCGCTAGAGGTAGCGGGTTCGATTCCCGCACTGGACAAACATTTGTGACTAACACAGATGTTTGTTCTGTGTCTGGGTTATAGATATATATCTATTATGTATACTATATCAGGTTCTGGTACCCATAGTACAGGCAATGCCTTGTTTGTCCAGTGCGGGAATCGAGCCCGCGACCTCTAGCGCTTCTGCGCTAGAGGTGCCTTCTGGCAGAGTTACTACCAACTGAGCTATGAGGCCAGTCAGTTTTGATAATTGATTAGAAATGGCCCCCCGTACGTTTGTACTCACGGAAGCTGCGTAGCAACACTCCATACTCAGCAAAGCGATGATCATTACTAGAGAAACGCGCGTCATTGTCGGGAACTGTGACACTTGCTTTAGATGACCTGCAAATGTTACAAAAATTAAGTAAAAATAAAAATCTTTTATTTCGGACACCAAAAGGATCCATAATTTGTTAGTAAAATATAATAATACTAGCTTCCACCCGTGGCTTAGCTCGCGTGGTACCTACATAAAAAGCCTAAGTGCTAAGGTAAAGAACTCTTTAATTCCAAGTTCCAATGAAATCGGTTGAGCCGTTACGGCGTGACTGAATAACAAACATGCAAACATCCAAACATCCTCACAAACTTTCGCATTTATAATATTAGTAGGATGTAGGACTAGTAGGTAGTAGAATAGTGGGATATAAAGAGGCAATTAATAATTGATTAAATGTACCTACAATCCTAAAAAAAATAACAGATTACTCTCCTCACGAAACAGAGAGATCCGAGTTCGATTCCCGCTGCGGGAAAATCCTATCCTACTAATATTATAAATGCGAAAGTTTGGATAGATGTATTGATGGATGGATGGATGTTTGTTACTTAATCACGCCAGAACGGCTGAACTGATCTGGATGAAATTTGACACAGAGATAGATTATAATCTGGAATAGTACAAAGGTGTGTAACTAACACAGATGTTTGTTCTGTGTCTGGGTGTTAAATATATATCTATTATGTATATCAGTCTCTGGTACCCATAGTACAGGCTATGCCTAGTTTGGGATCAGTTGACAATATGTGATATGTCCGGAATTGTATTATTATTATTATTTTATCGTACATATTTTTTCCAGGCCGTGGTGGCCCCGGCTAAAGAATAGGCCCCTCCATATCTCTATCCGCGGATGTCGTAAGAGGCGACTAAGGGAAAAAAGCTAGGGGATGGGCAACAGCGTCCCTCATTTTAACAACGATAGCTCTAACTGCGCTCGCCAACCCGCATGCCCAGCGTGGTGAGTATGGGCAAATCCCCCCACATGATAAGGAATTCGCTCTGTCTGTGGGGGAGGCCATGTTCAGCAGTGAACGTCGTACGGCTGAAAAGATGACATATTTTTATCCTCGTATATATCACGCGCGCGATGCCGCAGGCGAAACCTAGTAAGTTATAAATTGTGTACGTACATAACTAACACGACTTTGCATTATATTTAAAAATACAAAGGACATATCGCATGCCGTCTGAACAGGGCTTTAGACAATATAAAGTTTGTTTGCATTCTAAAATCATTTAAGTATTTCAATCTATATTATTTTTCCGAAGTCACAGGACCGCTCGCTGTGCACAGCACGGCGCTAACGAGAGCAATCAAGAAAATCCTATGCACTTTCCGCTCGCTTTGCTCAGTTTTATAGATGGAAGCCCGCGCGACTTCGTTCGTGTGAACTCTTTACAAACTTCAACCCCAAAAAGAAAGAATATTAGAGCTCTTTAGGGGGGGGAGGGGATTCGGGGTCGGCAACGCGTGCGTGATGCCTCTGGTATTGCAAGCGCTCATAGGCTACGGTAACCGCTTACCAACAGGTGGGCCGTATGCTTGTTTGCCACTTCAGTTGTATAAAAAAAAAAAAAAAATATAGAAAAATTAGGCATACCTTAATTGATAAAGATAATATTTTTTTTATTTTATTTACATATTAAATTTAACATTGCCATAACAGTTTGCACCAAAGCGACAATGAAAAGCCTAAAAAAATATCTACTTAATTACTAAACTACACAATATTTTGTGTCATACTCAAAAACCGTATGATCTGTGATTTTTTTTTTTTTTTTATACTACTGAGTTGTCAAAGAAGCATACGGCCCACCTGTTGGTAAGCGGTTACCGCAGCCTATGAGCGCTTGCAATACCAGAGGCATCACGCACGCGTTGCCGACCCCGAACCCCCCTCCCACAAAGAGCTCTGGCAACCTTACTCACCGCAGGAACACAACACTATTTGAAACAACAACTAATGTTATTTGGCTGCGATCTTCTGTAAGGCGGAGGTACCTCCAGGCGGGCTGCTCCAATTTAGAACGAGAAAATCTCGCTGTGCCCTACCTCCTCCACAAAATTTCGTCAAACTCATATTGAATATATCAATATCCTGCGAGATTTTCTCGCTCTGAATTGGAGCAGCCCGCCTGGAAGGTACCTCCGCCTTACAGAAGATCGCAGCTTAATAATATTATTTGTTTCAAATAGTGTTGTGTTCCTGCGGTGAGTAAGGTTGCCAAAGCTCTTTAGTGGGGGAGGGGTTCGGCAGGCAACGCATTAGCAATGCTCCAGGTGTTGCTGATGTTGTAGGCGACGGTAACTAGCCGTAAGCCTGTTTGCCTCCGAATAACATTAAAAAAAAAATCGATGCTGTATGACCATAGTTTGGTCCTGTACGACAATTTACCAATTTTATAAGTTACTACAATATAAACATTCCTAGAGTAGCCTGTAATAAATTGAACAGTACCTGGCGGTAAACAATTAAATAGTAACTAACTCAGTTAACTTGTCAATTAAGTAATAAAACTCCGCAACTCTGGAACAAGGCGGGCAAGTTTTTCATCGGTAAATTCGTTTGTTTTATCTTGAACAATTAGAGACCTTTAATTTGGTCCTGAGACCTTGGGGGTCACTGTGTGTCACGTTGGAATAAAACCGGTCATTGAGCTTGAGAGTTCCGTAGAATAGAATAGAATAGAATATAACTATATTGTACACACAAAGAAAATACAAAATCAAGGAAATAAAATAACTTAAAAATTGTGTGACAATGGGCGGCCTTATCGCTAAAAGCGATCTCTATCAGGCAACCTTTGGATGGACAGGATATACAAAGTAGAAGAGGACGGTGGCGCGCATAATAATAATAAGTGAAATAAAAACGTTCTGTATTAATTTTCTTTTTGTTTTTTTTAATTTTTTTTTGTTCCATTCCTCATTTGGAAAAAATGGAACCCCTATCTATAGAATCCAGTGATCCTAATTTATAATGATCGATTGTCCATCTCCTCTCTATCTGTTTGTCTGTCTGTCTGCCTGACAAGACCCTTTTTCTCAAAAACGGCTAAAGGTATCAATTTGAAAAGAGACGTTTCATCAATATATGGAGCCTTGGCCTGCACTGTGTACACTACTCTAAAATATGGCTAAGCAATAAAGTAAACGTATTTAATTGGTTATTTTATTTAAATTGACTTCTTTCTAAGGTACATTAAGATTTTCTTCGACAAAGAGAGCAACACACAGCGCTACAAAAATATGGCGGATGGACGTGCGTGAAATGTCATTTTGACAACCTACATTTATCTGACAAAACAAAAACATCAAATCAAACAACATGACATGAAAAATATGTCAATGTCATGTCAAACGCCAATTATATACCAACATGGCGGCCTTCAAATAGTGTTCACATAGTAAAAAACTTACCAGAAGAACTATACTTGTACCATCGCATTTGTTTTCAAATTAATGAAATTGTATTTTTCTTGTAATCTCCTATTTTTTCCTAATGTTTCTATGTAGTGTACATGGACCAGGCCCAGAATGAAATGGCTCCAAACACGTCGCCGGCGCCGCCGCGCGCCGTAACCACAATGTGTAATTAATTACCTAAGTTTTTATTCATTGTTGTCAAGATTAGATTTATTTTTAAGTGATAATGTGGATATGGGTAGAGTAGTGAGTGCTGAGGTGACGACTGATAGAGAAATAGAAGAAGAAAACATGTTGTGCCGCTTCAGATTTGACAGTTCTATAATGTCAAAACGCGTAATAATGTTACCACATTCAGACCGTTAGTGCTGTTACTGATAAGATCAACAAATGATCTGCGAACTAATCAGCTTTTGTGAGCTAATTAGTTCATTTACAGATCATTTACTTCAATAGAGCCCTAAAATTAAGTGGATTAACACAAATTGTGATGCCCACTCACTGCAGGTTTTGCTATTGCGTAGGCATACCGTAGATACACTCCAAACTCGTGACTCGCCACGATTAATGAACCAATGAACTGACTCAATGATTTTGATTCATTGTTTTTACTACACTATAAAATTTTCGTCAAAAAAGGGCAGCACCCTAACTGTCAAAACGTGATTATGATTATTTGTGACTATAGATACCTAGCTACTATGTCATAAAAAATATTCTCGTGAATAATAAAGTGTGCCGCTCCCTAAACAGTATTTCCTTGTAGTACAATAATCATTTATTTTATTAGGCAAGTACTCAATTCACCTATATGAAATTGGATTGACTTTGGGTTGGCCCGACCGGCATCGCGTCGTTTCTAGTTTCAAAGCATCAGGCAATTCTAATTTTATTATAAATAAACCCACACTAAAGGAATACCATGATGAGTCAAATTTCTGGGATATTATAAAAAACCATGGTATTCCTTTAAAGTTAAAGTCAAAAGGGTTTTATTTCAATAAAATCACTAGGATCACTTAAAAACTAGGTGAATATGACGTTGCCTGTTGCCTATGCCTTCCTCGGGCCCAAGCCTAGAAGAATCAGGCAACAAACACGGCACGCGTGCCTATAATTTTTTTCGATGATCCTTTTTTTTATTAATTGTTTTTTTTTCACAAAATATAATTAACAGCCAGTGTGGTGCCGATGGAACTAGGTGAGGCTCAAAAGAAAAATAATTTAATAATATCCCCCAATAATTAAGAGACAAATGTGAAAAAAATGACAAATGAGAGCTTTAACTTTTAGATCTAATCTCTCAGTTTAATAAGTAGGAACTTGTTGAAATAAATGTTATTTCTCGCCGGTTGAACACGGCCATACCTTTCAAATACCATCACTCTTCAGTTCCTCTATAGTTGTGTCCTCCAAAAGAGTGCTTATCAAACAATTGATACCTAAGTAATATCACAGATTGATTTAAAAGGTTCGGTGGTAAAATAGAAATTGAATAAGCCGCGACACCTCTCGTCAATGAACTAAAAAGTACCTTTAGTCTTTGAACAGATTGAAAACAATTGTTTCATCTGTGGCTGATGGGCGCTTACGGCGTTTTCAGCCATTTGGATGTCCTAAAGATATTCGCTCCAACTGGAAGTGTCTCCGTAGCTTAGAGCATCTCCGTACCCAGGAGGTTGCGGGTTCAAATCATGTTATTAATAACATTATTTGTTTCAAATAGTGTTGTGTTCCTGCGGTGAGTAAGGTTGCCAGAGCTCTTTAGGAAGGGGGTTCGGGGTCGGCAACGCGTGCGTGATGCCTCTGGTATTGCAAACGCTCATAGGCTACGGTAACCGCTTACCATTAGGTGGGCCGTAAGCTTGTTTGTCACCGCTGTTGTATAAAAAAAAAAAAAATGGAGTCAAATTTTTAGGATTATTATAAAAAATCAAGGCAAACCGAAGTTATAATAAGTTCCTCGGTGGCGCGGCGGGCGTGTTCCCGTCTGAAAAGCAAGGGTTTCGGGTTCGATTCCCGCTGCATGACAAATAATGCATGATCTGCAAATATTTGTTCCGGGTCTGGGTGTTGTGGTACCATGGTACGCGTAGTATCTGATACCCACGACACAGTGTGGGGTCAGGACTATGTATGTGATTGTTGGGTGTTATTTACATTCCGCCCGCGGCTTCGCTCGATGCTTCCTAAAAAATTATCCTACATGCTTTTCTAGACAAACAACTCTTTATATTCCGAACCGTTACGGCGTGATTGAATGACAAACATCCAAACATCCTCACAAACTTCCGCATTTTTATATAGGTTTAAAGAACTTTATTCTCATACAAACACAGGGTTTACTTAAAATGAGATACATAATGAGCGATTATATCTAAGTTTTACAATATTCTAGCCTCTGGTACCTAACCTAAATTATAACTAGTTAATTAACATTAAAAATGAAGTGATAACCAACTAAATAATACATGTACATATTATTATTATTCAATTTGTAAAAACGAAACAGTAAATTAGCCAGTAGGTAGGTACTTAGGATGTACATATTATTACTTATATTAGTAGGATGATGATGATAATGAATTACCTATGTTGTACAGAACCCTCTCACTAATACTTGTCCGTTGTTATCTTTAGATGACACCGTTTGAACAAAGCTTTAGAATGTTTTCTTTCAATTTCAACCGCATGTTCGTAATAAGGTTTTTGTTCGTAAAAAGCGTATTAATATTTTGAATACCTTTCTCATACTTATAAATTGTAAGTACCTACAATTTGATGATGCACATTTATCTTACTGCTATTAAAAATGCGAAAGTTTGGATGTATATTTGTTACTCCTTAAACAAACCCTACATGAAGTGTGTGTGTTTAAAATAAAGACGGTCAAGTGCGAGAACTCGCGCCCTGAGGGTTCCGTTCCATTGATCGTGGGTTCGAATCCCGGTCGTGCACCCGTGGTCATGGTCAGAAAATAAAAATTCTAAGTGTAGGAATTGACAAACTTATATTTTCCGGCGCTCACGTAGTCATTGTATGACATTGACCGCAAATATAACTTTTTTTCCTAAACAACTTTGAAATTCCTCAATTTCAGACTTTTCCCTTTATTTGTGTTACAAAAGCTCCCAGCATTCAGAATTGTGAGGTAACTGGAAGTACCCTAGAGGTTTTTCATTTTAGCCATTTACATACAAAAATTATACATTCATTGCCATATCTTTTTAATGCATTAAGCTAGAGCTTTGATTTTTATACGGTACAATAAGCCCACAGACCTTAATAGGTGGTATAAATTCAAGTTCAAGTTGATACCTTTAGCCGTTTCTGAGAAAAAGGATCTTGACAGACGGATAGACAGACAGACAGACGGACAACAAAGTGATCCTATAAGGGTTCCGTTTTTCCAAATTAGGTACGGAACCCTAAAAAAAGAGCTTTTTTATACATTCTTAAACGATTTTTACTTTTATTCTTGTCCACATGATTTTTTGAGATACAACGAAAATACTAACGTTTACAATCCAGTGAGATTACGTGGTAGGTACCAGAGAGGTAACGTGAGATTGAGAACGTCTTTGTAAAGTTGGTAAAGTTTCAATGAATTCGTAAAGTATTTCAGGTAAGATTGGATAATAGCTACATATTATTTAAAAATGGCTCAGTTGACCGGATGTGATGAGATGAGATTGTAATGAAAAATGCGTCTAAAATAATACTCGATTTCCGGAGTCAGGACTCTCGACAACGAAGACTTTTTGGGCGGGAAATCGCAAAGTGATGTTGTGCTCTCAATTTATTTTACAAAACTAGTGTGCAATTGAATAAAAGTTTTAGTAAAATAGCCATCATCACTCCTTACTAAAACTTTAACGAACATGACTTAAAATGACTTGATCATGACTAAAAAAAAGTAGAAACAAGAATGATATAAAAAAGAAAGTACACATACACACTAAGGACATGGTAGTAAGGCCTAAGATGCCACAGCCAGCCTAAAAGAGACAAAACAAAACTGCTACGAAAATAAGTCCATATTACCCTGAAACGCTATGTAATGAGTTTTACCGAACATTTTCAAAAAAATGAGTAGAACAAAGTAGGTAGGTATATTGCCAATTGGGTGTAGAACAAAGACATTTACCCAGAAAAATGTGTAAAATAAGCCCATTTAGGGATAGCATAGGTACATATTATGAATGACTATGACGCCTATTTTGAAATAAATATTAAAGTATTTAGAAGCCGTTTGAACTTAAAACCTACAAACGCAGTATGTACCTACGAAGCTTTAAAGTTGAGTTACGTGGTTCAATTGCGTTTAAATAGATAAATAATACCTGGTTTCTTGATAAATCACGATCAACGCTATATGATAACTGTATGATAACCGTAATTCCGTTTCTTCGCGAACCAAACCTTTTAAAACAATCTGTGATATTACTAAGGTAACAATTGTTTGATAAGCACTCAGTTGGAGGACACAACGATAGAGGAACTGAAGAGTAATGATATTTGAAAGGTATGGCCGTGTTCAAACGGCGAGCAATAAAATTTATATCAACAAGTTCCTACTAATATCATAGTATTACCTTGAATCAATAAAAAATAAAATATAAAATCCTAATGTCTACTGAAAAAGTCAATTTTGAGTTTGACGTCTAGGTGCTTGGGATATCTTTGAGTTACAAGTACTCGTATATCGCAGCCCTCAAATGTCAAACTCAAAATTTACTTTATCAGTAAACGTAAGGATCGTTTTGTAATATATTTTAAACATATTTTAGATGACATATCGCACGGCGTTTGAACACGGCTTAGCGAGATTAGGTAAATTCTATAATTGGCTTTAGGAGAGTAAAATTGCAGGCTAGTACGAGGTGAGGATGAAAACAGATTTAGACACAAAATGAAAGAGATAATAAGAAATAAGCTCACGACTTTCACCCCCACGTATGGTAGACATCCTCTCAGATCTCAGGGTGAACGGATCCTTGAAGATGTCTAATGGGGATAGTCAGAGGCATGTCCGAACATTTGACACATTTTGCAGTAGTATTACATACGCGACAGGTTACAAGCCCATCAACTTTAGACGCAAAATGATACCGCAAAAAAAAATTTAATTTATTTTTTTCAGTAGGTAAGTTTTCATTAGGTATACTAGTATTAACTAATTGTTTGTTGTGGATTATTTAAGTGCAGGTTTGATTATCATATTTGTTCCGCGTCTGGGTGTTGTGGTACCATGGAACTCGTAGCTTCCACGACACAGGGAATCCTAGTGTGGTATTAGGACTTATTGATGAGTATACAAAATTTAGTAGACAGATAGGTTAGTTATTTCTATGTATTTTGTAAGATTACCTATATTGTAATTCTTCAATAAATAAGAACATTTCTTTTTTTTCCGCAGCTCATGATATTTTTTCTTTATATAGCGAACCGCAATTTTATTTTTGCCTACTGTTGTGTTTTTCCATATTTAGTACAGGCCTCTAAAGAAGTGTTCAAACTGCGTCCAATATGTTTCTTAAAATTTATTTTAAAATGATCCTTACATCTTCGTAGTAAAGTTAATTTTGAGTATTACTTTCAGGAGCTTGCGATATCGTTGAGCCATGCGATATCGCCCATCCTCAAATATCAAACTCAAAACTAACTTTGTTCAATAAAGCTTACCTTTATTCAACGATCATTTTAAAACGAATATTATTTGTCATATTGCATACCGTTTGAACACGGCTTAAATGGGTGTATTATTTAGTCAAGTGTCATAATTGGGAGCGGTCATAATAAGACATACGTTTGTAAGAAAAAGTTAATTAGTAAAATCTGAGAGTAGTCTCCAAAAAAATTGAAAAGGGCTCGCAAAATTTCGGCAACGTATAAAACTAGTGCTAAGGACTAAGAACAAACACTTACCTATGTTCTCCGGTGACTGGATGCGGTACCGAGAGCGCCTCGTCTTTTATACTCTTGGACTATGAGGGCGGACCGGAGTAAGAAGCCATGGAGACGGTGTTAGTACTGAAATATATAAAAAAATATATAGAAAGAAAGTTTATTTTAGACTCACATATATATATATCACATATATACATAATAGATAAATATTTAACACCCAGACACAGAACGAACATCTGTGTTATTCACAACTGTTTGTCCAGTGCGGGAATCGAACCCGCGACCTCTAGCGCAGAAGGCAGAGTTACTACCAACTGAGCTATGAGGCCAGTCAAAGAAAGCCAATTGAAGAGTGACACAAGTTACATTTTATCCGGGTACTTATAGAGTGAAGTCTTTGACGGAAGCTAGTAAGGTACGTAAACTTTTAGCTTAACCATCTCCACCCCACTCCTCGTCAGACCGCCCGCTGCTCGCGTCGCACTCGCCACCTTAAACACTATATAATAACGATATTATACAAGGTGGTGCATAATATGTATACTATCCCGAAAAGGGCTTATTCTAACGTATAAAAGAAAAAAAAAACCAATTTTTTTTTTTATTGCATTTTTTATCCCGAACTTTTTCAAATCATCTGTTAGACCCTTTAAAGATAAAAACTCAAAACAAACTGATTTGAAAAGGTATGGAAAAAAAAATCTAGACATATAAAAAATATACTTATAATAAATAAATAAATATTCCGGACATATTCACACGGTCAACTGATCCCAAACTAGGCACAGCCTGTACTATGGGTACCAGAGACTGATATACATAATAGATACATATTTAACACCCAGACACAGAACAAACATCTGTGTTTATCTCACAAATGTTTGTCCAGTGCGGGGATCGAACCCGCGACCTCTAGCGCAGAAGGCAGAGTTACTACCAACTGAGCTATGAGGCCAGTCAACTTTCTTTTTACTTATTTTTACATTGATTTATAATTTGTGTTGTATCCGAATAAAGGCTCATTCAACGCTCAATTGGTAGTAAACCTTATTTGACAACTTTTGAAAAAACGTAATTTTTCATTAAAACTCTACGCAAAAATCTGCTGTTTTAGGGTCAAACAGTTCAGACTGAATTATTCAGCTTAAGTTGCGATCTTGATGTTGAATTTCTCGTTTAATAATTAAAGATGATAAAAAACACAAAACAACTTTTTTTATTAAGTTCGGAAAAATCCTGAAAACTTTTGTATATATTTTCGCTATAATTTTTCCTTTTGTTGATAGTAAAGGCCTCTTTCGGTATAGCATACATGTTACGGTACACATTGTATACTAATTAAGTGCATTTACCTAACCAATGGGAAGAACCTTTTAGGCATATGGCCCATTCAGGCTGTTTGGTCTTTAACCTTATAAGTTATAACTAAACACTTGGAATTTTGGTACGACATTTGACCTCATATACCTATGTGGCCATGGTGCCTCGGCTGAAGAATATTAGTAGTAATGGAGGGCGGAGTGGCATATTCTTCAGCCGGGGCCACCACGGCTACATACTACCAGCCGTGGAAGTCGTAAGGGAACAAATGACACCCGATACAAGTCCTGCCTGACCCCACACTAGCATTCCGTGTGTCGTGGGTACCTATCAGAAACTACGGAGCACTGGTGGGGTGGTAGTGGTCCCACCCTCCGATCCACAGGTCTGGGTTCGAAACCTGTCGTGCATCAAATGGAAGCGAAGCAAGCGAAGATCTCTCAGAAAACTTGGACGAATCGGCGTTGCATGTTTGTATACAATTCGGATTATATATACGGATAGTAGACAATTCGGATTCCAAAAGAAGAAATCAACCAGACATGCCAATGCATGCATATTCCGTACAGCATAAGACATAAAAGTGACATTGAATTTTTTAGCTTCATAAAAAAATGTTTAGTAGCTAAAAGTTACTATAAAATTAACGAAGCCTTGGCCGATAAAGACATGTTTTGTGATGATGACATTGATTATTTGGATAATAATAGTTAAAATTGTTAAATTTTATTTTACTAATTTATTTACAATATGACGATGTGTGAACTGAATAATGTATATGTATTTGATAACGATTTTTTTTTATACAGGGCGTCCCAAACTTATGGGACATGAAGGGGAAGTACCTTAAATATCGTAGACAGGGTATTTTGCTGAAAGAAGACTTTATGTTACTTTTAAAAGTTAGTAATTCTGCATTCATAGATTTTCTATAAAATACTTGCTTCGTCTGGGAATCGAACCGACTTAAATGTAAAAAAAAAAATCATCCTACTTCTATGATGCCAATCGAAAGAATAGCTAAAAAATAATAACTTTGCTTAAGTAACATAGTATTTTTAAAAAAAGGAACAACATGAAAGATTCAAGAAGAACTTCCATTAGATCAAAACTTACTTGATATGCCATGTTCGCAATAAATTAACACAAAACTTGTGTATGTGAATTATTAAGACTAAACAGATCAATCCAAAAACAAACGCTCGCACACACTGTTCCATTTTCAAATTTAAGAACAACATTTAAAAATATTAGTTCTTTTTAAAAATATTAAAGTATGCATTCAAACAAACGCTCTCATAAACTGTTCCATTTTCAAATTTAACAACAACATTGGTGTCGATTCTGTTGTTTTAGGATTCCTAACATAAATTTTAAGATTTCTTAATTTTCTAAGTTAAGTGGACCTAAACATTATGGTATTCTCTTTACATATCCTAAAAAATCCTAAATAAAACGTGTTTGAAAAATTTGACTCAATCATTTTACGTTGTTCCTTTCTTTTAAAATACTATGTTACTTAAGCAAAGTTATTATTTTTTAGCTATTCTTTCGATGGGCATCATAGAAGTAGGATGATTTTTTTTTGACATTTAAGTCGGTTCGATTCCCAGACGAAGCAAGTATTTTTTAGAAAATCTATGAATGCAGAATTACTAACTTTTAAAAGTAACATAAAGTCTTCTTCCAGCAAAATACCCTATCTACGATATTTAAGGTACTTCCCCTTCATGTCCCATAAGTTTGGGACGCCCTGTAGGTATACCTTTTATTTTTAATATAATTTACGGAACCAATACATTTTGTATCTGATGTTTTTGTATAGGTATAATATTGTAAATCAATAATTTTAATATTTTGTCTGACGAATCTAAGTACATGTAATATGTCTAAAGAGAAATAAAGATTATCATTATCATTATCATTATGTTTATTTGTTAGAGCATAACTTTCGAACCGTCCATGCGATGGAAATTAGTAGATCAACAGGTTGTACTACAAGGTGATTCATAATATGTATGCCATTAAAAAAAGGGGCTTATTCTACACCCCATTGGTAATAAAGTTTGTTCCACGAATTTTGGAAATTCGACATTTTTCATTGAAAAATCTCTATGCGAATCAGCTGTTTTGGGGTCAAATCTGGTCAAACTCAATGAGTCAGCTGTTTAAGGTAGCAATCTTGATGCCGAACTCCTTGTACGTTAAGTAATTAGCTCTAAAGATGATAAAAATACCAAAATCAGCTAATTTGAGAAAGTTTGTTATAAAAATAAAAAATAAATAAAAAAAAAAGTTTTTTCGTTAATATTATTCCTTTTTGTTGATAGAATAATTAAAAAAAACACCTTGTATATTTGCTGGAATATGAGTTAAATCGGACAAAGGGTTGTTCAAGGTGAGGGTTAAATTGTTTTATGATTTTTTAATTGTTTTTTTCTCAATAACCGCAAAACGCACAGTTTTGATTTTTATGACAAAGATAACTTGAGCATTTTATTTACCTAAATCCAAGACAGAAACGCGATTGGTAAAACTTTTCTCGATAGATTTATTTTTTAGAGTTGGGTCCTCTGCAACAGTTTTTTCGAAAATACTCTGAGACTATCTAACAAAAATAACTTTTTTTTAAACATTTTGTTAGACAATTGCATTGGGTACCTAAATCAAAGACACTTTTTTTTTTTAAATACATAGTTTTTAAGATAATCGATATTTTCTTATATGTCGCTTACGTAGATTACTTTCGAGCGCCTTCTAACGCTTGCTATCTCTTTCCGCATTCAATTATAGTACATAGCGCTGTCACTTTCTTCACTCCGCCCACTCGACAGTTTATTTTGATTTCTGTATCGCCTTAAGATAAAGGGAATTTGACAAAAAGTAACACACACATCATTGGGGTTTATTAAGAAAGAGCTTTGTTCATACATTCCGAAACTAATTTTATTTTTATTCTGTCATGCTATTTGACATGCAACAAAAATTCTTCTTCGTGTCTTGTCACTGATCCTTTCTTGGTCATCTGTATTAGGTCAGTGACCAGGTTGCGGTATTGTGGCTCTGAAAAGGGCGTATGACCGTCGATGAAAGAATCAGTGAAGTGAAAGGATTAACGTGCGCCTCTTAGAGACTCCTTTCGTGCAAAAATAGTAACTTTAGAAAAACAATATAATGTGAGCTCCCATTTGGAAAGGTTTCAACGGATTCGTAGTTCTGTTGAGATTGGTTACAAGTTAGAACATGCTAAAGGTTCGATTTTTAAAACTAATCTTATTAGGTAATTGTGCCTCAATTTTTTTTTTTTTTTTTTATACTACTGAGGTGGCAAACAAGCATATGGCCCACCTGTTGGTAAGCGGTTACCGTAGCCTATGAGCGCTTGCAATGCCAAAGGCATCACGCACGCGTTGCCGACCCCGAACACCCCTCCCCCTAAAGAGCTCTGGCAACCTTACTCACCGCAGGAACACAACACTATTTGAAACAAATAATGTTATTTGGCTGCGATCTTCTGTAAGGCGGAGGTACCTCCCCAGGCGGGCTGCTCCAATTTAGAACGAGAAAATCTCGCTATGCCCTACCTCCTCCTAAAAGCACTCATTTAAGCACCAACTGTTACCAGACATCGCTAGATCTCAGTTCGAGTCAAACCACTAATAAATAGTTAAACAGAACATAGTTTTATTTACAGAAAGAAACTTAAAACTAATATAAGTTAATATTTACAAAATACACAAGAAACAGTTGAGCCATCTAAACCGTTACAAACGATCTATAGATAGCTCAACTGATCCAGATCACTACCAGTCGGAAGCGTCCCCAAGACGCTGGCGGAATTGCCACGCTGGATGGCAATGCTAATTCGCTGGGCCAAATAAGAGCCAGCTCTCGGGTCACGCGTCGCTTCAATAATAAACATAGTTAAACCACAACGTTTCCTAATCGGACTGCGGAACCCTAAAATGATGCAAATCGGTCCATAGATCAACCTGTCATGTGAATTAATAAAGCATCTGACGAAATATATCACATTTGTTCTTTGAGTAGGTTTTGATTTTCCATGTTATTGAGTCACTAATGGATTTAATCATTTTCGTCACATCATTTTGCGGCTAAAGCAGTGTTATAAATAATAAAAATATAAATATTTTGTTTCGGACGACTTGGATCCATAATTTGTTAGTAACATTAAAATCCCAAAGAAAATCCTTCAGTTTCTAACTATAAATAAAGTGGCGATCACAATGTCGTGGCCGCAGTGACACCATAGCCAAAAAAGTTAAAAAAAAAAAAATGTAAAAGAACTTATAATTAGGGTTAGTACTTAATGCTAACTAATCCTAATCAAAACGTAAGAAATTATCCTACGCCAGACTAGGCGGTATGGTCTCGGACTTTAGCCAGCCCGTTAGGGCGAAAAAAATAATAATAATAACTAATCCTAAACATTTCAATAGATCACTCTCCTCACGAAGCAGTGCCACGTGGCAGAGGTGATCCTGCCAGCAATCGTTTGAAGGATGATATTGGGGATATCACGCATTCTACGCATCAGGGAATTGGTTAGGAAGGGGATATGTCACCTGCCAGGCTATTGCCTAAGCGAAATGGTAATGAAGATCGCAATTTTAAGTATGATTTTATCAATAATAGCGACATATGAAGTTTTTGTCCCTTGTCAAGTTTGGAACGTTTTAAATGTGGCTAAGATTGTTCAAATTACCCTCAAAGTGACGAACTTCATTGCCATTACGCTTAGGCAATTGCACCACTGGTCTGATATAAATCGGCCTTATGAGGCGCACTTTATTCCTTTCACTAAACTGATTCTTTCACCGATGGTCATAGGCTCTTTTCAGGGCCACGACCCTGGACGTCCAAGAAAGAATCAGTGAATGATGATGATGTGTGCATTACGGTTGTTAAAACGTCAGTCAGGGGATATCCGATTTTCAGAGATATCTTCAGTTTAACTAAGCTCAGTTTTAGTTTAATAGTTCTGTTTTCATTCTCTTTGTAGAAAGTTTGAGTTTACAAGCGATTCATTAGCTTTATCTGTCCCGACTGCGAACTTTAGCACCTCGTATATTGCTGTCCTTTCTAGTTTATTGACCGAGCGAAGCGAGCTACGGTATGCCTTGTCCCTGATATGTGATACAAAATTATAGCTTGAGGGTCAGCTTGAGGGTCGAACGGTTGGAGTCCCGCCACAGAGTCAGTTTCAACTCCTTTGTGGTGAGGGTACCGACCGAACATCTTTCGACCTACCTAAAAGAAGATCTCTGGCCGAAGGGTGTTGTGTTCCGTCGCTTCCGCGGGATACCTACTGCCAATGAAAATTCGCGTCCCACGTCGCAGTTTCTACGTGGCAATTAATTGTGTTTATTATTATGTATGTTAGTCTTTAAGGTATATATCTATATGGGCCGTAGTATAAGAAAAATTCCATCTGTTTTTTATTCTATTGTTGCCTGAAATAAAGTTATTGTATTGTATTGTAAAATTATTTTCAAAAACATCCTTAACTTCAGAAACAAAATTAAAACGAATATTACATAGTTTATACTGTGTATAAAATACACAGTTAAACTATGTAATAATGGTGTAAATTACACAGTTGAGCTATAGGTATAAAGACCGTTATAAACGATCTATAGATAGCTCGGTAGATCCAGATCACTATCAGTCGGAAGCGTCCCGAAGACGCTGGCGGAATTGCCACGCTCGATGGCAATGCTAATCCGTTGGGCCAAATAAGAGCCAGCTCTCGCTCTCGCTAAAAAGAAGGCGATTTTTTTTTATCAACTTTTTTTTCTTTTTAACTAATGCTACTACTATAAATGCGAAAGTTTGTGAGGATGTTTGGACGTTTGTTGTTCCATCACGCAGTAACGACTTAATCGATTTCGATGAAACTTGAAATAGATACGAGATCTTTTCCTAGAATAGCATATAGGCTACTTTTTATCTAGGTACCACGCGGGTGTAGCCGCGGCCGCGAGGTAGTTAAAGTAGGATAAGATAGTGGAAAGAAGGATGGATAATTTCACGGCTATTGCGAAAATATAGAAAGAAAGAAAGAAAGAAAATTTATTTATTTGACCCACAACGCAGTAAGTAGGTAGGTAGGTAGGTAGGAAGATACAACGAAAGAAAAAAAAATACTTAAATCTAGTAATACAAAAAAAAAATACACAATAAGAAAAACAAAAACATGTAGGCAGGTGAGGCGGTAGATAGGTTGAGTAGGTATGCGTTGTGTGGGGCAAATGGGTCCCGTCTCAGCATAAAGCTGCACCAAACATAATATGTACGGTGCGGCGCTGGTTTTCAGACGGGGCCTAGGCGACGTGACGTGACGAACATCAATAAACATAATATTTAAAGTAGGTATGTATGTATGTATTTAAATATCGCAAGATATTCGCGAAAAAAATATGCCTTTATGAAGCCCGACAAAAATCAAACAAAAGTCATTGAGATTGAAGACTTGTGTCGGATTTCATTTTATGGAAAAAACAATAAATAAGTATTTTACTGGGATTTCGTAAAAAAAATTTGGTGTAAGTAGGTCTAAGTGTACTGTTACGGTAAGGAAACCCTATCCTACTAATTTTATAAATGCGAAAGTTTGTGAGTTTGTTCAATCACGTCGTCAAGGCTCAACCGAATTCATAGGAGGTAGGGCACAGCGAGATTTTCTCGTTCTGAATTGGAGCAGCTCGCCTGGGGAGGTACCTCCGCCTTACAGAAGATCGCAGCCAAATAACATCATTTGTTTCTAATAGTGTTGTGTTCCTGCGGTGAGTAAGGTTGCCAGAGCTCTTTAGGGGGGAAGGGGGTTCGGGGTCGGCAACGCGTGCGTGATGCCTCTGGTATTGCAAGCGCTCATAGGCTACGGTAACCGCTAACCATCGGGCGGGCTGTAAGCTTGTTTGCCACCTCAGATGTATAAAAAAAATAAAAAAAATCGATGAAGCTTGGAATAGAAACATCCTCACAAACTTGCGCATTTATAATATTAGTAGGATAGGATAGTAGGATGCGAAAGTTTGGATGTTTGTTACTCAATCACGCCTGAACGGCTGAACGGATTTCGACGAAAGTTGGAATATAGGTAGTTCTTTACCTAGAATAGCAGATATCTTTAATCCAGGCACGCAAGCGAAGCTTAAGTGAAAAATATGAAAAACTTCACCCAACATTAAATAAATATTTAAATAATGTCGGCAAAACGAATCCTGTGGCGAGTGTCGAGGAAGTATAACGTAATTGTTTCTATTAAATAAAGCCATTTTCATACGGTGCCGGCGTGCGAATCGCATAGAGATGCGTCGTACTTGCTATTCCGCGTACCAGATCCATAACGTATCGTATTTTACAAGAACCAGGTTCTAAAACCAGGTACTAAATACTTGAAAGTATTACTTCGACCGCGCGAGTCCACTGCGCAAGTCCAATGCGCAATTCCACAGCGCAAGTCCACCGCGTACCCAAGGACGTGCCGCGCCGCGAGACGGAAGGTCGGGTTGTGACCGCGAGGCGCGTCGCGTCCTAGGGTGCGCGGTGGACTTGCGCGCCGTACCCGAGTATTTTTAATACGTCTAAGTATCGTGAAGTTGTACCAGTTACGTATAGTATGATGCGAGAACCTGGTTTAAAAACCTGGTTGCGTAAATACGTACCACCTCTATGCGATATGTCATCTAAATAAAAGAACAAGGCCTTAACGTGGAATCAACCCACAGCCCAAACCAATGAAGCTTTAAAGCTAAAATTTTGACAGAAGCTGCCCTATATGACAATCACATCCACTAAAGAGGGATTTTTTAAATATCAACACCTAAGAGGGTGAAAAGGGGTTATAACGTTTGTATGAAAAATCACGCGTTCGAAGACGCAGGCAACAGTGTCATCTAATGTATTTCAAAATGATCCTTATTTTGAATTTGAGATTTGAGGCCGTATGATATCGCAACCCCTTTTAAAAACAAACTCAAAATTGACTTTATCCAGTAGAGATTTAAATACCTACCAAGAACAGCTTATTCTCAAATTATCATATCATATTATAGTGGATAAATGAAAACAAAAATGAAAAATATTATGTTTTTATTTTTTTTGATAGAAAAACCCCGTTTTGGGATTATAAAGAATAGAATAGAATTTGTTTGACAACACACACACGCAATAGAAAAATGTTAAAAAAACCAAACAAAGAAAATTAACTTAAAGACAGTCATAAGCTGTACATATTCATGGAGTAATAAGGTATGAGGTAAGTACCTATAGATCACAATATCACAAACATTTCCGATTCCGGCGGGATAATTACGGGATTTCCGCTTTTATAATAATAATAAAATTGGCCAAAAGCCCGCGAAAATTCCTGAGAGACAAAAACTGTGACAATTTATATATAATAACATCATTTATTTCAGGCATCAAATAATTGTAAACAAAAATGTTGACCCATAGATAAATACCTTAGTGCAGGGATTCCCAACCAGTGGGGCGCGCCCCTCTTGGGGGGCGTGGGGTGATTCAAGGGGGGGGCGCGGCGGCTTTAGCTGTGTATGTGTATTTCCTTAAAATCTTAAAATACTCACGCGCGTTGAGAATGAAAAGGGAATGGTTAATAAAGTCCAGCCACAGTGCTCTCACTAAATGTACCTACTTGTCATTAAAATAAAAATCAACTAACACATTCATATTTTCATTGTTTGGTTAATTTTATTATTTCGACACCCCATTTCAACCCCTAGGGGGCGTAGTATTTTTGCATAACGTTGGGTGAGGCACATAGGATAAAAGGTTGGGAATCCCTGGAAGAATGTTAGGTATATTTTTATATGTAGTATATGTTATTCACTAAGGCTTAGTGAATAACATATACTACATATAAAAATATACCTAACATTTAGTGAATAACATATACTACATATAAAAATATACCTAACATTCTACACTAACAATATTATTTGTCGTCGCTGATGACGTGCGGTTTATATAAATTCAAACTGCTTTAATGCTGGCTCCTTTTCACATATATATGGCGCAGCTATCGACGATCCGTGGCTGTAGAGTGTGCCCTCTCTGTGTAAGAAGCCGTTGTATACCCCCGATGTGGGCTCACCCGATCTCCACGTGGCGAATCCCGCCTGTTGTATGGTCAGACCTGAGCAGACAAAAACGTTTTGTAAATGAACAGCCGTCTTATTTGCTTATTCTATCAAAAAAAAAAAAAAAAATTGCGGAAAAAACAAAAAAAAATTAAAATTAGTTTTATCGATAGTTAAGTTTATGCTTTATACGTAAAACAGCTCAATAACTAAATTTGAATTGATTTGACCCGAAAACAGCTGATTTTTGCATAGAGTTTCTTCAATGAAAAATGATTAATTTCCAAAAGTATTTTCGTAATCCTATTTTTAATACAAAAAAATCATCATCATCATTCCAGCCGTATGAAGTGAACATCGGCCTCCCCCCCAAATTTCCGGAGTGATATCCCATCACGTAGGGGGAATTTGCCCATACTCACCACGCTGAACACGCGGGTTGGCGAGCCCAGCATGTTGGCGAGTTGGCGAGCAGAGCATCTATCTTTGTTAAAATACGCCGCTGCCATCCCCTAGTTTTTTTCCTTTTACGACATCCACGGGTCTTCTTCTTCTTTTCGTGTCACTGATTCTTTCTTGGTCATCGTCATCCACGGCTAGGAGATACGGAGGGGACTATTCTTCACCACGGTCATACATAAAAATACTTACCATGAATGGTCCACCATCCGGCCGCTGGTTTCCAGTAGTAGAATCCAATACTTGCTATGTTGGAACTGCCACTGGCAAAGATGCCTTTGAGCACCTGCGCTTCTGTGCCACTGTTCACGATCGCGAGGTACGCCCCCTCCGCCCGGCAAGCCTTGTATGCCTCCGTCCAGTTTTTGGTTTCGCTGTGGAATCTGTAGCAGTGCCCGGTCTGGCTGGCGAAGGTGTATCCTGCGCACGTCAAATCATATTTAGCTGTAACAAAACCGGCAGGACCTTAAAGGCCATAGATTAAGGAGCAATACGCTAAACTTAAGGCAGCCGAAGTGTCATCAACTTTAAAGGCCATAGATTATGGTACGCTAAACTTAAGGCAGCCAAAGTGTCATCAACTTTAAAGGCCATAGATTATGGTACGCTAAACTTAAGGCAGCCGAAGTGTCATCAACTTTAAAGGCCATAGATTATGGTACGCTAAACTTAAGGCAGCCGAAGTGTCATCCACTTTAAAGGCCATAGATTAAGGTACGCTAAACTTAAAGCAGCCGAAGTGTCATCAACTTTAAAGGCCATAGATTATGGTACGCTAAACTTAAGGCAGCCGATGTGTCATCAACTTTAAAGGCGATAGATTAAGGTACGCTAAACTTAAGGCAACCGAAGTGTCTTCAGCCGTAGAAGGTTCACAACTGTTAGTCCACGTCGCTTCTAGTTACTCAATACATTCATTGCTTTCACATGGTTGGTTACAGGTAGTCTCATGTGGACCCTTTATTAGGGTATGGCAACAGGGAGACAGGCCGAGATTTAGTACCAAAATAAGAGGTACCTAGTAGTGTGTCAAATTCTATTTTTAATTTTTTTTGAGTTTTTTTTCTTATTATTATAATATAAGATATAAAGATATCAGGGCGTCTGATCGAAGCGACGCGTGACCCGAGAGCTGGCTCTTATTTGGCCCAGCTAATTAGCATTGCCATCCAGCGTGGCAATTCCGCCAGCGTCTTGGGGACGCTTCCGACTGGTAGTGATCTGGATTTAGTTGAGCTATCTATAGATCGTTTGTAACGGTCTTTAGATGGTTCAACTGTTTCTTGTGTATAACTTGTATTAGTTTTAAGTTTATTTCTGTAAATAAAGTAATTTGTAAGAAATAAAGTAAGCTTTATAATGTAATAGACAAATAATTGCATGCCCATAAAGGGTAAGGTTACATTGATACGCATTTTGTATGTACCACCTTTTTCACATGTCATGTAATTGCAATAGGTAAATATACTTTTACTACTACTTTAGGCATTAGTGTCAATTTAACGTCAGTATGGTTGTCAAGTGTTTTAGTATTTTAGTTTAATTTTAATTTGACTTTTTGGCGGGAACTTGCGAAGTGATGTTGTGCTCTCAATTTATTTTACAAAACTAGTGTCAAATTGAATAATATTGTGTAACTATGGTGGTATTTTGCGTAATATTGTTTGAGTAAACCGCACAAGTGAAGTGAAATGAAATGTTTGCGTGTATCGTCATTTTTCGAGTTGGCGCCAAGATGTCCCTCGAGGTTTTAGTAAAATAGTCACCATCATATCTTACTAAAACTGAACTTGACTTGACGGTGACTCGCCGATCATAAACGAAAGAAAATGAAGAAAGATAAACAAATTTTTTAACAAGAAAAAATACACGTAAGACTTGGCAGTAAGGCCTAGATGCCATAGCCAGCCCGAAAGGGAAGAACATTAAAAAAAATATATATATTTTTGATTAGCACTCACCTCTGCATAAACTATCACTACAAGTTCATATTGGCGGGGTGAGGTGAGGTAGTTAGTAGGGAGATATGTATGTTGATAGGTAGGGAGATAGGAAGTTAATAAGGTAGATTTATTCTTCCTCTACAGGGCATATTACAGGGCTTTTGCAGTGCTTTATAGGAATTTAAAAAGTTATCGAACCAAAAAACAAATTATTGTATTTTGTTATCGGACTTCGGTACACAAGATTGCAAAGTTTCAGCCTGATATAGAAATAATATGTTACTTGATTTAAGTGCATAAAAGCTAAAAACCATGAGAAACAAAGTCACGGTTAACAACTAGTAAACAATTATCATCATCATTTCAGCCGTTCGATGTCCACTGCTGAACATGGCCTCCCCCACAGACAGAGCCAATTCCTTAACAAGTAGGGGGATTTGCCCATACTCACCACGCTGGGCATGCGGGTTGGCGAGCACAGTTAGAGCTATCGTTGTTAAAATGAGGGACGCTGCTGCCCATCCCCTAGCTTTTTTCCCTTAGTCGCCTCTTACGACATCCACGGATAGATATGGAGGGGCCTATTCTTCAACCGAGGCCATCACGGCAAGTAAACAATAAGCTAGGTACTCATAATCAGGTACCATGTGAGCAAAGCTGCGGACTACGGCTAGTCACACTATGACACTACACATTATTCATGCGAAAGTAATTCACGTCTATCTGTTTTTTACCTTCCCACGACTAAACGGCAGAACCGATTTTGACGAAATTTGGTATGGAAATAGCTCAAACCCTGAGAAGGATATAGGCTTCTACCATTTTATATCGAATCGCGTGAGCGAAGCCGTGGGCTAGTTTATTGCCATTTTAATATTTTAATGGCGACCGATTTGTTAATAGATTATATTCTATTCTATATAATAATATAATAGTGCAACAAAAAAAATGTATTTATAGCTGCTATTATTTTTTTATGCTACAATAAAACACCAAATCCAATAAAAATGCATTAACATTTATTTTGTTTTTGTACCTAATAATTGCGCAGGGGTTTCCCGAAATGCAGTTTAGTCAAAATATTCAATGTAGCAGATGGGGAGATAATGACACCCACCTTACAATGACGAAACATTCTCGTTTATCTCCCCGACGCTTAGGACAGATCGAACTTTTCTAAGGGGATAGAGTAGGGAGACAAACCCCAAAAGAAATCCTTCAGTTCTTAACAACTACTGGCTTTGTGGTAAACTTTGACGGCCCTTTAAAGGGGCTCTACAAGTAACAAGTGCCGATCACAATAAGCCAGTTGTGTCTGTAGCGACGCCATAGCGACATAAAGAAAAAAAGGGGACAAACGGGAATATTTCGTCAATGTAAGGTGGGCGTCATTACTTAGGGATAACTTCGAAATTAATTTACTACTTAGGAACAGTTACCAAGAGTTTCGTTCTCCCCGCAGGCCGGCACCGGCGCGTAGCAGATGTACGGGAACTGCTCTTGGCAGTTAACTTCTACAGTAGAACCATTTAGGGATAAGGCTATGCAATGTTCCATCTCCTTCAAGTCGCTGCCCAGCTTCAGAGTCGGCTCTCCTACAACAAACAATCATCATCATCATTTCAGCCGTACGACGTCCTCTGCTGAACATGGCCTCCCCCACAGACAGAGCGAATTCCTTATCATGTGGGGGGATTTACCCATACTCAGCACGCTGGACATGCGGGTTGGCGAGCGCAGTTAGAGCTATCGTTGTTAAAATGAGGGATGCTGCTGCCCATCCCCTAGCTTTTTTCCCTTAGTCACCTCTTAAGACATCCGCGGATAGGTAGATATGGAGGGGCCTATTCTTCAGCCGGGGCCACCACGGCATCAACAATAAAAAAATAAAAATAAATATTGATTTTTTTTTCAAGGTAATCATAAAATTAGGTGGGACAACATTATTTACATCATAGATCAACATAACAATACAATCAAAAATTATATTATGAAAAAAATATCATTATCTCCCTGACCTTATCCCACTTCACGTGGGGTCGGCACAACATATTTTCAATTCAAAATATTCAAATATATTTTTTCAGTTGTGTTTTCCTTAAATTACCTTTATTTGGTATTTTAATCATCTCTATATCTCCTCAGTTCAAAGTCACAGTCAAAGTCAAAAGGCGTTTATTTTAATAAAATCACTAGGATCACTTTGAAACGTCTTAGAAACTAGGTGAAGCTATGCCTGTTCCTCGCGACCAAGCCTAGAAGAATCAGGCATCAAACACGGCTTGGTGCCTATCATTTTTTTCGATGATCCTTTTTCACAAAATGGAATTTAAAGCTAGGATAGGATAATAGTCTAGGTAGGTATATACAAACGCGGACGAAGTCGCGAGCGAGACAGCTAGTGCTTATATAAAATGAACTCATAAAAAATAAATAAATATTCCGGACATATCACACACGGTCAACTGATCCCAAACTAGGCATAGCCTGTACTATGGGTACCAGAGACTGATATACACAATAGATATATATTTAACACCCAGACACAGAACAAACATCTGTGTTAGTCACAAATGTTTGTCCAGTGCGGGAATCGAACCCGCGTCCTCCAGCGCAGAAGGCAGAGTAACTACCGATTGAGCTATGAGGCCTGTCGAATATATATAATAATACTTATAATAATACTTGAAATATAGTTATTGTATTGTGTGTACCTTTGATATATCTGTAGACTCCGTCAGTAAACGTCACTTGGGCTCCAGAGTACACGGCAGGCGGCGCCTGATTCTGATTACCAAGACCAGCAGACATTATTCTGTTAATGGCCGACGCGAATTCCGAGTTCCACTCTGTGGCTAGCAATGCGTCTGGAAAATAAGTTTTGTTGGAAATATATTTTCAAGGCAATGTTTACAAACTTAACTACTTAGTCTACAGACTAGCGGAGAGGAAGGCCGAAGAGAAGATGCATGGACTGTATTAAAGATGACATGAGTAAGAAAGAAGTGAGTGAGGAGATGACGGCTAACAGAAGAGAATGGAAGAAGAAAACATGGGTGAACAAGAAAGAATCAGTGACACGTCAGGAAGAAGTGGAAATAGCTTATACCTTCCATATGGCAGTTCATCCTTGCATCCTGGTAGTCGGTGGGTTCCTTGTGCAGTTTTAACCAGCCGCTAAGAGCCGGGTAGTATTCATAGCCCGGCCATCCGCTTCTGTTCAAGCCTTAAACAAGTTTTTAACTATACATATAACAAAACATCATCATCTAGATATCATCATCAGGCAGATATTTCAGATTTATTTATCTTATAAGCTTAGTTTCAATTTTAGGATTAGTTTAAAATATAGTTTAATAAGTAATTTAAGTAGGTGATATGAGTTGGTATCACCTATTATAACTGAAATAAACTTAAAACTAATACAAGTTAATATTTACAAAATACACAAGAAACAGTTAAGCCATCTAAAGACCGTTACAACTCTAATAATAAATGTTTTTATACCACCTAGTAACTAAAAGCTGTTCAATTAGTGATTGTTTGATAATTTTATAATTAAATGTGTTCGTCTCGCCTAAAACACAGGATTACCTAGTTCAGGCTCCTATGTAATATCTACCTATATGTAAAAACTAGTTTTTCGCGTAGTGCGCGAGCTGCAAGCAGCTCGCTGGATCTGTTTTCCTTACTGCTGAGGTTGCGTTGTGCGCGAGCTGCAAGCAGCTCGCTGGATCTGTTTCCCTTGCTGTTGAGGTCGCGTTGTGCGCGAGCTGCAAGCAGCTCGCGAGATCTGTTTTCCTTGCTGTTGAGGTCGCGTTGTGCGCGAGCTGCAAGCAGCTTGCGTGCCTAATCGTTGCTGTCGAGGTCGCGTTGCGCGCGAGCTGCAAGCAGCTCGCGAGATTTTTGAGTTTCTGTACGACTCGGTAGAACACCTAAGATGACATAGCCAACATCAAAAGAAGAATCAAATTCGGATCATGGCCACTAAGTTTTTTAAGTAAGAATTTCAAATAAAAAATAATAATTTCCAAAGACTACCTTCAGCATAAGAGTAACCACTCCCTATAAAATTATCTACCTCGAGCGTTCGTTTCATAGTACACTATCATAGGCAAAGTCCCGAATCTTTTGACTCGAGTCTTTGGTCATAGAAAGTCGTTCCACGTTTGAAAATGTTAAGAAAATGTTAAAAATTTTCGCATTTTCATACAGGCGTTTAGAAATCGCGAAAATAAACACACATTTTGTTCGAGAGACATCTAATTTCGGATTTTTCCTCTGGTCCCATTGAACAGCCCCATCGATTGATGCAAAATTTCTAGAACAAAAGTGACCTCCTTCTGGGAGAACAACTATGTCAATGAGTCAGTCAGTTACTCTATAGAAACGTGCGCTAATCGAGCTTTATATATAGTACCGAGAACCGATACCGATACCGATGACCATTACATCTGAGTGTTGGGCTACCAAAGGGACGGATGAAAGAAGAGTGCATGCGGCAGAGATGCGAATGTTGAGATGGATGTGTGGAGTGACAAGAATGGACAAAATAAGAAATGAGTACATCAGAGGAAGTTTGAAAGTAGCGCCAGTGACGGAAAAGTTGAGAAGTAATAGGTTAGCATGGTATGGGCATGTCATGAGGAGGGATGAAAGTCATGTAACGAGAAGAGCGTTAGGTATGAATGTGGATGGATATAAGACTAGAGGAAGGCCGAAGAAAAGATGGATGGATTGTATTAAAGATGACATGAGTAAGAAAGATGTGAGTGCGGAGATGACGGCTAACAGAAGAGAGTGGAAGAAGAAAACATGTTGTGCCGACCCCACATAATGTGGGACAAGGGCAGGAAGAAGAAGAAGATGTAAAAATGACCATTACCCTGTAAATTTTTGTGTATCTTATCAATCTTATGAATAAATTATCTTATCTTATCTTATCTCCCTGCCCTTATCCCACTTCATATGGGGTCGGCACAACATGTTTTTCTCTTCCACTCCCCTCTATCAGCCGTCATGTCAGTATTCACTCCTTTCTTACTCATGTCATCTTTCACACAACCTACAGTAAATCCAAAAATTCTTTACTATTTTTTTTTATTTTCTTTACTTATCTTACTTTTATTCTTTATTATTATTATTTTCTATTTTGTGTTATTTAATATCTTAATTTATAATTTTGAAATTGTTAATGTAGGTACCTATTATTTTATGTATAATAATTAGTGTAATTGGTCATGTAGCCGTGCTAATTATAATAATAATAATAAATAAATAAATAAATGGGTTTTTCTTCAAAAAACGTCTCTGTTTGTCCGGGTGAATTTCAAAACTACTAAATTAATAAATAAATTAACTAATTAATAAATAAATAAATAAACTACTAGACGGATCTTTATGAACTTAAAAAGTTATTGAATTTGATCTTAATTGTTAAATGAGCTATGTTATATCGCGCTACACCCCCTTGGGGGATAGAGGGGTTCGAAGTTTGTATGAACAAAATATGCTATGCTCTTGATTTCTTTTTTCTTCTTGATTTGAATAACGTAATAATTTGTTTGGCAGATCAAGTGGCGGATGGCGGACAGCGATGACGCGTAGCGCCGTAGATAATGACCGCCGTTGACTGTACCACAGATAACATAATACTACTGTATTCATTTAAGAAGAGAAAATACCTATGTAGGTACGTTAACCCCTAATTTAAGAAAAGAAAATACCTATGTAGGTACGTTAATCCCTAATTTAGAAAATACCAATGTAGGTACGTTAATCCCTAATTTAAGAAAAGAAAATACCTATGTAGGTACGTTAATCCATAATTTAAGAAAAGAAAATACCTATGTAGGTACGTTAATCCCTAATTTAAGAAAAGAAAATACCTATGTAGGAACGTTAATCCATAATTTAAGAAAAGAAAATACCTATGTAGGTACGTTAATCCATAATTTAAGAAAAGAAAATACCTATGTAGGTACGTTAATCCCTAATTTAAGAAAAGAAAATACCTATGTAGGTACGTTAATCCATAATTAAAGTAAAGAAAATACCTATGTAGGTACGTTAATCCATAATTTAAGAAAAGAAAATACCTATGTAGGTACGTTAATCCCTAATTTAAGAAAAGAAAATACCTATGTAGGTACGTTAATCCCTAATTTAGAAAATACCAATGTAGGTACGTTAATCCATAATTTAAGAAAAGAAAATACCTATGTAGGTACGTTAACCCCTAATTTAAGAAAAGAAAATACCTATGTAGGTACGTTAATCCCTAATTTAGAAAATACCAATGTAGGTACGTTAATCCCTAATTTAAGAAAAGAAAATACCTATGTAGGTACGTTAATCCATAATTTAAGAAAAGAAAATACCTATGTAGGTACGTTAATCCCTAATTTAAGAAAAGAAAATACCTATGTAGGTACGTTAATCCATAATTTAAGAAAAGAAAATACCTATGTAGGTACGTTAATCCCTAATTTAAGAAAAGAAAATACCTATGTAGGTACGTTAATCCCTAATTTAAGAAAAGAAAATACCTATGTAGGTACGTTAATCCCTAATTTAAGAAAAGAAAATACCTATGTAGGTACGTTAATCCCTCCGTAGACCAAGACATGTTCTTGGAGATCGATGACAGACCTCGATACATAAACACACTCAAATCACACCAACTCCGCCGGCGGGGTCGAGGACGACGTCCCGTCTCTGCATTTCCACCCCTTCAGGCTGATGACCTCAAAAAACCTCCCTCTGGCATCGGCCCAAGCCGAGGTCCGTAGCTAAGTGATGCCCTTGAGCTCGTTGCCCCAATCTAACTTTATTTCGGCCCTCTGCGCCATTTCCCGCCATTGTCTTTATTTTGTTTTTTTATTTTGAATATTGTATTAACTAACATTGTGGACCCTGTTGTCTTGAATAAATGAATAATAATAATAATAAAACTACGTCCGAAAAAAAAATTACCTAGGTACGTACCATCAATATTTGTAAAATTGAAGATAAACAAAACTATTAGAACTTTGAACAACATTTTAAAAATGTCTGTCACCTACTGCGACAACAACTCACTCTCAAATGATAACTTTTATAGTTGAAACGAATCCTCTCATGTTCTTTATCATTCCAATTCCACTAAATGGTAGGTACTTTATTTATCAATCCAATTAATTCGGCCAAGTGCGAGTATGACTCGTTGTTCTAGGGTCCCGCTGCTGTTATCAGAATCAAACATATACCTACAACGTGTAATCAAAAAGTAAATGTTCTTTTTTTTCGTACGAAAGTTCGAGATCATGATTGCTAAACACATAGACTTTTGCAGTGTTTTTCAATGAAAAAAGTCCAAAAGTCGTAGAGCAAAAGTATTTGATATTTGATATCAAGGTACGTATATGTAGAGACTGGCTTCATAGCTCAGTTGGTGCCTTCTGCGCTAGAGGTCGCGGTTTCGATTCCCGCACTGGACAAATATTTGTGTGATTAACACAGATGTTTGTTCTGTGTCTGGGTGTTAAATATATATCTATTATGTATATCAGTCTCTGGTACCCATAGTACAGGCTATGCCTAGTTTAGGATCAGTTGACCGTGTGTCTGGAATCTTTTTTTTATGCGTTGGTTAAAAAGTTACACCATTTTACATGTAGGAAGGACAGAACCTTAAAAAATGTTTACTTTAAAAAAAAATTGAAAGAATAAGGGGTATCAGTGTCTTTAGGTACCTACTCTTTTATCTCTTCTAAATAATAAAGTTTGCGAAAAATTGCCGTGACCTGCGGATGGATAGGCGGCTGTTGACGGCTGACCAATCTTTGCACGTTTTTTTTTGATCGAGCGAGCGAAGCGATCGAATATGTCAAACAATTTGTACAACGCCGTGTATTTATATAGATAAGATAGATAGATAAATTAATATTATATGTGTCTGTTGGGATAACTTTAGAACCGTGAATCTGATGATCTGTGTGGAATTCAGTAGGTCAACAAGTCAAGATTTGATTTTATCATCTTTCTAAATAAATACACAAATATTCCGGACAAATCACACACGGTCAACTGATCCCAAACTAGGCATAGCCTGTACTATGGGTACCAGAGACTGGTATACATTATAGATAAATATTTAACACCCAGACACAGAAAAAAACAAATGTTTGTCCAGTGCGGAAATCGATCCCGCGACCTCTAGCGCAGAAGGCAGAGTTACTACCAACTGAGCTATTTGGTATAAGCAATTACTTACTAAACGTACGAGAAGTTCGAAATCCACAGACATCCTCACAAACTTATAATCTATCTCTGTACCAAATTTCATCCAAATACGTTCGGCCGTTTGGGAGTGATTGAACCACAAACATTCTCACAAACTTTCACATTTATTAGGAACGAGGAGAAGTTTGCTATCAAGATGCTACATAAAACAGCTGATTCATTAAGTTTAAACTGATTTGACTCCAAAACAGCTGATTGTTGAAGAGTTTTTTCAATAAAAAATAACGAATTTATTAAAGTACTTAGATCAAACTCAATTGCCAATTGGGTGTAGAATAAGCCTAATTCAGAATAGCATAAGTATTAAGAATCAACTTGCCTAGTTAGTGACAACTAGGCCCTTTTCAGGGCCACCTCACCTGAACCTAGTTACAGATCTTTTTTTATTGTAAGAGGTTACCGTAGCCTATGAGCGCTTGCAATACCAGAGGCATCACGCACGCGTTGCCGACCCCGAACCCGCTCCCCCTAAAGACTGACTCTAGATGTGGTGTAGTTATTTAAGTTTAATATTATATGTATGTTAGTCTGTAAGGTATTTATTAATATGGGCCATGGCATGTTACACATGTTTGTGTAATATGTCAAGTAGCCTGAAATAAAGATATTAATAATAATAATAAAGAGCTCCGGCAACCTTACTCACCGCAGGAACACAACACTATTTGAAACAAATAATGTTATTAGGCCGCGATCTTCTGTTAGGTGGAGGTACCTCTCAGGCGGGCTGCTCCAAATTAAGAACGAGAAAATTTCGCTGTGCCCTACCTCCTACCAAAGACCTTATACAGGATGAGATGACTAAGAAAAATGAAGATTTTCACAAGAAGAAGAAGAGTTATGCACTTTTAGAATTGTTTATGATAATAATGTTCTCATGTAAGTGACTCACTGTCTTTATAGGAATAAATTAATTTAAACCTTACCTTATGCAAGCGAAACCGCTGGCGGAAGCCTTGTATACGGGTTTTGCCAGAATCTTGACGCATGAAACCTTTGACCCTAGTATCAAACCGTATTTGTAAACTTCAATGTAACTGATAAATAATGAATTACCTACTTCTATAATATTTTTTAATGAACGGGGATTCCCATAAATTTCTCTTGCCTAACCTGAAGCACAGTCATCATCATAATTTCAGCCGTACGACGTCCACTGCCGACCATGGCCTCCCCCACAGACAGCAAATTCCTTATCATGTGGATTGTGGGGGGATTTGCCCATACTCACCACGCTGGGCATGCGGGTTGGGGAGCGCAGTTAGAGCAAACGTTGTTAAAATGAGGGATGCTGTTGCCCATCCCCTAGCTTTATTCCCTTAGTCGCCTCTTACGACATCCGCGGATAGGTAGATATGGAGGGACCTATTCTTCAGCCAGGGCCAATAAAATAATAGAATAGAATAAAATTTATTTTCAAACAAAACTTACCCATTAAACATGACATACAGACATATATAAAATAAAAAAATTATCATAATCATTAGCCTGATAAAGTCTCCTGCTGAACAGAGGCCTCCCCCAAAGAGTTCCATTACGAACGGTCTCGAGCCTTTTCCATCCACCGACGCAACTTTCACAATGTCGTCGGTCCATCGGGTGGCCTTCCAACACTGCGTCGCCCGGTTCGTGGTCGCCATTCGAGAACCTTTACTCCCCAACGGTTGTCGGTTCTGCGAGCTATATGACCTACCCACTGCCACTTCAACTTGCAATGTCGGTGACCTTGGTTCTTCTACGGATCATTGAATCGATACTTATGTACTGTTCAAGAATAAGAATCTCAACTCAAATCGAGATTTAAGTAAAGATCAACGCTTGAGTCTTGTCTCTGAATACGAGCCTTAAACTCCGAGCATAGCTCTCTCCATAGCCCGTTGCACGACTTTGAGCTTGTGTGTGAGGCCAATAGTTATCGACCAAGTCTCAGGCTCGTATTCAGAGACACGACTCAAACTTAGATTTAATCACAGATCAGCTGAACTCTACTATTATTGAATCTCTTCTCAAACATAGCTTTTATTCAAGAACGGTACTTAAACTACTCTCAGCTGAATCGAGTCTCAAATCTGTACTCAAATGTTCTCGTTTACATTTTGATTTATTTATGATTTTCGATCCGTTTTATGCAGAAATTCAAACAGCCAGGGTGGAAATAGAACAGAACTATAAAGTGAAGTATAAATATGCATCAAAGTAAGTGTAACGGAACGAAAATGTCATTTGATTAATGTCTAATCAAATCTAAACTCAAGCACCGATTTCGTCTGATTGACGTTTCAGAATAAGCATTTACTCAGGTGAACTGTGATCATTGAAGCTATACATAAATACTGTCCAAGAATTAGAATCTCGCCTCAAATCGAGATTTAAATACAGATCAATGCTCGAGTCTTGTCTCTGAATACGAGCCTTATAATATCTCCCAGTGACTTCCCGCGCGCCTGCTCGTGCCGGCTTGACCACAGACTGACTGACTCCCAGAGAGTATGTATCCATCTCAGGTGTCATCTGTTATCTGTCACTGTCAGTTGTCCCCCGGAGACAGCATAAGTTACGGAATGCAGGTATCCTTAATAATAGTCACTACATCGATGAAAGAAAGAAAGAATTTGGACATGGGAAATCGTGGGCCCCGTCCTGCAGTTATTTGATGAGTTAATTAATTCATTTCGTTAATCTTAAGTGGTAGTTTTAGTCATGAAATGCTCTAAAGCAGTGGTGTTAGTATAAACGCTGAAAATATAAATAGTGATTTAGTTTTATACTCTCTTGGCATCATGGCTGACTGATGACGTCATTTCCGTGTTATTTTTGTGCTACCTTCTTACTACGAACGCTTTTCTTCGATTGGTATAGTGCAGCGAAACAAAACCTTACCTCTATGCTATCCTATCCTTACTTTTTTTTTATTGGTGATGGTTAGGCGTTTGACCTACGACTTTTTGGCGGGAACTTGCGAAGTAATGTTGTGCTCTCAATTTATTTTATAAAACTATTGTTTGAGTAAACCACACAAGTGAAGTAAAATAAAATGATTGAATGTATCCTCATTTTTCGAGTTGGCACCAAGAGATCCCTCGAGGTTATAGTACGATAGCCACCATCATATCTTACTAAAACTGAACTTGTCTTGACTTGACGGTGACTTGACCATGAATAAGAATAAAGGTAAAAAGAATGACGAAAAAATTAATATAAACGTAAGATTTGGCGAACTCGGCCTAGATGCCATAGACAACCCAAAAGGGAAAAAAAATAAAAAAAATAAAAATGCTGCCTACCCGCAATTAATTGTTTTTGACTGTCACAACAAACAGAAACCATCAAACGTTGTTTAGTTTTTGTGTTTTTTGAAAACATAAACTAAGCACCTACTCGTATTGTCTGTTCACTGCTCGCGCTCGAGCTTTCTGTCCTCGGTTAACTTACTTAGAAAATGGAAATCCATAGATGTGCCAATTGCACATTTGCTTTAGGCCCAAGATTCCGAAGTTTCCTGGTACAAGACCAGCCACCGGGAATCGTTAATATTGTCACGTCTTGGATAGCCCCACTTCAGGTAAGTTTCTTCATTGGCCTACATATTATTACTTTGCGATTCATGAAGTATCAGGAGCTCCACACATCAACCGCGGTACGTTGCGGTTAAGACCGCCCCACTGTCTGTTGGTGTGCATGCATTCTCCTAAAGATGCATACGAAATGCTGCAGCCGCAAAATGGAGCATAACAAGTAACATAAAAGCGCACGAGAGTCTAAAAGCGGTGGTTTGTAATGTAATATTTTAATGAGTAGGTACTTAATAACTTCGACATTATCTAAATATTATTTTCACAGCTTTCACAAAATAGTGCCATTTGTCGAGAATGCTTAACGTTGGTGCAAAACGTTACTCCGGAACAAGCAGCCGTTAGACTATTTGGACATCAAAGAGTGTGCCGTGGATGTGGTTGTTCGGTCTTGAGAGCAAGATCGCATGTTATATATAATACTCCAGAAGGGGCAATTATATCATCATGGTTAACACCAAATCAAGTAAGCAATTCTGTATTTACTTCTATAATGTGTTTTTGTAATATGTGTTTTCGTCAGCGCGATCTAGGATTTGCCCGGATTTACTAGCGTCATCTCGGTTGATTTAAACACGCTAACATTACATGATTCTAAGTTAAACATTAAAAGATCCTCTTTAACCGAGCGCTCCCGTGTTCCGGAGGGCACGACGTTAAGATGTCCACAAAGCCATGTCGGTTTTTTAAGTTTTTCTAATCAATAATTAAATTATTTCCAGATAAATAACAGTGATCATGCGTGCAGAAGGTGTTTTACGAGAGCAACAGCACGGCTCCGCCGTCAAGAGCAGCATGATGCCCAAAGAGATGAACAACAAAACCAGGAAATTCAGGTTGCAGAACCTGGTCCAAGACCCCCTCAACCTCCACCAATGCCTGCTCCTCTTATTAGAGCCGATAGAACGCAGCAACCTACAATATTGTTGCCACACTATAAACGCCCAGGTATAACCACATCGAGAAGGTGTATTTTTTTAGGATGTCACAATGAGCGTCGCTTACTGATCCCTGCCGATGCGAAATACAAGCTCCTAAAAGAGTATAAACTGTACATCCCCAACTTTTGCAGAATATGTGACTACCACTTACAGGCTGCTGATTGGGAAGGTCTGGTTAACAATATTAATACAATATCACTGTTTACGGCACAACAAATTGAAAATGCATTAAGTTTTTATGAGAGAAATTCTGTGGCACTTGATTTTGAGCATATTGAAAATATGAGTGTACCCATGTGCAAATACTGGTTGGGTCGCACTTCTGAAGATTTTCTGTCCATATTAAGTGAGGTTCCATCTTTGCAAAACATGGAATGCGGCAGAACAGCTTTAGCCATATTGCTAATCAAACTGCGGACTAATGATAGCAATGAACGACTAGCTACATTATTTGATATGTCGAGACGAATACTGGAAAAGCTCATGATACTCGCAAGAAATCATTTATTTTATGAATTTGTACCACAGCACATAGGTTTACACCATTTAACTCGTCAAGAAGTGGCACAACGAGACACAGTAATTCCCAATGGTTTATTTGGTAACCCAGAAACCTCCATTGAGGAACGACCAGCGATAGTGATTTGTGATGGCACATACACAAATATACAAAAAAGCTCAAACTACGCATTCCAAAAAAAACGTACAGCCTACACAAGTATCGGAATTTACTCAAGCCATTCCTGATCGTCTCCTGTGATGGACATATTGTCACAATATTAGGACCATATTTGGCAAGAGATACGGACGCTGATATTATAAATAAGCATTTTGCGGAAGAAAATGCCCCAATGCGAACATTTTTCAGGCCCGATGATGTATTTATTCTTGATAGAGGTTTCAGGGATGCTATCCCACTCCTGGAGTCATGTGGATATAAAGTGTTCAAGCCTGAATCCCTACTACCTGGTGAAAGACAACTTTCAAAAATACAAGCCAATGAAAGCAGGTGTGTTACATTATGTCGATGGGTAGTGGAAGTAGTGAACGGTCGATTTAAAAGAGACTTTCGAATTTTCCGCCAAGACTTTTACAATGTGGCAGCGCGGCACCTAAGGGAAGACTTTTTTATTGCTGGCGCCTTATTAAACAGGTTTCATCCTACTATATCTGACCGACCAAATGCGGGGCTCCTTTTAAACAAAGCACTGAGCAAAAGGCGTATGCCTAATCATTTGGCAGATTTCATCCGAGAAAACAACATGAATAGGCAAAGAGCACAGTTTGTTCGATTAGATGGCAACTTACCACATTTGAATACATTCCCGGAGTTGCAGATTTCAGATCTGTTGATGATCTCATTAGGCGTTTACCAAATAAAACAGGCGAGGAGCTATTTTGGGGAGCATATTCGTACTGATGGGATATACCATTTAGAAATATCAAATAGTTTGATGTATTGAAACGATGACCGCTTTAGAGGTATGTCTCCTGTATTGATAAGAGTTAAAATGCAGTCGCAACATATAAGCAGAAAGATATATTATAGTTACGTTCTTTTTGAAAATGAATCATGTCACCGCAACAATGTTGAAAATATTCTAGGATATTGCTGTAGCTGCATTATCGGCAATAGGACAGTTGGTTGCTGCGCTCATGTCATGACTGTGATTTGGTATCTGAGTTGGGCACGACACCAACCCCTAATTAGCCCACCGGCTACGTTCCTAGATAATTTATTTGACTACGATGATGGTGATGAGATTTCAAATTCCGACAATGAATAATAATTTATAATGTACATTGTATACTTTAAAGAGTTGTTTATTTGTGTTAAAAAGTGTAAATTTTCTTTTTTTTCTTTATAAATCTATAGATTGATTGATGTGTATTTTTATGAGCATTATTTTCTTCGTTTAATCCATGGTCATCATTAATAGTTATGTCATTCGTTTAATAGTTTATTAATAAAAGAACTTCTCGAATAAAAACTCTTACGTTTATTCAATTACATCTTTTTATTTAGGTCTAATATGCACAATTTATTATCCATAATATTAGGTACTTAAGGAATTCGAAAAGGCTCAATATTTTTATCCCCGAGCATCCTCCCAAATCTCCAGGCGTACATATAGGTTTATACGGGAGATATTCAGTGATATCCTCTTTTTGCAAGTCGAACGCTTAAAGATCTGTCAGGTTTATAGCCTAATAACGACATAGAATTAATAATAAATATTGAAAAACATCAAATTACTAGCATTGAGTTCACTGTCAACCATTTATTTTAAAAAACTTTAACGACCTATATCTCTTTACTCCGGCTGCTTTACAATAAAAACCGCACATATTTGTAATCTACACTATTAGCACAATGTAAAACTGAAAGTTTCATTAATGCAGGATTAAAAAAATTCGGGGCCCTGGCTCCATACAAATTTGCCCAATCTCCTTTGTTCATTTGACTCACAACGCAGGTAGGTACAGTAGGTAGGTACGATGCATATCAATTACGCAATGACTTTATTGTATACAACTATCAAGAAACTTTTACGTAGAAGGGCTTTAGATTTAACTTATAAGTCGTTTTTCTATCTACATGGCTTCGGCATTAGACGATCATTTGTTAGACTATTATAACTTTAGGTTTGGAGATTTTAATGAGTTTTCCGGCATCATTATTATGGCCGCAAAAGTGGGAAGTACTGACTTTCAATCTGAAGATCGTGGGTTCAAAAATTAGCCTGCTTGCTTGTGTCACTGATTCTTCCTTGGTCATCCTGAATTAGGTCAATGACCAGGTTGAAGTATGGTGGCCCTGAAAAGGGTCTATGACCGTCGGTGAAAGAATCAGTATAGTGAAAGGATTAAAGTGCGCCTCTTAGAGACTCCTTTCGTGCACATATTGGGTGCTTCGAATCTTTAGATTCTAGGTTATGCCGGTACCGTTGGAAAATCCATTGGTAATCGGGATTCGAACCCACGACCTGTGGATCGGAATGTGGGGCCACTACAACTGCTCTACCAGTGCTCTCCAAAGTTTAAGTGTCAAATTCAATTATTAATCTGTTTTAGGTTGTAACGGTCCACCTTCGTGTCTCCTTACATTCACAAATAAAGATTACTAATAATCGATTTTACTAATAAGATTCGCATTAGAAACTAGTAATTAATCGAGAAGCAGCGCATTTTGAATTTAGCGCAATTATTGATTGAACATCTAGATCCGTTCAAGACATTGACTAAATTAGTCAACACAATAGAAATATATCGATTAAACTTTAAAACAAGTAATATGAAACCTAAATTAAAAATATGTCTTGTAATATCAAATCATAATACTATTTCAATAAACTCCATTAATAAGAATAGTAAAATTCAGTATATTTATTGAACATCAATGTTGATTCATTCAATCAAATAATTGCTGGAAATAATAAAACTTAAATGTTTTATCAAAATGAACCTTAACGTTGTAGTATTAGGAGCCACATATTTGCGTGGGAAGGTAGATGGCGCTGCTAGTAGAACAATTGCAGGTTGGCGGCAAAAACTAAGGTGAATTAAGAAAATATTTATGATCTGTGCTAAAATGTTCAAACCCTCCGCGCATGCGCAGTGGGAAAATAAGTTACGTCATAGGAATAAGGTTTGAATTTGAGCAAATAATTCAAATTCATCAAGATCTCGTCAAATTTCAATCAATTTCTAGTTTTCTCGCACTGTACTTCTGCTAAAGGGAAAAACATATTGCAGCAAGTGCTCCGCATCACGGAGCATGTGCTCTCCAATTTCTCCGGCACCTGGCCGGCTGATACAGGCGCGATCTTCCTCGATGTAGCGAAAGCTTTCGATAAAGTCTGGCACAACGGCTTGCTGTACAAGCTTTCCAAAATCGGAGTGCCAGTCAGACTCGTACTCATCTTGCGAGACTTCCTCCAAAATCGAAGCTTCCGATACCGCGTCGAAGGCACGCTCTCCAACCCCCGCCCCATCAGGGCCGGCGTCCCCCAGGGCTCTGCCCTCTCCCCACTGCTGTTCACGCTGTATACCAGCGACATACCTCGCACCCATAAGGTGGAAATCGCCCTATTCGCGGACGATACAGCCCTATACACATCCGATAGGAACGCCAATCGGGTGTGTATAAGGTTGCAGCAAGCCCTCTCCGATCTTGGCGAGTGGTTTCGCAAATGGCGCATCGAGGTCAACCCGACTAAAAGTGCAGCAGTGTACTTTCACCAGGGCATAACCAGGCCCAATAGCAAAAGTCCCCTCAGGACTATCACCCTCTTCGGCGAACCCATCCCTTGGGTACCGTCTACCCGTTACCTCGGGGTCATCCTAGACAGTCGTCTATCCTTCCGCGAGCACACTAAGAAAGTTGGCAACAACGCCAAGTTTTATGTTAGCCGGCTCCATGCCCTCTTGTGCAAGAAGAGTAAAATGTCTCTTAGAAATAAGTTGACGCTTTACAAAGCTTGCATAAGACCAGTCATGACTTACGCCTCAGTAGCTTTTGCTCACTCCAAACACGTAAAGTCCCTGCAAATTATCCAAAATAAATTCTTGCGGAAAGCCACTGGTTCACCATGGTACGTTCGTAACGTTGACCTACATCGAGACCTCAACCTCGAAACCATAGCCCAGTTCATGAAACGTGCCTCAAGGCGGTATTATGACTCGGCCCCTCACCATCCGAACCCGCTCGTTTCAAACGTCCCAGACTACCCCATCGTACTTAACGGTGAGAAATTCCTCCGTAGGCCAAGACATGTTCTTGAAGATCCAGATGACGAGATCACCTCCGCTAACGCGGAGGCGATCCCTTCATCTAACTCCGACACATAAAAACACTCAATACATCACACCGACCCCGCCGGCGGGGTCGACGACGACGTCCCGTCCCTGCGTTTCCACCCCGTCAGGGTGATGGCCTCCTCAAAAAACCTCTCTCTGGCAACAGCCCAAGCCGAGGTCCGTACCTAAGTGGTGCCCTTGCGCTCGTTGCCAAAACCTAACCTTTTTTCGGCAGTAGCGCCCTCTGCGCTCGCCTAGCCCGGTGTAGCTGGCAGTGGTCATAAGAGACCCACAGCATATAAATCCGTTCGAAAAAAAAAAAAAAGATCATGGTCATTCGATTTCGAGATTTCCTTTCAGAGGGCGAAGCTCTGCCGGTTTGATTTCAGAACGTAACTTTGGGGTTGGAATTTCCTAAGTTCTTATTAGTACTTTTGGATGGGATTGGATTGTGTATAGTATTGTTTGAGTGTTCGCCGTCTGAAGGAAATTATTAGGAGCTAGGGCATTCCCGTAACTAAACCCAGTCCGGACACTGGTCGCAAGCGGAGTTGCTACCTTGCGGTGTTATACCCAGCTTGTGTCCTCATATTAGCTAGGAAGGTGATAATCTTTGTAGCGGACCACCAATCGATTTTGGCCATTAACTTGGCGTCGATATGCTACCTGGAAAGTGCGTCCTTTGAACTCTAAACAGGAGGGCACCGTCGAAGTGGAGCCCGCGCCTGTATGGGCACCTGAGCTTAGGATTCTTAGTCCGCTTGTCCAGTCTTATTTATATATTTATTTGTACACAAGTTTATCCCCTGTTAGGCTGAGATCTGCCCCCCAGTCCAATAGCAGATCTTGGCATGCACACGGTTATAGGGTAGGACAAAGTCGGGATTTACCACCCGCACTCATTCAATTAGCTAGTTAGGTGACTGACATGGCACTCCGTCAGTCTACTCACACAATTACAAGTAAATGTGGAGTCGGTCTCCTAGTTTGGATGGTAGAATCTAGCTAGAATAGGGCCTCTTAGGTACTCATACATTCAATTAGTTTCAAATAGGATGCTGGGTTCTAAAGGCTGATGAAGGAAAGGATATTAAACTACTATAATTAAAACTCAAAAACTAAATAAACAAGAAACTTAGTTTAATCTAAATCAATTCATCGTAGGAGTGGCTATGTAATTGAGGAATAACATTAATTTCATTAATATCTGGTTGGAAGGTTGAATTATTATCATCAGTTATTCCTAATCTAACCACATATATTACAAAAGAGACAAAATTATAAAATAGCAATTAATAATACAGTAAAGTACGCAATTGGGTTGTAAACTCTGCTGGCATTCATACAATATTGAATATTTACTTGAATAAATTAAGAGTTTTATTTATGGCTTTATTGAGACTAAACATTAATTGAGTAAAGGTCTATACTGATTTACTTAGTCTGATTCAGGACCGGTAGGGTCCTTAGCTACCTCTGTAACGGAAATCACAGAGAGGACTATAAGGGTCCTAAGCTTTCCCCTGAACTGTAAAAGAAAAGTCAGAGTGGGCCGAAAGTGCCCTAAGCTTCATCCTCTGTAAATAACTGTGAACAGAGAGGCTATCTACAGAATTAAGACTATGCAAATCATGTTTGTTACCTAAGTAATTTCTACTTGAAAGATTGAAATCTTTAATCACAACCTTTGGCCGGATGTGCCTATAACAGTTGTTTCATGCAAAATAAATGCAGGTGGAATAACTTCTTCACTTATTGGTTGGAGATATCAATTTACTTGGGAGTAGTCCATGTAGCTTGGAAATAAAGCTTTAAATAGAATTCCAAAGAAATTGTACTAAATTGTACCTTTAACTATGATGCTAGCAGAGTTAATATACTCTCCATAATACTGATTATAATAGTCAGATTGATGGCCATGTGAGCTATGTTTTCCTTCACGCAAATCCAGAGGAAGAGGAAGTTCACAGAATTATAAATTAAATAAATTAAACTACAAATAAATGACAATAGCTACTTTAGGAACTATTAGGTTTTCTTAGGTAGCGATCCGCAGCGGAAGTTAGGGATTCTTGGGTACCGAAGTATTCGGTAGCTTGGAGTTCCGCATGATAACTAGATATGATGGATGTGTATGAAAGTTTTGCTTTGCAAAGAAAAGTAAAGTAGAGATTCCTTGAATGATTTGACAATGGACAAACATACAAATACTAACTACTTAGCTTTCCTCACAATCTTTTGATGAACAAGGACTGACAAACATACAGATATAAAATCTAGTAAATGTAATGAACAGCATTCCCTATAAGTGAATTAAATAATCACTTATTACAACGCTGGAAAGAAGTCCAAGTATTGTGATGTTTCTTACAGTCCGCGTGCGGAGGAGGGGCCCGGACCTTTGGCGTTATAATCCCTTTGCTACTTAAATTCAGTATAACCTTTAGACTGAAGTATTTCCTAATATGAAATAATTATATTGATTCCCAACCATATGTCCTCTCATGCCATTCTACAGTTCTAGATTAGAATTAGAGTTTAGAATTATACATCTCATATTAAATTTAGAGTCAGAATGAGTCAAAGTTAAATATAAGTTAGATTCGGAAAGGGTTAAGAATTTAGATGTAGGTTAGTTAGTTAAGTTGAATTGTCTATAAAGTCTTTAAAGGATTTGAGTTACTACATTAGTTCACATCTTAGGGTCCTACCACTACAACTAGACGATCACGTGGCCATACTTCTATCATGACAATACTATACATCATACGATGCGGAGTTAGGATAGGCGATATAGTATCTTTAGGGGGGGTCGTTACAAGGTAGATTCAAGATGTTTAATTGTAGAAATAAGTGTTACAGGGAGGTCTTAAAGCTATGCACATGGCTCTTAAAACTTATATATTATTCACTCACTCTTTTCGATTATCGCAAATTATTAATTATTTTGGGAGGAGGTAGGGCGACAGGGAGATATTCTCGCTCTAAATTGGAGCAGCCCGCCTGGAGAGGTACCTCCGCCTTATAGAAGATCGCAGCCAAATAACATTATTTGTTTCAAATAGTGTTGTGTTCCTGCGGTGGGTAAGGTTGCCAGAGCTCTTTAGGGGAGGAGGAGGGGTTCGGCAGGCAACGCATTAGCAATGCTCCAGGTGCTGCTGATAGGCGACGGTAACCACTTACCATCAGGAGGGCCGTAAGCCTGGGGCCCAATTCTACTAATTCAATGGCTTCAAAATAGCAATGGTTCAATGGTAAAATGGCCACTTTTAACACTTTTGGTATTCCGCTATTACAGTTGTTTATCAATGGCAGTCATTGTGATACCAATTGACCAATGAAATCAAAGAAACGATGTTGGCTACAATAGTAACTGAATGATAATGGTGCGATTATTATCATGCTATTATCATTTTCAAGTCATTGAATTAGTTGAATTGGGGGCCAGTTTGCCTACGTATAACATACAAAAAACCATGCAATAGAACTTAAGTAGAATATTTATTTTTACAAAATAAATTGTTTTGCAGTTTCATCCTACTTTAAGAAGATATTGCAGTTACTAAATACATTGTAGACATTTTCTTTGAAGTACCACCACCACGCAGCACGCGCTGTTTTGAGATCTGAAACATAAATTATACCTAAGAAGGTAAGTAGGTAATGAGAGATAATTTAAACTTACATAAATAAAACATAAAAGTAAGCCTATTTCCCAGAGGGGTAGGCAGAGACCACGGCTTTCCACTTGCTACGATCCTGACATACATCTTTTGCTTCATTCACTCTCATCACATTCCTCATACATGCTCGTCGGTTTAGGGTACTCTTGACCTGTCCTTTTTCCAAAACGTCACCGATTTTTGAACTTCAATTACAATTCATTTAAACCTCAATAACAAAAATCACCCAACTGACATAGTCCTGACCCCACACTAGGATTCCCTGTGTGGGGTATCAGAAACTACGAGTACCATGGTACCACAAAACTCAGAGCCGGAACTAATATTTACAGATCATGCAAACATTTGTCTCTCAGCGGGAATCGAGCCCCCTTGCGGGCTTAGGGTGGTAGTCAGAGACATGTCTGAACATATGGCACACGCCCATTAGTGAGTATAATATACATACATTTATCAAGACAATATAGTAGAATTTATAGTAGATAAAGATCACCTTGTACAGAGTTTTGTTCCTGCAGTTAGCAAGGTTGCCAGAGCTCCTTTAGGGGGAGAAGGGAAGGACGCGTGCGTGATACTACGGTAACCACTAACAAATTTGAAGACATTTGACATGTGTTTTGTTACTTCCTACCTACTTTTGTTTTGTTTCCTCTCTACCTTTTGTATTGTAACCTGTACCTTGTGTCTTTATTTTTTATTTTATTAGTTTGTGCTGTGCTTGTGTGTCCAAAATAAATGTATTTTCTTTCTTTCTTTCTTTCTTTATGTGCATGAAAGGAGCCTCTTACAGGCGCACTTTAATCCTTTCACTACACTGATTCTTTTATCGACGGTTATGACCAACGATGAAAGAATCAGTGCCTTTGGGCCCTTTTGTGGGCCACCATACCTCAACCTGGTCACTGACCTAATACAGGATGACCAAGAAAGAATCAGTGACACTGTTACCGCACCTTAAACGATGTCTCAGAACGTCGCCTTAACATCATCGCTGTGAAGTACCTACGAGTGGATCTCCGCGTCAGCCAACCAGCGTCGAGTATTCGGCAGACGTCACCGCGACTTCGTCGGCAACTTCACTACAAAAATCCTTCTTACGATTTGCCACGGCCTCGAACAATCATTGTACCTGTGTCTCATATATATTTTATAATTGTAACGAAGTTATTAAAACTCTAATTAATGTGCAAAATAAACTTCTTCATTACGTCTCCACCTCCACCCAAAAACCTTGAACTAGGGATCAGGAAAACACCTGCTGACCACAAGTGCTGTTCGGTCATATGCCGAAACATTGGACCTACGAGCCGGATAAACGCAACAAGGATCAGCCAGAAACGGTCAGGCCATCCATTCCTGTTCTTCCCATCCTCATCCGATTTGTGCTAATATCGTACTGCATTCAATTCCAGTTCGCGTCGAATCATTTCACGGAAGCGCAACACGTGGATCGCGCTGCCTACCCACCCGCGGCTGCCAACTGTGAGTAACCTTTGTTTCTTTGTAAACGGCTAAAATGAGTGACGATGAATATTCCGAAGCAGGAACTGCTTTAAATATAGGCGAATTCAAAAAACAAAGGGGTTGCATTAAGGGAAGATTAACATTATTTGAAAAATATGTTAGCAAATTTGAAGGTGTTGCTCTGTCTGCACGGCAACATGCCGAATTTGATCTGCGTATTCAATCAGTTTCAGGTATTTTAAAATCATTCAACAAAGTTCAACAGCAGATTGAACAAATGTCTGATGATAGCGAGTTGAAAGTACAACTCGAGTACAGGGAAACATTTGAAGATCAATATTTCAATATTATGTCTATCGCTAAATGTTTATTAGACGTAGTAGATAGCAAAGACAAAGGTAATGGTGATTCTAAATGTACACATGCGCAAAATAGGACAATTACAATGAAACTACCAGATATTAAGTTGCCCTCTTTTGATGGTTCCTACGATCACTGGCTCGAGTATAAAAATTCATACCTATCCATGATTCATAAGCGAAGTGATTTAGATTCGATTCAAAAATTCCATTATTTAAAATCGTCGCTTAGCGGTTCAGCCCTTCAAGTTATTAGTGCATTAGAGTTCACATCACTTAATTATTCCCACGCATGGGATCTTTTAGAGAATAGGTACCAAAATAATCGTTTACTGATCCATAATCATGTCAAATCTTTGTTTACTGCACAATCCTTTGTTTACTCCTCAGTGGTAAGGCATTTATGCTGAGCCGAGACCTTTTTGCTGCTGTGGCGCACAATAACATTTCACGTGTTCTTTTTTATAAGTTTTTGTGTGTTACCTCTCTGTCTTTGTTTCATTTTTTCGCTCTCTATGTCTTGCTTTTATTGTGACGTGTATTGTGTGCCAAGTTTGTGAATAAATGTTTGTCTATGTCTATGTCTATGTCTAATCCGTCAACAAAGAGTCCCCGATGCTAATCAGAAAGCTAATCGATGTAGTATTACGTAACTTACGTGCGCTGAAATCTTTAGGGGAACCCACGGACGAATGGGACACCCTTATTAATTATATTGTTGTGTCAAAACTTGATTCTACCACTGAACGTGAGTGGGAGAATTACAAAGGTTCAATTGCGTGTGATTTGAGAGGTAAAATCAAATTAGATGATTTGCTAAGTTTTTTAGGGAACCGTGCAGATATGCTTGACATGATTCTAAACAATCATTCGAAACCCACTCATGATAGTCCTAAGCCGAACTCGGTTGCTAACAAAAGGCCCTATACCAATTCACAAACCCAAAAATCACACAGCTTTGTGTCCACGCGTAATAACGGTAGTAAATCAGATAAGTCAACGCGGATCTGTGTGAGTTGCGGAGCTAGTCATCCATTGTATACATGCATTAATTTTCTTAATTTAACCGTTCAAGAAAGAATAAAGATGGTCGAAGACAATAAACTTTGTTCAAATTGTTTACGTGTAGGTCATTCGATCTCGGAATGCATGTACGGGCCATGCAAACAGTGTGAGAAAAAGCATAACAGTTTGCTACACGTTGAAGATAATAATGCATCTTTGCCGGCTTCGTCAGTGGCGTGTGCGCATCATTCACAGCCAGCTGATAAGAAACCGGTCTCGGTTGCATCTTGTGCTCTAAACTCTTTGCACGCGAATAATGAAACGTCTACTCAGCTACCGCAAGTTTTATTATCTACTGCACTAGTCGAAGTCATGGATAATAATAACAAATATCATACAGCCCGAGCGCTGTTAGATAGTGGCAGCCAAAATTGCTTTATTTCGGAAAAGCTTTGTAAACGTTTAAACGTATCGGTTATACAGTCCACTATACGTATATCGGGTGTGGGACAGTCGGTCTCACAATCAAATCAATTATGCGATATTGATATGCGATCAAAAACCTATAACACACGATTGAGGTGCTTTGTTTTACCGAGTATCACGGCGAATCTACCGTCGTCTTTTATAGAATATGATTCACTGTCGCTTCCGAATAATATTTGCCTTGCGGATCCCTCGTTTAACATTCCGTCTGAAATTGAGTTACTGATAGGCGCGGACGTATTCTGGGATTTGTTGGACGAGGATCGAATTCGACTTTCCAATGGGCCGTATTTACAAAGTTCGAAAGTAGGATGGTTTATTTCGGGTCCTGTTCATAAAACCAAACACCGCGTAAACGGTCATGTCCATTGCAATTTCGTTCAGTCATCTAAAATTGATACACAATTGCGTAAGTTTTGGGAACTCGAAGAAGTTGGAAAGTCGGATCCTATTCTCACTGATGAAGAACGTAGGTGTGAAGAATATTTTGTCAGTACTACGAAACGTGACAATTTAGGTAGATTTTCGGTACGAATTCCATTGAAGGAATCAGCTGACGTGCTCGGTGACTCATATGAGAGGGCTAAATCTCGGTTCTTATCGTTAGAACGAAAATTAGATCGTTTACCTTCTTACAAAAAGATGTATTGCGATTTTTTGCGCGAGTATATCGATTTAGGTCACATGTCGCTTATCCACGATTATGATAAGCCTTGCTACTTCCTTCCGCATCATGGGGTGTTCCGAGAACACAGCACCACTACGAAATTGCGCGTGGTATTTGATGCGAGCGCTACAACGACTTCGAATAAGTCACTAAACGATATACAGCTGATCGGTCCTCCGCTTCAAAACGACATTTTTTCCATATTACTCCGATTCAGACAGCATAGGTACGTGGCCTGTGCTGACGTTGAGAAGATGTACCGTCAAGTGACACTTCAGCACGATCAGCGAAATCTGCAACTTATTCTGTGGCGCGAAAATTCCTCTGAAAATCTACGTATATATCAACTTAATACGGTTACATATGGAACAGCGTCGGCGCCGTACTTGAGTATGCGATGTTTGAAGTAACTTGCAATGGAAACCGATGATGACGTCATCGCTGACGTCATTAATAATGACATGTTCGTTGATGACCTTATTACGGGCCACGATGACCCTTTAATGTTGTCAAACATTTGTGAAAAAACATCTCATGTTTTAAAATCAGGTTGTTTCCCGCTGCGAAAATGGACATTCAATCATGACGTCAACACGACTACATCTAAAGAATTAGCTGTTGGAGAACATTGTCAAAGTAAAACCCTCGGCTTGGGTTGGCAAGTTGATAGCGATGAACTCCATTTTACTACGAACGTAAACAATAAATCTTTAGTTACTAAACGAAGTATGATGTCTGTAATTTCGCAAATCTATGACCCATTAGGTCTCTTATCTCCGATGATAATTATTGCAAAAATTATGCTACAAAAATTGTGGTTATCTAAAATCGATTGGGATGACATGGTTCCAAACGATATCTTAGATAACTGGAATCGATTTATTGAAACTCTGTCACATTTAACTAGCTTGCGCGTACCTCGTTATGTCATGAGTGAATGTTCAGATTACCGTGAGTTACATGTATTTACCGACGCGTCACAGGATGCCTACGGAGCCTGTGCTTACGTCCGATCCTATGGCGAGAACACACCCGTAACAATCAGGTTGTTGTGTGCAAAAAGTAAAGTCGCACCCATTAAAACGATTTGCACCATTCCTCGTCTCGAGTTATGTGGAGCTTTGCTAGGCGCTAAATTGTACCAAAAAATTATGATCTCTCTAAGAGTTCAATTTTCTAAAATATTATTTTGGACAGACTCAACCATTGTCATGGGCTGGCTTCGAATGTCACCTCATTGTCTAAAAACATTTGTACAAAATAGAGTGTCGCAAATTAATGAAATTACGGGTGACGCGTTATGGCTGCACATTAATAGCAAATCGAACCCGGCGGATATCGTGTCGAGGGGCCTTTATCTTAACGATCTAAAAGATCACCATATGTGGTGGCACGGGCCAACGTTTTTACAGGATCGCGATTTGACGTATTCGACCGGGCTTTCGAACGAAGATAATCAGCTATTACCGGAAATTAAATCTCAATGTGTTAGTATGGTATGTAAAGGTACACAACAAATGTACAACTTATTTGATTTCGATAGGTTCTCGTCATTCAATCGTTTACGCCGAGCGGGAGCTTACGTACTGAGATTCATAGATAACGCCCGTGCGAGTAAACAACATCGTAAAACCGGTTCGCTGTCTGTTGACGAGGTAAATGCATCTGTTACAATGCTCGCCCGGCTCGCGCAATTACAATCATTTCACGACGAGTATAATAATTTATCTAAGAATTCACCTGTTAAATCCAAAAGAATAGTTTGTCTTAATGTATTTTTAGATACAAATAAGTTAATACGTGTAGGCGGGAGAATAGAAAATTCACCTATTTTCGACAATAATAAGAAACATCCCGTGTTATTGTGCAGTAAGCATCGATTCACTGTATTGTTGTTCAGATATGAACATGTACAGTTATTCCATGCCGGACCTCAGCTCCTGCTGTCCTGTGTACGCGACGCCTGGTGGCCCCTAGGCGGGCGGGACCTGGCAAGGAAAACGGTACATGACTGCGTCAAATGCACGCGCATCAAAGGGAACACTGTAAACCCTATCATGGGTAATTTGCCAGTCGAGCGTCTCGAACCCGGTTTCCCTTTCATGCGCTGCGGCGTCGATTATGCTGGGCCTATTATGCTTTTGAATCGCAAAGGCAGAGGCGCTACTCTCATAAAAGGGTACATATGTTTATTTATATGTTTTAGTACACGCGCTGTACATTTAGAATTAGCTACGGGTTTGTCAACAGCTGATTACATACTAGCATTAAAGCGTTTTATATCTCGCCGTGGTAAACCGGCCGAGATTATATCAGACAACGGTAAAAACTTCGTAGGGGCAGAAAAAGAAATGTGTCCATTGTTTGATAAGAATAATAATCAGGACATATTCAACTACGCTGTAGATAATAGCATTAAATTCACATTCATTCCGCCATATTGTCCTCATTTTGGCGGTTTATGGGAAGCAGGGGTTAAATCGTGCAAATACCACCTTCGTCGAGTGGTTGGTTTAGCTAATCTTACGTAGGTATGAGGAATTCAGTACGGTTTTAGCTCAAACTGAAGCCATCCTGAATTCCCGCCCTTTATCAGCTCTGTCCACAGAACCGAATGACCTCCTCCCCCTCACTCCTGGTCACTTCCTCATCGGCCGCCCATTTACCGCCCCAGCTTGCGAAGATCTGACGGCTACATCAAGTCACCGGTTGCAGCGCTACGAATTACTCGAAAGAATGAGGCAAGACCTATGGAAGCGATGGTCAAAAGAATACGTATCAGAGTTGCAAACACGAACCAAATGGAAAACGAACCAAGGCGATGTCAAGCTCAATACGCTCGCTCTCATCAAAGATGACCACATGCCACAACTGAAATGGAAACTGGGCAGAATCGTACGCGTTTATCCTGGAGCAGACGGCATCTCACGTGTGGCCGATCTTCTCACATCAACAGGCATCACACGAAGAGGCTTCTCCAAAATCTGTCCGCTACCAGTTCCACCAACAGATCATGATGACAGCGTGACGTCATGCGATCCCATTGGAACCTGCTGATTCCAAGGCCGGGCCCATGTTACCGCACCTTAAACGATGTCTCAGAACGTCGCCTTAACATCATCGCTGTGAAGTACCTACGAGTGGATCTCCGCGTCAGCCAACCAGCGTCGAGTATTCGGCAGACGTCACCGCGACTTCGTCGGCAACTTCACTACAAAAATCCTTCTTACGATTTGCCACGGCCTCGAACAATCATTGTACCTGTGTCTCATATATATTTTATAATTGTAACGAAGTTATTAAAACTCTAATTCATGTGCAAAATAAACTTCTTCATTACGTCTCCACCTCCACCCAAAAACCTTGAACTAGGGATCAGGAAAACACCTGCTGACCACAAGTGCTGTTCGGTCATATGCCGAAACAGACACGACAAGAAGAAGAAGAAGACCACATACCCAACAACAGGCCCCCAATTCTACTAATTCAATGGCTTCAAAATGACAATGGTTCAATGGCAAAATTACCACTTTTGTCACTTTTGGTATTCTGCTATCACAGTCGTATTTCAATGGCAGTCATTGTGGAACCAATAGAACAATGAAATCAAAGAAACGAAGGTGGCGACAATCGTAACTGAATGATAATGGTGCGATCATTATCATGCCATTATCATTTTCAAGTCATTGAATCAGTAGAATTGGGGGCCAGGTGGCCCGTGTGCATGTTTTGCAACAGGACGGTGTATAAACCAAAATATACCTAAAAGAGACGTTTCATCAATATATGGAGGCTGGGCCTGCACTGTGTACACTACTCTAAAATATGGCTAAGCAATAAAGTAAACGTGTTTAATTAAAATTGTATTTTTCTTGTAATCTCCTATTTTTTCCTAATTTTTCTATGTAGTGTACATGGACCAGGCCCAGAATGAAATGGCTCCTTTTTTTTATTAAATAAATATTCCGGACATACTCACACGGTCAACTGATCCCAAACTAGGCATAGCCTGTACTATGGGTACCAGAGACTGATATACATAATAGATACATATTTAACACACAGACACAGAACAAACATCTGTGTTTATCACACAAATGTTTGTCAAACCCGCGACCTCTAGCGCAGAAGGCAGAGTTGACTGGCCTCATAGCTCAGTTGGTAGTAACTCTGCCTTCTGCGCTAGAGGTCGCGGGTTCGATTCCCGCACTGGACAAACATTTGTGACTAACACAGATGTTTGTTCTGTGTCTGGGTGTTAAATAGATATCTATTATGTATATCAGTCTCTGGTACCCATAGTACAGGCTATGCCTAGTTTGGGATCATTTGACCGTGTGAATATGTCTGGAATATTTATTTATTTATATTTACTACTAACTGAGCTATGAGGCCAGTCAATTACCCGCTTAATTGCCTTGGTGATAGAGTTTCGTTCACTCTTCGCCGCTACTCCATTCACTGCTACCGTCGCTCCACTCACCCGCACTATCTGTCATCGCCTGGCCTTCCTATAACATAATAAAAAACATTATTATAATAATAATAGTAATTAATTTACGCTTGTTCTGTTTCCTTTTCTGTTGTTTTTTACTATATTTTTTTTATTGTTTGTTTTAGTTTTGTGTGTTCCAAATGTTGTTGTATATTTTGTATTGTAAATGTTAGTTACTTTTTTGTGCTTCGTGTTTTCTTTATGTATGTATCGTGTTAGTGTACGTGACGTGTTTGGTTTCCGGTTCCGACGGAAGATCAGCGTTGCGATGGCCATGCTCAATGGCTATCACAACATAATGCTGAGTCGGACGCCTTTTCGTAGCATTTAAGTTTTCTTTCTTTCTCTTTCTTAGTTTGTATAGTTTACCTTATCCATAAGGTGTTAAGTAATTTTAAGGTTAATGCTACGAATAAAAGTATTTTCTTTCTTTCTTTCTTCTTTCTTTCTTTCTTCTTTCTTTCTTCTTTCTTTCTTCTTTCTTTCTTCTTTCTTTCTTCTTTCTTTCTTCTTTCTTTCTTCTTTCTTTCTTCTTTCTTTCTTCTTTCTTTCTTCTTTCTTTCTTCTTTCTTTCTTCTTTCTTTCTTCTTTCTTTCTTCTTTCTTTCTTCTTTCTTTCTTCTTTCTTTCTTCTTTCTTTCTTCTTTCTTTCTTCTTTGTTTCTTCTTTCTTTCTTCTTTCTTTCTTTCTTCTTTCTTTCTTCTTTCTTTCTTCTTTCTTTCTTCTTTCTTTCTAATTTCTTTCAGGCAACACAGTAAAGTGCATGTACAAACACAATTTGACTGGCCTCATAGCTCAGTTGGTAGTAACTCTGCCTTGTGGCGATCACAATAGGCCAGTTGTGGCCGCAGTGATACCACAGCCACATAAAATAAATAAAAAAAAAACTGCCTTCTACGGCCTGAATCCAGCCCTGAGATGTAGCGGCAAATCTGCGGAACGTACGGCGCCCATCGTTCGGTTCAATACGCTCGCAGTGTTTTTCAAATCGTCAAGTCGTCCTGTGCGGGAATCGAACCCGCGACCTCTAGTGCAGAAGGTTACTACCAACTGAGCTATGAGGCCTGTCAATCTTATCGCAAGCCGTTTGAACACTGCTTTACGCTACGCACCTTCCTTCGTTCCATGACCGGCTCGCTGACAGCCTGCCGGTCTAACACTTCGTACAAACTGAACTCAGAGTCGACAGAGTCTACGTCAAGCACCGCCACCCGCTCCACCGTTACTTTGATGTTGTTCATTAGCTTTTCTTTGCCTGAAAATAATGTTTATCGTCGGAAACATAGCTCTAGCTTAATGCATTAAAATGATATGGCAATAAATGTATGGAAATGGCTAAAATTAAAAACCTCTAGGGTACTTTCAGTTACCGCACAATTCTGAATTTTGGAATGCTAGGAGCTTTTGTAACAGAATTAAAGGGAATAGTCTAAAATTGAGGAATTTCGAAGTTTTTTAGGAAACAAAGTTATATTTGCGGTCAATGTCATACAATGACTACGTGAGCGACCGCAAATATAGGTTTGTCGATTCCTACACTTATAATTTTTATTTTCTGACCATGACCACTGGTGCACGACCGGGATTCGAACCCACGACCAATGATACGGAACCCTCAGGGCGCGAGTTCTCGCACTTGACCGTCTTTATTATTTTTTATAAAGAAGAATAAAGTAAGCCCCTTCGTCCATGACGCTACGCAAAAGTGACGGAACTCATTAGAAACTAGAGTTGCGGACTGATTGGAAACTTTACTACTGGAATTTCCTGAAACTCAGTCACTCAGTACACGATTTTATGTAAACAAACTTTTGAAAACAAAAATAATTAACATGACTAGTGATAATTCGAGCGATGACATGGAATTATTACTTCTCCAGTCACAAAGACGTCAGAATCACTTATAATTACTTTTTATTCGTTCATTTTTCAACAGTTTCTCGAAACCAGTCGCCTGGCGACCAGCATGTCAAGTCGCCAGGAGACTAGTTACAAACGCGTTCCTTTTGAGTAGCGCCGTGGACGAACGCGCATTGAAATACTAGTGCTATAGCAGTCAGGCTACTCATAAGTGACTACAGTTTCAGTCGCGTTCCTTTTGAGTCGCGCCGTGGACGAAGGGGCTAATTGTTCGCGCGTCGTATGTACGACCAAGCAACTGCCACCACCCTCATCTCAATGCCATAGCCCCGCTGCACACGCGGCCACCGCACTTCCGAGGTGGGTAACTCACTCAAAAAACCTGAGCTCGCGCTCTTGAACCAGACCTGATTCGCAGGACAACAGCTCAAACTTTCTTTGCCACTCAGTAGATCTATGAATCGATTCAGATTAATCAGGTATAGTGAAGCAAACAATGTTAAGGGTACTAGCCTGTTTGGAGCCGTTGAACCGCTTGGGAGCGTCGTGAACCATTTACCTGCGGTTCAATACCCTGTGATCCGATCTGGATCCGTGAATCTGACTCGAGTTACCCAGCTGTACCTGGAAGACTTGGCTTTCAGCAAAGAAGCTAGGGTAAATAGCGCCAGCTAGAGTTATAGTTTGGGATCATTTGACCGTGTGAATATGTCTGGAATATTTATTTATTTATATTTACTACTAACTGAGCTATGAGGCCAGTCAATTACCCGCTTAATTGCCTTGGTGATAGAGTTTCGTTCACTCTTCGCCGCTACTCCATTCACTGCTACCGTCGCTCCACTCACCCGCACTATCTGTCATCGCCTGGCCTTCCTATAACATAATAAAAAACATTATTATAATAATAATAGTAATTAATTTACGCTTGTTCTGTTTCCTTTTCTGTTGTTTTTTACTATATTTTTTTTATTGTTTGTTTTAGTTTTGTGTGTTCCAAATGTTGTTGTATATTTTGTATTGTAAATGTTAGTTACTTTTTTGTGCTTCGTGTTTTCTTTATGTATGTATCGTGTTAGTGTACGTGACGTGTTTGGTTTCCGGTTCCGACGGAAGATCAGCGTTGCGATGGCCATGCTCAATGGCTATCACAACATAATGCTGAGTCGGACGCCTTTTCGTAGCATTTAAGTTTTCTTTCTTTCTCTTTCTTAGTTTGTATAGTTTACCTTATCCATAAGGTGTTAAGTAATTTTAAGGTTAATGCTACGAATAAAAGTATTTTCTTTCTTTCTTTCTTCTTTCTTTCTTTCTTCTTTCTTTCTTCTTTCTTTCTTCTTTCTTTCTTCTTTCTTTCTTCTTTCTTTCTTCTTTCTTTCTTCTTTCTTTCTTCTTTCTTTCTTCTTTCTTTCTTCATTCTTTCTTCTTTCTTTCTTCTTTCTTTCTTCTTTCTTTCTTCTTTCTTTCTTCTTTCTTTCTTCTTTCTTTCTTCTTTCTTTCTTCTTTCTTTCTTCTTTGTTTCTTCTTTCTTTCTTCTTTCTTTCTTTCTTCTTTCTTTCTTCTTTCTTTCTTCTTTCTTTCTAATTTCTTTCAGGCAACACAGTAAAGTGCATGTACAAACACAATTTGACTGGCCTCATAGCTCAGTTGGTAGTAACTCTGCCTTGTGGCGATCACAATAGGCCAGTTGTGGCCGCAGTGATACCACAGCCACATAAAATAAATAAAAAAAAAACTGCCTTCTACGGCCTGAATCCAGCCCTGAGATGTAGCGGCAAATCTGCGGAACGTACGGCGCCCATCGTTCGGTTCAATACGCTCGCAGTGTTTTTCAAATCGTCAAGTCGTCCTGTGCGGGAATCGAACCCGCGACCTCTAGTGCAGAAGGTTACTACCAACTGAGCTATGAGGCCTGTCAATCTTATCGCAAGCCGTTTGAACACTGCTTTACGCTACGCACCTTCCTTCGTTCCATGACCGGCTCGCTGACAGCCTGCCGGTCTAACACTTCGTACAAACTGAACTCAGAGTCGACAGAGTCTACGTCAAGCACCGCCACCCGCTCCACCGTTACTTTGATGTTGTTCATTAGCTTTTCTTTGCCTGAAAATAATGTTTATCGTCGGAAACATAGCTCTAGCTTAATGCATTAAAATGATATGGCAATAAATGTATGGAAATGGCTAAAATTAAAAACCTCTAGGGTACTTTCAGTTACCGCACAATTCTGAATTTTGGAATGCTAGGAGCTTTTGTAACAGAATTAAAGGGAATAGTCTAAAATTGAGGAATTTCGAAGTTTTTTAGGAAACAAAGTTATATTTGCGGTCAATGTCATACAATGACTACGTGAGCGACCGCAAATATAGGTTTGTCGATTCCTACACTTATAATTTTTATTTTCTGACCATGACCACTGGTGCACGACCGGGATTCGAACCCACGACCAATGATACGGAACCCTCAGGGCGCGAGTTCTCGCACTTGACCGTCTTTATTATTTTTTATAAAGAAGAATAAAGTAAGCCCCTTCGTCCATGACGCTACGCAAAAGTGACGGAACTCATTAGAAACTAGAGTTGCGGACTGATTGGAAACTTTACTACTGGAATTTCCTGAAACTCAGTCACTCAGTACACGATTTTATGTAAACAAACTTTTGAAAACAAAAATAATTAACATGACTAGTGATAATTCGAGCGATGACATGGAATTATTACTTCTCCAGTCACAAAGACGTCAGAATCACTTATAATTACTTTTTATTCGTTCATTTTTCAACAGTTTCTCGAAACCAGTCGCCTGGCGACCAGCATGTCAAGTCGCCAGGAGACTAGTTACAAACGCGTTCCTTTTGAGTAGCGCCGTGGACGAACGCGCATTGAAATACTAGTGCTATAGCAGTCAGGCTACTCATAAGTGACTACAGTTTCAGTCGCGTTCCTTTTGAGTCGCGCCGTGGACGAAGGGGCTAATTGTTCGCGCGTCGTATGTACGACCAAGCAACTGCCACCACCCTCATCTCAATGCCATAGCCCCGCTGCACACGCGGCCACCGCACTTCCGAGGTGGGTAACTCACTCAAAAAACCTGAGCTCGCGCTCTTGAACCAGACCTGATTCGCAGGACAACAGCTCAAACTTTCTTTGCCACTCAGTAGATCTATGAATCGATTCAGATTAATCAGGTATAGTGAAGCAAACAATGTTAAGGGTACTAGCCTGTTTGGAGCCGTTGAACCGCTTGGGAGCGTCGTGAACCATTTACCTGCGGTTCAATACCCTGTGATCCGATCTGGATCCGTGAATCTGACTCGAGTTACCCAGCTGTACCTGGAAGACTTGGCTTTCAGCAAAGAAGCTAGGGTAAATAGCGCCAGCTAGAGGCCCTTACCCACAGCTCTACATAAGCCCCTTCGTCCACGGAGCGACTCAAAAGGAACGCGACTGAAACTGTAGTCACTTATGAGTAGCCTGACTGCGATAGCACTAGTATTTCAATGCGCGTCCGTCCACGGCGCTACTCAAAAGGAACGCGTTTGTAACTAGTCTCCTGGCGACTCGACATGCTGGTCGCCAGGCGACTGGTTTCGAGAAACTGTTGAAAAATGAACGAATAAAAAGTAATTATATGTGATTCTGACGTCTATGTGACTGGAGAAGTAATAATTCCATGTGATCGCTCGAATTATCACTAGTCATGTTAATTATTTTCGTTTTCAAAACTTTGTTTACATAAAATCGTGTACTGAGTGACTGAGTTTCAGGAAATTCCAGTAGCGTCGTGGACGAGTCAGAGTTTCCAATCAGTCCGCAACTGTAGTTTCTAATGAGTTCCGTCACTTTTGCGTAGCGTCATGGACGAAGGGGCTAAGAGTTGCTGATGACCCGATATATGCAGGCATTCATTCTAGTCACTACAATAATGGCTGATGATCGCTGAAAATGATTGGGTACCTGGCAGGCAGTCGCTCGGGCACGGGCAGATGGACGACACGTCGGGGCTGGTGATGCGAATGTTCGCGAACGAATGCTTGAGCACGATCCGTTCGCTGTCGCAGCCGCATTTACCGCACGAGGACTTGCGTTGTACAACCTCTTTGGTTGTGTATATTCCTATGATGGTAAAAACTACCACTGTAGGTTATACATAGTTTATTCATTTTATTATCAAAGTAACTCTCCTGATCCTGTCCCATAGCGATAATTTTATTGCTGTCAAATTCTATTACTAGGACAATTCAAAAAAGCCGTATTGGCCTAGTGGGAGGTACACCGACTTTCTATCCGAAACAAAGATTACAAACGTACAACGCCGATTCGAAGTTGTTCGTTTGACTTCGGTGCTTCGATCGCTCGATCAATTTCCTTTTCATCCCATCTATTCGAAAAGGAAGACTTGGTTTGCCTATAAGTGCACCCAAAGGTGGTGTTTTCTATATGAAACTTTTAGCGGACGGGAATACTCATTCCCGCCCGCTAAAAGTTTCATTTCCTGCTCGCTCCTCTTTCCGCAATGTTCTTTTACGCGCACTTTTTGAATTTGGAACATCTTAGTTTTCAGCAGCAAAGCAATCGAACGCAAATATTGTTTGAATAAAGACTGGCTGGTACGACGGCCCATAGACGCGCCGCCAGCTGAATAAAAAAAAGAATTAAATATGTGGCGCCTTTTATTTTCCCATAGTGGGTGATGAAAAGTAGAGTGTATCACTCGGGCGACGTATTTTGAATCCCTCGCTACTTTCAGGATTCTACTCTAGAATCCCTCACTACTCTCTGGATTCAAAATAGCGCCCTCGCCGTAAAAATATTATTTTGCTCCCAGTGTCGGCAACGCCTGCTTGAGGCCTCTGCAAGCGTTCATAGGCTTAATAAGGCTTAATAATAAGGCTGGTAACTGCTTACCAGCAGGTTGGACGTCAGCTTGTTTGCCACCTTAGTAGTACAATAAATTCATGTGATTTCAATAAATAAACAGCTTTAGCAATACCTTTACCCCCTCTAGTGAACGACAGCGGTATGTTAACACTCTTTTGTCCCGTGATTGTCTTTCTTTTCTTGCCCTGTCCCGCAATTGATGCAAACGCTCTCTTGATTGACGCTCTGAGGACAAAATAAACTCAACTCAGATCAGCTCAGCTCCACTACTGAACATAAGCCTCCCATTGATTACCAGAAACAATCATTTGTGAAAGAAGAAAGAAAGAAAATGTATTTATTTGACCCACAACGCAGTAAGTAGGTAGGTAGGTAGGAAGATACAAAGAAAAAAATATTTAAACCTAGTAATACAAAAACACAATAAGAAAACAAAAACATGTAGGCAGGTGAGGCGGTAGGTATGCGTTGTGTAGGGCAAATGGGTCCCGTCGCAGCATAAAGCTGCACCAAACATAATATGTACGGTGCGGCGCGGCGCTGGTTTTCAGACGGGGCCTAGGCGACGTGACGTGACGAACATCAATAAACATTAGTTATATTATACCTATATTATAAGTAGGTACATAGTAGATATATATTATAAAATAATAAGTAGGTAGGTATATTATTAAATAAAGAAATTTATTGCGGGCTATATAAATATATTGGTAGACTTGGTAGTACATAGTGGTGCTGAAACAGAAAAAATAATAACATTTGTGGGGATTTGCCCATACTCGCCACGCTGGGCATGCGGGTTGGCGAGCGCAGATAAAGCTCTTGTTGTTGATAGGGAACGCTGCTGCTCATCCCCTAGCTTTGTTTCCCTTAGTCGCCTCTTACGACATCCACGGGTAGAAATGGAGGGGCCTATTCTTCAGCTCATCTCAGATCAAGTCAACTACAATTCAATAGGCACTAATCTATTCATTTAAATCGCAGCGATCATTTTGAAACGTCCTAAATCGAGTTGAATTTACGCCTGCTCTGCGCGACCAAGCCTAGAAGATTCAGGCAAGGAACCACGGTAGAGCGTGAGCGAAGCCTCGGGCAGCCACTTTATTCGATAAATGTGGTGTCAAATAGGTAGCAGACGAGTTAGATATATATGAGATACTGTAGTGTTTAGATAGATAGATAGATAGAAAATTCTTTATTGCACATAAAAATAGTACAAAGGCAAACTTAATGCTAAAAAGCATTATCTTCCAGATAACCTTTGTGTTTGTGGACAGAAGATGTGAAGGTAGTGCACAGGAGAGGGAACAATTGAGATCATAAAAACGAAAATAAAAGGAGTTATGATGCTAATTACTTACTAAAACTTTGAGAGAAATAGGATTTTTATTATTGACTACGAAGACCTCGTTGGCATAGCGGGCCAGTGCCCGTCTGAGACGCACGGGTTCGATGCCTGCTGAGAGACAAATGTTTGCATGATCTGCAAATATTTGTTCCGGGTCTTGGTGTCGTGGTATCATAGTGCCCGTAGTTTCTGATACCGACGACACAGAAAATCCTATTGTGGTGATATTTAATTCTAAATTATTCGTTTTCTGAACGCGACCGACGTCAGCGTAAGAGATCTTCCTACTCGTTTGGAGTAAGAGATCTTTTTTTTTTTTTTTTCTTTAATCTTTAATTCTTTATTGTACACAGAAAACATACAGATATAAAACATAAAAATACAGGCATGTACAAAGGCGAGCTTAACCCTACAAAGAGTTTTCTTCCAGCAAACCTTTGAGGCTAGAGAGAGCTGATAAAAGTAGTGGGTACATGTGCACAACAATGAAAAGGGAAATATACAAATAAAAGATATTGTTTACAAAATAAATAAATAAATAAAAGAAACCAAAACATGCAATACTATAAAATACATATATTATTTTAAATATACTTAAAAAATAAATACATACAGAACATGAGGAGGCAAACAGGCTTACGGCCCACCTGATGGTAAGCGGTTACCGTCGCCTATTGACATCTGCAACACCTGGAGCATTGCTAATGCGTTGCCTGCCCTGCAGAAATCTTTTTGTATTTTTCCTACCTGATGCCTTTCTTCTGGTCCTCGGGTGGAGAGAGTAGTGCACAGTAGCACTTGTCGCTCGGCCCCGAGCCTTCCGTCAGCTTCTGCAGAGATTCTTCGTCGATTCTCTTAATTTGAGCGTAGTTCATCTCTTGTTAACTCACATTTGAAAATTGGCGCTAGTTTTAAGAAATCTCTTTTTGAAGCGTCGTTTTTGTCTCATTAAACGATGGACGTAGACATTTGAGCGGATTTGGCGGAGATATTTGAGAGAAAGCCTTTAGGACCGTTAAGTTTTAATCTCTTTTATGAGCGTTTGCTCTTTTTTGAACGCTAGTCTCTTTTATGAACGTGATTTTTTTAAGTTTGGAATATTATAGAGGCAAAATCATCAGAGCTTATCCGTATATTTTAAGAGCTTATACATTTGATATAATCTATTAGCGCCCTGTAGAAGACGTACAAATTTCATTTCAAGAATTTGCTCCTTAAGCTTAGCTCTTTGATTACAATTCGCTTTTCCGGTTGATGACGTTGTGTATAATAAAAATAAACGGTATAAAAATAAAATAACATTTAGTAAAATCTCAGAAAACTATTTCTCTGTATAATATTAGAAGCGTTATATAGGTATAGATCCAAATCTCCATTGTTATATGTAAGAATACTGATATTAGGTATTTATATTAAGTAAGTTTATTTTTAGTATTTTTTTTTCAGGATCTGTTTGCCTGTATATTTATTAACACGTATTTTATTTAGTATTATTCCTTTTGTATTGGATTAAATATTTAACTATAAATTTGCAGACTGGCATTTTATATTTCGGTAAATCTGAAAAAAAAAACTTTAATACTGGTAGCAAAGACTATAATACACTACGTGTAATAACCGGTAGTAATATGTATGTAGGTCTTAATCTTAGTAGGTACGTAGGTAGATAGTACGAAATATCTGTAATTTAAACTTACACATATGGCTAAAAACCTGGAATTATTATAAAACTCAACTGTTGTACAGTAGGTACGAAAATAATGTACCTATATCTGTTGAATTCTCATTCAACGAAGGTATGAATTCTTTAGTTGGTACTATGTGTAGCAATATGCGTAGCAGCGCGTAGCACTATTGTAGCGGTGTGTAGCAACTTGAGTAGCAGTGCGTAGTACCATGTAACAGTTTGTAGCAATTTGCGTAGCAGTGCGTAGTACTATTGTAGCAGTATGTAGCAACTGGCGTAGTAGCGTGTAGCACTATTGTTTATACTTTCGTAGCACTGGCTAGTACTTTTTTAGCAGCTTGCGTAGCAGCGCGTTGTACAAATACAAAATACAAATATTTTAATAATATGTAATTCCATAGTTACAAGTACCTATTTATTATGAAGTGATGGATTTATTTGATGGAATGTGTGAAATCAATTCTAATGTAATTTTGTTTAGTAAACTGGTTTATTTAGTACCTGTTAAAGAATTATATTAAGCTTGACTGTGATTTCGGAATTTTGGTAAATATTTTGACAATTTCTAAGGATCTGAAGCCAAAGCCAATCTAAAGTTTGATATTGATTACATTTGGTCACTGTGGTCATGATTTTTTGACATTAGAAAGTTGTTTTCGTTAGCAGCCGACCTCCTTATGAGTTATGGACGAACCTTCTAGAACCCCAATAGTTGGCGCCTTATTGGTAAAGAAAATGTTGAAATGCAGGCTTTTCTCTAAATGCCTGGGACGTATTGCCTGCTACTCGCTACAAGATGGCGCTCTACGTGCTATACAGTTTTTCAAAATATCTTTTGAATTTTCTATGTCAACGTCAATGAAGATCAATGTTTGCTATCAACGTCAATGAGGGTAAAGCAAACAAATTAAAAATGGTCTTCTAATAACAGCTACAGTATTATTTGCAATGCTTTCAAATTTCATAGCATTATAATGGTGCATTGTGTGAATTTTTGTGTGCAAGTAGATTGAGATGAAGATAGATCTAGGTTTAGGCTTCGTCACCTATTTATTAGTTTTGAGTATTTTTGATTGAATTAATTCATATTTGTAAGTGTAATTGTTCAAGCTGGCGTCAAGGAGAATCCTCTACGTGGGTTTCCACACATTTTCTCCTACGATATCGTATCGAGCAAGCTCTAATAGGTTAGGATAAAAACTTTTGTGATTTGTGTACATATGTGCTAACAATATGTTCAGAGTCCTTGACTCTCTTTAAAATCTACACTAGTTCTGAATTATACTGTATATAAACCTTAGTCTCATACATTTTTGTCTTATCAATTCTTCTTATCAATAAGGTAAGTGAAATATTAAATTGTAATTTAGTGAAACATACTACTGGAAACACGTAAGACAAGAGAGTGGAAAAGGGTAAATATGTTGTGCCGACCCCAGATAATGTGGGACAAGGGCAGGAAGACGATGATGACTGCTGTACACACATAAAGTGTATGGTTTGAATGTGGATGGATATAAGATTACAGGAAGGCCAAAGAAAAGATAATAACACCACAGTCACATACATAGTCCTGACCCCACACTAGGATTCCCTATGTCGTGGGTATCAGAAACTACGAGTACCATGGTACCACTACACCCAGACCCAGAACCAATACTGCAGATCATGCAAATATTTGTTCCGCAGTGGGAATCACCCTATTTGATGAAACATTAAAATTATAGGCACAAATAATCATATTCACGTTTTGACAGTTAGGGTACAGTTAGTTGTGTGGAGGTTGTGTGGTCATGGTGTGGAGAGTTATGAGTGTGGTCATGGTGTGGAGAGTCATGAGTGTGGTCATGAGTGTTGTCATGGTGTGGGGTGTCATGAGTCTCTATGTCATACACAATCGCCCTACGTTCATTGTGAAATCTGCGGTGAGTACTGTCAATATGTGAATCGAATCATCAGTTGTCAGAGCTATTATTAAAATAGGGGACTCTGCTGCCCGTCCCGTTGCTTTTTTTCTCTTACGACATCCGCGGGTAGGAGATATGGAGGAGCCTATTCTTCAGCCAGGTCCAACACGGCCACTTAAACATTAATAACATATATTTCACATTGCAGCTACCACAGTAAGCGGCCATACAGTATGTCGACTCAGTATTCACCGCGGCACCCTCCCGCTGCCCCAACCCGGGGGGGACCAGGGCCGGGCAGCCCGGCAGCTACTGGTAATGTCAGGAAGCGATATGATGATATTCTCAAATCGCAAGAGGACAAACGAGAATACAGGTATGTTTATGCAATGAAAAGGATGAATAGTTAGTTTCGCATTTATATTATTGGTGTGATGTTACATGATGATTAGTGTGATAGTGTATAAAGTGAGACAGTGTGAAGTGTGATAGTGTGATGATGTGATGTTTTACTTATCTGTTTACTTGTTTCGGAAGGCTGGTCCTTTAAAATCTTTACACTATTGTGTGAAATGTGATAGTATGAAGATAAGATTTGTGTTATTATATATTGCATTATTTCAGAGGGCTGGTCCTTTCAAATCGGATGAAGGTGCTTCTTGTCAGTGACTCCACCACAGACAAGTCAGCCGCGGCTATAGACGTCAATGTAGGTTAGTATCCAAAATAGTTTAAATTAAAAAATAAAATAAAATAGCCTTTATTTCTACTACCTACAATGAGTTTTACAGATTTGAAACAATTTCCGGTTTATACATTAGTTTCCATTTACAAATATATTTCTGCGTGCAAAATACCATAATTAGTTACTAGTAGTAGTCACCTTCCGACAAAGAAGTGGACCAGACTGGATGAGACAGGCGATATTATCGAAATTTATGGAAAGGTATGGGGGAGGCCTACGCCAGAGAGGCGACTACAACTAGTTTAAATTAGTCATATGCAAATTTAGACCCATTTTATACCTATAACACCTACTTATCTCGTAGTCTCTGGCCAGCGGTTCTTGTGCCGTATTTATTCGGACAACTATGTATTACTTTGGTATTGCTCTCGGTTCTTCACAAAAAGCTTTGCTGGCATTTTTTTTTAACAAACTAAATAAAATTGAATATTGACTAAATAAAAAAATTAACAGTTAAAAAAGTATCAGTGTGTTTTTCGACTACAGTTGAATGTCAGCTAAAGATTTTTAAATTTGCCGCCTAGTGACAATTACCGCATTCAATAGTCTATTAATAAAAAATGAGGGGTTTTTGACTACAATTGAGTGTGGGTAGCTAAATATTTTTTTCAATTTGCCTCCTTGTGGCAAGGACCTCTGGCCAGATTCTATTAATAAAAAATAAATAAATAAATATAAATATTCCGGACATATTCACACGGTCAACTGATCCCAAACTAGGCATAGCCTGTAGTATGGGTACCAGAGACTGATATACATAATAGATATATATTTAACACCCAGACACAGAACAAACATCTGTGTTAGTCACAAATGTTTGTCCAGTGCGGGAATCGAACCCGCGACCTCTAGCGCAGAAGGCAGAGTTACTACCAACTGAGCTATGAGGCTAGTCAAAATGATAGTATAAAGTTTTTTAAATATTCCGTTTTCGGGCAACAACAGCTAGCCTCACTCTGCCACATAGCTTTATTCAATCTTCGTTCTTAATATTTTCAGGGTATCTGAGTGATCCTGATGAGCTGCCGGGGCTGGCGCATTTCTGCGAACACATGTTGTTCTTGGGAACTAAGAAATATCCAGAGGTATATTCTGCTATCCTACTAATATTGTGTATGAAAGGCGCACTTTAATCCTTTCACCCCACTGATTCTTTCAACGACGGTCATGGGCCCTTATCAGGGCCACCTTACCTCAACCTGGTCACAACACCTAATGCAAGATGACCAAGAAAAAATGGGTGACAAGACAGAAAGGACTATAATATTGTAAATGTGTAAGTTTGTGGTTCAATCACGCCGTAACGGCACAGCCGATTTCGATGAAACTTGGAATAGATGGAGTTATTTTCCAAGAATAGCGTATAGGCAACTTTTTGTCTAGCTACGTACCACGCCAGCGAAGCCCCGCAAGCTAGTACTACACACTACATTTTTCCGTCTACCTACCTACAATTTTTTTTTTTTTATACTACTGAGGTGGCAAACAGGCATACGGCCCACCTGTTGGTAAGCGGTTACCGTAGCCTATGAGCGCTTGCAATACCAGAGGCATCACGCACGCGTTGCCGACCCCGAACCCCCCTCCCCCTAAAGAGCTCTGGCAACCTTACTCATCGCAGGAACACAAAACTATTTGAAAACAAATAATGTCATTTGGCTGCGATCTTCTGTAAGGTGGAGGTACCTCTCCAGGTGGGCTGCTCCAATTCAGAACGAGAAAATCTCGCTGTGCCTCCTCTAAAAACATACCTATAACTTTGTTGTGAAAACTAGATGAGTGAATAAATGTCCTTTTTTATTTTATTTATTTTAATAAGTTTCTAGCATGGAACCCTCAGGGCGTGTATAATCACACTTGACCGTTGCTTTTTCACAGGAAAATGAGTACAACAAGTTTCTATCAGAGCATGGCGGCTCCTCGAACGCGTCCACTTCTTCAGACCACACCAACTACTACTTCGACGTGCTGCCGCAGCACCTGGGGCGGGCGTTGGACATGTGAGTTATTAACTACCTATATTTATTACTAGCTTCCGCCCTTTGATTGTGTCGTACACAGAAAAATAAAAATATACAAAAGAGACGTTTCATCAATCAATGGAGCCTGGGCCTGCACTGTGTACACTACTCTAAAATATGGCTAAGCAATAAAGTAAACGTATTAAATTGGTTATTTTATTTAAATTGACTTCGTTCTAAGGTACATTAAGATTTTCTTCGACAAAGAGAGCAACACACAGCGCTACAAAATATGGCGGATGGCCGTACGTGAAATGTCATTTTGACAACCTACATTTATCTGACAAAACAAAAACATCAAATCAAACAACATGCCATGAAAAATATGTCAATGTCATGTCAAACGCCAATTATAAACCAACATGGCGGCCTTCAAATAGTGTTCACATAGTAAAAAACTTACCAGAAGAACTATTCTTGTACCATCGCATTTGTCTTCAAATTAATGAAATTGTATTTTTCTTGTAATCTCCTATTTTTTCCTAATTTTTCTATGTAGTGTACATGGACCAGGCCCAGAATGAAATGGCTCCTTTCTTCTTCTTCTTCTGGAGTCAAAGACTCCTTCAAACTCTACTCAAATTCAAAATACAAATACTGGTATTTGCGGTAAAAAAAATCGCAATACTCAATTATTTTTAGATTATTTCCGGTTCTTAACATGAAATGTTTTTGATCTTTTATCATCCTACCTAATATTATAAATGCGAAAGTTTGTGAGCATGTTTGTTATTCAATCAAGCCATAACGGCTCAACCGATTTCGGTGAAACTTGGAATATAGATAGATAGATAGATAGATAGAAAATTCTTTATTGCACATAAAAATAGCACAAAGGCGAACTTAATGCTAAAAAGCATTATCTTCCAGATAACCTTTGTGTTTGTGGACAGAAGATGTGAAGGTAGTGCACAGGAGAGGGAACAATTGAGATCATAAAAACGAAAATAAAAGGAGTTATGATGCTAATTACTTACTAAAACTTTGAGAGAAATAGGATTTTTAATACATACTAGTTTAAAAATAAATAAGTTCAATACATAAATATATAGATACCATAATAAATACATATCCATACCAATAAAATAGTGTAAATAAGAAAACAAATGCTCATTTTTGTATCATTTTATCAAGGAGATGATTATAGATTCTGGACCTGAAAACCTCCACCGACGTGGATATATTTAAAGTTCTTTAACTAGAATAGCATATAGGTTCCTTTTTATGTAGGTACCACAGAAGCTATGCCGCGGGCGGAAGCTATGTAGTTAAAAAGATGATAATAGTACCAAAGCAGCTGATTTTACAGGTTTTTTAATTAAAAATGTTATGTTTTGGGGGATCTAATACACCCCGTATCTATTGGAAGGAAGGGTTATAAATTTATGGAGTACTAGCTGGTGCCCGCGACTTCGTCTGCGCAGGATTAGTATAGAAAGAAGAAAGAAAGAAAATACATTTATTTTGGACACACAAGCACAGCACAAACTAATAAAATAAAAAATAAAGACACAAGGTACAGGTTACAATACAAAAGGTAGGGAGGAAACAAAACAAAAGTAGGTAGGAAGTAACAAAACTAGGGTATTCATTAGTCCGTACCAATGCATGCGTGAGCCAAAAAAGGTTCCATCTCAGCATTGATGCCGCACACGAAGTGTAGCGGCGCTGGTTTTCAGATGGAACCCTTTACGGCGGCAGTATATATACTTACTTGACACTTATTTTCATTTTTTGGACAATTCACACAATATCTTAATCAATTTTTAGCATATGTGTTATTCTGATGTATAAGCTATATTATTTTGAAGTTTCATTAAAATCCATTCAGTAGTTTTTACGTGAAAGAGTAACAAACATCCCTCCATACAAACTTTCGCGATTATAATATTAGTAGGATTATGAAAGCCTCTCATAGGCCTAAAGGGTGCGAACGGCAAGTGGCGCTATAGAGGATACAATATAGGCTATGCCTAGTTTGGGATCAGTTGACCGTGTGTCCGGAATATTGATTTATTTATCATATTATATATTCATATTCATATATTGCCAACATGTACATGGATACGGCTTAGGTGTAAGGGTAGCTTAAGTAAGTACATGTACCCTGTAGGGCGCTGCAAATGTCTTGTTTTACATACATTTAGATAATAATAATAATTGGTAACTTATTCATTAAATGTCAAATAACAGTGTAGTGTAGGCAGTCAAAAATAGCATTGGTTAAAAACGATTCAGGTTAAGCTAGGTATCTATTTATGATGTCGTCAGTCGTTTATTTATTATAAAAGCTATCAGATAGGAATTCTTCCACCGAGTAATAGCATTTATTTACAATACAATACAATACAATAACTTTATTTCAGGCAACAATAGAATAAAAAACAGATGGAATTTTTCTTATACTACGGCCCATATAGATATATACCTTAAAGACTAACATACATAATAATAAACACAATTAATTAATTGCCACGTAGAAACTGCGACGTGGGACGCGAATTGTCATTGGCAGTAGGTATCCGCTTGCGGAAGCGACGGAACACAACACCCTTCGGCCAGAGATCTTCTTTTAGGTAGGTCGAAAGATGTTCGGTCGGTACCCTCACCACAAAGGAGTTGAAACTGACTCTGTGGCGGGACTCCAACCGCTCGACCCTCAAGCTGATCTTGGTCTTCACGCGCAAGTACTCCGCCACATCCTCCGACTTGACGGTGTAATGCACGCGAGACACGTAGAGCTGCGTCGTCGGCACCTCAGAACGCAGCAGAAGATTCTGGCTTTGCGGTGCAGTACCGCACTTGTTCTGACAGGTGGGCTTCTTCTTCTTCTTCTTTTCTACTTTGATGAAGCCCTCCTTGTCTACTTGCACCTTGGGTGAAGGCGCAATTCTGCGAACTGGTTCGCATAAGCCTCCACTAGATTTCTGCAGCGCGGCAGGACGGCTCGCCGCTGCAATTATTTAAGAGTAGATTTTTTAATTTGTTATGGAATACGGAGTCTTTTAGCTCTTTTTGAATAATGTCAGGAATTTTATTGTAGATATTTATTGACCTAAATTCAGGACTTTTGTCGAGTATTTTTAGTTTTGAAAAAGGTAGTATTAACTGGTCCTTATTGCGTCTATTGTAGTTACTATTGTTTTCTTGTTTGGAGACAAAGAAATGTCTGTATTTTCTTACGAAGAGGCACATTTGTAATATGTAAATACAGGGTAATGTTAGAAGATTTTTTTCCTTGAAATGTGGCTTACAGCTTTGTCTTTGCACAGCTCCGTTTATTTATAATAATCTAGCTGAGTCTCTAAGAGAGCTGCCTTGTTGTTTGTTTCAGAAAAAGCTGAGATCATTATTGAATAGTAAATGCTATTATTCTTTGGATGAATTTATGACTGACAAATAAACTATTATTATTATTATTACTTCTTAAATTAATCAATTTATTTTTCTATTCTTATATTATTATTATTTTTTCTGTCTGACATGAATTATTCAATTTTAAATTAAGATGTTTCGAATTGTTGTCTTTTTTATTTTTTTGCATGTTTAGTTATAATATCTAATTTTGATTTAATTTATATTGTTATTTAAAAATTGCACGCCTGAACAGGCAGAATACATTGCGACCTTTATAAAATGTATAACATCTATTAAACATGTATTTCAGGCAATAAAAAGTATGATTTATGATTTATGATTCTTTGTCCAATATTTACTAGTATTCTAATAAGTTTTTTCTGTTTTCATAAATAACTGTTAAATGTATTATTGCCTTCAGCTTCGCCCAGTTCTTCATAGACCCTCTGTTCACGGAGTCAGCGACGAGCCGAGAGCTGAGCGCCGTCAACTCGGAGCACGAGAAGAACATGTCCTCGGACACCTGGAGGCTGGACCAGCTCAACAAAAGCACCGCTGACCCCAAGCACCCTTACCATAAATTTGGCACCGGTGAGAATTTATCCTAACTAAACCTAATTGCAGAAAGATTCATAGCGGTTTCATATAGTTAGTATATAAGCTTTAAAGAAATTAATTCTAAAGAAGACATTTCGTGGCCTACAATAATAATGAAATGAAATGAAATGAAATAAAGGAGCCATTTCATTCTGGGCCTGGTCCATGTACACTACATATAAAAATTAGGAAAAAGTAGGAGATTACAAGAAAAATACAATTTCATTAATTTGAAGACAAATGCGAAGGTACAAAAATAGTTCTTCTGGTAAGTTTTTTACTATGTGAACACTATTTGAAGGCCGCCATGTTGGTTTATAATTGGCGATTCACATGACATTGACATATTTTTCATTCATGTTGTTTGATTTGATTTGTTTTGTCAGATACATGTAGGTTGTCAAAATGACATTCCACGCACGTCCATCCGCCATATTTTTGTAGTCCTGTGTGTTGCTCTCTTTGTCGAAGAAAATCTTAATGTACCTTAGAACGAAGTCAATTTAAATAAAATAACCAATTAAATACGTTTACTTTATTGGTTAGCCATATTTGAGAGTAGTGTACACAGTGCAGGCCCAGGCTCCATATATTGATGAAACGTCTCTTTTATTTTGACAAACACAGACAGAAGACACAAAAAACAATAGAATAAAGGTTAACGATAGGGAGATAGGTAGACTTAACACAGATAACATACAGTACAAACAACAACACATAAGTAGGTATCTATGTCATTTACAATATATATAATATAATTAGTCTCCCATGCGTGTGAGCCAAAACAGGCATGGTCTCAGCATAATGCCGCTACACATTAGGATAACATGCAGCGGCGCTGGTTTTCAGACCAAACCTAACGAATATTAAATATAATAATGAATATAAAAATCGTTTTGGAATGTATGAACAAAGCTATGTCATATGACATCGCATCGTAGCAACCCCTTGGCCGATTTACCTCATATTCTTACCAGCAAATCTACATAGTACAACCTGTTGACCTACTAAATACAATGCAGATCGGATTGACCGTTCGAAAGTTATGCCCTAACAAATAAACATACAACGCCGTTTCGTTCAAGTTTTTAGAGAGATTTTTTATTTATTTAACTAAGGTGGCAAACATTCACACGGCCCATTAGTGGTAAGGGGTTACCGCAGTAGCCTACGAACGCTTGCAATACCAGAGGCATCACACACGCGTTGCCGACCCCGAACACCCCTCCCTAAAGAGCTCTGGCAACCTTACCGCAGGAACACAACACTATTTGAAACAAATAATGTTATTTGGCTGCGATCTTCTTTAAGGCGGAGGTACCACCTTAGGCGGACTGCTACAATTTAGAGCGAGAGAATCTGGCTGTGCCCTACCTCCTCTTGAATCTTCGCTCGCTCGATCCAGAAAAGCTTATAATTATGTGTAATATATTTACAGGAAGCAGAGAAACGCTAGACACTATCCCCAAGGCGAAGGGGATAGATGTCCGGAAGGAGCTACTGAAGTTTCACAACGAATGGTATTCATCCAACATAATGACGCTTGTCGTATTGGGAAAAGGTACGCAATAACACGCACACACACAACCACACACCCCCCCACCCCCCCCCCACACACACACACACAATCTTATGGGTGATACAAAAAAAACCACACGCATATGCTTTCACACAAATACAACACACAATATGTCTTTTTGGTGAAACGAAACAAATGCACACACGGCCACACAAATGTGCTATGTGCATTTTTTAACAACATTACGACACGCACACGTCTCAGACGTTCACACAGACGAGTCTTTCTCTCTCTCTCTAATAAAAATAAATCTCTAAATTGATAAATCTAGACAATTTATAAAAGTATGTCCGTCTCTTTCTTTTTTTTCCTATTAGAAAAGGACAGGGCAAGAGTTATGGTGCTGTAGCGTAGTATTTTTATTGTTTTAGTGATACCTTATTTTAATTTATGAGCTAGCAACACCTGTATTAATGCAAATAAATCATTAATTCATTCATTACCTATTATCTTGTTTAGAAATCGTTTTGTTCAACAGAATCCCTGGACGAGCTTGAAGATATGGTCGTCCCCCTATTCTCGGCAGTGGAAGACGGGGGCGTCACCGCCCCCTCGTGGCCAGAGCCCCCCTTCCCCCCCGAGCTGCGTCGCAAAAGGGCTTACACCGCACCGGTCAAAGATCTACGATCCCTATCGATCGACTTCCCTATCCCGGATACAAGGAAGCATTATAAAAGTGGAGTAAGTGTTTATTATTCCAAATTATTAGTAAATAACCTATCTCTAGCCTCAAAGGTTTGCTGGAAGAAAACCCTTTTTAGGGTTAAGCTCGCCTTTGTACATGTCCTTTCATTTAGTTTGTTTTTTGTGTATATAAAACGAATAAATAAGACAAAATATCCTATCATTTTGGTAAAATTGTATTGTATTCGGTGAAACAAGTAGAAGAACCATGGTCACCGACTTTCCGAATAAGTTGAAGTGGCAGTGGGCAAGCCGTATAGCTCGCAGAACCGATAACCGTTGGGGAGTGAAGGTTGGCGACCTGGCGACCACGAACCGGGCGACGCAGTGTAAGAAGGCCGCCCACCCGATGGACCGATGAAATTGTGAAGGTTGCGGGAAGCCGGTGTATGGAAAAGGCTCAAGACCGTTTGTCGTAGAACTCTTTGGGGGAGGCCTATGTCCAGCCGTGGACTTCTTCAGGCTGATGATGATGATGAGGTTTGATGAAGCCCAAAAAACACCACCGAGATTACACACCAAAAATCAAAAAAACAAAATAAAACGGCAGAGCTATGCTCCCCATTCATTCATTGAATGAATGAATGAATGGCTTTATTTGCATTGACTAAAACGACCCCCATACGCGTCGTACTTAACAGAATTGACGCCAACCTGTCATTTTATTGTCACAGCCAGGCCACTACTTGTCGCACCTGCTAGGCCACGAAGGCCCCGGCAGCTTGCTGTCAGCTTTGAAGGCCAAAGGATGGTGCAATAGGTGAGTTTTTTAAATAAAACTTTTTAAAACAAGCTTTGATCCAAGGTGTGGTGGTAGTGGTTGTCTTACGTGTTTGGGTGAGGTCTGTTGCAGCACAATTAAACACGGGGATAGGTTCCACTCACTTTAGTTTAGTATTTACAGTACAGACAAAGTTTTGGATGAACACACAGCATACGTTCAATGATATTAGAAATACAGGAATTGTTCGATTCCAGCTGTTGAATTGAGAACTCGAGACGACGGTGCGCCGCTAGCCTAGCGGCAGGAAGCCTTTGCGCGTTGAGCTGGACGGACGTTCCGTTCTATCTTCGTTTTGACCGTGTCGAATCCTCATCGTTAGACGTTCTAACAACTATTTAGTGCTTGTGGTATCACTGCAGTGTAGTGTGGAACTTCCAAGACCTTTTGAACCTAATTTAGCCGTGCTAGCCCTACGAATCTATTTGGACTTTCTGAGGAGTGCTGTACACACCTGGAGCTGGTCTTCTGCCCCCTGGAAGTCGTATAGAGGTAGGTGGTGTTCAATTTGCCTTCTTGGAGACTGCAGGATCGGACTTTTCCACCCACAAATACTTTACATAAATCATCATTCAGAATCACAAAATCTGCCAGTATAATTTAATTAAAAAAGATTGTATAAACTGCACAGGAATACAGATAGTACAGCAATAGCGTTAGATTTAAATAAGTAATTTGTTGAGATACAAGCCACGATGTGTTTCACGAGTTGATAGGGACCGTCTGTCAGACAGTCCCTATCATCTATTATTATTATTTTCATTATGTGGCAATATGGTGTGGCCATAACTGGCATATTTAAAGAAATCTAAAGTTGTCTAGGGACTATTGATGACAATTCTGTCTTCATAGCTCAGTTGGTAGTAACTCTGCCTTCTGCCGCTAGAGGTTGCGGGTTCGATCCCCGCACTGGACAAACATTTGTGACTAACACAGATGTTTGTTCTGTGTCTGGGTGTTAAATATATATCTATTATGTATGTCAGTCTCTGGTACCCATAGTACAGGCTATGCCTAGTTTGGATCAGTTGACCGTGTGTGATATGTCCGGAATATTTTTGTTTTTTTATTTTATTTTTCATAGTATTATTATCATCTGGAAAATATGAAGTGACCATACTTTATTTATAGTTTAGTTGGAGGAACCAGAATTGGAGCACGCGGCTTCGGCTTCTTCGGAGTGCAGGTGGACCTCACTGAAGATGGAGTGGAACATGTCGACGATATCATTGCATTGGTGTTCCAGGTTAGTTTAGATCTTGTTATGTTGTTGCTTGTCGGAGGAGGTAGGGCACAGCGAGATTTTCTCGTTCTGAATTGGAGCAGCCCGCCTGGAGAGGTACCTCCGCCTTACAGAAGATCGCAGCCAAATAGCATTATTTGTTTCAAATAGTGTTGTGTTCCTGCGGTGAGTAAGGTTGCCAGAGCTCTTTAGGGGTGGAGGGGTTCGGGGTCGGCAACGCGTGCGTGATGCCTCTGGTATTGCAATCGCTCATAGGCTACGGTAACCACCAGCCAGCCACCTCAGAAGTATAAAAAAAAAAAAAAAAAAAAATATGTACTAGCGATTGCCCGCGGCTTCGCTTAAACCTGGATGAAAAGTGCCATGTTCTTCCTCAGGGCGTAAGCTATCGCCTTACCTAAATTTATTAAAATCAGATCAACCATCATCGTGAAAAGGTTACAGACAAAGAGACAAGACTTTCTCATCATCAATATACATCAAACTCTCACGATACTTACTGAATGACTGACTGACTGACATTCAAAGCACAGCCTTAACCAGAAGTACTAGCAATATTAAATTTGGAGGGTAGATCCCTGTTGTAGTTAAGGGGTGCACAAAGAAAGGTATTTTCGAAACTCAACCCCGAAGGGGGTGCTGTGGGGGTTGAACCAAGAAGTCTCGGGGTTTTCCACTAGTTATAAATGAGACTGGTATTGTTTATTTCAGTATATAAGCATGCTACGCGAGCAAGGCGCCCAGCGCTGGGTGTGGGAAGAGCAGAGGGATCTGATGGCGATGGAATTCCGATTCAAGGATGTACAGGAGCCGAGGAGTTTGGTGGTCTCCCACGTTCATATACTGCAGGTATGCTTAAAATATACAAGGTATGTAATTCATAATACCATCCCAAAAGGGGATTATTCTATCAACGAAAAGAAATAATTTTAAGAATTCATCATCATCATTTCAGCCGTACGACGTCCACTGCTGAACATGGCCTCCCCCACAGACAGAGCGAATTCCTATCATGTGGGGGGATTTGCCCATACTCACCACGCTGGGCATGCGGGTTGGCGAGCGCAGTTAGAGCTATCGTTGTTAATATGAGGGACGCTGCTGCCCATCCCCTAGCTTTTTTCCCTTAGTCGCCTCTTACGACATCCGCGGATAGGTAGGTATGGAGGGGCCTATTATTTAGCCGGGGCCACCACGGCAAAGAATTAAATGGAAAATAAATAAATATTGGTATATTTTTTCTGAATTTGTACCCCATTTTTTATAAATTTACAGATTTTGATATTTTTTTATAAGTAATTAATAAACATACCTGAAGTTCAATACCAAGATTATTACGTAAACAACTGATTTGTCACCAAAACAGCAGATTATAGCTTTATAAATTTATTCAATGAAAAATTTTGAATTTCCTTTTTCTTTTTTGAAGTAGTAAAACAAACTTTTTAGCCAAATGGGCGAAGAATAAGCCTCTTTTAGGGTAGAATACATATTATGAATCACCATATATGGTCATTAAATAAATACCAAAACAAGAGCAGGAAGTTTTTATGGAGTTACAGCATGGTTTACCCTACTAAAATTCTTGTAGTTATAAAACTAGTTTTTGGTTTTGTCTGATTTTCCAAGAAAACTACAGTTTTATTTTGAAATTCTGTAATTCCCGTAAACCCGGGAACTGTACTTCCCCTGGACACTTAAATTGGTTCCAAATCGGTTCGTATTTTTTGTATCTATTTATAATAAAATATTTGTAACAGGAGTTCCCGATGGAAGATGTGCTGAGTGCCTACTACGTCATAACGGAATGGCGGCCGGAACTGATAGACGAGCTATTGTCTATGCTCACGCCTGAAAACGTACGCGTTGGTGTTGTGGCCAAGTAAGTACTCTCCGCTCTGCTCTACCCCACTCTACTTTACCCCAATCTGCTCTTGTCCACTTCGCTCTATTACACTCTACTCTGTATGTAAACCTTTTCTTACAACCGTGGAGGGAGGGCCTGTTGACCTGTAACACAGGTTTTTAAAAGAACCTACTTCAGGCACCTACCCCATCACGAAACAGGTTTTTTTTTTATTTTTTATTTTATACGGAGGCAAACAGGCTTATGGCCCTCCTGATGGTAAGTGGTTACCGTCGCCTATTGACATTAGCAACACCTGGAGCATTGCTAATGCGTTGCCTGCCGAACCCCTCCCCCCCCTAAAGAGCTCTGGCAACCTTACTCACCGCAGGAACACAACACTATTTGAAACAAATAATGTTATTTGGCTGCGATCTTCTGTAAGGCGGAGGGAGAATAGATTACGAACTTTGTATACAATGTTATATCTAAGAAACCTAATTGTGAAGGGAAAAAAATCTGTTTTATTTATTATTACTCTGCTCACCTCGACTCCGCTCTACTCTGCCCTACTCCACTCTGCTCTTCTCAACTTCACTATACTCTGCACTATTCCGCTCCGCTCTATTCTGCACTGCTGCACTCCGCTTAGTTAGTGGGCTCACGCATCGGCTTGTACAGCCATCAGAGAAAGTGTTTAACCCGATCCATCTCAGACACTGCTTGAATCGTCTGCAACAGACGTAGAGGCCAATGATGATATCCGATAGTATCCAATAAAAAGATGGCAAAACTTCTTGCATCATTAATTTTTTTACTAATTTTTAAGTCAGGCGATTTAAATTAATAAATATTTTTCAGACATTTCGAAGATAAATGCACTCAAGTAGAGCCGTGGTACGGAACTAAGTATCTGCAGGAGGACATCGCTCCATCAAAAATCAAAGTACGCAATCTTTTATAATAGCCACTAGCTTGTGCCCACGACTTCGCTCGTGTCAAAGTCAAAGTCAAAAGGCATTTATTTCAATAAAATCACTAGGATCACTTTGTTGATAGTAGCTAGATAAAATGTCGCCTATATGCTATTCTCAGTTTAAAGAATCTTTATTTCTCACTAGCTTACGCCTGCGGCTTCGCTCGCGTGGTACCTTGATAAAAAGTAGCTTATATTCTATTGTAGGTAAAGAACTCTATGTTTCAAGATTCATCGAAATTGGTTGAGCCGTTACGGCGTGATTGAACAAAAATCATCCAAACATCCAAAATTCTTCACAAACTTTCGAATTTAATTTTATAATATTAACGATAGTTATATTAATAAGTAGGCACACTTTTGTATTAGGTGCCCCTGTAAAAATAGTGTACTATTCATAAATAAATTAAATAAACAAATATTAGTAGGATGCTAAAAAGACCAAAAACTTAACTTAAACTTGGAATAGATAGAGTTCTTTAACTATCTTTTCCAGTTTAAGCCGTTACGGCGTGATTGAACCACAAACGTCCAAACATCACTAAATATATCACCAAATTTTAGTTTTAGTGCTAAGATTATTCTGTCTTCCAGGAATGGCAGTCAGTGAAACCAGCTAAGGAGTTGCACCTACCCCCTCCAAACGAGTTCATCCCCTCCAAGCTGCAGTTGGAGAAGGGGGATGAATCTAGTGAAGTGATAGCACCAGCTATAATTAAGGTATTTATTGATTACTATTGAGTTACCACAGCATTGACGAGGCTTTGGCTGATAAATTTATATTAGCTATTAGCGAAAACCTGTTATTGGCTTTGTGATGCTATTGTAGTATTTATTGGTTTTCCTCAATAAATAAATAAATATTTTGTGGTGACTGTAAATTTTAATTATTTAATTTATAGGTTTCTTTATGACAAGTGTAATTTTTTTTTTTTACCTTACTTTATTTTGTATTTTCTTTATGAATTTATTTTATTTGCATAGCAATGTACTATATTATTTTTTTAGACATATCTAAGTGCATGTAAAATGTGTATAGAGGAAAATAAATGATTATGATTTTGGTGAGCCGTTGGTAGCCGATTGAACAACAAACATCGAAACATCCTCACAAACTTTCGCATTTATAATATTAGTTGGATTAGGTGATCGCTATTCCGATACTTGCTAACTTGCCTGAACTATAATTTTAAAGTAGAATTGTGATCTTTTCACCTTCTTAACATATCTTGTTGTAATCTATAGGACACTCCCCTCATGAGGCTGTGGTTCAAGAAAGACAACGAATTCTCGCTACCCAAAGCCGTGTTGACGTTCGACCTTGTAAGGTAAGTAAATCCTTTCATCACTCTGGTTCCTTTACTGTTAAGAGAATTTTGGGCGGTTTGTTTACAGACACCGTATATACAAGGTGAATCATAATATACATATTATCTATCTAGCTATCCCAAAAGTGGCTTATTCTACACCAAATTGTATCAACTTACAATTTATACCAACAATTAGGGTTCGTGAGCTTATGGTGCCGTATAAAAATCAAGCTTCTAGCTCAATGCATTAAAAAGACATGGCAATGAATGTCTTATTTTGTATGGAAATGCCAAAAATGAAAATCTCTAGTGTACACACAATTCAGAAATTTGGAATGCTAAGAGCTTTTGTGACATAAATAAAGACAAAAAGTCTAAAATTCAGGTATTTCGATGTTTTTACAACAACAAACTTATATTTGTGGTCACTATCATACAATGAACTGCGTGAGCGACCGCAAAATATAAGTTTGTCACTTCCTACACTTTTTCTTATGTTATACGGAGGCAAACAGGCTTACGGCCCTCCTGATGTAAAGTGGTTACGGTCGCCTATTGACATCAGCAACACATGGAGCATTGCTAATGCGTTGTCTGCCGAACCCCTCCGCCCTAAAGAGCTCTGGCAACCTTACACAGGAAGACAACACTATTTAAAACAAATAATTTTGTTTGGCTGCGATCTTCTGTAAGGCGGACACTTGGAGTTTTACTTTTCTGATCCCGTGTAGTGGTATGGAAGTCTCACTGTATTTAAAATTTAGTCTTAGAATTTAGTTTTTACCATCTCAAGTCAAAAGGCATTTATTTCAATAAAATCACTAGGATCACTTTGAAACGTCTTAGAAACTAGGTGAAGCTATGCCTGTTCCTCGCGACCAATCCTAGAAGAATCAGGCAACAAACACGGTTTGTCGCCTATCATTTGTATTGTACTATTCTGAAATAAAATTTATATTATTTTTAATTATTTATTATTTTATCAGCCCCCTGCCATATTCGGACCCGACCGCGTGCAACCTGACGTCGGTGTGGGTGCTTCTGCTGCGGGACAGCCTGCAGCAGTTCGCCTACGCCGCTGAGCTGGCCGGCCTGCGCTGGAGCGTGGGGAACGCCAAGTACGGACTCAGTGTGAGCTAACTCTCTTCCTTTAGACATGAAATCTATTCACAGTCCTAATATATTTAAAACGAGGTTAACAAAGTTTTTGCTGAAAGGGTGCTTTTATACAGTCAACGACTTTATTCATATTCATTTAATAATAATAATAATAATAATAAAGTCATTTATTTTCTCTCACAAAAGCTTCTTAAGTAGAGTTAGAGTACATATGATGCAGCTAAATTGTAGACTATCGGGACGATAATCGTTGAATCCACCTCCCACATGGCGGTAATCTCGAAGGCCAAGTCAAGGTACTTGCTGAGCTTGTCCTTCTCGGCCTTCACGAGTAATTAAATATACGGATATAATAATAATAATAATAATAAAGTCATTTATTTTCTCTCACAAAAGGTTCTTAAGTAGAGGTAGAGTACATATGATGCAGCTAAATTGTAGACCTGTTTATTTCACCCTTAGCGCTACATTGCATAACATAGGTATGTCCAATTACAGTTATTTTCATAAATTATCATGCAGATTATTAATGGATTAATAGATAGTGTCCTACATATTACTTTAAAATGTAATGTGAACGTTTTCATTAGTGTGTGTTTTTGTATTGTTGTATTGCATGCTTGTATATCTTTAGAAGTAAGTTTATACCTATTTCAGACACGATGTAAAAATTGTTATAATGAATGAATAAATGAAATGAAATGAACTACTTATACGCTATTCGCTGTAACCCGCGACTTTGTCCGCATTTATATGAAAGCTAGTTCATAATTTTAATCCCCTACTTTGCCCCCTTTAGGGATGGTTTTGCATAATTGCATTAGCTAACTGTTTTTACGCTACTCGCAACCCGCGACTTCGTACGCATTTATATGAAAGCTAGTTCATAATTTGAATCCCCTACTTTGCCCCATTTAGGGATGGTTTTGCATAATTGCATTAGCTAACTGTTTTTACGCTACTCGCAACCCGCGACTTCGTACGCATTTATATGAAAGCTAGTTCATAATTTGAATCCCCTACTTTGCCACCTTTAGGGATGATTTTGCATAATTGCATTAGCTAACTGTTTTTACGCTACTCGCAACCCGCGACTTCGTACGCATTTATATGAAAGCTAGTTCATAATTTTAATCCCCTACTTTGCCCCCTTTAGGGATGATTTTGCATAATTGCATTAGCTAACTGTTTTTACGCTACTCGCAACCCGCGACTTCGTACGCATTTATATGAAAGCTAGTTCATAATTTGAATCCTCTACTTTGCCACCTTTAGGGATGATTTTGCATAATTGCATTAGCTAACTGTTTTTACGCTACTCGCAACCCGCGACTTCGTACGCATTTATATGAAAGCTAGTTCATAATTTGAATCCCCTACTTTGCCCCCTTTAGGGATGTTTTTGCATAATTGCATTAGCTAACTGTTTATACGCTACTAATATAAATATATAAATGTAATCTCTTCCAGATAACAATAGAAGGTTACGACGACAAGCAGCACGTGCTATTGGAAAAAATCATTGACCACATGGTCAATTTCAAATCCGACCCGCAACGTTTCGAAATCATGAAGGAGAACCATATAAGAGCTATCAAGAACTTCGAAGCGGAGCAACCTTATCAGGTGAGAATCATCACCGATCCACACCAATCACCACCATTTATAAATCAAAAATCATCACCACCAAAGTCACACCGTAGTTAGCCAACTACGGTGCGACTTTGGTGGTGATGATTGTTAGTCTTAATAGATCATCTAACTAAAGCAACCTTCCGCGTACTCACAAATCGGTGGGTGACCGCTTCGATAGAATATTATTTGAAGTTATGCTGACTAAAAACATACTGTTCGAAATTTTGGCAAGCATAATGTTACGCTAATTTGAACTTTAAACTAATCACAATAAGAATGTTACAAAGGAGCCATTTCACTCTGGGCCTGGTCCATGTACACTACATTGAAAAATTAGGAAAAAATAGGAGATTACAAGAAAAATACAATTTAATTAATTTGAAGACAAATGCGATGGTACAAGAATAGTTCTTCTGGTAAGTTTTTTACTATGTGAACACTATTTGAAGGCCGCCATGTTGGTTTATAATTGGCGTTTGACATGACATTGACATATTTTTCATGTCATGTTGTTTGATTTGATGTTTTTGTTTTGTCAGATTTTGTAGGTTGTCAAAATGACATTTCACGCACGTCCATCCGCCATATTTTTGTAGCGCTGTGTGTTGCTCTCTTTGTCGAAGAAAATCTAAATGTACCTTAAAACGAAGTCAATTAATAAAATAACCAATGAAATACGTTTACTTTATTGCTTAGCCATATTTTAGAGTAGTGTACACAGTGCAGGCCCAGGCTCCATATATTGATGAAACGTCTCTTTTTAGTATGTGAACTACCACTATTTAGTGACCTTGACATGGCGGGCGAACGCCCGGCTGAGACGCGAAAAGTGCGGATTCGATCCCCGCGGCTGGATAATGTTTTTAGATCTGCAGGAATTTGTTCCGGGTCTGGGTGTTGTGGTACCATGGTACTCGTAGTTTCTGATACCCACGATACATGTTGTATGTTGTATATTATTTATATTCAAAGAGTCCTGTTTCTGTAGTATACCCAAAAATTTACTAAGTATAGTATGTGTTAAGTTTACAGTCTTTCGTCTAAAACAATAATTTGCGATGCTCGAAAAGAGTGAATAAGTTTATAAGTGCCATATTCATAGCTTTAAGACCTCTCTGTAACACTTATTTATACAAATAAACATCTTGAATCTTGAATCTGATGGGTGTTATTATTAACAAACTTTCCCATTTATTTGGGACTAGCTTCCACCCGCGGCTTCGCTCGCGTACATACATAAAAAGTAGCCAATATGCTACTCTAGGTAAAGAACTTTATCTATTCCAAGTTTCAACGAAATCGGTTGAGCCGTTACGGCGTGTTCGAACAACAAACATCCTCACAAACTTTCGAATTTATAATATGAGTAGGATATTATATTTTAAATGTATATCATCATCATCATCAACAACCTGTAGAAGGCTGGACATAGGCCTCCCCCAAAGAGTTCCACGACGAACGGTCTTGAGCCCTTTCCATCCACCGGCTTCCCGCAACCTTTACAATGTCCTCGGTCCATCGGGTGGGGGGCCTTCCAACACAGCGTCGCCCGGTTCGTGGTCGCCATTCGAGAACCTTTACTCCCAACGGTTATCGGTTCGGTAAATGTATATTATAGTAGAATATAAGGATAGTAGAATTTAAATTATTTGGGAAAAATGAATAGCTTTTTAAAACTGGCTCAGTTGGTAGTAGCTCTGCCTTCTGCGCTAGAGGTCGCGGGTTCGATTCCCGCCCTGGACAAACATTTGTGACTAACACAGATGTTTGTTCTGTGTCTGGGTGTTAAATATATATCTATTATGTATATCAGTCTCTGGTACCCATAGTACAGGCTATGCCTAGTTTGAGATCAGTTGACCGTGTGAATATGTCCGGAATATTTAAACACCATACCAATTTTTTTCTAGCATGCAGTTTACCAGCAAGCGTTGAGTTTGTCAGACCTAGTGTGGACGCGGTGTCAGCTTCTAGACGCGGCCAAGGGTGAGTATGCCAATATTTTCCACTCTTCAAGGTGATCCATAACGAGTAGGGGGTTATTCTAAAATTAAAAAAAAAAAATTTAGAACTTTCTCAAATTAGCTCTTTTCTGTTTCATCATTTCAGCCGTAGGACGTCCACTGCTGAACATAAGCCTCCCCCATAGATTACTAGAAACAATCATTTGGGGGGGACTTGCCCATACTCGCCACGCTGGGCATGCGGGTTGGCGAGCGCAGATAAAGCTCTTGTTGTTGATAGGGAACTCTGCTGCCCATCCCCTAGCTTTCTTTCCCTTAGTCGCCTCTTACGACATCCACGGGTAGAAATGGAGGGGCCTATTCTTCAGCCAGGGCCCCTACGGCTCGGTTTTTGGTTTATGTATTTATTAATTATCTAATATTTATTTATTATTTTAGATATATCGCCGACGCAGCTTGACGAGTTCGCGGCCCGAGTGATGAAGAGCGTCCATATAGAAGCGCTAATGTTCGGCAACCTCACGCGGCAGAGGGCGCTGCTTATTGCTAACAACATCGAAAACAAGTAAATAAATAATAAATAAATAAATATTCCGGACACACGGTCAGCTGATCCCAAACTAGGCATAGCCTGTACTATGGGTACCAGAGACTGATATACATAATAGATACATATTTAACAGCCAGTAAGGTGAGTAAGGTTGCCAGAGCTCTTTAGCGGTTTTCGGGGTCGGCAACGCGTGCGTGATGCCTCTGGTATTGCAATCGCTCATAGGCTACGGTAACCGCTTACCAACAGGTGGGCCGTATGCTTGTTTGCCACCTTAGTTGTATAAAAAAATAAAGACGGTCAAGTGGGAGAACTCGCGCCCCGAGGGTTCCGTTCTATCTTCATCCGTTTTAATGCATTAAGCTAGAGCTTTGATATTTATACGCCACCATAAGCCCACAGATCTTAATAGGTGGTATAAATTTCAAGTTGATACCTTAAGCCGTTTCTGAGAAAAAGGGTCTTGACAGACGGACAACAAAGTGATCCTATAAGGGTTCCGTTTTTCCAAATAAGGTACGGAACCCTAAAAAACCCAGACACAGTTTGTCTAGTGCGGGAATCGAACGTGCGCCCTCTAGCTCGACCTCTAAATATGTTGAATAATGTTTTGTTCTTGACAGATTGCCCAAGGACGCCACGCCGCTGCTCGCACAACAACTGATGCTATTCAGAGAAATTGAAATCGAGAAGGGTGAGTACGTTTTAATATGTATAATGAGAATAGGCCGCACTTGCCGTGGTGGCCCCAGCTGAATAATAGGCCCCTCCCATATAGCGAAAGTCAAAAATTCAAAGTCAAAAGGTGCTTATTAATATCCATCATCACAATATCTTACAACAACTCAGGTTGACTTGACCATGACTTAAAAAATGAAGAAAGTTCACTATTAAAATAACAATAAAAAATACAAGTCAAATATATGTATAATCAATTTTTCCCTTTCAAGCTGGCTATGGCATCTTAGGCCTTACCGCCAGGCCTAAGATGCCATAGCCAGCTTGAAAGGGAAAAATTGATTATATATTCAACTGAACACTAGTTTTGTAAAGTAAATTGAGAGCACAATTTCACTTTACAAGTTACCGCCAAAAAGTCCCAAAAAGTTTAAGTATAAAAATATGTTTTATGTGTACATAAAATTCATAATTTACTTGAATCTGTGGTCGTAAGTGACCCACAGATTAAGTATTTTTTTTTTCAGTCATGATAAAAAATATTTCTTGACACTGGCAATAAATGACTAAGCAGTACCCATAAAATGAAGTTAAAAAAAATGTTGTCAATTCCAGACCTACAGCATATAAATCCGTCCGAAAAAAAAATTACTTGACACTGGCAATATTGACTAAGCAGTAGCCATAAAATGAACACTAGTTTTGTAAAGTAAATTGAGAGCACAATTTCACTTTACAAGTCACGCCAAAAAGTCCCAAAAAGTATAAGTATATAAAAAAATAAAAATAATTTTTATATGTACTTAAAATTCATAATTTACTTGAATCTGTGGTCGTAAGAGCCACAGCCTATAATGACTGAAAAAAAAATACTTGACACTGGCAATAAGCAGTAGTAGACTAAGCAGTAGCCATAAAATGAAGTTAAAAAAAATGTTGTCAATTCCAGACCCAGAATATTTATTTTATATATCTTATCTATACATTTATGATATTAGTATGTAGGGTTTTGTAGTTTTAAATAAAAAGTTTTATTTCACTTATTATTATTATGTGCGCCACCGTCCTCTTCTACTTTGTATATCCTGTCCATCCAAAGGTTGCCTGGTAGAGATCGCTTTTAGCGATAAGGCCGCCCATTGTCACACAATTTTTATGTAATTTTATTTCCTTGATTGTGTATTTTCTTTTGGTGTACAATAAAGCTATATTCTGTTCTAATATTGACTAAGCAGTAGCCATAAAATTAATAAAAAAAAATGTTGTCTATTTCAGGTGCGTGGTACCTCAGGGAGACGCACAACTCCGTGCACAAGTCATCTTGTGCGTCGCTGTACTACGCGTGCGGCGTGCGCGCCTGCCGGCAGAACGTGGCGCTGGAGCTTCTCTCGCAAACGCTGTCCGAGCCTTGCTTCAACGTGCTCAGGACTAAGGTACCTCACCAGGACCCTAACCTATTCAATACACAAACAAATATGTAGTACTATTCCACTAATCAATAAAAATAATAATAAAAATGTTGTAAATACATTTTTATTATTATTATTCACATATATTTATTTAAAATCTCATTTATAAAATACATTTTTTTACTACAAAAGTACATCTTAATATTTATTTATTTTATTTTTATTTTTATTTATTCGGGACAACAAACAATTGCACTCACATATTACTAAACTTAATTAAAGTACTTAAGGTACTTAATAAGGTAAGTAATTAAGGTACTAAAGTTCTTAGAGTGTAATCAGCCCCGTTGTCCACGGATTTGGTAGAAAGAGGGCAGTAGTAATGCGAACAGAATAACAAAAAAAGAAGAATGAAAAATGCAGTTGGTAGGATAGCATTTTATCATCCTATAAGGACGTACAAAACAGTCTACCCACCAACTACAGCTGAAATTTAAACTATCTAAATTCTAAATAATCAGACAGCATAGTGTCGTGTATATGTTTAATATCAACAAAGAATATCAAAACAACTATTATAGTAAAAAATATATATAAAAATGGAGAACCACCGACCGGCTGCAGAAAGAGGAACCTCCTGACTATGCGTGCCGAGTCCAGGAGTACCGCCCTCTGTATCTGGCCCTTCACCCAGCTGTCTAGCGAGAGCCTCTTAAGGTATTGATCGAGGCTCTTCGCTATCAGTCCGTTCACTGACACCACTATCGGGACGATAATCGTTGAGTTATATTAGATAGGTAGTCATAACCAATATAAAGGAACAGCCCGTTAGATCGATATTACCTACTATTCTAATCATTCCTATATCAGTCTCTGGTTACCCATAGTTCAGGCTATGCCTAGTTTGGGATCAGTTGACCATGTGTGATATTATGTCCGGAATATTTATTATTATTTATTAAATATCTATTATTATATATAAAAAGCCATCCAAATCGTACTTGTTTACGAGCAGTAGGCACAACGAAAGGTGTGGGTTCCGTTTTTACATTAAATAATTGATGTTTAATAAATTATATTCCAGGAACAACTCGGCTACATAGTTTTCAGCGGTGTCCGCCGATCCAACGGGACACAAGGTGAGAAACTTGATCGAAATCTGTTCAGCCGTTCAACAGGCACAAGTTGATTCATATGCAGTACGTCAAATCAACTGTCACAACTAGAGTGAATGGTCACTGATCTTAATGCATGATGACCAAGAAAGAACATGTGACAGGACAAGCAAGCAACTAATAATAATTATTTATGTTTCTAAGGCCTTCGCGTGATCGTCCAAAGCGACCGTCACCCTGAGTTTGTGGAGAATAGGATCGAGGCATTCCTGGAGTCAGCGCAGGTATGTACAGCTTGGGAGGTACCTCCGCCTTACAGAAGATCGCAGCCAAATAACATTATTTGTTTCAAATAGTGTTATGTTCCTGCGGTGAGTAAGGTTGCCAGAGCTCTTTAAGGGATTGTCGCCACTAGTAATAAAATAAAATGTTTCAGGAATATCTAGCTAGATGATGCTTGCAGTTGTACTGTAGGGGTGCACTAAGGAATAAACTCAACCCCTAAAGGGGTGCACCGGGGATTGAATTTGAAATGAGCATCGCGGGGTCTTCCTGTTGTAGTGTAGGGGTGCATTAATAATAATAAAAATAACCATCTGTTTACCATCTAATTAGTTTACATAACCTTGCATAGTTTTTTTTAAGTCTTTGATAAAGGGACCTCTTATATGTTGGTTGCGGCCCCTAATGTCCCTAATAGACCCAGCCCAAACCGGAGAATGAAAATAAATAAAAATAATATAAATTTATTTAAGAATATTACAGATAACTAAATTGTAAGTCCCATAGATACCATAACCTATAATATATAAAATACCTATTGATTATTGCACATTGTATGCGGGGATTGAAGTTGAAAATAACATCTCGTGTGTCTATTCATGGGTCATTCCATTTCAAACGCTACTACGACGTAACACTTGTTTCAAAAAGTTTCAAAAGTTTATTGGAACATTTACAAAGGTACAGTAAAATATTGGGAAAACGATGATGACTGCAGTAGTTGTTAAAACTGTGTTGCAGCCACCAACGCCCACCTCCTTAGACTAAGAACAGTTTGTTCCTAACAGAATACAGGTAGGTACTATTGATAAGAAAAAATGCAAAAAAAACTTTATGATAATGGATTATGGACTATAAGCTGTTAGACACACTTCGAGTAGAATTTAGGAAATCTTGTGAAGAATATTTAAAATTAAGATCGATTTTAAGGAATCGTGGATTGGGTGGGTGTTGCAACCATAAAAAGAATATGCTTACTTTTAAGAACATTGCTAAAATGCAACGTAAATGACCCCTATGCAATAATATGTTTCAGGAGTACCTCGAGTCGATGTCCGAGGCGGAGTTCGTGAAGCACCGCGCGGCGCTGGCGGCGCAGAAGCTCGAGAAGCCCAAGCGCATGTCGAGCCGCGCCGCGCAGCTGTGGGCCGAGATCACTGCGCAGGTACCCCCTCCCCCCCCCCCCCGGACTTACAGCCCGTATTGTGTTTTTTATATTGTAGACTGGCTTGTGCCCGCTTCGCTCGCATGGTAACCTAGATAAAATATAGCCTATATGCTATTTAAGTTAAATAACTCTTATATATTCATCTCTCTTCATCAACAAGAAAGCTGGTTAAGTCGTTACGTGATTAAACCATAAACATCCATGCATACAAGAAACTTTTTTTTTCTGAAAGGTAATAAGGTAACATAACATTTATACCATCCCCCACTATTATTCGATCAACTAAAAAAATTGCGATAAAAATATTTTTCTCCAATCTTTCTCAAGTTGGTTAGTATTAGTTGTTTCTGGTATTTTATCATTATTATAACTAATTCCTAAACGTACGTGAAGTTCAGCATCGAGATTGCAACCTAAAAACGCTGATTCATTGAGTTTGAACTGATTTGACCACAAAACAGCAGATTTTCGCATAGTTTATTCAATTAACAAACTTTATTTGCCAATTGGGTGTAGAATAAGCCCCTTTTGGGGTAGTATACATAATATAAATCACCTTGTATAATATTTGTTTATTTCAGATGTACAATTTCGACCGTCAAAGAGTTGAAGTGGAACAGCTGAACACGATCACTAAAGAAGAACTCATTGAATTTTACAATGTAAGTCAGCGCCTATCCCGAAAGGGACTTATTATATCCACAAAAATATCTTACAATAAAGAAAAATATTAGCCAAAAAAAATAATTAAAAAAAACAGTTTTTCCCGCTAATTAGCTTCCGCGCGTGGTACCTACATAAAAAGTAGCCTATATGCTTTTCCAGACTATAATCTATCCGTTCGATCCGTTCCGTAAATTTCATCCAAATCCGCTCGACCATTTAGCCGTGATTGAACCACAAACATCCAAACACCCTCACAAACTTTCACATTTATAATATTAGTAGGATTATTAAATGTACGAGAAGTTCAACATAAACTCATTTGACACCAAAACAGGAGCGCGTAGTGTGATTATCGCGCTGTGCCTTATATCCCTAAAAAAATTCCACACACACACGGGGCTCGAACCCGCAGAATTCCACTAAATAGGTCAGTGCACCCTCGTATTCAGGCGGTCGCGGGCTCTAATCCCGTACGAGTGCATTTTTTTTTACGTTTTCAAACATCATTCTATAACTTCATTGCTAACACTCTTATCAATATAAAAATAAATAACCAATTTATATTTTTTTGTAGAGACACATCAGCGCATCGTCGTCGGAGAGACAGAAGCTGTCAGTTTACGTGATCTCGACGGCAGAGGGCGGTGCGGGCCGCGAGCGAAGCGAGAGAGACGCACAAGACGAGCGCAGCGAGGGAGCCGCGAAGCCCGAAACACAGGTGACGTCTTTTCAGCTGGCTACATTTTATAGATATACTAGCTACCGCACGCGGTTTCGCTCGCGTGCTACCTACATAAAAAGTAGCCTATATGCTATTCTAGGTAAAGAACTTTATCTATACCAAGTTTCAACGAAATCGGTTGGGCCGTTACGGCGTGATTGAACAACAAACGTCCTAACATGCTCACCAACTGTCGCATTTATAATATTAGTAGAATCTTGGCACACAATTAAAATCACATACATACATTACTATAGCCTTTTATTTCCTTATTCGCAATTAATAAATGGTAAAATTAAATTACATATCAAATCTGACTGACCTCATAGCTCAGTTGGTCGACTGACCTCATAGCTCAGTTGGTAGTAACTCTGCCTTCTGCGCTAGAGGTCGCGGGTTCGATTCCCGCACTGGACAAACATTTGTGACTAACACAGATGTTTGTTCTGTGTCTGGGTGTTAAATATATATTTATTATGTATATCAGTCTCTGGTACCCATAGTACAGGCTATGCCTAGTTTGTAATCAGTTGACCGTGTGTGATATGTCCGGAATATTTATTTATTTATTTAAATCAACAAAATGCACTATTAGATTAATTCATTATTCAATCATTGATGTTATTATCAATAATTCATATTTAATAATATTTTTTTCCCCATTAAATTTAATTTTATATTGTGTGTGAATAAGTTAGTAACAATAAAGATTATGAAAAGAATGGAACAGATAAATAGGACGATTTTACAATCCTTCTAAACTCAAAATATAAGTAATATTTACATAATCGAGTATATAAATTTCCCAAAACGCAACGATAGCGCGTTCTAGCTTTGAGACAAATTTACCAGCGCCATCTAGTTATGAAATCTGAACTTTATAATGGTTAAAAAAAAATCTACTAAATATATTTGGTTCACACAATTATTCCGTTTTAGCAAAGATGATTCATAATTATGTATGCCATCCTGAAAGGGGCTTATTCTACAAACAATTTGCAATAAAGTTTGTCCTTCTAATTTTGGAAATTGTTAATTTTTCATTGAAAAGCCTATGCGAAAATCAGCTGTTTTGGGGTCAAATCAGGTCAAACTCTATGAATCCGCTGTTTTAGGTTGTTTAGTAATTAGTTATAAGGATTATAAAAATATCAAAAACAGGTTGAGAGAGTTTGTGACAAAAAATATTTATAAAAAAATGCAAAATTTTGATGTTTTTTTTCCCTAAAGTTCTTTCTCTTCTTTTTGTTGATAGAATAACTTCCTTTCGGGATACAGTTATGAATCATATATTTTATTTTTGTTCCAGGCCGTCGTTCAGGATAGTATACATGATATCACAACCAAAAACAACTTATTAGTCACCTTTTATTATATTTTATTTTTGTTCCAGGCCGTGAAAATAACCGATTTGGTGGAGTTCAAATCGCGCAGACATCTGTACCCGCACCCGGCGCCATTCCTGAACATACCGCGCAAAGGCGCACAGTGCAAGCTCTAGATTAGTCTAGATTATTGTAGTCATAAGGCCAGTGCCGTTACTTACTTGTCACCGGTGAGTGGTGAAAAAATGCTTACTAACCCTAGTCTGCGAAATCAGTGGGTTTTACTTTACTTGACTGGCCTCACAGCTCAGTTGGTTCAACTCTGCCTTCTGCGCTAGAGGTCGCGGGTTCGATTCCCGCACCGGACAAACATTTGTGTGATAAACACAGATGTTTGTTCTGTGTCTGGGTGTTAAGTGAGAACTCGCGAGAAATCACACTCTGGCCTCTGAGCTCGTAATGTTCGCGAGTTACTTGTCACCGGTGAGTGGTGAAAAGTGAATGCTTACCGTTTTTGTATGGTGTTAAGTAAAGCGCCCCTACAAAAACTGGCAAGCTATTCACTTTCACCACTCACCGGTGACAACTCACGAACATTACGGAATTGGGCCTTTCGTCATCAAATTAGCACAATGTTTGTACTACTTTCATTGCCATTTATGTAAAATTTGACAACGAGGTGCATCATCATCATCATTTCAGCCGTACGACGTCCACTGCTGAACATGTCCTCCCCCACAGACAGAGCGAATTCCTTATCATGTGGGGGGATTAGCCAATACTCAGCACGCTGGGCATGCGGGTTGACGAGCGCAGTTAGAGCTATCGTTGTTAAAATGAGGGACGCTGCTGCACATCCCCTAGCTTTTTTCCCTTAGTCGCCTCTAGAGACATCCACGGATAGGTAAATACGGAGGGGCCTATTGTTAATTAAGAATAGGCCCCTCCATATTTATGAGGTGCATAGCATAATCTAATGGTTATTTGTCATTTGTGCGACACCTCTCGTCCATGAACTAATCCTAGCTTTAGCCATTGAATAGGTTCTGAAACCGGTCGTTTCCCTTGTTGATGGCGCTTACGGCGCTTCGAGCCGATTGAAACTCCCAGATTTTCGCTGAGAAAGTTAGTGCTTCAGTGGCTTAGTTGTATAGCATCCCAATATATAGGGGACGCGAGTTCCGAGTTCCATTCGAAAATTTTAGGGATGTTATAAAATCATAGTATTCCCTTTTTGTGGGTTAATAACTACATACTAGTATTGCTTAAGCATTGTATAAGAAGAAAGGTGGCAGTAGCCTACACTTAAAAAAATACCCAGTTCTGACTCTCCACTCGCTAAGGCCGTTCGTCCACGGCGCTACTCAATAGTGCTTAACTGTGGTACTTACTGGTTAGAAACGAAAGTTACGCGCCGTGGACGAAGGCACTAAGTGTTGTTTTCTATAAATAGAAAAATAATAGAGGTATAAAAATGTTAAAATGACATTTCTCGTTCTGTAGTACAATCAAGTATTTAATTATTGTACATTTTGTGTATTGTATATTATGTTGGTTGCCATTTATTTTATTTCACTGTTGTATTTATATCTGTTGCGTTAAGGATACGAAAATAAAAAAAACTTAATCTAATTCCTACCTGTTTTATTTGTATAATAACACTCCAATAGGGGCTTATTCTGCCAACAAGAAGAAAAGTATTAGCAGAAAAACACATAATATAGAAAAAAAAATAGTTTTTTTTCGCGGACTGTTTCAAATTAGCTTTTTTGGGTTTGTTATCCGACTAACAATATTATTTATTTATTTATAAAAATGTGAAAGGTTTTGAGCATGTTTGTTGTTCTATCACGCCATAACGGCTCAACCGCTTTCGTTGAAACTCGGAATACAAAGAGTTCTTTACCTAGCGAGCGAAGCCGCGGGCGGAAGCTAGTCATCTATACGAGTAATTTATTATCGTGCGAGAGGTTCGATATCAAGATAACTACCTCCTAAAACAGCTGAATATTTTTGTTAGAACTGACTGGCAGAGACCATGGTATGGAAATAGGTTTCAACCTATGTCCATCATACCATGGTCTCTGCCTTAAGCTTGCGATGTATAACAAACTACCCTTAGAAGTATCCCGGCTTCCCTTTAATCGTTTAAAATAAAAATTTATAATTTTTTGAAAATCATCCATTTTACCATGTCGCGGAATATTTAAATGTTTCATTTTCTGATTTGCATGTGGAGTAGAAACTATAAATTACCTATTAAATCTAAAATCTTTGTAAAATTATATGAACGTTACTTGTAAAGAACTGTAATTACTGTAAACCTGACATGCCTATGTTATATGTTATAACGAAATGGTCAATAAATGAATTGAATTGAATATGACCAGATTTTTGCTTAGAGCAGTAACTTAGATACCAAGAAGTAAACTTCGCAAATTGAAGTTAACTTCAGGGTTAACGGCCTAGTTAACAGAGGACAGAAGGGCTTACATTGTCTATGGTTATATAGTAAAATACATTTATGCAGTTAAATACAAACTTTAATAAAAAAAATATCAAAAATAAGCTTTCCTTAAAATGTAAAGATTAAGTGAGAATTTATAAATGAGTTAATCAAATCAAAAAAAAAAATCAAAAATCTTTTTATTCTCATTACAGGGTAAACAAATAAATTGGGTTGGGAACTCTTCTGTTAAGTTGTACTAACCTGTGTTAGAAGAGTCCCCTCTTTTCTGTGGTCTGTAAATACACTTATAAAATGAACAATGTTATTAACTAGGTAAAGTAATAGTAGTAGGTAGGTATCTAATTATGTAAATTGGTCTAATGAGGTATATATATATATATATCTAATGAGGTATACATAGATTATAAGTAAATATATCAATATAATATAACATAATAAAAGTGGGTAGGCAAGGTAGCCACTCAGTAGGAAAAAAACAATTTAAGGTATAGGCGCACACTGATTAATATGAGTTGGGTTTTTTTACTAATGAAAAGTTAGGGTAAGTATAACTAGGTATTACAATAGAATAATTTTATGCTTGAGTATTTGTTGTGTTTGAATAGATAGGTATATTATGTAGTATGTACTTATAGTTATTTTATTTTATATGATTTTTAGATTAAAGTGTCGTGTCGGTCCCATTCGTGCGGGAACCACGCAGAAGTAAGCTTGTTATTATAGATATATAGATACTAGGAGATCCTCAGTTTGTTAATTGGTACATTAGAGCCACGGCTCCCAACCGGATCTGGTGACGCTCAGGATCCAAGGATCGGTGCACTGAAGCAGGAGACATGATACCTGAAAGAGAAAACATTTTAGAATACCATCAATATACGTGTTCCTTTACTATATGTATCAACAAAAAGAAAAATTAATAGCAGTTTTTTTTAATATTTTTTTTTCCCGTACATTTCCAAATCAGCTGTTGTTACCGTTTTTATCATCTTCGTAACAAATTATTAAATGTACGAAAAAATCGACGAGATTGCTAAACAGCTGAATAATTAAGTTTTGATTGATTTGACCCCAAAACAGCAGATATTTCTGCAGTTTATATATAGATAGATATATAGATAATTTTTTCAATGAAAAATGGCGAATTTACTGAAGACGTAGTACATATCCTACTAATATTTAATATTAAGGTAGTGAATAGATAAATTACGTACACTATCGCATTGGGTGCGCCTGTAATGGTAGGTGTATGTTGTGAAATAAATAAAATAAATAAAAATAAAAAATAAATATTATAAATGCGAAAGTTTGTGGTTCAATCACGCCGTAACGGCGCAACCGATTTCGTTGAAAGTTGGAGTAGATTCAGTGTCTTACCTAGAATAACATAGGCTACTTTTTATGTAGGTACCTAATAAAATACTTTGAAAAAAAAAAAAAATACTTTGAAAAACCTCGCGAGCGAAGCCGCGGGCGGAAGCTAGTTAAATATAAAAAAGGTACGCGATAAACACCCGTTTGGTTTTCATATGCTATGTATCATCATCAGCCTGTAGAAGTCCACTGCTGGACATAGGCCTCCCCCAAAGAGTTCCATGACGAACGGTCTTGAGCCTTCTCCATCCACCGACTTACCGCAACCTTCACAATATGCTATGTATACTGATAGGAAAATAATGATTTACCTGTTCTTCAGCGGTATGCACATCCTTTAGTAGATACTTATCAAACACCGTATCGAGTAACTGAATATACTTCGCTTTGTGCGGCTTGCTAGACTTCTGTATAATGTTTTTGGTTATTGCTTGTGAAACCATCCGCCCTTGAAGTATCCCTTCGATGTAGGTGAGCTGGAAACAGGTAAATCAAAACGGTAAAACCAGGTGCTTGCTCTTCGTGTCACCGGTTCTTTGTTGGTCTCTTCTTCATCTTGTCGTGTCACTGATTATTGGTCATCCTGTATTGGGTCAGTGACCGGGTTATTTATTTATTTATTTAATCTATAATGAACACAAAAAAAAACAATGTACAAACGGTGGGCTTAATGCCAAGGCATTATCTACCAGCCAGCCTAATTGGGTAGAAACAGGAGGTTGGCGTGCGACAGATTGTTTAACTTTACTAAAAATTATACCATATAAAACCTTACACTATATTTGTGGATATGGTGAAGAAAGGAGTGAGTGCTGAGATGACGACTGATAGAGGGAAATGGGAGAAGAATACATGTTGTGCCGACCCCACATGATGTGGGATAAGGGCAGGAAGATGATGATGATGAACCATACACTATATTTATATATGTATATATAAATATAGTGTATGTATGTGTATGTACACTATATTTATATATGTATATATCTATAATACGCTGCAATAGATTAACAGATAGTACAAAACAGTGTTTTATTAACATGTAGTGTAGATGCTAGATGTTCTTAAGAAAATGTTCACGAGTTAATCGTTTAAATGACTCTTTGGAGTCAACTGTTTTGATATTATACGGAAGTTTATTCCAAAGTCTTACTTCTACAACGGAGAAGGAGTTGCCACGAAAACAAGTGCTATGCTCAGGGGTATCAAAGAGGAGGTTGTCAGACGATCTAAGAGGTTTGTCATGCGTATCACACCGGAATTGGAAACGAGATTTCAGATATCTAGGTGGAAGAAGGATCTTCGAGAAAAGGGTGCAAAGGATTCGCAGATTCCTGAGAATCCTTGATGACTTAGATGATGATGACTTAGACTTAGATAATGATGACTTAGATGGCTCCCATCATCCATCCATCCATCCATCAGGGAGGGGAGCCATCTAAGTTTGGTTTGGTTTGGGTTGAGGTATGGTGGCCCCGAAAAGGGCCTAAGTCCGTCGATGACAGAATCAGTGTAGTAAAAGGATTAAAGTGCGCCTCTTAGAGGCTCCTTCCGTGAAGAACTTTGTTGTTCATCGTGCATTAAGTCAATAGAGCAGGTTCAGGTGGTGTTGATGGTGGTTGATGATGACTATCATCGTCACCGTCATCATCATCAGCCTGAGGTAGGCTACTAGTGGACATAGGCCTCCCCCAGAGTGCCCCTTCGTGGTTCTTATCATAAGTGGGGAGGGGGGATTGGGGGGGTCCGACCCATCCCCCAAATTGTATCTTAAATGACGCACTGCGCACCAGAGTCGCATAAAGATGATGATAATCGACTTTCGCACTAAAATATCACCTTTTCAGAGAAGTCTTCCATCCACTTGAAGGATAGCTTCAGCACAGGTACAATTAGCTGATGGGAGTCGCGTAGGGAAGACAGCTTGCTCTGAAGTTGGCTTTCCAATACTGTAATAAATGAAATTCACATACACAGACCTATTAAATAAATAACTAAAAATAAAAATACCTTACCGGACGACATGGATCCATAATTTGTTAGTAACATTATGTAAAAGAACTTATATTTAGGGTTAGTACTTAATGCTAACTAATCCTAAACATTTCAATAGATCACTCTCCTCACGAAGCAGTGCCACGTGGCAGAGGTGATCCTGCCAGCAATCGTATGAAGAATGATATTGGGGCTATCACGCACTCTGCGCATCAGGGATGTGGTCCCGTGTGGGTTAAGTATAAATGTGGATGAATATAAGAGTAGAGGAAGGCCGAAGAAAAGATGGATGGACCGTATTAAAGATGACATGAGTAAGAAAGAAGTGAGTGCGGAGAACAGAAGAGAGTGGAAGAATGGAAGAAGTGCTGTGCTGTTGTGTTATAAACATGTTGTGCTGACCCACATAATGTGGGACAAGGGCAGGCAGAAGAAAAAGTCACATACACACTCCTGACCTCACACTTCTTCTTGTAGTGTCACCGATTATTTCTTGGTCATCCTGTATTAGGTCAGTGACCAGGTTGAGGTATGGTGGCCCTGAAAAGGGCCTATGACCGTCGGTGAAAGAATCTGTGTAGTGAAAGGATTATAGAGCGCCACTTCGAGGTTCCTTTCGTGCACATGTCACATGTCTTCGAATTTTTAGGTTCTAGGCCATGCCGGTTTCCTCACGATGTTTTCCTCACACTAGGATTCCCTGTGTCGTGGGTATCAGAAACTACGAGTACCATGGTACCACAACGCCCAGACCCGGAACAAATATTTGCAGATTATGCAAACATTTGTAGAAGAGACATCTTCATTTGAATGCACTACAGATTCGAGGTGAGTGGTCGCTCAAGACCGTTCGTCGTGGCATGTACCTGTAGTGTCGCACCCGGCTAGCATGTTCCTAGTGAGTCTCGCGGGGGTAGTGCCGCGCCGCCATATTGGAAGATGGCGCCCCAGTATATGAACTGTATGCCGCCATCTTGGATAATTTACCTGCAGTGTCGCACACAGCTAGCATGTTCCTGGTCAGTCTCGCGGGGGGTAGTTCTGCGCCGCCATATTGCAAGATGGCGCCCCAGTCTATGCACTGCACGCCGCCATCTTGGATTGAATACAGCAAGTTTTGGAGGTGACGATCACCTAGGCCTGGAAATTACAATTTAATTTGGTTATGTCTTATCCACATGATATGGTTTTTTTTTTTTTTTTCAAAAGTTCAAAAAGTATTTATTTGGAACAGTAAAACACGGGAATACATAAACAAATGAAAACGTTGACAACTGCAAAAGTAAAAACTGCGTAGCAGGGTCAACGCCGAAGTTACCGAAATGCATACTGATTTGCGAAAAAAAACTTAATTTTGACCAGGCCAAATCTGTGACGACGAAAAAAGAAAATACATTTATTTTGGACACACAAGCACAGCACAAACTAATAAAAAAGACACTAGATACAGGGTACAATACAAAAAGGTAGGTAGGAAACAAAACAAAAGTAGGTAGGAAGTAACAAAACTAGGGTATACACCCTAGGGGGGGTATAGGGTAGGGGTAGGGGAATAAGGTTCAAGATTACCCTAAATCGACAAACATAGCCTGTGCAACTGTTTAAAATATATTTATTTTAGGATAAATTGGGAATACGCACCAAACAGCCAATTTATGATGGTCATATCACTGAGAGTTTCTTGAAACCTCCGCTTCTTGTGGATGAAGTCTTGAACAGACGAACTAAGTCGCTCTATCGCAGACCTGAATAAATAATATTAATAAAAACTAATATTACTATTACTAATTACATTTAATATTATTTATTACTAATAATTTCTCGTTCTAAATTGGAGCAGCCCGCCTGGGCCACCTCCGCCTTACAGAAGATCGCAGCCAAATAACATTTTTTGTTTCAAATAGTGTTGTGTTCCTGCGGTGAGTAAGGTTGCCAGAGCTCTTTAGGGGGAAAGGGGTTCGGGGTTGGTAACGCGTGCGTGATGCCTCTGGTATTGCAAGCGCTCATAGGCTACAGTAACCGCTTACCAACAGGTTGGCCGGATGCTTGTTTGCCACCTCAGTCGTATAAAAAAAAAAAAACCTGAAAGACATTATACAAACTAGCTTACGCCCGCGGCTTCGCTTCCACGGTACCCGTATTAGAAGTATATGTCCGCCCCAGGGTTCTATAACTACAACGTGATTCATAATATGTTTGTTATCCTGAAAGAGGCTTGACTCCAAAATAGCAGCGTTGCATACAACTTCAACACACGTTTGTAGAACTAACTTTATCGCCAATAGGGTGTAGAATATGCAATTTTCAGTTAGCTTATTATTATTAAAATGTATGTGTTATGAAGTATGTGTGGAGTAACTTTGAAAGATAGAGTGAGGAACAGTGTGATAAGAGAGCGTTGTGGAGTGAAAGAAGAAGTAGTGATGAGGATTGAGAAAGGTATGCTGAGATGGTTTGGTCATGTAGAGGGAATGAACGAAAGAAGATTGACGAAACAGGTGTATAAGGCGAGTGTGAATGGGACCGTTGGAAGGGGAAGACCTAGGCGTACGTTTAGCGACCAAATCGGTGACGTTTTGGGAAAAGGCCAGGTCATGAGTACCCTAAACCGACGAGCATGTATGAGGCATGTGATGAGAGTAAATGAAGCAAAAGAGGTATGTCAGGATCGTAGCAAGTGGAAAACCGTGGTCTCTGCCTACCCCTCTGGGACACAGGCGTGATTTTATGTATGTATGTATTACAATTTTTTATATAATTGAAGTGGCAAGCTCTTTAGGGTCGAAGGGGGTTCGGGGTCGTCGTCGTAAATGGACGTACTGCGGCTGAAATGATGATGATGATGATGATGATACCTCAAAGCGTACGCCGGTATCTTATTGCAAATCTCGCTGTAGTTTTGTACAGAAGATGCTCTCGGTGCCAGGACCAGTTCATCATCCTTCACGGCCTGCCTCACTATCTGTATCTCTGAAACAAATTCATCAAATAAATAACAGTTACCAAACAGTCACATACATCGTTCTGAGCCTACACTAGGATTCCCTGTGTCAGTCGTGGGTACATAGTTCTGACCCCACACTAGGATTCCCTATGTCGTGGGTACTTAGTTCTGACCCCACACTAGGATTCCCTATATCGTGGGCACATAGTTCTGACCCCACACAAGGATTCCCTATGTTGTGGGTAGATAGTTCTGACCCCACACTAGGATTCCCTGTGTCGTGGGTACATAGTTCTGACGCCACACTAGGATTCCCTGTGTCGTGGGTACATAGTTCTGACCCCACACTAGGATTCCCTGTGTCGTGGGTACATAGTTCTGACCCCACACAAGGATTCCCTATTTTTTGGGTACATAGTTCTGACCCCACACTAGGATTCCCTGTGTCGTGGGTATCAGAAACTACGAGTATCATACCACATAACCCAGACCCAGAATAAATATTTGTCGATCATACTAACATTTGTCACGCAGTGGGAATCGAACCCGCACCCCTTGCGTCACAGACTCGCCCGCTGTGCTAATATTACTAGATTCCGCATGCGGCTTCGCTCGCGTGGTACCTAGATAAAAAGTAGCCTATGTGTATTCTAGGTCAAGATATCTATTCCTATTTTCATCGAAATCGGCTGAGCCATTATGGCGTGATTGAACCACAAACACCCAAACATCCTCACAAACTTTCGCATTTGAAAGAAATAAAGAAAGAAAATTATTTATTTCCCGTCAAATAATGTAAAGATTAGTCACATTTATAATATTAAGGTTTAAGATCTTTATTAATTCTCTAAAGATTACAAATCGCTTACGAGAACTAAAATAATTATCTTATAATAAAGTTTTATAATATTGTTCGTAACGAGCATAAAAAAAATATTAGTCTTCTTCTTCCTGCCCTTGTCCCACATTATGTGGGGTCGGCACAACATGTTTTCTTCTTCCACTCTCTTCTGTTAGCCGTCATCTCCGCACTCACATCTCTCTTATTTATGTCATCTTTAACACAATCCATCCATCTTTTCTTCAACCTTCCTCTAGTCTTATATCCATCCACATTCATACTTAGAGGAGGTAGGGCACAGCGAGATTTTCTCGCTCTTAATTGGAGCAGCCCGCCTGGGAGGTACCTCCGCCTTACAGAAGATCGCAGCCAAATAACATTATTTGTTTCAAATAGTGTTGTGTTCCTGCGGTGAGTAAGGTTGCCAGAGCTCTTTAGGGGGGGGAGGGGTTCGGCAGGCAACGCATTAGCAATGCTCCAGGTGTTGCTGATGTCAATAGGCGACGGTAACCACTTAGCATTAGGTGGGCCGTAAGCCTGTTTGCCTCCGTATATAATTAAAAAAAAAAATACCTAACGATCTTCTCGTTACATGACTTTCATCCCTCCTCATGACATGCCCATACCATGCTAACCTATTACTTTACTTCATCATTTCAGCCGTTCGACGTCCACTGCTGAACATGGCCTCCCCCACAGACAGAGCAAACTTCTTATCATGTGGGGGGATTTGCCCATACTCACCACGCTGGGCATGCGGGTTGGCGAGCGCAGTTAGAGCTATCGTTGTAATAAATGAGGGACGCTGCTGCCCATCCCCTAGCTTTTTTCCCTTAGTCGCCTCTTACGACATCCGCGGATAGGTAGATATGGAGGGGCCTATTCTTCAGCCGGGACCACCACGGCCAATTAATTATTACTTTACTTACATTTATAATATTAGTATTACCATCTATGTTGCAAGTGCTCGCGATGAGGTCCCTGATCCTTTTGTGGTCCTCCAGAAACTCGATCAGGCCGCAATCCTCGCTCAATGGAATCACCTGACAAGACAAAAGATTTTTTTAGTAGATTAGTGATGTGCATGGTCTATTTTCGTTTGTGTTATACAAAGTGGTTCGTAATATGTATTATCTCCCTACTTCTTGTCGTGTCACTGATTCTTTCTTGGTCATTCATCCTGTATTAGGTCAGTGACCAGGTTAAGGTAGGTTAAATTAGTTATGAATATTTTGTTATGTTATTCTGTTATTTTGTTTATACTATAAAATATAAAATCAAATAATTACAAAATAAAATAGAAACTAATTAAACAAATAATTTTGGACATGCGGCAAGGTGCCAAGAGCACTGGCTGCATTCCCGCGTTGAATTGTTTTGTATATTATGTTGTGTATTTTATAATTTCCGTATACAATGACTTGTTTTATGGAATAAATAACTATGAGAGATTCAAGATTTTTATTTTTATTTGAATTTTATAGTTGTGTTGACTTTTTGCTAATGATTAATATATTTTCTTGTTTTTTATTAATTGACTGTGCACTTAGTCAATTTTAGTTATTACTATTATAATTTTTTGCATGCCATCTCTCTAAATTTGCATATCGTCGCCGGTCAAGCATATTGAACCACCTACAAGTTTTGTCATCCACTGTACACATGTTTAAGCAAATAAATGATCTTTACTCATCGCAGGAACATAACACTATTTGTTTCAAATAGTGTTGTGTTCCTGCGATGAGTAAGGTTGCCAGAGCTCTTTAGGGGGGGAGGGGGGAGGGGTCGGCAACGCGTGCGTGATGCCTCTGGTATTGCAAGCGCTCATAGGCTACGGTAACCGCTTACCAACAGGTGGGCCGTATGCTTGTTTGCCACATCAGTTGTATAAAAAAAAAAAAACTTTATGAACTATGGTGGCCCTGAAAAGGGCCTATGACCGTCGATGAAAGAATCAGTGTAGTGAAACCTCTTAGAGGCTCCTTTCATGCACATCTTATCCCCCGAAAGGGGCTGTATTTTGTTTCTATACCCAATTTGCAGTAAAGTTTGTTTTTAGACTTTTGGAAATTCGACATTTTAAATTGAAAAACCACTGTGCAATAATCAGCTGTTTTGAGGTCAAATCAGGTGAAACTCAATGAATCAGCTGTTTTAGGTAGCAATCCCGATTCCGAACTTCTTGTACGTTTAGTGATTAGTTCTAAAGATGATATAAATACCAAAATCAGCTAATAAAACTTGAGAAAGTTGGTGAAAAAAAATAAAAAGATTTTTTCGCTAATATTATTTCTATCAAAACCAGATGCTTAAAACAAATAAAGAATAAAGTATGGTATGTTTTTTTTTGCTATATTTTTTTAAGGTATAATAAGTCTCGATAGCGGCTATACATATAGCTCGGCCATATAGCTCGCAGAACCGATAACCGTTGGGGAGTAAAGGTTCTCGAATGGCGACCACGAACCGGGCGACGCAGTGTTGGAAGCCCCCCCACCCGATGGACCGACGACATTGTGAAGGTTGCGGGAAGTCGGTGGATGGAGAAGGCTCAAGACCGTTCGTCATGGAACTCTTTGGGGGAGGCCTATGCCCAGCAGTGGACTTCTACAGGCTGATGATGATGATGATGATGATGTGGTTATAGTATGAGTCTTGATGTTTTCATAACAAAAATAATTTTCTATATGTAATTGTATTTTTACTCTTTCGTGCACTCACCTAAAACAATCAATGGGTACTTACAGCGTAACCGAGCCCCGAAGTGGTGAGGTTGGTGACGGCGGCGTCAGCACGCAAGTCTTCGTTCTTGTGCAGGTAGCGGCGCCGTCTGCCGTCCGACGTCACCAGCGTCAGCACGCACGGACGTCGCACCGAGTCACTGAACACGCGCAACTGAAACATAGATAAAATAGTAGATTATGCAACAAGGGCTTAAAGTAGTGTATTATGTCGCGGGCGCTGTATTGAACCCCGAGAATGAGGGCAAGAATGCTGAGTACGAGGGGTTCAAGATCGCCCAAGACAAATACACATTTAAGCCCGCGATGCATACTCTACTTTTTATACTTTCTGCGAGGCAATTGAAAACAATGACTGTTAAGTAGAAAGAAATGATTTTTCTGGAAGTAAGTTTCCAACTATACCAGAGGCTTCAGATTGTATGCATTCTGGAGTCGAATCAAAATCACTGTCGTCGTCACTTGACATTTTTTCGAAGTTTATTCGAATCGAAACTGAATTTCGGTGTAGATAGAACAGCACAGCAGTTTGAGCGCTTGGCGGACATTATGACCCGGCTAGACAGTAGGGCTGTAATCAAATCAAATCAAATCAAAAAAATCAAATCAAAAATATTTTTATTCTCATTACAGGGTAAACAAATAAATTGGGTTGGGAACTCTTCTGTTAAGTTGTACTAACCTGTGTTAGAAGAGTCCCCTCTTTTCTGTGGTCTGTAAATACACTTATAAAATGAACAATGTTATTAACTAGGTAAAGTAATAGTAGTAGGTAGGTATCTAATATGTAAATGAGGTATATATATATATCTAATGTATATGTAATGACTTACTTTAGGAAAGGTTTGCATGCCACATAATATGCCATTGACGAGCAGGTAGTATAAAAAATACTTTATTGCACACCATACAGTATGTCAACTATGTCAAACAATGGGTGGTCTTATCGCTGAACCGATCTCTACCAGACAACCTATGGATGGAGTGGACTGGATATGATTAAACAGGTGTATATTAGATGTACTTAACTATAATAATTTTTGATGTGTGGTGCACACAACCTAAAATAAATTACTATTAAACATATAAAATAAATATATATAAACATAAAGTATTCAAATTTTCAATGAATGACAACATAGTGCTAGTCTTCTTCATGTTGTGTCACTGATTCATTCTTGGTCATCCTATATTAGGTCAGTGACCAGGTTGAGGTAAGGTGGCCGTTCTTTCATCGACGGCTTCGCTCGTGTGGTACCTAGATAAAAAGTCTATCTAAGCCTATATGCTTCCATCTATTCCAAGTTTCAACAAAATCGGTTGAGCCGTTACGGTGTGGTTGAACCACAAACATCCTCACAAACTTTCGCATTTATAATATTAGAAGGATTTGATTAGTAGGAAGTAAAATAAGAAGGATTTCTGGATGACGCTGAATATTCCAATCCTATTTAACATTGTGTACATACCTCTTCAGCAGTGTAGGAAGGCCCCTCACCCGCTGGACCGACGACATTGTAAAGGTTGCGGGAAGTCGGTGGATGGAGAAGGCTCCAGACCGTTCGTCGCGGAACTCTTTGGGGGAGGCCTATGTCCAGCAGTGGACTTCTACAGGCTGATGATGATGACATACCTCTTCTTCAATCTTCACGACCTGGACACCAGCCGGTAGTCTCAGCAATCTCTCAAGGCCACTGCTACCTTTATCTATCTCAGCTAAGCTAGGGCACACGTGCGAAAGCCTGATTGTCTCGCGAACTGGTAAGCTTCTCAAATCATGTAGAATGCCCTTTAGGACTACTCGTTTCATTTCGGGATCTGGAAATAACAAAGTTATTCAGTTTTGAGACGCATGGGGTGTGTGTGGGTTCGATTCCCGCTGCTTGGTCCGGGTGCTTCCCGGGTGTAGAATAAGCGCCTTTCGGGATGTCATACATATTATGAACACCTTGTACAAAGTGATATACTAAGTATGGTAGATTTAATCAAGGGATTTATTCTACCCTCAATTGGCGATAAAGTTTGTTCTAAGACAACAGGAAATTCAACATTTTTGGTGGCCCCGGCTGAAGAATAGGCCCCTCCATATCTACCTATCCGCGGATGTCGTAAGAGGCGACTAAGGGAAAAAAGCTAGGGGATGGGCAGCAACGTCCCACATATTAACAACGATGGCTCTAACTGCGCTCGCCAACCCGCATGCCCAGCGTGGTGAGTATGGGCAAATCCCCCCACATGTTAAGGAATTTGCTCTGTCTGTGGGGGAGGCCATGTTCAGCAGTGGACGTCGTACGGCTGAAATGATGATGATGATGATTATAAATAAATAAATAAATAATAAATATTCCGAACATATTCACACGGTCAACTGATCCCAAACTAGGCATAGCCTGTACTATGGGTACCAGAGACAGATATATATTTAACACCCAGACACAGAACAAACATCTGTGTTAGTCACAAATGTTTGTCCAGTGCGGGAATCGAACCCGCGACCTCTAGCGCAGAAGGCAGAGTTACTACCAACTGAGCTATGAGGCCAGTCAAATTTAGAAAAACGCGGTATTGAAAAGGCTGTCTTTTTTAATAAAACAAATCTCTTCCAGGTACCTATAGGATAACACATACCGGCCGCTCGTATGGTGTTGAAAGTACTCTGGTATTTGGTTAGCGCCTGATAATCGGTGCCAGAGAATTCATTCTCGAAAATTCGACTCTTCATTCTGTTGAAGATCTTATCCCACTTCGATGTATCTGCGATAGAATGATTTAGAAATTAGTTATTCATTAGTGGGTTTGGTGGTTTGGTTTCATTCCGGTCGTGCGCTAATGTCCATTCGTAAAATTTATAGGCATAGCGCCTAGCGCCTAGCGCCTGCTCTCAAACGGTGAATTAAAAAATTGTGAGGAAACCGGCATGTACTAGAACCTAAAAATTCTACATGTTTCATGTGCACGAAAGGAGCCTCTAAAAGGCGCACTTTAATACTTTCACTAAACTGATTCTTTCACCAACGGTCGCAGGCCCTTTTCAGGGCCACCATACCTCAACCTTCTATTAGAAAAGAAAAGACTTTTGTTTTTTATTTTATAAATAATAGTGATGTTATTGTGGTTAATTAGTTAGGAATATTTTATATTATAAAATAAAATAATATAAAATACACATATTTTATAATTTCCGCATACAATGACTTGTTTTATGGAATAAATAACTATGAACTATGAAAGAAAAAGAGACGTTTCATCAATATATGGAGCCTGGGCCTGCACTGTGTACACTACTCTAAAATATGGCTAAGCAATAAAGTAAACGTATTTAATTGGTCATTTTATATAAATTGACTTCGTTATAAGGCACATTATGATTTTCTTCGACAAAGAGAGCAACACACAGCGCTACAAAAATATGGCGGATGGACGTGCGTGAAATGTCATTTTGCCAACCTACATTTATCTGACAAAACAAAAACATCAAATTAAACAACATGACATGAAAAATATGTCAATATCATGTCAAACGCCAATTATAAACCAACATGGCGGCCTTCAAATAGTGTTCACAGTAAAAAACTTACCAGAAGAACTATTCTTGTACCATCGCATTTGTCTTCAAATTAATGTAATTGTATTTTTCTTGTAATCTCCTAATTTTTCTATGTAGTGTACATGGACCAGGCCCAGAATGAAATGGCTCCTTTGTTTATTTGACCCTATTATTACTTAGGCAACAGGCATAGCTTCACCTAGTTTCTAAGACGTTTCAAAGTGATCCTACTGATTTTATTGAAATAAATGCCTTTTGACTTTGACTTATTACTACTATTATTAAATAAATATGTCACCATTACTCTGCAATGCCGTGTACAGTTCCTCACAGTACTGCATTAGTAAATAATCAGCGTGGCAGAGCAACTGAAGGCGCTGCCTGTACTGGTCCAACTCTGCTTCACCTGTAACATAGGATTTTCCACTAGTGGCTGTCCGCGGCTTCGCTCACGCGGTGCCCGGACAAAATATGCATATATCTCTCTATACCAGGTAAGTAGGTACTATAAATGTCAAAGTTTCAAAAGTTTCAAAAAAGTTTATTGGAACATTTACAAAGATGCAGTAAAATATTGGGAAAAACGTTGATGACTGCAGTAGTTGTAAAAACTGTGTCGCAGCCACCAACGCCCACCTCCTTAGACTAAGAACAGTTTGTTCCTAACAGAATACAGGTAGGTTCTATAGATAAGAAAAAAATTAAAATAAACAAAAACCTTATGATAATGGATTATAAGCTACAAGAAATAAACATGTTATAGAGTTTTTAAGTGTGTGTGTATATATATGTGTGTGTGTGTGGGTGAGTATGTGTGGGTGAGTGTGTGTGGGTGTGTTGTTGTGCGTGTGTTAGAATATGAGAGTTTTTTTTTTTTGTGAAAGTTTGTGAGGATGTTTGACATAGACATAGACAGACATTTATTTATTTCGTTTGAATGTTTGTTGCTCAATCACGCCGTATCGGTAAAAATCAACCGATTTCGTTGAAATCGGTTGATTTTTACTTTTAATTATAGATTACTAGCTTCCGCACGCGGTTTCGCTCGCGTCGTACCTACATAAAAGTATAGAAAAGCATATTGGCTATATGCTATTCTAGGTAAAGAACTTTATATATTCCAAGTTTCAACGAAATCGGTTGAGCCGTTACGGCGTGATTGAACAACAAACATACAAACATCCTTACAAACTATCGCATTTATAATATAAGTAGGATGTACGGCATGCACGTACAAAATGTATGCACGTTAGATTATGTTTCTCATGTAAGTGAATATGATTATTTTTATGAGAAACTAGCGTACGCCCGCGGCTTTGCTCGCGTGGTATCTTGATAAAAAGGGGCAGTTTTGAAAAACCCTTAAATACGTATTTCATTATTTGACTTTATGAGTATTTGTACCAAGTTTCAGATAAATCGCTCGATGCGTTAATATTCTCCCATACAAACTTTCACTTTCAAAGTTTGTATGGGAGAATCTTAACGCAAAGACTTTCGCTTTAGAAGAACTTTGAAAGTGAAGTGAAAGTTGAGGGACAGGGACCGCCGGACCTCTTGAGAATATATCGAAGAGATGCTGAAAGTCTGTGCTGAATACGCTGCTTCTCATGGTCTCCGCTAATAATATCAAGAAGTGCGAATACATTGTCTTTAAGGCCGCCGGTAATAACCTCAAAGAATTTCCAGAGATAACCCTTAACGGCATGAACATCAATAGAGTGGCATCTTTTAAATATCTTGGCCATTATATTACCGACGACCTTAAAGACAATGCGGACACTGAAAGAGAGCGTAGGGCTCTGGCGGTAAGAGGTAATATGTTGATCCGTAGGTTTTCCCGGTGCACAGAAGAAGTGAAACTAACGCTATATAAACCATACTGTCAAAGTTTCTACACCGGGAATCTATGGGTTAACTACACTAGGCGACCGCTAGAGACCCTGCGTGTCCAGTACAACAATATTTTTAGGATGATGTTGGGGCTGCCGCGTTACTGCAGTGCATCAGGGATGTTTGCAGAATACGAGACGGACGGGTTTGCTGCAATTCTCCGTAAAAAGACTACATCCCTGATGCGCAGAGTGCGTGATAGCCCCAATATCATCCTTCAAACGATTGCTGGCAGGATCACCTCTGCCACGTGGCACTGCTTCGTGAAGAGAGTGATTTATTGAAATATTTAGGATTATTTAGCATTAAGTACTATATATAATGTTACTAACAAATTATGGATCTAAGTCGTCCGAAATATATATATATATATATATTATTTTTGACATCTTATTACACGGAAGTTTTGAAAATCTAGGAAGTTTTAAAAATCTAAGAATACAGTTTTTCTTTATTTCTATCATCCATTATCTTTAGTTAGTTTCAAATCTGTAGGTTCAAGGAATACGATTTTTCATACAAACGTTTTAACCCCTTTTCACCCTATTAGGATTTGATATTTTGAAAATCCCTCATTAGTGGACGTGTTTGGCATATAAGGCAGCTACTGTCCAAATTTCAGCTTTATAGCTTCAGCGGTTTGGACTGTGCGTTGATCGTGGAATCAGGCCTTGTTCTTTTATATATACAGATTAAACCTGATATCATACCTTGCAACTCTGCAATCCCACATGAGCGAATGACTTGAGTGGGGAAAAGAGATATCTTTGATCTCAGCTGCTCCACGTAGCATGACGGCAGATCGGATAGTATTGGCTTTATCTGAAAATTATAAAAACTTAAGGCTGGTTCATAATTTCAGCCGTAGGAAGTCCGCTGCTGAACATTGCCTCCCTCGCAGAATTCCAGAGCGACTTCCTATCATGTGGTATGGGCAATTTGCCCATAATTCATCATCATCATCATCATTTCAGCCGTACGACGTCCACTGCTGAACATGCCCCCCGCACAACAAGCATATGGCCCACCTGTTGGTAAGCGGTTACCGTAGCATATGAGCGATTGCAATACCAGAGGCAACACGCCCGCGTTGCCGACTACTATTTGAAACAAATATTGTTATTTGACTGCGATCTTCTGTAAGGCGGAGGTACCTCGCCAGGCAGGCTGCTCCAATTTAGAACGAGAAAATCTCGCTGTGCCCTACCTCCTCCCAAAATTTGCTGATCGTATGAGAGAATAGATTAGCGGAATAGTACTATATATTTGTGTGTCCATTTAATATATTATGAATTAGTGCTTTTAATGGCCTCATAGCTCAGTTAGTAGTAACTCTGCGTTCTGCGCTAGAGGTCGCGGGTTCGATCCTCGCACTGGACAAACATTTGTGTAATAAACACAGATGTTAGTTCTGTGTCTGGGTGTAAAATATTTATCTATTATGTATATCAGTCTCTGGTACCCATAGTGCAGGCTATTCCTAGTTTGGGATCAGTTGACCGTGTGAATATGTCCGGAATATTTATTTATTTATTCTGGAGGAACGTGTATACCTTTGCAAGTAAGGCAGCGGCGGCCTTATCGCTGATGACGTCACACTGGTCCAGCCTGTTCAGAAGCATGGCCGCGACGCCTGCGCATGGCGCGTTCTGATCGAACATTCTCCCCAAATACGCGGACATTTTCACTAAGATTTCATCCCTTGATAGCTCTGAAAACGTATTTCATATTTTTATAATATCCCAAAAATTTCGACTCCGACGGGATTTGAACCCGCGAATTAACCCGCGTGGGAGAATTTCTCTCCCACGAGAAGTGTCTCCGGAGCTTAGTTGGTTAAAGCATCACCGTATTTAGGGGAAGGTTGCGGGTTCAAATCCCGTCGGAGTCGAAATTTTTGGGATATTATAAAAATATCATAGTATTCCCTTGGTCCCCCATCAAGTATCACTATAAAAATATAACGTATTTTTTTACAAACATAAAACTTTGAGCACTGGTGGAGTGGTGGGAGGCCTTTCGATCCTCAAGCCGTTTGAACCCGTTGAGCACCAATGGTTTTACCATTCGCAAAATGTATGTGCGTAAATGTATAATATATACTTTATAGAGGCAAACAGGCCGGTCCACCAGATGGTAAGCGGTTACCGTCGCCTATTGACATCAGCAACACCTGGAGCATTGCTAATGCCTGCCAAACCCCTCCCCCCCTAAAGAGCACTGGCAACCTTACTCACCGCAGGAACACAACACTATTGGAAAAAATACTGTTATTTGGCTGCGATCTTCTGTAAGGCGGAGGTACCTCCAGGCAGGCTGCTCCAATTTAGAGCGACTAAGACCTGCTGTGCCCTTCCTCCTCTTTCTGCAGAGACCGTCCAGGAAGTAGAGCCAAGCAGCAATGCCTGCATTGCTGTGTTCCGGTTTGAAGGATGAGGTAGCCGGTGAAATAACAGGCACATGAGACTTACCTACGCGTCTAAGGGGTCGGCAACGCATATTGCCTGGTGTTGCAAGTGTCCATAGGCTACGGTAACCACATACACTGGCCTCATAGCTCAGTTGGTAGTAACTCTGCCTTCTGCGCTAGAGGTCGCGGGTTCGATTCCCGCACTGGACAAACATTTGTGTGATTCACAGATATTTGTTCTGTGTCTGGGTGTTAAATATATATCTATTATGTATGTCAGTCTCTGGTACCCATAGTACAGGCTATGCCTAGTTTGGGATCAGTTGACTGTGTGTAATATGTCCGGAATATTTATTTATTTATTTATACAACCATTTTTACTTCCATTACTTTTTCTGTGTTTCTTTTCTTTTAATGTTTATTGTAAAATGTTGTGTAAATGAGTGTGTTTTGGTTGCAATTAAATAAGTGTATATGTGTACATAACCAACAGGTGGGCATCTTACCATTTTCCTCCCACATTCCGTCGTAGTACAAAATTGATGTTTCATACAAGTCCGCTAGATTCTTCCTGTTCTTGGCTGCAGTAACCTCTCTTTTGCTGAGTCGGCTTACCTGTTCTTCGACTAAATGCATAATGTCATCAATTTTTGACGATGATAACGCTGAAATAAAGTTGAATAAAATTACACTGTCTGTTTGTTTGTCCAAAAATTGTAATGATATTTTCTAACCACCGGGGATCGAGCCAGCATCTTAGAATCGGCAATGCGATACTAGTACGCCATGGAACGAATGACGCTGACGCCAAAAATTTTGGGCAATTGAAATATTGTTATCGGCTAAAGCCTTTTCACGACTAAACGGCTGAACCGATTTTGATATGGTATGCCCATATAGCTCGCAGAACCGACAACTGTTGGGGGTTACAAAACGACGCAGTATTAGAAGGCCCCCCACCCGATGGACTCCAGACATTGCGGATAGTCGATGGATGCAGAAGACTAAAGACGGTTCGTCGTGGCACCTTTGGGGGAGGCCTATGGCCTTCTTCAAGCTAATGATGATTGTGATATTGTATGTATAGACGACCTCGGTGGTGCAGTGCCCGACTGAGGCGCAAGGCAGGGCATCCATCCTCACACCCTGGAGCCGGGTTGGTCGGGTACCGTGCGGTTTCAGAGGAACTTCCTCCCGCGAACACTCAGGTTGTGGAATGATCTCCCTGCTGAGGTTTCCCCTAAGGACTACAGTATGGGGTTCTTCAAAAAGGGCGTTTTGAACTTTTTAAGGGGTCGGCAACGCGTGGCTACGGTAACCACTTACCAACAGGTGGGCCGTATGCTTGTTTGCTACCTTAGTTGTATATATAAAAAAAAAAGGGGGTGCGGGTTCGATTCCCACTGCGGGATAAATTTTTGCATGTTCTGCAAATATTAGTTCCCGGTCTGGGTGTTGTGGTAACATGGTACTCGTAGTTTCTGATACCCACGACACAGGGGATCCTAGTGTGGGGTCAGAACTATGTATGTGACTGTTGGGTGTTATACTATTATTATCCTACTAATATTTCCTACTAGGCCGTGGTGGCCCCGGCTGAAGAATAGGCCTCTCCATATCTACCTATCCGCGGATGTCGTAAGAGGCGACTAAGGGAAAAAAGCTAGGGGATGGGCAGCAGCGTCCCTCATTTTAACAACGATAGCTCTAACTGCGCTCGCCAACCCGCATGCCCAGCATGGTGAGTATGGGCAAATCCCCCCACATGATAAGGAATTCGCTCTGCCGGTGGGGGAGGCCATGTTCAGCAGTAGACGTCGTACGGCTGAAATGATGATGATGAATATTATAAATGCGAAAGTTTGTGAGGATGTTTAGATGTTTGTTATTCAATCACGCTGTAACGAGTCAACCGATCTCGTTGAAACTTAGAATAGATAAAGTTGTTTACCTAGAATAGCATATAGGCTTTTTATGTAGGTACCACGCAGGCGGAAGCTGGTATATTCATCATCATCATCAGCCTGATGAAGTCCACTGCTGAGCATAGGCCTCCCCCAAAGAGTGCCACTACGAACGTTCTTGAGCCTTCTCCATCCACCATCTTCCCGCAACCTTCACAATGTCGTCGGTCCATCGGGGGGCCTTCCTACACTGCGTCGTCCGGTTCGTGGTCGCCACTGGAGAAACTTTGATTATAAAACAAAAATTACTCACATTCTAGTTTGTAGTTCAATCTCATTATCAACTTATTAACGCCAATTATAACTTCTGGTGTGGAATGTTCGTAGAAATCGGGCAAGTACTCAGCTGTTTGTAGAGCCTTCTCCAATTCTGAGCTATCGTTTCGCTTCAACCCCATCATGGTAGAGGCCAGCATTTTCTGTTCCAACCACACAAGGGTTTCATCTTCTTCCAAGTCTCTGAAATATTTGTAAAACATAGAATAAAACTGTAAAACCTATTCAACTTAGGAAAAATTGTATTTAATAAATTTAATGTAATTGCACGACCGATTATGCGAGGTAAGGCACAGCGTAATTTCCTCCCGTTAAATTGGAGCAGCCCACCTGGGAGGTACCTCCGCCTTACAGAAGATCGCAGCTAAATAACATTACACACACGCTGAAACAAACGCACACACGCACACACAAACACGCTCAAACAAACGCACACACAGACGCGCATGCAATCAAAAGAGGAATCATACATACTTTTATACATTCTACCTAGATACCCTACTATATATACTCCACAGATCACTCCTCCTTTTAATATTATTTTATTTACTGTCTACTAAGTGTAACATAGTGTTACGGGTAATTTCTACATTAATAGATACGACTAATTGAGCCGGAAGCGGATCGCTGTAACCTCACTATACAGGCTCTTAAGAGACCTAGTGCGAGGGACAGAGCTCAGCCAAGGTACATTATAATGTCTTGAATCTTTTGTATCTTTTAGCCCCTTCGTCCACGGCGCGACTCAAACGGAACGCGACTGAAACTGTAGTCACTTATGAGTAGCCTGACTGCGATAGCACTAGTATTTCAATGCTCGTCCGTCCACGACGCTACTCAAAAGGAACGCGTTTGTAACTAGTCTCCTGGCGACTCGACATGCTGGTCGCCAGGCGACTGGTTTCGAGAAACTGTATGAACAATGAACGAATAAAAAGTAATTATATGTGATTCTGACGTTTATGTGACTGGAGAAGTAATAATTCCATGTCATAGCTCGAATTATCAATAGTCATGTTAATTGTTTTCGTTTTCAAAACTTTGTTTACATAAAATCGTGTACTGAGTGACTGAGTTTCAGGAAATTCCAGTAGCGTCGTGGACGAGTCAGAGTTTCCAATCAGTCCGCAACTCTAGTTTCTAATGAGTTCCGTCACTTTTGCGTAGCGTCATGGACGAAGGGGCTTAGAAATAATAACAGACTATGTACCAAACAGCCTGTATAAGTTTATATATACATTTTTATCTTTTTTTTTATAATAAGCGCCTTTCATGATAGTAAACTAGCATACTAGTTACGGAACACGGTGTAAAGTACATTACTTACAAATGGTTCCGTTTGATGACGGACAAAGCTAGCCTGTGTAGTCCCCTCTCGTTCGCACTCTCGCACCAAAGCAGCTCGTGCGAGCGAGACAGCTTAGCAGATTCCATACCGTATCTCTGAGACAAGTATGCCGTTCTGAAAATCAAACAATTAATAATATTATAATAATAAATATTCCGGACATATCACACACGGTCAACTCATCCCAAACTAGGCATAGCCTGTACTATGGGTACCAGAGACTGATATACATAATAGATATAAAATGATTTATCTATCTATCTAGATATATATTTAACACCCAGAAACAGAACAAACATTAATTTGTGTATTGACAGGTTTCGAACCCACGACATGTGGATCGGAAGGCGGGGCTACTACCACCCGAGGCTTTTAGGACGAGGTAGGGCACAGCGAGATTTTCTCCTCCGCCTTACAGAAGATCGCAGCCAAATAACATTATTTGTTTCAAATAGTGCTGTGTTCCTGCGGTGAGTAAGGTTGCCAGAGCTCTTTAGGGGGGAAGGGGGTTCGGGGTCGGCAACGCGTGCGTGATGCCTCTGGTATTGCAAGCGCTCATAGGCTACGGTAACCGCTTACTATCAGGTGGGCCGTAAGATTGTTTGTATAAAAAAAAAAAAAAAAAAAACCCCTCCACCAGTGCCCCTCCGCAACTTTATTAAGGGCCACCATCATTATCCTTGCTCTATCCCATGTTTGTTTTTAAATTAAATAATTTACCTGAGCATAAGTCTTGCCGCCCATTCAGCCAGGCAATCGCCTCTCTGTATGTCGCACGGCAGTTGTAATGTGTCAACGTCAATGTCAACGCCATGCCATTGCATTGCTTCAATCACCTGAAATAAATAAATGTATGTAAATATGTAATAATGTCCATTATTTAATATCCTATACGGCCAAATGGCCGTGGTGGCTCCGGCTGAAGAATAGGCTCCTCCATATGTCATATCCGTGGATGTAGTAGGAGGCAACTAAGGGAAAAAAGCTAGGGGATGGGCAGCAGCGTTCCCTATTTTAACAACCCTATTTCGACAACCCGCGTGCCCAGCGTGGGAGTATGGTCAAGTTCCTCCCACATGATAGGAAGCCATTCTGGGAATCTGTGCGGGAGGCCGATGTTCAGCAGTGGACTTCCAACGTTATAGGTATGTATATTTGTTAGCATAACTTTCGAACGGTCAATCAGTTCTGCATGGAATTTAGTAGGTCAACAGGTTGTACTACCAAGAGTACTTGGTAAGAATATTAGTTAAATCGGCCAAGGCTTAGCAAAGCTATAGCGGACCAAAAGGGGATATTAAAGAAAGTTTTGAATACATGAAGTGCGGAGTCATGTTTTTTTTTTTTTTTTTTTATGTTATACGGAGGCTAACAGGCTTACGGCCCACCTGATGGTAAGTGGTTACCGTCGCCTATTGACATCAGCAACACCTGGAGCATTGCTAATGCGTTGCCTGCCGAACCCCTCCCCCCCTAAAGAGCTCTGGCAACCTTACTCACCGCAGGAACACAACACTATTTGAAACAAATAATGTTATTTGGCTGCGATCTTCTGCTGCGGGCTGCTCCGATTTAGAGCGAGAAAATCTCGCTGTGCCCTACCTCTCATGTACACTATCTCGAAAAAAGCTAGTCTACACCAGATAAGAAATAGAAATACTTTATTAAGCCATCTTATAAAGACCATGTATACTTAGAACTATATTATGGTAAGTAGGTAGGTAGGTACAGTCAGCATCAGAAGTTGATGATCAAATTTAGATTGTCAAATCTAGTGATTGAAGTTTGTATCAAAAAGTGATAGCATAACAAAGTGACCTTTAATAGGTGACTGTAAAATGTACCACAATTGAGATGATGACACTAACCCCATAAGTTCATGATAATTTCTTAGTTCAAAAATACATGACTAGTATTATTTTAAAAAATCCGTGCCTGCTATGATATCTAAAAGTAGCTGATGTTGATAGTATCCAGATAAAAGTATCAACCTGCCTTTTATTTTATTCTGAAATTGTTGGGCAAATAGTAGGTAATACAAGGTGATTCATGACATGTTACAAGGTGATTCATAACATGTATACCAATGCATCAGTTAATTGTGACCCCACGACTTTATTTCGCCAAATGTTGAAAAGTAAAGATATTCACGTATTTATAAAACAATTTTGCATCAGTTTATTTTGAGCCCACGACTTTATTTCGTCAAATGTTGAAAAGTATAGATATTCACGTATATAAGAAATAATTTAGCATCAGCTACTTCTGAAGCCGCGATTACATTCGAACTTCATTTTATCATCAGTATATACATATGGAGTTTCAGACATTCATGAACTCAGAAAAGATGTTTTATCATTTACTTCTGGAAATAGTTGGATCAAAGACTTTGTGACACTTTTAAGTCATCACATACTTTTGGAATATTGGAAAGAAACTCCTAAAGTAAAATATTTTCAATCAGGAGTTTTGAGACATGTCTGATCATCAGTTACTTTTGATGCTGACTGTACATTGAAAACAAAAATACCTTTAAAAAAAAAAACATTCCATCAATTCGTTGTATACGCATATTTGCGGTAGGTTAGAAATAGTTTAAGCATACAAGTTAAAGAGTCTTTGCCACCCGCGCTAGTGAAACACTGTGTTACGGCGTAGTAGCGATTCTCGTCCCGTGCATTAAGGCTCAATTTAGAATGCCCATTCTGCAGCTCACTCGTTATCGCTTCGATAAAAATTTAGTAATTAGTATATATTTATTAAAAGCCACTACGCAAAAATCTGCTGTTTAATTTATTCCTGATACTGAACTTCCCGTACGTTTAATAATAATAATATAAGTTTTATTGGTGGTTTTTTTCGTGGTGGCACCGGCTGAAAAATGGCGAAGATGGCGCCTCCATATCTACCTATCCGCGGATGTCGTAAGAGGCGACTAAGGGAAAAAATCTAGGGATGGACAGCAGCGTCCCTCATTTTAACAACGATAGCTCTAACTGCGCTCTCCAACCCGCATGCCCAGCGTGGTGAGTATGGGCAAATCCCCCCACATGATAAGGAATTTGCTCTCTGTCTGTGGGGGAGGCCATGTTCAGCAGTGGACGTCGTACGGTTGAAATGATGATGATGATGATGAAGTTTTATTGTTTATTGCATCAGGTTCAAGTACATTTTCTTAAAATCAAAGTATGCTAGGTTCGCTATCAGCGATAAAAGCCTCCTCCAGTTGCTTCCATGTCTCCCTGTCTCTAGCTACTCTACTCCAAGCCGTTTGCTATCTTGGTGAAGTCGTCGCTCCATCTCTTTTTTTTTTATAAAACTGAGGTGGCAAACAAGCATGCGGCCCACCCGTTGGTAAGCGGTTATCGCAGCCTATGAGCGATTGTAATACAAGAGGCATCACGCACGCGTTGCCGACCCCGAACCCCCCCACCCCCAAAGAGCACTGCCAACCTTACTCACCGCAGGAACACAACACTATTTGAAACAAATAATGTTATTTGGCTGCGATCTTCTGTAAGGCGGAGGTTTCTCCCAGGCGGGCTGCTCCAAGTACTTACAGATGAGGCCACATAGTGCCTTCGGGGCCATTTGTCAATGCATCGAAGCCATTTCATTAAATCCTTCCTGTTTCCGCAGTACAGCTGAACCATTTCACCAAACCAGCCGTTTGTATCTGAAAAATATAAGTTTTATGTGTGCTTGTTGTGCTACTGGCTCTTTTCTGGTCATCCTACACTAAGGTCAGTGACCAGTTCGAGGTATGGCGGCCCTGAACAGGGCTATTGACCGTCGGTGAAAGAATCTGTGTAGTGAAAGGATTAAAGTGCGCCTCTTAGAGGCTCCTTTCGTGCACATGTCTTTGAATTTTCAGGTTCTAGGACATGCCGGTTTTCTCACGATGTTTTCCTTCACCGTTTGAGAGCACTAGCATAGAGCACATACATTGGAAATGGAAAATACATTGGTGCACGACCGAATCGGCAACGCGTGCGCGATGAATCTGAAATTGCAAGCGTTCATAGGCTACGGTAACCACTTACCAACAGGTGGGCCGTAAGCTTGCGTACAACCTTAGTGTATCAAAAAAAATAGCCTGCAATAAGTGGGAGGAAGTAGGGTAGGAAGTAGCATGATGACCTCAGTGGCGTAGTAGGTGCCCGACTGAGACGCAGGGGTTCGATTCCCGCTGCATTACAAATGTTTACATGATCTGCAAATATTAGTTCCGGGTCTGGGTGTTGTGGTACCATGGTACTCGTAGTTTCTGATACCCACGACACAGGGAATCCTAGTGTGGGGTCAGGACTATGTATGTGACTGTTGGGTGTTAAAAAGTATGATTTTTATACGGCACCATAAGCCCACAGACCTTAATCAAAGTTCAAAAGTTTCAAAAGTATTTATTTGGAACAGTAAAACACGGGAATACATAAACAAATGAAAACGTTGACAACTGCAAAAGTAAAAACTGCGTAGCAGGGCCAACACCCTTCTCCAGGACAACTTATTTTTTACTTTCGTTATAGTTTAGTTACAAGAAATTGTACCATTTGTTTGAAATAAACATTTACTTTACTTTACTTTACTTTACAACCTTAATAGGTGGTATAAATTTCAAGTTGATACCTTTAGCCGTTTCTCAGAAAAAGGGTCTTGACAGACGGACAGACGGACAGACAGGCAGACAGACAGACAGACGGACAAAGTGATCCTATAAGGGTTTTTACAAATGAGGTACGAAACCCTAAAAATTTGGGAAGTGGGTTCCTAGCTGTACCTAATTCTAATTCTAATCGGGGGTGGTTAGACCTGCACTGACTTCCCGCTGTGGGGTGTTTTGTGCATTGTCCCCCTATCCTAACCCTACCCCAGCCAGCCCAGATCCTTAAAATAGCGAAGCCTAGCCGTACCTGTGTATTCATCTAGAAGCTCTTGAGAGCTCTCTTTGTCGGTCCACAGAGCCGGGAGGCTGTCCTCGACTCGTCTTCGTTCTTGGCACGTAAACTCGTCCCAATTTGATAGTTTTTGAAACGCCGACACCAAGCCTGCATGATGAAAGTAAAGGTTACCAAACAGATCATAATAATAATAATAAACACTGACTCATCGCTCAGTTTTTTTTTTTTTTTTTTAAATATTCCGGACATATTACTCACGGTCAACTGATCCCAAACTAGGCATAGCCTGTACTATGGGTACCAGAGACTGGTATACATAATAAATATATATTTAACACCCAGACACAGAACAAACATCTGTGTTAGTCACAAATGTTTGTCCACTGCGGGAATCGAACCCGCAACCTCTAGCGCAGAAGGCAGAGTTACTACCAACTGGGCTATGAGGCCAGTCGAAGTTGTTAGTAACTCTGCCTTCTGCGCTAGGGGTTCGATTCCCGCACTGGACAAACATGTCATTAGAATTTGGAGCTATCGTGTCGCTAGAGAATAAAATACGGGAGGCACCCTTGACGTCTCCATCGCTGAGTTTACTCTCCACAAGTTTGTAGATAGTAGACTCAGCGACTGGCTTTAGAGAATTTGAATTTGTTTGTGTGTCCTGATCGTTGTACAAGAAAGGCGTGCGCTCATCGCGTGAAGTGTACCTAACACAATTTTGTTTGATCCGAATAGTGAGTGATAATTTGTTGCCTAAATCCTTTTGTACGTGAAGTACACTATAGGGAAAGACTAGCAAATGTTCCCAAAAAATAAGACAAATGTTTGTCCAGTGAAGTAATCAAAGTAAATCCTTACCTTCAATAGAAAATGTCGCGTCCTCCATCATTGAAATATCCTCTTCATCTTTATGTAAACTCCTGAAAAAATACAAGATGACTAAAACTCTTTTTAGGGTTAAGCTCGCCTTTGTACATACCTTTCTTTTTTATTGCTGTAATCTGTGTTTTCTTGTGAACAATAAAGAATAAAGATGATTTATAATGTCTACTATCCGGAAAGGGGTTAATTTTATCAATAAAAAGAATGAATAATAGCGAAAACAAAAAAGGGGTTATCGTGGTTTTAAAATCGGTGTTTGTGGAGGAATTTGAATTTGGAAGTAAAATGAGGTGAGGGTTTCTTTTTGTGCGTGTATTGTCGATGTTTTATATAGATAATGAGGATTTTATCGATCTTATTATTATTAGTTTTTTGAATTTGCCACAATTGATTTTGATTATTTTATATTGTAGTTTTAAATTTAATTTAAATTGTTATTTTAAATATCCGACCACTGCTGACAATTTCCTAGTATTATATTAGTATAGAAACCTTGACTCTACTTATTAAGGTAGTGAATAGATAAATTAAGTACACTATCGCATTGGGTGCGCCTGTAATGGTAGGTGTATGTTGTGAAATAAATAAATAAATAAATCTTTTTGGGTGGTTGATTTTTTTTTCAGTTTTATATCTTGAACTTTTTCAAATCAGCAATTAAAAAAAAAAAGTAAAGTAAAATGACACGTCATAAACATTGCTTATGGTTGGTAGGTGTAGGGTGCAGAGGTTAAAAAAATAATATTTTGTGGTAGGTACACCGCGCAAATAGAATTTAATTTGTGCAAAAATAGTCCTTCATCATCATCATGTCCTTCATCTTTATCATCTGAAAACCAGCGCCGCAACACTTCGTGTGCGGCATCAATGCTGAGATGGAACCTTTTTTGGCTCACGCATGCACCTCGGCACGGACTAATGAATACCCTAGTTTTGTTACTTCCTACCTACTTTTGTTTTGTTTCCTCCCTACCTTTTGTATTGTAACCTGTACCTAGAGTCTTTTATTAGTTTGTGCTGTGCTTGTGTGTCCAAAATAAATGTATTTTCTTTCTTTCTATCATCATGATCAGCCCACATTAGTCCACTGCTGGACATAGGCCTCCCCCAATTCACGCCACTGAGCCCGGTGTTCGGCCCTTCTCATCCATTACTGCCCGTCGCCTTTCGTAGGTCATCGCTCCACCTAGCCGGGGGGCGCCCCACACTTCGTTTACCTAGACGTGGTCTCCACTCAAGAACTCGTTTACCCCAACGGTTGTCGGTGCTTCGGCATATATGACCAGCCCACTGCCACTTCAGTTTGCTTATTCTCTGGGCTATGTCGATGACTTCAGTTCTCTGAAGATAATCTAGTTACGGATTTTATTGAGAGAAACTCCGAGCATAGCCTTAGGAGGTAGGGCACAGCAAGATTTTCTCGTTAAGAATTGGAGCAGCCCGCCTGGGGAGGTACCTCCGCCTAATAGAAGATCGCAGCCAAATAACATTATTTGTTTCAAATAGTGTTGTGTTCCTGCGATGAGTAAGGTTGCCAGAGCTCTTTAGGGGTGGGAGGGTTCGGGGTCGGCAACGCGTGTGTGATGCCTCTGGTATTGCAATCGCTCATAGGCTACGGTATCCGCTTACCAACAGGTCGGCCGTATGCGACCTTAAACTGTTGAATCAGCCCCACTGTGAGTGTCCACGTCTCGGCACCGTAAGTCATCACGGGAAGGACGCACTGGTTGAAGACTTTAGTCTTCAGGCATTGTGGTATAGGCGACAAGAAGACCTGACGTAACTTACTTAACGCATAGTCCTTACCCCAATTCAAATAAGTGCGGCCCGCCACAGCGCACCCTGGTTTCTTCAGACAGCAATCTGAAGAGTTGTTCTCCATCAGATCCCAATGTGGACTTCTTCAACTCTCCTAAGGTTTGAGTGAAACTGGAAAGCAAATTCAGTTTTTATTCCACGTGTTTTTGTATGTTTATGTATATTATTTTTATTTTTTTGTTTTTCTTTCATTGAGCACTATTTAAGTTTATGTTTATTTTAAGTTTTTTTTTTTTTTGAGAATGCTATAGTTCACTTTTCATGTATATCAGACCCTGTTTTTATGAAGATATTTTATGTAATTGGTAATATACATAATGTTTGTGCACTTTCAACAAATAAATAAATAAATATGAGAGCAAAATAAAGGTTCTACTTCTTGTCGTGTCACTGATTCTTTCTTGGTCATCCTGTATTAGGTCAGTGACCAGGTTGAGGTATGGTGGCCCTGAAAAGGGCCTATGACCGTCGATGAAAGAATGAGTGTAGTGAAAGTATTAAAGTGCGCGTCTGAGAGGCTCCTTTCGTGCACATGTCACATGTCTTGGAATTGTTAGGTTCTAGGACATGCCGGTTTTCTCACGATGTTTTCCTTCACCGTTTGAGAGCACTAGCATAGAGCACATAAATTTTCCGAATGGTAAATCCATTGGTGCAGACAAACTCAATAAAGACAAAGGAATTAAGGGTGACTTGAGTCGATTGAAAGTCAGAGAGATTTTCGCTGAGACGAGTAGTGACTCGGTGGCTTAGTTTTTAGGGCATCCCCGTATCTGTTAGGGGAAAGTCGCGGGTCCGAATCCAAAATGCATTAAGCCCTTTTTCCTTTTCACTACATTTTCATTGAAAAAAATGCTAGGCACGCGCGCCGTGTTTGTTGCCTGATTCTTGTAGGCTTGGTCGCGAGGAACAGGCGTAGCTTCACCTAGTTTCTAAGACGTTTCAAAGTGATCCTAGTGATTTTATTGAAATAAACGCCTTTTGATTTTGATTTTAGATTGTTCAGTTCTTGTTTTTGTCTCATAAGCGCGGTATTTTTGACTTGCCTTACTTAGGCAAAAACGGTCAAACCGGTAACCAAGCTCACATTCCATTATGCACCACTACGCATATACCACTTCTGATAAGTTGTAGGTAAAAATCATAAAACTTACACTAAAGGAGCCTCTGAGAGGCGCACTTCAATGTTTCACTACACTGATTCTTTAATTGACAGTCATAGTCCCTTTTGAGGGCCACCATACCTCAACCTGGTCACTGACCTAATGCAGGATGACCAAGAAAGAATCAGGGACACGACAAGAAGAAGATCCAACTTACCCATCTATAAAACACAGCTGGTCCACACAGCCTCGTGCTAGAACAACCAGTTCCGGCGCTTTTGTGAGCAAAGTGCTCAAAAGTTGCGATAGCTCTGACCGGGGGTCGAACCCGCGACCCACTAGGCATCCAAGGAGCTGAGTGAGCAACTCCATTGCCGCTTCGGGCGTAACCTGCGTAATAAGATTTAATTTTCACGGACATCTCTTTAAAATACAAGTTGATTCAAAATATGTATGCTATTTCCAAAGAGGATAATTCTACGCCCAATTGGCAATAAAGTTTGTTCAACGACTTTTGAATTCAAACATTTTCATTGAAAAATATGTCATCCTTCTAATATTATAAATGCGATAGTTTATGAGGATTCAATCACGCCGTAACGGCTCCACCAGTTTCTATGAAATTTGGATTACCTTGAATAGCATATAGGCTACTTTTATGTAGACGGACAGAAATCGTAAGGGATCCGTTTTACCTTTTTGCAACGGAACCCTTAAAATAACTATAAGCATAACTTACTTTTGCAAACTGAACAAATATGTCCAAAATTTTCTCAATCGTCACTTGAACATCGATTCCTTGTTCTGTTTCTGAAAACAACAATTATTTATATCTAGCTTTATCAAATTGAAGTGGCAGTAGGCAGGCCATATAGCAAGCAGAACCAAGAACCGTTATGGAGTAAAGGTTCTCGAATGGCGACCGATATGTCATAGCTTCATATCGCAAGCCTTTCGAACACGGCTTAAGAAGAAGAAAACTGTATTGTTAAACTGTGTACACAAATGTAATTAAAGTTAGGATCAATAGTTTATCCGTTTCGGACGTACAATAATTTTATTATAAACAAATTACAAGGTGAATGAATGAATGAAAATGCTTCATGGTGCATACATCAAATAGAAAAAATACAATGATATAGATTGTACAATGGGCGGTCTTATCGCTAAAAATAACCTATCCCGAAAGGGGCTTACCTATTCTACACCTAATTTGCAATAAAGTATGTTCTTTGACTTTTGGAAAATCGACTGAAAACTTTAAGACTTTTGAAAAAAATACAGTCTGCCTAAAAAAACCATTTATCCTAAATTTTCCTAAGAACATTTATTTATTTATTTAGAATACAGTATAACATCATAACAGGTTTTTTTTTATCCCTAAGGCGATGCCATATGTTATTAGTTACATTATAATAAATAGGTACAATTAGATAGGTACTAATCGAAACATTTCGTTTCTATCACTATCTGTGCAAGTTGGAGGAGTTTCGGTAGGTGATTGAAAAAAATATCCACGCTGTTCGCAGACAAGATATTGAGCAGATATGTCTATCTGCTCAATATCTTGTCTGCGAGTGACATGGAGGCAAACTTAAGTAGGTTGGTCCTACAGTGCGGCACTTCCAGCATGGCGACATAAACCTAACGTTAAAAGAAGAAGTATGTACCCTGCATACCCCATGATTTTGGCCCTGTATAACATACCATTGTAGTCGATGTCACGAATAGAAGTGTTGTAGGGGATGCTACGTAACGTCCCAACCATCCTCTTAGAGCGAGATCTCGAAACACCTATTGGGTTTGCTCTGAAAGAATCATCAATACTATAAAAAATAAATTACCATTATTTATTTTTAACAGAACACAGCGGCAGAACACAGCGCGATTTTCTCGCTCTAAATTGGAGGTACCTCCGCCTTACAGAAGATCGCAGCCAAAAACATTATTTGTTTCAAATAGTGTTGTGTTCCTGCGGTGACTAAGGTTGCCAGAGCTCTTTATGAGGAGGGAGAGATCGGGGTCGGCAACGCGGTGATGCCTCTGGTATTTCAAGCGTTCATAGGCTGCGGTAACCACTTAGATGAGCCGAATGTACGAACATATGACACCCCACTTCATGTATTTTAGACCTTTATTTTTTAAACCCCCTTTGGGGCCCTATATCTTAGCAACCCCTTGGTCGATTTACCTCATATTCTAACAAGCAAATCTTGATAGTATGGTGTATCGATACCTAGAAGGCGGGTAGGTAGGTGGCTAAACAGCGAAACGACCGTTCTAGTGTAAACGTAGTTTATTACTGACAGGCGATCGGATGACAAATGCTCAGGTGAGAAGGTAGATACATACTAGGTATAGGTAGTTATACATACAGATAGAAACCAGTAAGCTATTGCTATGTTCATACATAACATAGTACAACCTGTTGACCTACTAAATTCCACGCAGATAGGATTGACGGTTCGAAAGTTATGCTCTAACAAACAAACAAACATACAGCGCCGATTCGCTCAAGCTGTTTTAGAGATCTTTGGTGGCTCGATAAATTACTGTTTCGCTTATTCATCATCATCATTTCAGCCGTACGACGTCCACTGCTGAACATGGCCTCCCCTACAAACAGAGCGAATTCCTATCATGTGGGGGGATAAGCCCATACTCACCACGCTGGGCATTCGGGTTGAGCGCAGTAAGAGCTATCGTTGTTAAAATGAGGGACGCTGCTGCCCATCCCCTAGCTTTTTTCCCTTAGTCGCCTCTTACGACATCCGCGGATAGGTACATATGGAGGGGCCTATTCTTTAGACGGGGCCACCACGGCCCCGCGTTCCGCTTATTAAATAATTTTAAACCCAACTCACACAGTCCAGGGTTCGTCTCTCAGCTTCTTATCCTTAAAATTATCCAATGTCTTCAAATGACTGAACAGCATGTTAAAGAACGTTGACATACAGACAGATAGATCTGTATTATCGCATGTATACTTTATGGGTAGGTATATCGCTATATAGAAGCACTCTACGAATCTGAAACAAATAAAATAAATATTCCGGACATATCACACACGGTCAACTGATCCCAAACTAGGCATAGCCTGTACTATGGGTACCAGAGACTGATATACATAATAGATACATATTTCACACCCAGACACAAAACAAAATAAACGGGGTCCCGAAAGGGGGTTATTCTATCAACAAAAAGAAATAATACTAGCGAAAACAAGCATCGATATTGGCATTTTTTTTTTCACAAACTTAGCTGTTACTAGTATTTTTATCATATTTATAACAAGGAGTTCGGAATCAAGATTTCTACATAAAACAGCTGAGCTCATTTGACCCCGAAAGGGGGTTATTCTATCAACAAAAAGAAATAATACTAGCGAAAACAAGCATCGATATTGGCATTTTTTTTTTCACAAACTTAGCTGTTACTAGTATTTTTATCATATTTATAACAAGGAGTTCGGAATCAAGATTTCTACATAAAACAGCTGAGCTCATTTGACCCCGAAAGGGGGTTATTCTATCAACAAAAAGAAATAATACTAGCGAAAACAAGCATCGATATTGGCATTTTTTTTTTCACAAACTTAGCTGTTACTAGTATTTTTATCATATTTATAACAAGGAGTTCGGAATCAAGATTTCTACATAAAACAGCTGAGCTCATTTGACCCCGAAAGGGGGTTATTCTATCAACAAAAAGAAATAATACAAAAAAACAAGCAAAAAAACAAGCATCGATATTGTCATTTTTTTTTCACAAACTTAGCTGTTACTAGTATTTTTATCATATTTATAACAAGGAGTTCGGAATCAAGATTTCTACATAAAACAGCTGAGCTCATTTGACCCCAAAACAGCTGATTTTCGCATAGAGTTTATTCAATGAAAAATTTCGAAGTCGTAGAACAAACATTTTTTTTTTTTTTTTTTTATGTTATATGGAGGCAAACAGGCTTACGGCCCTCCTGATGGTAAGTGGTTACCGTCGCCTATTGACATCAGCAACACCTGGAACATTGCTAATGCGTTGCATGCCGTACCCCTCCCCCCCTAAAGAGCTCTGGCAACCTTACTCACCGCAGGAACACAACACTATTTGAACAAATAATGTTATTTGGCTGCGATCTTGTTACTAATTGGTTGTAGAATAAGCCCTTTTTGTTATGGCATACATATTATTATCATTTTGGATAAGGAGATTTTTTATTCGGGTACTACGTGAGCGAAGCCGCAGGCGGAAGCTAGTCGTGACATTCTGACAGGCATTCTTTAGACTCTGCCTTCTTTCGCGGGTTCGATTCCCGCACTGGACAATTTGTGATTAACACAGATGTTTTTTAAGTGTCTGGGTGTTAAGTATTTATCTATTATGTATATCAGACTCTGGTACCCAAAGTACAGGCAATTCCTAGTCTGGGATCATCATCATCATCATCAGCCTGTAGAAGTCCACTGCTGGACATAGGCCTCCCCTAAAGAGTTCCATGACGAACGTTCTTGAGCCTTCTCCATCCACTGACTTCCCGCAACCTTCACAATGTCGTCGGTCCATCGGGTGGGGGGGCCTTCCAACACTGCGTCGCCCGGTTCGTGGTCGCCATTCGAGAACTTTTACTCCGCAACGGTTATCGGTTCTGCGAGCTATATGGCCTGCCCACTGCCACTTCAACTTGCTAATTCTGAGAGCTATGTCGGTGACCTTGGTTCTTCTACGGATTTCCTCATTTCAGATCTTCTTCATTTCGGATCTTGTATCAGTCTGGAGTCTGGGATCAGTTGACCTTATTAAAATAATAAACTTACCTCACAGCCATATTAGTCTTAGAAAGTTTCTCATCTACCCGCCTCATTTGATCTTTTCCTCGGCCAAGACGTGTCAATACCTCGCTTATGTATTTCTCGTTCCGCCCTATAGTGTTGAGTATAGGGGAAGATATCTCAGCTTTCACCCTCTTAGCGGGGTGTGATGGCATCAAAAACTGGGGTTCGGTGATAAAAAGATCTGGAATTATAATAATATACTAAAACAACAACAGACACACGAACCGGGCGGTGCAGTGTTGGAAGGCCACCCACCCGATGGACCGACGACATCGTGAAGGTTGCGGGAAGTCGGTGGTAAAACCCCCACTATTTCGCTATTTTCGTACAAACTTGCACCGCCACTGCACCCCTTTAGGGGTTGAGTTTTGCAAATTCCTTTCTCAGTGTACCCCTACACTACAGCCTCAACCAGATGTACTAGGAGTATAACATTTGGAGGGATGCTTCCTGTTCTGTTCAAGTTTTAGAAATAAGGAACGCATCCACATTCGCGGGTTCGATGCTCACCCTGAGATATTATAAAATGTTTAGTATAAACATTATAAAAACGAAATACCTTCAAACTGTCTGTCTACAGATATCTGGTCAGCCATTTGTCTAATGTTAGCCGGTACTTCAGCCGCTTCGGGCGCGTCCGGGTGCTCCCATATGTATGTTGATATTATACGAAGACATTTCTTCCTGTCCGCTTCGGGTAGTTTTTGTGTTAGATCCACTATTACTCTGAATAACAAGAAAATTATTAAATCTTGCTGATAAAGAATGAATGAAACACAAGATTTTTTTTCAATGAAAATTGACGAATTTCCTGAATTCGTAGTACAAAACTTTACTACCGAATAAGCCCCTTTCGGTATAGCATACTTATAACGAATCACCTTGTAGATAGAACCTCCTCAGACTAAATCAATCTTTAGCTGTGGATACGATAAATGGACTTTCTAACTGCCGCGTCACGACTACGGGCAGATGGTCCAAGTGAGGCAGCGGCAGAACAAGGATGGGGACCACAAGTCGTAATGGTGTGCGAAGGCATTACACCAGTTTATCAAGAGATGGTAATGGTGTGGCGAAGGCATTATACCAGTTTAACAAGAGATAGTAAACAAGGGAAGGTAATGGTGTGGCGAAGGATTAAACAAGTGAAACAAGAGATGGTAAACCAGTTAAACAAGAGATGGTAAACCAGTTAAACAAGAGATGGTAATGCGCTCACCGGAACTGTTGCTCGTCGCAGCATCCGGAGCAGTGCACAATCTTCACGTAATCAGATACACTTCTCCTTCTGATTTCCTCTAGAATCTTCTTTAATTTCGCGGCCGCTGTTATTTTCGCTTGCTCGCTACTGTTGGAAAGGAATAAAATTGAAAGGAGCCATTTCATTCTGGGCCTGGTCCATGTACATTACATAGAAAAATTAGGAAATAATAGGAGATTACAAGAAAAATACAATTTCATTAGTCTTCAAGACTAATGCGATGGTACAAGAATAGTTCTTCTGGTAGGTTTTTACTATGTGAACACTATTTGAAGGCCGCCATGTTGGTTTATATTTGGCGTTTGACATAACATTGACATATTTTTCATGTCATGTTGTTTGATTTGATGTTTATGTTTTGTCAGATAAATGTTGGTTGTCAAAATGACATTTCACGCACCTCCATCCGCCATATTTTTGTAGCGCTGTGTGTTGCTCTCTTTGTCGAAGAAAATCTTAATGTACCTTAGAACGAAGTCAATTTAAATAAAATAACCAATTAAATACGTTTACTTTATTGCTTAGCCATATTTTAGGGTAGTGTACACAGTGCAGGCCCAGGTTCCATATATTGATGAAACGTCTCTTTTTAATTGTGTAGAGGTTAAACAAATACATTTAATTTTTTTCTTACTTATCCTACTTCCTTCCTACTACCCACTCTACAATGCTACTACCTTACTATCCTAATACCCGAATACCGAAGTACCACGCGAGCGAAGCCACAGGCGGAAGCTAGTTAAGCATAATAATATGAAGGGCAAAGTAGAGTAAAAAATATAAATTATTTCCATGGCCCGATGTAAACCATTAAGGTCAGACCACTCCTTGCGATGTGTAAGACGCGCTAATATTCGCGTGGGAAACGGGCGGCAGGATCGTTTCAGCCCGCTCCCCGCGCGGTTCACAGGAGTGGTCTGACATAAATGTGTCTTAAACGCACCTGTTAGACATCTCCGCCCCTATAACCTCAGCCAAAATAGACATTTCCTTCTTGTACACTCTGTGGTTATCAGAAAGTTTCGTCAACAGCCAGGGAAGTAGATCCGGGATGTGGACTTTGTTCTTGGCGAACCGGAGCAGAATCTTCAGAGAGGCTTTAGTACGGGTTGGGTCTGAAATAAGCATTAACATTATTATGTGCAGTTTGGGTTTGAAATAAACCTTAATATTATTATTGATCGAGCAAGTGAAAATCTCATATTCATATGCATTTATTGCCAACATGTACATGGATACAGCTTAGGTGTAAAGGTAGCTTAAGTAAGTATATGTACCCTGTAGGGCGCTGTAAATATCTAGTTATATATACATTTAAAATTTGTTAGTTAGTGCATGTAAATATAATTAATTGTTTTTGTTTGTACAAAGTAAAAATAATAAAAAATTAGTAACTAATAAGGAATTAGTACTAAATAATAATGCATAAAATGTCAAATAATAGTACAGTATTTATTTATTTATTTAATACTTTATTGCACACACATAGTACAGTTGCACAAAAGGAGGGCTTAATGCTACAAGCATTTTCTAACAGCCAACCTCAAAGGTAACAAGAGAAAAAGGTCAGCGTGCTAGCTGAAATCAGAGATAAAATGTTGGAGAGCTGACAATGAATAAAAATAACTCCATAAAACTGTATAATAAAACTGTATAACTATCTCTTAAACAATTTGCGACTCGGCGTTATATTTTAATGTTTATTTGGTAGAGCGAACCGACAATGCGATCTGCATTGAATTTAGTAGGTCAACAGATTGTTTTGTACCATAAGGTTGTAAGATTGTTCAGCGTGAAGCGAGGTAGGGTAGGGGTAGGTAACTCCGCCTTACAGAAGATCGCAGCCAAATAACCCAGCCTACCTATAGCCGAAGACTACATTTAGCATTAGTTCTACAAACCTTAGTGGTTTTTTTTAGTGCTATTTCTATAGATGACTATGTAATAAATTTTTGGAAGATAAATAAATTAAATAAAAATAAAAAAACATTTGTTTCAATCAGTGTTGTGTTTATGCACGAAAGGAACCTCTAAGAGGCGCACTTTTATCCTTTCACTACACTGATTCTTTCAGCGACGGTCATAGGCCCTTTTTCATGGCCCATACGTCAACCTGGTCACTGACCTAATACAGGATGACTAAGAAAGAATCAGTGACACGAAAGAAGGTGTTGTGTATAAAAAAAGAGGTTAAATTAAAAAAAAAAACTTAGGAGCGAGAAATTCCCGGTGCCCTAACTTTTTTTTTTTTAATGTTATACGGAGGCAAACAGGCTTACGGCCCACCTGATGATAAGTGGTTACCGTCATCTATTGACATCAGCAACACCTAGAGCATTGCTAATGCGTTGCCTGCCGAACCCCTCCCCCCCTAAAGAGCTCTGGCAACCTTACTCACCGCAGGAACACAACACTATTTGAAACAAATAATGTTATTTGGCTGCGATCTTCTGTAAGGCGGAGGTACCTCCCCAGGCGGGCTACTCCAATTTAGAGCGAGAAAATCTCGCTGTCCCCTACCTCCTCCAAAAACCATCAAAAGGGTTCTCTTACCATCAAAATAATTTTCAATGATTTTCAGATCTCCTTCTAGATGCCTTCCGTATATCATGAACAAATTCTCCAAAACATCTTCTAGCATCTTAAAGATGTTCGTTCTAGTACTGTTCTTCAGTGCAGTGTGTACTAGACAGTTGACAGCTGAGTTTAGAAGGGGTACTTCGGAGTTAGTGACATCACCACCCCAGTGGATTAGGGTGTTTAGCTGTGAACAATACTCAATTATCAATCAGTTTATTTCAAATCTATAAAAATCTATACCAAATCGGCTTCGGAAAAAGGCAAGAGTACCCTAAACCAACGAGCATGTATGAGGAATGTGATGAGAGTGAATGAAGCATAAGAGGTATGTCAGGATCGTAGCAAGTGGAAAACCGTGGTCTCTGCCTACCCCTCTGGGAAATAGGCGTGATATTATGTATGTAAAAACCTATAAAAATTACAAAAAATTACAGTTAATAATAAGCCTGTAGAAGTCCACTGCTGGACATAGGCCTCCCCCAAATAGTTCCACGACGAAAGGTGTTGAGCCTTTTCCATCAACCGACTTCCCGCAACATTCACAATGTCGTCGGTCCATCGGGTATTAATAAAGAACTTTTTTTTAACTTACAGTGTCAATGTGGAGGCTATTGCAACCTTCCTGTGCGGTGTCGGCTGTGACGGCGAGCAAAGCCGGGCGCAGATACGTAGCGTGGGATTTTAGCTCTTCTTTACTGTTGCATACAGCCTGCAATTGAAAAAAATCATTTAAAAATCAAAATCAATAGGTATATCTATGTTTAACTGACTTCAAAAAAGAAGGAGGTTGTTAATTCGGATGCATTATTTTTTTGTTTTAAAATCTTACCTCCGATAATCGGAACGGTTTTTTGTTTTACTTAGCCAAGCCGTGTCGGAGGTTAAGCCGTGTTGGCAAAGCTAGGGGACAGCGTTCCCTATTAACAACCAGATCTTTATGTGCGCTCGCCAACCCGCATGCCCAGTGTGCCGAGTATGGGCAAATCCCCCCAAATGATTGTTTCTTTTAATCTATCGGGGAGGCTATCATTTGACAGGCCTCTTAGCTCAGTTGGTAGTAAGTCTGCCTTCTGCGCTAGAGGTCGCGGTTTCGATTCCCGCACTGGACAAACATTTGTGTGATGAATACAGATGTTTGTTCTGTGTCTGGGTGGTAGATATTTACCTATTATGTATATCAGTCTCTGGTACCCATAGTACAGGCTATGCCTAGTTTGGGATCAGTTGACCGTGTGTGATATGTCCGGAATATTTATTTATTTATCAACAGTGGACGGTCCTACGGCTGAAATGATGAAGCCATGACGATTTCACGAAGGTCTTACGGAGACATACCTCAGCCAACAGCCACCGCAAGTTTCTCCTACCCTTCACCAGAGCTTCGCACAGCACAGATCGCCATTCGTGATGATCTAGAGCAGCAGCGTGCTGAACCAGCGCCGTCAGGGTTGCGGAACACGGGTGGTTGTTCAACGAACTGTCTGCCAGTTCGACATCTTGCGTGTCAATCTGGAATTAGAAGTCAGTTTAAGTAGTTGTACATTTAACAATTACTTAATAAGATGATATAAAAGACCAATAACAGAATAAATAAATATTCCGGACATATCACACACGGTCAGCTGATCCCAAACTAGGCATAGCCTGTACTATGGGTACCAGAGACTGATATACATAATAGATAAATATTGAACACCCAGACATAGAACAAACATCTGTGTTCATCACACAAATGTTTATCCAGTGCGGGAATCGAACTCGCGACCTCTAGCGCAGAAGGCAGAGTTACTATCAACTGAGCTATGAGGCCTAATTTTTTTTAATTAATTATATTTATTTCTATTTTGATTTTGTATGTAGGTACATACCTAATTGTATTGCATACTATGAAGCTGATGTTGAGCCGACCCCACATAATGTGGGACAAGGGCAGGAAGAAGAAGACGACTCTGAAGCTGACTATGGCAGATCTATTTTAATTCCGACTGGTAGTGATCTGGATCAATTGAGCTATCTATAGATCGTTTGTAACGGTCTTTAGATAGCTCAACTGTTTCTTGTATATTTTGTAAATATTAACTTTTATTATATTTAAGTTTCTTTCTGTAAATAAAGTTTCAACTGAACTTTTTAATTTGACATCTTTTTATAACCTATTTTCGCAATAAATGAATCTGAAAGTTCTAAAATATATTTAAATATTTATTACGTTAAATTTCTTTTTTTTTTGTCCAACTAATATGGCATACAAGCGTACGGCCCGGCCCACCTTTTGTTAAGCGACTGCCGTAGCCTATGAGCGCTTGCAATACCAGAGGCATGAGGCAACACAATGACGTCGGTCCATCGGCTGGGTGGCCTTCCACACCCCGTTTGTCGTAACACTTACATCGTCATCCAAATGATCTATTAGATCGTACTCCAATGGGTTTTCGGAGAGCGTGCGCAGAAACACGCGCGTCCGGGACGAGGAGCGCGAGCGTGACGAGCCGCGGGCCCGGCGCCCGCCACCCGTCACGGGGATGGACACCGTCTGGCGAATCTTGTGGCGGTTCTGTGTAACAAACGTCTTAACATCAGGCACCCGTAGCCGTGTTGGCCTAGTGGAAGGCACGGTTAGGGATTTAAGTCGATAAACAAAATGAGTTTTATAAAATCTAATATAAATTAGTATTGCGATACAAATCTCTATCTTAGTCACTGCAAAATAAACAAAAAATGGTTTGGAAATCAATTATTGTCCATCAATTTATGTCGCTCACTGTATCGTGATACATAAACAACTGCACAAACTATGCTCATACTTTGAATCTTCGTGGAGGATTTTTAAGGGGAAATTAAAAGGTAAGAGCCTAAGGCTCGTATTCAGAGACAAGACTCGAGCATTGATCTGTACTTAAATCTCGATTTGAGGCGAGATTCTAATTCTTGAACAGAATTTAAGTATATATAGATTCAATGATCACAGTTCACCTGAGTAAATGCTTATTCTGAAACGTCAATCAGACGAAATCGGTGTTTGAGTTTAGATTTGATTTGACATTAATCAAATGACATTTACGTTCCGTTACACGTACTTTGATGCATATTTATACTTCACTTTATTGTGATATTCTATTTCCACCCTGGCTATTTGAATTTCTGCGTAAAACGATCGGATCGACGGATCGAAAATTATTAATAAATCAAAATGTAAACGAGAACATTTGAGTACAGATTTGAGACTCGATTCAGCTGAGAGTAGTTTAAGTACCGTTCTTGAATAAAAGCTATGTTTGAGCAGAGATTCAATACTTAAGTAGAGTTCAGCTGATCTGTGATTAAATCTATGCATGAGTCGTGTCTCTGAATACGAGCCTAAGAATACCAGGTGTAGTAGTAATTTTTGTCAGGTTTAATAACTTAAATGACAGGAAGGTTAGTAGTCATTTTTATCAGTTTAATTATAGAACTTAAGTTCAAGGGTTAGTAGTAATTTATGACAGTTTTTTTAGAGAACTTACCCATTCACACTTCAAAGGCAATTCATACACCACACTCTCGTCTACAATTTTAGTCCAAACGCCTACATTGAACACAGTGCTGTATATTTTGGCTTCGGGACGCCGCATACATACGCACGCGCACATACATTTGTATGCCGCGTATTGGAACTCACTGAAATATAAAAGAGTTTATAGTTAAGTGCGACCAAGTGGGAGGTACCTGACTACAACTGAGGTGGCCAAGAGGGAGGACATAGACATAGACAGACATTTATTAACAAACTTGGCACACAATACACATCACAATAGAAACAAGAAACAATAATTGTTTCTTGTTTATAAATAAGAGCGAAAATATGAAACAAAGACAGAGAGGTAACACACAAAACTTATTAAAAAGAACACGTGAAATGTTATTGTGCGCCACAGCAGCAAAAAGGTCTCGACTCAGCATAAATGCCTTACCACTGAAGAGTAGTAAGGCGCTGGTTTTCCCGACTATAGCCGTAGTATAGGGAGGTTCCCGACTATAGCCGTGTTGGCCAAGTGAGAGGTCCCCGACTGTAGCCGTGTTGGCCAAGTGGGAGGTCCCCAACTGTAGCCGTGTTGGCCAAGTGGGAGGTCCCCGACTGTTGCAGTGTTGGCCAAGTGGGAGGTCCCCGACTGTAGCCGTGTTGGCCAAGTGGGAGGTCCCCGACTGTAGCCGTGTTGGCCAAGTGGGAGGTCCCCGACTGTTGCAGTGTTGGCCAAGTGGGAGGTCCCCGACTGTAGCCGTGTTGGCCAAGTGGGAGGTCCCCGACTGTAGCCGTGTTGGCCAAGTGCCCTTACTACTAAAGTGAAGGATATGGAGAAAAAAATATCACATCTCGACAATCAAAACAGGTCATGCCTCCTCAAACTCGAATTCCTGGAGCAACGTAATGTGGAATTGGAACAGCAGCTACTATGTGATCATGTCGAAATTTCAGGAATTCCGGACTCGAACGACCTAGACTTGCCGAAGCTTGTGGAAAGTGTTGTGGTCAAGCTCGGAGCACCAAAAGATGACGTCCTTTCAATCAAAAGGCTCCCGTCTCGTCGAACCGGACCTGGACCGGTACACGTCCGGGTGCGCCAGGAGGCCACCCGCCAGCATCTGATGACCTCAGCCCGGGAGATCACTATTACTGCCAAGGATCTCATGCCTAACCTGTCAGGACCACCAGCAACCGAAAAGATCTACATAAGAGAGGCGTTGACTTCTTACCACAAAAACCTACTGTGGCAGGCCAAGCAGGAGCTCAAAGGCACTTTCAAGTTTGTCTGGATCAGACAAGGAAAAGTGCTAGTTCGTAAGAATGAAAACGCGAAGGTATATAAACTTAGATCCAAACAGGATATCCAAAATCTTTTGTCAAACGCTAACTAAATAAATTTTTCACATCCCATCCTAGTTATATAACCAACCTTTTACTAGTAGGTACTTGTACTTACCTGGTTATAATTATCTAACTTGTTCCTAATGATTATGGATGATATAGATGATGATAATATTGTAGAATTATTTGACTGTCTAGACTATTCTAATTATAAAAGATTAGTGCCTCATAATATTCATAGTGTAACGTTTTTGCATGTAAACATAAGGTCATTAGTTAAAAACTTTTCAAAAATTGAGCAGCTAATAACTGCATCAGATTCATCAATCGATTTTATGATTTTTACTGAAGTGAACATTTCTGAAGGTATCAAATCCCTGTATAATTTGCAAGGTTATACAATGTACACTGAGTTACGTAAAAATCGAAGGGGTGGCGGTATTATTGTATACATTAAAAATAAATATAAATTTACACAATGTAAAACAACTACACTTCACTGTGAATGCCTTCTTGGAACAATCACTTCCACTGCCTACACTGTAACTCTGTGTGCCGTGTATAGACCGCCAAAAAGTGATAAACAACACTTTATTACAGAATTAGACAAAATGCTTGATCGGTTTACAAACACAGACTTGGTGTTTTTGGGAGATATAAAACTTAAATTAAAGCTTGAAAACCCTGTTAAAAAGTCATACATGGACATTATGAGCGGGCACGGTCTGTCATGCGGTATCACTGACTATACTAGGATAGAAACTTTGAATGAAATAATAACGAAAAGCTGTATTGATCATATTTTTGTCCGATCCCGCATGAGAGACGTGTACACCGCCGCGCTGTGCACTGTACTGGCTGATCATAGAATAACTGCAGCAACACTAATTGGTAATTCTCATGTACAGGATGCTCCTATTTATATGACTCGGCTCAATAATGACAAAATACATAACTTATTAGAGAAAGTGGATTGGAATTCCACGGCAAATATGAATTGCCCAGATACTATACATCAATTTATTAGTAAAAGCTTTAGCGATTCCTATAATCAATCTAAATATGTGCAAAAAGTTAGTAACTCAAAACGAAATTCACATAAATGGGTTAATAAAAATATCATAAATCTAACACAAAAAAGAGACCAGTTATATTCAGAATGGATAAAGGATACTAGTAATAAGGAACTCAGAGTAAAATATAATAAAATAAGAAATAAAACAAACAAAGTTATTTATAAAAATAAAAATAGATACATCAAGGCAGAAATTCATAAATTTAAAAATAATACTAAAAAACTATGGCAAATAATTAATAATATAACGGGTAAAATAACTAATTCAATTGATAAATTAATTACTAAAGCTTTTAGTGAAGAAAAAAGTTTAAAAAATATAGCCAATAATTTTGCAAACCAATTCCAGTATAATGTTCAATCAATTATCCCAAATTGTACACATAATCTAATGAATAAGTACGACTACGTCAGACCTGTAGATAAGTCAGTATTCTTTCCAAAAGCAACAAATTCTGAAATACATAAAATCTTAAAACACACTAATCCACATAAGGCGCCAGGAGTTGATGGCATTCGAGCTATTGATGTCGTGAGGATTGCAGATAGAATTGTTGGTGCTATAACACGGTTAATAAACACTAGCATCGCCACCGGTCGCTATCCCAAAGACCTGAAAACAGGAATAGTTCGACCCATTCACAAAGGTGGCAGTACGCAGGACTATTCTAAGTATCGCCCAATCACGATTTTACCAGTCTTGGATAAAGTAGTTGAAAAATATATTTGCGGTAAGATCCAGAGATTCTACTCAGTAAATAACATCTTATCTTCTCAGCAATATGGCTTTCAGCCAAATAAGAGTACTACGATGTTGTTGTCTCGTTTTACTGATTGTGTCAACTATAATTTGAACGCGAAAAAACATGTTATTTTATTATTTATAGATTACGGAAAGGCGTTTGATACATTGCGGCATGATTTATTAATAGAAAGGCTAGATAATAGTGGCGTTAGAGGCAATTTGCTGGATTGGTGCAAAGATTACCTTAATAATCGCAGCTACCAAGTAAGAATTGAAGACATGTATAGTGATAGTGTCAATATTACCGAAGGAACAGCACAAGGATCAGTACTTGGTCCATTGCACTATTTAACATATGTTAATGACCTTAATAATGTTATTAAATATTGCACTGTCTACCAATTTGCTGACGACACCTGTCTATTAGCAGCTGATGAGGATCCCTCGGTAGCAGAAAATAACATTCAAGTAGACTTTACAGCAATATGTAAGTGGTCGCATGACTCAGGATTAGTGCTTAACGCTGACAAAACCAAGCTTATTCACGTTCGCTCTAGTTATAATCATGATCCTGATAAAGAAAATTTAAAAGTTGTAGCTCATAGTCATAACTGCCTGCACTCATCTAACAATCAGTGCACTAACGGTTGCTTCAAAATTGAGCAAGTGACTGAGCATACCTACCTTGGCCTGGTGATAGACAATAGATTCAACTGGGCAAAGCATATAGATAAAACGTGCAACAAAATTAGAGCCATCATGGCAAAATTTTATATAATTAAATGTAAAGTACCCTTTGATATATTATTAACAATTTATAAAACCTTAGTGGAAAGTATACTATCATATGGGCTGAGTAGCTATGGCCGTACTTATAAAACTTACCTCGATCAAATATATAGTATTCAATATAGGATATTGAAGTTGTTGGTTCCCCCCAAAATAAAAGTTAAATATATGGGAGACCCCATGGGGCTTTTCAAGTACTGTGGTGTTTTACCTATACACGAAAAAGTTGAACTAAACTTACTTCTTGAACAATACTTTCGCACAGAAATTCAAGTCCTAAAAAGTCATTCTATAACTACTAGAAGCATCACTTATAAAAAACTACAAAAACCTAAATATAGTAACGAATATGGTAAAAGAACTTCAGAATATATAATTCCCCATCTAATTAACAAATTACCATTTGAAATTAGAAATAAAATAAATAAAAATAATATTAAAAACATTTTAAAAAAATATTTCCTTTCCCAATAAATTTTAAAAGCTATAAACGGAGCATCCTATATGTCGTAAGCGCACTCACACACGCGTAGCGATAGTAATGCATACTAACACCACTGCATTGGCTATTATGCTTCCACTCAACTCACCTGACGGGTTTTATTTTTCTGCTGTGCCTATGCACTAGGTACATACTGTTAGCTATTCTGTGACGGTGTTATCTTTACATGCGCTCGCTCTTCATAGAAAATAAGTAAAGATTGTTTACAATTTTTCTTACATTCAATATCGAGAACCTAATGTCTAGACAAACCTAACATAGGTTTTAAGACATTTACTACCATTCATTTGTATTCCTTTTGTGTAATAAATAAATATAAAAAAAAAAAAAAAAAAAAAGTGGGAGGTCCCCGACTGTAGCCGTGTTGGCCAAGTGGAAGGTCCCCGACTACAGCCAAAAATAACCTCATTTTCATAAAGTCGGTTAAAAACTTACCGACACACACGCGACAGTGCGATGGTGGCGCCATCTGGTGCGATCAGTTTGTCGCGAAGTTTGAAGCACAGCCGGATCACTTCGCGAGCTAAATGCCACGGTCTGAAATAAATAATTATTAAAACATGTCGGTGGATGGAGAAGGCTCAAGACCGTTCGTGGCACTCTTTGGGGGAGGCCTTTATTCAGCAGTAAAAGTTCAGATACGCCTGCTGAAATGGAAATGGGCCGGACACGTTTGTAGGCTTAATGCAACAGATGGACCAGAAAAGTAACGGGGTGGAACCCACGACAAGGCAAAAGGAAACGAGGGCGACAGAAAAAGTGGTGGAGAGACGTATTTATACAAAGAAGCGGAAAAGATTGGATCAGAGAAGCAAGAAATAGGGACAAGTGGCAAGATTTAGGGGAGGCCTACACCACCGACTGCTACAGACGTATAAAATATAAATAGGTAATTAATTGTACGTAGTGGAAATAAAGGCTTTTTTACTTTACTTTTCTATGTTCAGCAGTGGTCAGTGTTCAGCAGTCAAAGTCAAAAGGCGTTTATTTCAATAAAATCACTAGGATCACTTTCTAACGTCTTAGAAACTAGGTGAAGCTACGCCTGTTCCTCGCGACCAAGCCTACAAGAATCAGATGATGATGATGATATAAAATCTTTCGATTTTATGACTAAACATAATTTAAAAAAAAAACTTTTTTGATCGAGCGACCGAAGCGATCGAAGCGAGGATCAATCATCAATCAATACATTTGATTTGCTGGTAAGAATATGAGTAGGTATATATGAAGGGTATAGAATTGGAATAGATATACTCATAGGTCTTTACCTAGAATAGCATATAGGCTACTTTTTTATCTAGGTACCACTCGAACAAATCCGCGGGCGCAAGCTAGTTACTAATAAAGATACGTCTCTTACTTGTCAGTCTTAATAAATTCGTATAGAGGTGAGCTGGGCGATTCGATCTTTGATGGCGGCACCTAAACAAGGAAAAGAAGCTTATGTCAAAACTAATAACAAGATGATTCATAATATGTACACTATCCCCTAAGGGTCCCCTAACGTGTTCCGCAAACATAACACTATGATAAAATGGGCTTATTCTAACAACAAAAATAAGCGAAACAAAATAAAATGTTTTTTCCTCTAATTCTTGCCCTTTTATTATGAAACTGATTTTAGACGAGGTCTAACTAAACCCTGGTTTTGTAGCGTGTTATTTCATACAGTTGCTTTATGTTATAATGTCAAACGTATGAAATAACACGTCACAAAACCAGGGTTTTTAAGTTAAAACATCCAACGAACCTATTTTTTTATACAACCAAATTGGCAAACAACGACATACGGTCCACCTGTTGGTAAGCGTTCACCGTAGCCTATGAACGCTTGGCATCACGCACGCGTTGCCGAAACCTCCTAAAGAGCTCTGGTAACCTTACGCACCTTTTCAAACAGCACTTGTAGTATATCCAAAGTAATGGTCTTCTGCTGAACACACGCGCTGTAATCAGGGTGCAGCGACGGAGCCCTGATGCCGCTGCTCAAGCTCTCCAGGGTCTCTTTCAGTATCGACGCGAAGAACCTCTCGCAAAGGGATGATGGAGAGCACCTGGAAAGGAGATGTTTCATTCTGGGACTGGTCAGTGTACACTACATAGAAAAATTAGGAAAACTAGATGATTACCATGAAAAATACAATTTCGTTGAGTAGGCAAATACAATGGTACAAGAAAAGTTCTTCTGGTAAGTTTTTTTACTATGTGAACACTATTTGAAGGCCGCCATGTTGGTTTGAAGTCAATACAAACCCGGATCTATTTGAAATTTGACGTGCCATTGTCAAATTTTTCATGCATGTTGGATCTTTGATTGACAATTTAAAGTGGAAGAAGGGAGTCCCTTGGTAGTCACCTAAAAGAAGACGTTATCTACCTCCTAGAGACAGTCGGAGTGACCTAAAAGAAGACTAGGGTCCTTTGGTAGTCACATAAAAGAAGACGTTATTTACTGAAGGTCACTTAGAGCAGTCGGGATCACCTAAAAGAAGACGAGGTTCCCTTGGTAGTCACCTAAAAGAAGACGTTATTTACTGAGGGTCACCTAGAAAGTGACCTTCGATCAGGGTCTTTAAAAAGAAGGCGGAGGTCACCTGAGCAGAGGCACGAGCAGACGCTGGCAGACGGCGGCGGAGGCGCTCCGGCAGCGTGCGTGCAGAGAGGCCAGCAAGGCCAGCGACGGCAGGGAGGCCAGCGAGGCCATACACGAGGCCAGCGCCTCATCCCACCAGCCGGCGGTCTCGTCACCTGAGAAAACGGTGATTGCCCGGTTTCTATACTATACCGACCGGTACTACTAGTGGTTCGTCCCAAGTCATGTAAACTTTAACAAATGGGAGCTTACGTTATATTGGTTTTTAAATATATGAAATATATATATATATATATATATATATATATATATATATATATTTGTAAAAAAAAAAAACTATCCAGGTACAATCTACCAGCGGCCTTCACACTAGGCATAGCCTTTGTCGTGGAGACCAGTTACAAGAATTGAAAAGAAAGAAAGAAAGAAAGAAAAGGCATTTATTTGTGACGACAATACAACAATGAGACACACAGAAAAAAGACAACAAAAAAGAAACAAATAAAGAAAAAACACAGGCAAATAAAATATAAGAAAAAAGGAAGACAACAACCACCTGATTCCTGAATTGACAGGAAGATAAGGTTTAAAGACATTTATTCTCAAAAAAAAAAAAAAAGACAAACATGTCACTTACATGAGAATATTAATAAACATTATGCAATAATTGTTAGTAGGTCGTTCTGTAGGTAGGTAGGTAATAAGTAGGTATAGGGAGTACGTAATAGGTAGGTTTTATTAGTAGATACACTCGTTCAATACATTCCGCTAACCAAAGGGATGACTAGTAGTAGTTTTCAATGACGTGTTGTTGTAATTTAGTTTTAAATGCATTGAACGAGTTTACATTTTTTATAATCGAGGGTATTTTGTTATGAAGCTGTGCGCCTTCAAAAGTGAACATCTTTTTACCGTAATTAGTGCGTATTCTCGGTACCACCAGAAAGCTGGCACGACGAGTGCTACGGTTGGTTATTTGACGCGTTGTTATAAAGGATAGGCTAGTATGGAGTGAGCTTTTTATAATTTTTCGGACAAGTATGCAGGTGTTGTAAATATATAACTGTTTAATATTCATTAACTTAGTTTCTTTATAGATTTTAATTGTTGGTGTTAAGTATGGATAGTGGAATAGTACTTTAATGATTTTGTTTTGGATAATTTGCAGTTCCGCTAATTTAGTTTTTGTGGCGCTGCCCCAAATTTCTATTAAATATAATAAGTGTGGTTTAACTAGCGAGTTATAGATTGTATAACGTATTTGTCGTGGAATACATCGGACAATGTTTGTCGTGGAATACATCGGACAATGTTAGTTAAGTTCGGACTACCTTCCTAATATGTATCAAATGTCTTTGTACTTTTAGTTTTAATTTTTTCTGTTACAAATAAAACTTATTACTTATTACTATTACCACAGATAACATAATACTATACTAGCTATTACTTACAAAAAAAACATTAGAAATTTAATAAAGAAATGCTTAGATTAATATGTAAAGCATGCACTTAGTTTAAATGTAACTATTTTTGTTGTATCCCAAAAATCTTAATATGGCATAGAACTAAAAATGTGGATAAGGCTCAAGACCTCGACAACGACCTCGGTGGCGTAGCGGGCGAGTGCCCGCCTGAGACGGAAGGGTTGCGGGTTTTTCCGTTGCGGGACAAATGTTTGCATGATCTTCAAATATTAGTTCCGGGTCTGGGTGTTGTGGTACCATGGTACTCGTAGTTTCTGATACCCACGACACAGGGAATCCTAGTGTGAGTCCGGACTATGTATGTGACTGTTGGCTGTTATTTACCGTTCGTCATGGAACTCTTGGGGGAGGCCTATGTCCAGCAGTGGAATTCTACACGCTGATGATGACTCACCGTCCGCTAGAGTGATGACGATGTCTAGCAAAGCCTTATCAGCGCCGCCGGCGAGTGCGTCTAGCAAGGCCCTTAGCGCCGCACGCGACGCCCCGTCCATATCCGACAGGCGGGTAGGCAGGAGGGATGCGAAGCGACGGTAGGTCTCACTGAAACATACACTCTTATTTTATTTTTTTGTATACTACTAAGGTGGACAACAAGCTTAAGGCCTACCTGTTGGTAAGCGGTTACCGTAGCCTATGAGCGATTGCAATACCAGAGGCATCACGCACGCGTTGCCGACCCCGAACCCCCTTCCCCCCTAAAGAGCTCTGGCAACCTTACTCACCGCAGGAACACAACACTCATAGAAACAAATAATGTTATTTGGCTGCGATCTTCTGTAAGGCGGAGGTACCTCGGCGGACTATTAGGGACTAGCTTGCATGTATGTGACTGTTGGGTGTTATTTATTATTATTTATTTGGTGTGTGTGTGGTAAGTGGTTGCGCCTTCCGATCCAAAGATCTTGGGTTCGAACCCCGGACATGCAAGATGCAAAATAATTTGCACTATTAGTGTAGTGCTCTCAAACGGTGAATGGAAACATCGTGAGAAAACCGGCATGTCCTAGAACCTAAAAATTAGGAGACATGTGCACGAAAGGAGCGTAAAGGTGGGTCCACATTTGTGACATTTCAACGCGCCGTAGCTAAGAATAAGAATAATTAATTTACAAAAAATAAATATTATTTTATTTTATTAATGAAACAAAATCCACAGCTCTTAGATAATATGGTACAACTTAACTAATTCAATTTACTTAAAGCCAATAAAGGATTTAATTTTTTTTTAGCTAATACACAGCAATAATTACGACCGTCACTGATTTGACACAATATATATGTGTATGTGTGTGTGTGTATGTGTATATGCGTGTATATTTGTGGTGTATGTATGAAACAGTAGGCATAATGCTGAGCCGAAGCCATTTTGCTGCTGCAGCACACATCACACCATTTTTACTTTCATTACTTTTCTCTTGTTTCTTTTATTATAAGTACCTAATGTTTATTGTAAAATGTTGTGCAAATGTGTGTGTTTTGGTGGCAATTAAATAAATGTCTATGTCTATGTGTATGTATGTGTGTGAATAAGTGTGTCTTCGAGAGAGTGAGTGTGTTAGTGTGGTGCTTGAATGTGCATGTGTGTAATGGATGTGAATATGAATATAGCAATAGACTTTACAAACAGCTACATGTTGGGTTGTTTCAACCTAATGAAGACTTAAGAGTGTTCAATGAAAACTCAATTAGTCCTCAATAAGCATCTATAAAAAAATAAATTTTACAAGGCTTAATATAAATATGACTATACTAGAAGGTACAACCTATATACATTTTAGCATAAATACCGGCGAAGACCAAACTAAGCGCGAGGCTTGTATCTTGGGCTTCTAGAGTCCAGTTACCAAGAGGGGAGTAGGTACCTATGTCTGACGAAAGAAAAACGTATGGCTTACTATGTAATATAAAAACAAAAGTAAATAAAAATAAATGGAAAGTTAAACAGTTAATAAATAGGCTGACTACAGAAGGAAATCAAACAGTGAATAATAGTAGACAGCCTGCAGAAGAGTTGGCGTTGTGTGTTGTTTGTTTGTAGGTATGTGAGTATAATAATAATAATAATAATAAAAGCTTTATTCATACCTTACACAACATTTTGATTCAACGCTATCTTAATGTGTATGTAACTAAATGCTATATTTTTTATTTTTTATTCTATATCGTTTCACTAAATTGTAATAGGTATTTCACATTAGTTTTATGTGTGAGGACCGTTCTCAGCGGTAAAAGCCTCCTCCAGCTCCTTCCATCTCTCTCTGTTTCTAGCGGCTCTACTCCACGCTCTTCCTGCTATTTTGGCTATATCGTCGCTCCATCTTTTGTGTGGTCTTCCTGGCTTACGTTTTTTGTGGATTGGATACCAGTTCGTCACAGTTTTTGACCATCTTTCATCAGGCACTCTTTGGATATGTCCGGCCCATTTCCATTTAAGGTGTAGGATTCTTTTGGCAGCATCTTTGGAAGAAGACCAACGGGTCTTCTTCCTTATTGCGTTGTTTGAAATCCTGTCCTTTAATTTGAGGCCTACGTAGCTCCTTTCTATTCCTCTCTGGCATACTTTGATGCGTTCCAGGTTCTGAACAGTTAAGGGCCATGTCTGGCAGTCGTATGTGAGGCATGGGAGTAAGCATCTTTCCATGGCCTTGGTTTGTGAGTATACGAGTGTGTTATAGCTCCGTAACATGCTACGGTATTTGCTACGCTAAGTACAGTACAGTACACGCTACAGTATGGGGTTCTTCAAAAAGGGCGTTTTGAACTTTTTAAGGGGTCGGCAACGCGTGCGTGATGCCTCTGGTATTGCAAGCGTACATAGGCTACGGTAACCACTTACCAACAGGTGGGCCGTATGCTTGTTTGCTACATTAGTTGTATAAAATGTTGACTGGCCTCATAGCTCAGTTGGTAGTAACTCTGCCTTCTGCGCTAGAGGTCGCGGGTTCGATTCCCGCACTGGACAAAACATTTGTGACTAACACAGATGTTTGTTCTGTGTCTGGGTGTTAAATATATATCTATTATGTATATCAGTCTCTGGTACCCATAGTACAGGCTATGCCTAGTTTGGGATCAGTTAACCGTGTGTGATATGTCGGGAATATTTATTTATTTTTTTATTTATTAAAAAAAAAAAAAAGTGTGGACCAGTCACGGCGAAATGTTCAGCGTTGGTGGGCTCTGAGTTGCTCGCCGCGTGGCAATAGCTCGTGTGACATGTCCGCGTGTCAAAATAAATCCACACTATGTTTTTGTCACGCCTAACTGTTACGGTCACGGAGCCACGGCGCGTTGAAATGCCACAAATAAGATGAAATTCTGTGATAAGATCCGAAATGAGGAAATTCGTACAAGAACCAAGGTCACCGACATAGCTCTCAGAATTAGCAAGTTGAAGTGGCAGTGGGCAGGCCATATATCTCGCAGAACCGATAACCGTTGGGGAGTAAAGGTTCTTGAATGGCGACCACGAACCGGGCAACGCAGGGGAAGGCCCCCACCCAATGGACCGACGACATTGTGAAGGTTGCGGGAAGTCGGTGGATGGAGAAGGCTCAAGACCGTTCGTCGTGGAACTCTTTAGGGGAGGCCTATGTCCAGCAGTGGACTTCTACAGGCTGATGATGATGAACAAATATACAGAGACAAGCATACAACGCCGACTCGCCGATTGATCTTTGCTCGCTCGATCAATAGAGTTACGTTCCAATCGCTTATCAAATCAATAATTCAATATCGGAATATCGCTAACCTATATTCTTCCCCACCAGGAAGTACTGGCACCAAAGCGATCCTATCATCGCGCTTAGCCTCATTGGAACCGACGACAGCGGTCACCCATCGCATCGGCCGCGAGTCAGGCGGCAGCTTCACATTTAACAACGATAGGTCCAGTAGTAGGGCGTGCTTGGCTTTGAATGACGCCTTAGGTTCATAGATCGGCCATATCTGTAAGAAATGAAGAGCCGTGAGCAGTGTTAGCCTAGTGGGAGGTACCTCGGCATTCGATCCGAAAGGCGTGGGTTCGAATGGCGGTCGTGCACACCATTTTTGCACCATTTCAACGTATGAACGCTTTTTACAAAGAAAAATGTCGTATTACACTAAGTCGTAGAACAAACATTAATGTCAGTGTGAATAAGCCCCTTTCGTTATAGCATACATATTTATTTACATACTACCAAAAACAATATTTTTCTATTATATTGTCGTTGATACAACTAAGGTGGCAAACAAGCATACGGCCCACCTGTTGGTAAGTGGTTACCGTAGCTCCCTCCTCGGTTCGGAGCTCGGGGTCGGCAACGCGTGCGTGATGCCTCTGATATTGCAAACGTTTATAGGCTACGGTAGACATTACCAACAAGTGGACCGTTAGCTAGTTTGCCACCTTAGTGGTATAAAAAAAACTGTTACAAACAGGTGGTAAGCTTGTTTAAAAATACTTACCATATCAACTAACTCAAGAACATTCTCCAATTGATCATCGTGCCATCTCTTTCTAACACACCATTTGATGATATCATTGATCAGCACCCAGCAAGACTCCATACCATCATGCAACATTAAGTAAGGTTTCTTCACCAGGTACTTAATAAAAACTGGCATAAAAAAACGTCCAAAATCCACCCCTAGATTATCATTAACCGCGCCTTCCAAACTATGCCCTTCCAGTAAAATGTTTTTGACGTCTGTCACTGTCAGAAACCTCAGTGACACTGACAGTAAATCCGTCAAAAACGGCACTTCTTTTTTTAAATATTTTATGTGTCCGTTCGCGTATATTTTTAGAATTAATCTTGTCCAAGTTTTGGCGAAAATGCTTACAGTAGTAAGTATAGATGTTGGATCTTTTAGGCGGAAAATATTGAGCATAATATTTAGAGCGTTAGCAGCCAGCGCGTGTTCAGCTATAAACTTTTCTTTCTCTATATATTCTGTTATGTTTTTTATGGGCAGACTTTCAGACCAGCTTTCAAAGCTTTTGAGGATCAAATCGGGAGTATACTGGCAAATCTGCCGGCAATGTGTCAGGCATTCTGACAGATGTCGCCGGTGACTTCTGACATATTTTGGCGGTAGCTTCTCTATTATACCGCTGATATACTTTAGAGTTGCCTGCAAGAAATATAGGGATTCATATTTATTTATTTATTTTAATCTTTATTGCACACAAAAAAAAAATGTACAAAAGGTGGGCTTAATGCCAAGGCATTATCTACCAGCCAGCCTGATTGGGTAGAAACAGGAGGTTGGCGTGCGACAGATTGTTTAACTTAACTAAAAACTATACTATATATAACCATACACTATATTTATATATATATATATATATATATATATATATATATATATATATATATATAATACACTGCAATAGATTAACAGATAGTACAAAACAAGTGTTTTATTAACATGTAGTGTAGATGCTAGATGTTCTTAAGAACGAGTTAATCGTTTAAATGAATCCTTTCAATTCATAATTGCAACTTTTAAAAGTTTTATAGGATTGAAGTGCGCCTCATAGAGCCTCATAGAGTAAACAGCCTCTAAGAGGCGTACTTTAATCTTTTAACGACACTGATTCTTTCACCGACGGTCAAAGGCCCTAATATCTCAACCTAGTCACTGACCTAGGATGACCAAGAAAGAATGAGTGACACGACAAGCGAGCAATGCTTTTTAAGTCAAGTTGGTGTTGAGATGTGTCAAGTTGGTGTTAAGTGGACATGGTGTGGGCCTTTAGTAGGATATCAAAAACTTACCGCACTGTGGAATTTCAACAACACAGAAGCGTACTGGTTTATAAACTCTAGATGGGCTTCTAAAGCGAACATATTTTCAACCACATCCATCTCATTGAAGACTCTGTTCAGAACTAAACCATTTTCAAAATCCAGTATCTCCTTCACCTCATCATCTTTCAGATCAAAGAACTTCGGTATTATTGACCATAGATACACGAATTTCACAGAGTCGCTAATCGCATGTATATCCATAATAATACAAGTAATTTTCGAGCAATCATTCATAACACTTCTTGCGAATCTCAGCGTTGACATCAGCGTGTTCTTGTAAACTTTCGCTTTGGTCCTTTTTATTTCTTGTCCCGGATCAAGGAGGATCTTCAGCAACTCCGCGATAGTGCTATCAAGTGCAGATGCACTGAACAGACCGATGTTTTGAATGAAGAGTTCTGATGCGGTTTCGAAGACTGTGTGTGAATCTTGCTCCTGAGTCTTGGAGACTAATATCAGTAGGTTTGGTAACATGTGTTTTGTTTGTAGTCTGTTGACCTTTAGCGCTGTTAGAAGCGACTCTGTTATATCTAGTCCGCCGAGCTTTATTACGGCTGAAATAAATTACAAAAATAATATTAAAAATCACAATAAACGAGCCCCAATTTTTATACAACTGAAAAACAGTATATACAACATGTTTTGTAATTAGAATACTATCCCGAAAGGAACTTAATCTATCAACAAAAAGAAAAAAATATTAACAAAAAAAAACAAAATTATTCAATATTTTTTCCTAACTTTTTCAAATCACCTATTTTTGGTCATTTTATCATGTTTATAATGAATCTGGCTTTAAATGGCCGTGGTGGCCCCGGCTGAAGAATAGGCCCCTCCATATCTACCTCTCCGCGGATGTCGTAAGAGGCGCCTAAGGGAAAAAAGCTAGGGGATGGGCAGCAGCGTCCCATTTTAACAACGATAGCTCTAACTGCGCTCGCCAACCCAGCGTGCTGAGTATGGGCAAATCCCCCCACATGATAAGGAATTTGCTCTGTCTGTGGGGGAGGCCATGTTCAGCAGTGGACGTCGAACGGCTGAAATGATGATGATGATGATAATGAATCTTTAAACATATGAGGTGTTCCACATCAAGATTGAACTGCAACCGCGTGCGTTGGCTAATAATAAAATAATAACAGCCAACAGTCACATACATAGTCCTGACCCCACACTAGGATTCCCTGTGTCGTGGGTATCAGAAACTACGAGTACCATGGTACCACAACACCCAGAACCGGAACAAATATCTGCAGATCATGCAAACATTTGCCCGTAGAAGAAATCAAACCCGCACCCCTTACTAGACAATACTCACAGCTTCTTCTTCTTCTCGTGTCACTGATTCTTTCTTGGTCATGCTGTATTGGGCCTGTATTAGGCCAGTGACCAGGTTGAGGTATGGCGGCCCTGAAAAGGGCCTATGACCGTGGTATTAAAGTGCGCCTCTTAGAGGCTCCTTACTCACAGCTGTTACTGTTCATCATGGTACACACTTCATCGTACACCGCTTTCAAGATCCTCTCATTGGCCTCCGACCCTGGGTCCTTGAGGAGCACACTCTCTATGGTCTCCGCCAGCATACGACGTACCGCCGGCGACTTCACTTCACTTATTTTCTGACAACAATATATCAAAATTTACTATAGTTATAATATAAGTACATCTGATATACCCCTCTATCCCTCTATCCCCTCTATCTTATTTAATCATATCCAGTCCACTCCATCCAAAGGTTGGCTGGTAGATATTCACAATTATATTCATAGGTTGTCTGGTATTCAGCGATAAGACCGCCCATTGTTCATCACATAGTTAATTTTTATTGTTTTTTTGTTAATGTTTGTACTTTTATGGTGTGCAATAAAGCATTTTCTATCTATATAGTATCTTTCTATAATTTCTGCCGCCAAGCAATGCTTGCATTGCTGTGTTAGGTTTGATGGGCAAGGTAGCCGGTGATATTACAAGCATGTGAGACTTACCAACGTATCTCTCAAGGTGATAGGGCAATATCAAGAAGATCAAACATACAAAGTAATTTTTATTTAAAAAAAACAAAGTTCCGGCTCGAAGGACCATATGTAGGGTTGCCTGATAGTTGTTGAGTTGGCTGGTTCAGTATTTGGATTAGTGATGAGTAGAAACAATGCTGAAGCGTTCACATGAATTTATTTTTCTTCTAAGTTTACAAAGGACATCCGTCCCTAATCGGCCATATTAGAAAGAGAGAGTATTACCAACAACAAACTGTAAAACTACACATTAATGTTGGGATGCCAACATACTGCACATTATAAAATTCACTAGCTAGTACTCGTGACTTCACCCGCGTGGTATCCACATAAAAGTGGTCTATACGCTATTCTAGGTAAAGAACTCTATCTATTCCAAGTTTTATCGAAATCGGTTGAGCCGTTACGGCGTGATTGAATAACAAACATCCAAACATCTAAGAATCCAAACATTCTCACAAAGGACATGGGTAATCGTGGGCCCCAACCTGCAGTTATTTGATGAGTTAATTAATTCATTTTGTTAATTTAAAGTAGTAGTTTTAGTCATGAAAAGCTCTAAAGCAGTGGAGTTATATTAAACGCTGAAAATAGTCATTTCCGTGTTATGTTTATGCTACCTTCTTACTACGAACGCTTTTCTTCGATTGGTATAGTGCAGCGAAACAAAACCCTACCCGCAATCAATTGTTTTTTGACTGTCACAATAAACCATTGTCATTTGTGACTTGCAGATTCCGTTTCGGTTTTTAGCACAGAGTACTTTTGTATATATACCGGTTTTTAGTTTTTGAGTAAAAAATGGAAATTCTTAATTGCCAATTGCACTATTGCTTGAGGCTCAAGATTTCGACGATTCCTGGTACAAGACCAGCCACCGGTAATCCTTAATACTGTCACGTCTTGGTTAACCACATCAGGTAAGTTTCTACATTTTCCTAAGTAATATTATTTTACGATTCATGAAACCTCGCAGAACCGATAACCGTTGGGGAGTAAAGGTTCTCGAATGGCGACCACGAACCGGGCGACGCAGTGTTGGAAGGCCCCCCACCCGATGGACCAATACATTGTAAAGGTTGCGAAGTCGGTGGATGGAAAGGGCTCAAGACCGTTCGTCGTGGAACTCTTTGGGAGAGGCCTATGTCCAGCGGTGGACTCCTACAGGTTGTTGATGATGAAGCCTCAGGAGCTCGACACATCGAACGCGGTACGATGAGGAAAAGAGCGCAGCGCTATTTGTTTAAAAGTTAAATTGCAACGCAACGCCCTGCCGTGTCTCTGCTTGTTTGGTGTGCATCATGTGCATGCATTCTCCTAAAGATGCATCATATAAAATTCGGCAGCCGCAAAAATGAGCATAACTAGTCGTACGAAAGTCTGAAAGGGGTTGCTAGTAATGTAACTTTTTTATCAGTAGGTATATTTTAAATGAGGTACCTAACTACAATGACAATAACTATTATTTTTACAGATATTAAAAAATGACATTGGTGCAAAACGTTCCTGCGGAACAAGCTGCCGTTAGACGGTTTGAACATCGAAGAGTGTGCCGTGGATGTGGTTCTTAGGTCTTACGAGCAAGATCGCATGTTATTAACACTCCAGAAGGGGCTAGTCTATCATCATGGTTATCAAATTCCAACAGTGAATGAAAAAAAATTGATAGTGAAAAAGTTGTTAAATGCCGTAGGTATATTTTGTAAAGATTGATTTTTGTGTATTATTCAAGTCGTATTTTTTTTTATTTCATAGTTTATCAATAATATAACAGTTAATTAAATACCATTGGTTACTGCTAATCTGAAATAAAAATTGTATGTTTATTCATTTTTTTTTATTTAGGTTTAATAGGTAATATCAGAGTATCATCCTTGGTACTATTTAATAACTATAATATAGGTAGGTAGATATTGAATATGAAAATACTTTTACATGGTAGACATCCTCCGACCTGAAGAGGTCCAGGCGTACAGAATCCAGTAATATCTTCCCTTTTCACGTAGATCTGTCAGTATTTTAAACTAATAACAACATAGAATTGAAAATAAATATTGTAATGTTCAAAATAATTACATTTCGTACACTGTCAACCAGGTATTATAAAAAACTTTAACGACCTATATCTCTTTACTCCGGCTGCTTTACAATAAAAGCCGCACATATTTGAAATCTACACTATTAGCACAATGTAAAACTGAAAGTTTCATTATTGCAGGATTAAAAAAAATCGGGGCCCTGGCTCCATACAAATTTGCCCAATGTCCTTTTCACATTTATAATATTAGTAGGATTTATGTTTTTTATTTTACCTATAAAATATATTACAAACACCTGTATGATTATAAAAAAAATGTTTATTTCATGTTATAAAAAACACATCCTACTAATATTATAAATGCGAAAGTTTGTGAGGATGTTTAGATGTTTGGATGTTTGTTGTCCAATCACGCCCAAACTACCGAACAGATATGGATAAAATTTGGTACAGAGATAGATTATAGTCTGGAGTAGCATATAGGCATATTTTTATGGAGGTACCACGCGAGCGAAGCCGCGGGCGGAAGCTAGTAGGTACTAAATTTAAGTGGGACAACATAATTCAAAATACACAATAAAATCAAAAATCAAAATCACATTATTAGTTTTTTGATGCAAATAAAATCTTATTCTATTATAATATGGCGGCCCTGTTAAGCTTACCTGCAATATGTAGAGTGTAGCGTCGACGTCACAGAACGCCGCGGCGTGTCGCGCGACATCCGGCCGCGTTGACCCCACTGTCGCGCGACACAGCGACACGATCCCGCGACCCAACGCCGCTTGAAGCAAAGGCGAGTTGTTGTTGCATACTAGAAGAAAAAAAAAGAATGATAAGTACGCGTGCTGGCCTAGTGGGAGGCAGCCAAATTTACAATCCGAAAGTCAGCATGACGTCACCATTTGTCATTTTTCACATAAAAAAAAACCCCTCCATATCTACCTATCCGCGGATGTCGTAAGAGGCGACTAAGAGAAAAAAGCTAGGGGATGGGCAGCAGCGTCCCTCATTTTAACAACGATAGCTCTAACTGCGCTCGCCAACCCGCATGCCCAGCGTGCTGAGTATGGGCGAATCCCCCCACATGATAAATTTACTCTGTCTGTGGGGGAGGCCATGTTCAGCAGTGGACGTCGAACGGCTGAAATGATGATGATGACATAAAAAAGCTTGTATGTAAGGCGAGCTCAACCGTAAATTTTTCAGGAATAGGGTAAAGAGAACTTACAAGAGGCGCATATAATGTTTAGCAACATTCTGAGAGATTCTTCGTGCTCGCTTATTATAGCTAGATGCAGCAACCTGTTAAGATTTATCTGAAAAAAAAAAAGCAATTTATATCATAATAGCTACCGAAAACAACTTCTTCAACAACAACTAGTTTATAATATGCCGTTGATGGGAGAATATGATGCCTCACTATGTTTTCCTTCACCGTTTACGAGCACAGTTTTAGGAGGAGGTAGGGCACATCTAAATTGGAGCACCCCACATGGGGAGGTACCTCCGCCTTACAGAAGATCGCAGCCAAATAACATTATTTGTTTCAAATAGTGTTGTGTTCCTGCTTTGAGTAAGGTTGCCGGAGCTCTTTAGGGGAGGAGGGGTTCGGCAGGCAACGCATTAGCAATGCTCCAGGTGTTGCTGATATCAATAGGCAACGGTAACCACTTACTATCAGGAGCGCCGTAAGCCTGTCTGCCTCCGTATAACATAAAAAAACAATGTACAGTCCATACCTTGTATGTAGTCCCTTCTATAGGATTCTGAACATCCAAACTGAGCACATCTTTCAATCTGACTATCAGTGTATTATCCTCTGTGTCCACTGACTCACTGGCGCTGTCCAAATTCAAGTATTTACCTGAAACATGAATAGTAGATTATGCAACAAGGGCTTAAAGTAGTGTATTATGTCCCGGGCGCTATATTGAACCCTTGGAGTTAAGGCAAGAATCCTGAGTACGAGGGGTTCAAGATCGCCCAAGACAAATACACATTTAAGCCCGCGATGCATACTCTACTTTTTATACTTTCTGCGAGGCAATTGAAAACAATGACTGTTAAGTAGAAAGAAATGATTTTTCTGGAAGTAAGTTTCCAACTATACCAGAGGCTTCAGATTGTATGCATTCTGGAGTCGAATCAAAATCACTGTCGTCGTCACTTGACATTTTTAAGAAGTTTATTTGAATCGAAACTGAATTTCGGTGTAGATAACAGCACAGCAGTTTGAGCGCGTGGCGCCTTTTTTTCTTTTTTTGTCGTCTATTCTGTAGTGGTCAGTTCGACATTCGAATTCATTTTCAATGAATTCGAAAATGAATTTCGTAAAAAGTTTTCATGTTTTTCTTTTTTTTAATTTGTAGGCAGTGCAAAGAAAATGATAACATACAGCCTAATTAGAATAAAATCTCATTTCACCCAAACATTTTTGAAACCAACCTCGATCAAGCACGAATACATGGGTTGCATTCCAAATTCAAATCACATTATGTCCCATGGGAAATAATGAAATTCAGTACAACATTATGACCCGACTAGACCGTAGGGCTGTAATGACTTACTTTAGGAAAGGTTTGCATGACACATAATATGCCATTGACGAGCAGGTAGTATATAAATTATATTTATACCCTACTAAATTAGCACGCAGTTATCACACATTAAAGAAATTAACATTCTAACTGTAACTTCACAATTTTTTTATGAACGGTAAATGTTAATTTTTAATAGTGGGGTCAGTTTGTCTGTAGTGTAATTCCCTAAATACTCACCCAAAAATATGGTGATGTCCCTTTGCAGAACCCTCGCATCTTTGCCGACCATATCTTTTCGCGAACGCAAATTCTGTATAAGTCGAATGCTCTGAAAATACAAGGTGATTCATAACATGTATACTATCCCGAAAGGGGGTTATTCTATCAACGAAAAGAAATAATATTAGCGAAAAAAAACATCAATATTTTCTTTTTTTTTCCACAAACTTTCTCAAATTATCAAATATAAGATAAAACGATCTAAGAAAATGTGATCTAGAACCTCGGAGGCGCAGCGGGCGAGTGCCCGTCTCAGAAGCTAGGGGTGCGGGTTAGATTCCCGCTGCGGGACAAATGTTTGAATGATCTTACAGAAGATAGCAGCCAATAACATTATTTGTTTCAAATAGTGTTGTGTTCCTGCGGTGAGTAAGGTTGCCAGAGCTCTTAAGGGGGTTCGGGGTCGGCAACGCGTGTGTGATACCTCTGCTTATCAACAGGCGGGCCGTATGCTTGTCTGCCACTTCAGTTGGATAACACATGCAAATATTTAAATATTTGTAAAAAAAAATACTATGCTTATTAAATGAGGACAGTGAAATCTTACTTTGGAAACGGAGTCATTTTTCAGATTGTTATTGACAATCAACTTTTCAAGCTTCTGTACCGCTAAAGACAGAGTTTTGGGCTCGGCGTCTCTTCTTGAAAATATTACCTACAATTTAAAGAAAAAACCATTTTAAAAATAATATTTACCGTTCAGATTCACGAAACCGTTAACGATAGTTTATGTTAGTAAATAAATAGAATAGAATACGATTTTATTGGCAACAACACAACTATTATTAGTTACATATAACACATACAAAAAAATGAAAAACTTAACAACACAATAACAACTCAAACGTTACATGATGCTGCAATAACGACCCTAACTCAGTATGATGAGGGTTGATAACAACCCGCGCTGCTCTTCCTTTAGGGCCAATTTCCATTTGCGGACAACTACGGATAGGTAGGTACTAGCGGAAAAATACAAAGAAAAAAACATAAAAGCTACCACTAAAATATAAAATATAAACAAATACACATTCAAACAAACTACAAAATAACATTATTATTTTTTTTATTTTATTCTGGACATATTCACACATATCCACCTGATCCCAAACTAGGCATAGCCTGTACTATGGCTCGTATTCAGAGACAAGACTCAAGCGTTGATCTGTACTTAAATCTCGATTTGAGTAGAGATTCTAATTCTTGAACAGTACTTATGTATAGATTCAATGATCACAGTTCACCTGAGTAAATGCTTATTCTGAAACGTCAATCAGACGAAATCGGTACTTAAATCTAGATTTGATTTGACATTATTCAAAGGAAAATGAGATCTACACTCAAGCGTGCTCCGGACCACACTTAAAAATTGATTTTGTTGTATTTGGTGCAAAAAAAGCAATAAAGAAGTAAATATTTGAAGATAATATGGATATTTTGTTAAGTTTAATGTGGTATACGAATAAAGAGTTATCTATTTTCAATGAAACGACGAAATCAAATCAGTTCAAAATCCAATGCGTAATATGGGACGCTGACGATCCCTTCGCATTGGAAGTAGTGAGTTTATGGAAAAGAACCAGATTCTCCAGAGGTGTCGTGAAAAATATAAACCAACGCCAGCGCCGTACCAGCAGAGGGCTACCCGTAACGATGGCACTGCAAGTTTTGGTGTGTTTGCGATATTACGCTACTGCATCATTTCAGGTAATAAGTTTACATACCTACCTCGCCTTACATAGGTACACCTTCCACTAAGTACTAACAAACAATGTTACTTTGTCATTTCAGCTGGTAATGGAGATCTACTTCACATTTCTATCCTAGCTAACGAGGAAATGCCGGAATACCACGATATTGAGCAATACCCCCATCATACGATCCGGACAGTGATAGATAGGGTAACAGACAGACAAGAGTTATTCTCGCATTTACAATACAAATTATAAAGTAGGTATGTAAATAGGTACATTATAAAAATATAGACAAGTTTACTAGGTATTTTATTAAAAAAAATGTAAATGCGTTACAGACAATCTTTTATTTCCTACCATTTAATAAGAATTCACAAAATCACGATTCCCGATATTATCATCCTGCGGGACAATGTTTGCATGATCTGCATACTTGTTCTGGATCTGGGTGTTGTGGTACCATGGTATTCGTGGTTTATGTGATACCCACGACACAGGGAATCCTTGTTCGGGGTATTATTTTTCAAATTAATCCAACCACCAAAACTATTCATAATTATAATTACACAAGTTTTGTAAAATAAATTGAGAGCACAACATTTGACTTTGACATTTTCTTTAAGCAGCGTTCCGTTACACGTAATTTGATAATAATTATACTTCACTTTATTGGAAGCTCTATCATATTCCCAGCCTGGCTATTAAAATTTATGCGTAAAACGGATCGAAAACTATAAATAAATCAAAATGTAAACGAGAACAGGCTGAATCACATGAGTACAGATTTGAAACTCGATTCAGCTGAGAGTAGTTTAAGTACCGTTCTTGAATAAAAGCTATGTTTGAGAAGAGATTCAATACTTAAATAGAGTTCAGCTGATCTGTGATTAAATCTATGCTTGAGTCGTGTCTCTGAATACGAGCCTATGGGTACCAGAGACTGATATACATAATAGATATATATTTAACACCCAGACACAGAACAAACATCTGTGTTAGTCAATGTTTGTCCAGTGCGGGAATCGAACCCGCAGCTCTAGCGGAGAAGGCAGAGTTACTACCAACTGAGCTATGAGGCCAGTCAACAAATACTTTTTAAGTGAACTGTATTGTTGTTATTGAGTATTTTTGAATAAAGTTCTTTTAACCGAAATACATAGACTAAAAAATAACACCCAACCGTCACATACATAGTCCTGAACTGTATAAGCAGTGTTAAGTTGGTCCTAAACTACGCCTGAACGGTCGTTCAGGCATAGTTTAGTCGCTACGCCTGGTTGAACTGTTTTGAACTGTTTTTCCACGACACAGGGAATCCTAGTCTGGGCTCAGTACTATGTGACTGTTGGGTGTTAGGTGATAATTAATTATTACCTCCAAAGCTTTGAGTATGACATTTGGGTCGGTCGAGTTACCCTTAGCTTGTATCAACGCCAAACATGACTCGCACAGCATCGCCTCATCTTTACATTTATCTATTTGTATCATCTGAAAAATCAAAAGAATCATCAATCACAGAAATGATCGTGAAAAATCAAAAAAATCATCAATCACAGAAATGCTAGTGGAAAATAAAAAAAATCATCAATCACAGAAATGCACTTTTTTGTGCTTCGTGTTTTCTTTATGTATGTATCGTGTTAGTGTACGTGACGTGTTTGGTTTCCGGTTCCGACGGAAGATCAGCGTTGCGATGGCCATGTTCAATGGCTATCACAACATAATGCTAGGCGACGGTAATCACTTACCATCAGGAGGGCCGTAAGCCTGTTTGCCTCCGTATAACATAAAAAAAACAACCACAGAAAAGCTCTTGATATAACTTGAACTTGAAACTACAAGGTGATCCATAATATGTATGCTATCCTGAAAGGAAGTTATTCTTTCAACAAAACGAAAGAAAATTAGCGGGAAAAAAACATTTAATATTTTTCCCAAACTTTCTCAAATTAGCTCTTTTTGGTATTTTTATTATCCTTATACTTATTACTAAACGTAGAAGAGTATAGTTTGGAATCAATATAGCTACCTCAAATAGCCGATTCTTTGATTTTGAACTAATTTGACCCTTACGCAGCAGATTTTTGTAAAGTTTTTTCAATTAAAAATTTTGAATTTCCATAAGACATAGAACAAACTTTATTGCCAACTGGGTGTAGAATAACCCCTTTTCGGGATAGCATACATATTATGAATCACCTTGTACATTAAGATGTACAAGGTGATTATTAATGAGTTAAAAAAAAATCTTACCCCATATATTTTCTTTAACCCATCATCATCATCCACATGCGGTGTGGCTGACCTCGCTACTGCAACTATGCACGCTTCCAAACCGCACTGTTGCGCCAGCTCGACCAATTTTGATGAAACTAACGCGCACTGATCGCTCGTGTAGTCTTCTTCCGGTTGCAGTGTTAGGACATGCGATGTCAGGGTTAGGAGACTAGCGAGTTTATCGGGAATTTTCTGGAAAATAAAAGATTATATTCAAAGAATTTTCCTAAGAAATTAAAGTAAGATATATTTCTTATATTTCCTCGGCGCTGGGTGTTGTGGTACCGTGGTACTCGCAGTTTCTGATACCCACGACACAGGCAATCCTAGTGTGGGGTGTTTTTTTTTTTTTTTTTATACAACAGATGTGGCAAACAAGCTTACGGCCCACCTGATGGTAAGCGGTTACCGTAGCCTATGAGCGCTTGCAATACCAGAGGCATCACGCACGCGTTGCCGACCCCGAACCCCCTTCCCTCCTAAAGAGCTCTGGCAACCTTACTCATACTCACCGCAGGAACACAACACTATTTGAAACAAATAATGTTATTTGGCTGCGATCTTCTGTAAGGCGGAGGTACCTCCCCAGGCAGGCTGCTCCAATTCAGAACGAGAAAATCTCGCTGTGCCCTACCTCCTCCTAAAATGATGACTACATAGTTCTGACCCCACACTAGGATTAACTAACACTAGGATGTTGGGTGTAAAAACCTTGGAATAGATAAAGTTCTCTACCTAGAATAACATATAGCCGGCTTTAAGTAGGTCTTACCACGCGAGCGAAGCCACGGGCAGAAGCTAGTATATTATAAAACAGTAACTGACTGACTGACAGGCAAAGAAGAGCCTAAACCGTTGGTTCTAGACACTTGAAAAGAGGGTGTGTGTGTTTTTATGTAGGTACCACACAAGCGAAGCCGCGGGCGGTGGCTAGTTCACAATATTAGTAGGATTTGGATAGGATAAACTTACCTTATCATCACTGGCTTCTTCCAGAAAGTTTTCGATCACAAGCAGCACATAATCTATGTATTTTTCAAAGAGTGCTCTCTTCTTGTCTATGAGTTGCGAGTTGAATATATCACGCCATAGAGATAAGTAGGTGATGAAAGAGTCATCGTTCCGGCAGGTTTCCTTTACCAAAAAATTCAGTGTCGCCTGAAATTTAAAAAAACAGAGAGACAAGTTGATTCAGAAAGACTTTTTGGCGGGAACTTGAGAAAGTGATGTTGTGCTCTCAATTTATTTTACAAAACTAGTGTTAAATTGAATAATATTATGTGATTATGGTGGTGTTTTGCGTAATATTGTTTGAGTAAACCGCACAAGGAGGGGGAGGCCTACGTCCAGCAGTGGACTTCTACAGGTTGTTGATGATGATGATGAAACGCCTTTTGACTTTGACTACGATCCTGACATAACTCCTTTTTTTTGTTATACGGAGGCTAACAGGCTTACGGCCCTCCTGATGGTAAGTTGCTACCGTCGCCTATTGACATCAGCAACACTTGGAGCATTGCTAATGCGTCGCCTGCCGAACCCCTCCCCTCCCACCAAGAGCTTTGGCAACCTTCCTAACAGCAGGAACACAACACTATTTGAAACAAATAATGTTATTTGGCTGCGAACATCTGTAAGGCGGAGGTACCTCAGGCGGGCTGCTCCAATTTAGAGCTAGAAAATCTCGCAGTGCCCTACCACCTACAGAGATTGTGAGTAGTAATTTACTTACATGCATTATATCAGGTGGTGCACTAAGCAAGCCATTCGCGACAATATCTTTGCGTCTGTTAGCCGGCAAGTGGTGGTAGAACATTATGGCTGTCTGCAGTAGTTTCTCGCTGTTCACCATGTCCGATTCTATGCTCCATGACACCTGCCAATATTATATATTCATTGGAGGTCGTAGAACCGACCATCGGGATCAACATCTCCCGATTGGATCCTAGTACTACCGGGGAGAGTGTTCTCCGGTATGTGGAGGAAAGAAGCCGTCTTCGGATCAGTCCCGCTCCGGAAGTCCTTGTACATGGCCTGAAACGCCTGGAGTCGAGTAGGGCGACTAACTTCAAGTCCTACGTTTTTCCAGGTAGCTGCCAAGTACAAAGAGGTGTTCCTCGCCCCCGACTTCTGGTCAGCTGGAGTGGTCTACCGTCGCTACAAGGAGGCGCACACGGTCAAGAAAGTCCCTGACTCTAGATGTGGTGTAGTTATTTAAGTTTAATATTATATGTATGTTAGTCTTTAAGGTATTTATTAATATGGGCCATGGCATGTTACACAATTTTGTGTAATGTGTCAAGTAGCCTGAAATGAAGATATTATATATAAATATATAGGTTGTGTTCAAACGGCACGCGATATATCCTTGATATCCTACAAATCCTACTAATATTATAAATGAGAAAGTTTGTGAGGATGTTTGGATGTTTGTTGTTCAATCACGCTGTAACGACTTGGCCGATTTTGATGAAACTTGATAAGAGTTCTTTAGCATCTAGCTTTTATCAAGGTTAGGCTCTTTTTTAAACAAATGTTATATGACACTAGCTTACGCCCGCGGCTTCGCTCGCGCGGTACCTACATAAAAAGTAGATTTTATGCAAGTCTAGATAAATAACTGTATCTATTCTAAGTTTCAACGAAAAACAGTTGAGTCGTTACCCCGTGATTGAACAACAAACATCCAAGTAAACATCCTCACAAAGGAGCCATTTCATTCTGGGCCTGGTCCATGTACACTACATAGAAAAATTAGGAAAAAGTAGGAGATTGCAAGAAAAATACAATTTCATTAATTTGAAGACAAATGCGATGGTACAAGAATAGTTCTTCTGGTAAGCTTTTTACTATTTGAACACTATTTTAAGGCCGCCATGTTGGTTTATAATTGGAGTTTGACATGACATTGACATATTTTTTATGTCATGTTGTTTGATTTGATGTTTTTGTTTTGTCAGATAAATGTAGGTTGTCAAAATGACATTTTACGCACGTCCATCCGCCATATTTTTGTAGCGCTGTGTGTTGCTCTCATTGTCGAAGAAAATCTTAATGTACCTTAGAACGAAGTCAATTTAAACAAAATAACCAATTAAATACGTTTACTTTATTGCTTAGCCATATTTTTGAGTAGTGTACACCTTGCAGGCCCAGGCTCCATATATCGATGAAACGTCTCTTTTCGCATTTATTAGATTCGTGGGATTTAAATATATTTAAGATGACATATCGCACGTCATTCGAACATTTTATTATCAATCCAAATTACGCAGGAGCCTGTGTACTGGATGAAAGTTGCACAGAGAGCCATGGAGTGTGCCATGCTCGGTATCAAGCTTATAGACCGTGTTGCCAACGTCGAGATCCGAAGTCGTACGAAGGTCAAAGACGTTGGCAACCGCATAGCGGAACTCAAATGGAGTTGGGCAGGACACCTGGCAAGGCGTGGTGATGACAGGTGGAGTAAGGCGTTAACTGAATGGCGTCCAAGAACTGGATATCGGAACGTTGGTCGTCCAGCAGCGAGATGGGCAGACGATATCGCAGGCATCGCGGCCCGCAACTGGATGAGGCTTGCACAGGATAGAGGAGAGTGGCACATACAAAGGGAGGCCTATACCCTGCAGTGGGTGAAGTCAGGCTGTGGATGATGATGATTATCAATCCTACTGATGACTGGCCTCATAGCTCAGTTAGTAGTAACTCTGCCTTAGAGGTCGCGGGTTCGATCCCCGCACTGGACAAACATTTGTGTGATAAACACAGATGTTTGTTCTGTGTCTGGGTGTTAAATATTTATCTATTACATATATCAGTCTCTGGTCACCATAGGACAGGCGATGCCTAGTTTGGGATTAGTTGATCGTGTGAATATGTCCGGAATATTTATTTATTATTTATTACGAATATCGTAAATGCGAAAGTTTGAGGATGTTTGGATGTTTAGATGTTTGTTATTCAATCACGCCGTAACGGCCTAACCGATTTCGTTGAAACTTGGAATATATAGAGTTCTTTACCCAGAATAGCATATAGGCTTTTTATGTGGGTACCACGAGAGCGAAGCCGCGTGCGGAAGCTAGTTTAATTATAAATTGTTCAAACAAACTAACCGCTTCAGCCACGTCATAGGGAACCTCCTTCCGCAGCTGAAACTCCAAAGAGTACACATCGACATTAAGGACACTGTCCACGCATACTCCGTATCGCCAATGCAGTACCATGCAAACACGCAAAGCCGAGAACTTGAGCTTATAGTGGCTCTCTGAGGTTCTGGGGAAGATTTCCTTGTGGGCAATTTCCTGAAACAATTCAACAAGATTTAAGATTTTTATATCACAAAAGTTTAGATCAAATCGGTGACGTTTTAGAAAAAGGTCAGGTCAAGAGTACCCTTAACCGACGAGCATGTATGAGGAGGAGGTAGGGCACAGCGAGATTTTCTCGTTCTGAATTGGAGCAGTCCGCCTGGGAGGTACCTCCGCCTTACAGAAGATCGCAGCCAAATAACATTATTTGTTTCAAATAGTGTTGTGTTCCTGCGATGAGTAGGTTGCCAGAGCTCTTTTGGGGTGGGGGGTTCGGGGTCGGCAACGCGTGCGTGATGCCTCTGGTATTGCAATCGCACATAGGCTACGGTAACCGCTTACCAACAGGTGGGACGTATGCTTGTTTGCCACATCAGTTGTATAAAAAAATAAAAAAAAAATGTTATGAGAGTGAATGAAGCAAAATATGTATGTCAGGATCGTAGCATGTGGAAGGCCGTGGTCTCTGCCTACGGCTCTGTGAAATAGGCGTGATTTTATGTATGTATGTTAAAGTTTAGACAGAGACGGGATTTGAACCCGTGACTTTCCCCTATAATCTAACAAACAATCATATTCACGTTTTGACAGTTAGGGTGCTGCCACTTTTGACGATTTAATAGTAAAGTAATAAAATGAACCGCTCATCGCAACCGCAATCAAAAAAATCAAAGCTAGTTTTAGTTCTACGACTTTGGGAAATTGGACATTTTTCATTGGAAAAACTCCATGCAAAAATCTGCTGTTTTGGGATCAAATCAGTTCAAACTCAATGAATCAGGTGTTTTAGGTCTACCCAACATCTCGTTAGTCATTATAGTCTTAATAATAATAGTCATAATAGTCATTTATTGATACAAAAAGATACAAGTCAATCAAAAAAAAAAAATATTGACTACTTATAAGTAGCATGTAATATAATAATAATAAATAATAATAAATATTCCGGACATATCACACACGGTCAACTGATCCCAAACTAGGCATAGCCTGTACTATGGGTACCAGAGACTGATATACATAATAAATAGATATTTAACACCCAGACACAGAACAAACATCTGTGTTAGTCACAAATGTTTGTCCAGTGCGGGAATCGAACCCGCGACCTCTAGCGCAGAAGGCAGAGTTACTACCAACTGAGCTATGAGGCCAGTCAAGTATTCAATAAAAATATACCAAATTAATAAAATTAATACAAAATAATAAAATAACATACAAAATGTCACAAAAAACATAATTAAATTCAATTATAATAGAAAATAATAAAAATTATATTTATAGGTTCATAAACTCGTCGAAGAACGTGTAAGTACGTCAAGTAATTATTTATAGTAATTATTTATAAAGATGACAAAAATACCAAAAACAGGCAATTTTTATATAATATACTTTCTTTCTGTTAATTCTAACATGTATAACATCCAGAAATGGATGGTATACAAACATGTTATTATATTTTTATAATATCCCAAAAATTTCGACACCGACGGGATTCATAACTATATAAGGGTTGCTCTAACCAACTAAGCTACGGAGATACTTCTCGTGGGAGCGAAAATCTTTAGGACATCCTAACGGCTGAAAGCGGTATACATGTTATTAATCACCTTATGCGGCCCGTGGTGGCCCCGGCTAAAGAATAGGCCCCTCCATATCTCTATCCGCGGATGTCGTAAGAGGCGACTAAGGGAAAAAAACTAGGGGATGGGCAGCAGCGTACCTCATTTTAACAACGATAGCTCTAACTGCGCTCGCCAACCCGCATGCCCAGCGTGCTGAGTATGGGCAAATCCCCCCACATGATAAGGAATTTGCTCTGTCTGTGGGGGAGGCCATGTTCAGCAGTGGACGTCTTACGGCTGAAATGATGATGATGGATCACCTTATGGGGTAAAAAAAAACAAAGTCTTACTTGTAATTGTTCTTTGGTAAGAACACTCCCAGCTTCCTCGTAAACTGGCAATAATGGCGTTAGGTCGTCGAAGGTCCAAAGCTCGCGACGCAGAGGTTCATCCTCCGACAGCCTTTCTTTGAATAGGGCCGCGTAATCACGCAGTATAGGCAGCACCGCTGAAATATAAGGGTTTTTTTTTTTTTTTATACTACTGAAGTGGCAAACAAGCATACGGCCCACCTGTTGGTAAGCGGTTACCGTAGCCTATGAGCGCTTGCAATACCAGAGGCATCACGCACGCGTTGCCGACCCCGAACCCCCTCCCCCCCTAAAGAGCTCTAAGTAAGGGTAAGGGTAGCATCCTATTAGTCTGTGAAGGGTAGTAAAAGCTGCGACAAAATGTTAATATAAATGTTATTATAGTATCAACGATTTCAAGACAGATAAAATTTGACATCTTATTTTACATTGCGCCTGTTACTATTATTTATTACGTTTAAATCTTTTGAAATTGTTTAAAATTAAATAATAATCGGCTATAGTTAAACTTACGGTGGAATAACACCATGTATTTATAGTATTTGCAACGAACAATTAATATTATTTTTTAAAATGAATAATCTAAATTAATTAAATATAAAAATATTATTTTAACATTATAAATAAGTAGACATAAGAATTAAGATTGAATGAATTGTTAAATGATTTTTTTTTAGTTAAGGAATAAACAGGCTTTTTTTTTTATTTATTTATTTTATAGTTAAACTTACTAACACATTTGCATGCTAATTTTAGTATAACATGATTGAATCTAAATATTATTAACATCTACACCTACATTGTGTTTATGACATACTGAAATCTGCCAAAAATTACCATGACTGTTTAATGGTAAAATACTTTTCTACCAGATTAAATTACATTCTACTGAAAACTATGCTATATTTCTACAGAAAAATATAAAAAACTAGCGAAAAAAACTTTATAAATTCCAAGTTTTAAGTTTAGAGATTGGAGGAGGTAGGGCACAGCGAGGTTTTCTCGTTCTGAATTGGAGCAGCCCGCCTGGGGAGGTACCTCCTTACAGAAGATCGAATCCAAATAACATTATTTGTTTCAAATAGTGTTGTGTTCCTGCGGTGAGTAAGGTTGCCAGAGCTCTTTAGGGGGGGTGATACCTCTGGTATTGCAAGCGCTCATAGGCTACGGTAACCGCTTACCATCAGGTGGGCCGTAAGCTTGCTGGCCACCTCTGTTGTATAAATAAAAATGTTTCTAGGAAATCGGTTGAGCCGTTACGGCGTGATTGAACATACAACATACAAACATCTAAACAACCGCTCAAACTTTCGCATTTATATTATATTATAGGGTAGGATTTATTTATACTTACAAATAAATGCTTTTTCTTTCTCTCTTTTTAATTCCGATGCCTCTGGTAAAGCAAGCGTACATAGGCTACGGTAACCACTTACCAACTGGTGGTATGATGATTGCCACTGTATTTATTTATTTAAGCCTTTTTATTTTCCATATTAATTATACTAATTTATATTATTAATTACATAATGTTCATGTGCCGTGGTGGCCCCGGCTGAAGAATAGGCCCTTCCATATCTACCTATCCGCGGATGTCATAAGAGGCGACTAAGGGAAAAAAGCTAGGGAATGGGCAGCAACGTCGCTCATTTTAACAACGATAGCTCTAACTGCGCTCGCCAACCCGCATGCCCAGCGTGCTGAGTATGGGCGAATCCCCCCACATGATAAGGAATATGCTCTGTGTGTGGGGGAGGCCATGTTCAGCAGTGGACGTCGTACGGCTGAAATGATGATGAGTTGTTAAGTTTATGGAGGGCGCCCATTTGCTGGCAAAGGATTGCGACCTTAGTTCTGTAAAAATACATACCACTTTCGCATTTCCTCAAGTACTCCCTAGTTAGTTTGTTGTAGAACTCGTTCAGCTCGCTCACGGGGATGTCACCACCAAAATGTTTGAACAGGCCCCACACTCCTATTAGCAGAGCTTTGCATACTTGATCCTAGAACAAACACACATCATCATCATTTCTTTTTTATGTTAAACATGGTGATCCATATCATGTACGAGTACCATCCCGAAAGGGGGATTCTATCCACAAAAAAAAACATCAATATTTTCATTGAAAGAAAGAAAGAAAGAAAATTTATTTATTTGACCCACAACGCAGTAAGTATGTAGGTAGGTAGGAAGGTACAACGAAAAAAAATAATACTTAAACCTAGTAATACAAAAACAAACACAATAAGAAAAACAAAAACATGTAGGCAGGTGAGGCGGTAGGTAGGTGTTGAGTAGGTATGCGTTGTGTGGGGCAAATGGGTCCCGTCTCAGCATAAAGCTCATTGCATTTGTATTAATTTATTTTTCACAAACTTTTTCAAATTAGCTGTTTTTGGTATTATTATCATCTTTAGAACTAAAAACAAGACGTACAAGGAGTTCGGAAACAAGATTGCTACCTAAAACATCTGATTCATTGTTATCAACCTGATTTGACCCCAAAACAGCTGATTTTCGCATTGACTGGCCTCATAGCTCAGTTGTTAGTAACTCTGCCTTCTGCGCTAGAGGTCGCGGGTTCGATTCTCGCACTGGACAAACATTTGTGACTAACACAGATGTTTGTTCTGTGTCTGGGTGTTAAATATATATCTATTATGTATATCAGTCTCTGGTACCCATCGTACAGGCTATGCTTAGTTTGGGATCAGTTGACCGTGTGAATATGTTGGGAGTATTTATTTATTTATTTATTTAGAGTTTTTTCTATGAAAAATGTCGAATTGCCAAAAGTCGTAGAGCAATTATTATTATTATTATGATATGAATCACCTTGTATAGAGGCAAACAGGCTTACGGCCATCTTGATGGTAAGTGGTTACCGTCGCTTATTGACATCAGCAACAACTGGAGCATTGCTAATGCGTTGCCTGCCGAACCCCTGCCCCCCTAAAGAGTTCTGGCAACCTTACTCACCGCAGGAACACAACACTATTAGAAACAAATAATGTTATTTGGCTGCGATCTTCTGTAAGGCGGAGGTACCTCCCAGGCGGGCTGCTCCAATTTAGAGCGAAGAAATCTCGCTGTGCCCTCCTCCTAAACATGTGCTTTAAAGGCGAAGGAAATTATGTGAGGAGACCAGTAAGTATTCTTATAAGCGGCGATAGGCTTGCAACCTGTCACGTATGGAATACTCACTTGCAAAATGTGGACAAGGACCGAATGTTCGGACGTGCCTCTGGCTACCCTTTAGACATATTCATGGAACTGATCGCCTTGAGAACATTACCATTGGTGATATAAGTAGTGTGACTATTTTATTTTCGTTTTCTTCATCATCATCATCGGCCTGTAGAAGTCCACTGCTGGACATAAGTCAGACAGAGTGCCACGACGAACGGTCTTGAGGCCTTTCACGGACTTATAATAACTTACAGAGTTCTTATTAGACGCCAGAAGGTTCAAGTAGTTCCTCCAAATCGTGTTGATCTGATCTGCCACTGCTTCCGGGTGAAACTCACATATTGTGCCTGGAAACAACATTTATTTGTTTATTTTATTTTCAAAGCACTTGCTCATAAAGCGGCTATAATGTCACCGCAGTTAGGCACATAATGATACCTGTAATCAAACTGTGACTCTTTCATTGCTATTATTCACAAACGTGAGTTATTTTATTGGTTGAGTTGCACGATCTATTTTGTATCGAAACTTTTTTAAGAACAAAAAAGTTTCGATACAAAAAAGGACGTGCCCAAAAGTAAAAAAAAAACTCATTCTTTTAGTCTATGGCCGAACGCCATTATAAGATGCGCGCGCATAGGAAAACGGACTATTTTTTCCCGCTATTGCGAATAAAAATTCACAACTCGTTTATACCTACCTACAGTTCTTTTTAGTATTATTTCATTCTCAAGTGTGTTGAAAAACGTCGTATGATACAAGTGTGTATTGATGATACCGATACCGTCCTCGGCTCTCTCGTCTCACCAACATTACACAATTATACCATAATGTACTATTATCAACCCCGTGTTACGTGTACGGAAGCCACGGTCACGGTCACACGAAGGTCATAGGCCCTTTTCAGGGCCACCATACCTCAACCTGGTCACTGACCTAATACAGGATGACCAAGAAAGAATCAGTGACACGACAAGAAGAAGAAGATAGCAAATAATAGGTGGTGCGTGTTGCCAGTGATGACATTATGCACTGAGACTTGGTCGTTAACTATTGGCCTCATACACAAGCTCAAAGTCGCGCAACGGGCTATGGAGAGAGCTATGCTTGGAGTTTCACTGCGTGTTAAGATCCGATATGAGGAAATCGATCGAACCGGGCGGAAGGCCCCGATGGACCGACGACATTTTATTTATTTATTTATACTTTCACACTTAAACTTTGTGTAAGGAGGACTTAATGCTAAAGCATTTTTACCAGCCATCCTGGGCGTGCAAAAAAGATGGTGAGGCGTGACAATTAAACTAAACTTAGAAATAACTTACCTACTTAAATAGTTTACATAGTTATAGTGATATATATACCTACGTACGCTCAAGTACCCACGAAGGTATCTAAAAGTGGGAGAAAAAAAAAAGTGATAACCTTTAAAAAAAAACAAACACTAATACCCACAACTTGGTACCTACATTATGTTAGTTCAGAAATAAGTACATACCAGTATACAATAGTAGACATTGTGAAGGGGAAGTCAGTGGAAAATGCTCAAGACCGTTCGTCGTGGAACTCTTTGGGGGAGGCCAGTGGACTTCTACAGGCTGATAATGATGATGATAGGCGGAGGCTGTCTTACCGACTAGTATTGCCAGTGGCGCCTTGCAAGTGCTAGCCTGGCCAAGCTCCGCGGTGTATTGACTAGCGATCGCACCCGGCAGCGCCCGCTTCACGCAGCTCGTCAGGCACTGAAGGGCGTGAGACCTCGTGCGGCCGTCGTGAGGCTTTTGACATTGCTGAATAATAAGATATTTTTTACAAAAAACTAAAAACTGACTTCAAATTCCTGAATAACAAGATTAATATCAACCTCTTTTTTTTGTTATCAACCTCTTTGCGTTTTAAATAAATAAATAAATAAATATTCCGGACATATTCACACGGTCAACTGATCCCAAACTAGGCATAGCCTGTACTATGGGTACCAGAGACTGATATACATAATAATAGATAAATATTTAACACCCAGACACAGAACAAACATCTGTATTCATCACACAAATGTTTGTCCTGTGCGGGGATCGAACCCGCGACCTCTAGCGCAGAAGGCAGAGTTACTACTAACTGAGCTAAGAGGCCAGTTTTGCTTACCTACTGAGGATGACATGGCCACCTAAACTTTCGAATAAAAAACAAAAGTAAGTATGACATCCATTCATCATCATTATTATGTAATAACTCTTACGGTACTGACTGACTGACTGTCAATCAAACGTAGTGGTTTTATTCTCTTTGAAAATCAACGCAGAGCCTAACAAAATCCTAAGAGTATGAAATTTGCAGGGTAGCGTAACGTATGGGTGCACAGAAAGGAATTCCCGACACACAACCTCTAAGTTTAAAGTTTATGTAAAAATAGCAGCAACCGTACGAAGTCGCGGGAATTACCATACCATACCAGAGTCGACAAAAAAAAATTCGGCAAGTCGTGATTTCAAGAGATGTTGACATTTTTTTAAGTTTTACGGGACAAGTTGCAATCCCTCAGGAATTAAATTGAAATGGGAGCACCCCGGGATCATACTCTATACACCAGCGAAAGAATCATCAAAATCAGGTTACTATTGGCGGAAATATCGAGTAACATACACACAAAAAAATAAAAAATACAGCCGACTTGAGGACCTCCTCCTTTTGGAAGTCGGTTAAAAAGAGTTTTATTCAATATATAAAAATACTAGCTTCCACCCGCAGCTTCGCTCGCGTGCTACCTACATGAAAAGGAGCCCATAGTATAAAGTGCTATTAGTATATATTAGTAGTATTTAGTAAAGAACTCTTTATTCTTTATTCTTTATTCTTTATTGTACACAGAAAACACATACAAAAAACAAACTAAATGAAAGGACATGTACAAAGGCGAGCTTAACCCTAAAAACAGTTTTCTTAGATAGAGATAGAGATAGGTGGTTATAGAGGTAGGGTTCGTGTACAAGACCAATGAATAAATAAATAGTAGATGTATAAACAAACTATTCTAACAAAATATACTTATATTAGATACCTAAATATAAACTTAATACTATGAACAAACTACTTATATAATAATATTACAATATATATACCTACTTGTGAAACAATAAAACAAATATACAAAAATATATATAATTTAAATTTAAATACCTACGTACTTACAGAGATAGAAAATGCTCTTTTGCCTTCCTCTTAAAAACGTTAACCGAAGGACTATCGCGTATGACATGGGGCAGGGCATTCCACAACTTTACCGCATGGACGGTAAAGGAGCCGCCGTAACGGCTAGTCGAGTGAGGGGGTATTTTCAAAAGAAGGGACATAGAGGATCTACACAACTCACCACGGGGGACAAGGAACTCAACGCGCTCACGAAGGTAAGAAGGGGAGATGGGACAAAAAAGAATTTTAAAGAGTAGTGTTAGTACATGAAGATCACGCCGACGACGAATAGGGAGCCATTTGAGTTGAGATCTAAACTTCGAAACGTGATCAAACTTGCGCAAACCGAATATAAAACGGATGCACAAGTTCTGAAGGCGTTCGAGTTTGTTAAGGAGTTCCTCCGTGGCATCAAGGAAGCAGACATCGGCGTAATCTAGAAGGGGCAACATTAGAGATGAGATTTATATCCCATGTTTTCAATTAAATTGGTTGAGCCGTTACGAGTGATTGAATAACAAACATCCAGACATTCTCACGAACATTCACTTCATTCATACTAAAATTGCTACCAGTGGTAGCCAACCCAGGCTGAAGAATAGACTACTACCCGTGGATGTTATAAGAGGCGGCTAAGGGAAAAAGCTAGGGTGGCGTATTTACCAGCAGGCTGAGTAAGCTTGAGCCTAGGGCGGCAGTTTTAGGATGATACCCAAAATTTTCGAACAAGCGGGATTCAAACCCGTATTTTGGCCTATAATCGTCAATGCCGTCTTACAGAAGATCGCAGCCAAATAACATTATTTGTTAGTTCGGCAGGCAACGCATTAGCAATGCTCCAGGTGTTGCTAATGTCAATAGGCCTAAGCCTGTTTGCCTCCGTATAACATAAAAAAAAAAAAAAAAAATGCGATACCAACTACGCCACGGAACGAACGACGTTCGTGCCTAAAATATTGGGCATATAAAATACAAGCTTCCGCCTGTGGCTTCGCTCTCGCGGTACCTACATAACAATTAGCCTATATGTTATTCTAGGTAATGATCTCAAGTTTCAAGCCGCAGGAGGAAGCTAGTGACTTAATAAAAATTATGTTACCGCAATTATGTCATCAATATGTTGCTGAACTCCATCATAATGGTTGTCGACAAGGTCCGAGAGCAGTTTATAGGCATCCTTCACTACCTTCGACCAGGCATCATCGGACAATCTGGCCGAAACATGGGCAAGCAAACACACTGGCTCGGAGAGTAGCGTTTGTACAAACCAATCTGAAATTAATAGGAATTTCACTAATAACCATTACACACATGCACACTCAAGCACCACACTACACACTCACTCTCTCACAGACACATATACACACACACATATATATAATATTAGTTTTGTGTCAAATCAGTGACGGTCGCACAGTATGAAAAACGACCCAAAAATCGGACATCGCTTTTTTAGTTTACTAATCTAAAGTATAAACTGTTTTGAATGCTAGAGTAGAACTCCCAGAAGCCAATTCAGCTTTACACCGGCGTTATGATTTTTTTGATTTTTTTTCTCTGGTTTTCAGAAAACTGCTGTATAGCTGTGACTTTTTATGTAAACTAAGTTTTGATTATAGCTTGTCATAAAACCAAATAACTGCTATTTTTGGAAACAAATAATTGATTCATTAGCGGAATACAAAGAAAGTTGTGTAGTTTTTCCAGTAATTTAGAAATTATTTTTTTGCGCCGGTTTCTTTAGGTAGTAGCACTTTATTTTCACACACAGTGTTCATTAGTATTATGTTGACCTGCCTGTAAAATATCAAGTGCGTAACTCGTAGGAATTCGGAGTTTCTGAGTTTTTAATTTTTTTGTTTAGGGTTGTCACCAACCAAAAGCGACCTAATCAGAATCAAAATTGTTCTTTTTTCATATCTTGAATTTAAATAAAATCAAATTCAAATTGTTTAGTTACATACAATTCTCAATTTAATTTCTAATGAAGGGGTGTATGTGGTGTAGGGAAGGGATCCGCCCTCGTCAGGTGCAATTAAAACTAAAGCCTTATACCGAAACATATGCTCTGGAGGAACGGGGGTGAGGCTCCATGGAGCCGTCAAAGATCCATGGTGGCACTTTGCCTCAGCAGGACTTGACTCAGCCTGCTGAGGGATGTCTGTCCGGGCTCCGACCGGCTGACTTAATGCTAGGAGGGCAAGAGGGCGCCAATCCTCTTGTTAGTCCACGAGTGGCGATTAATGAAGCTGTGGATAGCGCCACAGCCGGTGCTCTTCAACCTCCGGGAGTATCCGCAAGTGCGAAAGGAGAAGAACTTCATTTTACAAGACTACAAGCCTACAAGATTTTAATTGATCTTGCTAAGCAAAAAGGCAAGAATACGCGACCGTCCGATTTGCCTTTAGAGTATCGGACAGCTGCTATAATAAACAGTCTATCATTCAGTGATACGTATATAAATAAAAAGGATATCAGAGTATGTATATCGAAATTTACATCTAAATTCGATGCTTTATACAATAAATGCAAACGAAATTGGAAATATTTTACCGAAAAGAACAAAACAATTCTAAACACAGATTTTCGAAAAGAATTTTCAGATGTTATTCGTCAAACTGAAGAAAGCCGCCAGGAGTTAAATCCCGAACCTGACCCCAGCTATACAAATTTTCAACCCGAACTTGGCCCCAGCTTCAGAACTGATCAGCCTGAACCTGAGCCCAGTCACATAATTGATCAGCCCGAACCTGACCCCAGCTATACAAATTACCAACCCGAAATTGGCCCCAGCTTCAGAACTGATCAGCCTGAACCTGGTCCTAGTCACATAATTGATCAGCCCGAACCTGGCCCCAGCTATACAAATTATCAAACCGAACTTGGCCCCAGCTTCAGAACTGATCAGCCTGAACCTGGGCCTAGTCACATAATTGATCAGCCCAGACCTGGCCCTAGCTTCAGAGCTGATCAGCCTGAACTTGATAACGTGTCTACTCCTGAAATTGATTGTAGGTTAGAAGTGGTGATTCTCAACCTAGTGGTTCATCCTTTAAAGAGCTTAGTACGAGACAACAACTAAGATGTCGTAAACGATTATCATCATTCTTAGAAAATGAACCAGCTGAAAAAATTATCAAAGTTTTTGGGGACACAGTTGAAATCGGAGGGCAAAAATTAAACAGAAGTACGGCAAAAGACTTAGAATACGTTATCAGTTCATCCCTGGTAAGCTCATCAAGGCCAACCAAAATAGCAGCAAAGCTAAAAAGCATTCCAAAGCCTTACACTCCGGAAGAAGCTTTAGCGATCTATATAGATAGGAAATTCTCTGTTGGGACATACCATTTTTTACAACAAGACCTCAAGGATAAAGGTTTCAACGCATTTCCACCATACTACCGTGTTCGCGAGGCAAAAAAAACAATGTTACCCTCTTTCTCAAGTTCAAGTATCAGAAAAAGAAGCTTTCGTTCCTTTAGCGAGCTTACTTTCCCACACTTTTAACAGAATTATTCAGTCATGTGATGAAGCCATTTCATCTCTCTGTGAACAAAATAATATGACGACACTGAACTGTATATTTAAAGGATCTTGGGGCTTTGATGGTAGTACTGGCTAATCCTTATATAAACAAAGCTTCTCCCAAGATCAAGAAAATGAAAGTTGCCTATTTGCAACTACGTATATTCCCCTGCAAATAAAAACAGAACGTGGTCAGGTTCTTTGGTCCAATCCAGCTCCGCAATCATACAGGTACTGTCGACCAATCCATATACAGTATCGTAAAGAAACCAAAGAGATCTTCAACCCATTTTTTTTCTTTCAGAAAAAAAATGGGTTGAAGACCAGATTAAAGAATTGTGTTTTTGCCTTGCAGAAACTTCGAAAGGCCATAAATTGTTAGCAAAAAGCCAACTTTATTTGACAATCATTGATGGAAAAGTACTAAACATTATTACTGATACTTCGTCACAGCTCAGGTGCCCTTTCTGCAAGGCCACTTCAAAGGAATTTAATAAGTTGGACTTAGTTTATTCCCGACCAGCTAATGAATTGCTAATGAAGCACGGATTAAGCCCCTTACACGCATGGATTCGTGTTCTGGAATTTCTGCTACACCTTGCCTATAAAAACCCAGTCAAGAAGTGGAGGGTGTCGCAAAATTCTCCGGAAGCTGCAATTGTAGAAGAAAATTCAGCAAGAAGTAAGGGCTAAATTAGGACTTTTGGTGGATGTAGTTCGGCCTAATTCTGGTACAACGAATGACGGCAACACTGCGAGATCAGCTCTGTCTGATCAAAACCGTGATATATTTGCCCAAATATTAGGTCGACCACAGTGGTTATTAAATGATCTGCACACCATATTAGTCGTTTTATCCTGTGGATTGCCAGTAGACAGTGATAAATTTGGTGTTTTCTCGAACTCAGTAGCGAGTAAATATGTCACAGAATATGAGTGGTATCCGATGACAGTGACTTTACATAAAATACTGGTACACGGAAAAGAAATTATAGCAAACTCAGCGTTACCTATAGGTTTTCTATCTGAGCAAGCGGGTGAATCGAGGAATAAATTTTGGAGACACGACCGCGAACATCACACCAGGAAGTCTGACCGTGAAAAAACCATGTTGGATTTGTTCAACAGAGCATTAGAGTCTTCTGACCCATATGTCTCTGATATCAGGCTTCAACAAAGGTTAAAAAAGTTAAAGCATTTACCACTTTCCAAAGCTGTTTTAGATTTGTTGAAACCTATTGATGTCAACACAGAGCCATGCCAAACAGAACAAGCTAGTTACAACGAACTCACAAGCCTCGACGAGTTATATCAAATGAATGACTCACAAACTCTTCTGATAGAAAACGAGGATTTTGACCTTTAGTAGTGTTCTAAAACTGGTATAGATGAAACCTATAGTGTTAACCTTTCGTGAACTAAGTTTTTCGAGATTGGAGGAGGGGAGATTTTGTTGCCACTTTTTTAATCCAGACGATCCCAACAACCCCTGATTAGTTTTTAAATGCCTTTCTATTCCGAAAGGGGCTTATTATACACCCAATTAGTAGTAAAGTTTGTTTTACAACTATGCAAAAATCAGATATTTTGGGATCAAATCAGTTCAATCAAACTCAATAAATCAGCTGTTTTAGGAAGCAATCTTGATGTCAAACTTCTCGTACGTTTAATAGTTAGTAAAAAAAAAGATTTAAAAAAAAAAACAAAAATAGGTACCTAATTAAAAAAAAAAAAAGTGACTTTTTTATGGTTGATATGCATGTTATGAATTACTTGTTAAGTTATAGTAAGAAAATCTAAAACGGCTTCTAGCCGCCATGCTGGATTTTATTATATTCGATATCCAATCATAATCCCATGTCACTCTCGTAGTCTAGACGAATCCAACGACTCCTCATTTGTCAAAATCTGTCTAGCCGTTTTGACTACAGCAACGGCCAAAGGTTACATACCTACTTTACCCGAAAAACTTTACCCTCCTTCATTGAAGTCAGGTAAAGTATGAGTCCTTTCTTATGCTCGATGTGTTCTGTGCAAAATTTCATGCTTCTATACTCACCTGTTTACAGTTTTAGTAAGAATGTATTTTGTTCTGCTTGTGACAACCCTAGTTTCATAGAAATTTCTGAAAACCATAGAAACATCATATCTTCGATTTCCTGATAGTTACGATTCTGTTTTTTTACACAGGTAATATTACAGTTACGAAGAATGTTTTCTGATAAATATCAAGTGCTAATCACTTAAGGTTTAAGAGAAAAAAAATAAAAGGAAAAAAATACAAAATTAAGAATATTTACTAAACTATTATAGCGAAATCTATTCTGTTTTGCTTATAAAATATCCAGTTTAAAATGCCACTTTCCTCCGAAAAAAAAAGTTCAAATATTTTAACCAGTTATTTTTTATTCGCGTTTTTCTAAAAACCCAGAATTTTCTTATAAAAATCATAACTCTGGTTAACAGCTGAATTGGCTTCTGGGAGTTCTACTCTAGCATTCAAAATAGTTTATACTTTAGATTAGTAAACTAAAAAAGCGATGTCCGATTTTCGGGTCATTTTTCATACTGTGGGTCGTAATTAGTAAATGTATAAGCTAAAAAAAAATCCTTTATTGGGTTTTAGTAAAGTGAATTAGTTAAGTTGTACCATATTATCTAAGAGCTGTGGATTTTGTTTCATTAATAATATAAAATAAAATAAAATAATTCAAGGTGATTCATAAATGTACTGTGGCACGGTGTGGCCATGGTGGCCCCGGCTGAAGAATAGGCCCTCCATATCTACCTATCAGCGGATGTCGTAAGAGGCGACTAAGGCAAAAAGCTAGGGGATGGGCAGCAGCAGCCCTCGTTTTAACAACGATATCTCTAACTGCGCTTGCCAACCCGCATGCCCAGTGTGGTGAGTATGGGCGAATCCCCCCACATGATAAGGAATTTGCTCTGTCTGTGGGGGAGGCCGTGTTCAGCAGTGGACATCGAACGGCTGAAATGATGATGATGAAATGTACCTTATCCCGAAAGAGGCTTATTATACACCCAAGAAGCGATAACGTTTGGGCACAGCGAGATTTTCTTGCTCTTCATTGGAGCAGCCTGCCTGGTACCTCCTGGCCTTAGAGAAGATCACAGTCAAATAACACTATTTGTTTCAAATAGTGTTGTGTTCTTGCAGTAAGGTTGCCAGAGCTCTTTAAGGGGTGGGGGGTTCAGGGTCAGCAACGCGTGTTGACGCCTATGGTAATGCAAGCGTTCAATAGGCTACGGTTACCAATTACCAACAGGTGGGCCGTAAGTTTCAGCAGTGGACTTCTACAAGCTAATGATGATGATGATGATGATGATGATGATGATGATGTGCGCAATACCAGTGCTCTCAGTCAGTGAAGGAAAACATCGGAAACCGGCATGTCCTAGCACCTAAATAGATAATGCCTCCGAGAATCCTTTCACCACACTGGTTCTTAAACGGTCACTGACACTTCACTTCAACATTAGTAAGAACTTACCAAGTTCAAACGGTGCCAAATCTTCCTTCAGGATGCTTTCGGCAGTGTACAACACGGAACCAAAGCTGTCCAGAGTATGGCATCTTTGAAAGTCTTCTATTGAGGACTCCCATCGGTCCATGTTAGTGAATTCCGAATTTTATATTAGTACCGGTAGGAGGGTACGGTAGAATCATACCATATACAAAATTACTCTATGAATCATACAAACAAAACAAACAAAAATATTCTGCTCTGCTGTGGGTAGGTACAATTAGTGTTGCCAGCCCTGAAATTTGATTTTCCCCCAGAATCAGTGGAAAATTCCCTAAATTCAATAATATTTGCATAGTTTTGCCTTTTGCATAGAGAATTGTAAAAATTCACACTTTTTTCAAAATCATACATCATACATTTTACTGAAGACATAAATTGCTAAATTCTAGTGGAATTTCTTACTCACTCTACTCGATTCCCTAAAAATTACCCTAGACGCCAAAAAATACTCTTAATTTTGGGGAACATACCCTAGCTGTGGACACTGGTCTTGCCAGTCTCAAGTAAATATGAATATCAAGTTTGTTCCGAAGTGTTGAAATGAGACAACCTCAATGTTTTGAATGATTAGAACCTGCATGTTTCTCATAAAAGTAAAAGCAATAGATGTCATGGTTTTGTATTGACAATTAGAAAGACTTCAGAAAAACAGAAAAATGTGAATCTTGTATTTAAAAGTTAATTTACGTTATCTCAATAAATATTATGAAAGCTTAACAAGAACGTTGCTTATAATTCATAATATTATCAGGTTATGGGCCCAGAGCACAATGGAGAGTAAAATTAATAAGTACGGTGTAACTCCATTCTGTGGAACAGATTTCACAAATTGGTTGTTCAGAATTAAACTGGTTTTGGAAGAACAAGAATTAATAGAAACTATAGAAGATGATTTTAAACTAAGTGAGTTGAATAAGAAAAACGATATAAAGGCAAGAAATATTATAACGCAATGTATCGCAGACACGCATTTAAATATCATTCAAGAATGCTCTTCATCAAACGCAATGATTCAAAAACTGCGTTCTACCTATCAGAAAACAGGCATAGCCTCACAACTACTATTTAGAAAAAGGTTATTGATGTTAAAGTACACTGAGGACGAAAAGTTAGAGATATTTCTCATGCGATTTAACAAACTGGTGCGTGAACTAAAAGGGTCGGGCGCAGAGCCATCAGAAAGTGAAATAATATGTTATTTGCTGCTGTCTATGCCAAAATCCTACGACGGTGTAGTGACAGCAATAGAAACACTGTCAAGTCAAGAAATATCGATTGAATTTGTGAAAAATAGACTTATTGAAGAAGAAATCAAAAGAAATGTATTAAAGAATCAAACTGAATATCTAGAAGAGCCTAATGCGTTTAAAACTTACAAGCAACAAGAAACCAGACAGAACCGCTCATTTAACTTTCAATGCTACAACTGCGGAAAGAAAGGGCATAGAAAAATAGATTGCAAGTTTCGACGTCCATGGGAAAATTATAAGAAGGCGAACAATGTAGAAAAAGACAACAATATCTACCAGAAATCGACCGACGGTGAGGTGCACAAAAATTTAAACAGTTTCATGATTAACAATTCTATAGAGGAAAGCCATAGAAAAGTACTTAATTTTTATGTTGATTCTGGCGCATCTGATCATCTAATAAACAGTGATAACTATTATCACCACTTTATAACACTGCAGAATCCCATCAGAATTAATATTGCAAAGAAATCAGAAGCATTATTTGCAACCAAACTTGGTACAATTGTGACTGAAAGTTGTAGACTGACTAACGTACTTTTTGTACCAGAATTAAGAAGTAACTTGTTATCTGTAAGAAAGATTGAATTGAACGGACTTGGAGTAAAGTTTGAAAATAACAGTGTTACAATTTATAGAAATAACCAAATAGTCAAAGAAGGTCAATCCAAGAATAATTTGTACGAAGTAATGTTCAATGTTGTAGAACACACAGCACAAAAAGCATATTGTGTCCCGGAAAGCGATGAAATTTGGCACAGAAGACTCGGTCATGCTTCAGCAGAAAAACTAAAGGAACTCAAAGAAAGAAAGTTAATATTCTGTGATGCCTCCCAAACAGAAATTCTCTGTGAGCCCTGCGTCAAAGGGAGACATACGAGAGCGCCATTTAATAAAGAATATACACGTACAAAAAGAGTGTTGGAGCTGGTACATTCGGATCTTTGTGGACCAATAAATCCAATAACACACGACGGCAAAAGATATATTTTGACCTTTTTAGATGACTACACACATTTTACATTTATATACCTGTTAGAAAACAAAACAGAGGTTTTGGAGTGCTTTAGAAAATTTGTTGAAATGGTAGAAGCGCAATTCTGCAGAAGAATATCACGACTTCGGTGTGATAACGGAAAAGAGTATATGAATCATGCAACAAAGATATTTTGTGAAACAAAGGGTATTCGCATCGAAAATACGATTCCGTATTCGCCGCAACAGAACGGAAAGGCAGAAAGATTAAATAGAACCATAGTAGAAAAGGCTAGAACTTTGTTGGCTGATTCTGGATTTGAGAAATATATGTGGGGTGAAGCAGTATACTCGTCAATATATGCAATAAACAGATTGCCTACAGTAGACAAGAAAATTCCAGCAGAAATGTGGTATGGTAGAACACCTGATTACTCTAAATTTAGAATCTTTGGTTCGGAAACGTATGTATATATAAACAAAGAAACAAGACAAAGTAAAATGTCTGAAAAATCCAGGAAAATGTATTTTATTGGATACTGTAACAACGGATATAGATTGTGGGACAATGATGAAAGAAAGGTTGTAACGGCACGGGATATAGTTGTCAATGAGCAACCAAGTCATAAGAGGACAATTTACACAGATCCAGAGTTTTTGAACGAAGAAAGCCAAGAAACAGTGGACACAGAAGAAAAGAAGGAAGAAGAGACAGGAGTTGAAGAGACTGTATTGGAAAACATACCAAATGTGGACAAAAGAATAAGAAGAAGACCAGCCTACCTGGAAGATTATGATTGTGATGATTTTCGAGATTGCGAGTTTACAGCTTTAAACGTTGCAGACAATGTTCCAAGAACAATGAAAGAGGCTTTAGAATCCAGTGAAAAGGAAGAATGGTTAAAAGCTGTGCAAGCAGAATTAGATTCTCTTGAGAAACATTCAACATGGACAATCGTTGAGAAACCTAGAGATAAGAAAATAATACACAGTCGTTGGGTTTTCAGAAAGAAAGATCAAAATACTTACAAGGCTCGACTGGTGGCAAAAGGATATGAATCTAATCAATGGACAGAAACCTACGCCCCTGTGGGTAAGTTGACTACTTTGAGAACATTATTAATTATCGCTAACAAAGAGGACATGCAAATTGAACAGATGGATGTTAAGACTGCATTTCTCCACGGCATGCTTGATGAAGAAATATTTATGCATCTTCCAGAAAACATGAAAAATGATAAAAGTGTATGTAAGCTTAACAGGTCGCTGTATGGACTTAGGCAAAGTCCAAGGTGCTGGAATAATGCCTTTCATGAGTTTATGGTTGCGAATGGATTCCGATGTTCAGCTTATGATACCTGCCTTTACATAAGAAGTGATGACAAACTGTATGTTTTTCTTTACGTTGATGATATTTTGATAATTAACAGGGACAGCAATGTCATAGAAAGTTTTAAAACAGAATTAAACTCTAAATTTGACATGGTTTCTATGGGACCGATCAAAAAATATTTGGGCATGGAAATAGAAAGGGATTTTAGAAACAAAGTAATAAGGATTCACCAGAAATCCTACATCACAGAGTTGCTTAAGAGGTTTGGGATGGAAAACTGTAAAGAGGTAGCTACGCCTGTAGAAAATAATCTTAAGCTAGAAAAAGAAACTGACCCAAATAAATTTACAAATAAACCATATAGAGAGTTGATTGGTTGCCTAATGTACTTAGTAATGGGTACACGACCCGATGTCGGCTATGCAGTAAACTTATTTAGTCGGTACCAAGATAATGCAAGTGACATTCATTGGAATCATTTAAAGCGTGTATTAAAGTATTTGAAATCAACTATAAATTTAGGCTTGCTTTACAAAAATGATCATGTTTTAGGAGAATTTAACGTCACAGGGTACTCAGATTCAGATTGGGCTTCAGATTGTAATGATAGAAAAAGTATTTCGGGATTTTGTATGACTTTGTTTGGAAACATCGTAACATGGGCTTCTCGTAAACAGAAAACAGTTGCTCTGTCTACCGCAGAAGCAGAATATGTGGCTCTGAGTTTACTAGTATCAGAAGCATTGTGGTTTAAAGGTTTGGTCAGTGACTTAGGTGTCAGTTGTCTAAGCGTTTTAGTTTTAGAAGATAACCAGAGTTGTATTCACATTGCAAAGAACCGAGAATGTAAAAGAGTAAAGCATATAGACATTAAACACTACTTTGTACGTGATACAATTCAAAGGGGAGATGTTGTTATCAAATATATAGCTTCATCTGACCAACCGGCTGACCTGTTTACAAAAGCATTATGTAAAGAACTATTTCTTCGGCATAGGAAGACTATCGGTTTAAGTTAGGTATTTATTTTAGAATTTTGGTTTAGTTACAGAATGTTATTTAATTTGAATTTTTGCTTTAGATATAGAATGTTATATGTTTGAATTCTAATGGTATTAATTTTATAAGTTAGTTAGAAAGTATATTTTTGAGTTTTATTTTGTGTAAAGAAATATGCAGTTTCAGGGGGAGTGTTGAAATGAGACAACCTCAATGTTTTGAATGATTAGAACCTGCATGTTTCTCATAAAAGTAAAAGCAATAGATGTCATGGTTTTGTATTGACAATTAGAAAGACTTCAGAAAAACAGAAAAATGTGAATCTTGTATTTAAAAGTTAATTTACGTTATCTCAATAAATATTATGAAAGCTTAACAAGAACGTTGCTTATAATTCATAATATTATCACGAAGAAATTGTTGGCGGTTTTCTTCAAAACTTCAAACCGTATTTTTAGTCAATCACATACACTCCCACCCGTTCTATTTGCCTACACTACTCGTGTGTTAAGGTGTCCACTGTCTATGTGTTCAATATTTTTTTAATATCTTTATTATTATTTTTTTTAATTGGGAGTTTAGTTAATTAATTGTTCAATGCGTGAGGATATTATATGACATTCATGTTTACTTGTGATTTGACACTGGCAATAATGATTGCAATACGGCAGTAGCCATAAAATAAAAAAAAATAAAGACGGTCAAGTGCGAGAACACACGCTCTCAGGGTTCCGTACCATAACTCGGGATAAAATCAAAATTCCATGTGTAGGAAGTGACAAATTTATATTTTGCGTAGTTCATTATATGATATTGCAAATATAACTTTGTCTCGTAATAATCCAATTTTAGTAGTAAAAACACCAAAATTCGACCTAAATAGTTCGTATGAGTTAATTTACTATTTACCAATAGCCGTTTAGGAGAAAAAAGGTCTTGTCTTGACGGACAGGACAGACAACGAAGTGATCATTTGATCAGTGACCACCATAATTTTGGAATGTTTACTTTAAAAATAGCAGACACTCCGTAAGGATATTAGTGTTCTGTGGCAGACACCATAAAATGATAGAAAAAAAACAAAGTGATTCTATACTATATGGGTTTCGTTTTTTCCAAATGTGGTACGGAACCATAAAAACAAGCTGTTTTTGTTCATTTTTGTTTGTTTGATTGTTTTCCATTGCGTATTGCACTTTCCTCGGTTTTCCAGTTTTCTTGTCATTTGATTAGGGATTTGCTTATCGACATTGTTGTTCTGTGTATTTTGTAACTGAATCGGTACCTACATAAATCCATGAGTTGATACAGTTCCATTTACGTGTTAGTGTTTCCATCGCATCGTACATCAAACGAACGATGGGTAAGGCAGAGAAAGGCACCGCTAAGTACATAGCCAACAGGATCAAGGCGAAAGGCCTGCAGAAGCTCCGCTGGTACTGCCAGATGTGCCAGAAACAGTGCCGAGATGAGAATGGCTTCAAATGCCACACCATGTCAGAGAGCCACCAGCGGCAGCTGCTACTCTTCGCTGACAACGCCAGCAAGTACATCGACGACTTTTCGAACGAGTTCCAGGATGGGTACATGGAACTGTTGAGGCGTCAGTACGGCACGAAGAGGGTTAACGCTAATAAGGTTTATCAAGACTATATCGGCAATAGGTGAGTGCAAATCAGGAACTAGGGGATGGGCTTGCTTCCTTGCTTGTATTAGGTCAGTGACCAGGTTGAGGTATGATTGCCCAAAAAGGGCGTATGACTGTCGGTGAAAGAATCAGTGTAGTGAAAGGATTAAAGTGCGCCTTTTAGAGGCTCCTTTCGTGCAGCAGCGGCCTCTATCATAACAATGATAGCTGTAACTGCGCTTGCCAACCCTCATGTCCAGGATGATAAATATGGACCCATACAAATTTGCTTAATTAGGCAAATTTGTAAAAAGGTTACAAACGGTGTATTCATTTTAATATTATACGGGCCTGTTTTAAGGCATATAAGCGGCTCTACCGGTCCATGTCTAGGTTGGTAAATAAATGAGGTAGTCGATAAAAAGGCCTCAAGCTGACATGGTCGGAAACACTGACAAAAACTCAAAAACAAAACTGATAAAAAAAAAACAAGATTTCAGATGTTTATTTGCAGAAATAAGTGTTACAGAGAGGCCTTAAAGCTATGAATATGGCACTTTTAAACTTATTCACTCTTTGCGAGCATCGCAAATTTAACACATACATACATTTTTAAAATAAATCTGGGTATACCATGGATACTTTGAATTTATATACAAATAAGCAACATTAATTACTACCCAGTGTGATTATAACAGTAACTGTTCTTTCCAGAGAGCATGTCCACATGAACGCCACACAATGGGAAACGCTCACCGAGTTTGTGAAGTGGCTTGGTCGCGAAGGCAAGTGTGTGGTGGACGAGACGGAGAAGGGATGGTTTGTGACGTACATCGACAGAGACCCAGCGGCTGTTGCGGCTATGGAGGCCAAGGCTAAGAAGGAGAAGATGGATAAAGATGACCAGGTATCAAATCAGTGACCACTAAATGCAAACATAATAGCTAAGCTTACTCGTGCTCCTGCTAACTTACTTGTTGTGTACCACTTCTTTAGCAACAGAGTAGTCCACAACTGGAACAAGTTACCGGAAGATGTTGTTTCTGCTACATCTGTCAATGCATTCAAACAAGCTCGACAACTGGCTACGAATTAACAAATCAGTCTTCATCATTAGAGTCTATAATAGGTGCAGCCAATGCAAGCGCACAGGCTCAACTAATTTTCACAACAGACAGCGCAGCACTCATCAATGCACTGGGAAGACCAGATACCAGGTCAGAATCCATTGCACAATGTCATGCTGCTCTTCAAAAGTTGTCCGAGAGACACATTGTTAAAGTAAAATGGACAAAAAGTCATGGAACATGTCCAGGGAACAACAAGGCTGACTCCTTAGCAAAAAAAGGTGCAAAACAAACACCAACGACATACGATATCAGCCTCGGTAGACCCTCATCAACAGAGATTAAAAACCGGTTAAAACTGAACTCCGAAAAGGAACATCAGAAGCTATGGGAGCGCAGATTAGACTGCAAACACTCAAAGGTTATGTTCCCAACACTAAACAAACACGTGACAACAACGCTACTGAAGATGAATCGCGAAGACCTGAGGCTGATGGTGGGCATCATCACGGGCCACTGTGATCTCAACCACCATCTCCTTAAGATTGGAGCTACAGACAGCGGCCTCTGTCGCGGCTGTCTTCAGCATGAAGAAACAGTGGAACACGTTGTACTACATTGCACTGCCACAAATGAAGCTAGGCTCAAAACAGGAATGCAGGAGGTGATCGGATCCTGCTCCTCTTCATCCACAGCATCAACGGGGATTCTCGAACAATGTTGCCACCAACCCAGGGTCCTTCTCCGTTACTTTAAGGAGTTGGGCTGGCTGGGGTGAGGTCAGCAGGGGGACAATGCACAATACACCCCAACGCGGGACGTCAGTGCAGATCTTATTCCCCCATTTAGAATTAGAATTAGAATTAGAATTAACAAATCAGTGCTCAAAAAAGTGAACCAGACATGACAATAGACTCAATTTCAACACTGTGAGAGTAAGACACATCAGCGAAAGCTGCTCGTCAATAATCTAATAAATAAATCCGCGGCTCCCAGACACCGCCGCATACAGGGATACTGAGAGAATGTTACCAACGACCCAAAGTCCTGCTTCGCTATTTTAAGGAGCTGGGCTGGCTGGGGTAGGGTTAGCATAGGGGTACAATGCACAAAACACCCCACAGCGGGAAGTTAGTGCAGGTCTAACCACCCCTGATTAGAATTAGAATTAAATAAATAATGACCGACTAGGCCGTGGTGGCCCCGGCTAAAGAATAGGCCCCTCCATATCTCTATCCGCGGATGTCGTAAGAGGCGACTAAGGGAAAAAAGCTAGGGGATGGGCAGCAGCGTCCCTCATTTTAACAACGATAGCTCTAACTGCGCTCGCCAACCCGCATGCCCAGCGTGGTGAGTATGGGCAAAACCCCCCCACATGATAGGGAATATGCTCTGTCTGTGGGGGAGGCCATGTTCAGCAGTGAACGTCGTACGGCTGAAATGATGAAATAATGACCAAATGAGATGAATGGACTGTGTGAAAGTGGATATGGTTAAGAAAGAAGTGAGTGCTGAGATGACTAGTGACGACCCAATTCTACTAATTCAATGGCTTCAAAATGACAGTGGTTCAGTGGCGCAAATTGATGTTCAATCCGCGAAGCGGGGGCACTGGTGATCGGTTTTTCAAACCTTTCAGGCACCAGTCTCTCACTAAACATGTTAACTGTTTTTCACCTTAATTCTAAGTCTAACTATAAGAAACCTTTGTGAGCGAGAATAAATAAATAAATAAAATAAATAATGGTAAAATGCCCACTTTTGGCACTTTGGTATTTTGCTATCATCACAGTCGTATATCAATGGCAGTCATTGTGAAACCAATGAACAAATGAAATCAAAGAAACGAAGGTGGTTACAATCGTAACTGAATGATAATAATCGAAAAAAAACTATCTTATTTTCGTATGCATATTATAATTCAAACTCAAAAGGTATTTATTTCAATAAAATCACTAGGATCACTTTGAAACGTCTTAGAAACTAGGTGAAGCTACGCCTGTTCCTAGCGACCAAGCCTACAAGAATCAGGCAACAAACACGGCATCGGGCATCATTTTTTTCGATGATCCTTATTTTTATTATTATTTAATCACTTATACCTTATTATACCTTATACTGACTGATCTCATAGCTCAGTTGGTAGTAACTCTGCCTTCTGCGCTAGAGGTCGCGGGTTCTATTCCCGCACTGGACAAACATTTGTGACTAACACAGATGTTTGTTCTGTGTCTGGGTGTTAAATATATATGTACAGGCTATGCCTAGTTTGGGATCAGTTGACCGTGTGTGATATGATCGGTTTTTTTTTTTTTAATACCTAATTCAATTTCATTTTTTCTTTCGATAGGAAAGGATGCTAGAGTTTATACAGAAGCAAGTGGAACGTGATAAGAAGAATGCAGTGGCAGAAGACAAGGAGTACACCGAGTTCAAACGAGAGAGCAGTCAGGAGAGAGTCACCCTCAGCCTTAATGTCAAGCGGAAAGCGGACGGTAACCACCCACTGATGTTAGAGTGGTTACTAAGTACCTGCCGTGATCCCTTCCTACTATCCTACTAATCCTAACATCTTATTTTATAAATCATCATTTCAGCCGTACGACGTTCACTGCTGAACATGGCCTCCCCCACAGACAGAGCAAATTCCTTATCATGTGGGGGGGTTTTGCCCATACTCACCACGCTGGGCATGCGGGTTGGCGAGCGCAGTTAGAGCTATCGTTTTTAAAATGAGGGACGCTGCTGCCCATCCCCTAGCTTTTTTCCCTTAGTCGCCTCTTACGACATCCGCGGATAGAGATATGGAGGGGCCTATTCTTTAGCCGGAGCCACCACGGCCACGGTATTTTATAAATACTTACATTATAAATGCGAAAGTTAGTGAGGATGTTTGGATGTTTGTTGTACAATCACGCCGCCGCTTTAACGGTGCAACTGATTTTATTGAAACTTAGAATATAAACAGTTCTTTACCAAGAATAGCATAAAGGCTCCTTTTTATGTCAGTACCACGTGAGCGAAGCCGCGGGCGGAATCTAGTAGGTACTAAAGTTTTTTTTTGTTTTTATTCAAAACTTTAAATGGGTATTAATAACATTATTTAATTTTTTCTGGAAAATAAACAAACACCTCTCAGTATTTTTTTTGGCTGTTATAAATTACATGCTCATTCATCTATTATTAAATTATTTAAAGAAGAACTGAAGTTTTTTTTTAATTTCAGATAAAAAATCCGAGCCCCTGCCCACATCAGTATTAAAGTTTAAGAGTAAAGAAGATACCAAGAAGGAACCCTCTTCTAGCAAGAAGCAGAAGACAGAGGGAGCCAGCAAGCAGTCAGCATTGGACGAAATCATCAGAATGGAGGAACGGGCAAAGGAAAAGGCTAATCGGTAATTTTTACATCTCAAAACTAATTTCCATCTGCAAAACCACTGTGGTGGCCCCGGCTGAATAGAAAATCTAGGGGATGGGCAACGTTCCCTATCAAAAATAGCTCTATCTGCGCTCGCCAACCCGCATGCCCAGCGTGGTGAAGTCAAAGTCAAAGGTTTTTGAAAATCACTAGGATCACTTTGAAACGTCTTAGAAACTAGGTGAAGCTACGCCTGTTCCTCGCGACCAAGTCTATAAGAATCAGGCAACAAACACGGCTTGGGGCCTATAATTTTTTCGATGATCCTTTTTTGTCTATTATTATTTTTTTTTTTAATTGTTTTTTTTTCAGTAGAGAGAGTATGGGCAAATAATCCATACTGGCAACCCTGGCAGCATACCAAATGATTGTTTGGGTGGAGGCCATAGCTCGGCCGCATTGTAAATCTATGGGGTAGGCCTATGTTCAGCAGTGGACTTCCTGCGTCTGAAATGATGATGATGAAACGTAATGAGATTTAAAAGAGCATCACCTCCATACACACCGCTAACATAATGTTGGTGCCCTCACAGCTAGGGGTGAAGAGGAATTTGGAGACTGGCCTTAAGACCTCGTGGTAGGCAAATTTGCTATCTAGCTCAGTCAAACCCTGATATTTTAGGACATGAAATGACAATAGATTTCAATTTCAAATTTCAATAGACATTTTCAAGCATAAAGTGAAAGAACACTATCTGTCCTTGTTTGTTATATATTTGTTATATATATGTTCTGTATGTATTTATTTATTAAGTATATTTAAAATATTATATGTATTTTATAGTATTGCATGTTTTGGTTTCTTTTATTTATTTTGTAAACAGTTTCTTTTATTTGTATATTTCCCTTTTCATTGTTGTGCACATGTACCCACTACTTTTATCAGCTCTCTCTAGCCTCAAAGGTTTGTTGGAAGAAAACTCTTTGTAGGGTTAAGCTCGCCTTTGTACATGCCTGTATTTTTATGTTTTTTTTCTGTATGTATTCTATGTACAATAAAGAATTAAAGAATGAAACTTCGGATTAGATGTAACTTGTTAACTTGTAATTAGGTAAAACTGTTTTAGCCCTTGCGCCTTTCTATAATAGCGTGCGCGTCAATCGCTCTGTACTTCCCACTCTCGAGAATAAAATATAACGGATTCTCGTTCAGTGCATGGGCGAAATCGCTGTAGGCGCGACGCTTTGTAGGCCTCTTAAGGCGATACAGAAATCAAAATAAACTGTCGAGTGGGCGGAGTGAAGAAAGTGACAGCGCTATGTACTATAATTGAATGCGGAAAGAGATAGCAAGCGTTAGAAGACGCTCGAAAGTAATCGACGTAAGCGACATATGAGAAAATATCAATTATCTTAAAAACTATGTATTTTTTTTTTAAAGTTCTTGGATTTAGGTACCCAATGCTATTGTCTAACACAATATTTAAACAAAGTTATTATTGTTAGATAGTCTCAGAGTATTTTTGAAAAAATTGTTGCAGAGGACCCAACTTTAAAAAATAAATCTATCGAGTAAAGTTTTACCAATCGCGTTTCTGTCTTGGATTTAGGTAAATAAAATGCTAAAGTTATCTTTGTCATAAAAATCAAAACTGCGTTTTGCGGTTATTGAGAAAAAACAATTCAAAAATCACAAATCAATTTAACCCTCACCTTAAATAAACTGATTTTTTTACGTTTTCAGAAAGGACTACTGGCTTACCGAAGGCATTATAGTGAAGATCGTCACCAAATCGCTCGGAGACAAGTTTTACAAGAGGAAAGCAATCATAGAGAAGGTTATAGACAAATATGGCGCCCAAGTCACTCTGATTGATGACAGAGTGAAGATAAAGCTCGATCAGGTAATTGATAATCTATCTATACGGTCCCCAAGACGGCCAAGAGATATAGGTATAGGGGTCCATAAGAGGTTTTTTAAAAAATATATACAAGGTGATTCATAATATGCATGCTATTCTGAAAGGGGCTTATTCTACACCCGATAGCCAATAAAGTTTGTTCTACGACTTTTGGAAAATCGAAATTTTTCATTGAAAAACTATATGCAAAATCAGCTGTTTTAGGTAGTAATCTTAATGCCGAACTTCGTCGTACGTTTGGGTATTAGCTATAAAGATGATAAAAATAGCTTATTTGAGAAAGTTTGGGGAAAAAATATTTTTAAAATATTGATGTTTTTTTCGCTAATACTATTTCTTTTTGTTGATAGAATAACCCCCTTTCGGGATGGTATACATGTTATGAATCACCTTGTATACAAATATGTAAGGATTTTATTTTTATAAATCAGGGGTGCTATTGCGTAAGCGAAATGGGAATGAAGATCGCAACTTTGAGGATGATTTTATCAATAATCTTTCGGAGGTTAGCGACCTCTGGAAGGTTTCAAATATGGACAATAAAGAAAGAAAGAGCATTTATTTGTCCCCATAACAACATAGATAAAAAGACAAAAGTATAAAAATGAAAGTAAGTATACAAAATAAATAAAAAAGAAGAAGAAAAATAAGATTTTAAGATTGTGAAGTTGCCTCTTGTAATGTATCAAACGGTTTGGATGTCAATTAATTCAATTTCTTAGTTTTGGCTACTGTGGCTACCGTCACAATTCTGCCAATGTCCGTTCCATGCTAGTGTCATAAATCTTCATGGAGAAAGGAACAAGAAAATGGCCGGTTTAAAAAATAATATGGTCGGTATTTATTATAAAACCAAATGCTAATATTGTTAAAATAATCTTCTAGTTACGAACTTCATTGCCATTTTTTTTTCTTTATGTGGCTATAGTGCCATTTTGCTTACGCAATAACTTAGCAGGTGGATGGAGGAGGCTCAAGACCGCTCGTCGGCACTGATGACCTGATAAACACCTGTATTTTCTCATTCCAGAATCACCTGGAGACAGTGATCCCTTCCCCGGGACGGTCTGTACTGTTTGTGAACGGTGCCTATAGAGGGCGCGTTGCTGTGTTGAAGGCCATCGACACTGACCACTTCTGCGCTGACGTCGAGGTAACTATAATAATAATAATCCTACTAATATTATAAATGACATAGACATTCATTAATGAGCTACTAAAACACACACATTTGCACAACTAACAGCCAACAGTCACATACATAGTCCTGACCCCACACTAGGATTCCCTGTGACGTGGGTATCAGAAACTACGAGTACCATGGTACCACAACACCCAGACCCGGAACAAATAATTGCAGATCATGCAAACATTTGTCGCGCAGCGGGAATCGAACCTGCATCCCTTGCGTCTCAGTCGAGCACTCGCACTGCGCCACCGATATCGTCAATAAGATATTATAAATCATTTTGTTAATCCTAATATTATTATAAATGTGAAAGTTTGTGAGGATGTTTGTTATTCAATCACGCTGTAACGGCTCAACCGATTTCGTTAAAACTTTTAATACAAAGAGCTCTTTACCTAGAATAGCATATAGGCTACTTTTTATGTATGTACCACGCTAACGACTAAGCTAGTAATACATAAATCATTTTGTTTCAGATATCAGAGGGTCCGTTGACTGGGAGATTGCTGAAAGGCGTTCAGTATGAAGATATAAGCAAGCTGGCTGCTTCGTCATAAACGAACTAATAAATAATGTAATTTTTACAAAAAAACTTAATAAAAAGAAAGTTTCGAAAAAAACCGTAATTATTTCTGTGGTTACACGAGGTTTCAGACTAGCAGCTAGACAGCGTTTTTCACTCCTTGTGCGCGGTTTTTTTTTTATTGGTGACTGTTATGCGTTGGTTAAAACACCACCAGTCATACAGACAAAAAGTCCATATTTATACCGTTTAAATATTTATGCTGAAACTGAAATAGCACCATCTAGCGTTGAGTAGCAAAAATATCGTGCATACTTCTAGCCATACACAATTACTCTATGGCTTGGATAAGAATCTTTTAAGACGAAAATAAAAAAAAATGAAGGTCTCTCTAGGTTACCTAGACTTTTTTTTACGTCCAGAATCAATTGAGCATCATTTTGAATGTCAGCCTGAAATAACAGAAGTCAAAATAAAATCAATTATTTATTTACTAATATTTTGGTTCTACTTTTAATATTAAATTATTTCGTTGTGTTATTATGAAGAAAAGTCTATCTACTGTCAATAAAATGTCGAAAGAGATGAGCGTTATTTGGAAACAGGATAAACTACAGAAATATAGCAAGGTGAGGGCTTGCAGTTTTTGTATTCTGAGCTTGCAGTGTAATATGGCACAGGGTTCTGGGTTCGAATCCCAATCCAACCCTAAGTTTTCCATTAGAAAAATGGATGTGCGTTATCATCCAACATAATCAAAAAAGATAGTAATAAAAGAACACAGGCCGGGCATTACGCCTTGTTCATACGAAGTGCGATCTAAATGTATTTCAAAATGATCCTTATTTCTTCTGGATAAAGCCAATTTTGAGTTTGATTTTTAGTGCGGCTTGCGATATCGTAGGTACGCCCTCAAATGTCAAATTCAAAATTGACTTTATCCAGTAGAGGTAAGGAATATTTTGAAATACATGACATATCGCATACCGTATGAACACGGTTTTAGGCTATTTTTAAACCCATTTCCCAACGTAACACACCCAGTGTCCACAAACTTAGGATATTTTCCCCTATGGTACTGTTTGGTGCCTAGGTTATTTTTTAGGGATATTTTTTTTGACAGGATGGCGGATAAATTACACTAAAATTAAGCAATTTAAGTCCACAGTATGATTTTGCTAAGTAGTTTGTACATTTAGTTCTTTAAAATTTTTAGACGAAAACTGTGCAAATGTTGTTGAATTGTATGTTGTGAAAGTTGTATTTTCCACTGAGTCTGGGGGAAAATCAAATTTCAGGGTTGGCAGCACTGAAAACACCCAACCATTAATACTGCTCATTGCATTTCCAATGGTTTGGTTTTCTAGGAGTCCTTATCATCTCCGGCGGCGGCCCTCGCCTCTGGCGACGGCGTGGAGCTGCACTGCCGGCTGTGCGGCGCTTCGGACCACCTGCAACTCATCACTAACGACCGGCTCGATGAAACGCTGCGACTTTATTTCGGAGTTCAGGTTCTTTCTTCTTACGAACACTCACTCTTACGAACTTTCCCATTAACTATCACAGTATTTATTTAAATATAAAAAAAAAACCATAAAGTATTTAAATAATTAAGTATTGGCTTTTATAGATTAAAGTTTTTCATCTTAACTAATTTATGTCTTAAATTCATTGTGGAACATTGCTCTTGTTTTGTCCTGGAGGAGGGCGTTGACCCTGCTACGCAGTTTTTACTTTTGCAGTTGTCAACGTTTTCATTTGTTTATGTATACCTGTGTTTTACTGTTCCAAATAAAAATACTTTTGATTGATTTTGATACTTTATTTCTTTCATTTTATGGCGTCTGTTGTTATTACAGTCAATATTGCCAGTCTCAAGTAGATATGAATGTAAAGTTTGTTTCGAAGAAAATGGTGGCGGTTTTCTTCAAAACTTCAATTAGCATTTTGAGCCAAAAAAGAAAATCATTTAGGTATTACACTCCCGTTCTATTTGCCTACACTCTCGTGCTAAGGTCCTAAGCTTTAATGGTTAAAATAACACCGAGATTAGGTACACATTAAAACTCTACAAAACACGAGAAAAAGAAAATAAAACGGTAAAGTTCGTAGTTATAAAAAAACGTTAAGGCATAGGTACAAGGTGATGCATAATATGTATACTATCCCGAAAAGGGGTTATTTTACACCCGTTTTCGGGATAGTTTAGTTCGGCGACCTCTGTGGCGTCACGGGCGAGTGCGAGTCTGAGACGCAAGGGGTGCGAGTTCAAACTGTATTATTCATTTATTAATTGAAATCGCAAGGATGATCTGTTCTAAATTTTTGTTCCGGGTCTGGGGGTTGTGGTGCCATGGTACTCGTAGTTTCTGATCGATCTGATATGAGGAAATCCGTTGAAGAACCAAGTCGTGGAACTCTTTGGGGGGAGCCTATGTCCAGCAATGGACTTCTACAAGTTGATAACAAATTGTAACATTGTACATACCTACAAAAGATATTAAAATTCTTTGTACCTTCTTGCAGGTGCCGCCTGAAGGTGTTATCTGTGAATCCTGCATCAAATGCATGAAAATAACTGAGGGTTTCAGTGCGTTGGTTCACGCATCTTTTGACAAAATAGTCAGCGCTGGTATGTCTGTCTCTAAACTAGTGAACCCGCTACTTCTTTTACGTGAACTTTATATCAAAACATGCAGAAAACATAATAAGAATTCTAGAATAGATTTAGATATGCCTTTCCTACCTACAGCTTATTAGCGATGATGCAAAGCCCAAACGACTGGTCGTCACAGACGTTTTCTGATGATGAGTCTCTAGGACCTGTGGTTTGGGCAGTGCATCTTCGTTAATAGTAGTAGTAATGCTTATTACATCTATTCTACAATTCTTATTAAGTTTGCTTGTGTGGAATGTTCTGTCTACTGCAAATACGTACATACATACATACATACGCACCTATTTCCCAAAGTGGTAAGCAGAGACCACGGCTTTCCACTTGCTACGATCCTGACATACCTCTTTTGCTTCATTCACTCTCATCACATTCCTCATACATGCTCGTCGGTTTAGGGTACTCTTGACCTGGCCTTTGTCCAAAACGTCACCGATTTGGTCGCTAATCGTACGCCTAGGTCTTCCCCTTCCAACGGTTCCATTCACTCTCGCCTTATACACCTGTCTCGTTAATCTTCTTTCGTTCATCCTCTCTACATGACCAAACCATCTCAGCATACCTTTCTCAATCCTCATCACTACATCTTCTTTCACTCCACAACGCTCTCTTATCACACTGTTCCTCACTCTATCTTTCAAAGTTACTCAAATACGCTTTAAATATAATTCATTTATTTCAGACTATAATAAAGTTACAGGTCTTATTTAACTTATTCTACAGTCCATATCAATATATACCTTAAAACTAACATACATACAATATAAAAACATAATGAATAATACTTGCATGGCCGTAATCTTTGCATGGCTTGTTATTGCGGGTGGTGTGAGAGGTGCACGCGTCTGCATTTTGTTGTTTAAGGAATAGATTAGCGGAATGGTAGTAGTTTAATATCAATAGACTTTCGCAAAGTCACACCTTGGCCTTGTTTCTTCTAGATTCCTCAACACATACCAGAATCTTAGCTGAGTTCTCACCAGGAGCAACAAACCTGCCAACCAGTAATCCCCAAAAAGAGATCTTGTCACTGCTGAAAACAAAGTTGACTCTTGACGCTCCGCGGAGGCGCGAGCCTCGACGCAGAATCAGGATAGCAAACTCTAACGCCGTGTTTAAAAAGATGATTGTTGCTTGCACTGTATGCGGTCAGAAGTACCCGATGTTTATGCCAGACGGCGATAGTGCCAAAAAGTTTGTTTGTTCTCGATGTCAGAAAGGGACGAGCAGAAGCTGCCAGAAAAATAATACAAATTCGATGGAGAATAAAATAGATTTGCGCTGTAAAATTGAATTGAAGAGGAAGAACAGGTATGTACTTGACATATTCTTAGTTTGGGACTGCGAAAGACAATTTTCTTTCAATCACTTAAGTATTATTCCAACATAATATGTACGTGTACTGTGTCGAAATGGGCGTATTTCACACCCAATTGGTTAAGTTTATTCAATTGAAAATTTGATATTTGTCATTGCAAAAACACAATACAAAAATCTGCCGTTTTCTTCTGACATTCGTATAGCATTCTTGATGTCGAACTTATCTTACTTTTAATAATTAGTTTGAACGTGATAAAAATACCAAAAACAACGAATTTAAAAAGGTCCGGGAAGAAAATTTGTTTTTTTTACCTTCTAATACTTATTTTTTTTTATTGATAGAATAAGCCCCTTTCGGGGTAGAATAGTTGGCAGGCCTCATAGCTCAGTTGGTAGTAACTCTGCCTTCTGCGCTAGAGGGCGCGGGTTCGATTCCCGCACTGGACAAACATTTGTGACTAACACGGATGTTCTGTGTCTGGGTGTTAAATATATATCTATTATGTATATCAGTCTCTGGTACCCATCGTACAGGCTATGCCTAGTTTGGGATCAGTTGACCGTGTGTAATATGTCCGGAATATTTATATTTATTTATTTATTTATACATATTATGAAACCCCTTGTAGAACGTACGAGTAGAATATAAACACGTGAAAATAAATATGCTCCTTGGCCTTGTGGGTTCTTTTCAGACTAGAATTACTGCAGATTTTGCATTGTTTTTGCGTTATTTTTTTTCTCTATCTTTAGGGAAAAGGAGGGAGAAAGCTAAAACGTTTAGGTGATAAGATAACATTTTTGCCATTATATCGTTAAGTTTTTAAGTTTTTTTAAGCTTATGTAAGTAATGTTTTTCAAAACAATATTTTTGTTTGCAGACTGAACAGCCTGCCTAAAAAGCCTCAACAAGTAAAACACAACAACAGCGTAACGAAATACGACCATCAAGCGAAACATCAGTGCAGCCAATGTCCCAAAAAGTATGCGATTGCTGAGAATCTGGCAACACACGTGAAAACCGTTCACGAAGGGAGCTCAAATTGTATTAGTTCCGTTTCCGAGAAGAAATTAAAAAGTACAAAAGAAAGGCATGAAGATTCAGAACTGAAGATTATTCAGTGTACCGAGTGTGTTAGAATGTTTAAGAGCAACCGTGCTTTGCAGACTCATTGTGTTTCACATGAGATGCAGAATATTAAATCTTTAAGTTCCTAGACAGATGTTTTAAAATAATAAACAAATACATAAAACTGAATTAAGTTAATTAATAATTAATAAAGGCGTTAACTGAATGGCAGGAGGTAGGGCACAGCGAGATTTTCTCGTTCTAATTTGGAGCAGCCCACCTGGGGAGGTACCTCCGCCTTAAAGAAGATCGCAGCCAAACAAAATTATTTGTTTCAAATAGTGTTGTGTTCCTGCGGTGAGTAAGGTTGCCAGAGCTCTTTAGGGGGGAGGCAGGAGAGTCGGCAACGCGTGCGTGATACCTCTGGTATTGTAAGCGCTCATAGGCTACTGTAACCGCTTACCAACAGGTGGGCCGTATGCTTGTTTGCAACCTCAGTAGAATTTAAAAAAAATGGCGTCCAAGAACTGGATATCGGAACCTTGGTCGCAGCTGGATGAGGCTTGCGCAGGATAGGGGAGAATGGCACATACAAGGGGAGGCCTATACCCTGCAGTGGGTGAAGTCAGGCTGTGGATGATGATGAAAACAAATACAAGATTGTATGTAACATCTTTAACATTTTTAATCATTTTGTATCATACATCTCGCTAAGGCAAACAAGTACTAGATTTCTTTTCAGGAAACAAGTTCCGCGGCAATGAGTGGAACAGTATTATGTTATCTGTGGTGGAACTAAAAGATACTAAAGTATATAAATGATTCCGTTAAACGAAGACTGCAGTGCCCTCCTTGAGGGACTTGTTTCGTGATTAAGGCTCGTATTCATAGACACGACTCAAGCATAGATTTAATCACAGATCAGCTGAACTCTACTTAAATATTGAATCTCTTCTCAAACATAGCTTTTATTCAAGAACGGTACTTAAACTATTCTCAGCTGAATCGAGTCTCAAATCTGTACTCAAATGTTCTCGTTTACATTTTGATTTATTTATAATTTTCGATCCGTAATACGCAGAAATTCAAACAGCCAGGGTGGAAATAGAATAGAACAATAAAGTGAAGTATAAATATGCATCAAAGTACGTGTAACGGAACGAAAATGTCATTTGATTAATGTCAAATCAAATCTAGATTTATGTACCTACCGATTTCGTCTGATTGACGTTTCGGAATAAGCATTTACTCAGGTGAACTGTGATCATTAAATCTATACTTATGTACTGTTTAAGAATTAGAATCACGACTCAAATCGAGATTTAAGTACAGATCAACGCTTGAGTCTTGTCTCTGAATACGAGCCTAAGACTATGTTATATTATGACTATTTTTCCTTGAGTCTGTCTACCCGGTGGCACTTTTGGCTAGCGCATCCCTTCGCACAGGAAGTTGTCATCGTATTTTTTTTCTCTTTTCTGTCTGACTATGGCATCTTAGGAAGACCATGTCTTGCGTGTATTTTTATTACCTAAGCATATTCTTATAATTTCTTCTTTTACTTTAATTTCTACGTCTTGGTCAACTCCAGGCCTTCCACCACACCAAACTTCTCTACGTTATTATTTGAAAATAAAACTACGTCGGTTGTCTGACCTAAATAGACAACAGCACCCACATGATAAAACTTTATTTTGATTTTTAATTCATTAATCAATAAATAAGGCACATTATTTACGCGAATTTGGAGCACTGTTTCCTCAAAGGGCCCGGCGGGATGCGCAGTGACGCGACGCAACTTTTCGTCGCAGAGAGCTCCTTCCGCAGACGCACAATGTCGAGCTCAGCCTGTCTCTTACGCTGAAAATGCATTCAGTTATATTATAATAAAACTGATTAGTATTATTACCCTTACCCCGTAAGGGGCATATTCTATGAACAAAAAGAGAGAAGCTGTTAGCGTTAGTTACAACATTTTATAAGTACAAATGCACAATTAATTTATTTATAGGAAAACCAACAGCTTAATAATCTTGCTAAACACCAGTATACGTAACAGATAGCCAATAACAGGTTTACACGTATAAAACTTGCACCTCTGGTCACTGACCTAATACAGGATGACCAAAAAAGGACCAGTGACACGACAAGCAAGGTACCTTGAGCTCTAAGGAGAGGCGCGCCTCCACCTGCGCGACGCGCTGCCTAAGCTCGGCGATGTCGCGCATCAGGCGCGCGGCGGCCAGCTTAGTGTCGGCCTGACCAACGGACAAATAAAAAAGGTTTTTGTAAAGAAAGTTTTTACATGGTTTGTACCAAAGTCTTATCATCATCATCAGCCTGATGAACTCCACTGCTGAACATGCCATTTTGTTTTTGTTTTTCCTTTCGCGCGTCTCTTTTGTTTGTCGGCAGCACAGATTAAAATTTAATAATTAATACGGACGAGACGGTGAAAACGAAACGCACAGAGTACTTTTGAATAGGTACAAACAAAACGCATAGAAGTTTTATGGTCGCAGCGGTCCGTAATCTATGGTTCTATGACGCACTGTGGGTGGAAACGTATGTCCCACAATATTAGGTTTTATGAATAGACAATTAATTTATATTTATAATTTCCAATTATTTTAGTATGAACCTACTCACAATTTAAATGATTAATTTCCCGATTTTCTTAGTTTATCAATTCTTACTTGTTATTGTTATTTATATAATTGTGGCTACTTAAATATACATAATACATACATAAAATCACGCCACTCATAGCACACTCTATCTTTCAAAGTTACACACACATACTTCGTTTAACTCTCTCTTGTCCAAGCGATCGTGAGGTCTTACTCCAGAGGTCCAATCTGAAAACCAGCGCTGCTACGCCTCGGCGGAGCAGCAATAAGCTGAGATAGGACCTTTTTGACCCATGCCACTGCAGCGTAGACGATACCACATGAAATGTAGGTATCACCCACCAGTTGGCACCCACTTGATGGGTGGGGTAGGCGCCTGCTTTTCTCTCTTGTAAATGTGTCTACTGTTAGTGATCGGACCAGTTGAGCTATCTATAAATCGCTTGTAACGGCATTTAGATGGCTCAGCTGTCTCTCTTGTGTATGTTGTATTGCTACTTGTATTAGTCTTTTTTTATTGTTAACCTACCTACCTACTAAGCTTTATTTTATTTTGTGTGATTGTTATCTGCTGTTGTTTCTTCTGTTTGCTTTTATCTCTGTCTGTGCTGTATTTGTGTGTGTGTCGAATAAACAATTTATCTATCTATCTATCTATAGGCCTCCCCCAAAGAGTGCCATGACTAACGGTCTTGAGCCTTCTCCATCCACCGACTTCCCGCAACCTTTACAATGTCGTCAGTCCATCGGGTGGGGGGCCTTCCAACACTACGTCGTCGTCCGGTTTGAAACAAAGTGTCTATAAAGTATATACTATAGTAAATACACGTCTGAAGCTGATGATGATCAGAGTTAAGTCACGTAGTTAATGTAGGTATTCTTACAAGTACCAGGTCCAAAACCTTAAGGTATTAAATACTTTAAAGTATTGAAGGATGTTCTAAGCTTACAGCTCTAGAGGGCGCATTCTTGGCGACGCTTCTGCTGACGACGTTGGGCAGGTCCGCCATAGAGCACGTGTTGAAGAAGTGCTCCGGGGGATTCGTCTTTGTGACCACGCCTTGTATCGCCTGTAAACAACAACTTCACATCATTATTACCATCATCTTAAACGTCCACTGCTGGACATAGGCCTTTTCAAGGATTCCAAGGAGGAATTTTATTTAATACAATTGCTAATGGAAGTTTTTAAGATTGGTCATATAAATATATTTTTACCTTTTATTTCCTACTAGCTTCTTTTTTTTTAAATTTAATTTCAATAAAATCACAAGGATCACTTTGAAACCCAGGCTTCCGCAAACACTTCATTCGCGTGATACCTACATAAAAAGCCTATATGCTATTCTATGTAAAGAACTCTTTATACTCCAAGTTTCAACGAAATCGGTTGACCCGTTACGGTTTGATTGAATAACTAGCATCTTTACATCCTCACAAACATTCGCATTTATAATATTAGTAGGATTACCTAGGTACCTACCTAGGTAGGTACTGCAAAATGTGGGTATGAGCCAAAATGTTTCGACGTGTCTCTGACTACCCATTAGACAGATGACAGACAGATGAAAAAAAGTTTTTTTTCCTACCAGACTTTTTGTTTTTAACCAAACATTTCGAATTTCTGGAATCGTAATAGGTACATGTTATTGCCAATTGGGTGTAGAATAAACCATCATCAGCCGCATCTAAACATCCAAACATCCTCACAAACTTTTGCATTTATAACATTAGTAGGATTTAGTACTGTTGGCGCTGACTGACCTGCGCCACCGCCGTCCTGGCATGCTGCATGTGATGCAACTCTTCCTTCTGCAGATGTCTCTTCAGGTGCTCTATCTCGGATATAATATTAAACTTCTCCTTCTCCAGCCGTTGGTTCGCTTGTTTGAGAGCCTGCAAACGGAAAATACTTTCAACACACTGATGCTTGTTTGTCGTGTCACTGATTCTTTCTTTGTCATCCTGTATTAAGTCAGTGGGTAGGTTGAGGTATGGTGGCCCTAAAAATGGCCTATGATCATCGGTGAAAGAATCAGATTCAAGATTCAAGATGTTTATTTGCAGAAATAAGTGTTACAGAGAGGTCTTAATTAAAGCTATGAATATGGCACTTATAAACTTATTCACTCTTTTCGAGCATCGCAAATTATGGTTTTAGACGAAAGACTGTAAACTTAACACGTACTATACTAAGTACATTTTTGGGTATACTACAGAAACAGGACTCTTTGAATATAAATAATATACAAATAAGCAACATTCACTATAAAGTTAGCTATAGGAAACATTACAATAGGCACGTAATTTTTGTTAGGAGCGTTGGCGAAAAGAAATGTACAGCAGCATTTTTTATTTTTCAAGGTATTCAATTGAATAGAAACATTTTTAATAAAAAAATAATTAAAAAAGATTTTAATTTTGGTTATAAATAAAGTTAATCAGTATAGTCAAAGGATTAAAGTGCGCCTCCTAAAGGCTCTTTTCGTGCACATATCTTCTGATTTTTAGGATCTAGGACATGTCAGTTTCCTCACGATATTTTCCGATTAAGAGGCGACTAAGGGAAAAAAAGCTAGGGGATGGGCAGCAGCGTTCCCTATCAACAAAGGCAATATAGTTGCTATCAACAATAGCTTCATCTGCGCCCGCCAAACCGCATGCCCACCGTGGCGAGTACCTCCCAAATGATTGTTTGGGTGCAGGCCGTACAAACAAGATCGGTCGCGCTGGATTTTTTTTATTTATTGAAAAGACCAACATCACTTATGATAAAAACAATGTTACATAACTAATTGTGTGAAATCTATGGACCTATGTTGAGCAGTGGACGTCCCACGGCTGAAATGATGATAATGATGTATTGGTATTAATTATGGATGTAGGAGTACCTAGAGGTAGGCCAAGGAAAAGATGGATGGACTGCGTGAAAGTGGATATGGTTAAGAAAGGAGTGAGTGCTGAGATGACGACTGATATAGGGAAATGGAAGAAGAATACATGTTGTGCCGACCCCACATGATGTGGGTTAAGGGCAGGAAGAAGATGATGATGATGTATGGGTACTAAATACCTTCATTCTATCCTTCTTCTCCAAATGACACTCTTCGACTCTCCGCCGCAGTTTTCTGCGTAAATCGTCCAGCAAATTGGACAGAGTCAAGCGGTTTGCTTCAAGGTCTGCGCGCTGCTGCACGATCGTGTTTATGCTTGTCAGGAGTTTGATCCCTTTAAAATTAAAAAAATAAAATTAAAATAGTAAGGTAAAAAAAAATTAAAAACAAATAATCATACAACGCCGATTCGTCCCAAGTTGTTTGGGGGGAGGAATCTATGGGGGAGACTTATGTTCTACGGCTGAAATTATGATGATGATTTAGTTTTTTGTTTATACAACTTAGGTGGGAAACAAGCATACGGCCCACCTACTGGTAAGCGGTTACAGTAGCCTATGAGCGCTTGCAATACCAGAGGCATCACGCACGCGTTCCCGACTTCGAACGCACCTCCGGGAAAGAGCTCTGGCAACCTTACTCGACGCAGGAACACAACACTATTTGAAACAAACAATGTTATTTGGCTGCAATCTTCTGTAAGGCGCCAGGCTGCTCCAATTTAGAAAGAGAAAATCTCGCTGTGCCCTACCTCCTCCAAAAAGTTAGTTTAGTAGTTTAGTGATCTATAACTGACTCTGCTCATTGAGTCGTAGCCGCTGCAGTGCAGGCTGGAAGGTGCAGCTCTCGGGGCTGGGGGCGCCGCTGTCGTGGCCCGGGTTTGACTGCGACCCAGCATAGTTGGGCATACTGCTGGTCTCTGCTGAATCCTGGAAGCAGTTTTAAAGCACATCATCGTAATAGTTCGTAGACCTCGGTCTTACACTGTTCAAGGGTGTGCCACGTGAAATGGCCTATGGCGTTGCATATTAGAGATGGTTCGTATTTACGATACCAAGCGGCGCGGCGCATCCCTGGGTACGCGATGGACTTACGCTGTGGACTTGCGCAGTGGACTCTCGCGGTCTATGTAATACTTTCAAGTATTTAGCACCTGGTATTTGTAAAATATGGTCCGTTATAGACCTGGTACGGGAAATAGCAAGTAAGACCCATCTCTAGCATATTGCAGCATAACTCATTTCTTTAGTCGTGTCACTGATTCTTTCTCGGTCATCCTATATTAGGTCAGTGACCAGGTTGAGGTATGGTGGCCCCGAATAGGGCCTACGACCGTCAGTACCTAATTGGATCACTGTAGTGAAAGGATTACCTAAAGTGCGCCTCCTAGAGGCTCCTATCGTGCAATATCGAGCGACATGGGAGGTGCACGTGTTATGTTGAGCTTATAAGATGAGGAATAGATTAGCGGAATAGTACTAGATATTTCAACCTGGTCACTGGCCTAATACAGGTGACCAAGAAAGAATCAGTGTCACGACAAGAAGAAGACCGCTCGCTATAAAAAGCCATGCAACATTGAAAAGTACCCACGGTGCAGTATACACAACCACAATAGCTATTAGAACTTATTATACTACTACAAAAGATAACGCTTAGTGCTTACCATGGACTTGTACTTAGGCATGTCATCGCCAGTGAACCGCACGGTGTGGTGGCTCCGAGGCATCTTCTGTCCAGGATTCTTGGGGAGCTGTGGTGAAAAATTACTAAGGATCACATCACTGAGAAAATCAAATGCCTATGGACATTGGACATATAGCGGGAAACACAGAGGCGGGGCCCGCGCGCGGAATTCCGTTCCATCGTGATAATTTTAAATTATGCCATTCCGGATATGCAGGATATGACTTGGGCACTATTATGACGTCTTATTGCTATTCAAATCCCACTAATTGGAACCATAATAATAATATAATTTCTTTCAGGCATCAAATTATGATCGGAAGCAATACTGCGGCTATATATTGCGATACTTTCTACTGAAAGTATCGCAAGTAGGTGTACTTAGTAAAGTTAAACTTATTTTAACCGACTACAAAGGGTTTAAGTTTAGTAATTTAGGCTGTGTATTGTATCTCGTCATTCTTTGACAAATGAGGTAAGAAATAATTCGTCTTCATGGTCTGGTGTCATACATAGGCTATATGACATCTCTTCATTCATTAAGAAGGAAAATTAGCGCGAATTTTGACCTCAAAAAATAGCAAGGACCTATTTGTGTCTATTATCAACTATCAAAACTTGACGAGCACATTCTAAAGTTTTTTTTTCAATAATTAAAGTAAAGGAGCCATTTCATTCTGGGCCTGGTCCATGTACACTTCATAGAAAAATTTGGAAAAAATAGGAGATTACAAGAAAAATACAATTTCATTAATTTGAAGACAAATGCGATGGTACAAGAATAGTTCTTCTGGTATTTTTTTTACTATGTGAACACTATTTGAAGGCCGCCATGTTGGTTTATAATTGGCGTTTGACATTACATTGACATATTTCTCATGTCATGTTGTTTGATTTGATGTTTTTGTTTTGTCAGATAAATGTAGGTTGTCAAAATGACATTTCACGCACGTCCATTCGCCATATTTTTTAGCGCTGTGTGTTGCTCTCTTTGTCGAAGAAAATCTTAATGTACCTTAAAACGAAGTCAATTTAAGTAAAATAACCAATTAATTACGTTTACTTTATTGCTTAGCCATATTTCAGAGTAGTGTACACAGTGCAGGCCCAGGCTCTATATATTGATGAAACGTCTCTTTTATTATCGCTTACGCCATAAAAACACCAAATAAAAAAAAAATGCTCTTGTTAGTAACCTATTTACCTACCTATCGATCTGGGAGTCTTACCGACTTGCAGGCACAACCGCGAAGAGCGCTCTGCGACAGTTCTGCATAAAATTAGCATTCCGTGATCCGATGTAATGTAGCTAGACATTTGTATAGAACAAGCAGCGGTTGGCAGGGATACAGGGTGGATATTCCCGGTCGAGGAAATCACTAACGGATCTCTTTGCTCGTTGTTTACTTGCATGTTTTGCGATTTGGAAATGAAGCAATCCTATTGGTGGTTATTTTTCGTTGCTCATCGCTTGTTTCTAGGTACAGATTCGTGGCCCGAGCAAGTCCGTTATGTTCGTGAGTTACTCACATGTCACCGTGAGACGTGAAAAGTGAATAGCTTACCTTTTTTGTATGGTGTCAAGGACAGCGCCCCTACAAAAACCGTCACGTCGGCGTCATCAACGGGCCTCTGGTAACCCTAACTAACTGCATCTGGTAACCCTTCCTAACTGCCTCACTGCCCTGTGAAAATCCTACAAAAAGAGCGCATAATACTAGGGCATTCCTACCAGCCAACCTATGAAGTATAGAGATGTTAGTTAGCGTGCTATTTATAAAAACATAAAAAGGACTTGAAAACTCTAATAGGTAAGGTTAGGTAGGTTTTTTCTATGTAGGAAGCTGAAAATGTAAACGTACTCGGATTTATATTTTTGGAGCACCCTGTACCCTAACAAGCCGTACTTGGTACGGCCGCGCGTGTATCGTAAAAAATAATATCATAAGCGAAGCATTTTGCCAATGATCTGCTATTTTGGACAGCGTTATGCAGTAGGGGAGTAAAAAGATTTTTCAATGAGGATATAAAGTCACACCAATTTTGTATTATATGTAGGTAGGTACTACCAAAGAGAGTAATGGCACCAAGCAAGAGTAGGTACCTATAAAATTATGTTTGCATGATCTGAAAATATTTGTTCCGGGTCTGGCTGTTGTGGTAGGTACCAACTCATAGTTTCTGATACCCACGACACAGGGAATCCTAGTGTGGGTGGGCTTAGGACAATCTACTGTGTGACAGTTGGGTGTTAGGTATTTATTATAGAACTCCCTTTTGGTCCCCTTTATGTTAGCAACCCCTTGGACAATTTAACTTTTATTTTACCAGCACATCTTGATAATACAACCTGCATGCCTATTGCGTATGCGTAAATCTTCAGATGTCGCTAAATTTTATAAAATAGTCCTCAAAGTTACGAACTTCATTACCATTACGCTTAGACAATTGCATCCTGCCTGTTCACCTACTAAATTCCATGCATAGATGTATTTCTTATCTACTAGGGGTTAGTCAGGTAAGTATGAGTTATAAGTGAGTTTGGCAACTACCTACATAACTCCATTTTGACAAGTAGTTTGGCAATCGGGAAGAGTTAGTTACGGGCATTGAACACGCGAGAGGGCGCTATGCACGCACGCTTTGCATTCCTAAACAAGGTTCAATCAAGGTCAAAGATTTAACCCTCCTAACCCAAATAAGTAACAACCCCCCACATGTACGTTTTATAGGTCATAGAAGTACCAAGTTATAGGGTCACTGGGCACTGGGTAACCCTATCATGGCAATTCCAAAATATTCGAACCTCCTTGGCAGAAGAATAGAACCACTACATACATACGAGTAGGTAGGTAAGTAGAATACGTTGGCACCGATAATTAAGACAACTCCTTGGTTGTTTGTGAGAGACAAGAGACATGCCATCTAGCGAAGAATAAATAAAATAGTCGCTAAATCGTTGGCGTTTTTTAGTTACTCAATTTCTGCACAGAGGGCTTAGAAAGAGTTTTTGTCAAATTCATACGAAGCTTCGCCGGATTCGATATCGTGGCCACGTCTGGCGTGAGAGTGTGAACGCCTTCGAATAGCACACCTGAGTATAAGTTGCATACAATGGCAAGCTAGACGGTAACGAGACCACGATTGCGCCCCCACGCTAGCGTATACAGGACTAGGGATTGACCCAGTTTTTTATGGTAAAAAACATGTTTTTTGAAGAAAAATTTGATATTGTAATGCGAAATATCACTGTCAGTGCCAATAGTAATTTGATGTCAATGTAAATTTCGCGGAAAAATTGACTATAGCCATAAAGTTAAAGAGGAAGAAGAAGCGAAAATTGTTTGTTTTGGTTTAGATTTGGTAAAATTGAAATCAAAAAATGTTTTGAAAGTGGTCAACGCGCATCGTTAGAAGTGAAAATCGCACTGCCTGTGGAAATTTAGACGAGTCACTATTATAAACAGATGTTACTGGAGTATAAGGAGAAGTAAGTTTTATTTCTAACTGTTGCAAACTGCCTGCCTCTGTCTGTGTAATATTAATTACGATTCCCTTTTTGAAACAAGAGGCTAATAAATGCTTACTTATTTCAGATACGGAGACATGGCAAAACTCGGGTTGACAGCGATGGGAAAACGCTGACATCGCAGGCGTAAGCAAATGCCCACGAGATAGCACTCAGCCGTCGAGTTCTTGCGGGCGCAGGCCGCTCATGAGGGCCTCGAGCGGCAGAAGATGGCTCGCGAGGACGCTAGTATTGCTCGATAATAAGAGCGGGAGCTCGCCCTTGAGAAGAGTTGGGTAGCAGTTGAGGAACGGCAAATATAGCAGCGGTCTATGAGATACTGTTACACTGGGCTGAGTTGTATTTTAACCCAGCAAACATAGTAGATGTAACAACATGAAACACATTTTTGAAAACTCAGTTTTGCTAGAGGAGCAAGGAGTAGTGGAATTGACAGTGCTTCAGTAATGGTTTAGAAGTGGTTTGAGAAAAAAAAACGGAAGTTTACCAAAATTTCCATGTTTCCTGATGCACACTTATGTGTCCAGGACAGCAATGTGCATTAGCGAGACCAAAGCTTTAGACTGAATCTTTCATGTGAATGTTAATAAAGTAATGTCTGCCTAACTTGTTGTCTGTTTATAATAAATAAAATAAGTATTCCGGACATATTCACACGGTCAACTGATCCCAAACTAGGCATAGCCTGTACTATGGGTACCAGAGACTGATATATATAATAGATAAGTATTTAACACCCATACACAGAACAAACATCTGTGTTTATCAGATAAATGTTTGTCCAGTGCGGGGATCGAACCCGCAACCTCTAGCGCAGAAAGCAGAGTTACTACTAACTGAGCTATGAGGCCAGTCATAAACTAATAGCTACTATGCCAGAAACTTAGCTCGCATGATAGTTAGATAAAAAGTAGTAGTCTCATAAACAATCCAAGCCTTATGTATCTACACACCAAATTCTATGTTCACTTGTATGGTGTGAATGAGTAACAAACATCCATACATCTATCCAAACACCGAATGAGTCACAGTATCATTCATTGGAGCAAACATTCCCGAGTGCACTGTGACTGTTTTATTTGTCTAGGTGAGAATACATAGGCAAGAGAAAGTTATAGGAATGATTTATAGAATAGGTACCTCAGGTATTTCATAAATAAAGGGTTACTAAAGGTCATAAATAAAGGATGACTATATTTCAACTTTATATTAATATAATATAACAACAACAATAGGTTATTGAAACCAGATGAAGAATGTGGCTGATGATGATGATGACATAATTGAGTTCCAATTTCTTGTCTGCTCCTGATAACTCTCCCATTCTCAGACTCCTTGACTGAATGTATAATCTGCAACAAAGACACAAATATTAATTCTAATAGGCACTCAATAAGTACTTACATAATAGGTAGGGTACATAAGGATCCCCTCATAAGTATTATCCTTCCTACTATCCTATCCTACTAATATTATCAATGCAAAAGTTTATGAGGATGTTTGGATGTTTTTGGTTCAATCAAGCCGTAACAGCTCAGCAGATTTCTATGAAACATAAAGAGGTATTTACCTAGAATAGCATATAGGCTACTTTTTATCTTGGTACCACGCGAGCGAAGCCGCTGGCGGAAGCTAGTCTTACTCATATTATAAATCGAAAGTTTGTGAGGATGTTTGTTGTTCAATCACGGCCAAACAGATTTAGATGAAATTTGGCACATAGTAAGATTATAGTCTGCACATAGGCTACTTTGTATCTTCATAGGAACCACGCGAGCTAAGCCGCGGGCGGAAGCTAGTAGTATATGTATAAAACTACAGAGAATAATTAATAAAATTTATTGAAACTCACCGTGGGCATTGCCTTCATATGAAAAATCACCCTTCCTCTAATAAGGTTGGTGCTATGTTTTGGTCTGCCATTGGCTCTTCTGGTCCCGCCTCAGCAGTATCCTGATCTGAATAAATTAACACAATTAGTACTAAAAGGACTTTATAAAAACAGTTTCATTACCTACTACAGCAAATGAGTGAAAACCAGTAAGACTGTAGTTACTTAGGTATTTACATAGGTCTTTGTCAAGATGAATGCCAAAATGCAGGGCTATATTGTAGAGCACACAGCAAGCCTCTTAATCATCATCATCATCATCAGCCTGTAGAAGTCCACTGCTGGACATAGGCCTCCCCCAAAGAGTTCCATGACGAACGGTCTTGAGCCTTCTCCATCCACCGACTTTCCGCAACCTTCACAATGTCGTCGGTCCATCGGGTGGGGGGCCTTCCAACACTGCGTCGCCCGGTTCGTGGTCGCCATTCGAGAACCTTTACTCCCCAACGGTTGTCGGTTCTGCGAGCTATATGGCCTGCCAACTGCCACTTCAACTTGCTAATTCTGAGAGCTATGTCGGTGACCTTAATTCTTCTGCGGATTTCCTAATTTCGGATCTTATCACGTAGTGAAACTCCAAGCATAGCTCTCTCCATAGCCCGTTGCGCGACTTTGAGCTTGTATGTGAGGTCAACGACCAAGTCTCAGTGCCATAAGTCATCACTGGCAAGACGCACTGATTGTAGACTTTCGTCTTGAGGCTCTGCGGTATCTGCGACGAGAAGATATTATGACGAAGTTTCCCAAACGCTGCCCATCCGAGTTGGATTCGTCGGTTGACCTCTTTGCCGAAGTTGGACCTACCTAGTTGAATCGTCTGACCCAAATAGACATAGTGGTCTACAACTTGAATGGTATCGTTCCCAACTTGTACCGGCACTTGTACTTGTACAGCCTCTTAATAATCCTCTGATTCCTCCCCTAAAAAATGAGCTATCTCCTAATGCAAATGTTTTGATATGCAGTCAAATTCAATTCTAGGTTAGGGCCTTTTTGGGTAGGTATGTTCCACTTTACTCACCATAACTAGGTACGGTATGCTGCTCAAGCTCTTCACAAATAAATTGAAAAGCGTTTTTGGACAGCCAACGACGGTATCCTTTGCCTGAATTCCGTCTCCGATAGATCCTTGACGGGGTTTAAGTATTTTCAGAGGTTGGTCCGCATTTCTCTTACATGCTGAGCTCGTGACTCCTCCCTCCACCTCCAAGCCTCATAAAAACCTGGCACCACTAATTTTCTGCCTGTATTCTGAGTTTTCTGCCTAGTTTTTATTAATTATAGCACTTCACGCCTTCGTATCGTCACGATCACACGGCTAAAATTGATGGTGAGAGCAACGCAATCGTACGCTACGATAGTACATGCAAAATTCAACACAATTTGTAACTCATACTCGCATTTTACAGAAAAAGCTGTCAAACACGATCGTAATCCACGATCCTTCGAGGCGTACGAAGGTCACAGCTTATAGAATAGTAGTTTGCCTTCGTATCGATACGATAGTGCAAAACTCATACTCAGAAATAAAGATACCGCTACTGACCGCTAGATGGCGCTTTTTATTTTCATACAAAATAAGGTAAACGCAATCGTATAGTACGCTTGCGTATAACTCGATAGCAAAGTTTAAAAACTCTTTCTAAGCACACAGATGTTCAAGGAAATAACTAAGTTTAAGGTTTGACTGCTTATTTAACTGCCATCTGTTGGCGAGTAGCTTGAACTGCCTTAGCTGACAGTTGACACTGCTAACATGACTAAGTCAATGTCAACTGTCAAGCAAGAAAATAACCTATAATTTTCTAGCCGTAATCAAAAAATCGTTTAAAAACTTTGAACTTTTGCGAATACAACATAAAAATAGAATTTGCAAAAGTATTGTTACAAAAAAGTAATTCAAAGTAACTAGTGCGCACTCCGAAAACACCATGAACATAGCGCGCGCGCTCTACACAGGACACCAAAACAGTGCCAGTCGTATCCTACATCGAAAGTTCCGGTTTTCAGCTTCAAAATATGATGCTGCTACTTCAACAAAGCCCCAAGTTCAAGAAGAGAAGTTTGACTTCGAGGACTTACAGGTTTTTGAGCGCACGGAGCGGCGAAAGGCTAAAATCTCACCATTTATGAAAGATGTTTTTGTATCCATTTTCAACCGCGACATGCTCGCCTACCCTGAGATAATGGCCAAGGATGAGTCTGAAGACGTCGACCGACGCGTCGAAGCCATCACTAAGGTCTTCCACGACCCTCAAAAAACAAAAGCCGATCGGCGGGAGATACTAAAACGCACTAAAATGTTCAGTGCGCCTGCAAGCCTTACAAACAATGGTCTCGCTATGAATTTCACTGAATGCTTAAGATATTTGGAAATTATCGGTGAGGATTTTGATCTGGGGCAGGAGGTGAGCGACCACTGGGTGGCGTTGCAAGCATTACAGCACGGGCTTACCTCGGAGCAGTACAACGGAGTGATTGATGATTTGATAACAGGAGAACAGACTGTATCTCTGTGTATAAAAGAGAGAGTCTCTGAGAGGCTGACTCAAGCTGACTTTAGGACCAGTGGTGAGATAGATGAACAAGGTATAGTAATCTGTTTTACAATCAGTATACCTAGACTCATATTCAAAGATAAGACTCAAGAGTTGATCTGTACTTAAATCTCGATTTGAGTGGAGATTCTAATTCTTGAACAGTATTTATGTATAGATTCAATGATCACTTCAACTGAGTAAATGCTTATTCTGAAATGTCAATCAGAGGAAATCCGTGCTTGAGTTTAGATTTGATTAGACATTAATCAAATGACATTTTCGTTCCGTTACACGTACTTTGATGCATATTTATACTTCACTTTATAGGTCTGTTCTATTTCCACCCTGGCTGTTTGAATTTCTGTGTAAAACAAATCTAAAATTATAAATAAATCAAAATGTAAACGCAAAACATTTGAGTACAGATTTGAGACTCGATTCAGCTGAGAGTAGTTTAAGTACCGTTCTTGAATAAAAGTTATGTTTGAGAAGAGATTCAGTACTTAAATAGAGTTCAGCTGATCTGTGATTAAATCTAAGTTTGAGTCGTGTCTCTGAATACAAGCCCTAATGTGGGAAGTCAGTGGATGGAAATGGCTCAAGCAAGTTCATCATGGAACCTTTTGAGGGAGGCTTCATGTCCATCAGTGGTCTTGTACAGGTTTATAATGATTATGATACTATACTCTATTATATAAAGGAATATTACACTCACTGATTGATTCATCACGAAATCTCGGAAACTACTGGGCTGAGGAGTCTGAAATTTGGCACAGGCACTCAAAAAAGGGTGTAGGCGCGCACTAAGAACGGATTTTGCAAAATCCAACTCCTAAAGGCGTGAAATAGGGGTTGAAAGTTTGTATGTAAGTACCATGTTTTTGAAGATGGAGACATCAAAATCGGGTTTTGGGTAAATTGTCAGAAATAAAAAATGCTATTATAAGCATATTTTGAACAGCCCTTAGGGTGTGGTAATAGGGGATGAAAGTTTATAATTTATAGAATTCTAATGACTGTTTATTGCAAAAACACTTTTTTAAATTTATCAATGTTTTGAATGTGGGGTATTTGTTCATTGGCCCGCTCTGGCTGGAGGTTGGCATTCGCTGTATTATCATACAGAATGTAGTTGGAGAAGGACGCAACAAACTACCCTTGTGAAATTACCAGCAAACCATCCCATCTAAATATTTAGAATATATGATAATAATAATAATAAAAACACCCAACATTCACACACATACCACAACACCCAGCCCCGGAAGAAATATTTGCAGATCATGCAAACATTTGTCCCGCAGCGAGAATCGAAACTGCGCCCCTTGGGTCTCAGATGGGCACTCTCCCAAAAAATATCTCCATGAAAAGTAGTTTTATCGTTATAGGCATATGGAAAATCTCTGGAGAGAAGGTATGCAATAAGACTGACAGCTACCTACTGGTCCTGGCTGCGGTGGAAGCATCTCGTCTGAAGGCGTTCCTCATCCACCCTCAGGCGCACGGCAAGCAGTTCCACGGAGGCTTTGTTGACTTCACCAACACACCTGGTAGGTCTCAGGTGAATGGTTATTTCCGACTCAGACAGAATTCGAATCTGTGACCCTTCCTTATGTACCTATGTGAGAGCACTGGTGGAGGGGTGGTAGTGGCCCCGCCTTCCGATCCACAGGTCGTGAGTTCGAAATCTGTCGTGCACCAATGGATTTTCCATTCGGAAAATTTATGTGCGCTATGCTAGTGCTCTCAAACGGTGAAGGAAAACATCGTGAGGAAACCGGCATGTCCTAGAACCTAAAAAATTCGAAGACATGTGACATGTGCACGAAAGGAGCCTCTAAGAGGCGCACTTTAATCATTTCACTACACTGATTCTTTCATCGACGGTCATAGGCCCTTTTCAGGGCCACCATACCTCAACCTCACTGATCAAAGACAGGATGACCAAGAAAAAACCAGTGACACGACAAGAAGAATGTACGAGGATATTAACGCGCACGCAGGCCCGATTTGCCGATAGGAAATAACTACTCCTACTCCTCAGTGGTAAGGCATTTATGCTGAGCCGAGACCTTTTTGCTGCTGTGGCGCACAATAACATTTCACGTGTTCTTTTTTATAAGTTTTTGTGTGTTACCTCTCTGTCTTTGTTTCATTTTTTCGCTCTCTGTGTCTTGCTTTTATTGTGACGTGTATTGTGTGCCAAGTTTGTGAATAAATGTTTGTCTATGTCTATGAAATGTCGTAGACTTTCGTCTTGAGGCTCTGCGGTATCCGAGAATATATTCATAAGAAAGAAAAGAAAGAAAGAAAATACTTTTATTCGTGGCATTAAAAGGCACCTTAAAATTACCCAACACCTTAGAATAATCAAAATATTAGATACCTACATAAACTAGGTAATTGATAAAAATACATTTTCAGGTCGCAATTAAATAAATTCATAATAATTATTCTTAAATATTAATAAATTACAAATTTATGTCAAAATGTGCTTATTTGCTTTGTATGAGTAAATCCTCAACGTTATAGAACGCCTTTTCGGTAAGCCACAATTTTAACATAGCCTTAAAACATGTAAGACTGGGTGCACCGATGATATGCTCTGGCAAGCGGTTGTACACAGCTGGCCCAAGGACGTGAGTAAGCCTTTCGGACTTGGTAAGTCGGTGCGTTACGATCGCGAGCATGCGCATCTCTAGTGTTCTATGTCCGTGTATGACAATCCTTGCGCGTTTTAAACGCGTTCAAGTTTTACCTTACAAACACTGCTACTTGAAAAATAACAATCGATGGAAGCCAGGACTAAACCAGGCCCGTCCAACATACAGCCCCCGGGCCACCATGTGGCCCGCGTAAGTCCTTCATCCGGCCCGCGACCTGGTTAAAACTTTATAAATAATTAGGTGAAATAATTAGCAATACTGAAACTTTCATTTTACTTTACCTATGAAAAGAGACGTTTCATCAATATATGGAGTCTGGGCCTGCACTGTGTACACTACTCTAAAATATGGCTAAGCAATAAAGTAAACGTATTTAATTGGTTATTTTATTTAAATTGACTTCGTTCTAAGGTACACTAAGATTTTCTTCGACAAAGAGAGCAACACACAGCGCTACAAAAATATGGCGGATGGACGTGTGTGGAATGTTATTTTGACAACCTACATTTATCTGACAAAACAAAAACATCAAATCAAACAACATGACATGAAAAATATGTCAATGTCATGTCAAACGCCAATTATAAACCAACATGGCGGCCTTCAAATAGTAAAAAACTTACCAGAAGAACTAATCTTGTACCATCGCATTTGCCATCAAATTAATGAAATTGTATATTTCTTGTAATCTCCTATTTTTTTCTAATTTTTCTATGTAGTGTACATGGACCAGGCCCAGAATGAAATGGCTCCTTTGTTTTGACCCGCTACGATTACAAAAATATTAAACCTGGCCCTCTAGAAAATTGTGTTGGACAGGCCTGGACTAAACTATACATACAGTATACAACTATACATAAGAAGATAAACACTGCCCATCTGAATTGGATTCGCGCGTTGACCTCTTTTGTCGAAGTTGGAGCTACCCACCGAATTGTCTGACCCAAATAGACATAGTGGACATAAATATCTAGCCAGAGTTATGTTTGCTTTTTGGGTTACTGTTTTTTGATTGTTCATCCTGGATTATGTAAGTGATAAGTGAGCAGGTTGAGGTATGGTGACCCTGAAAAGGGCCTATGACCGTCGGTGAAAGAATCAGTGTAGTGAAAGGATTAAAGTGCGCCACTTAGAGGCTCCTTTCGTGCAAGTCGGTGGATGGAGAAGGCTCAAAACCGTTCTTCATGGAACATTTTGGGGAGGCCTATGGACTTCTACAGGATGATGACTTTTGATGTTAACAGCGACACCTCTGGACAACATAACGGAGGCGCGGCTCGCCCAGATCCTGTCGACGTCGCGACTGCACGCCGCGTCGCTCTGTCGCACGCGACTGCGACTAGCGACATTCGCGGTCGTCGACTATGTCGCGCCCAGAGCGTTTAGTGGTAAGTTACCAAGCCCAGTGGGCTGTTGTTGCCCCGGCTGAAGAATAGGCCCCTCCATATTTTGATTTAATTTATATTGTTATTTAAAAATTGCACGCCTGAACAGGCAGAATACATTGCGGCTTTTATAAAATGTATAACATCTATTAAACATGTATTTCAGGCAATAAAAAGTATGATTTATGATTTCATACCTACCAAACAGCTGATTTTCGCATAGAGTTTTTTCAATGAAAAATGACTTTTATTTGATGATGAATTTTACTAATGAATAATGATTTTTATTTAATTTGATATACTTACTTACTCTTTTTAGGATTCCGTACCTCATTTGGAAAAACGGAACCCTTATAGGATCACTTTGTTGTCCGTCTGTCTGTCTGTCTGTCTATCTGTCCGTCTGTCAAGACCCTTTTTCTCAGAAACGGCTAAAGGTATCAACTTGAAATGTATACCACCTATTAAGGTCTGTGGGCTTATGGTGCCGTATAAAAATCTAAGCTCTAGCTTTATGCATTGAAAAGATATGGCAATGAATGTATAATTTTTGTATGGAAATGGCAAAAATCAAAAACCTCTAAGGTACTTCCAGTTACCTCACAATTCTGAAATTTGGAATGGCGGGAGGTTTTTTAACACAAGTAAAGGGAAAAGTCTGAAATTGAGGAATTTCGAAGTTCTTTAGGAAACAAAGTTATATTTGCGGTCAATGTCATACAATGACTACGTGAGCGACCGCAAATATAAGTTTGTCAATTCCTACACTTAATATTTTTATTAATTTTTATAAATCCATTGGTGCTCGACCGGGATTCGAACCCACGACCAATGGTAAGGAAGCCTCAGAGCGCTAGTTCTCGCACTTGACCGTCTTTATTTTTATGTTATCCAGGCAAGCCCCTATCAGAATTGTCGCTGATTCGAGCGACAATAGGCGACGCGTTACAAGACATGTACGCGAGCGAGAGCGCAGAGTACTTCACTGCGGGCTTACTCGACGGATACAACGAACCGGACGCGGAAATGGAAGTGGCTATGTGCAGGTAATATTAGATTGTATCATAACACATACAACACACACTTATTTCTACCTTATACTACTTGATTTTACTTTTATATTACTAACATTTTATGAAAATTTAAACGCCTACATTTTTTAACTTGTACCATACACCACGAACAAACATCAAACAGAATAACTCTTTGTCCTACTCTAAATTAATTTTATTTTTAGTATTTTTTACCATGTTTTATATAAAATGTTACGCTTAAAATTTATTTAATTAAAGATGTGGAAGAGCGGAAATGCCTAACACAAGTATTACTTATATACTTAAAAGGTGTTTCCAACTATGGTTAAAACTATGTGGCGATTCGATTAAATTCGCATCACTAGATTTTATGCACATCACTAATTGTCTATGACGCCCGCCATTACTCACATTATTACGGAACCCGGCTTGTGGGTGATCTTTGCTAAAACGCTGGCTAATTGTTAATTACATGAGATAAATAAACTGCTGAGTGACATAAATCCTTGTGTTATCGTTTTTCTACTCGGGAGCGTAGATATCTCCCTCAACTATTGTAACTGTTATAATTGAATAAAACATTTTGTATTTGTATAAGGGGAGCAAAATAATATTTTTACGGCGAGGGCGCCTTTTTGAATCCAGAAGTGAAGGATTCTTTAGTTGAATCCTGAACGTAGCGAGGGATTCAAAGTACGTCGCCCGAGCCAAAAATATATTTCGCGCCCGAGTGATACACTCTGCTTTTCATCACCCACTATGAGAAAATAAAAGGCGGAAAATATTTTACTTTTTTTTTATTCAGCTGGCGGCGCGGCTATGTGCCGTCGTACCAGCCAGTCTTTATTCAAAAAATATTTGCGTTCGATTTATTAAGCGATGAACACTAAGATGTTCGAAATTCAAAAAGTGCGCGGCAACGATAATTGCCGCGCATTTATAAAAAAGTGCGCGGCAATGTAATTGCGGCTCTTATGTACGTACGCGTGGTAAATGAAGCTATTAAATGAATATCTTTTTGACTGCGTATGCTGCGGAACTAAGTCTCTTCGACAACATTTTGTTTTAGGAACTTCATGGCGAACCACGGTCTATCAGCAATGATGAAACTGCTAGCAATACCGGCGCTGGACCAAGAAGTGGAATGCAAACAGATGCTGGACGACTTGCGACATCTGACGGTGAGAGGCGAAACTCTGGATAACATCAACATGTTTATTGGTAAGCCAGAATCTGGGCCCATAACTTGTTGAAAACTAGAAATTACTTGTTGAAAACTAGAATACAGATTGACGACTTGCGACATCGAACAACGTGTTGAAACTCTAGATTTATTTATTTATTACAAAACATGCTCACAAAACTAACAGAGAGTGAGACCCCCTAACACAGGTATATCTATACTTAAAAGAGGGCCCCAAACCCATGAAATGTAACCTATATTAAGTTTACTGAAATAAAAATATTTGTATTGTAAAACTTAGCCCCTTCGTCCATGACGCTACGCAAAAGTGACGGAACTCATTAGAAACTAGAGTTGCGGACTGATTGGAAACTCTGACTCGTCCGCGACGCTACTTGAATTTCCTGAAACTCAGTCACTCAGAAAACGATTTTATAAATAAATAAACAAAGTTTTGAAAACGAAAATAATTAACTTGACTAGTGATAATTCGAGCGATGACATGGAATTATTACTTTTCCAGTCACATAGACATCAGAATCACTTATAATTACTGTTTATTCGTTCATTGTTCATACAGTTTCTCGAAACCAGTCGCCTGGCGACCAGCATGTCGAGTCGCCAGGAGACTAGTTACAAACGCGTTCCTTTTGAGTAGCGTCGTGGACAGCGCGCATTGAAATACTAGTGCTATCGCAGTCAGGCTACTCATAAGTGACTACAGTTTCAGTCGCGTTCCTTTTGAGTCGCGCCGTGGACGAAGGGGCTTACAGCTATGAGCCGAAACGTTGTGTGAGATAGAAAATTACAAAATAATTACATACAATGGATAGGACATCAAAAAATAAAATATTTGTGCATGACCTGCAAATATTTGTTCCGGGTCTGGGTGTTGTGGTGCCATGGTTCTCGTATCTGATACCCACGACACAGGGAATCCCAGTGTGGGGTCAGGACTATGCGTGTGACTGTTGGCTGTTATTTTGAATGGCACCCCTGATGCTTCCTGCGGTGTCCAGGTTTATAGGTAATCTTAGATTTTTATGTATGCTTCTGGTTTTGTTTAGTCTTGTTTTATATAATATTATTCTCGTTAAGTTTAGTTCTCCCAACGCTTTTTGTCCGCTTGATTATCTTATATTGTTTTAGCAGTACGCACGGAAGTTACGTTTCAAGCCAGATAGAAACTTAAAACTAATACAAGTTAATATTTACAAAATACACAAGAAACAGTTGAGCCATCTAAAGACCGTTACAAACGATCTATAGATAGCTCAACTGATCCAGATCACTACCAGTCGGAAGCGTCCCCAAGACGCTGGCGCAATTGCCACGCTGGATGGCAATGCTAATTCGCTGGGCCAAATAAGAGCCAGCTCTCGGGTCACGCGTCGTTTCGATCAGACGTCCTGATATCTTTTTGAAAACCCGGAGGGCCCCGTTTCCCCACGGACCCAGGGTCTCAACCCCAAAAGGCTCAAATATGTAAGCCCTATCAAGACTAACATATTTGCGCCTTTTGAGATCCTCGGCCGAATCTGCCGCCGCACCCGCCCTAACTGATGTCCCCGGAAGATGTGTGCGCGCTAGTGTATCAACACAAGTAGCGTCCTACACCATAGGCCTGCCAGATCAATACTAGTTTGTTAATAAGTATTTTATTGTATGCTTCTAATGTGTAATGTGTGTCCAAATAAATAAATAAATAAAATTATTTATCAGTTCGACAACCGTTGGGGAGTAAAGGTTCTCGAATGGCGACCACGAACCGGGCGACGCAGTGTTGGAAGGCCCCCCACCCGATGGACCGACGACATTGTGAAGGTTGCGGGAAGTCGGTGGATGGAGAAGGCTCAAGACCGTTCGTCATGGAACTCTTTGGGGGAGGCCTATGTCCAGCAGTGGACTTCTACAGGCTGATGATGATGACGATGATGATGATTTGTTCCCAGCATTGAATGGAATACATCACGCCGGCGTCACAATGGCGGAGGAGATCAAGCAAATTCGGAATCCTCTGCTGCACCCCGCGTTCATCTTCAAGAAGGCTTTCTTCAACAGACATCAGGTCTGTGTATGAGTGTGTTGGGCTCGTATTCAGAGACACGACTCAAGCATAGATTTAATCACAGATCAGCTGAACTCTACTTAAGTATTGAATCTCTTCAAACATAGCTTTTATTAAAGAAAGGTACTTAAACTATTCTCAGCTGAATCGAGTCTCAAATCTGTACTCAAATGTTCTCGTTTACATTTTGATTTATTTATAATTTTCGATCCGTTTTACGCAGAAATTCAAACAGCCAGGGTGGAAATAGAATAGAACAGTAAAGTGAAGTATAAATATGCATCAAAGTACGTTTAACGGAACGAAAATGTTATTTGATTAATGTCAAATCAAATCTAAACTCAAACACCGATTTCGTCTGATTGACGTTTCAGAATAAGCATTTACTCAGGTGAACTGTGATCATTGAATCTATACTTAAAATCTGTTCAAGAATTAGAATCTCGCCTCAAATCGAGATTTAAGTACAGATCAATGCTCGAGTCTTTTCTCTGAATACGAGCCTTAGTCTTACATAATATATGATCTATGACTGGCCTCATAGCTCAGTTGGTAGTAGCTCTGCCTTCTGCGCTGACGCTGCGGGTTCGATTCCCGCACAGGAAAAACATTTGTGTGATTAACACACATGTTTGTTCCGCGTCTGGGTGTTAAATATGTATATGTTCGGAGGAGGTAGGGCACAGCGAGATTTTCTCGCTCTAAATTGGAGCAGCCCGCCTGGGGAGGTACCTCCGCCTTACAGTAGATCGCAGCCAAATAACATTATTTGTTTCAAATAGTATTGTGTTCCTGCGGTGAGTAAGGTTGCCAGAGCTCTTTAGGGGGGGTTCGGCAATCAACGCATTAGCAATGCTCCAGGTGTTGCTAATGTCAATAGGCGACGGTAGCCACTTACCATCAGGAGGGCCGTAAGCCTGTTTGCTTATGTATAACATTAAAAAAAAAAATACGTATAGTCTCTGGTACCCATAGTACAGGCTATGCCTAGTTTGGGATCAGTTGACCGTGTGTGATATGTCCGGAATATTTATTTATTGATTTAGTGTCTCCGAGAGGTGGTGTAAATGGATTCAAGCCAACGACCTTTGGATCGGAACGTTGTGGGTTCGAACCTGGTCGTGCATCAACGAATTTTCCACTCGGAAAACTTATGATACCATGATACCACAACACCCAGACCCGGAACAAATAATTTCAGATCATGCAAACATTTGTCCCGCAGCGGGAATCGAACCCTTGCGCATTGTACTATTTGTCCAGAAAGGGCGTCTTTTTATGGGTGTTTGGGTGTTGTGGTACCATGGTACTCGTAGTTTCTGATACCCACGACACAGGGAATCCTAGTGTGGGGTCAGGACTATGTATGTGAATGTTGAGTGCTATAAGTAACTAGCTTCCGCCAGCGGCTTCGCTCGTGTGGTACCTATGACGATAAAAGTAGCCTATATGCTATTCCAGACTATAATCTATCTCTGTTCCAAATTTCATTCAAATACGTTTGGCCGTTTGGGCGTGATTGAATAACAAACATCTAAACATCCTCACAAATTTTTCGCATTTATAATATTAGTAGGATAATAATAATTATTATAATTATACAAAAAAAATAAAGACTTTCTAATTTTTATTTCAGGAAAACGACGACCCCAAACTAACCCTATATCTAGCGGAACATCTGCACCCCAGTTTGAAACTACCCTCGGATCAGCTCGAATATTGCGTTTTGCGGATGAGGTTTGCGTGCGAAACCCTAATGGCGAGGCACGGACAAAAAGTGGCTGAAGCTTACACGTAAGTCGATTTGGTCCTTCGAACCATTTACTTACGTTTCCTTAGTTATAAAAAATCGTAAAATGTTAAAATATGTATATATGTGATGTGATGTGTTTTGTTATTAATTTATAATATGCATGCCTAATAGCTCTTAAACGTTTTGGGCTCGGCTGTTAGTTTTTGAATGAATGAATGAATGAAAATTCTTTATTGTACACACACCTTAATAACTAATTACAATTGATTATAGACTAAATAAATTTTTATGTACAATGGGCGGTCTTATCGCTAAGAAAGCGATCTCTTCCAGACAACCTTTGGATGGAGAGGAGTGTGAATTGTACGGAAGATTGGTCGGGGTGCACTACAAAGTAAACGTAATATGTACTTAAATTAGTTAAGAATAATATAATTATATAAGATAATAAAATACACATATACACATCTATATATAATAAAAGTATATATATATTAATATTTATAAATTTACATAAAGTGTTTAAGTTTGAGTGGTTTATACAAATAAATAAATAAATAAACCGGATCGTTGACTTGAATACTGCCTGCGTTTTACGAAGGAGGTTTGCTTCCGAAACTCTAATGGCGAGGCACGGGCAGAAAGTGGCTGAAGCTTACACGTAAGTCGATTTGGTCCTTCGAGCCGGATCGTTAACTTGCTTTCTGCGTTGTACGGTTGTGATTTCCGTGCACAACTCCTACCTTGTTATTATGAAACTGGGTTTAGACAAGGACTAACTAAACCCTGGTTTTGTGACGTGTCATTTCAAACATTTGACATTATGACATAAAGCAACTTTATGAAATATCACGTCACAAAACCAGAGTTATAGTCCTTGTCTGAACCCAGTTTCATCATCATTAAAATAAATAAATATTCCGGACATATCACACACGGTCAACTGATCCCAAACTAGGCACAGCCTGTGCTATGGGTACCAGAGACTGATATATATAATAGATATATATTTAACACCCAGCCACAGAACAAACATCTGTGTTAAGTTAACACAGGTGTTTGTTCTGTGTCTGGGTGTTCACACAAATGTTTGTCCTGTGCGGGAATCAAACCCGCGACCTCTAGGGCAGAACGCAGTGTTACTACCAACTGAGCTATGATGCCAGTTAATAATTGTATGTAATTTTTCAATTGCAGAGAACTGTCGAGGCTTGCGGAAGCTGGAACTGAGATTCTGGCTATGACGGCTGTTTTGGCGAGAGCGTCAAGGTAATTTATTAAATCCTACTAATATTATAAATGCGAAAGTTTGTGAGGATGTTTGAACAATAACGGCTAAACGGCCAAACGGATTTGGATGAAATCACAGACAATGGTACAGAGATAGATTATAGTCTTGAATAGCATATAGGCTACTTTTTATGTAGGTACCACTCAAGCCAAGCCGCGGGCGGAAGCTAGTAATATTATAAATGCGAAAGTTTGTGAGGATGTTTAGATGTTTGTTGCTCAATCACGCCGTATTGGCTCAATCGATTACGCTGAAACTTGGAATATACTACAAGGTGATTCATAACATGAATTCCATCCCGAAAGGGGGTTATTCTATCACTGATAGCGAAAAATAACATCAATATTTTCATTTTTTTTTAATTGCCAACTAGCGTACGCCCGCGGCTTCGCTCGCGTGGTATCTTGATAAAAAGGGGCAGTTTTGAAAAACCCTTAAATACGTATTTCATTATTTGACTTTATGAGTATTTGTACCGAGTTTCAGATAAATCTCCGTTAAGATTCTCCCGTACAAATTTTGACATCTCATTAATCTCATTACACCCTTTCAAGGTGTTATTTTGAAAATCTAAAAATACAGTTTTTCCTTATTTCTATCATTCATTATTATTAGTTAGTTTCAAATCTGTAGGTTCAAGGAATACGATTTTTCTTACAAACGTTTTAACCCCTTTTCACCCTCTTAGGAGTTGATATTGTGCATTCCAAAATTCGAATTACAAAAAGTAAATGGGTCTTTTATGGGGAATATGGTAAGATTTTATAATAAACTTCCGGTAAACGCGACGCAACTTCCTATTAGAAGATTTAAAGTGTACATAAAGAATAATCTTATTAAGAAAGCGTACTATAAACTAAATGATTATATAAATGATAAAACCGCATGGCCTGAAGTCGCTCTGCCCCTCGACAGCTAAAATGCCATTTTGCAGTGTCTTTACAGTTTTTGCTTGCATCATATTTTAAGTATTATTTAATTTTATATAAGCATTAGGTACATATTTCATCAAGTGTAACGTGTGCTGCCCTTAGATCATTTGTTGAAGCTCACATTTGTTTTCTTTTTTTTTCACATTTTTATAAGCTCTTATTTATTAGGGATTATAATTAGATTACTTTTCTTTTGAGCCTCACCTAGTTCGATCGGCACCACACTGAAGCTTTAAATTCCATTTTCTGAAAAAGGATAATCGAAAAAAATGATAGGCACCAAGCCGTGTTTGTTGCCTGATTCTTCTAGGCTTGGTAGCGAGGAACAGGCATAGCTTCACCTAGTTTCTAAGACGTTTCAAAGTGATCCTAGTGATTTTATTGAAATAAATGCCTTTTGACTTTGACTTTATTCTGAAAATCCCTTCTTAGTGGGCGTTTTGGCATATAAGGCAGCTACTGGCCAAATTTCAGCTTTATAGCTTCAATGGTTTGGGCTGTGCGTTGATCGTGGAATCAGGCCTTGTTCTTTTATATATACAGATAAGGTGTAGAATAGCCCCTTTTGGGATGGCATACATATTATGAATCATCTTGTATATTAATTTTTATGTAGGTACCACTCGAGCAAAGCCGCCGAAGTTATATGTTTGTAATATCTTCCAGATCATACTGCATCGGGGTAAGAAACGCAGAAATAGAAATGAAGCTCGCCGCTGCGTTCGTCGACCAAACAAAGAACAGAGTGAGAAGATTGATAAAAGAAATTGACGATGGGCAGTACCTCAATCGAGACCATTTCAGGATTGAGTTCGGCAGGAAGGTCTTTGAAAATCATACATTATTGGTTGAAAAACCTACAACGCGGGTTTTTTGGTAATATCTCCTATTTAAGTAAGGAACATAGTCCTACTAATGTTATAAATGCGAAAATTTGGATGTTTGTGGTTCAATCACGCCCAAACGGCCGAACGGATTTGGATGAAATTTGGTACAGATAGATTATAGTCTGGAATAGCATACAGGCTTTTATCCAGGTACAACACGAGCGAAGCCGCGGGTGGAAGCTAGTATTTTATAAAATATATATAAATATTATAGGCTTCACGAATTTTATCCTCAAGCATAAAAGGTAGACAAGACAACCTCTCAGATCTGCAGGCGGTCAGATCCTTGTAGATGTCTAAGTGGGTAGTCAGAGGCACGTCCAAACGTTTTGGTACATGCCCAAATTTTGCAGTTGTGACTATTCCATATTCATTTATTTCACCCTTAGCGTTACATTGCATAACATAGGTATGTCCAATTACAGTTATTTTCATAAATTATCATACGTGACAGGTTGCAAGCACATCGCCTCTTACAAGAATACTTACTGGTTTCCTCACGATGTTTTCCATCACCGTTTTAAGCACGTGTTAATGGGTACTTAAGTTTTTCACACAGAAAATCCCATTGGTGCACGGCGGGGTTCGAAGCTACGACGACTTTTTAATGATAATAATTTTTATAATATCCCAACCTGGTGCAGTGGTAGTTGTGACTCCGCCTTCCGATCCAAAGGTCGTGGGTTTGAATCCAGGTCCTGCACCAATGGATTTTGCGAATGGAAAATTTATGTTACTAGTTTTCACGTCACGCGGCCGGTTTGCTGCGGCCTTAACCCACGACCGAGGCCTCTTGGCGACCTAGGAACTGAGTCACATGACTTGGCCGCTCATACGAACTTGTAAGTTTGTCTGTTTGTTAGTGAAATATTGCATGAAAAACGCCGAATATGTAATGACATCAAGGACACTACTCTTAACCTATTGTTTTAGTTAGAATGTATGCATTTGTTTTGTAAATAAAACGATTGTTGAAGATCACAGTGTTTATTTTCTAAAGGTGCGAAAAAATATCTTCTACAAACATCCTTAGATTCATAATTAATAATTAATTATGTATACTATCCCAAAAGGGTGTTATATTATTGTTTTCAAATGAATAAAATAAATAATAATAAATATTCCGGACATATTCACACGGTCAACTGATCCCAAACTAGGCATAGCCTGTACTATGGGTACCAGAGACTGATATACATAATAGATAAATATTTAACACCCAGACACAGAACAAACTTCTGTGTTCATCACACAAATGTTTGTCCTGTGCGGGAATCGAACCCGCGACCTCTAGCGCGGAAGGCAGAGTTACTACCAACTGAGCTATGAGGCCTGTCGAATTATTTATTCAGTGAACGCAATACTCCAATACAAAAACTGATGAAGAGGAAGACCTAGGCATACGTTTAGCGACTAAATCGGTGACGTTTTGGACAAAGGCCAGGTCAAGAGTACCCTTAACCGACGAGCATGTATGAGGAATGTGATGAGAGTGAATGAAGCAAAAGAGGTATGCCAGGATCGTAGCAAGTGGAAGGCCGTGGTCTCTGCCTACCCCTCTGGGAAATAGGCGTGATTTTATGTACATGTACATGTACATACATGTACATATGCATCTTTCTGGCATTCATTTTTACAACTAATAATTCATAAAGAAACTATAAATTTCACGATACAGGCAAGATGATATCAAGGCGCGCGTCAAAGTTTTTCGAAACTTTATTAGTAATCGCGTTGGAGCATATACAGTCCCGAGAATTAGTATTACTTACTAGCTTCCCCCCGCGGTTTTGCCCGCGTGGTACCTACATAAAAAGTAGCTTATATGCTATTCTAGGTAAAGAACTTTATCTATTCCAAGTTTCAATGAAATCGGTGGAGCCGTTACGGCGTAATTGAACAACAAACATCCAAACATCATGACAACTTTCGCATTTATAATGTAGGATAACAAGACATGTTATGAAAAAAAAAACATACCTTGGCAAAAGTATATCGCTAGGGTGGACCCTAGTATAGTATACCTATTATCCTAAAAGGAGGTTAATCAAAGAAAGAATATTAGTGTTGAGTTGAACGCCTATGGCCTATAATCTCCTTTAGGGTACACGCTGACAAAGGAAACTTCACCCTTTACTGGTTTGAATTTTTCTCCAATTGTGACATTTTTCTTCTCGCGTTTTCGCAACTTTGCTATGCCTTCCGCAACCTAGAAAAAAAAAAGATTACACTTAAAGGCCTTTGCCTACTACTACACCCTATCATTATATTCTCGTCGTGTATTTGCTGCCGGGTCATGGCAAGCTACGGTGTTGGTCGGTGACGGAACGGTCTAGTGGACGCCGGACGTTGTTTCGTATTAATTAATTGTACAAGATATATTTTTTGAATGTGCCGATGCTGATACGGTCATATGATGGAACGTTGTAGCCCCATAGGTCTTAAATGTAGTACAATTAACGCCCGTTCTTTGCTACAAAGCCTCTAATATCCGGTAAGAAAGACCTTTATGCACCCGTGTCTTAGTAGATTGTCTACAAACTGTGTTAATTAATTGAAATCAAATGTATAATCCTGAATAGTCTCAATTCTAGTTTAATGTCTTCGCGACCTAGCCTCTAATGAATATGGTCCTTCGAGCCGGATAGTTCGAAGGACCATTTTCACCCGGCGCTTCAGAATTCAAACTGTCTTTATTAATTTAAATTTAAGACTAATTTTATTTTCTGAATTTACGCGTTAGCCAAGCCCCTAATATTCGGCTCGAAGAACCAACGCCCGAATACAAACCTTCTTCAAGGGTTTCTTCCTCTCCGCGAACGCGACGGGCTTCTCCAAGGTGGCGTCGATGACCTGCACTTTGTTTTTCTCCTTGCGTTTGTAGTAGAACACCTCCCACGCCAGCGTTAGCATTGCCAGGCCTAGTCCGAACAGCGTCGCTATGAACACTCCGCCTGGAAAAGTTGAACGCGTCTCAGCCGGAAAGTTGGCGTAGTGACGGTAGTCAGAGGCATGAACACAAAACAATCAAATTGAAAATAAAAATTATTCATCAAACTAAATCATCGGACTACTGATACAAAGGGAATAGTTTTGAGCTAGATGGAGGTACAAGAGGTACTCTAACGTCTAAAACACTGCATGACCGACCGCTTACCGGTGCCGGTGGGCCGTAAGATTGTTTGCCACAAAAGTTGCATATAAAAAAAAAATGGAGCCATTTTTTTTTCTTCCCTTTCGGGCTGGCTATGGCGTCTAGGCCTTACTGCCCTGCCAAGTCTTACGTGTATTTTTTCTTGTTAATTTGTTTATCTTTCTTCATTTTCTTTCGTTTATGATCGTCGAGTCACCGTCAAGTCAAGTCAAGTTCAGTTTTAGTAAGATATGATGGTGACTATTTTACTAAAACCTCGAGGGACCTCTTGGCGCCAACTCGAAAAATGACGATACACGCAATCATTTCATTTCACTTCACTTGGGCGGTTTACTCAAACAATATTACGCAAAATACCACCATAATTACACAGTATTATTCAATTTGACACTAGTTTTGTAAAATAAATTGAGAGCACAAAATCACTTCGCAAGTTCCCGCCAAAAAAAACAAAATGGAGCCAATGTCAGGACATATAATAAAAGAAAAAAAAAGCGAAATGTCACCTATCAGTCCAAAAAAAAAACAATCTCTAGTGAAGTATGTATGTGGTTTTAAATTGTTACCTAAGCTCTCCAGAGTGATGCCTTCAGACTCATCCGCATCGGGACACGCCTGTCTCGCCGTTTCATTCCAGTATCTGAAATTAATTGACAAACGAAGCTGCAATACTGCATTCGATACTTGGAGGAGGTAGGGCACAGCGAGATTTTCTCGCTCTAAATTGGTACAGCCCGCCTGGGGAGGTACCTCCGCCTTACAGAAGATCGCAGCCAAATAACATTATTTGTTTCAAATAGTGTAAAGTGTAGTGTGCCAAATAACATTGTGTTTTTCTAAAATCTATTGGTTTCAAATAGATTTTGCGGTCGCTCACGTAGTTCATTGTATGATATCGACCGCAAATATAACTTTGTCTCGTAATAATCCTATTTTAGGGGTAGAAACATCAAAATTCCTCAATTTTAGACTTTTTCCTTTATTTAAATCACAAAAGCTCTTAAAATTTAAAATTGTGAGGTAGTCAGACAGGCAGACAACAAAGTGATCCTTTAAGGGTTCCGTTTTTTTATAATGAGATACGTAGCCCTAGTAAGTTTTGATCCGAAAATGTTCTCACTTAGCTCCGAGCTGCTCGAGCAGCCGCTGCTTTTGCAGCTCGAGCAGCGCGCGCGACAGCTGCTCCTGCAGCCGGCTGCCTTGCTGCACGGCCACGGCGTACGGCTGCTCGGCGAACACCTCGCCCACCTCCGTCAGGTTGCAGTTACGCGTTATTTCGTATCTGAAAGAAAAAAAAGAAAAAGTGTTTATTTTGGACTAACAAATAATTAAATAAAAGTTTTAAAAAAAACTTTTAAAAAAACTCGACTAGTTTTTTTTATTTTTATTTATTTTTTGTGGCTATGGTGTCACTGCGGCCACAACTGGCCTATTGTGATCGCCACTTTATTTGTGGAGCCCCTTTACAGGGCCTTTAAAGTTCACCGCAAAGCCCAGCAGCTGTTAGAAACTCGACTATACAAATAGACATCTAGAATCTAGGTATTATCTCTGTGTAGTTCAGAATGTATGTCCGTAGTCGCGTGCCACTGGAATAAGTAAAACGTTTGAAGAACTCGCATTACATTACGTCTCACTCCTCTTGAAGATAGACACCTTCGCGGAGACCTCATCGAAACTTTTAAAATTATAACCAACAAGTACAATCTGCCAGATATTAAAGATATCTTCATAAGGAAAGATGATCAAAGACCTTCTCGTGGCCATCAACTTAAGCTAGCTCGTGCTCCTGCTAACCTACTTGCTGCGTACCACTTCTTAAGCAACAGAGTAGTCCACAACTGGAACATGTTACCGGAAGATGTTGTTTCTGCTACTTCTGTCAATGCATTCAAACAAGCTCAACAACTGACTACGAATCAATAAATCAGTGCTCAAAAAAGTGAACCTGACAGGACAATAGACTTTCAATTTCGACACTGTGAGATGTAGACACATCAGCGGAAGCTGCTCGTCTATAATCCAATAAATAAATAATAAATAAATAGAATATGGCACGCAACTACAACTATAGACATTTATTTGCAACTAAAACACACACATTTGTATTTTAAAGAAACAATTAAATAAAATAAAAAACAAGAAAAGCTTTAAAAAAAAAATGGTGTGATGTGTGCTGCAGCAGCAAAATGGCCTCGGCTCAGCAATATGCTGTTTTTTACCTTATTTCAGCAGAGTCGTGGATAAAAGCGAAGTCGGCGTCGGTGTGGTCGTTCACTTGCTGGAAACCCGTCTTTGCGTCGGGGACAGGACCTACAAATAACAAATCCATTTATCGTCATCATTCATAACTACCAATGAGGATATAAGACACTACAACCGTCACTTGACCGGATGTAGAGTAGGTTGGTGCACCGCCATTAAAATTAGTGCACGTTTCATACATTTTTTCTTGGATGTGACACTTTGCCTGCTCCCCCATAGATAGGTAACCAGAGCGACCGAAATAAAATGTAGGAATGTTTTTTTTCTGATATTTTCTTTCATTTTGTTCATAGAACAAGCCCCTTTCAGGATAGTATACACTTAGTACCATTATTTTAAAAATAATAAACACGATTAAAAAACCCATTACGCTTATTAATTATAAGATTATACCACTACAGGCCTTATAGCTCAGTTGGTAGTAACTCTGCCTTCTGTGCTAGAGGTCGCGGGTTCGATTCCCGCACTGGACAAACATTTGTGACTAACACAGATGTTTGTTCTGAGTCTGGGTGCTAAATATATATCTATTATGTATAACAGTCTCTGGTACCCATAGTACAGGCAATGCCTAGTTTGGGATCAATTGACCGTGTGAGATATGTCCGGAAAAAAAAAACTAGCAATAAATTTAATATAGACATTTTCAGGAGTCAAGTAACTTATCCAAATATAAATTGGATAAAACCTTATAAAAATATACATATAGGTACCAACCTATATATTTACAGGTAGGTATATACATCACCAAAAATTCCGCCTTACCAACCTAAGGGTGTATTTTGCGTAATGTGATCTGTGCCTTGCTTGCGTAAATGCGTAATCATAAAAAGTACCGTTTTTGTCTAACAATATGTTCGTATTGTTTTGGTTGCAACTGAACAACAGACTGGGTAATCAAAGTCATAAAATGAATGGTTCACCCTCAAAGGATCACAATAAATAAAGAGATGGGCCGGACAGGCTTACTTAGCCGTGTACAAGCGAAACAGTTTCAAAATTGGTAAGGCGGAAATTTTGGTGATAGTACCTACTTATGACAAAAGTACTACCTGAAGCGTTGATAGCTAGAAGGATGTGTCCATATTGCTCCCTGATGGGGTAGTCCCACACGCGGTACTGCGACTGGTCTGATGTCGCATTCAAAGTTATTTCTTTCCATACTCTAGAAAAATAAACCATTAAATAAGACAGACATTGACTGGCCTCATAGCTCAGTTGGTAGTAACTCTGCCTTCTGCGCTAGAGGTCGCGGGTTCGATTCCCGCACTGGACAAACATTTGTGACTAACACAGATGTTTGTTCTGTGTCTGGGTGTTAAAATATAAATCTATTATGTATATCAGTCTCTGGTACCCATAGTACAGGCTATGCCTAGTTTGGGATCAGTTGACCGTGTGTGATATATCCGGAATAAAAAAAAAAAAAAAAAAAAAAAACAAAAAAAAACAGACATTTATTAACATACAAGCTTCCGCCTACCTACACAAAAAGTAGCCTATATGCTATTCTATTCTATTGGCCGTGGCCGTGGTGGCCCCGGCTAAAGAATGGGCCCCTCCATATCTACCTATCCGCGGATGTCGTAAGAGGCGACTAAGGGAAAAGCTAGGGGATGGGCAGCAGCGTCCCTCATTTTAACAACGATAGCTCTAACTGCGCTCGCCAACCCGCATGCCCAGCGTGGTGAGTATGGGCAAATCTCCCCACATGATAAGGTATTTGCTGTCTGTGGGGGAGGCCATGTTCAGCAGTGGACGTCGTACGGCTGAAATGATGATGATGATGATGCTATTCTAGGTAAAGAACTCTATATATTCCAAGTTTCAACGAAATCGGTTGAACTGTTACAACGTGATTTAAAAACAAACATCTTTAAACATCCTCACAAACATTCGCATTTAAAATATTAGTAGTTACAGTAGGATTACCATACCAATTAATATAATAATTATAATACCATATTTTGTAAGGAAATTTTTAGTATGGTGTTGTGGTACCATGGTACTCGTAGTTTCTGATACCCACGACACAGGGAATCCTAGTGTGGGGTCAGGACTATGTATGTGACTGTTGGGTGTTACTATTAAGTACTATTTGTTACTTCACTACTAGGTTTTGTGATAAGTAGGTACCTATAGTCTAGTGGTTCTTACTCTCAGTAAAGACATGGTCAATACGTGCAGAGCTGACTAAGCTGTGAGTTTCCTCACCATTTCCTTCATCATTTTGATGTGTTCCATCACTGTTGTTACCTGTAAAGAGTGTCCTCAGCAAACTTCATGTTGATGAAGTATTGGTGTATAGTGGATGCCTCTACCACTGTGTAGTTGATGCGAGACTGACGCGCTAATTGTTCCAACGACGATACTGGGGTCTGAGAAAAACAGATGAGAAATAAAAAAAACTATTTGGATCCAGTTGCCTATAATTTAAAAAAGAAAAACTCTCCCAAGTGTCAAAAACCAAGTGTACGAGACTTTTTGGCGGGAACCTGAGAAAGTGATGTTGTGCTCTCAATTTATTTTACAAAACTATTGTTAAATTGAATAATATTATGAGATTATGGTGGTGTTTTGCGTAATATTGTTTGAGTAAACCGCACGAGTGAAGTGAAATGAAATGATTGCATGTATCGTCATTTTTCGAGTTGGCGCCATGAGGTCCCTTGAGGTTTTAGTAAAATAGCCACCATCTTATCTTACTAAAACTGAATTAGACTTGACTTGACGGTGACTTGACCATGACTAAGAAGTAAAATGAAGAAGAAAGATAAAAATAACTACGAAGAAATATAAACGTAAGACTTGGCGGTAAGGGCTAGATGCCATAGCCAGCCCGAAAGGGAAAAAACTTCCAAGTGTACGACCCCCCAAGTGTCCATTTTCGAACGTATATGCGTATTTTTCATTATGTATAGTAAATTTTAAGAAAATAAAACCTAATAGGTCTGTCTAGCTAGGTGCATTATACATACATTATATTATACATTCGTCATAATTAAAGGTACCTACACATTTTAAGTTACTACAGCGGGTGATACCAATCGAATCTTAAAAACCACAAGGGTCTTACCCCTCAAAAGTGTCTTAACATTTATATGTGAGGAGGCTTAACCCTCCCCCCTAGTGTCTAAACCTCCACAAAAAGTGTCTTAACCCACACAAGTGTCTTAAACCTCACAAGTGTCTTAAACCTAACAAGTGTCTAAACTCTATCAAGTGTCTTAGCCCCTAGCGCCAGTACCTGCATCCGCTCCACAGTGAGGAAGGCGGCGAGGTTGGCCGTGAACGTGGCCAGCATGAGCACCACGAACAGCCAGTAGGCCGCGACCAGCGTGCGGCCTGATAGGGCCTTGGGCGCCTCCCCCCCGCCTTGGGGCGTGAACGAGGTTAGCGCGAACCAGAAGCTTTCTTTTAGGGTGAATTCTCTGAAAGGAAGAAGCGTTTTACAAGGATAGTTCATCATTTCAGCCTTACGACGTCCACTGCTGAACATGGCCTCCCCCACAGACAGAGCGAATTCCTATCATATGGGGGGATTTGCCCATACTCAGCAAGCTGGGCATGCGGGTTGGCGAGCGCAGTTAGTGCTATCGTTGTTAAAATGAGGGACGCTGCTGCCCATCCCCTAGCTTTTTTCCCTTAGTCGCCTCTTACGACATCCGCGGATAGGTAGATATGGAGGGGCCTATTCTTTAGCCGGGGCCACCACGGATAGTTATAACAGCAGAATTAATAGAAACCTTAGCTCTTTCTACTATACATTTATACACAACTGTGAAAATGGATAGAAAGATAGATAAATCATTTAGGTATTTGTTTCTCCATTCACACACATTCATAGAACAACAGACATGCGTAGGCAGGTAGGAAAATAATCGCTGGTGTTAGCAATGAAGACAGTGAGAGGTGTTAGCAGGAACAGATGTCATTAGAGCTGCATAGTCTGCGCCACTAGCAAAGTTAGGTACTCGCCCCTTCGTCCACGGCGCGACTCAAAAGGAACGCGATTGAAACTGTAGTCACTTGGCGACTCGACATGCTGGTCGCCAGGCGACTGGTTTCGAGAAACTGTTGAAAAATGAACGAATAAAAAGTAATTTTATGTGATTCTGACGTCTATGTGACTGGAGAAGTTATAATTCCATGTCATCGCTCGAATTATCACTAGTCAAGTTAATTATTTTCGTTTTCAAAACTTTGTTTATTTATTTATAAAATCGTGTACTGAGTGACTGAGTTTCAGGAAATTCCAGTAGCGCCGTGGACGAGTCAGAGTTTCCAATCAGTCCGCAACTCTAGTTTCTAATGAGTTCCGTCACTTTTGCGTAGCGTCATGGACGAAGGGGCTTATGAGTAGCCTGACTGCGATAGCACTAGTATTTCAATGCGCGCTGTCCACGACGCTACTCAAAAGGAACGCGTTTGTAACTAGTCTCCTGGCGACTCGACATGCTGGTCGCCAGGCGACTGGTTTCGAGAAACTGTTGAAAAATGAACGAATAAAAAGTAATTATAAGTGATTCTGACGTCTATGTGACTGGAGAAGTAATAATTCCGTGTCATCGCTCGAATTATCACTAGTCATGTTAATTATTTTCGTTTTCAAAACTTTGTTTACATAAAATCGTGTACTAGTGACTGAGTTTCAGGAAATTCCAGTAGCGTCGTGGACGAGTCAGAGTTTCCAATCAGTCCGCAACTCTAGTTTCTAATGAGTTCCGTCACTTTTGCGTAGCGTCATGGACGAAGGGGCTAAGCCCCTTCGTCCACGGCGCGACTCAAAAGGAACGCGACTGAAACTGTAGTCACTTATGAGTAGCCTGACTGCGATAGCACTAGTATTTCAATGCGCGTCCGTCCACGGCGCTACTCAAAGGGAACGCGTTTGTAACTAGTCACCTGGCGACTCGACATGCTGGTCGCCAGGCGACTGGTTTCGAGAAACTGTGTGAAAAATGAACGACGCCCTGTATGAACATTGCGTGGCACACAGTGTTCAATTTAGTTATTTAAATTGCAACAACGCACCGTAGTATACATTTTTTGTTTTGACAACTTCCGGTGGCCATATTTTTTTTCTTCCAAATTTAAAATAAATATACAGGGCGTCCCAAACTTATGGGACATGAAGGGGAAGTACCTTAAATATCGTAGATAGGGTATTTTGCTGAAAGAAGACTTAATGTTACTTTAAAAGTTAGTAATTCTGCATTCATAGATTTTCTAAAAAATACTTGCTTCGTCTGGGAATCGAACCGACTTAAATGTCAAAAAAAATCATCCTGCTTCTATGATGCCAATCGAAAGAATAGCTAAAAAATAATAACTTTGCTTAAGTAACATAGTATTTTAAAAAAAAGGAACAACATGAAAGATTCAAGAAGAACTTCCATTAGATCAAAACTTACTTGATATGCCATGTTCGCAATAAATTAACACAAAACTTGTGTAAGTGAATTATTAAGACTAAACAGATCAATCCAAAAACAAACGCTCGCACACACTGTTCCATTTTCAAATTTAAGAACAACATTTAAAAATATTAGTTCTTTTTAAAAATATTAAAGTATGCATTCAAACAAACGCTCTCATAAACTGTTCCATTTTCAAATTTAACAATAACATTGGTGTCGATTCTGTTGTTTTAGGATTCCTAACATAAATTTTAAGATTTCTTAATTTTCTAAGTTAAGTGGACCTAAACATTATGGTATTCTCTTTACATATCCTAAAAAATCCTAAATAAAACGTGTTTGAAAAATTTGACTCAATCATTTTACGTTGTTCCTTTCTTTTAAAATACTATGTTACTTAAGCAAAGTTATTATTTTTTAGATATTCTTTCGATTGGCATCATAGAAGTGGGATGATTTTTTTTTGACATTTAAGTCGGTTCGATTCCCAGACGAAGCAAGTATTTTTAGAAAATCTATGAATGCAGAATTACTAACTTTTAAAAGTAACATAAAGTCTTCTTTCAGCAAAATACCCTATCTACGATATTTAAGGTACTTCCCCTTCATGTCCCATAAGTTTGGGACGCCCTGTATAACACCCAATAGTCACATACATAGTCCTGATCCCACACTAGGATTCCATGTGTCGTGGGTATCAGAAACTATAAGTACCATACCACAACACCCAGACCCAGAAAAAATATTTGCAGATCATGCAAACATTTGTCCCGCAGCGGGAATCGAACCCGCACCCCTTGCATCTCAGTCGGGCACTCGCCCGTTGCGCCACCGGGGTCGTCGACTTTGTAACTGTGCAATGAATAAGGTCACATTGGTTCAATTAACTTTTCTAAATTTCCTTAGCCTTTTATTTAACACACACCTGCAAGGGTACGGATAGGCCTCTGGGTTGTTCCGTGCGGAGTACGGGGAGTACTTGTCGAGCAGCCAGATCATGAAGCCCGTCAGCACGAGCGCCGCGACAATGCTGAGCCACACCTCCGTGCGCAGGACCGTCATGAACTTGAACAGGGACGTTTTGCGCGTCGCCTTGCGGATCACTGGGACAAAACAGAGCTAGACACGAGTGGGACTATGTATATTGTACAAAACAGAGTTAACACGGGTGGGAGGTCACGTATACTGTACAAAATAGAGCTAGACACGGGAGGGAGGTTACTTATACTGTACAAAATAGAGCTAGACACGGGAGGGAGGTTACTTATACTGTACAAAATAGAGCTAGACACGGGAGGGAAGTTACGTATACTGTAAAAAATAGAGCTAGACACGGGAGGGAGGTTACTTATACTGTACATAAGATAGCTAGCACCTCCGTGCGCAGGACCGTCATGAACTTGAACAGGGACGTTTTGCGCGTCGCCTTGCGGATCACTGGGACAAAACAGAGCTAGACACGGGAGGGAGGTTACTTATACTGTACAAAATAGAGCTAGACACGGGAGGGAGGTTACGTATACTGTACAAAATAGAGCTAGACACGGGAGGGAGGTTACGTATACTGTACAAAATAGAGCTAGACACGGGAGGGAGGTTACTTATACTGTACATAATATAGCTAGACACGGTAGGGAGGTTACGTATACTGTACAAAATAGAGCTAGACACGGGAGGGAGGTTACTTATACTGTACAAAATAGAGCTAGACACGGGAGGGAGGTTACGTATACTGTACAAAATAGAGCTAGACACGGGAGGGAGGTTACTTATACTGTACATAATATAGCTAGACACGGTAGGGAGGTTACGTATACTGTACAAAATAGAGCTAGACACGGGAGGGAGGTTACTTATACTGTACATAATATAGCTAGACACGGGAGGGAGGTTACGTATACTGTACAAAATAGAGCTAGACACGGGAGGGAGGTTACTTATACTGTACATAATATAGCTAGACACGGGAGGGAGGTTACGTATACTGTACAAAATAGAGCTAGACACGGGAGGGAGGTTACGTATACTGTACATAATAGAGCTAGACACGGGAGGGAGGCTATGTATACTGTACAAAATAGAGCTAGACACGGGAGGGAGGTTACGTTTATTGGAAGCTTGGATGTTTATGGTTCAATCACGCCGTGACGGCTCAACCGATTTCGATGAAACTTGGAATAGATAGAGTTCTTTGCCTCGAATAGCATATAGGTGACTCTGTATCTAGGTACCACGCGAGTGAAGCCATATATATGTGGCAAAATGGCGACTAAAGGCCTCTGAATAATTTCGACCTCGTTGGCGCAACGGGAGTGCCTGTCTGAGACGCAACGGGCGCAGGTTCGATTCCCGCTGCGGAACAGATGATTGCATGGTCTGCAAATATTTATTCCTGGTTTGGGTGTTGCGGTACCATGGTACTTTTAGTTTCTGATACCCACGACGACCCAGGGAATCCTAGTGTGGGGTCAGGAATAGGTGACTGTGAGGTGTTTAAAAAAATACTTTACCTATGAGGATTCCCGTCTGCTCGAAGTAAGGGGGCACGAAGTCAATGACCTCTTCTCTCTCAGCTGTCATCGTCAGCGCTGATACTGCCATATCTGTCTCCTAAAATCAGTGAAGTTTTGGTGAAAAACCCCAAAACAATTGATTTTTGCAGAGTTTTTTAATGAAAAATGACGAATTTACATAGAACAAACTTCATTGCCTTCTACCTACCTACTTCATTTCAGGGAATAGGGAATACTCACGCTTCCTTCCATGGTAATTAATGGCACGTCCGTTCGAATCCAGAGTCGTATAAAAAACTTGGCGAACTGTCGGCGGTTTCGCGGTCTCTTACTAAATCCGACAAGCTTACTCACGCCATGGGTCCAGCAGTATACAATATATACAAGGATACCGCTAAATATAATTGACACACCGAGCAACAGCATTTTTAAGTCAAAGTTGAAGCATTGGCTCATCGAGTAGGCCTTTTAATCATTCGATGAGTTCACCTGCCGAAAGCCGACCACGACGTAGTTTATATCCTCGAGATATATTATAATGTATTTTTTTTTCATGTTACCCCTACTTTATTTCCTTGACGTGTACTAATTGTATAAATAAATGAGTTTATGAGTTTGCCAATTGGGTGTAGAATAATTCATAGCATAGATAGCATAGATATTATGAACCACATTTCATACAAGGTGAACGCAAAATCAATTACAAACCTTAGTGGTTTTTTTTAGTGCTATTTCTATAAATGACTAAGTACGTAATAAATTTTTGGAATAAATTAAAAAAAAATATTATTCCGATGTTTTAGGTAACAATCTTGATGTCAAACTTCTCGTACGTTTAGTAATGAGTAAGAAAGATGCATGCTTATAGTGCCACTGTTTTTTTCTTGATCATCATGTATTAGGTCAGTGACACACATACTAACCGTTCTCTCCAAAAAAGCTTATAAAAATGTATGTTACCCCTCTCATAAGATCGCCCACGACTCCATCCCAGGACCCGTTTGGCAGCTTCTTGCCGAAACCTCCAGTTTTTGGAGTCACTATCTCGTAGTCGAACTCCATTGTCTGAAAGATAATCTTCAGTAGAGAAATTGAATGTACGCATGTAACCTAGTAGGTACCAATACAGATAGGTTGAATTTTGCCCGAAGACAATGCAACCATTTTGTAGCGATCAGTTATTGTGCATGAGCGCCATCTAGTGGCGAGTAGAAGTAGTACTTTAAAGCTATCTATTGAAGCTTGTACAACATGAAACCTCTTCGGTGTATTATCATATATTTTTCGGGATGACTATGGCATCTGGGCCTTACCGCCAAGTCTACGTTCGGTGTCAGCTTGAGAACCATCCAGTGGCGAGTAAAGTAATATTTTTCTATTATTTTAGCTGCACAACATGCAACTAACCTCTTTAATAGTGCAACACCGGGCGCAAAGGCACCACCTAGAGGCATGAGCAAGTAGTATTTTTGTTTTTCTCAAAACCGTTGAGCATGGCTGATCCTAAACCTATGTTTGTATTATCTGCCAAATTGAAAATGCAAGCGATCGTTACGAAATTCTGCTTGAACGCCATGTACTGACGAGTAGCAGTAGTAAATGTAAATAAATAAATATTCCGGATATATATCACACGGTCAGCTGATCCCAAACAAGGCATAACCCTGTACTCGGAACCAGAGACTGATTAACACAGAACAAGCATCTGTTTTAATCACACAAATGTTTGTCCAGGGTGTGAATCGAACCCGCGACCTCTAGCGCAGAAGGCAGACCTACTACCAACTGAGCTTTGATGCCTACTTATGAGTATACCTCCTAATTTTATATTAAAATGTTTACTAGTTTTTATGACGCTTTTAGTATCTAAAGAAAGAGAGAGATAATAAAGAAAGAATTACCTCAGACAATCTCTCTATGAGATCAATACAATATCCCTCGTATACAGGTTGGCCTTCTTCAGTAAACATTGGTTCTCCAGTTTCAGGGTCCAGCTTTGGAAATGTCCAAGGTACGGCCTGTTTCGGAAACAAAGTTTAGATACATCAACAAAAGCTTACAAATTTTACCACCTACAAAATTATTAAGGTGTGGTGTGGTGTCTCAATTAAGGTGCGGGCATGTGCTTAAATGTTTGGACGTGCCTCTGACTACACCCCTTAGACAACTTCAAGGATCCGATCGCCAGGAGATCTAAGAGGTTGTATACAAGGTACCTACCTACATAAATAGTCGCCTGTATGCTATTCTAGGTAAATAACTCTGCTTTCATGCTTCATCAAAATCGGTTAAGCCGTTACGGCGTGATTGAACAACAACCATCCAAACATCCTCACAAACATCCTACTTCCTACTATGCTAATAATGTAGGTACCTAAATTTGAGAGCATATTTGGATGTTTGTGGTTCAATCACGCCCAAACGGCTAACTTAGCCGTGGTGGCCCCGGCTGAAGAATAGGCCCCTCCATATCTACCTATGCGCGGATGTCGTATGAGGCGACTAAGGGAAAAAAGCTAGGGGATGGGCAGCAGCGTCTCCTATTTTAACAACGATAGCTCTAACTGCGCTCGCCATCCCGCATGCCCAGTGTGGTGAGTATGGGCAAACCCCCCACATGATAAGGAATTCGCTCTGTCTGTGGGGGAGGCCATGCTCAGCAGTGGACGTCGTACGGCTGAAATGATGATGATGATAGCATATAGGCTACTTTTTATCTTCATAGGTACCACGAAAGCTAAGCCACGGGCGGAAGCTAGCTTATAATATTAGTAGGATAGTAGTATATTGTAGTGTGGGGGACCCTATGTCCAGCAGTGGACTAATTTGGGCTGATGATGATGAGGATAGTAGGATTACAGTAGAAGTTCCGATCCTGAAGAACATCCTCAGCGGTTCCAGGGTGGCTCCCGGCAGCAGCCTGAACTCCTCGTCCGCAGACCAGCTCGCCACAGCATCTGTGCCGGTTTCTGGGGCGTAGGTGGATAGGGTGAAGCGCGAGCGAAGAAGGAGTGACGATCTAGAAAATTATTGGATTCTAAAAAATTTAAACAGAGTCTACAGCAAAACTTTAGCCAGAAAAAAAAGCAAGTCCTTATTACATCTACAGGGTGATTCATAACATATATTCCATCCCGAAAGGGGGTTATTCTATCAACGAAAATAAATAATTTTAGCGAAAAAAAATATCATTTTTTATTTTTATTATTTTAAATGTTTTCGAAAAACTTACTCATATTAGCTGTTTTTGGTATTTATATCATCTTTAAAACTAATAACTAAACGTACAAGAAGTTCGGAATCAAGATTGCTAGCGAAACAGCTGATTCATTGAGTTTGAACTGATTTGACCCCAAAACAGCTGATTTTCGCATAGAGTTTTTTCAATTAAAAATGTCCAATTTCCAAAAGTCGTAGTTCAAACTTTATTGCCAATTGGGTGTAGAATAAGCCTCTTTTATGAATCACCTTGTACAATACCTAACTACAGTTAGAAGTCGGTCAGAAATTAAAAAGCGCTATTGTTGAATCAAAATAATTGAAAAAAAAAACGAAAATACCCGCAGAAGTTTTGGAAAACTGTGTCACCTTGCCGCACCAAGCGCTTTGCCTACCTTTATAAAGCGGACAGCCAAAGAGTGGAAATCGTTGCCGGCGTCTGTGTTTCCGAATACCTATAATTTGGGTGTCTTCAAGACCAGAGTGAATAGGTTTCTTCTAGGCAAACGTGCTACACTGTAGACCACATCATTACTTAACATCAGGTGAGATTGTGGTAAACGTTAGCCTATTTCATATTTAAAAAAAAAAAAAAAAAAAAAAAAAACTGATGTATCCGCAGAAATGCAATATAGCTAATATCATTTTTCTGAATTTACGTAGGTCTACGCCAAACCGTAATACAAGCCAAGGGGTCTAAGAGGCAAAATAGTTTGGGAACCACTGTCTTAAAAGATCACACAATTGGCCACCCTAAGTTGTGTAGTACGTACTTCTTCTTCATGTCGTGTCACTGATTCTTTCATGGTCATCCTGCAATAGGTCAGTGATTGAATAAGCAACAGCCGATTCTAAAATTAATATTAACACACGGCACGTAACTCGAATGAAAGAAATCTGTTTGTCTTACATAATAATCTTTAATATTTCCTTTTACAATCCTTTGACCAGGATGGCTCGTCAATATAATGAAATGGCTAAAAATAAGTTACAGTTATATTTAGTTCTAAATTGTGCCATTACATCAAAAATGTTAAGGATATCTTGTTTCCTAAAACACTAGATGTTCGTTAGGAAACATGTCACTCACTTTTGTTTACTGTTAATACTTTTGTTGTACGCACAATTATTTATGTTACTACCTAGTTCTAATCTGTGTTTTATAATTATTATTTTTACTTTTGGTTGTAATGTGTTTGTGCGTCGAAATAAATAAATAAATTAACATTTGTACTATTACTAAAAATATACTAGGTAAGAAGTTAGATTAGCTCCAGTTCCATTAAATAATGTTGAGGTATGGGGGCTCTGAAAAGGGCATTATGATCGTACTTACTTACCTTTTATAGTGGTAGTATAGTTTAATGTTATCTGCGATAGTGTGTGGGTACTAACTTGCCGGCTTTTATAGTGGTAGTATAGTTTAATGTTATCTGCGATAGTGTGTGGGTACTTACTTGCCGGCTTTTATAGTGGTAGTATAGTTTAATGTTATCTGCGATAGTGTGTGGGTACTTACTTGCCGGCTTTTATAGTGGTAGTATAGTTTAATGTTATCTGCGATAGTGTGTGGGTACTAACTTGCCGGCTTTTATAGTGGTAGTATAGTTTAATGTTATCTGCGATAGTGTGTGGGTACTAACTTGCCGGCTTTTATAGTGGTAGTATAGTTTAATGTTATCTGCGATAGTGTGTGGGTACTAACTTGCCGGCTTTTATAGTGGTAGTATAGTTTAATGTTATCTGCGATAGTGTGTGGGTACTTACTTGCCGGCTTTTATAGTGGTAGTATAGTTTAATGTTATCTGCGATAGTGTGTGGGTACTAACTTGCCGGCTTTTATAGTGGTAGTATAGTTTAATGTTAGTGTGTGGGTACTAACTTGCCGGCTTTTATAGTGGTAGTATAGTTTAATGTTATCTGCGATAGTGTGTGGGTACTAACTTGCCGCTTAAAAGCGTTTTGGACAGCCAACGACGGTATCCTTTGCCTGAATTCCGTCTCCGATAGATCCTTGACGGGGTTCAAGTATTTTCAGAGGTTGGTCCGCATTTCTCTTACATGCTGAGCTCGTGACTCCTCCCTCCACCTCCAAGCCTCATAAAAACCTGGCACCACTAATTTTCTGCCTGTATTCTGAGTTTTCTGCCTAGTTTTTATTAATTATAGCACTTCACGCCTTCGTATCGTCACGATCACACGGCTAAAATTGATGGTGAGAGCAACGCAATCGTACGCTTCGATAGTACATGCAAAATTCAACACAATTTGTAACTCATACTCGCATTTTACAGAAAAAGCTGTCAAACACGATCGTAATCCACGATCCTTCGAGGCGTACGAAGGTCACAGCTTATAGAATAGTAGTTTGCCTTCGTATCGATACGATAGTGCAAAACTCATACTCAGAAATAAAGATACCGCTACTGACCGCTAGATGGCGCTTTTTATTTTCATACAAAATAAGGTAAACACAATCGTATAGGGCGCTAGCGTATAGCTCGATAGCAAAGTTTAAAAACTCTTTCTAAGCACACAGTTATTGTGCATGAGCGCCATCTAGTGGCGAGTAGAAGTAGTACTTTTAAAGCTATCTATTGAAGCTTGTACAACATGAAACCTCTTCGGTGTATTATCATATATTTTTCGGGATGACTATGGCATCTGGGCCTTACCGCCTTACCGGTACTTACTTGCCGGCTTTTATAGTGGTAGTATAGTTTAATGTTATCTGCGATAGTGTGTGGGTACTAACTTGCCGGCTTTTATAGTGGTAGTATAGTTTAATGTTATCTGCGATAGTGTGTGGGTACTAACTTGCCGGCTTTTATAGTGGTAGTATAGTTTAATGTTATCTGCGATAGTGTGTGGGTACTAACTTGCCGGCTTTTATAGTGGTAGTATAGTTTAATGTTATCTGCGATAGTGTGTGGGTACTTACTTGCCGGCTTTTATAGTGGTAGTATAGTTTAATGTTATCTGCGATAGTGTGTGGGTACTAACTTGCCGGCTTTTATAGTGGTAGTATAGTTTAATGTTAGTGTGTGGGTACTAACTTGCCGGCTTTTATAGTGGTAGTATAGTTTAATGTTATCTGCGATAGTGTGTGGGTACTAACTTGCCGGCTTTTATAGTGGTAGTATAGTTTAATGTTATCTGCGATAGTGTGCGACTTACTTGCCGGCATCCCAGTAGAACACACTCTCATTGCTGGCGGTGTCATCAGCCAGCTGTTTGTGCAGTCTCTCCTTGGTGCTGTTCATCACAACCTGGGGGTCTTCGCAGTCCACCTTCGTGGTGAGGAGTGCGTCCAGCTTGGAGTATGCTTCGGTAAGCAGTTGGAGCAGGGAGAACAGTATCAGCTGCTGGCGCTGGAAGACCAGTATTTTTATTTTTAGGGTTCCGTACCTCTTTTGGAAAATACATAACACTAATTGGATCACTTCGATATCCGTCTGTCTGTCCGTGACCCTTTTTTTCTCCGATCTAACATAATTTAGACCAAAAATTAAGTAGATCCTTTGCGGTAAAAAATAATTAGGTGGGTAGGTAGAAACTTACCCCGAAATGAATGATTTCACAAAAAACATGTCCCTCTTCCTCGAACTTGCTGTCGTTTTTGTTTTTTTTTAAAACGAATATTACCTGCTACTATTTATTCAAAAAACTATACATACTATTCGGACGACGTAGTGTTAGAAGGCACCCACCCGATGGATCGACAACATTGTGAGGGTTGCGGGATGGAGAAGGCTCAAGACCGTTCGTCATGGCACTTTTGGCTGATGATGATAATGATTCGGAAAAAAATGTGTGCATCAGTGAACGGTGAATGAAAACATCGTAAGGAAACCAAACACACGAGATTCTATCGAAGAATTTGAGTCTTACCTGAGTATTTGAAGGGCATTCGCAGTTTTCCTTTCCAATAAGCTTGCAGCATTCCTCAGGGTCTGTCTGCAGCAGCATCGTCGGCAGCACCAGGGCGCTGGTGTCCAGGGTACTGTAGTCGGTGACGGCGAGGTTCCACCGGTAATCGCGACGGACCAGTTTTTCTTTTACGGCCTATAGGCGAATCACAAATAGTTCACTAGCGATATCTACTACACTAAGGCAGTTCCACAAAACAAACTATTTACCTAGTTACAAACACTTGTGTTTGTAACTAGTTTGTTTTGATTAGCGTCGTGGATGAATCAAACGGTGTGCGATATCTCACTTGAAATTCAAAATGATTCTTGGATCTACTTGTTAAAGTCCATTTTCTTTTTGACATTTGAGGGCGATATACGGACGACCTCGGTGGAGCAGCGCAGCCGGGGTTACCACGGCCGTAAAACAAACTTACCCGTGCGTAAGTGTCCATCACGAAGCCACTGTCACCAACCAGCACGTGGAAGCTGGGTTCCGGCCTCATGGACTTCAGCGCACGCGCGGAGTCTCGCGTCAGGCCGGCGTGCACCCACACTCGGATGTTGGAAGCCCCCAGAAGGTGGTACAGGGTTTTGTCCACGTCTATGTATTAAAGAGGTACAACCATATTGGCCTACGCCATTTAAAAAAACATGTCTTCGCAGCCATTGCATTTACAGGCCTCATAGCTCAGTTGGTAGTAACTCTGCGCTAGAGGTAGCGGGTTCGATTCCCGCACTGGACAAACATTTGTGACTAGCATATTGGCCTACGCCATTAAAAAAAAACACTTCTTCGCAGCCATTGCATTTACAGGCCTCATAGCTCAGTTGGTAGTAACCCTGCCTTCAGCGCTAGAGGTAGCGGGTTCGATTCCCGCACTGGACAAACATTTGTGACTAGCATATTGGCCTACGCCATTAAAAAAAAACACTTCTTCGCAGCCATTGCATTTACAGGCCTCATAGCTCAGTTGGTAGTAACCCTGCCTTCAGCGCTAGAGGTAGCGGGTTCGATTCCCGCACTGGACAAACATTTGTGACTAACACAGATGTTTGTTCTGTGTCTGGGTGTTAAATATGTATCTATTATGTATATCAGTCTCTGGTAGCCATAGTACAGGCTATGCCTAGTTTGGGATCAGTGGTGTAATTGCCTAAGCGTAATGGCAATGAAGTTCGTAACTTTGAGGGTAATTTTAACAATCTTAGCAACATTCAAAACGTTGCAAACTTCACAAGAGAAAACTTCAAGACCTTAGCTTCTTCCTTTTTATGTTTGAAAAACTACAGATGTCGCTATAATTGATAAAATCATCCTTAACATTGCGATCTTCATTACCATTTCGCTTACGTAATAGCCTGGCTGTTGAGCGTGTGTGATATGTCCGGAATATTTATTTATTTATTGATAAAACTAGTGCCGTTCGATATTCAAAATTATTTAAAACAAAAATCAACTATGATGTGATACATATTTTCTGAGATTTAGAAAGTTCTGGGTTTAAAAAGTATGCGTATCTACCTCCCAACTTACCCATTTCACTTTCCAACAAAATGGCCGCGTCAGTCGCATTTCTCGCCTCTAAGTAACCGTCCATAGCAGCTACCAGCTGCTGCGAGCCTAGTAGCGTCCGCGTTATAGGCACGCCAGAGTCTGAGGATAGCTGTTCTGCCATCTCCCAGGGAGACCAGGAAAGGTCGACGATAAGAGATACGCCTTTGGACACGGCGGAGCATACTGCAAATATCAGTTCATCGTGATCAGCCTGTAGAAGTCCACGGCTGGACATAGGCAGGGGAAGGTTAACACATTTTCTAAAGGCTGTTACATTCTGCCGCCCTATATTTTAGTTTTACCATAGTATATATGTACCTAATTAAGAATAGACAGCAGACAGCCGGCCGGCGGGGCTATCTTCTTCTACTTACCATTACACAACACTTTTTTTTTCACTTTAACCACAGATAACATAATACTATACTAGTACTTTAACACTTTTTTTTGTGCACGAAAGGAGACTTAAGAGGCGCACTTTAATCCTTTCACAACACTGATTCTTTCATCGACGGTCTTAGGCCACCATACCTCAACATGGTCACTAACATAATACAGGATGACCATGAAAGAATCAGTGACACGACAAGAAGAAGAAGAAGAAGAATTAAGAATATATAATTTTGCGGTAATGTTGAATGTAAAATGAAAGGGAAGAGAGGGAAGTAATCGGAATGACTGCATAAAGACATTAGAAAACAAACACAGGAATCTGAGACGGATAAAAATATATAGGCTAGGCCCCCAAATTGCCGCCCCTAAAATCTGCCACTCTAGGCTAAATCTGCAACTATCATAGGCGTGGCATAGGCATAGGTTCGAGGCGAACCGCTAGTGTTAACTTCAATTTACGAGCATAAGTAAGATACGTAGCTAAAATACCGAGCCCCTGTTGCGAAAAGGGTTAACTAAACTTTTGTGTAACCGTCCGTAGAAAATACGGAGCGTATTTTGTTGTTTTATTAAAGTAACCGGGCATTGTCTCAGGATTTTTTTTTTAATTTTTGTCTTACAAATTCGGTAGCCTTCATCTTCGTTCTCGCGGTCCAAGAATACGATGTCTTCCGCGATTCGTAGTTTGGATTTCTGTTCAGCCGCCCTCACCGCTAGTCCGATTTTACTTGACAAGTCTCGTTCGTGAGTTTCCACGATGAAAACTGTAAGTATAATAATCTTAATATTATAATGCGAAAATTTGTGAGGATGTTTGTTGTTCAATCACGCCGTAACGGCTCAACTGATTTCGATGAAACTTGAAATAGATAGAGTTGTACCTAGAATAGGCTATTACATATTGCATAAAGGCTAGGCATATAGGCTACTTGTTATAAAGGTACCACGCGATTGACATTTGTCCCGCACCTGGAATCCAACCCGCACCCCTTGCGTTTCAGACGGGCACTCGACTGCTGCACCGCCATCATCAAATTAACCAAACACAGATTTTATAAAAAGTAGGCACTTACCAAATCTTAAACTGATCTCCGAGGCAGCACTCCCCAAATTAATCAAAAATATCAACAAAAATAGTAATTGAGTCTCCATATTTTAAATCATCTGTTGCAAGAGCTACAGCGATTGCAAGTTCTTATCTTATTGAACAAAATCGCGGATATGTATTCCTGCAGCAAATACGGAATCAACAAAGTCAGAAAAACGTAAAAAAGAATCCTCAGCTTATCAAACATAACAATTTAGGTAGAAAACATTTTCGCGCTTAGCCTAAATTTTAATTTTTTAATAAAAAAAACAAATGCTTTTTTTGTGTTCGAATTTGAAACTCAAAACCACTCCTTAGAAAATCAAAATACAATATGGCGGACAAGGGGCATATTCTTGGTAGGTAATTGTTGTGATTTCAAACTCAAACTTTGATGAATAATTGAGGGCGAAAGGCAAATAGGCGCAGGCAAAAGACGTTTCGTATTATGTGGCTACAGTTTCGACTTTATGAACATCCGAGTGGAAAAGTGCAATACCATACCAACCTTACTTCCACTGCCAATCATCATCATCATTCTAGCCTTTTGAAGTCCACAGCTGAAAATCGGCCTCCCTCAGATTTCCGTAGCGATTTCCTATCATATGGGAGGAAATTGCCCATTCTCACCACGGTGGGCAAGCGGGTTATCGAGCGCAGTTAGAGCTGTCGTTGTTAAAATAGGGGATGCTGCTGCCCATCCCCTAGTTTTTTTACCCTTAGTTGTCTCTTACTACACCCACGGGTAGTGGATAACACGCAACAGTCACTTACATAGTCCTGTCCCCTAACTACGATTCCCTGTGTCGTGGGTATCAGAAACTACGAGTACCATGGTACCACAACACTTTGCAGATTATGCAAGCATTCGTCGCGCAGCGGGAACCGAACCCGCACCCCTTGCGCCTCAGACGGGCACTCGACAACTACGCCACAAAGCTATTGTTGATGGGAATACTGCTGCCTATCCCGTAGCTTTTTTCCCTAGTCGCCTCTTACGACATCCACGGGTAATGTAGGCTATTCTTCAGCCACCATTGCGATTTTATGAATGTAGTGTGTAATTAAATGGAGCTCTCACTTTTCTCTACAACAGTCTTTAGATACAATATTCACAAAACTATAGCTTACGTAACTGACCTCGCTTTAATATTCTTAAGTGCGTGGGAAACGACAGTCGGCGACTGACATGCAATGTTATACATGGTGCTCTTAAAATATTACTCTCTTATGCCGTGTACAAACTCTTCTTCTTCCTGCCTTTGTCCCACATTACACACACACACAAACTTGTGGGTTCGGCACCACATTTTCTTCTTCCACTCTCTGATAGCCATCTCTGCACTCACTTATGATTTTTTTTATTCAACTTAGGTATAAAACAACAGACGGCCCACCTGTTGGTAAGTGGTAACCGTAGACTATGAACGCTTGCAATACCAGAGCATCACGCACGCGTTGCCGACCCCTAAAAAAGTATAAAACGCCCTTTTTGAAAAACCCCATACTGTTATGTCGTGTACAAACGGCATACGCTGTATAAAATTAGTTTCAAAATTATCCATACCCTAGTTAATTAATTCAGGCGTGACTTTCGGATAAATTCTATTCTAGGTCCATTCTAAGTACCGTACTTAGTTGTGGCTAATGCACGGTGTGTACTCTTTTGTGTCGCTTTTTATTGCGCGCAGTGTGGGAGGTGCTCGCGTATGCTTTTTGCTAAGCTAACTTTGAGGCATCCTACTAATATTCTAATTCTAATCTGGGGTGGTTAGACCTTCACTCACTCAGGCCACTCCTCAGACTTGTGGGGCCGTTAAGAAATAGGCGGAAAGGTCCCCCGACCTTGGGGGTGGTTAGACCTGCACTGACTTCCCGCTGTGGGGTGTTTTGTGCATTGTCCCCCTATGCTAACCCTACCCCAGCCAGCCCAGCTCCTTAAAATAGCGAAGTGTACTTTGGGTCGTTGGTAACATTCTCTCAGTATCCCTGTATGCGGCGGTGTCTGGGAGCCGCTTCCGAGCACGGCCCGCAGACCCGATGTGGTCCTGGCCACTTCCGTGGCTGTACAGTGCAAAATTACGTGCTCTACTGTTTCTTCTCCCTGTAGGCAGCCCCGACATAATCCGCTGTCAGTAGCCCCTGTCTTGTACAGGTGATGGTTTAATTCACAGTGACCTGTGATGATGCCCACCAACATTCGCAGGTCCTCGCGTCTCCCTACTAATATTATAAATGCGAAAGTCTGAGGATTTTGGATGTTTTTTATTCAATCACGCTGTAATGGCTCAACCGATTTCGTTGAAACTTGGAATATAAAGAGTTATTTACCTAGAATAGCATATAGGCTTTTTATGTAGGTACCACGCTAACCAAGCCGCGGGCGGAAGCTAGTAGTATATATACCTATATTTGTTTGCCTAATACCTTTGATGCTTACCTCTTAGCCCGCGCCCTTAAATTATACGAACAGAAAAACTTATTGGTGCACGACCGGTTTAGAACCCACAAACCTTCGGATCGAAAGGGGTATCTCCCACTAAGCCAATACGGCTTGGACATTATACCATCATCGGGGCGAATCCTTGAGCTATTATTGGCTGTGCCCTACCTCGTATAATTTCCTATAACCGGCTATAGTACGATAAAATAAAACCACCAATTTAATATATAATAACTATTTATGTAAGTATATAAACATTACATCGATAAGAAAAAATAATTAATTTACCTAACTCACAAAAATGAAGGAAAATAAAATTCTTAAAACAACATACAACCTCACACTACATTAATTCATTATATTAAAAAAAATGATTAAATTATTTAAAAAAAACTCTTGCATTGAAATCTAGATTTCTGCTTACACTAAGATATACTTAATCTAACATTTTAATTTAACGTTGTTTCAATTTACAAAGTTTGGGTTCGTTTGGTGTTTGAAAATGTACATAAATTTTACAAAACACGATTTACTCACAAACTACATACAATGTGATTCAAAATACGTATGTCATCCCGGAAGGGGGTTTTCTACACAATAAAATTTACGGCAATAAAATTTGTTACGACATTCGGAATATCGTCATTTTCTATTCAAAAAACTCTACGCAAAAATCATTGGCTGTATTTTGTTCAAAAATGGGCTTATTCTACACCCAATTGGCAATAAAGTTTGTTCTAAGACTTTAGAAAATATTTTATTTTGTTTTTTTTTACCTAATTTTTCATAAAATAAAACTCTATGCAAAAATCAGCTGTTTTGGGTTCAAATCAGTTCAACTCAATGAATCAGCTGTTTTAGGTAGCAATCTTGGTGCGGAACTTCTCTTACGTTTAGTAATTTAATTTAATTACTAAAAGATACAAAAAATAAAAAACCGCTGAAAATGATTTGAAAATACTGTTTTTTTTTTCGTTAATATTCATTTTGTTGAAAGAATAACCCCCTTTTGGAAGGTATACATTACGAATAACATTGTATAGATATTAAGGTTCCTTAAGATTTTTTCATTATTATTCCTTAAAATAGAATCGCCAAACGCTTACTTCACTTCTACTAGGTAGAACGACTGAAGTACAAAAATTAGCTTAAAACTATTGAGAAATAATCCCACGTATCCTAATCGGGGCCCAGTGGGGAATCAAAGAGACCGCGACAAAATTGATCTTATGTACATTAAATCTCCAAAAACGTCAGCACAGATCAGATTTTTTTTTTAATTTAACTTTTTTTAGTCACTAAAAGAACCCAAACGTAAATGTTTTGGACAGAGCGACAGCTCCACAGAACTTAACTACCTCAAACTCTAAGTAATATCCTATTTTATACAAATTTCCATACACCCCAAGAAAAAATATCTTATTCTACTTAGAATAAAAAAAAAACTGTTACATACATTTCTCACTGTATAAATATTTTCATTGTTAAAACTGCCACTTCTTAGTCATTCTTGTACAGAAAATATTGGTGCACCCGCCGTGTTCAGACGGCGTACGCTATGTTATCTTAAATTTATTTTAAAATGATCCTTGCGTCTTCTAAAGAAGTTTTATTTTGAGTTTGACTTTTAGGAGTTTGCGATACAGTTATATAGCACACGACTTAATGTCAAGCTCTAAATGGACTTTGTTCAGTAGAGTTAAGGATCATTTTGATACCAATTTTATATGAAATATCAAGAACATGCCGTTAGAACATGACTTTAATCTTATGTGATTATGGGAATAAAAGCTATTTTTGTCATAAAACCAGACTCGTACAAGGTGGTCCATAATATGTATATTATCTCGAAAGGGGCTCTCTACACCCAATTGGCAATAAAGTTTGTTCTACGACATTTTTCATTTAATAAATCAGCTGTTTTGAGGTCAAATCAGATTGATGAAGTATTTTTAAAGATTAGAAGACTAAAAACAGCTGATTTGATAAGTCGCAAAAAAATGGTTTTTTTTGTCTTTATAGAATTCGCCCCTTCTGGGATATTATACTAGATACGGAACATATTGTAAAAGCTCTAATTTTATAAACACGAACTATATAATTTTTTTTATTTGGCGACTGACCGCTTTCAAATATTTCATAATTGCATTACCAATATTTTCTGAACGACTGACTGACTGACACAGTAATCTAAAAACGTCAATTTTTTCTTATAACTGCAGCCACGCATTATGTACGGATGCAAATTTCTAAACACATTGTTTCAGGGGGTAAATTCTACTATAGTGACCGCGTTATCAACTGAGTCGTTCATTTCAGTTGCAATCAACTTTGTTTCCGCATAAGCTACTAATCAGTTCGGTCATCTTTTAGGAGTATGGCTTGGGTAATATTCGAACCGCGATCGGAACTGAACCATAGTTGGAACTGAATAGAACGTTAAATGTTGTAAATTAGAATTGGCCCTCTGAACTTGAAGTTTAAACTAGTTCGAATGAGGATTGTATTTCGAAGTTATTAGACGCCTGTGTTGCCCTGCGAGATTTTAATTTATAAACTAATTTGATTTAATAAATGCGTAATCCACGACGCTTAACAGCAGATGCCAATTATTTACTAACGCGTGGGAAAGTTGATACTGCTGTTTGAGAAAATCGTTCAAAGTTTTACTTGTTTTTTTATCGCCGATAGATGACGCTTATTACTAATTACCAAATAACCCTCGACCAAACAATTTAGGACAGGTCTTTAGGTTCACACAAAGGTCAGTCATTGTACATTTTATGATTTGTTTCTTAATAATGGTAGTAAGGTTTTAGGTAACTTTATCGATCATAGATTTAATAGAGCTAGTGTTTCAGATATAATACTTTTTGCGAATTTTTCACGCTAAAGACGCAACGGCTTATCCACTTATTTATTTGGTCGAAGATAATTTAATAATTATAATAGTCTCGCTTAAATACTTTGTATAATTAATATGTGTATTCTTTTAAAATATAATAAATATTTTTGAACAATTCTCTCAAAAATTGACGAGCCGAATGCAGCGTCTTATAAATAAAAAAAAATACAAATCTAGGAACATTAAGAGCTTAACATAAAAATGTATGCTAAATAATTTATTTTTAATTAATGTGAATGGAAGATATTTTTATATTTGTAATATATAAAATAAACAAATTATACCTAAGAGATGGGTCGTACCGAATTTACGGCACTCTTAATAATATAAGTAATGTCTGTAGCAAGGTTCCACAAAATGAAAGTAATTTTGTGAAAGCTAGTCTTTTCTAAGTACATGTTTTCTATTTAAGTACCTTAATCTACATTTAGAAAAACGCACAAAATATATTTTTTGAATAGTTTAGCGATAGTAAACTTTTAGTCAAATATTTCATGAAACCTTCGCTACAGCATATACATACTTTCATGTATGAGTTATGTAAAATAAAGTACATATCATTATGTATAAATCAATACATACAAATATTCGAAATAATAAATCTCTTTATAACTAAATACCATACGTTAATACATAGACAATCACTAAAATAATAACTCTTGTTTATTTAATTTCATCTGAATCATACATAAATACTCATCATTATCATAGAGTAAAAATAATAATTGCCAGAGTAAAAAATCACATGATTGCATTAAAAAAAAATCGCGAAAATCTATAATAAAACAGCTAAACATCAAGTGGGCTTAGATTAGGAGAAATAAATAGATGCGCCGAGTTACGGAGAGAAGCTAATAAAGTATAACTTTTGAAATCAGATCGTTGGAACGCAAAAACGCCAACTTACCAAACCGCAATGTTTGAGATCACGATAAAATACTTTAATTTTTTTCTAAAAAACGAATGTCAAAAATTTGGTACCGAATTGATGTATTTCTTTTGGCAAGTTGGCGGCATTGAAAAGTAAAGGGCTCATTGCATAAAATAGTCCGGATGGTCAGGGTCCTTTTCGAATCGTTTCGCCTCTTCTTGCATGCTCTCTTTTATTTTCAAAATTGCCGCCGATTCTGTTTGGTCGTTTTGATCCCCACCGGGGCCGCCGAAACCTTGAGCATTATTTTCTTTTTAAATTATTAGACACTTCTCACAATGGCCTACAATTTATGCTCAAACAAGTGGTGGAATACCATGCAATAGCCCACCACAACGAAGTTTTCTGATAAGTTCGAGGACAGTTTTCTCACAATATTTCCATTGTCGTTTGAACAAACGAGAGGCGAAAAACAGCATAATTTACACTCTTCTATCAGATATCGTGTGTATTATCTTCGACCAAATAAACAATGAAAACACCTGTTTCGCTTATAATCTAAAAACAAACAACCTATGATATATCGCTCCAAGAGTCTTCATTTTCAAGAAACAAATTTTTTGTGATGCTTTCTCCTAAAAAGCAATTGAAAACTTGGTACTGTCTTCTTTCTTCATACAATTCATTTAAAGCTGCCAATGTGATGTATAAAATAAAATGAGCTACATAGCTCACTTTAGGGACTTGAAAGAAAACACAAGAAATACAAGCCTGTCCATTCAATTTATTTGGTCGAAGGATACTTGAAACAATTTTTACAAATATAACAATTACATTACAAAAATATTATTTTTTTAAATGTAAACGAATGCATTAGGTACTTTTTAGGAAAAAATTAATACATTTATTAAATATCGATGATGGCTGATCAATTAAATAGGCATTTTGCCAATAACACTTAAAAATATAAAAAATACTAGCGATCGTGGAGCTTGCCTTGTTTATTATTATTTGTTAATTTTGATAAAAATATTAATAATAATATAATTTTAGAATAATTTAGAACCAAATAAAACCGAAGAACTTTTCAATAATATTAAGGATCCGTTTGAAGCCCATCGAAGTCATACAAGGTGATTTATAATATATATACGATACCAAAAGGGGCTTGTTTTACACCCAATTAGCATTAAACTACTATTTGTTAGTACCTACCTACATGAGTTACTTATTTATTTAAACCTGGGTAGGTACATACTTTTATGTTGCTGTCCTGTCTTTTGTTTCCCTATTTTTAACCTATTGTTTTGTTTCTTCCTGTCTTCTGTCTGTGTTCGTCAAATAAAACTTATTTCATTTCATTTCATTTGTTCTAAAACTTTTTGAAGTTAAACATTTTTCTAGATGCCTCTGTTCTGGGATCTAATCTGATGCCTCTTTTATTAGTTAAATCTGTTCAAACTCATTTATTCAGCATTAGATCTTGATGTCGAACGTCACGTACTTTTAATAATGATTATAAAGATGATAAAATTAACAAAAACTAGCTGTGTTTGTTGATTTTATCAATCTTATACTTGAAAACGTTTAGGAAAAAAACAGGTTTTTTAAATTATTTTTTACATTCTCTTTCGGGATAGTATACATATTTTGAATCACCTTGTATAAAAAAGCAGGCGTCGCAGCAAAGATCATTTACATCAAACTTCAAACAACGTACGATATAATGGATCAAAGTTTGAGTTGAGCGGAGGCCCGCCGAAGAGATAACTAGGGAGCGAAGCGAGCCGTTTGATATAACAAAAGGCTTCCAAACTGTACTCTTCAAGCAGCCAAATACAAAAATAGGTACATTCGCCTGCATTAAGATGTATAAATAACACCCAACAGTCACATACTCAGTCCTGACCACACTCAGATTCCCTGTGTCTTGGGTATTACAAACTACGAGCACCACAGTACCAGAACACCCAGACCCGGGACAAATATTTGCAGATCATGCCACAGTACAAAACATTAAGATTAACAATGCAAATACTCAATAACTATGTACATAGCTATAATTTTTTCCCATTTTCACCCTTACTATGACTCATATCCATCTGTATTGTGGCATCATTTTGATAATTATGAAATGTATACATCACAATGCAGGTGACTGTATAAAATAATAAAATCTGTTCTATTAAAAGAAATACATCACAGACCAAATTCTATCTCACTTAACGTCAAAGCCTCTTCACACTTCAGAGGCAATTGTGGCGACTGTGATGCAAACTCTGTTTTTTCTGTCTAAACATTGAAAATAGAACAACTTTTTTTTAGTCAAGCTGGCATCACTGGTTTTGATATGTGGGAGCTGTGTTGAGGCTCAGGTATTGATTCAAGGGCAAGCTCCACTCGCGTACCGCAGTCAACTAAAAGTACTCACTCAAGTTGTAATCCCCCATCCCGGAGCCCGAGTCCTCTCGGGGCGTCCCGGGGCCGCCGCCGCCGACGCCGCCCGGGGACGACTTCATGCCGTCCACGCCGCCGAGACCTGTGGGGGGTTACGATGGTCTCGTTGTCAATGGTACAAACGTTCCACATTTAAAAGATCCTATCCTACTAATATTATAAACTGGACAATCATTTGTGTGATTGACACAGATGTTTGTTCTGTGTCTGGGTGTTAAATATTTATATATTATGTATATCAGTCTCCGGTACCCATAGTACAGGCTATGCCTAGTTTGGGATCAGTTGACCATGTGTCATCAGTTGATATGTCCGGAATATTTATTTATTTATAAACTAGGTTCCGCTCGCGGCTTCGCTCGCGTGGTAGACATAGATTAATAATAATAAAAGCCCTTTATTATGAATTACAAGGTTACAAGTTATGTGTGTTTTGGTTTATCTATAAAATATCCCGTAATTCGGCGTGCCTCATGGCATAGGCCTCCTCTAACATTTTCCACTGGGTTCTGTCTCGCGCTACCCTTCTCCAATGATGTCCAGCTGTGAGTTTTAAGTCATCCTCCCATCTCGTTTGTTGGCGTCCTCTTTTGCGTTTGCCATCTATGGGGTACCAGTCAGAGACAGTTGTGCTCCACTTTGCCTGTGTGTCTCTGATCATGTGACCGGTCCATCTCCACTTCTGTTGGTCTATTCGTGTAAGTATGTCGGCTACTTTCGTTTTTTCTCTTATTTTGCTACTTCTCACTTTATCTTGTTTCTTTTCATCAAATTTCATCCAAATCCGTTCGGCCGTTTGGGCGTGATTGAACAACAAACATCCACATCCTCACAAACTTTCGCATTTACAATATTAGTAGGATGCGAAAGTTTGTGAGGATGTTTGTTGTTCAATCACGCCGTAACGGCTGAACCGATTACGTTGAAAATTGGAATAGATAAAGTTCTGTAGCTAATAGGCTACTTTTTACGTAGGTACCACACGAGCGAAGCGGCGGGTGGATGCTAATAATAATATTATTACAATTAAAAAAAAAATCGTTTTGTAAAGATCACAAACAATCACCACTCACCAGAGTTGCTGCTGTCTTGTGGGCTGGGCATTATCGGCGTCGGCGGGCCCGGGGGCCCGTTCGACCCCGGCGGGGCCCCGTAGGCGCCCGGCGAGCCGCCGCTGTAGTTGAGAGGGGCGGAGCCCCCGGAGCCGCCCGAGCCGCCGGCCCAGGCGCCGCGCGGACCCATTCCCATTGGCGGCATACCTGGGGAATTTAACCAGTGTAAGTACTCTTATACGTGCTTAAAACGATGAATGAAAACATCGTGAGGAACCAAAGTATTCTTATAAGCGGCGAAATTGGTTGGATGTGAGCCTGTTTCAGAGCATGTTGGCGGCACCAAACTCGGACGCAGCCACCATGCTCTACCGGGCCACATCTAGGCTAGTAGACTGATGGTGGAGTCGATAAAGAAGCTACAATGGAGCTGACATGGTCGGACTCACCGACAAAAGCTCCAAAAAAAAAAAACAGAAAAAAAGCGACGATGGGCTTGGAACCTGTCACGTATAGATATATAGGCCCTTTTCAGGGTCACCATACCTTTACCTGGACACTGACCTAATAAAGGCTGACCCAGAAAGAACCAGTGTAACGAGAAGCAAGCAACGTATGGAATACTCACTACGGCAATTTTAACTTTTGACTTTATAGACCTTTGTCCGCTGCAGTTGACTGGCCAAGACGAAAAGGGTGCGGGTTCGAGTCCCGTAGCGCAGTGGCCAAATGTTTGCATGATTTGCAAGAATTACGTCCGCGCATTGAGGAGTTCAAACGGCGTGCCATATCCTACTAATATTATATTATGCGAAAGTTTGCGAGGATGCTCAACCGATTTCGTTGAAACTTGAAATAGATGAAGTTCTTTACCTAGAATAGCATATAGGCTACTTTTCATGTAGGCACCACGCAAGCGAAGCCGCGGGCGGAAGCTAGTGGCAAAAAGTTTTATGTTACCTGGTCCACTAGGCGGCGGGCCTCGCATACCAGCCGCGTAGGCCCCCGGGCTCATAGGCCCCATGCCAGGCCGCGGCGGCGTCATCCTAGGCCCCAGTAGGGCTCCGCTGCCGCCGCGCTCCATCGAGTTTCCCATCATACCTTGTACTGCAATCAAACACAATTTTTCATACACCAAGCTGAAGTGAGGTTTCTTTCATACTTCAAAATGACAAAATTTCTGTCTTGAATTAATACAAAATTCCATGCAGATTGGATTGACGCTGACGCGAACGAAAGCACCGAAAAAACTCTGATTCGAAAGTTATAAAATAAATAAATATTCCGGACATAGTCATATTATTTATTCACCTTTGGAACACTGGGAACACTTGGTTTCGTTAATTACATCAAGTTTTAGCGGCTGTACATAGGCCTTGTCAATATGTTATATACATATCCCACATTGTCAACTGATCCCAAACTAGGCGTAGCCTGTACTATGGGTACCACTAACATACATAGATATAATATTTAGAAACACCAAGACCCAGAACAAACATCCTGTGTTCATCACACAAATGTTTGTCCAGTGCGACTCTAGCGCAAAAAGGCAGAGTTACTACCAACTGAGCTATGAGGCCAGTCAAAACTATGAGGCCAGCCAGTTATGCTCTAATAAATAAACACGCCAATTTGTCTTAGTTGCTTGAGAGATCTTTGCTCTATCAATAAGTAAGCTATCTAGCAATTTTATAGGACTAATAAAATAAAATTAAATCATTTTTTGAAAATCATCCATTTTACCATGTCGCGGAATATTTAAATGTTTCATTTTCTGATTTGCATGTGGAGTAGAAACTATAAATTACATATTAAAATCTAAAATCTTTGTAAAATTATATGAACGTTACTTGTAAAGAACTGTAATTACTGTAAACCTGACATGCCTATGTTATATGTTATAACAAAATGGTCAATAAATGAATTGAATTGAATAAAGGATTCCATTTTATGAAAAGGGATCATCGAAAAAAATGCTAGGCACACGCGCCGTGTTTGATGCCCGATTCTTGTAGACTTGGTCGCGAGGAGCAGGCGTACCTAGTTTCAAAGTGATCCTAGTGATTTTATTGGAATAAAATATGACGGTCATAGGCCCTTTTCGGGGCCACCATACCTCAACCTGGTCACTGAACTAATACAGGATGACCAAGAAATAATCAGTGACACAACAAGAAGAAGAAATTGGAATAAACACCTTTGATTTGATTTGAATAAATGGTTTAGTGACGCAAGTCTCTTTATTTGTTTTTTTTTCTGCTAGATGCATAAATATCCAAGGAATCTATTTTAAATTTTAGTTATACGATTTTTGACATTCATTTATTTGTAATTTTGCATGCCGACTATGGTAGAACATAATTGAAACACTATTTATTTTATGACCATTGTTAACCTACATTATGTTCAAGCAAATAAATTTATCTTTATCTTTAATCTTACCGGGTGGTCCATTGAAGTCATTGCCCATGCCCATCCGGACGGCGCCCCTCGGCCCCCCACCGGAGTACCACGGCCCGATGAACGGCTGCCCGGCGCCCATCAGCTGCGGCTGCGGCCCGTGTGGCGACGGCTGCGAGCCGGGGTGCGAGGCAGGTGGAGACGGCCGGAGTGGGGAGTTGGGGAAGAAGCCTGGTGGCATGCCGCCGCCACCCATGCCTGGAATTATTCATCATCATCATCACTTCAGCTGTTGGGGTTCGACGTATGTTACGGAAATAGGCCTACCTAATATAAACTTTTACTTTACTTTAATATATTTCAAGATACCAACTTTTGCAGCAACTTTTACAAGGTGAATCATAATACATAATACCATCCTAAAAGTGGCTTGGTTTATCAAGAAAATAAAGGTTAGTGTTTTTGGTCTTTTTACTTAATAATTATTAGTTATTACGCATATGAGATGGTTTAAATCAAGATTACTAACTTCAATAGCTGAATAATTGAGTTTGAGCTGATTTGACCCCCAAAACAGCAGATTATTGCACAGTTTGTTCAATGAATGAATTCAAACTTTACTGCCAATTATATGTAGGGTAAGCCCCTTACGGGATAGCATAACTTAATATCTATTTACACAGTTGACATAAATAAGGCTTTATTACATCAGATTTCTTAAATTTATCCCAAAAATTTTGATTCAGATGGGATTTGAAACTGCAACCTTCCCCTCAATATGGGGATGCTCCCATCAATAAAATATATGCTCCTCGCGATAAATTATTGATAAAATGTGATGATTATTGTGAGAATAAATCCTATAATGTTGTACTTTAGATGTTTTATTTATTAGAAAAATAATTGCGTAAGATGCTGTGACATATTTGTGCAGTGATTATTTTACGTAAGTGTTATTGACGATAAACCAGAACTTGATTTGCTCAGCTAAGTTGAATTTTTATGTCAGATTGTTCCTACTAACTCAATTATGTGAATAGTGAAGATTAAAATATGTATATTATTAAAAAGTCAGTGGGGTCTTTTATAGTATAGCATGTTTTGGTTACTTTTATTTATTTAATTTTTGTAAACCGTTTCTTTTATTTGTATATTTCCCTTTTCCTTGTTGTGCACAAGTACCCACTACTTTTATCAACTCTCTCTAGCCTCAAAGGTTTGCTGGAAGAAAACTCTTTGTGGGGTAGGCTCGCCTTTGTATATGCCTGTATTATTATGTTTTAATTCTGTATGTTTCTGTGTACAATAAAAGAATTAAAGATCCTCTAACCAACTAAGCCATGGAGCCACTTCCCATCTGTACGAAAATCTTTGGAACATCCATCATCCTAGTCTACATAATTAATTCAGCATCAGTTGGACCTTGTTACTCATTTACAGGATGCTGTAGTGCCATAGGTACTTTACTTACGGAGCTGACCAAGCCGCAGGTTTCATCAATGTTTTCCTTCACCATTCTCAGCATGTGTCAATATGCACAAATTTTATGAACAGAAAAATCACATTGGTGCGGGACCAGGATTTAAACCTACGACCTATAGATTGGAAGTTGTGGTACATCCCACTAGGCCAACAGGTTCATAAAATCGACATAGCAACCACACAAACATCAATGTTGACCTCAATCGCAGTTGATCTAGCCTCCTTTATATTTGGGTCAGCAATTTCATGTGTTTAGTAACCTAAATGTTTTGATGTTTTATCCCACAATCATGAAGTGAAGGTATTATGAAAGTTATGACAAATATGCTAATCAACGCGAAAATACTGCGATAACTACAATTCCTTAGTAGAATACTGCGGTTTTATTTACTTTACCAGATAAGAAAATATCATGTCCTAGTGATCTAATTTTCAGTGTGAGACTGAGTTTTGAGGCGCAAATTACAACTACATGCTACGTACCGTCGTTAGGAGGCGCCGGGCCAGCGTTGTGACCGATACCGTTGACTCCATAGCCTGAATTGACGAAACCATAGTCGTGGAAAGCCTTCGCTTCTGAGGAGTGTTCACATGTGTCCCGCCGCTCGGGCGCTGCGCAATATAGGTCCCAGAACACGCACCACCATGAATGCAGGAACCCGGGAGGCTCTCCTAGCGTTATATTTTTCTCCCATCGTATTTCAGACAGAAAAGTCTGTGCCGCCTTCGTCGCACCGACGTGTAGCAGGTACTCGTAGACATACAGCGCCAATTTCTCACGGGCCTGAGCGTCCGAAGGCACTGTTGAGCCTTTGCCCTTGGCATACATATCGACTGGAAGCCGACTTTTATGATAAAATTGTTTATTATTTACATGAACGCTTTCTATCAATAAATTCAGCTACACAAAATGTCATTGATCGATGGCGACATTTGGCGTCTGTGGCATAGAGAATTGGTTTGTTTTCTTTGCAAGAGGCGCTGTCAAAAGTCATTGTCTATGGGACGCAAATGGATTAAAAAAAAACAAAATTAATCGGTAGGAAAAGGTTGATATAAACTAGCTAAAAATATTTTATAAATTACATTATAAAATTTCAGTCGAATTCTTAAGTTTTCAGACCACTTTTGTATACTTTTCTAGTCTCATTATATCAATAGACAATATGATTAAGAAAAAAGTACTATGAAAAAGTATCGTAAAATATTATCTCCAAAAATTATAGATTTAGTAGAGATCCAGCCTTGCTATCCATAGACAAAGTATACAAACAAATTATTTGACGTTTGACATTGAAAGCACATCAAAAGTCTAGGAAAATCTCAAATTGTCTATTCCTTCTTCCTTTTCGTGCGGCCGTGTCACCGCGTGGTTCACTGCCGCGTTTCTCCGGGAAACAATCAAAATGGCTATCAGACCAGTATACAGACCCACTATCGTCAAAAAGAGGACGAAAAGATTCATCCGCCATCAATCGGATCGCTATGATAAACTCAAGAGGAACTGGCGTAAACCGAGAGGTAAGATCGCATGCCTGAACTCAAGTCACTATTTCTAACCTTTCCTATCGCACGTTTCATTGATAAACGTTCATTTTAAAGTTATTTTTGGTTTATTTGATGAACCGCTGATTTACGATGCTATCATGCAATATTGACATGTACATAGTAGATTAAAGTGAGGTTATGATCAACCGAGTTTGTATGGTGAAAAACCATACCTCTAGCTACACTCTACGCAGAAATTAAACTTGTGAGACCTTCGCAACGAGATGAAATAATCTCTTCTAAAATAATCATAATGTAAAATACACGACAACAACATAGAACACCATCAAATTCGTGTCGTCAAATTATAATATATCGTGCTATAATACATATATACATCTTTACATTGAGGCTGCCGTGTGATGGGCTTGACTGTGATAACTATTTTTTTTATATAAAAAGTAGGTATGCAAGGGCACTCTGTGTTATTCATTTCAATATGATAATTACAATTTGTTACCTTGCTAAAGAAATTCTACCAAATCCTATTCCGGATAGCTTTGACTCGCTGTTCGGTCATAGTGGTAGATACAGTATTTCTCCATCTGTAAGTTCATCAGCCTGTAGAAGTCCTCTGATGGACATCTCCCCCAAAGAGTTCCATGATGAACAGTCTTGAGCCTTTTCCATCCATTGACTTCTCGCTTTAACTATGTCATTGGGCGTAGGGCCTTCCAACATTGCGTCGCCCAGTTCTTGGTCACCATTCGAGAACTTTTACTCATCAGTGTTGATGGTTCTGCAAGCTACATGGCCTGCCCACTGCCACTTCAACTTGCTAATCTGAGACGCAAGAGGTTCAATTCAAAGTCTGTTGTGGTACCATGGTACTCGTAGTTTCCGATACTCACATGGGGTCAGGACTATGTATGTGACTGTTGGGTGCTAATAATATTATTCTACAGGTTCCTCATTTCGGATTTTATCATGTAGTGTGACATAATTATGCTCAAATTACTTTCATTTGTTCATAAATTACTGTTTGTTTTTAGGTATCGACAACAGAGTACGCAGGCGTTTCAAGGGTCAGTTCTTGATGCCCAACATTGGTTACGGTTCAAACAAGAAGACCCGTCACATGCTACCCAATGGTTTCCGCAAAGTGAGTATCTATATATTATTTTTTATCTGGGATCCACCTATTTTTGACCACAATCTCACATTTTCGCAAAATGATCCCGTTCCCGAAAGGGGGCAAAGTAGGGGGTGAAAATTATTATGAATGCCGATGTCCTGGGCCGTTTGTGCGTGATTGAACCACAAACATACAAACATCATCACAAAACTTTCGCATCCTACCTACTAATATTATAAATGCGAAAGTTTGTGAGGATGTTTGGATGTTTGTGGTTCAATCACGCCCAAACGGCCGAACGGATTTGGATGAAATTTGCTACATAGATAGATTACAGTCTGGACTAGCATATAGACTTTTTATCTTCATAGGTAGCACGCGAGCGAAGCCGCGGGCGGAAGCTAGTTTATAATATTAGTAGGATTGTACAACATCTAAGGTTGTGTATGTATTTTCATTATGCAAGGGCACTCTGTGTTATTCATTTTCAGTATGATAATTACAATTTGTAACCTTGCTAGAGAAAATCTACCATATCCTATTCCGTATAGCTTGGACTCGCTATTTGGTCATACTGGTAGACACATTTGTTTTAGGAATTCGCTAGCTTGCGTCCGTTGCTTCGCTGGCGTGGTACCTAGATAAAACATCAGTTCTGTTTAGAAATCTATAGCGATGCCTGATGCATGTAGTGGGGAATGCGCTTGTGGGATGTGGACGGACAGTGAACATTCACGACATATACACCCTTTTTAGCGTTTCCCGTTTAATAACATTTACAATTATGTAGGTCTATTTACCTAATATTAGTACATTCAAATATTACAAAGAATTTATAGGTGCTCTAAACTAAATGAAGATTATGGGCAATACCTACCCACCGTACAAAGAAAATTTAAAAAAATCTCAAATACAGTGCGGGTTGGCGACACAGTGTGTCTAGGGAATCGAACCCGCGACCCCTAGCGCAGAAGGCAGAGTTACTACCAACTGAGCTAAGAGGCCAGTCAGTATGTTTAGATGTTTGTTGTTCAATCACGCCATAACGGCTCAACCAATTTTGTTGCAACATGGAATAGATAAAGTTCTTTACCTTGCTTGAAGGCTACTTTTTTCTTACCTAGGTACAACGTGAGCGTAGCCGCGGGCACAAGCTAGTTTATAATATAGGATAGTAGGCTATGTTACCTAACCCATATATGTATACGCAATAAATTACTTTGACTATCACAAAGAATTTCGTCAAAAGAAGGAGTCTACATTGTGGCGTAGTTCGCTATCGCATCGCCGTATCTAGGGAAGGGAAGGGTTGTGGGTTCGATTCCTGCCAGAGTCGAAAATTGTTGTTATTATTAGCTGTATTTCCCTAATATGTAATTTTGTTGTATTTTGTGTTGTTTTTTTCTATCTTATGGCTATCCAGCCATAGATAAAAGCCTCCTCGATCTAGGGCCATCAGGGTCTCTTGCCCTTTTTTCCACATGTTTCCAGCCACTGATTCAATGTATGTCTCGAAAATTGTTCTCGGTAATGAATTATGTATTCCTTGTGAAGTACTTTCTTGTTTCATAACAAATTCACCAGGATGTAGATGAAATATATGATATAATCCTCTAAAAACCTTCTAATTTCCATTTTTTTTTATTTTGGTGTACAATAAATTCATTCATAATTTCCAGGTCCTCGTCCACAACGTTAAGGAGCTTGAAATCCTGATGATGCAAAACAGGAAGTACTGCGCAGAGATCGCCCACGGAGTCTCCTCCAAGAAACGCAAGGTCATTGTCGAGCGAGCCCAGCAGCTCAGCATCAGGGTCACGAATTCCGCTGCGCGTCTTCGCAGCCAGGAGAATGAGTGAACATAATATTTAATAAAAAAAAGCTAAAAATACTTTTATGCTGTTTTAATTAAAGACCTATCATGTTCACAGATTTTCCATTGCGTTTGGTAGGTATGGATGTTTAGGATAATGATTTTTTACCATTATATATGGTACCATATATAATACCATATAAGGTAGGTTTTCAAAATTTCTACTATAGCTATCTTTGGTTCTACCAAGTAAATAACACAGGAAGGAAGGAAGTTTACAATTTATAAACAGCAGCCGAGATGATTGTAAAAAATTACTTAACAATATTTTAACGCTTCTGTCCACGCTAAGTAACGCGTAATGCTAATTTATTCATATGCTTACCAATGTTGTAAGATCTCTGTATCGACTTTAATTATTATAGTAAGCTCTATCTATTGGTGAGTAGTAAGCAACATTTTGCTAGCTATTCATCAATAGGTGGCGTTGAACTAGTAAAATGCAAAGAGGTTGGCCCGGAAATTATAAGAACTTTTAATTTAAAAAATAATCATAGATTAAGGAGCCGCTACGCTCAAGATGGCGTTCTGCTATAATTCAAAAAGATTCGAACGACATTGCCCTACTCTTTGGATCGATCTGGATGTAATTAAACCTCTGTATTGATTGACCTACATGGACTAATGCAGTAAGCGCCATTTATTGGTGAGTAGCAAGCAAAATTTTGCTGGCTATTCATTGATAGATGGCCCTTAGCTTGTAAAATGCAAGATGTTGAAATAAAACCTCTGTCCAATCTTTAAAAAACTTATAGATGGCGTTTAGCTTGATTAATGCAAAGAGCTATGGTTCGATATCTAACCCAACTGTGCTACAATAATAGTTATAATAACGGAAAAATTAGCTCAAGTATTCATAATTATTTTAACCAGCATTCATAACTGAAAATGAATATGTATCTAATGTAATAGACGTGATACAAGCGTTTCGTCCTTTTTCATACCTCGAATAGCTTTGGAGCGTAGCGGCTATAAATATTACATTATTCTTCCATGGGATCTTAACATGTCATAATCATATTCGGTACCCGTATGTATAAACAAAGTACTCTGTGTTGGGTACCTAGGTAATTATTAGTAGGTACCTACCTATAATAATAGGTAGAGAGGTAGGTACATAGGTCTATGTAGGTGTTTTCGTGTTTGCTTTGTGTCTGTTATGGACGATCTATAATTAAGCGTGCTCCATTCAATATTGCGTCTTTGATAAGAGCATTTGTACCTACCTAGACAGTCATTCATCGAAAACGAGATCATGGTATTTGCTTCTTCGCAATGTAGGTTATCCTACTATCCTATCCTATCTCAACTAATATTATAAATGCGAAAGTTTGTGAGGATTTTTAGATGTTTGTGGTTCAATCACACCCAAACGGCCGAACGTTTTTGGATGAGATTTGAAACTACAACCCTACTACGTAGATAGGTACCTACTCGTACCTTGATGCGACAAATCCTTGGCTTATTTTGTACTAGCTTCCGCCCGCGGCTTCGCTCGCGTGGTAGGTACCTATGAAGATAAAAAGTAGCCTAAGTATATGCTATTCTTATTTTTTTTTTATTGGAGATTGTTAGGCGTTTGACCACCATCTCACTTTTGCAAGTGAGATGTGTCCTAAGATGGAGCACGCTTTACCAGAAGGAACTTATTCACTCTAGATTTGAAGACTCCTAGATTGTACTCATCCGGGAAAACAGACGCTGGCAGATCGTTCCACTCTTTGAGGGACACACTCACTCTCTAGACTATAATCTGTCTCTGTGCCAAATTTCATCCAAATCCCTACGGCCGGCTTGGGCGTGATTGAACCACAAACATGCAAACATCCAAACATCCTCACAAACTTTCGCATTTATAATATTAGTAGGATGACAAAATGGACCGAAATTTCGAAACTATGAAGCTTCGAAATTTCAGAATGCAACCCTTACCTACTACATAGCCTAACTAGGCTAACTCTGAAAAAAAAAGCTATGTTGTGCTGAAACCTACCAAGATATTGTATGTGGCTTGACCCAATTATGACTAGGTGGGTAGCCACCTACGTTTCTATGATAAACACGCCTCCTATTTGCTTCTAAATTATAATAAGTAATTATATTTAAGCAAATTAACGCCCTGCTATTTAAATTCAAATTGTGAAGGTAATTTAAATGAATTATCCTTTTCTGAATTGTAAATTCAAAGCCTCGGCTACACGCAACACGAAAGCGCACTTTTTTGTGATTGCAACCGCCCGCCGCCGTGCCCGCCGTGAAATCTTTCGCATCTATGAAATAAATATTTATACAGCTTCAATTGACCGACACGGCATTGTGAAAGTTGCGAGAACTCCGTGGATGGAAAGGCTCAAGAACGTTCGTCCAACGTTCTTTGACGAGGTCTATGTCCAGCAGTGGACTTTACAGGCTGATGATGATGATAGCACTTGCTTAAACGGTGAAGGAAAACACCGCTAGGAAACCAGGAAGTATTCTTAAAGCAGCGATGGGCTCGCAATCTGTCACGTATGGAGTACCTACTCATTCTGCAAAATATTGTGCCAAATGTTCGGACATGCTTTTGACTACCCCCTTTAGACATCTGATATCTGGTCACCTGGAGATCGTGACCATATATTTTCGTTTTATACCCTTGTTTGCTTGTCGTGGCACTGATTATTTCTTACTCACCTGTAGTATTAAGTAAGAAAGAAAGAAAGAAAATTTATTTATTTGACCCACAACGCAGTAAGTAGGTAGGTAGATACAAAGAATAAAATACTTAAACCTATTAAGACAAAAACACAATATGAAAAAAAAACATGTAGGTAGGTGAGGCGGTAGGTAGGCTGAGTAGGTATGCGTTGTGTGGGGCAAATGGGTCCCGTCTCAGCATAAAGCTGCACCAAACATAATATGTACGCTGCGGCGCTGGTTTTCAGATGGGGCCTAGGCGAAGTAAGTGACCAGGTTGAGGTATGGTGGCCCTGAAAAGGGTCTATGACCGTCGGTGAATAAATCAGTATAGTGAAAGGATTAAAGTGCGCCTCTTAGAGGCTCCTTTCGTGCACAAACTCTTATCGTTTTATGCCCTGTCTGGGCGAGTCCTAATCGAGCCGCGTACATCCACCCACAAAATACCAAAATGCTATTTTTACTCAGACAATCAGAGCTCAGGAATTATAACTTGCCCTCTAATTAAGGATATAACTAGCTATACATAAAATACAAAAGGATTTAATTGCTCACTGAAATATAATTTTTATCATTTGGCAACACTGTGGGGTGGAATAGTGATGTGCCGATGTTAAAATAACGGTTTCCTGTACCGTAAAGTATCGGTTCAACATCACATTCCGCCCGTTACCCATCGGTTATTGGGGGAGCAAGATCAATAGTATACTAATAGGTGGAATAAGTTAAGAGCATTGGACACTAGCTCTTTCCCTGTGTCGTGAGTAGCTAGTCTCTTCCGGGGGCTGTAGTAGATATAATAAGTATTTATCTTTTTACATTTAGGCTACATACATACTTAGCCGTTGAAAGTTGAAAGATATAACTATTATGCGCCTGCGGCTTCGCTCGCGCGTTTCCTGGATAAAAGTAGCCTACAGCACCTGACTTCATTCATCATCAGATAAGCTCACTGTTTACTATTATATTGCATTGTCATCTGATCTCGATAGATATGCAAAGTTTCGGCTCAATCGGGACATTTGCTGAGGAGTCCCATGGAACAGCTCCTGACTCCATCATAAGATCACCTCACTGTCACCTGTCCTATTGTCATCGGATCTGTAGATGTATGCTGTTTCAGCTCAATCGCAGTAAAAACTTATCTTATAAACTAACACCCTATCGCACCCCCTTGTGCACGAAAGGAGTCCTTTCACTACACAGATTCTTTCACCGACAGTCATAGGCCTCCATACCTCAACCTGGTCACAACCTGATACAGGATGACCAAGAAAGAATCAGTGACACGACAAGCAAGCAAGCAACCCCCTTTTAGGGGTAGTTTGTGAATTTTTCTGATGTTTTAATAGTTATTATATAAGAAGAAACACTTACGTAACGCAAAGAACGCTCCAAACCAACACCATATCGCACTCAAAGTAGGGCTTGCAAATATTCGAAACTGTAGTATTCGTATAGTATTCGATCATTTTTGGGTGGTATTCGAATATATTCGAATATTATTCGAAACTTTTAAATGTTAATTTTAACTAGTTTTTACAGCAGAAAGTCATCAAAAACTGCGTAGGAATGCTCCAAAAGGGCTTACGGTAAACCCTGGTTATCAAAACCACCACATATTTAAAAAAAGTTTACCTTAAATAAAATCCGAAAATTTGGATGATGAAGTCATTTCCCGTTTAATCATTATGATAATGTAGATTCACGAAAGTTGTTATAGTAATAATGCTCAAATGGTTTAAAAACTAAAATTACCTACTTTAGAGAAGTATCACTGCTTCAGATTACGGCTTTTTCGCATACTTGAAATTATTCGAATATTCGAATAACGCTATTACAAATATTCGAATTAAAAAATCGATTAAAAATCGAAGAATATTCGATTGCAAGCCCTAAATCAAAGTCAAAAGGCTTTTATTTCAATAAAATCACTAGGATCACTTTGAAACGTCTTAAAAACTAGTTCCAACACAACTCTGCAAGCAAATAGGTATCGATACTAGGACATCACTTCGACCGAGTAACAGGGGGTGGGGTAAAACCTCCCCTACACGACGCTTTCGAAACAGCAGCTCTAGCTTCATAAGAATAACTCTTGTTTTTGCTTAAAAGGATGAAATGAAGTTGTTTCACATAACTATGTATAGTATGAAATAATCAGTAGGTATCCATCCTCCATGGCGGGGCATCTTTCGTTCGGGAAAGCGAATTCTTCAACAATTTCGTTATTTATACTGAAAAAATAGATATTTTGACGCGTTTTGTTCTATAAAGCGCGACGGTAACGCTTTTGGTTGGTTGGCATCTCGTTTTCAGTGTGTGCGCGATGTTTTTCTGATAGACGAAGAGACTATTTTGTGTACCAAGAAGGAAATAATGATTTCATGCTAAGGATAAGGACGAGTATAGATGGTATGTATTTATATTTAAGTAGGTTAATAACAAAGGTTTTCGTTGAGAATGTGGTTACTTAATTGGCTGGCATATAACAAGGGTTAAGAAACTCTTTGTAAGGTTATGCTGACGTTTGTAGAATTAAACTCAGAACGGCAATGTCATATTAACCTTTTCTTTCCTATTAATATTTGAAACAAAAAAATAATCATTAACTTATTCTTTATTACACATTAAAAAAAAGAAATGTTCAAACGGTGGGCTTAATTAATTTAAATTTAAATATAATTAAAAATTGTATTTTTTTTTTAATTTTACGTGTTCTGTAGTTAGTAAATTTTGAGTTTGACTTTGAGGGGATTGTGATATCGTTCAGCTATATCGCAAGTCCTCAAATGTCAAAATCAAAATTGACTTTATCCAGTAGAAATAAGGATAATTTAAAAATAAATTAAGTATAGAAATATTTAAGATGTCGTATTGCAAGCCGTTTGAACACTGCTGTACATGGAAAAAAAGTAGGTCCACATAAGTACATACATACATTATTTTTATTTTATATCATCAAATTGGGGAGAAAATGACTTGACTCCCAAGGGTGACTTTTTTTCGTAGCGCAACACAGAGTTATTGTAAACCCTGTTACGACGTGATAAAAGTTAATTTTGCTCGCTGCGAATGGAGCCGTAGGGAATAATTGAATCACAATTTTGTCAATTTGCCGTTTTCATAATCATAATTGCTTAGACAGAGATGCTCTGGAGGTTCAAGATTACGGGCCGTGTTTGTTGCCGAATAAAAATAAATAACAATGCTACTATCCTACTAATTTATATAAACTAGCTTCCACCTGCGGCTTCACTCGCATGCTCATTATCAGCCTGTAGAAGTCCACTGCTGGACATAGGCCTCCCCCAAAGAGTTCCACTATGAACGGTCTTGAGCCTTTTCCATACACCGAGTTTCCGCAACCTTCACAATGTCGTCAATTGGGGGCTTCGAAGTCTGCGTCTAACGGTTCGTGGTTGCCGTTCGAGAACGGTTGTCGGTTCTGCGTGCTATATGGCCTGCCCACTGCCACTTCAACTTGCTAATTTTGAGGGCTATGTCGGTGACCTTGGTTCTTCTACTCCGAGCGTAGCTCTCGCCATAGCCCGTTGCGCGACTTCTGGCGCACGCCTGGTACCTACGTACCTACCTAATAAAACCGATACAGAAATATTTAACCTCACTTTCAATTACTTGGTTTGAAAACGTAAATATGTTTTTCCACTGGATTGGATTTTTTGTTGTACTACTCAAAAGTTTCTCCTTACGATCTGGTCCATTGCCATAGGAACTATTTCCACATATAAGACACTAAGGCTCGTATTCAGAGACAAGACTCAAGCATTGATCTGTACTTAAATCTCGATTTGAGTCGAGATTCTAATTCTTGAACAGTATTTAAGTATAGATTCAATGATCACAGTTCACCTGAGTAAATGCTTATTCTGAAACGTCAATCAGTCGAAATCGGTACTTAAATCTAGATTTGATTTGACATTATTCAAAGGAAAATGAGATCTACACTCAAGCGTGCTCCGGACCACACTTAAATATAGATTTTGTTGTATTTGGTGCAAAAAAAGGCAATAAAGAAGTAAATATTTGAAGATAATATGGATATTTTGTTAAGTTTAATGTGGTATGCGAATAAAGAGTTATCTATTTTCAATGAAACGACGAAATCAAATCAGTTCAAAATCCAATGCGTAATATGGGACGCTGACGATCCCTTCGCATTGGAAGTAGTGAGTTTATGGAAAAGAACCAGATTCTCCAGAGGTGTCGTGAAAAATATAAACCAGCGCCAGCGCCCTATCAGCAGAGGGCTACCCGTAACGATGAACTGCAGGTTTTGGTGTGTTTGCGATATTACGCTACTGCATCGTTTCAGGTATGTTTACCAACCTACCTCACCTTACATAGGTACACCTACAACTAAGTAATAACAATGTTACTTTGTAATTTCAGCTGGTAATGGAGATCTACTTCACATTTATATACTGGCTAACGAGGAAACGCCGGAAGACCACGATATTGAGCAATATCCCATCACACACGACCAGAGCCGTGATATATAGCGTAACAGATAGACACGAGTTATTCTCGCATTTTTTATACAAATAATAAAGTAGGTATTTAAATATAATATAACAATATAGACCAAGTTTACTAGGTATTTTATTTTAAAAAAATTAAATGTGTTACAGACAATCTTTTATTTCCTACTATTTAATAAGAATTCACAAAATCACGATTCCCGATATTATAATCCTGCGGGACAATGTTTGCATGATCTTCATAGTTGTTCTGGGTCTGGGTGTTGTGGTACCATGGTACTCGTGGTTTATGTGATACCCACGACACAGGGAATTCTTGTTCGGGGTATTATTTTTCAAATTAATCCAACCACCAAAACTATTCATAATTACACAAGTTTTGTAAAATAAATTGAGAGCACAACATCACTTCGCAAGTTCCCGCCATAGATAATATAAGCACTGGTTCCCGCCAAAACGTTTGACTTTGTCATTTTCTTTAAACAGCGTTCCGTTACACGTAATTTGATAATAATTATACTTCACTTTATTGGAAGCTCTATCATATTCCCAGCCTGGCTATTAAAATTTATGCGTAAAACGGATCGAAAATTATAAATAAATCAAAATGTAAACGAGAACAGGCTGAATCACATGAGTACAGATTTAAAACTCGATTCAGCTGAGAGTAGTTTAAGTACCGTTCTTGAATAAAAGCAATGTTTGAGAAGAGATTCAATACTTAAATAGAGTTCAGCTGATCTGTGATTAAATCTATGCTTGAGTCGTGTCTCTGAATACGAGCCTACGGCTCGTATTCAGAGACAAGACTCAAGCATTGATCTGTACTTAAATCTCGATTTGAGTCGAGATTCTAATTCTTGAACAGTATTTATGTATAGATTCAATGATCACAGTTCACCTGAGTAAATGCTTATTCTGAAACGTCAATCATACGAAATCGGTGCTTGAGTTTAGATTTGATTAGACATTAATCAAATGACATTTTCGTTCCGTTACACGTACTTTGATGCATATTTATACTTCACTTTATAGTTCTGTTCTATTTCCACCCTGGCTGTTTGAATTTCTGCGTAAAACGAATCGAAAATTATAAATAAATCAAAACGTAAACGAGAACATTTGAGTACAGATTTGAGACTGGATTCAACTGAGAGTAGTTTAAGTGCCATTCTTGAATAAAAGTTATGTTTGAGAAGAGATTCAGTACTTAAATAGAGTTCAGCTGATCTGTGATTAAATCTAAGTTTGAGTCGTGTCTCTGAATACGAGCCTACGACTGTCACTTTAGTGTAGAGTACCGGATGTAGAGTAGCAGTTGCGCCGCCATTAAAATAAGTGCCCGTTTTATACAATTTTTTTCATGATTGGTTTTCGCGCTAGTTTTTCCATTCCAAAAATATTTCAAATACAAAACTAAAGTATTATTTTTAAATATTTTTGACAACAATATTGCATCTTCCATTAAAAGATTTGCAGCATGGCTGATGTCACTGGCTAGTATTGGATTTTTACTATATCTAGTGGATTGAATTATACGTGCTTTGGGCACTGAACGCGATCTCAGGATCAGAAAAAATACATTTATGAATGATAAAATAAAATTTGAAATTAGACGTGTACTCAAGATCGCTCTCTTGTTTATTTTTCTTTCTATTACTATTTTCAGCCGTTTTCATCCCACTGTTGGGCAAATGCCTCCCCGCATTCCCTCCCTCCCGCTTTTCTTGTGTTTTTTTTTAATTTATTGATTATTTACAGGCTAATCATAATTTATTGGATATCTTTATTAACTAACGAAATAGTAATTATTCATCCTCAGATCCAAAAATAGTAACAATAAGACATTTTTTACAAAAACTAACAACCGACTTCATATTCCTGAATATTTACAAGATCAACCTCTTTTTTTTGTTATCAACCTCTTTGCGTTTGGCTTACTTATTGAGGATAACACCTACACTTTCGAATAAAAAACAAAAGTAAGTATGACATCCATTCATCGTCAATAATAACTCTTACGGTACTGACTGACTGACTGACAATCAAACGTAGTGGTTTTATTCTCTTTGAAAATCAACGCAGAGCCTAAACAAAATCCTAAGAGTATGAAATTTGCAGGGTAGCGTAACGTATGGGTGCACAGAAAGGAATTCCCGACACACAACCCCTAAGGTTAAAGCTTATGTAAAAACAGCAGCAACCGAACGAAGTAGCGGGGATAATCATACTATACCAAAGTCGACAAAAAAAAATTTCGGCATGTGGTGATTTCAAGAGATGATGACGTTTTTTTAAGTTTTACGGGACAAGTAGCAATCCCTCAGGAATTAAATTAATATGGGACCACCCCGGGATCATACTCTATACACCAGCGAAAGAATGATCAAAATTGGTTTAGTATTGGCGGAGATATCGAGTAACATACACACAAAAAAAAAACAGCCGACTTGAGAACCTCCTCCTTTTTGAAGTCGTTTAAAAAACAAGCGTATGTACCTGTTAATCATGAATGAACCTAATCCACGGGTGTTTCGTTCAAAAACACCATAATCTTCCGACTAACCTCCGAGAAGCCATACCTACAACACTGTATTCAGTTACTCGGTTTGGTAAGCTTCTGATAAAGTACTTATTCAATGAAGAATATTACGCAGTTGCTTGCTTTTCGTGTCACTGATTCTTTCTTGGTCATCCTGTATTATTATGTATGGCCGCCTCATACGACACTGGCTGGAGATGCACTCAGCGGTTGCTACTTTTAACACTAAATTTTTTAACATAGCTTAAAAGTTTATACCAAAAAATATGGATCTAGTATCTGAAATAAATATATAAAATAAAAAATATATATGAAAATGTTGAGAAGTAATAGATTAGCATGGTATGGGCATGTCATGAGGAGGGATGAAAGTCATGTAACGAGAAGAGCGTTAGGTATGAATGTGGATGGATATATAAGACTAGAGGAAGGCCAAAGAAAAGATGGAAGGACTGTATTAAAGATGACATGAGTAAGAAAGAAGTGAGTGTGGAGATGACGGCTAACAGAAGAGAGTGGGAGAAGAAAACATGTTGTGCCCACATAATGTGATACAAGGCAGAACGAAGAAGAAGAAGAAGAGCAGGTTGAGGTATGGTGGCCCTGAAAAGGTCCTATGACCGTCGATGATAGAATCAGTGTAGTGAAAGGATTAAAGTGAAACTCTTAGGGGCTCCTTTCGTGCACATGTCACATGTCTTTGAATTTTTAGGTTCTAGGAAATGCCGGTTTCCTCACTACGTTTGCCTTCACCATTTGAGAGCACTAGTATAGCGCACATATATTTTTCGAATGGGAAATCCATTGGTGCACAACCGGATTTGAACCTGTGGATCGGAAGGCGGGGCCACCACTTCACCAGTGCTCTCTATTATGTAGTACCTACCTTTGTAGACCCTAGTATGTTGGCTTGCGGATTAAAAAAAAAGTGGTTGAAAACTAAGTATTTTTCAAAATAAGATATTATAATATTGGTATGGTCACGGAAATGCACACTCCACCTCGTCAGCACTGACACTTGAAATGCTAAATAAAATAAATATTCCGGACATATTCACACGGTCAACTGATCCCAAACTAGGCATAGCTTGGTACTAAGTAGCACTGCTACGCACGTAGAAACGTAGCATTTCACGCATGTCGCCCGAAGCGAGTGTGTAGCACCGCTACCCACGTAAAGACGTACCACGTAGCTCATAGCGACACTATGTAGCACTGCTTGCTACCCACTATGCAGTCTCGCTACGAGCTACATGCGTGCAATGCTACGTCTCTACGTGGCCACGTATTGCACGCATGTAGCTCATAGCGAGACTGCGTAGCACTGCTACGCGTGAAGAGTACGCATGTTGTTCGTAGAGAGTTTGTGTAGCACTGCTACTCAAGTAGATACGTAGCATTGCTACGAATGTAGCTTGTAGCGAGACAGTGTAGCACTGCTAGCATGTAGAGAAAAATGCAGCTCGTAGCGAGACTGCGTACCACTGCTACGCACGTGGGGAGACTACGAATGCTGCTCGTAGCGAGTAGGTGTAGCACAGCTACTCAATTAGAGACGTAGCATTGCTACGAATGTAGCTCGTAGCGAGACATTGTAGCACTGCTAGCATGTAGAGAAATGCGCATACAGCTCGTAGCGAGTAGGTGTAGCACAGCTACTCAATTAGAGACGCAGCATTGCTACGAATGTATCTCGTAGCGAGACATTTTAGCACTGCTAGCATGTTGAGAAATGCGCATGCAGCTCGTAGCGAGTAGGTGTAGCACAGCTACTCAATTAGAGACGTAGCATTGCTACGAATGTAGCTCGTAGCGAGACATTGTAGCACTGCTAGCATGTAGAGAAATGCGCATGCAGCTCGTAGCGAGTAGGTGTAGCACAGCTACTCAATTAGAGACGTAGCATTGCTACGAATGTAGCTCGTAGCGAGACATTGTAGCACTGCTAGCATGTAGAGAAATGCGCATGCAGCTCGTAGCGAGTAGGTGTAGCACAGCTACTCAATTAGAGCCGTAGCATTGCTACGAATGTAGCTCGTAGCGAGACATTGTAGCACTGCTAGCATGTAGAGAAATGCGCATGCAGCTCGTAGCGAGTAGGTGTAGCACAGCTACTCAAGTAGAGACGTAGCATTGCTATGAATGTAGCTCGTAGCGAGACTGTGTAGCACTGCTAGCATGTTGAAACTGCGTAGCACTACTACACACGTAGAGAAACTTCTTCTCTGTAGGCAGAAGCAAGTCAGGAAGCAAAGTTAATCATTCGTTACACAGCACAGACATTTTTCTCTCGCTACAAATAATTTAAAAGTTATTTTATCACGACATGAATTTGAAACTTCGCACATTAGCATAATTCCCTTGGAGTTATGAAATTCTGAAAGTTTAAGTAAGTACTACTTTAGGAGAGCTTATAAGTAACTTCAATTTATTTCGTACTTAGGTGAGCCTACGCAATATGAAGAGCCATTTCTCTTAAAAACAGGTAGCTAGGTGTGATTATGTAATTTCAGCCATAGCTGAAATTAAAAAATCACAAAAAATTTAAATTAAATAAGGTTGAGTATCAATTGTTTAGCGAACAAGCGCTTTGCCGCCACTCTATTCATCTGCACAGACCCTTAATAAAAAAGATCACTTAAGTATTGGGTTTTTTGAGACTTGCTACAGCTTTTTACCCATCATCCGGATTTGATACTCCAATCAAGTGTTAAGAAATGAAACCACTTTGTTTAAAAATCCTTCACCAACCTTCTTTTAAATCGCTAAGGACCTTTTTGTTCTACGTTTTTACAAAGAATTGCATTCGAAAAAGGTAGGAGTATGTACTGTGAGAACTTTTTGGCGGGAACTTGCAAATTGATGTTGTGTGGTGGTTTTTTATGTACGTAATACTGTTTGAGTTGGCGCTGAAATGTCTCTCGAAGATTTAGTAATAGATTTAGCCATCATTATCTTGATGTTTTGTTCTGTGTCTGGGTGTTAAATATTTATGTAATATGTATATCGGTTTCTGGTACCCATAGTACAGGTTATGCCTAGTTTGGGATCAGTTAACCGGGTGTGATATGTCCGGAAAAAAAGATAATAAAAAAAGATAATAGAATAGGCCCCTTTTGGGATAGTAAACTAGTTTTGAAACACGTTGTACAGTCTCGTATCAAACACGCTGTTAATATTCGATGAGCGTCATACAACCATCTATTAGTGGAGGCGTGAAAATATGCAGAGTGTGCCTTTGTGCGATGCACACTGAAGGTTTCAGACAGTGTTGGGTTAAATATCAGTGAATTATTCAAGGGAACTATCGAACGTCATCCGAATAAAGCCATGTTTTTTTTTTTTTTTGTAATTCCGGACATTATCACACACGGTCAACTGATCCCAAACTAGGCATAGCCTGTACTATGGGTACCAGAGACTGATATACATAATACATATATATTTAACACCCAGACACAGAACAAACATCTATGTTAGTCTCAAATGTTTGTCCAGTGCGGGAATCGAACCCGCGACCTCTAGCGCAGAAGGCAGAGTTACTACCAACTGAGCTATGAGGCCAGTCAAGCGGAATGCGATATTCCCGATATTTCGTACTTTGCTGTTTTATGAGGATGTTTGTTGTTCAATCACGCCGTATCGGCTCAACCGATTTCGTTGTAACTTGGAATAGATAGAGTTCTTCACCTAGAATAGCTAGCAATTAGGTGCACAAATAATGTTAATACACAAATACCCCACAGCGGGAACTCAGTACAGGTCTAGTCTAAAACACCCCCAATTAGAATTAGTATAAGAAGGGGCTTATTCTATCAACAAAAAGGATGATCTCTGAAGGATGATATCTTTGGAGGAGGTAGGGCATAGCGAGATTTTATCGTTCTAAATTGGAGCAGCCCGTCTGGAGAGGTACCTCCGCCTTACAGAATATCGCAGCCAAATAACATTATTTGTTTCAAATAGTGTTGTGTTCCTGCGGTGAGTAAAGTTGCCAGAGCTCTTTAGGGGGAAGAGGGTTCGGGGTTGGCAACACGTGCGTGATGCCTCTGGTATTGCAAGCGCTCATAGGCTACGGTAACCGCTTACCAACGTAAGCTTGTTTGCCACCTCAGTTTTATAAAAAAAAACTTGGTTCCGTACCAAAATTCATAACGGAACCCTTATAGTGACTCGCCCGTGTCTCACAAACACTACCCGTCGTTCGTCCGGTGGATTTAATAACATGTGTGGTCGCGCCGCCGTGAATAATGATGTGCCACGCATCTACAAGTTTACTTGTGTAGACTTAGCAACCCCTTCTACATACAAACATACGATTTTATTTACGTTTTGTGTATGTAAAGAATATGTAAAAGTGGGGAATTTCGGGCAAAATTGGAGAAACCGTCTATAAGAGAGGAGTAGTTCTCAAATATTCTTAGACTGGCCTTATAGCTCAGTTGGTAGTAACCCTGCCTTCTACGCTAGAGGTCGCGGGTTCGATTCCCGCGCTGGACAAACATTTGTGACTAACACAGATGTTTGTTCTGTGTCTGGGTGTTCAATATTGATCTATTATGTATATCAGTCTCTGGTACCCATAGTACAGGCTATGCCTAGTTTGGGATCAGTTGACCGTGTGTGATATGTCCGGAATATTTATTTATTTTATTTTATTTATTTATTCTTGTCTTAAGATATTTTAAGTAATTCAATTCAAGTATTTTATTTAATTCGGGCTTAGACAATGTGGCTCATAATATTTCAGGTACCAGTGGAGAGACTGTGGATCTTGCTCTGTCAGATCATTTAGGCCAGCTTATCAAGGTACCAGTAAAAAAAACTTGTACATTGAAACACTGGTACGCCCTCAAACGTGACTACTCCTATGAAAACCGTAAAAAATTTATAAACTCAATAAGTGAACTTTCATTTTCAGACGTCAGGAATACGCATGACCCTAATTTGGCATTTAAGTTATTCCATGACACGTTCATTTTATTCTATAATTTGTGCTTTCCTATTGTAAAAATTAAAATTCCTACACAAAAAAAAACAAAATGGATCTCTAAAGGCATAAAACTCTGTAGTAAGAAAAAGAGAAACTTATTATGGAAATATAGGCTTAGTCATAACACGTATAATAAAGAAATGCTGATGACATATTCTAAACGATTTAATAAAATAATCAGACTAACACAGAAATCACAAAACGAATATTACATAAAAAACGCGGCTAACAAATCAAAGGCTACTTGGAATATAATAAATAAATACAACAGCAACATACCCCGAGAAAATATTAGCAAACTTAAGGAAAAGGGTAACATTATCACAGATCCTGAGGATATTGCAAATGTATTTAATAACTATTTTATTGACATTGTTGATCAAATTGACCAAGGTAACGACATTCATTATAATATTAAATATAATAAACCTAATTCTATCTTTTTGACACCTACAGTACCACATGACATCCAAAAAATAATTTATTCATTAAAAAACACTAAAAGCGTAGGTTTTGACGGTATTTCTACTAAAATCATTAAAGATGTTGCTTTATACATTTCACCAATTTTTAGTGTTTTAATTAATAACTGTGTTGAACATGGTATTTTTCCGAATGTTCTTAAAATGACTGTTATAAAACCCTTACACAAAAAAGGTTCACGGGATAGTGTGGGAAATTACAGACCTATAGCTCTAATCCCGATATTTTCTAAGATTATAGAGAAAGTAATTTATAATAAACTATATAGCTACTTTGAAGACAATACAATTTTTAGTAATCATCAGTATGGTTTCCGACGGGGACGGTCTATTAATAAAGCCATTTTTGACTTTCTCAATAATGTAATGATAAATAGAGACCTAAACAAAAATGTAATTGCGCTATACATGGACATGACCAAAGCTTTTGACCATGTTAATCATGACACACTTCTACATAAGCTAGATGTTTACGGAGTTAGAGGAACAGCAAATGCTCTTATAAAGTCATATCTTAATAATAGAAGTCAGGTGACCCAAATTAATAAAATATGTCCGAAAACACACACTGATACCATATATGAATCTTGCGCTAGGGTGGTGTCTCACGGCGTACCCCAAGGGAGCGTTTTGGGACCACTCCTATTTCTAATCTATATTAATGACATGCCTGAAGTGACTAAGCATTCTATAACGCTATTTGCCGATGATAGTACTGTGCTGTTTGTTAATGATAAGACGCATAATTTTGAATCTGACATTAAATCTACTTTGACATCGATTATCAATTGGCTATCGTTTAACAACTTGAAAATTAATCTGACAAAAACTTACCTAATGAATTTCAAGCAAAGAAGTAATGCTAATCATAACATCGGTATTAACTATTTTGGCACTAAAGTGACTGAAGTCGACTCTACCAAGTTCTTAGGGCTTAATATTGACAATAAATTAAATTGGAAACAACACGTTGACAATATCTGTAAAAAGCTTAAACAATTTTCTTACGCTCTTTTTAAATTAAGTCAAGTGTCTAATATATCTACCTTGCTCACTGCTTATCACGGACATGTATCCTCCGTTTTAAGATACGGCATCATGTTTTGGGGAAACTCCACAGACAATCTTAGAGTATTTAAAGCACAAAAACGATGCCTTAGAGCAATTTGTGGCTTGCGAAGACGAGACTCCTGTAAAGATCACTTTATCAATTTAAAACTGCTCACATTTCCAGGAATATATATTTACGAGGTAGCGATTTTCGTAAAAAACAATCTTGACCTTTTCGAGGAATTTGCAATTGGAAGTCGATCTGAGGGTAGATTACGCATTGTACCAAGCAGAACAAAGCTGCTACATGCAAGTGTATTCTGTATGGCACCAAAACTCTACAACAAAATTCCAAAATTGATTCGTGAATTGTCCAGTAACCATTTTAGGGACGGACTTAATGATTTTTTAATTGCCAAGGCATATTATACTGTAAATGAATTTTTAAATGACCGTACTATTGTTTAGCTTAGTTATTGACCTAATTAATTTGACTCACTTAAATATTTTTCTGACATATTACTCGCATTTACTTACTTTTATTACCTATGTTAATTATTTTTTTTTTTTAGATGTATATTAATTTTTGACGATGTAATAAAGGCAGATACCTAATTAATGCATGCTTTAATAATTGTTGTAAATGTTAATTAAATGTTTGTACGCCCAAGTGGCAGAATCTAGCGATCTAGACTAGTCCTATGAACTGACTGTTAAATGTACCTGATTCACAAACAATAAATGAATTACTGAATTACTGAATTACAGCATTCACTTACACCCTATTACAGCCATATAATTTTAAAAAGGAAAACATAATTTAAATAACACACATAACTTAATAACTACCTACACACAGACACCAATGCAAAGGCTCCTTTATCGCATTTGCCCCGATCGACCTGAAAAATAATAAATAATATTCTGAATAAGAAAATCCTGATGATACTAATACAGTGAAAGCAATTATCAATCCGTTGCGTGCCGTGCTTGCGGTGCGGCCGGTGCGAGTCAATGAACGCGCACCTTAAAGCTATGCTCTATTTATAGCGAAGCGAAAACTACTGATAGCTATATTTGACGACCTCGGTTGTGCGGCGGGCGATCGCTGAGACGCAAGGGGTGCGGGTTCGTTTCCCGCTGCGGCACAAATGCATGCTCGCTCGCGTGGTACCTATGAAGATAAAAACTAAGTAGCTATGCTATTCCGGAATATAATCTATCTTTGTGCCAAATTTCATTTAAATGAGTTCAGCCGTTTGGGCGTGATTGAGAAACAAACATCCAAACATCCTCACAAACTTTCGCATTATTTTATTTTAATGGTGGACTCAGAACCGTATATATTTCTTCATTATTGTAATAACTCGTAACAGAGTCAGGTAAAACGCGAAATTAATTACCAAACTAAATGAAACTTCCGAGTTCCTGTTTGTTTCAACTTAAGTACAGCTCGCGGATGTTACTATGGCGCTAGAGAACCTATAATCCTACAGCCACGTGCGTAATCACGTGATGACGATGACAACGACTATGCTCGGCGCGTAATCTAATTACACATCTGGCGAGTTCGGTGCGAGGCGAATATCAACACTAAATGGTAGGTACTTATATCCCAGTACTGCCAACCCTGAAATTTGGTTATCTCCCAGACTCAGTGGAATATACCCTTAATTCAACAACAAATACAAATACAAATTTTATTTACCAAAACAACAATAGCAAATAACACAACATTTGCAAAGTTTTCCCCTAAAAAGTGTAAAGAACAGAATATTCAAACTTTTTTGAAAAATCATTAACCGTAGACTTAAATTGCTTATTTCTAGTGGAATTTTTCCTCACACTGTCATTTTTTTTTACATATAAAAAAAACCAAGACACCAAAAGTTTCACCAGATGTCATGCGACCTAGAAATAGTTCCTTCTAGAGTTGAAGCTAGGGCATATAGCACAAGCCAGAGGCCCTTACCCGCAGCTCGGAAGAGAGCTTGCAGATGACCCGATTGATTAATTGAACGACGATGACTGCGCGACGATCTACACCTCGATTCTGTGTCGGTCGTGGGTGGAAGAACCGATATGCCATAGTAAACCTACAAAACTGTAGCAATTTCAACACTAAGTTAACGAATCCATTTGCAGCGAGCAAACACGAAAAGCGTTCTCTCTAATAAATTAATTTCACTTAACACTGTAATTTAGAGAAAGAGGTCAACCGACGAATCCAACTCGGATGGGCAGCGTTTCGGAAACTTCGTCATATCTTTTCGTCGCAGTACCGCAGAGCCTCAAGACGAAAGTCTACAATCAGTGCGTGTTGCCAGTAAAGACATATAGCACTGAGACTTGGTCGCTAACTATTGGCCTCATACACAAGCTCAAAGTCGCGGAACGGGCTATGGAGAGAGCTATGCTCGGAGTTGTACCTACTGCGTGATAAAATCCGGAACCGTCCGGAAGTACATAAAGTTTTGACCCTTCCCAGTCTATATATTTTGTTATGGATATTGTCAGACATCCGTTTAAATATAAAACTCCTAAAGAAGAAGATTAAATACTAGAAGAAAGGATATTGAAGCTCCTCTGTGTCCGAGGTTAAACGTGGTCAAGCGTGGCTGTAGGTCACTGCTGGCTCATCAGGCTGTCACGCTCTGAGTGTGATGTCTCAGTGTGGTGCCGATCGAGCAAGGTGAGGCTCAAAATAAAAATAAACAGGTAATAAATAAAAGCTAATCATCATCCTCTTCCCTCCGGACCCCTGAGGTGCTCAGACGTGTACAGTTAAGACTCTGTGATTTTATTCCAATTAGTATAAAATTGATTTTCCATAACTTAAATCATTGCGAAAAAATAGGCGCGCATAAGTTTTGAAGAGGTCGAGCGCAACAACCAGCCTGCTGTTTACGCTGCACTCGAGTGAGTCACCCTCCGGGCCATAACAGTGTGTGTGTGTGCGCGTGCCGCCTGCATAGACACGCCTGTCCTGCATCCCGCTCCTGCACTGCGCCTGCGACTGCGTGACGTCACCGAGTTAGGTATCGTGGTGCGTGTGCGGCGCGGCGTTCTAACACTGCCTTTACATTTCTGCTCTCCTGGTACACCGGCCGGAGTTAACTCAACGCGCTGCGGCGAGGACAATTTGTAACCTGTGCATTTCTACCACACAACGCTTCTTATCGCCTAGTACTTCTCTATTTCAAGACTGTTTGCGTAAGTGACTTGGATATCTCTTAATACTCATAAAAGCCTGGTACGATGGAAGGTGTCGCGGATAGATCGGTCTCGGATTCCGAACTTACTCAACTGGACAAAACTCCGCCTGACTATCTCATTGCTCGCTATAAAAGAAAGAAGCCTGAATGTGATTATTCTTCCGAGTTCAGCGATTTCAAGGAAGAAATAAAAGCTTTGCTGCTCAGTCAAGAAAAAGATTTTAAGAAAATCCTAAAGGATATTCAACAGAGTAACCACTGCATCCAGTCCTCTGTTACGCTCCTCACGACTCAGAACGAAGAATTTAAGAAGAAGATAGAGCAGTTAGAAAACAAAGTACAGGAAGACCAAAAATACATAAAAATACTGGAAGATAAAATTGAAGACATCCAGATGGGAAGTCGTAAAGCGAACTTTGAACTGAAAAATGTGCCAAAAAAACCCTCGGAAACGAAGGAAGATCTTATTGAGATGGTGATGTGCCTATCCAAAAAAGTAACATCAATAAGACTGACATTAAAGACATATACCGGGTGCGAGGAAAAAAGGAGGGCACACAAAATACTCCCATAATCGTGGAAACTTCATCTACGCTGCTGAAGACTGACATCCTAAAGCTGAGTAAGACCTTTAATGTCAAGCATAAGACTAAGCTACGCGCACTGCACTTGGGTCACCGCACGTCAGAAGATACGCCGATCTTTGTATCAGAACAACTGACAGCAAAAGGGTCTCGTCTACACTTTCTAGCTCGAGATCTCGCTAAATCGAAGCAGTACAAATTTTGCTGGACTGCGTACGGAAAAGTTTATGTTAGAAAAGAGGAGAACTCTCCTATTATATCAGTCAAATCGGAAGCTCAGGTTCAGCAACTGATGCAGGATCGTTGACTACTGGCCCTGGCGCTGGCAACGTGGTACTTACCCACAATCTGCAATTTTCACTTATTGTTTATTATTTTAATAGGTTTGATTTTGTCAGTAACTCAAATAAATAACACACATACTCACTCACAACTATATAAAACTCACATACACACACTTTTACTCCCAAATATAATAAAACTTCCAGTATATAATGCTATATTATTACACAAAAAACTAAATACAAATAATAAATTTATAGAATCTGATTTCAACACCTTAATCTTTTTTTGCCAATATATACAAAACATAAACTCTCACCATGATCTTATACACACTTGCAGTCCACTCACAGCCTCTCATTATGGATAGCTCTATTTTAACATTAAATGAAATAGACGATATTGAAATTGCACAAGCTATTCAATGTGATGCAGAGGAACTCGCACTAAATGTACTTCCCAAAGACAGTGATCTCAAAATCGTATCTCAAAATATCAGAAGCGTCTACAGTAATATAGATGATCTAAATTTAACCCTAAATAGCATAAGCATTAATCCTGATATACTTGTTTTAACTGAATGTCGACTTAACCCCAGTAAACAGATCCCATCTCTTACTAATTATAATTCGTTTGCAACAACTCACCACGTTAATCAAAACGACGGAGTAGTAGCGTATATTAGAAATGGTATTGTAGTAACTAACGTTAAAGAAATAAGATTAGATCATGCATCATGTATACAGATTGATACTTACAATAGTGCTATTTTGGGAATATATCGCTCTCCCTCTAACACAAATACAGAAACATTTATAAACTCTCTAAATTCGCACTTAGAATCTCTGAAATCTTATAAAAATATTATCTTAACAGGAGACATAAATATAAACCTTATCATTAATGAAACTGAGCAACAATACGAACGAAACAACAGATTAAACTACCTAAATATGTTATCCATGCATAGTATTCTACCAGGTCATTCAATTCCAACTAGGGAGGGCAGCTGTTTAGATCACTTTATGATAAAACTTCAGAAAGACAAGCTATCTGCTCAAATTGCTGTTTTGAATACGACTATTACTGATCACTCTATGATATTTCTGAACTTATCTTGTCAAATCGTCACAAATAAAACATCTAAAATTAAAACAGTTACTGATTTTAACGAAGCGTTAAAAAGTCTAGTTGAAAAGGATCTTAATAAACTGCTGTTTTGTAATGATCCTAATTCTGTAATAAAGCTACTAACTAGTAAAATTATCGAATCCTTACAGGAGAACACTCATTCAAGCAAGGTACCTAGCAGTAAACATGTTATTAAACCTTGGGTAACTTCTGGCATCTTACGATGCATTAGAAATAGAAACAAACTTCACAAAAAAGTGCGTTTAGATCCTCATAATGAGGTCTTGAAAATAAGTTATAAGAGATACCGAAACTTCTGCAATAATTTAATAAAAAAGCTAAAAAGAACCTATGAACGACAACAATTGGCAAAATCTACTAAAAACTCTAAAAGCCTGTGGAAAAATATTAAAACTATAACCCATATTAACCAAAAGAAATCAGATAACACTAAATTGTTGAATTTAAAGTCTTCTCCTACTGAATCAGTCAACTTTATCAACGAATATTTCGCTGGAATTGGCAGAGAGCTTGCTGAAGATATTATGGCAATGAATCCCAATATTCATCAGAATTCTTTTGAAATACCTAGCTCTCAGTCTAACTCATTTGTTCTTTTGGAAACCGACCCTGATGAAGTCTATGGTGTACTGATGGGTCTTAAATCGGACAGCGCCCCCGGTTGTGATAATATACCGACCAGTTTCCTAAAGCTAGCATATCTTGAAGTTGTGCCTGTTATCTCCCATTTAACAAATCTTTGTTTCAATACTGGCACGTTTCCCCTAATTTTGAAACAATCTATTATCACCCCGGTTCATAAGAGTGGTGGCATAGACGATGTCAGCAATTACAGGCCAATTTCAGTCCTTCCATCTATATCCAAAATTTTGGAAAAACTAATTAACAAAAGACTTATCAATTATCTAAACAAATTTCAATTACTGTCTGATTCTCAATATGGATTTAGAAGCGGAAAGTCAACTGAAGACGCAGTAACAGCGTTAAGTTCACACATTGTTGACCAAGTAGACTCTGGGAATAAATGCTTAACTGTGTTTTTAGACCTGAAAAAAGCTTTTGACACCGTCTATGTCCCCATTCTTATCAAAAAGCTTGAAAGTATTGGGGTAAGAGGAACGTCTTTGGCTTTATTTGAAGATTATTTGTGCAACCGGAAACAGAGAGTCAAAATTGGCCAATACACAAGTATAGACTCGAGTATCACGTATGGCGTCCCACAAGGGAGTGTCTTAGGACCAACCTTGTTTTTAATTTATATTAATAACCTATGTAACTTTAAACTAGACAACGCCAGGATTTTTTCATACGCCGATGATACAGCTGTGGTATTTTCTAATAAATCCTGGAAAGATGTTCATCTGGAAGCTGAACTAGGCCTTACTAAGATTTCATATTGGCTCAGGGAAAATTTACTAACTCTAAACGCTTCAAAAACTAACTTTATGTGCTACTCAATTTATAATAGAACCCAACCCGGAAATGACTTTAAAATACAAATACATAGCTCTGAACACGCTAACACCGATAAATGTGATTGCCCTACTATAAACAGGGTGCATTCGACCAAATATTTAGGAATCATAATAGATCAAAGATTATCTTGGTACCCACAAATCGAAGCTCTTAATACAAGAGTTAGGAAATTAATTTGTATTTTTAAAAATTTAAGACATGTTGCACCTAAAGCGTTACTAAATAAAATCTATATTGCCTTAGCTCAGTCAGTTTTGGAATATTGTATACCAGTTTGGGGGGGTTCTGCCAAAACAAAATTTATTGAAATAGAAAGGGCACAACGTTCTTTGCTTAAAGTTATGTACTTTAAACCTTACAGATTCCCTACTTATAGTCTTTACTCTATTTCCCAGTTACTAACTGTTCGTCAGCTATATATTGTACGGGTTGTTCTAAAAATGCACAAATCACTTAACTTTAACAGTAACATAATAAGTAGAAGAAGGAAAGACAAGGCTGCAAAAGTGCACGGCTCGAAAACTACCTTTGCTAGAAACCAATATGTTAGGCAATCAGCTCATATCTATAATATAGTAAATAAAAGTTTAAATATATACCCCATGCAACAATTTGATTGTAAGAAAACTCTGACAGAATGGATAAAGACAAAATCTTACGAGGAGACGGAAGCACTTATGCATATTATAACTTAAAAACTATTCTGCTATACATACTGGACACAATACACACATACACTAGACTACTCACACACTCACACACACCCCTCCCATTGCATGACACCTGGGGGTTTATCTTGTTACCCAGACTCTTACGAGACTGGTGTTCTCAGGAGAACTCACATACACATACACCCAACACATATTCTCACATACACATCCACCCACACACTTCTAAACACATCCACACACCCACCCACACACTTCTACACACACACAAACGCGCGCGCGCGCGTGTGCGCACACCCGCATACACATCCACCCACAAATACTCACCTTTAGCTGTACGTTACTTATTAAGTTACTTATGTAACCTAATAATATGGATATGGAAGAGCGGGGCCTTCTAACACAAGTATGAATTTACTTAAAAGAAGGTCTCAACCTAGATTTAAATATTTGTAAAATTTGGTTACAGCAATAAAAACTTTTTTTTTTTTTTTTTTTATCATCAGCCTGTAGAAGTTCACTGCTGGACCTTCCTGGAAGTCCTCCCTTATAGGGCTCTATGACGAACGGTCTTGAGCCTTCTACTTCCACCGAACATTATTGTTTCAAATAGTGTTGTGTTCCTGCGGTGAGTAAGGTTGCCAGAGCTCTTTAGGAGGAGGGGTTGGGTTCGGCACTGCGTGCGTGATGCCTCTGGTATTGCAGGCGCTCATAGGCTACGGTTACCGCTTACCAAAAAGTGGGCCGTACGCTTGTTTGCCACCTCAGTTGTATAAAAAAATTAAAATAAAAAGAAAACAATGTCGTCGGTCCATCATCACCATTTGAGAACTTTTATTCCCCAACGGTTGTTGGTTCTGTGACCTTATGACTTTGACACTAAATCCAGCTTCTGTTCCAGGTGGTGCGGCGCACGGGCTGGTGATGTGGCAACATGTGGCAGGAGTGGCGCTGGCTCGTGGTCACTTTGAACGCGGTCGCTGCTCTATCACCTGTTGTTAAAATTGGTAAGGAAACAGCTATTTCCAAAGAGGATATTATGTCACTTGCTATTTCGATAATGTTTTGAGAATCTGTCATTTTGAAAAAAATGAAAAACCATATAAATATATGGAAAAACCATATAAATATATGGAAAAACCATATAAATATATGGGTTTTTTATTTATTAAGGGCGCAGAATATGGGCCTTGCGGGATAGTAATTTTATGAATCACCTATAACTCACCAAAAATACATATGTTTACCTTTCTAAAGCTCGTTTTTAACGGTCTTTAGATTCTTGTGTATTTTGTAAATATTACCTTTTTTTTGTACAACAAAGGTGGCAAACAAACATACGGCCCACCTGTTGGTAAGTGGTTACCGTAGCTCTGGCAGCCTTACTGCAGGAACAGAACACTATTTGAAACAAATAATGTTATTTGGCTGCGATCTTCTGTAAGGCGGAGATACAAGGCGGCTCCAATTTAGAGCGAGAAAATCTCACTGTGGCCGACCTCCTCCAAAAACTATAACACTTATTCGTTTGAATTTTCTTTCTGTAAACAAAGTTTTTAACTTTCTTACATTTTATTTCGACCTTCACTAAGGAAGAATTCTGGCCGGAGAATGCTGTTCCGACGTTTTCGCGGACGATTACCGGTGGCAGCACATATGACGTGTCACACGTCGCCGACGCTACGTGTGGCTTATTTTATGTATGTTATACTAAGGTATATATTTTATAAGGGCCGTTGTTTTAAGTATTTAACATCCTATAACACAGATTTTGAATCTATTGCAGATATCTTCGCTTTTAGTACTTATAAATTTAAGACATTACTCAATAATGAACTTCACAATGAAGATCATCATGAATTAAATACGTTCTGATTGGTTGCAAACTCAATTATTATATTTATTTTCTCTTAACACTTCATAAGTAATCCTGATAACTTCTTTTTCTTTTATCATTATAAGCTTTCTCAGTATAGGATTCCCGTCATCTATTACTTTTGTCACAGCAGATAATAAAAATGTTTTTTATGACGGGCCCTCTAGCTGGCCTTTTTAGTTACTCTTATATACTAAGTTGTGGATAACGTTGTGGACTACATTATTAATATTTTTTGCATATGAAATTATGTACCTACTACTTACTGTATCTTACATATATAATGTAGTTGTTTGTTGTTCCTAAATAAATAAATAATAATAAAAAAAATAAAAAAATAGTGTTGTGTTCCTGCGATGAGTAAGGTTGCCAGAGCTCTTTATTATTATTAAGTCATTTATTTCAGGCAACACAGCAAAGTACATGTACAAATACAGGGCCCATAGATATATATACCTTAAAACTAAAATACATAGAATATTCACACTTGCAAGTTATATTAGGGTTTATTGTTCTTTGGCGCATCCCTATAGCGTCGGAAAACTATTCCTGCAGGCCAAAAGTCGGGAGAGAGGAACATGTCGCGAAGCTTCGCAGGCACCTTCAGCACGTACGACTTGAAGTTCGTCTCTCTAGACGACTCCAGATCTTTAGGGGGAGGAGGGGGTTCGGGGTCGGCAACGCGTGCGTGATGCCTCTGGTATTGCAAGCGCTCATAAGCTACGGTAACCGCTTACCAACAGGTGGGCCGTATGCTTGTTTGCCATCTTAGTTGTATAAAAAAAAAAACCTGTACTAAAGTACACGTTCCTGAACGAATGTTGCCTGAAATAAATGGTTATTGAATGAATGAATGAATGAATGGCTTTTATTTGCATGAAGTATAGTATATATAGGTACATGGTCTTTTACATTTATGGAGATAGTGTCATATACTTCGTCGGAGACCGACATGCAAAAATATTATTATTATTACAGGTGCAGTATTCACAGAGGAAGCTCGCGGCGGTAGCTCAGAGCTTGCGTTCAAGTACGCCGTCTACAGGATCAACAAGGAGAGAAGCTTGCTGCCCAACAGCACGCTGGTTTACGACATACAATACGTCCCAGAGAGGGATTCATTCAAGACCTACAAGAAAGGTATGTATTTCACTTTCAAAACTAGATAGATAGATAAAAAAATTATTTGGCACTACAGACACACACAATTAACATAGATACCCTTTTAGGAGGAGGTAGGGCACAGCGAGATTTTCTCGTTCTGAATTGGAGCAGCCCGCCTGGGAAGGTACCTCCGCCTTACAGAAGATCGCAGTCAAATAACATTATTTGATTCAAATAGTGTTGTGTTCCTGCGATGAGTAAGGTTGCCAGAGCTCTTTAGGGGGGGAGGGGCTTCGGGGTCGGCAACGCGTACGTGATGCCTCTGGTATTGCAAGCGCTCATAGGCTACGGTAACCGCTTACCAACAGGTGGGCTGTACGCTTGTTTGCCACCTCAGTGGTATAAAAAAAAAAAAAAAAAAAAAACAATTTTAAACTAAAGTACATACATTAGGTAGGTATACATAATCAATAGAGCAATTTTTTTAAAAAAAGTAGGTATCTTAGAGTAGGCAAGTTTGCGTGTGCTGCAGTACGACAAATAGGCTATGGCTCAGTGAAATATTTTGCTTAAAAGCAAAAACACAGATTTTCAGCCAAAACCTGATCGAGAGCGAGCAGAACGAGTACAAACGAACTATGCGTAGGTACCTAGCTGTGAATTTGTGTTGTTGTGATTGTGTAATTTGCTAACAATGATTATAAAATATGAAATATAATAAATTGATGACAATAGTGCGAAAAAATATAATAATAATAATGAACAAAATGAGCTAGACAATTGATGAACGCAGATGTTTGTTCTGTGTCTGGGTGTTAAATATTTATCTATTATGTATATCAGACTTGGTCGTTAACTATAGGCATCATCATCATCATCATCATTTCAGCCGTACTACGTCCACTGCTGAACATGGCCTCCCCCACAGACAGAGCAAATTCCTTATCATGTGGGGGGATTTGCCCATACTCACCACGCTGGGCATGCGGGTTGGCGAGCGCAGTTAGAGCTATCGTTGTTAAAATGAGGGACGCTGCTGCCCATCCCCTAGCTTTTTTCCCTTAGTCGCCTCTTATGACATCCGCGGATAGGTAGATATGGAGGGGCCTATTCTCCAGCCGGGGCCACCACGGCTAGGCCTCATATACAAGCTCAAAGTCGCGCAACGGGCTATGGAGAGAGCTATGCTTGGATTTTCACTACGTGATGAGATCTGAAATGAGGAAATCCGTAGAAGAACTAAGATCACCGACATAGCTCTCAGAATTAGCAAGTTGAAGTGGCAGTGGGCAGGCCATATAGCTCGCAGAACCGACAACCGTTGGGGAGAAAAGGTTCTCGAATGGCGACCACGAACCGGGTGACGCAGTGTTGGAAGGCCCCCCACCCGATGGACCGACGACATTGTGAAGATTGCGGGAAGTCGGTGGATGGAGAAGGCTCAAGACCGTTCGTCATGGAACTCTTTGGGGGAGGCCTATGTCCAGCAGTGGACTTCTACAGGCTGATGATGATGATGACAATGATGATGTATATCAGTCTCTGGTACACATAGTACAGGCTATGCCTAGTTTGGGATCAGTTGACCGTGTGTGATATGTCCGGAATATTTATTTATTTAAAGCTATCGTGAGTTGTACAACAATAGGTACAATACATTACTTTATTTCAGGCAACAATAGAATAAGGCCCATATACACAATATATAGGTACCAACGGTGACGGAGATGCGACGTGGGACTATAAACTATTAAGACATTTTGAAAAACGGATTTCAATATCGCTTTAGGGATAAAAAAATCCTGTTATGATCTTATACTGTATTCTAAATAAAAAAATATTATGTCGTGAAAACACCGAAAATATTTCGATCGTCTAAAGAATTTTCATCAGGGTGAGTTTGAGCTACCGCGCGCTCCATGCCTCGTGAGACGAAGAAGAAGAAGATCTTCACCCTGATGAAGAAAGAAAGAAAGAAAAAGTTTTTATTTGTAACGGCACATTGGGACAGAACGAGACAGAGAGACAGAGAACAACACACAGAGACAGTAAAAAAAAAAGAAATTCCATAGACGAATCGTAACATTCTCTATGTTTTCATCGGCTACTGAGACTATATTTTTTTCTTTGTAATTGTAAAGTGGTAGTTTTTTATAGAAACCTAAAAAGTCTCAATAAGTCATTTTTTTTTTTCGATAAAAATCAGCAATTGCATCTAATACCCGCAAGAAAAAATACCATACCTGTAAACCGGAAACTACTGTACTCGACACAGGATATGCAATGGCGGAGCGGAAACGAGGGCCCTTCACAATTCAAAACGGTCCATTGTTCCGCCTGCCGCTTGCATTGTGCGTGTATTTAGCGCGGTTGAATTGTTTCAGAAATGGCTCAGCCTTTTAGTTTGTAGTGGCCATTGTGTGAGACGCTGAGAATTTGCCTCACTAATAAAATTAACTGTGATGTTACTTTTAAGGCGAGTATGCATAAAAAAAGTTTCATTTTAATTTTCTTTCACTAAGGATAAGGTGGTTTCCAAGATTTCTCGGGTTTTGGACTGACATAAGGCTTTACACAACGTTTTTTTTTATCATCGATTGCGCATCCTACTATCCTACTTACTGTTATGTTGTCTCTGTATTCTGTACATAGTTAGTACTCTGTATGTTATGCTGTTTTTTTTGTATTCAATCTCTTTGGTATGTTGGGGGTGATTCTATTAAATCGAACACTGCATAGTTTAGAAATAAAGATATATTTATTATCCAACACGTGTTGTGCAAAGGCCCATGTTCGTTCACTTGGACCATTTTTATTTTCCAGCGTGCGCCCAGATAAAGTCAGGCGCTGTAGCTCTGTTCAGCGGACGCGGCGTCATGCTCGGTGCTACTCTCGGCGCCATATGCCGATCTCTACACGCCCCACACATGCTCGCTGCGCCCGACCCGCACTGTGAGTCAACCATCAACCTTCGACCATCATCCATCAACCATCGACCAACAACCATCAACCATCAACCATCAACCGACAACCATCAACCATCCACCATCAACCATCAACCATCCACCATCAACCATGAACCATCCACCACCAACCGTCAATCGTCAACCATAAACCATCAACCATCAACCGTCAACCATCAACCCTCCACCGTACCATCTAATACCGACCACCGACCATCAACCATGATCATTAACCTAATCATCATCATCATCATTTGCTGAACATGGCCTCCCCCACAGACAGAGCAAATTCCTATCATGTGGGGGGATCCGCCCATACTCACCACGCTGGGCATGGGTTGGCGAGCGCAGTTAGAGCTATCGTTGTTAAAATGAGGGACGCTGCTGCCCATCCCCTAGCTTTTTTCCCTTAGTCGCCACTTACGACATCCGCGGATGGAGGGGCCTATTCTACAGCCGGGGCCACCACGGCCCTAATTAATGAATATTAACCTAATACTTCAATGTATTTCAGCTAAAAACTCATCATTTACGGTGAATCTGTACCCGCCGCGGGAACTGATGGTGAAGGCATTCGCAGACCTCATCGGGTACCTCAACTGGACCAGACTAGGGATCATCTACGAGGATTATGGATATGGTAATTACGATCCCATTTTAAAAACTAAACGAAAAGCGACTTTATATTTCTGGGATTAAGGTCTGTATCTCCAATAATCTCCATCATTTTATCAATTTTATTATCAATTTTATTTTATGTACAGCCAAAGAGTGGAACGATCTGCCTGCGTCTGTTTTCCCGAAAGAGAACAATCTGGAAGTCTTCAAATTTAGGGTCAATAAGTTATTTCTGGGAAAGCGTGCTTCATCTTCTTCTTCCTGCCCTTGTCCCACATTATGTGGGGTCGGCACAACATGTTTTCTTCTTCCACTCTCTTCTGTTAGCCGTCATCTCCGCACTCACTTCTCTCTTACTCATGTCATTTTTAACACAATCCATCCATCTTTTCTTCGGCCTTCCTCTAGTCTTATATCCATCCACATTCATACCTAACACTCTTCTCGTTACATGACTTTCATCCCTCCTCATGACATGCCCATACCATGCTAACCTATTACTTCTCAACTTTTCCTTCATCACACTTGCAAAATTGAGATGGTGGCCAAACGCTTATCTATACTCAATAAAAAAAACAGATATTCATCAAAATTAAATGGAACTACCCTACTATACCATCCTAGTTCCTACTAATATTATAAATGCGAAAGTTTGTGAGTATGTTTGGATGAACATTGAAATATATGAATATATGTTGTTCAATCACGCCGTAACGGCGATTTCGATAAAACTTGGAATAGATAGAGTTCTTTACCTAGAATAGCTTAAAGGCTACTTTTTATGTAGGTACCACGCGAGCGAAGCCGTGAAAGCTAGTTATAGTAGTACTTATACAATGTATTTTTTTTCCAGGCGAAATAAACCTGCTCAACCTAGGCGATGGTAGAGACATGTACGCTGTCCGTTGCCGCGACGCTAAGGAGTATAGGCGTGCACTCGCCTTGTTAAAAGCGCAACGGATAGAGAACATCATCGTTGATACCGACCCGCAAAAGATTCGGCAGTTGGCACGGGCTGTGAGTATTCCTCGGGGCATCCTCAGGATTTTGGGTTCATCATCATCATTTCAGCCGTACGACGTCCACTGCTGAACATGGCCTCCCCCACAGACAGAGCGAATTCCTTATCATGTGGGGGGATTTGCCCATACTCACCACGCTGGGCATGCGGGTTGGCGAGCGCAGTTAGAGCTATCGTTGTTAAAATGAGGGGCGCTGCTGCCCATCCCCTAGCTTTTTTCCCTTAGTTGCCTCTTACGACATCCGCGGATAGGTAGATATGGAGGGGCCTATTCTTCAGCCGGAGCCACCACGGCCGCGATTTTTGGTTAAATATGAACAAAGGATTTCCAGTTCTACTTAAGTTGTTTAAAGTCGAAATCAAGTCAAGTCAAAAAGTGTTTATTTCATAAAATCACTAGGATCACTTTGAAACGTCTTAGAAAAGTGAAGCTGGGTGATTCTTCGGAAACTCAGTTTTTGTCTGACTTTCGTGGCACATTTTTTTTTGTTGAAATTACACATAATGACGAAATATTCTATATGTAGATTTGATTACTAATTTATTGGTAGTGGAGGGAACTTTATTGGCCTAACGGTTACGAAGTTATTCAATTTTAAAATTATGGTGTCCATGGAGATCAACATTCATACCACCGAAATCAAATATACAAAATTATTGAACTTTAATGTGTTGAAATGTACGTTTTGTTTGAACTAGCCTATTACAATCATTCTAAGAAGGAATTTCGGGTAGGTTTATAATAAAAAAGGTAGTAAGCAGATAAAAATATATTAATTTTCTTAAAACTAAGGAACAAAATTAAATATTGTTATTAAATATATAAACCAAGAGAGTATTACAAAAAATCTAACATCAATTATCACGTTTTTTCAATCACATGATCACATGAGATCAATCTTATAAATAATCAGTCACGTTTTTAGATACTAACGGTGGAGTTATACCTAAATTAATAGTAAAATAGGCTTATCTAATCCCTCCCATATTCATTGGTTATAAGCTATATGTATTTACTTCGAGCATTGCAATTTGAGCAAACCTGGCTGAAGTTATTTTGATTGAGATAAAACAAATTATTAACAAAAATCACAATAACAATATTATCTATGTATGTTAATAAGCCCGCAAATTTGATTTTCGTGGGTTTCACTGACCTTTCGTGTACTTTTTGTCCACGAAAAACATGGAAATCAAAACCACGAAAATCAGAAAAAAGTTGAAAATCCTAAATAATTTCTTAATTTGCTGGTTTATGTTACATTGATGTCTGCAGTAGAAATTAGGAACACAAAAAGCATATATTATTAAAACAATTATAACAATAGGATTAGTATGAACGAATTTATAGTCTACATGGTAATCAGAACTTGCGGTATACCAAGCCACGGAAAGTGATTACTTACCGTAATTTCGAAGCGACGCGGAGACATTGACACGTGCTGTTCTCACCACTGATGGATCGCGACTGACAGTTTGTCTCTGTCTAACAACTATTCACGTAGTTACTAAAGTACAGTTTTTATGAATGAATTAGTGCGCGCCATGGCTATCAGAGCTAAACGTCGGACGCGAAGTTATCTAGTTGTATCTTATTAACTAAAGCTAATTTTTGCGTAGTAATAGTGTCTGTTAAGCCAGTAACTATCTGGTTTATTGTGAACCTGTGTGAAATAGTGCTATTATTTATAGGAAATGAGATAAAAAATTATTAACACTAGAACATGAGGTCCGGACGCACCACAAAAATCAGTATTTCCATGGTTTTAATTTATTTTTACTTATTTAGAACAGGAAAATTAAAAAACTAAAATAGGCCCCCCCTATTACTTTTGGCTAATCTACTATATGAAAAAGAATCATAGGGCTACGGATACTTTTTATGTGTTTTTTCGAGTCGGACACGTATTTTTGAGCCCTCTGAGAATTACCCAGCTATGCCTGCTCCTCGCGACCAACCAAACTCGTTTTTTTTTCATTACAGATTCTTCAACTGCAGATGAACAACGAGAATTATCATTACATTTTTACCTCATTTGTAAGTACCCATGTACAGTCGTAGTCGCCTGCAATAATAAATTTAGAAAATAATAGTTAAGTTCAGTACTAAAAATAAAGATGTGTGTTCATAGTTATTTATCCCATAAAACAAGTCATTGCGTGCGGAAATTATAAAATACACAACATATACAAAACAAAATAACAAAATATTCCTAACTAATTTAACCACAATAACGTCACTATTATTCATAAAATAAAACAAAAGTCAATGATTTAAAAGTCCCTGAATTGATTTAAAAGTTTATCACTTTAAAATAAAATAGAAAATAGACGTTTCATCAATATTAGGAGCCTGGGCCTGCACTGTGTACACTACTCTAAAATATGGCTAAGCAATAAAGTAAACGTATTTAATTGGTTATTTTATTTAAATTGACTTCGTTCTAAGGTACATTAAGTACATAAGATTTTCTTCGACAAAGAGAGCAACACACAGCGCTACAAAAATATGGCGGATGGACGTGCGTGAAATGTCATTTTGTCAACCTACATTTATCTGACAAAAACAAAAACATCAAATCAAACAACATGACATGAAAAATATGTCAATTTTATGTCAAACACCAATTATAAACCAACATGGCGGCCTTCAAATAGTGTTCACATAGTAAAAAACTTACCAGAAGAACTATTCTTGTACCATCGCATTTGTCTTCAAATTAATGAAATTGTATTTTCTTGTAATCTCCTATTTTTTCCTAATTTTTCTATGTAGTGTACATGGACCAGGCCCAGAATGAAATGGCTCCATTGTATTTGTTCAATTATGATGGGTGATAAAGAGTCCCGTATCTGTCTATTTATCTAAGAAAAGATACACAATAAGGAAGCAAGCAAGCAAAAGCGCATTTCTTCTCAGGACATGGAACTCTTCGACCTGGAAGACTTCTACTACAACCGGGTGAACATGAGCGGCTGGCGGCTGGTCGACCGGAGCTCGGACCGGGTGCAGGAGGCGCTGCAGGTCATGGAGAAGTTCCATCCTATAGGAGCATCCATCCTCATCGGCGGGCACATCAAGGTACCTTTTTTATGTTATATGGAGGTAAACCGGCTTACGGCCCACCTGATGCTAAGCGGTTACCATCGTCTATTGACATCTGCAAGATCTGGAGCATTGCTAATGCGTTGCCTGCCCTGGAGAAATCTTTTTGTATTTTTCTTGAAGCCCTTCATTCTGTAGGTTAGTGGGAAAACCTCGGAAGGAAGCTCATTCCACAACTTTCAACCGGACACATCGCGCGGAATCTGAATAATTTATGTGCTTTCGATAACTGTACTTAACTGGCCGTGGTGGCCCCGGCTGAAGAATAGGCCCCTCCATATCTACCTATCCGCAGATGTCGTAAGAGGCGACTAAGGGAAAAAAGCTAGAGGATGGGCAGCAGCGTCCCTCATTTTAACAACGATAGCTCTAACTGCGCTCACCAACCCGCATGCCCAGTGTGGTGAGTATGGGCAAATCCCCCACATGATAAGGAATTTGCTCTGTCTGTGCGGAAGGCCATGTTCCGCAGTGGACGTCGTACGGCTGAAATGATGAATGATGATACTTTCGATTTTGCTAACGGGGGCGACGCAGTGTTGGAAGTTTACCCGATGGACCGACGACATTATGATGAAGGGAAGTCATCATCATCATCATCAGCCTGATGAAGTCCACTGCTGAACAGACTCCTCCCCCAAAGAGTGCCATGACGAACGGTCTTGAGCCTTCTCTATCCACCGACTTCCCGCAACCTTCACAATGTAGTCGGTCCATCGAGTGGGGGGGCCTTCCAACACTGCGTCGTCCGGTTCGTGGTCGCCACTCGAGAACCTTGATGATGATTTTTATTTTATACAATTAAGGTGGCAGACAAGCATACGACCCACCTGTTGTTAAGCGGTTACCGTTGGCCTATGAACGCTTGCTAAACCAGAGGCATCACGCACGCGAGCCGACCCCGACCCCAACCCCGCAGGAACACATCACTATTTGAACCAATAATGTTAATTGGCTGTGATCTTCTGTAAGGTGGAGGCACCTCTAGGCGGGCTTTTTTTTTATATTTAAGATCTTTATTAAACGAAGTAATACAAAATATACCTAAACACAGTCTAGAGTACATTATAACATAACATTTTGATTAAGTAACTCGACAGGCTGCACAACGCCTTTATGAGTTTTTTGACAATATATATATTTATGAAAGTGCTACTTTATAAATCTAACGTAAAAAATGCTTTTATTGTTTATTAGCATTATTTTAAATTTAGGAAGTAGGTATGTGCTCTTTGTAAGCGCGCATTTTTATAGGTGTACATAGTTTATTTTTATTTTTAAGGCGGGCTGCTCCAATTAAGAGCGAGAAAATCTCGCTATGCCATATTCGTATGAGCAGTGGAATTCCACAGGCTGATGATGATGATTTGAGCAACTCGGTGGGGAAGCGGACGAGTGCTCATCTGAGACGCAAGGGGTGCGAGTTCGATTCCCACTGCGGGACAAGTTTTTGCATGATCTGCAAATATTTGTTCCGGGTCTGGGTGTTGTGGTAGCATGGTAGTGTTTTTTTTTTTTTTTATACAACTGAGGTGGCAAACAAGCCTACGGCCCACCTGTTGGTAAGCGGTTACCGTAGCCTATGAGCGCTTGCAATACCAGAGGCATCACGCACGCGTTGCCGACCCCTCTCTCCTCCCCCCCAAAAGAGCTCTGGCAACCTTACTCATCGCAGGAACACAACACTATTTGAATCAAATAGTGTTATTTGGCTGCGATCTTCTGTAAGGTGTAGTTTCAGTTTATTCAAAAACAATTTACATCGTGTGTAAATTTATGGTAGATACATAATGAAATTATATTAATTGCATGCAGTTATATAATTATACATAATCAAATTCGTCCATGTTACTAACATCATAATTATTTTCGTGTGATAAACTCAATTGTGTAAAACCCTTTTTCCAATAATTATTCTTGAAAATATTTGGACTGTCAATTGCTTGCATTTCAGTAGGAAGAACATTAAACAATTTTACTGCCTGATACCTACTGCCATGCTTTGCTACATTAAGGCTCGTATTCAGAGACACGACTCAAGCATAGATTTAATCACAGATCAGCTGAACTCTACTTAAGTATTGAATCTCTTCTCAAACATAGCTTTTATTCAAGAACGGTACATAAACTACTCTCAGCTGAATCGAGTTTCAAATCTGTACTCAAATGTTCTCGTTACATTTTGATTTATTTATAATTTTCGATCCGTTTTACGCAGAAATCCAAACAGCCAGAGTGGAAATAGTATAAAACTATAAAGTGAAGTATAAATATGCATCAAAGTACGTGTAACGGAATGAAAATGTCATTTGATTAATGTCAAATCAAATCTAAACTCAAGCACCGATTTCGTCTGATTGACGTTTCAGAATATGAATTTACTCAGGTGAACTGTGATCATTGAAGCTATACTTAAATACTGTTCAAGAATTAGAATCTCGACTCAAATCGAGATTTAAGTACAGATCAATGCTTGAGTCTTGTCTCTGAAAACGAGCCTTAGTGAGCCGGAAGCGGATCGCTGTAACCTCGCTATACAGGCTCTTAAGAGACCTAGAGCGAGGGACAGAGCTCAGCCAAGGTACATTATAATGTCTTGAATCTTTTGTATCTTTTAGAAATAATAACAGACTATGTACCAAACAGCCTGTATAAGTTTAAATATACATTTCTACCTTTTTTTTTTATAATAAGCGCCTTTCATGATAGTAAACTCGCCTAAGCCTCGTACACGTAGTTTCCGATACCCTAGGGAATCCTAGTGTGGGGTCAGGACTATGTATGTGACTGTTGGGTGCTATTATCATTACGTTACTTCACTGTTCCAGACTGAACCAGCCCTAATCTACGATGCCGTCACGGTACTGGCTCAAGCTGTAGGCGCTACAGAGGACGTGCAATCTGAAAATGTATCGTGCGACAAAGACACCCCATGGGCCCATGGGAAAACTCTCCTGGAGAATATCAATACGGTATGTACCCATTGTGTACAATGGCCGTGGCGGCCCCGGCTGAAGAATAGGCCCCTCCATATCTAACTATCCGCGGATGTCGTAAGAGGCGACTAAGGGACTAAAGCTAGGTGATGGGCAGCAGCGTCCTTCATTTCCAACAACGATAGATCTAACTGCGCTCGCCAACCCGCATGCCCAGCGTGGTGAGTATGGGCAAATCCCCCCACATGATAAGGAATTTGCTCTGTCCGTGGGGGAGGCCATGTTCAGCAGTGGACGTCGTACGGCTTAAATGATGATGATGTACCCATTGTGTACTCTCTGTGTAAATTTGTACCCAGTGTTCCTGATGGATTCCCAGTGAAGCCTTGCTCAAACAGCGTGCGATATATTATCTAAAATTTATGTTAATGTTATCCCTGTCTTGTGACCAAATTGACTTCTAAGAGCTTGCTATATCCGTTGACCTATATCGCACACCCCCAAATGTGAAACGAAAATTGACTTTGCGTGGCATCTTCTTTTTTTATACAACTGAGGTGGCAAACAAGCTTACGGCCCACCTGTTGGTAAGCGGTTACCGTAGCCAATGAGCGCTTGCAATACCAGAGGCATCACGCACGCGTCGCCGACCCCGAACCTCCCCCCCTTAAGAGATCTGCTAACCTTACTCACCGCAGGAACACAACACTATTTGAAATAAATAATGTTATTTGGCTGCGATCTTCTGTAAGGCGGAGGTAACTCTGTTCGTCTCGTTCTGAATTGAAGCAGCCCGCCTGGGGGCTGCTTCAATTCAGAACGAGATAATCTCGCTGTGCCCTACCTTCTCCAAAAATAATATAGTAAGTATCGAAAGCGGTTTATATATAGTTTGTTCTAAGACTTTTGAATATTCGTAAGTTTTTACAAAATACACAAGAAACAGTTGAGCTATCTAAAGACCTTTACAAACGATCTATAGATAGCTCAACTGATCCAGATCACTACCAGTCGGAAGCGTCCCCAAGACGCTGGCGGAATTGCCACGCTGGATGGCAATGCTAATTCGCTTGGCCAAATAAGAGCCAGCTCTCGGGTCATGCAAGATATCTTGTCTTGTTTGACCATGATTAATGTATATGTCACATATTTATTCCAGGTCCAAGCCCACGGCCTAACCGGCCCCATTGCCTTCAAGGATGGCCTCAGAACCGACTTCCAGCTACAGTTGATGCGGTTGTCGGGCGGCGAGGGCGGCGGCGCGGTGCTGGCCGGCCACTGGACCCCGGCCGACGGGCTCGCCATCACCGACCCCGCTGCGTACAAACGGGACCCGCCGCCTAATGTCACCCTGACCGTTGTCACTGTTGAGGTAAGTGTTTAGAGCTGGTTCGTAGTTCGTGAGTTTTTTTTTTCAGGGCCACTTAGGCTAAATCGGAATCCCTTAGAGTAATCTAAAAGTGATGTTAGGAGCCACGGACTCAATTTTGAAAAAAAAATAGTGTTTTTTTTATATTTCACAAAAAATATATTTTTTTAAGTTTTTTTTTTGCATTTCTGTGTTCTATGTTCCATAATAATTAAATAAATGTATGAAATCATTGTGTATAAAGTTGTTGGAACACCTTCAAAACCATATTTTTTTTTCAGCCTGAGATAATACAGGTTTTCCTAGTTCCAGGCATAGTGTAATTTTTTTTACCTATAATTAGATAATAATCTGCAATGTAAATCCTAGCACTAAGGTAATGAATAAATATTTATTATTATTATATTCATCTGTATTGTGGCATCATTTTATATTTGGCAGAAAACTATGGAATGTATACCTTTACCTACAGCATAGTTTACCACCAGTGGGTCATTGAGGTAAGTCATAAATTGAGATTTATGTTATTTTTTAGGAGAAACCTTACGTGATGGTGAAGGAAGGCTGGAACCTGCAAGGCAACGCGCGTTTCGAAGGCTTCTGCATCGACCTCCTGGCCAGGTATGGAAACAAACTCATCATCATCTCTTATTGAAAACAAACGGGTGTTTATCGCGTAGGTACCTTATTTTATATTTTCCCGACGTTTCGACTGTGTTTATTATTTATTTTATTTATTTATTTTATTCCATTGCATTCTTGACAGTCAGCTTACAGTTTACACCAAAACGCTGAACTGTCTTAATTAATTGTACTTAACCTATACTTATCCTAAACAAAAGTTTAACTTAAATATATTCTTAGATTATTATAAATAGATTTAAGACTATCATTAAATAAATCTACATGTTGGAACTCATATATAAATGCATTCAAAAGGTTCAGAGCCCGAAGGGTAGGTGCGTTGTTAGCGTGCTGAGTTCGCGCTATGTGGCAAGCAAACAACTGGTGTGGGTGACGACCGCAACTACTCAACACGGTCGGATTGTTAACTTTGTTGCGCAGTATGAGACAGTAGTTCATAGCTAGCTGCAGTTTACGCCTCAGTTCAAGAGTATCCAAACGTATCCGTATTATTTTAATGCGTGTTGCAACAATCGTGGTCGCGGGCAGACTGGAAATTTGGAGCTGCCGCCGAGAAACGGAGGCAGTTGAGGAAACTACCCTCACTTGAGTTTCAGAATTAGAGATGTCCGCGTTCACAGTACGACACACCACACTAACAGTATCCACACACTGAGATGGTCTATCGTGAATAGTGCTTGCAAATATTCGAAACTGTATTCGAATAGTATTCGACCATTTTTGGGTGGTATTCGAATATATTCGAATATTATTCGAAACTATTAAATGTTAGTTTTAACAAGATTTTACTGCAGGAAATCATCACAAAACCGCGTAGGAATGCTCCAAAAGGGCTTACGGTGAACCTTAGTTATCAAAACCACCAAATATTTAAAAAAGTATGCATCAAATAAAATCCGAAAGTTCACTAAGTCATTTCCCGGCATTTAAACATTAAGAAAGTGCAGATTCACGAAAGTTGTTATAGTATTAATGCTCAAATTGTAGAAAAACTAAAATTACCTAGTTTAGAGAAGGATAAATGCTTCAGATTACGGCTTTCTCTCATACTTGAAATTATTCGAATATCGCTATTACAAATATTCGAATAAAAAATGTGTCGAATATCCGAATATATTCGAATATTCCAATATTCGATTGCAAGCCCTAATTGCGACCAACACACTTGGCGAGAGCAGGATTCCACGACGCCGAGAGTCTATAGCCGTCTTCACGATTGAAATTAGGATACTTCTTAATTTTAATCGCTTCCCGAACGCTCTTGAAGTAGTGGCGTTCACTGGACAAAACTTTTAGGTCATGTAATTCAATCCAGAGATTAGGTCCCGAGTCCACCAAATGCTCCGCTATGGCAGACTTATTTAACTGGCGATTTTTGACAGCTGCAATATGCTCTTTGACACGTTCGTCATCATCTTCCTGCCCTTATCCCACATCATGTGGGGTCGGCACAGCATGTATTCTTCCATTTCCCTCTATAAGTCGTCATCTCAGCACTCACTCCTTTCTTCACCATATCCACTTTCACACAGTCCATCCATCTTTTCTTTGGCCTACCTCTACTCCCACATCCATTCATATCTAACACTCTTCTCATCACATGACATTCTTCCCTCCTCATGACATGCCCATACCACGCGAACCTATTACTCCTCAGTTTTCCCGTCACTGGCGCCACTTTCATACTTCCGCTTATCATTCCTTATCAATTCTGGTCACTCTACACATCTATCTTAAGATTCGCATCTCCGCCGCGTGCAATCTTCTTATGTACCTAGCACAAACTAATTATTAGAAGCTCCTCTAATAATTAGTTTGTTGCTTGCTTGCTTGCTCGCTTGCTTGCTTGTCGTGTCACTGATTCTTTCTTCGTCATTCTGTATTAGCTCAGTGACCAGGTTGAGTTGTGGTGACCCTGAAAAAGGCCTATGACCGCCGCTGAAAGAATCAGTGTAGTTCATCAGTGGACATTCCGGCTTTCCTTCACTGTTTGAGGACACTAGACATTTTCCGATTCGAACCTACGACTGGTGGATCGGCAGGCGGGGTCACTACCACCACTCCAGTGCTCTGATGATGATGATACTGGTGCTCATAAAACTATCCTCTCTCCAGGGTCGCATCCAGAGCTGGTTTCCACTACCGACTGAGGCTGGTACCAGACAACATGTACGGAGCTCGGGATCCCAATACCGGACACTGGAACGGGATCGTACGCGAGCTTGTTGATCGAGTGAGTATCAAGCACCAAGCTTGCTTAGAGAGCGAAGCGAGCCGCCTTCAAACTCTGGCTATCCATTAGTTTAAACCAATTTGAAGGGGAAGGTAGCCGGTTCCATTACAAGGTAATTCTTATTATGTAGGTACGAGTATACTATGAGGACGTTTCGATGTTTGTATATGATTTGTGGTTCAATCACGCCCAAACGGCCGAACGGATTTGTATGAAATTTGGCATAGATATCGATTATGGTCTGGAATAGCATATTCTAACTTCATAGGTACCACGCGAGCGAAGCCGCGGGTTGAAGCTAGTTTACAATATTAGTAGGATAGATTTATGGTTGCTTTGCTTCCTATTCAATTTTTGTTTGTGTACAATAAAGAATGTATCTATCTAATAATCGTTCCAGAAAGCAGATATCGCGGTAGCCTCTATGACGATAAACTACGCGCGAGAAGCCGTCATCGATTTCACAAAGCCGTTCATGAACCTCGGCATCGGAATACTTTTCAAGGTAAGCCTTGAAAAACACAGGTAGAATAGAATAGAATAGAATGATCGTTTATTTTAGCAAGAGATTACATGGCCGATTAGGTGGTGAGCACAAAAGTATACACATTTAGACATACAATATTACTTAAAAAATATTACATAGTTTAGGTATACCTAGGTACATAACATTATTATATTAAAAAGTTTAGGTATATCGACTCATGTGTCCGAATGCTAAAAAAGGTGTTCAGCTCAGCATTAATGTTGGGTGTGTTAGCACTGAACGCTGATTTTCAGCTGAAACCAAGGAGGAAAAAGTAGATTATCAGTGACCGTAAAAACAACAAACAACAACTACGCAACATAACACGTGTTATATATGAACATAGGTATAACAGAATGAAGTGCCTAGGTAGGTTGCAAAATCACACAACAAGCAAATACTGACCTACTTATGTGAAAAGTTTACGTTCATTATTAGGTATATTATATATGACACTATGGTGAGAATAGTTAAACAAATAAAGTTAATTAGCACATAATATAACTACTATGAGGCATCTTGTTTAAAGAAACGAAAAAAAAAAAAAGGTAACACGGTGTCGGAATATTCAGACCTCAAGGGTACGAAGTGACTAGAGTCAAGGTAGGAGGAGGTAGAGAACAGCGAGATTTTCTCGTTCCAAATTGGAGCAGCCCAGGAGGTACCTCCGCCTTACAGAAGATCGCAGCCAAATAACAATAATAGTTTCAAATAGTGCTGTGTTCCTGCGGTGAGTAAGGTTGCCAGAGCTCTTTAAGGGGAGGGGGGTTCGGGGTCGGCAACGCGTGCGTGATGCCTCTGGTATTGCAGGCGTTCATACGCTACGGTAACCACTTACCAACAGGTGGGCCGTATGCTTGTTCGCCACCTCAGTTGTATAAAAAAAAAGACATCATCCGATGTCCGGTTCAACGGCACATTAGCACTTAACAAGGTCGCGGGTTCCCGTTCGGATTCTACCGCGTCCTTTTCAGGGCCACCATCATCATCATCAACAACCTATAAAAGTCCACTGCTGGACATAGGCCTCCCCCAAAGAGTTCCACGACGAACGGTCTTGAGCCCTTTCCATCCACCGACTTCCCGCAACCTTTACAATATCATCGGTCCATCGGGTGGGGGGCCTTCCAACACTGCGTCGCCCGGTTCGTGGTCGCCATTCGAGAACCTTTACTCCCCAACGGTTATCGGTTCTGCGAGCAATATGGCCTGCCCACTGCCACTTCAACTTGCTAATTCTGAGATCTATGTCAGTGACCTTGGTTCTTCTACTGATTCCCTCATTTCGGATCTTATCACGTAGTGAAACTCCAAGCATAGCTCTCTCCATAGCCCGTTGCGCGACTTTGAGCTTGTATATGAGGCCTATAGTTAACGACCAAGTCTCAGTGCTATAAGTCATCACTGGCAACACGCACTGATTACGTACAGGGCCACCATACCTCAATCTAATACAAGATGACCAAGAAAGAATCAGTGACACGAGGAGCAAGCAAGCTATGTGTGTGGTCTAAATAAATGATAGATAGATAGATAGATAACACTTTATTGATCACCACACGGAAATAATACATAAGATCACAATTACTTTACACGGCAATACAATGGGCGGCCTTATCGCTAAGAGCGATCTCTGCCAGGCAAACTTAGGATGGACTGGACTCAAAAGATTAGAGAAGGGGCAAGATGGTGTATTTTAAATTATGAAGAAAATTATTAACTATAAACAGAATAAAGTAGGTACTATATTAAATAGATAAATCAAGATAATCATATATATATATATATATATGGGATAAGTGCAAAAACTGGAACCGTTCCTTAAGGTAAATGTTTTTCTATTCAGGTACCAACCTCGCAACCGACCAGACTGTTCAGCTTCCTCAACCCCCTCGCCATAGAGATATGGCTGTACGTGCTCGCTGCCTACATAATGGTGTCTTTCACCCTGTTTGTGATGGCTAGGTTCTCGCCTTATGAGTGGTAAGTCTTCAAATCAATTTTTCATCCCATCTATTCGAAAAGGACGACTTGGTTCGCCAAAGGTGGTGTTTTCTTTAAGAAACTTTTAGCGGGCAAAAATTTGGCAACTAATGAGTTTTTAATCCTCTTTATAAGTGCGCTGCAATCATCTTTGCCGCGCATTTTTTGAATTTGGAACATCTTAGTTCAGGGCCAAAAGAAATCGAACGCAAATATTGTTTGATTAAAGGGCTGGTACGAAGGCCCAAAGTCGCGCCGCCAACTGAATAAAAAAAAGAATGTACCGCGGTTTCGTTATTGCTGGCGCGTTTATTTCACGTGGCGTGGGTCGTTCGCTCGCCGAAGCTCGCACCGCGGAGAGTTTACCGTGCCCACCGTCCATCAACGGCGTCGCGTCAGTCGGTCCAGAGCCATCAGGCGATGTGGTAGCGTATAAATCCTCCGCCCGCTCCGCGACTCCGACTGTAACCCCTCTGTGTAGTTGTCTGATTTGTGAAACTGTTATAGTACCTAATATTGTGTCGCTCTACCTAGTATATATCCGCATAATTGTTGTTATTGTGTGTCGATTAAACTTTTACTTTTAAAACTGTGACTTTAAAAAAATATGAGGCGCCTTTTATTTTCTCATAGTGGGTGATGAAAAGTAGAGTGTAGCACTCGGGCGCGAAATATATTTTTGGCTCGGGTGACGTACTTTGAATCCTTTGCTACGTTCAGGATTCTACTAAAGAATCCCTCGCTACGCTCTGGATTCTACCATAGAGTCCCTCACTTCGCTCTGGATTCAAAAAAGCACCCTAGCCGTTAAAATATTATTTTGCTCCCATAAGATACAATCTACTAGGTATAATTCAATGAAGTTTGTTTATTTCACTTTCAACCATGCTTCTAGCAAAATAAATCAAATCATTTCATTTCATTTCAAACCTCGATCTCGGTGGCGCAGGGGGCGAGTGCCCGTTTGACACAAGTTCGCTTGCTCGCTTGCGGGTTCGATTACCGCTGCGGGACAAATGTTTGATCTGTAAATATTTGTTCCGTGTCTGGGTGTTGTGGTACCATGGTAGGTACTCGTAGTTTCTGATACCCACGATACAGGGAATCCTAGTCTCGGGTCAGGACTATGTAAATAAATAAATAAATATTCCGGACATATCACACACAGTCAACTGATCCCAAACTAGGCATAGCCTGTACTATGGGTAGTACCCAGAGTCTGATATACATAATAGATATAATATATATTTAACACCCAGACACAGAACAAACACCTGTGTTAGTCACAAATGTTTGTCCAGTGCGGGAATCGAACCCGCTACCTCTAGCGCAGAAGGCGGAGTTACTACCACCTGAGCTATGAGGCATGTACGTGACTGTTAAAAATACCTTAAGAGCCGCTACTGAGAAAAAGGGTCTTGACAGACAGACAGGTCCTATAAGAGTCCCGTTTTTCCAAATGAGTTACGGAACCCTAAAAAGAAGCAAAATGTTGTATGTCTCAGGTCTACAAGCACCCACATCTGCGGGCACGAGACGAAACTCCTCACGAACCAGTTCAGTGTGTGCAACTCCTTCTGGTTCATCACGGGGACATTTCTGCGGCAGGGATCAGGACTCAATCCCAAGGTGAGTACCTGGTACCCTGGTACACCTGGTGTGTACAAACATTAACCCCCCCTTATTAATTACTAGCTTTCGCCCGCGGCTTCGCTCGCGTAGTACCCACATAAAAGTAGCCTATTTGCTATTCCAGACTATAATCTATCTGTGTACCAAATTTCATCCAAATCCGTTCGGCCGTTTAGGTTTTAGAAAAAAAGAGAGAAAGAAAATACATTTATTTTGGACACACAAGCACAGCACAAACTAATAGAAACGACACTACAGACAGGTTACAATACAAAATTAAAACAAAAATAGATTACAGTTTAATTCTATTTAAAGCCACAACAACATGCCCTTCTCTTATCTTTCCATTCCAGTCCATCCAAAGGTTGCCTGATAGAGATCGCTTAGCGATAAGGCCACTCATTGTAATGCCTTGTCATCCTCTCCCTGCCCTTATCCCACTTCATGTGGGGTCGGCACAACATGTTTTTCTCTTCCACTCCCCTCTATCAGCCGTCATATCATTATTCACTCCTTTCTTACTCATGTCATCTTTCACACAGTCTATCCATCTTTTCTTTGGTCTACCTCTTCCCTTATATCCTTCCACATTCATATTTAACGCTCTTCTTGTAACATGACATTCTTCCCTCCGCATGACATGCCCATACCACGCTAACCTTTTGCTCTTCAACTTCTCAGTCACTGGCGCTACTTTCAAACTTCCTCTGATGTACTCATTCCGTATCTTGTCCATTCTAGTCACTCCACACATCCATCTCAACATTCTCATTTCCGCAGCATGCACTCTTCTTTCATCCGTCCCTTTGGTTGCCCAACACTCAGACTCTCCAACTCTTACTCATTGTAATGCCTTGTAATATTCTCCCTGTATTCTTTCAGTATGATGATCAATAAAGTGTTATCTATCTATCTATCTATCTTGAGTACATTATCAGAATACGGACCCAGCAGATTGTCTTTTCCAGGCGACTTCCACTCGCATAGTCGGCGGTATCTGGTGGTTCTTTACGCTCATCATCCTGTCATCATACACTGCGAACCTGGCTGCGTTCCTCACAGTGGAACGTATGGTGTTACCGATACAGAGTGCGGCCGATTTGGCGGCCCAGAGTAACATACAGTACGGGACGCTTAACGGCGGATCTACTATGACTTTCTTTCGGGTGAGTAGACTCTGCTACGAGGACCATAAGAGCTAAAATTGGCGATGAAATTCTGGATCGTTCTACACTGCGAATCTGGCTGCGTTCCTCACAGTGGAACGTTTGGTGTTACCAATACAGAATGCCGTGAGATTTCTTATCATCCTACACTGTAAGTCTGGCTGCGTTCCTCATAGTGGAACGCATCTTGTTACCAATACAGAATTCGGCGGATTTAGGAGCTCAAGTAACATAAGTACGGGATGCTTCATGGCGGATCTATCATGCCTTTCTTTCGGGTGAGTGCACTATATTTTGAGGACTATAAAAGCTAAAATTAGCTGTGAGATTCCTTATCATCTAAGCATCGTACACTGCGAACCTGGCTGCGTTCCTCACAGTGGAACGCATGGTGTTACCAATACAGAGTGCGGCGGATTTGGCGGCCCAGATTAACATACAGTACGGGATCCTTAACGGGGGATCTACTATGACTTTCTTTCGGGTAAGTGCACTCTGTTTTGAGGACCATAAGAGCTAAAATTGGCGATGAAATTCTGAAGCGTTTTACACTGCGAACCTAGCTGCGTTCCTCACAGTGGAACGTATGGTGTTACCGATACAGAGTGCGGCCGATTTGGCGGCCCAGAGTAACATACAGTACGGGACGCTTAACGGCGGATCTACTATGACTTTCGTTCGGGTGAGTAGACTCTGCTACGAGGACCATAAGAGCTAAAATTGGCCATGAAATTCTGGATCGTTCTACACTGCGAATCTGGCTGCGTTCCTCACAGTGGAACGTTTGGTGTTACCAATACAGAATGCCGTGAGATTTCTTATCATCCTACACTGTAAGTCTGGCTGCGTTCCTCATAGTGGAACGCATCTTGTTACCAATACAGAATTCGGCGGATTCAGGAGCTCAAGTAACATAAGTACGGGATGCTTAATGGCGGATCTATCATGCCTTTCTTTCGGGTGAGTGCACTATATTTTGAGGACCATAAAAACTAAAATTACCTGTGAGATTCCTTATCATCTAAGCATCGTATACTGCGAACCTGGCTGCGTTCCTCTCAGTCGAACGCATGGTGTTACCAATACAGAATTCGGCGGATTTACCAGCTTAAAGTAACATAAGTTGATAAGTAATAAACAAAAATGAGCGTTAATTAAACGTTATTTATAAAGCTGGAAAAAAAGTGAAAAGCTTGCGTACAGTGCGGCCGGAGAGGACCATCTATTGTCAAATGCGAAAGTTTCGATATGAAAAAGAAATCTCTAATAAAGTCATTAAATGTTTTGTCATTCCAGGATTCAAACATAGACATCTACCAGAAGATGTGGCAGCACATGACAACTACCTCCCCCCCTGCGCTAGTTTCCTCCTACGAAGAGGGGGTGCGTCGAGTGTTGTCTGGAAACTACGCCTTTTTGATGGAGTCAACCATGTTGGACCATCGCGTGCAAAGGGATTGTAATCTAACGCAGATCGGCGGTCTGCTGGACTCTAAGGTACTCGTATACCAGACTCTAAGGTAAATCGACAGTACTCTAAGGTACTTCTACTGGACTCTAAGATATGTCGATTCTAGATGAAGATGCGAGTTCGAATCCCGCTTGTTTGATATCACGTAGTGAAACACCAAGCATAGCTCTCTCCATAGCCTATTTTGCGACTTTGAGCTTGCATGAGGCCAATAGTTAGCGACCAGCCTCAGATTGTCCGGTTTTTAGTGTAGGTTCTTTATTTTCGCAGGGCTACGGCATAGCAACATGGAAAGGCAGTCCGTGGCGCGACAAGATCTCTCTCGCTATCCTCGAACTCCAAGAGAAGGGCGTTATCCAAATACTGTACGACAAATGGTGGAAGAACACAGGCGACGTCTGCAACAGAGAAGGGAAGGACAGCAAGGCGAATCCTTTGGGTGTGCAGAACATTGGTAAGGGTTTCAAGCTTGGGTAGCAAAAATAAACGCTAGTGTAGAAGTTTTAGAGTTGACGAAAATTAGAGATGACTTTTCGAGTTGACGAATTTTAGAGTTCACTTTTAATGCGCACAGTTGACTGACGGATTTCGAAATGAACTTGGACAATATGTTGGTTGTTTAATAGCAAAATAATCCAAATGACAGCAGTGGAATAATAGATAAAGATCTAGCCATGCACTATACAACAAAACGTGGAAGAACAACAGCGATCGATATCTGCAGTAGAGGCGGGAAGAACAGCAAGGCAAATCCTTTGAGTAACATTGGTAAGGGTTTCAAGCTTGTGTAGCGAAAATAAACGCTAGTGTTAAAGTTTTAGAGTTGACGAAAATTCGAGATGACTTTTCGAGTTGACGAATTTTAGAGTTCACTTTTTTTATGTGCACAGTTGACTGACAGATTTTGAAATAAACTTTGACAATATTAAGGTTGTTTAATAGCAAAATAATCCAAATGACAGCAGTGGAATAATAGATAACGATGTAGCCGTCCATTAAACAACAAATGGTGGAAGAACACCAGCGATGTCTGCATTAGAAGCGGGAAGAACAGCAAGGCAAATCCTTTGGGTGTGCAGAACATTGGTAAGGGTTTCAAGCTTGTGTAGCGAAAATAAATGCTAGTTTAGAAGTTTTAGAGTTGACGAAAATTAGAGTTGACTTTTCGAGTTGACGGTTTTTGGAGCTGACTTTTCAGAGTGCACAGCTGAGTGTCGGATTTTAGAGATGAACGATGAAATAACTCCTAATAAAGACTGTAGGTTATCACGACTGAGTGTTGAAATTAGTAGACATATTAAAGCCAGTGCAGGTAATGAATAACGGTAACCTACCTACCACCTATATTTAATAACATGATAAATCGCTTGAACAAGACTAATGACTTGTTCAACCTTCCTTCGTAGAAAGGAATTATGTAGATAAGACTATAAACTCTTCCAAGACATGACATGTTTTTTGTATTTAGCAAATGTACTAAGTAGTTAGAATACTATCGGTATTCATTCGCTAGCCGTTAAACTAATGGATCTTCCACACGGTTGGCTACATAGCTCAACGACGTCGCAAGCTCCTAAAAGTCAAACTCAAAATTAATCTTATTCAAAAGAATGAAGGATAATTTTAATTTTAGATGACATATCGCTCACCGTTTGTTCACGGCTTTGGAGTATATTTAGAAAAAGGATACATTATTTTGAGTTTACCTACTGTGTTTGTAGAAAGGATCGCCTATTTAGATCTTTTATTTTTAATTATTTATTTAGGATATCCAACAGTGATAACACAATACAATGTAAGTATCAATACAAGTGACTTAGGTCTTTGCGTGCCACTTATTATAGGATACCTTGTCTTTAAAACCTTTACCTTTTATATACTTTAAGAACAGTTGAACAACCATCTAAGAGTAAGTAGGCCAAGTAAGAGGAGGTAGGGCACAGCGAGATTTTCTCTTTCTGAATTGGAGGAGCCCGCCTGGGGAGGTACCTCCGCCTTACAGAAGATCGCAGCCAAAAAACATTATTTGTTTCAAATAGTGTTTTGTTCCGGTGAGTAAGGTTGCCAGAGCTCTTTAGGGGGGAAGGGGGTTCGGGGTCGGCAACGCGTGCGTGATGCCTCTGGTATTGCAAGCGCTCATAGGCTACGGTAACCGCTTACCATCAGGTGGGGCGTAGGCTAGTATGCCACCACTATTGTATAAAAAAAAAAAACTGTTACAGGAGGTGTGTTCGTGACATTGCTGTGCGGGCTGGCGCTGGCGATCGTGGTCGCCATTTTGGAATTCTGCTGGAACACCAAGAAGAACGCGACGCAGGGTAGGCAGTCGCTTTGCAGTGAGATGGGGCAGGTGAGTTATAAGCTAAACGAGGTTCTGCTAGCATGGATGTAGCCACAGTGGGGCAGGCCACACAATCCACACGACAGAGCCACACAATCGACACGACAGAAGAAGAAGATCGATGTCGTCGATGGTTCAGGGGGACTAAATCTTTTTGGACCAGTACTCCGCCACAGCTACGGTTTAGCTCTACCTACAGGGAAAACGTTGCAGTTGTCCAACGTTAACGTCGCAGTTATCTAACGCTAACGTTTCAGTTATCCAATATTAGCGTCACAGTTAGGTATCCAACGTTAACGTTACAGTTATCGGACGTATTATTGTATTGAATGCGTAGTCCGTCCAACGATCTTTTAGTATGTCGGGGACTTCCCGTGTAAAAGCTCTGACAATATCTAAGCATTAAGATATAATGCTTGCTGCTGCACTGGTTCTTCCTTGGTCATCCTGTATTAGTTCAATGACTAGGTTGAGGTATGGTGGCCCTGAATAGGGCCAATGACCCTCGGTGAAAGAACCAGTGTGATGAAAGGATTAAAGATGTAATAAGGCCTTATTAGACCGGCCTAGAGGCCGTGGTGGCCCCGTCTGAAGAATAGGCTCCTCCATATCTACCTATCCGCGGATGTCGTAAGAGGCGACTAAGGGAAAAAAGCTAGGGGATGGGCAGCAGCGTCCCTCATTTTAACAACGATAGCTCTAACTGCGCTCGCCAAGCGTGGTGAGTATGGGCAAATCCCCCCACATGATAAGGAATTCGCTGTCTGTGGGGGAGGTCATGTTCAGCAGTGGACGTCGTACGGCTGAAATGATGATGAAGGCCTTATTTAATCACCAGGAGTTGCGCACAGCGATGCGCGGAGGCTCGTCCAATAGGACAGTCCTACGGCCGGGGTGCTCCCGCTGCTCGCCGGCGACGCACGTGCCGCCCGCGCCTTCCAGATACGAGGTAACCTTTATTTTAATCACGATAAAGTCCTTTTCTCAGATATCAGCGGTCAAAGTCACACGGGTAAAGAGAATGCCGCACTACATCATTCTAATTCTAAAACGGAGGTGGTTAGCCCTGCACTGACTGCCCGCTGTGGAGTGTTTTGTGTATTGTCCCCCTTTTTTTTTTTGTTTTTTTTAACGTGGGGTTATCCTCATGTATGTCGGACTCTTACCGACTAAAACCACCACGTTGGCCAGCCTCCATGCATGTCCACAGCACAATCCCGGGAATGGCACCCATAGCCACGACCAGAACCCGCTCACGATGTGGAGCTCACGGCGGCACTTGCCCGGAGTGCAGCCGCCATCCCGGATCCGCTTACGAGCAGCCGGAAATTGCATTGTCCCCCTATGCTAATCCTACCCCAGCCAGCCCAGCTCCCTAAAATAGTGAAGCAGGACTTTGGGTCGTTGGTAACATTAAATAAATAAAATAAATATTCCGGACATATCACACACGGTAAACTGATCCCAAACTAGGCATAGCCTGTACTATGGTTACCAGAGACTGATATACATAATAGATACATATACACCCAGACACAGAACAAACATCTGTGTTAGTCACAAATGTTTGTCCAGTGCGGGAATCGAACCCGCGACCTATAGCGCAGAAGGTAGAGTTACTACCAACTGAGCTATGAGGCCATTCACAGTCATTCTCTCAGTATCCGCCGAACCGATATGGCCCTGGCCCCTTGCTGCTTCTGTGGCTGTACAGCTGCACTACATAGACATCAGATATCACAGATCATTCACAGATATCAGCAGCCAACGCAACGTCACCCCTTTCGCCGTTTTAAGAATACTTTACTGGTTTCCCCACGATGTTTTCCTTCACCGTTTCAAACACATGTTAATGCGCACTTAAATTATACAAACAGAAAAGTCATTGGTGTACAACCGGGTTCTAACCCACGATTGAAATTCGGGGTACCTCCTCCCATTAGGCCAACACGGCTTTTATATATAGATTCAAGATTCATGTTTTTTTTATACATATTCACACGGACAACTGATCCCAAACTAGGCATAGCCTGTACTATGGGTACCAGAGACTGATATACATAAAAGATATATGTATATTTAACCTCCATTTGCAGAAATAAGTGTTACAGAGAGGTCTTAAAGCTATGAATATGGCACTTATAAACTTATTCACTCTTTTCGAGCATTGCAAATTATTATTTTAGACGAAAGACTGTAAACTTAACACGTACTATACTTAGTAAATTTTTGGGTATACTACAGAAACTATGCCTAGTTTGGGATCAGTTGACCGTAGTAGTTGTTTATTTATCTATCTATAGATCTATTGATTTTCAGATCCAAGAGAACTGCGCCGGCGGCGTGGAGCTGAAGGAGCTGCGCTGGTCGTAGCGCCACGCGCGAGGCCCGGCCTCCGCGCCCGCCTCGCCCGCGCGCCCCGCCCGCCACGCTCACAGTAAGTACTTTTGAGGATGTAGATTTAGACCTGAGGCACTCCCCCACGCTCACAGTAAGTACATTTGAGGGTAGTAGATTTAGACCTGAGGCCCTCCCCCACGCTCGCAGTAAATACACTTGAGGGTAGTAGTTTTAGATCTGAGGCCCTCCCGTCACTTACTGTAAGCCCCTCGTCCATGACGCTACACAAAAGTGACGGAACTCATTAGAAACTAGAGTTGCGGACTGATTGGAAACTCTGACCCGTCCACGACGCTACTGGAATTTCCTGAAACTCAGTCACTCAGTACACGATTTTATGTAAACAAAGTTTTGAAAACGAAAAAAAATAACATGACTAGTGATAATTCGAGCGATGACATGGAATTATTACTTCTCCAGTCACATAGACGTCAGAATCACTTATAATTACTTTTTAGCCCTCCACCACGCTTACAGTAAGTAAATTTAAGGGTAGTAGCTGTAGACCTGAGGCCCTCCCCACGCTCACAGTAAGTACACTTGAGGGTATTAGCTGTAGACCTGAGGCCCTCCCCACGCTCACAGTAAGTAAACTTGAGGGTATTAGCTGTAGACCTGAGGCTCTCCCCCACGCTCACAGTAAGTACACTTGAGGGTATTAGCTGTAGACCTGAGGCCCTCCCCCACGCTCACAGTAAGTACACTTGAGGGTATTAGCTGTAGACCTGAGGCCCTCCCCCACGCTCACAGTAAGTACACTTGAGGGTATTAGCTGTAGACCTGAGGCCCTCCCCCACGCTCACAGTAAGTACACTTGAGGGTATTAGCTGTAGACCTGAGGCCCTCCCCCACGCTCACAGTAAGTACACTTGAGGGTATTAGCTGTAGACCTGAGGCCCTCCCCCACGCTCACAGTAAGTACACTTGAGGGTATTAGCTGTAGACCTGAGGCCCTCCCCCACGCTCACAGTAAGTACACTTGAGGGTATTAGCTGTAGACCTGAGGCCCTCCCCCACGCTCACAGTAAGTACACTTGAGGGTATTAGCTGTAGACCTGAGGGCCTCCCCCACGCTCACAGTAAGTATACTATAAGTTGAACATTGCTAAACACTGCGGTCTGCGCGACAACCATGTCATAGTTTTGTTACTACCACCTACTTTTGTTTGTTTCTTAACGGTAATAATCTTACCTAACTCTTCGTATCCTGTGTCTTCCCTGATTTTTTTTTTCTAGTTCTGTGCTTTTGTGTCTAAATAATATATCTTCTTTCTTTATTTCTACGTATTTTTCTATTTTCAGATTCAATGGGCACCCTTAGACGGACGACGTCTTACGTTTTGAAAGAGCCTAGAGAAAAGAAGCATGTTCAGATAATAGCTTAGTAAAATAATTTGTAAGCAAAGAAGTGATGGAAATTTTACTAACTTTTACTTTTTAAAACATTGCAAAACCCTAACTACAAGGTGATTTGTATTAATTATGTATGCTTTCCAGAAAGGAGTTTATTCTACACCCAATTGGCCATAAAGATTGTTCTACGATTTTTGGAAATTTGTCATATACATTGAAAAAACTCTACCGGACAAGCAGACGCACAGGTAATCACCACCCTAACCTGGTCGACATACCACAGTGTCGAACCAAACGTTTCTGCTCCACCTTTATTATAAGCACTGGCAAAGAGTGGAACGATCTGCCAGCGTCTGTTTTCCCGGACGAGTACAATCTAGGAGTCTTCAAATCTAGAGTGAATAAGTTCCTTCTGGTAAAGCGTGCTCCATCTTAGGCCACATCTCACTTGCAAAAGTGAGATGGTGGTCAAAAGCCTAACCATCTCCAATAAAAAAAAAAAAAAAAAAAAAAAAAACGAAAATCGGCTGTTTTGGGGTGAAATCAGTTCAAACTCAATGAATCAGCTGTTTTAGGTAGGAATCTTGACACCGAACGTCTCGAAAGTTTAGTAAATGCGAAAGTTTGTGAGGATGTTTGGATGTTTGTTGTTCAATCACGCCCAACCGGCCGAACGGATTTGGATGAAATTTGGTACAAAGATAGATTATAGTCTGGAATAGCATATAGGATACTTTTTATGTAGGTACCACGAGAGCGAAGTCGCGGACGGAAGCTAGTTGATGATAAAGATCATAAAAAGGCCAATAACAGCTGATTTGAAAACAGTACCTAAGTCTTGTAAACTGTAAAGACTACAAGTAGAAAACAGACTCCAACCAAATCTGAAAAATACATATTTTAGCTAATACCCTTCTGTTGAAAGAGCCCCTTTCGGGGTTGCATACATAATTATGAATCACTTTGTATATTTATATCACTTCATACTTTAAACCTTATCACTTTTATTTCATCTGTGTTGAAAAACATCACGTACCTACCTGTGTTTGTTTGGATTGTAAAAATGTTCATATTATTTTGAACTAGTGCCCGCGCGGCTTCACTCGCGTAGAGGTCCTATGTACTATGCAGGTTTATCTGATGCCACAGACTAGTCTGCAAAGTCAGTGAGTCAGTCAGAGACTTTCACTTTTCGCACGTGAGAAGTGAATACCTTAGCCCCTTCGTCCACGGCGCTACTCAAAAGGAACGCGACTGAAACTGTAGTCACTTATGAGTAGCCTGACTGCGATAGCACTAGTATTTCAATGCGCGTTCGTCCACGACGCTACTCAAAAGGAACGCGTTTGTAACTAGTCTCCTGGCTAGTTCCGTCACTTTTGCGTAGCGTCATGGACGAAGGGGCTTAGTTTCAGGAAATTCCAGTAGCGTCGTGGACGAGTCAGAGTTTCCAATCAGTCCGCAACTCTAGTTTCTAATGAGTTCCGTCACTTTTGCGTAGCGTCATGGACGAAGGGGCTTACGGTTTTTGTGTGGTGTCACGAAAAGGGCGCCTACAAAAACCAGTTAATACCTACATAACACGGTTGAAAAGTGGGAACTCACTGATTTTTGCAGGGCCTCTGAGTCCGTAATGTTCGTGAGTTACTCACTTGTCACCGTGAGACGCGAAAAGTGAACCTACCTACCGTTTTTGTATGCTGCCACGAAACGCCTACAAGAACCGGCAAGCTTTTCACGTCTCACGATGACAAGTGAGTAGGTCAATCAATAACAATACGGATTCGGGCGTCTGCAGTGCGTATGATGTAAGACAGTTTTTGTGAAACCTGTGCCATATAAGCTGTATTTTAAAAAGTTGAATCGCTAGAAAAATCTGTACAATAGTAATTTGTAACTTTTATACTTAACGTAAAGTGAATAGAGTTTAAAATTAGTTAAATAAGCGGTCATAACTTTTATACATATAATTACATAGATCCTTCCTAGCTAAGTCACTTTATCGTGTTTTTTTTTATACGATTTTGACATTCTTCTTTTTTAAATTTTAGTGATACGATTTCTGACATTCATTTATTTGTAATTTTGCTTGCTGACTATGGTAGAACATAATTGAAAGACTATTTATTTTATGACCATTGTTAACCTACATTATGTTCAAGCAAATAAATTTATCTTTATCTTTATCAAATAATACCACACCGCAAGGTGCGGGACAAATGTTTGATCTGCAAATATTAGTTCCGGGTCTGGGTGTTGTGGTACCATGGTACTCGTAGTTTCTGATACCCACGACACAGGGAATCCTAGTGTGGGTCAAGACTATGTATGCGAGTGTTGGGTGTTGTATAAAAATATTTTTTGTGCCAAAAAAGTTATAGTGAGTAGATCTATGTTACTAAGCCCCGTGTCTCAAATATTTATGGTTCAAATTCGTGTAACTATTTATTGACACGCATTTGAATGGCATAAGACGTCACTTAGGCCCTAGCCGCATTACCATCAACTTTTCAATTTTGTTTATGCGGTGACTTAAGTTGACAGTCTCAAATATTTATGGTTCAAATTCGTATAATTATTTTTGACATGCATTTCAATGGCAATACAAAGTCACATAGGCCCTAGCCGCATTACCATCAACTTTTCAATTTTGTTTATGCGGTGACTTAAGTTGACAGTCTCAAATATTTATGGTTCAAATTCGTATAATTATTTTTGACATGCATTTTAATGGCAATACAAAGTCACTTAGGCCCTAGGCGCATTACCATCAACTTTGAGATTTTGTTTATGCGTTGGCTTAAGTTGACATATGGCTAATATTTGAAATGCAATTAGAAGTCACGGTAGGGCTTCGTGAAGGAAATGGAAAACTTAAAACGGTCTATACACGTTCGAGTCAAAATAAATTGTTTAAAACAGTTTAAAAAAACACGAACCAAACCAATCAATATACCTACGTTTTTCAATGTGTGTAGTTTATGATTCTTGTTGAATTTATTGCCAAGTTTATATATAAAATAACGGTTTGTGATTTTATTGGGTTATTTTAGATTGATTTCACAGTTACGCTGACGTACGCACGCACAGACGACATCCTGTCAGCAGTCAGCACCGATGTGTCGTTTAGGTGGGATTGTGGTCAAACGCTAGCCTATTTTGTATAAAAAAAAATAAAAAAAAGTTATATAAATTGTAGCAGAACGCCTTGGGAGGAGGTACCTCCGCCTTACAGAAGATCGCAGCCAAATAACATTGTACTTATAAATTAATATGAAGCAATGCCCACAAGAATCGAATTCACGACGAGAAATTGAATGATAGATACGTTCTAGTGGGCAATGTAGAGTAAATATCTGTTGCGTGTCCAATAACTTGATAGCATGGTCATGGTATGATACGTTGTAGTGGACAAAGACCTTTACGGTTTTCGTGACACCGTACAAAAACGGTAAGCTATTCACTTTACACAGTGAAAAGTGAGTAGGTAACTGACGATCATTACAGACAGAGAACATTACGGGTTAGTCTTACCTACGTACATAAGCGTGACTGTTAAATCAGCCTTAGGTCCTACTTCTAAGTACCTACCTAACTTTCTACCTACTGCAACGAATGTGTGTTGGTTGTTTGTCAGTATTTTAATTATAAGTAGTATTTATATTGTTTCAAAATGACGAAATAAATGGAAAGACATTATTCATAAACACCACTGCCATTGATAATAAAATTAATTTAACACACTGAGTTACATATATTTTTTATTTTATCACCTACCTACAAGAAATATCACTGATTCAGGCACTAGGTAGTTAATGGGTACCTACTAGGTACCTACATGGAGAAATTCTGAATCACTAAAGCCGACTTTTAGAGCCTAAGTACCTACTACTTAATACCTTAATAATTAACATAAAACAAAACAAATACCTGCCCATACCGTAATCTACGTCAAAGGCTTAAAATCCAACGCAGCTTTATCTGGATTTAACAAAAACCATGAATGGCCCTTATCATGTGGGGGGATTTTCCCATACTCACCACGCTGGGCATGCGGGTTGGCGAGCGCAGTTAGAGCTATCGTTGTTATTTGTTGTCTGTGGGGGAGGCCATGTTCAGCAGTGGACGTCGTACGGCTGAAATGTTGCCTGATTCTTCTAGGCTTGGTCGCGAGGAACAGGCATAGCTTCACCTAGTTTCTAAGACGTTTCAAAGTGATCCTAGTGATTTTATTGAAATAAATGCCTTTTGACTTTGACTTTGACTTTGATGATGATGATGAATGGCCCGGAAAAGCCCTCATACCTCATAGTGCCCCATATTGAGTTTCACACTAAAGTAAAATTTTGCAGGTACATACAATGCGCGCAGCCAAAGATGAGACCTGTCAGATGCTAGTAGAGGCAGTGCTGCCAGCCGGGTATTGTCAAAAGTTACCTGAAATGCATAAGAAAAGTAACCTTTTAGTGTGAAAAGTAACCTTTCATATTTTTGCCAGTAGTAGGATTAAAAATTGACATACAGAATAAGTTGGTTGTATTAGCATACAGAAATATTAATAATTTAGTAAAGTTTTCTATTATTTGCAATTGCGAGCTACTTTTTACATAGACGTAACCTGAAGGAGGTAAAAATCACCTTAAAGGTTACAAAAGTAACCTTCTGGCAACGCTGAGTAGAGGGGATTTTGCGCAGGATGCGCGCAGCCAAAGATGAGACTTGACGAATCACGTGGCTATACCTGCGCAGTAGATAGTTTTGGCGGTATGCGAGGCCCTATACGTCTCTACTGGCTACTTTAGTGCCCACACTGCGGCAGATTTTTGTATACCTACTCTTCGCCTTACTAGCCGGGTATAGATTAAATGCTATAATAGCATCCTAGTAGTTGTGTGGATTAATAAGCCGCTACGCAGCTGGGTCGTCTGCGCTCTTTTGGCTCTACCTTAAACATTCCGTTCAATCCAATCCTACTAGAATTCTAAGTGCGAAAGTTTGTTTGTTTTGGTACAATCACGCCGTAACGGCTCAGCCGATTTCGATGAAACTTGGAATATATAGAGTTCTTAACCAAAAATAGCATATATCATTTTATCTAGGTACCACGCGACACAAGCGAAGCCGCGGTTGGAAGCTAGTAGAACAATCGATACCTACATACCTAGTAATACAAGTTACGATGTGTTAGTTTTATTGTAAATAGCGCCATCTATTGTCGAGTAGCAGGCTAAAAGAAAACATTTTAAAGCATCAGAAATGTCAAAATTGTGACATTGACAGCTTTGTACGTCATGTCATTATATTTATTTATTGTTTACTGAACGGAATTTTGACTCTACAACTCTACTGTTTCTACGCTTAATTCTAATTTTTGTATTTGTAGCTTTCATCCGCCTTCGGTTCTAGGCTTACTCTTCAGCAGAACCAATAATGAAGACTCTTCGCTTATCACTAAGACGTCACGTAGAATAGAACAACTTGCTATTTCGAATGGCCTGAGCTGTCTTCAGGTTTCAAGCCCAAGGAGCGGTTTTAAAATGAGCGCCACCAAGAGAAAGGGTCCTGTCTTCGACCCTGGACTCTGCAGGTGTTGCGGCACTATGAAGAAATGTCGGCTACTAAATGTGGAATACGAAAGTTTCGGCCAAAAGGAAGTTTACTCTGATATGATTTTGGATTGCTTTGGTCTTTTGGTAAGTAAAGTTATAATTCAATTTCAGTTACTTTATTACTGAGTGTGTAAACTCAACTAAAAAACTATTATTGTGCAAAAAAGGAGCTTTAAGAGGCGCACTTTAATCCTTTCACTACACTGATTCTTTCACCATCGTTCATAGGCCCTTTTCGGGGCCACCATACCTGAACCTGGTCACTGACCTAATACAGGATGACCAAGAAAGTATCAGTGACACGACAAACAATCATTGTATTATATATACACGGAAGGAGCATCAATTTAAGAGGTGCATTTTAATCCTTTCACTACACTGATTCTTTCACCGAGGGTCATAGACCCTTTTCATGGCCACCATACCAAACCAAAACCAAACAAAAATACCAAATGTTTCTGCTCCACCTTTATTATAAGCACTGGCAAAGAGTGGAACGATCTGCCAGCATCTGTTTTCCTGGATCAGTACAATGTAGGAGTCTTCAAATCTAGAGTGAATAAGTTCCTTCTGGTAAAGCGTGCTCCATCTTAGGCCACATCTCACTTGCAAAAGTGAGATGGTGGTCAAACGCCTAAGCATCACCATTAAAAAAAATACCTCAACCTGGTCACTGACCTAATACAGGATGACCAAGAAAGGGTCAGTGACATGACAAGCAAGCAATTAATTGAATCCTTGTCTTCAGCTCTCACACCTCGAGAGCAAACCGACGGAGAGACTTGTCTGTGCCACATGCGTGATGCGGCTCCGGGAAGCATTCACCTTCAGGAAGCAGGTGGTACAGTGCGAGGAAGCCTTTATACAGATGAAGATGTATGACAGCAAAAATCTAGGTATGTTTGTAACTATCACCATCATTATTTCAGATGTGGGGCCCTGCCACAGATACCAGAGCGAATTTATATAATGTTTCATTTGCCCATACTCACTTCACTAGGCATTGAGGTTGGCAAACCAGTTAAAGCTATATTTGTGAAAATAGGGGACACTGCTGCCCATCCCCTAGCTTTTTTCCCTTAGCCGCCTCTTACGACATCCGCGGTAGATATGGAGTGGCCTATTCTTAAGCCAGGCCACCACGGCCAACTTAAGCTAAATTCGATATGAAATGTTTGTAAAAAATTGAAATAAAACCTCCCACACTTTAACCTGAAATTCTCTTGTTTGGCTTTGTTTTTTTTTACAGAATACAAAGTTACCATCTTCCTGCCCTTATCCCACATCATGTGGGGTCGGCACAACATGTATTCTTCTTCAATTTCCGTCCATCAGTCGTCATCTCAGCACTTACTCCTTTCTTAACCACATCCACTTTCACACATTATATCAAAAATACAGTCTTTTTTTTACAACTGAGGTGGCAAACAAGCATTCGGCCCACCTGTTGGCAAGCGGTTTCCGTAGCCTATGAGCGCTTGCAATACTAGAGGCATCACGCACGCGTTTCCGACCCCGAACCCCCTCCCCCCTAAAGAGCTCTGGCAACCTTACTCGCCGCAGGAACACAACACCATTTGAAACAAATAATGTTATTTGGCTGCGGTCTTCTGTAAGCAACCTCCCCAGTGGCCAGTCTGTCAAAAATCAACACTATGATGTTTTTTTTCTTAAAATAAAAGTTAAAAATATTCTTTCCATCCAAAGGTTGTCTGTTACAGATCGCTTTTGTTGCCGCCGATTGTTCACTATTTTTAAGGTTTTTTTTTTCCTTGATTGTTATTTTCTTTTGGTGTACAATGAAGTTATATTCTATTCTATTATATTCTTTCAGATACAAAACAGCCCCTGGAAACAGCGCTACTAGAAGGCCCTCCCTTTGAGCTAGAAGTCAAGACAGAAGTGGAAGCCGCAGACGATGACAGGGATATGAGCGACGGAGACACACCTGATGCAGCTGACACTGTCTTACCTATAGGTAGGTCGCAGCTTCTGTGATTCAATGTGCACGAAAGGAGTGTGTGCTTCTTATCGTGTCACTGATTCTTTCTTGGTCATCCTGTACTAGGTCAGTGACCAGATGAGGTACGGTGGCCATGAAAAGGGCCTATGACCGTCGATGAAAGAATCAGTGTAGTGAAAGGATTAAAGTGCGCCTCTTAGGCTCGTATTCAGAGACAAGACTCGAGCATTGATCTGTACTTAAATCTCGATTTGAGTCGAGATTCTAATTCTTGAACAGTGCTTCAGTATAGATTCAATGATCACAGTTCACCTGAGTGAATGCATATTCTGAAACGTCAATCAGACGAAATCGGTGCTTGAGTTTAGATTTGATTTGACATTAATCAAATGACATTTTCGTTCCGTTACACGTACTTTGATGCATATTTATAATTCACTTTATTGTTCTATTTTATTTCCATCCTCGCTGTTTGAACTTCTGCGTAAAACGGATCGAAAAATATAAATAAATCAAAATGTAAACGAAAACATTTGAGTACAGATTTGAGACTCGATTCAGCTGAGAATAGTTTAAGTACCGTTCTTGAATAAAAGCTATGTTTGAGAAGAGATTCAATACTTAAGTAGAGTTCAGCTGATCTGTGATTAAATCTATGCTTGAGTCCTGTCTCTGAATACGAGCCTTAGAGGCTCCTTTCGTGCAAATGTCTCTTGTCTTCGAATTTTTAGTTAAAGATAAAGTTAGCGTTTAATTATGAATAAGGTAAGTCTCAAACGGTGAATGAAAAGGAAAACATAGTAACGAAATTGACTGGCCTGATAGCTCAGTTAGTAGTAACTCTGTCTTCTGCGCTAGAGCTCGCGGGTTCGATCCCCGCACAGGACAAACATTTGTGTGATAAACACAGATGTTTGTTCTGTGTCTGGGTGTTAAATATTTATCTATTATGTATATCAGTCTCTGGTACTCAAAGTACAGGCTATGCCTAGTTTGGGATCAGTTGACTGTGTGAATGTGACCGTAATATATTTAAAAAAAAAATGCATATACGGAACCTAAAGATTTGAAGACATAATGATATGAGTTTTTGAATTTGATTTTGATGTATCTCAATTTCAGAATTCAAACCTGCTATCAACGAGAACTCAAACTCGAACGACGACCTACCGCTGCGCTGCATCGCTAGTCAATTGGTCAAGAGCGAGCGCAAGTCCCCCGCAAGGATCGCTATCAACAAACACAGGTGGTGGACCAAGACACAGGCTCCTACCGCTAAGCCAAGTAAGTCCTCGCTAGGCCAAGTAAGTCCTCGCTAAGCCAAGTAAGTCCTCGCTAGGCCAAGTAAGTCCTCGCTAAGCCAAGTAAGTCCTCGCTAAGCCAAGTAAGTCCTCGCTAGGCCAAGTAAGTCCTCGCTTAGCCAAGTAAGTCCTCGCTAGGCCAAGTAAGTCCTTGTGGTGGTTTCACCCAAGTTCACGTTGAATTTGGGTGAAGTATAACGTCACCCAAATTCAACGTGAAAAACCACCCAAACATAGGCCCGTGTTCTGAAACTGTACTCAAATTAAATCTAGATTCAATCTTTATTTATTTAGGAAAAACAAACAACTACATTATACAAGATGATTCATAATATGTATGCCATCCCGAAAGTGGCTTATTCTACACCCAATTAGCAATAAAGTTTGCTTGACGACCGACTTTTGGTTATTGGATATTTTAAATTGAAAAAAACATTATGCTTTTGCATCATGAAAGAAAGAAAGAAAGAAAATACATTTATTTGTGACGACAATACAACAATGATACACACAGAAAAAATAATAATATTAACAACAACAGAAATGTTGACAAAACAAAAACAACAAACAAGAAACAAATAAAGAAAAAACACAGGCAAATAAAAAATAAGAAAAAAGGTACAGGTTGTAAGAATGCTTCATGTTATGGGGTCAAATCAGTTCAAACACAACCAAGCTGTTTTAGGTAGAAATCTTGATGTCTAACAGCTCGTACGTTACTTTGTTGTAAAAATTAAAAAAGGCAAAAAAAAAACTATAATATAATTTCATTAATTTGAAGACAAATGCGATGATACAAGAATAGTTCTTCTGGTAAGTTTTTTACTATGTGAACACTAATTGAAGGCCGCCATGTTGGTTTATAATTGGCGTTTGACATGCCATTGACATATTTTTCATGTCATGTTGTTTGATTTGATGTTTTTGTTGTGTCAGATACATGTAGGTTGTCAAAATGACATTTCACGCACGTCCATCCGCCATATTTTTGTAGCGCTGTGTGTTGCTTTCTTTGTCGAAGAAAATCTTAATGTACCTCAGAACGAAGTCAATTTAAATAAAATAACCAATTAAATACGTTTACATTATTGCTTAGCCATATTTTAGAGTAGTGTACACCGTGCAGGCCCAGGCTCCATATATTGATGAAACGTCTCTTTTGTTTTTTAATTTCGCAAATACTCTTTCGGTGAATAAGCCTCTTGCGGGATAGTATACATATTCTGAATCAACTTTTATCCAATTTTATTATTGTTACAGAACTACCCATATCGAAAGTGCAGGAGCTGATCCGCCAGAAAGACACGTCATACATGATTGATACGAACATAATAGCCATCGTCGAAAACTCCTACATTTGCCCGTTCAAATGCCGCCACAACAACCTCCTATGCTACTACTGCGGAACCCATTTCAACGACCCAATACTCCTGAGAGAACACACAATGGCCCACCACCAGCCGAAGAAATTTAAAGTCAATGACCATAAAAATATGGTCAAGTTTGACTTGACTAGGATAGACTGTCGGATATGCCAAGCGAAGATTGATGATTTGGATACATTTAAGAGGCATATAGTTTCAGTTCATGGGAAAAAATATTACTTTGAGACTAAGGACTCTGTGTTGCCATTCAAGTTGGTTAAGGATGATATGCGTTGTGCACTCTGCAATATTGGCTTTCCATACTTTCACGCACTTAATAAGCATATGAACGAGCATTTTAGTAATTATATATGCGAAACTTGTGGATTGGGTGAGTCGCTAACTTCTAAATTTCATCATCATCATCATCATTTCAGCTGTACGACGTCCACTGCTGAATATGGCCTCCCCCACAGACAGAGCGAATTTATCATGTGGGGCGATTTGCCCATATTCACCACGCTGGGCTTGCGGGTTGGTGAGCGCAGTTAGAGCTATCGTTGTTAAAATGAGGGACGCTGCTGCCCATCCCCTAGCTTTTTTCCCTTAGTCGCCTCTTACGGCATCCGCGGATAGGTAGATATGGAGGGGCCTATTCTTCAGCCGGGGCCACCACGGCCAATTCATCTAAATTTATTTCAATTTAATCTTCTTGCAATGTTTTCCTTCACTGTTACTCCTTCCTACTTAATATCATAAACGCGAAAGATTGTGAGGATGTTTGTTGTTCAATCACGCCGTAACGGCACAACCGATTTCGTTAAAACTTGCAATAGGCGGACGCTGGAAGCTGCGATACAGTTTTTAATTTAACTAATGCAGTTTTCAACGTGTTCCTATTGTTTATAAATTGTAAAATTTGTTTTTGTTCCAAATAAAATTATTTTGATTTATTTATTTATTTGTTGAGTGTGTGTGTGCGTGTGTGCAAGTGTGTGCGTGTGTGCAAGTGCACAAACATTATGTATATTACCAATTACATAAAATATCTTCATAAAAACAGGGTCTGATATACATAAAAATAAAAGTGCACTATAGCATTCTCAAAAAAAAATCTTAAAATAAACTGATTGATTTGATAAAGCCAACACGCCGTAACGGCTCAGCGGATTTCGATGAAACTTGTAATAGATAAAGTTTTATACCACGAATAGCGTACTATAGTAGCCTATACCACATTATATAGGCTACTTTTTAAGTATGTACCACGCGACCGAAGCCGCTGGCGGAAGCTAGTAATAATATATTGAAAATTTTCAGGTTTCGTGGACAGCCATCGATTTGTGATGCATCAGACGCGGCACGAAGAAGGCACCTACCCGTGTGAGACTTGCGGCAAACTCTTCAAGTCGGTTTACAACAGAGAACTACACATAGACAGGTATCTATATACAAGATCCTACTAATATAACGGTTTACAACAGAGAACTACGCATAGACAGGTATCTATATACAAGATCCTACTAATATAACGGTTTACACCAGAGAACTACACACAGACAGGTATCTATATACAAGATCCTACTAATATAACGGTTTACAACAGAGAACTACACATAGACAGGTATCTATATACAAGATCCTACTAATATAACGGTTTACAACAGAGAACTACACATAGACAGGTATATATATACAAGATCCTACTAATATAACGGTTTACAACAGAGAACTACACACAGACAGGTATCTATATACAAGATCCTACTAATATAACGGTTTACAACAGAGAACTACACATAGACAGGTATCTATATACAAGATCCTACTAATATAACGGTTTACAACAGAGAACTACGCATAGACAGGTATCTATATACAAGATCCTACTAATATAACGGTTTACACCAGAGAACTACACACAGACAGGTATCTATATACAAGATCCTACTAATATAACGGTTTACAACAGAGAACTACACATAGACAGGTATCTATATACAAGATCCTACTAATATAACGGTTTACAACAGAGAACTACACATAGACAGGTATATATATACAAGATCCTACTAATATAACGGTTTACAACAGAGAACTACACACAGACAGGTATCTATATACAAGATCCTACTAATATAACGGTTTACAACAGAGAACTACACATAGACAGGTATCTATATACAAGATCCTACTAATATAACGGTTTACAACAGAGAACTACACATAGACAGGTATCTATATACAAGATCCTACTAATATAACGGTTTACAACAGAGAACTACGCATAGACAGGTATCTATATACAAGATCCTACTAATATAACGGTTTACAACAGAGAACTACGCATAGACAGGTATCTATATACAAGATCCTACTAATATAACGGTTTACAACAGAGAACTACGCATAGACAGGTATCTATATACAAGATCCTACTAATATAACGGTTTACAACAGAGAACTACGCATAGACAGGTATCTATATACAAGATCCTACTAATATAACGGTTTACAACAGAGAACTACACATAGACAGGTATCTATATACAAGATCCTACTAATATAACGGTTTACAACAGAGAACTACGCATAGACAGGTATCTATATACAAGATCCTACTAATATAACGGTTTACAACAGAGAACTACGCATAGACAGGTATCTATATACAAGATCCTACTAATATAACGGTTTACAACAGAGAACTACACATAGACAGGTATCTATATACAAGATCCTACTAATATAACGGTTTACAACAGAGAACTACACATAGACAGGTATCTATATACAAGATCCTACTAATATAACGGTTTACAACAGAGAACTACACATAGACAGGTATATATATACAAGATCCTACTAATATAACGGTTTACAACAGAGAACTACACATAGACAGGTATCTATATACAAGATCCTACTAATATAACGGTTTACAACAGAGAACTACACATAGACAGGTATCTATATACAAGATCCTACTAATATAACGGTTTACAACAGAGAACTACACATAGACAGGTATCTATATACAAGATCCTACTAATATAACGACGACCACGGTGGCGCAACGGGCGAGAACCCGACTGAGAGGCAAGGGGTGCGGGTTCGATTCCCGCTGCGGGGCAAATGTTTGCATGATCCGCAAATTTTAGTTCCGGGTCTGGGTGTTGTGGTACCATGGTACTCGTAGTTTCTGATACTCACGACACAGGGAATCCTAGTGTGGGGTCAGGACTATGGATGTTACTGTTGCATGTTATTTAGTTATTATGTTTTTTTTTTTTTTTATACAACAGAGGTGGCAAACAAGCATACGGCCCACCTGTTGGTAAGCGGTTACCGTAGCCTATGAGCGCTTGCAATACCAGAGGCATCACGCACGCGTTGCCGACCCCGAACCCCCTTCCCCCCTAAAGAGCTCTGGTAACCTTACTCACCGCAGGAACACAACACTATTTGAAACAAATAATGTTATTTGGCTGCGATCTTCTGTAAGGCGGAGGTACCTCCCCAGGCGGGCTGCTCCAATTCAGAACGTGAAAATCTCGCTGTGCCTTACCTCCTCCTATATGTACTTTTAGTAACAAAAGTCCGCTCTGTATGTTAACTTAAGATATCCTGTATTTCTCTATAAGTGAATGTATATTCTTTTGAGAAATAAATTTCTAAAACCGTATTATTTCATATTATAAACTAGCTTCCGCCCGCGGCTTCATACGCGTGGTACCTACATAAAAAGTAGCCTATATGCTATTCTAGGTAAAGAACTTTATCTATTCCAAGTTTCAACGAAATCGGTTGAGCCGTTACGGTGTGATTAAACCACAAACATCGAAGCATCCTCACACACTTCAACTTACTAATCCTGCTTGTATTATAAATGCGAAAGTTTTTAAGTTTGGCTGTTTGTTGTTCAGTCACGCCTCTGCCTTCTGCGCTAGAGGTCGCGGGTTCGATTCCCGCACTGGACAAACATTTGTGTGATGAACACAGATGTTCTGTGTCTGGGTGATAAATAGTTATCTATTGTGTATATATTTATATTTATTTACGAAAAGTTACACTATTTTTACAAGAGCACCTAATGCAATAGTGTACCATTATCATTTAAATTATTATGAAATGATTATCGACTGGCCTCATAGCTCAGTTAGTAGTAACTCTGCCTTCTGCGCTAGAGGTCGCGGGTTCGATCCCCGCACTGGACAAACATTTGTGTGATAAACACAGATGTTTGTTCTGTGTCTGGGTGTTAAATACTTATCTATTATATATATCAGTATCTGGTACCTATAGCACAGGCTATGCCTAGTTTGGGATCAGTTGACCGTGTGAATATGTCCGGAATATTTATTTATTTATTTATATTTATTATTATTATATATATCAAACATTTTAAAACATTAATTTTAATTCACAGAATATACTAGTTAAGAAACAACAAACATAAATCTTCAAATTAATAAATTCAAATTACATAATGTCAAGCCTAATAAAAAGTAAATAGAAAACTTCGTCAATCCATATATTATACAATGTCAAATATCAAAAATAAATTTTTTCCACAATAAATAAAAATTACATAATGTCAAACCTATTCAAATTATAAAAAAAGAAAATAATAAATTCGTCAATCATTCATATCAGTCTCTGGTACCCATAGTACAGGCTATGCCTAGTTTGGGATCAGCTGACCGTGTGTTATATGTCCGGAATATTTATTTTATTTATTACATTATTTATAGAATACTTGGTTCAGAGATTAATAATTATTGTTGTACAGGGTGCACAAGAAACGCGGGCGGGTTTACTGTCCGAAGTGCGACGTGAAGCTGATGTCGCATCCGCAGAAGCTGAAGCATTTGGTCGAAGTCCACGGAGAACAGCCCACATCCCTCCCGTGCACATATTGCGAAAAGGTATTTTATTTTAATTCTTTATTTTATATTGTTGCCAGTGATGACATATGGCACTGAGACTTGGTCGTTAACTATTGGCCTCATACACAAGCTCAAAGTTGCACAACGGGCTATGGAGAGAGCTATGCTTGGAGTTTCACTACGTGATAAGATCCGAAATGAGGAAATTCGTAGAAGAACCAAGGTTACCGACATAGCTCTCAGAATTAGCAAGTTGAAGTGGCAGTGGGCAGGCCATATAGCTCGCAGAACCGATAACCGTTGGGGAGTAAAGGTTCTCGAATGGCGACCACGAACCGGGCGACGCAGTGTTGGAAGGCCCCCCACCCGATGGACCGACGACATTGTGAAGGTTGCGGGAAGTCGGTGGATGGAGAAGGCTCAAGACCGTTCGTCGTGGAACTCTTTAGGGGAGGCCTATGTCCAGCAGTGGACTTCTACAGGCTGATGATGATGATGATGATGATGATGATGATATTGTACACAGAAAGCACATACAAAAAACATACTAAATGAAAGGAAATGTCCAAAGGCGAGCTTAACCTTGAAAAGAGTTTTCATCCAGCAGGGCAGGCAACGCATTAGCAATGCTCCAGGTGTTGCAGATGTCAATAGGTGACAGCAACCGCTTACCATCAGGTGGGCTGTAAGCCAATTTTCAAAAGTCGTAGAACAAACTTTCTTGATCATTGCTTGTAGAATAACCCCCTTTCGGGATGGTATACATGTTATGAATCACCTTGTATATGCCCAATTCTACTCGTATACGTTTAACGTTATACAAGATGATTCATAACGCGTGTGGACTGTTTCTACAGCACCATGCGCAAGCGGTGCACATCCCTGGGGAGCAGAATCAGATAGATAGATAGATAGATAACACTTTATTGATCACCATACGGAAATAATACATAAGATCACAATTACAAATTTACACGGCAATACAATGGGCGGCCTTATCGCTAAGAGCGATCTCTGCCAGGCAACCTTAGGATGGACTGGACTGAAAAGATTAGAGAAGGGGCAAGATGGTGTTTCTTAAATAATGAAGAAAATAATTAACTATTAAATGCTCCAGGTGTTGCTAATGTCAATAGGCGACGGTAACCACTTACCATCAGGAGGGCCGTAAGCCTGTTTGCCTCCGTATAACATAAAAAAAAAAAAAAAAAAAAAAACTATAAACAGAGTAAAGTAGGTATATTAAATAGATAAATCAAGATAATCATATATATATATATATATATATAATACATAAAACTTGTGCTTCACAAAGAGCAGCCAGATAATGAGTGATGACCATGTTTTTGAAGATAGCAAGAGACTTGGCTTTCCTGATATTGACAGGCAATGCATTCCACAAGCGAACAGCCTAATCAGGGTCAGCTCCAACAGCATACTGAATGTGTTGTCAACCAGGTTCGACTGCGAGTACCTAAACCATTGCGGTATGGTACATGCGCAGTACCTGAAGTAGATTCCACATACTAATAATAATAATAATAAATAATAAAAACAGATTTATTTCCCTTCACAATTAGGTTTCTTAAATATAAAGTGTGTACAAGGTAGGTATGTAATCTATTCCGAAAACCTGTTTCGTGATGGGGCTGGTGCCTGAAGTAGGTTCTTTTAAAAACCTGTGTTACAGGTCACCAGGCCCTCCCTCCACAGTTGTATGAAAAGGTTTACTTGAAGGTACATGGCTAGATGTTAATGCTAATGAGTGAGGATTGTGATCAAAGGAAAAAAATAGAAAAAAAAAATAAAAAATTAATAGTAATAATAAACTCACAAACAAAAAGGGGTTAAAAGAGAACAAAAACATTCAACATAATAAAGTGTAAAATTCAGATGCATGTTGGTGTAAATGGGGGGGAAAGTTAAGTTTTTTCTACACGAGCGCGTGGATGAGTGTGTGTGGGCGTGGGTGTGAGTGTGTGCAAGTGAGAGGGTGTGTGTGTAGTGAATGCGGGGTTGTAGTGTGTATGAGTGTGGGGTAGTTGTGAGTATGAGTGTGGTCTTGTGTGGATATTTTTATTGGGAAAGATTAAAAGTGATCATGATCGGCTAATTGACAGTAGCAAGCGTATATTTTTTGCCAAATGATTATCCATTTGTAGACGGCTGGTATTTGAGCCCAAGACACTTTGGAAAACGATGGCGGGGTCACTGCCGGGTGGCAGTGGCTTAGGATTGAATTGAAAGCAGGTTCTCAGTATCTTGATAGGAAAGTGATTTTAACCAACTCGTCACCGCTTCCTTGCATTTGTATGTCGTAAGTGGGTAGACCGTAAGAATGGTGTTGACCTTGTTATAGATGAAGGCGCCAAGGAAGCAGTTAAAGTTGTGCGAGTGACTTGTACGGAATGTTTGGGATCTGCAGACAGTCCCTTTCCTGCGCTTCTCTTTTATTAGATAAGGGTCATATATTAGTTGAGAGTGTTTGGAGAGAACTAATTGGAGTATGAAGTATTGCCTGATTGTTAAGACGCCCCATTTTCCGAAAAGCTGCGTTGTAGGAAACCGATAGGGAAGTCCGGCTCCTACTTTCAGAATGGCTCTTTGAGCTCTCTCTAGTTCTATCAGATGGGTCTTTGCTGCACCACCCCAAGAGGTAATGCAGTAGCCAAAAATCGCTTGGCATAGACCATTTTTATTGTTCCGCGGTCTGCCACATGTTTTAGCGTTTTAAATATATATATTAATTTACGTAGTCTAGTCACGAGCTTGTCAATGTGAAGTTTAAAGGTGAGTGTTTGATCGATATGCACTCCGAGGTATTTAGTATTGTCAGATCGGAGTAAGATTGGGCATGCGCAGTCCGAGGCTGCGGTGGTGCAGTTATGGGCAGTCAAAATTTGCGTCTCTGGAGGAAGAAGGTTTGTGCGCAGTGCAAACGCCATATAGGTGGTCTTGGTTACGTTAAGAGTTAGCACATTGTTTTTTAGCCATGAGCAAACCCTGTCAAATCCTCTCTGAGCATGGTCAAAGACTTCTTCCCAGCTGTTAGCCTCAAAGAATAGAGCCGTGTCATCTGCAAAGGTGAAGGTTCTTCCACCCTTCAGTTTCAGGTCGCATAGGCTATTTATATAGACAAGGAACAGCGTAGGTCCGAGTATGCTCCCTTGGGAAACACCATAGCTCACAGGCTCTTCGTCACTGATTAGGTGGTCTATTTTAACTCTCTGCATTCTGTTTCCGAGGTAGTTCCTGAATAACTTTAGGGGAAGCCCTCGCACACCAATAGCCTCGAGCTTGAGTAGCAGAATAGGTATTGATACCGTGTCGAAGGCCTTAGCAAGGTCCAAGAACACTACTAAGCACTTTCTTTTTTAATCGAGGGAGGTGATAATAGAGTTTGTAAGTTCTTGTACCGCGTCATTGGTGGATCTTTTGGCTCTAAAGCCATATTGTGCGGTAGAAAGAAGATTGTTCGCTTCAAGGAAGCTTATCAACCGCTTATTTATAAGCCTCTCCAGGATCTTTGATAAGGCCGGTAGTAGAGAGATAGGCCTAAAATTACCTACTTGGTTTTTGTCCCCACCTTTGTATATGGGCTTTATAAGTGCAGTTTTGAACGCTCTGGGAAACTCACCGGTGGATAAAGCGAGGTTACATATATGCGTAATAGAGCCAATGAGCAAGTGGGCATATATTTTGATAATCTTGCATGATATTTGGTCCAGGCCTACAGCACAAACACTTTTTAGGTTCATTATTAGTCCATCAATTTCGTGTTCGTCAGTTGGGAGGAGAATCAGAGACCTACTGGAGGTAGTGAAATTTGAAGCATCGATTTTTGTGGAACTATTAGCTTTTGGGTTGTTACACTCTTCGGCAAGTTTTTTCCCAATATTTGCAAAGTAGTGGTTAACCTCATTTAGAGAATTTGTTTGGTTTCCTGTTGTTAGCAAGCTCGATGAGTAGTCGACTGATCTCTTTTGTCCACTAATATTTCTGATCACTTCCCATAGCTTCTTTTTATCAGTACCAGCATTATTTATTTCCGCTTTCTCATAGTTTCTTTTTGCCTTTTTAAGTAGAACGTTGCAATAGTTTCTATACCTTTTGTAGGTTGTTTTCAAGGTATCATTTTCAGGGTCCTTCTTTAGTTTTTTATATAAATTGTCACGGTTTCGCATGCATCTCAGTAGGCCCTTAGTGATCCATGGTTTCGCAATTTGCTTACGTTTAGGAATTTTGACTTGTTTGGTATTTTTATTGATTGCATCAATCAGAAAGTTGACTAATAGGTCCGTCGCCAAGTTTACGTCATTGCTATTTAAGGTTTGTTGAGAATTATAGTCTTTGAAGGCCGCATCTAGTCCCACATAGTCGACACGTGAGGTAGAATTATTCGAAAATTTAAGAGCTGCTTTCTGTTTCATACATAATGCAACACATTCATGATCGGTTATAGAAGATTGGATAATGAGGCAGATTGAATATAATTTAGATTTCAGCATCATGTGATCTAGACAGGTATAGCCATGAGTTGGAAGATTATGCGCAGGAAGAAGACTGTGGCTAGCCAAAACATTTAAGTATTCGCTTGCGCGTTTATCATTAGTGTCAGCCGTGATATCAATATTGATGTCACCACATAGAATAATATTTTTAAAATTAGCTAAGGTTGTCAACTTTGCATCTATATCGTTGATAAAGTGTGTGGTGTTTTTCTGGCTCGGCGGTCGATAAATACCTAGGATGCAAGTCTCCGTATTTAATTTGAGCAAGAGACTATTTGTTATTATACTACTGTTACTACTGTTATTATACTCTACCTACTTACCTTCCAGTTCTGCATTCTGCAATAATAAGTATAAATAATATGTGTGATATGGACTATGTTAATTGTCTGAAATAAATGATTTATATATAACATGTATACCATTCGGAAAGGTTCCGGTTATTCTATCAACAAAAAGAAAGTATTAGCGAAAAAAACTTTATGTTTTCCAAAACTTTCTCAAATTCGCTGTTTTTGGTATTTTTATCATCTTTATAACTAATTACTAAACTTACGAGAAGTTCGGCATCAAGATTGTAAACTAAAACAGCTAATTCATTGAGTTGATTTGACCAAAACAGCTGATTTTGCATAGAATTTTTCAATGAAAAATGCCGTTTTTCTAAAATAAACTTCGTAGAATAAACTTTATTGCCATTTGGGTGTAGAAATATAAAGTTAATAATCACCATCCGCCTGAAGAAGTGCACTACAGGCCTCCCACAAACAGTGCCATGACGAACGGTCTTAAGCCTTTTCTATCCACCAATCTAACCATTATATACACAAACGGTCGTTAAGTTGTCATTAATAAAATGTACACATTTGCGGGTTTGATCCCCGCACTGGACAAACATTGTGTGATTAAAACTTCCAGTCACCATTACACAGGCCTCTAACATGTATATTTTCAAAAAGATTGCTGGCTTGTCGAGCAAACCTTCTACAGCTTCGACGAGTTTATGAACCTATAAATATAAATTTTATTATTTTCTATTATAATTTAATTATGTTTTTTGTGACATTTTGTATGTGATTTTATTATTTTTTATTGATTTTATTAATTTTGTATATTTTTATTGAATACTTGCTACTTATAAGTAGTCAATAATTATATATTTTTTTTGATTGACCTATATTTTTTTGTATCAATAAATGACTATTATTACTATTAACACAGATGTTTGTTCTGTGTCTGGGTGTTAAATATATATCTATTATGTATATCAGTCTCTGGTACCCATAGTACAGGCTATGCCTAGTTTGGGATCAGTTGACCGTGAGTGATATGTTCGCAATATTTATTTATTTATATTTATTTATTTGTTTCAGGTTTTCGACACGCGTCGCAATTTGACTATACATTGGCGAAAAGAACATTTGAAAGACTTTAGGTAACCAACCTTACCTAAATATAACCGTCGCGGCGGTAAAGAATGCACTTTCACTACACTGATTCTTTAATCGACGGTCATAGGCCCTTTTCAGGGCCACTGCACCTCAACCTGGTCACTGACCTAATACAGGATGACCAAGAAAGAATCAGTGACACGACAAGAAGAAGAAAGAAATCAAAGCAGGCTTCCATCAAGCTTTTATTTAATATCTGATTATTTTTCTTTTGAGCCTCACCGGTTCGATCGGCACCACACTGAAGCTTTAAATTCCATTTTGTGAAAAAGGATCATCGAAAAAAATGATAGGCACCAAGCCGTGTTTGTTGCCTGATTCTTCTAGGCTTGGTCGCGAGGAACAGGCGTAGCTTCACCTAGTTTCTATTTCAAAGTGATCCTAGTGGTTTTAATAAACATATTTTGGGACGCTAGGGGTGCGGTTCGATTCCCGCTGCGGGAAAAATGTTTGCATGATCTGCAAATATTTGTTCCTGGTCTGGGTGTTGTGGTACCATGGTAATCGTAGTTTCTGATACCCACGACACAGGGAATCCTAGTGTGGGGTCAGGACTATGTATGTAACTGTTAGGTGTTATTTATTTGATTTGTTTTTGTATGTTATACGGAGGCAAACAGGCTTACGGCCCTCCTGATGGTAAGTGGTTACCGTCGCTTATTGACATCAGCAACAACTGGAGCATTGCCTGCCGAACCCCTCCCCTAAAGAGCTCTGGCAACCTTACTCACCGAAGGAACACAACACTATTTGAAACAAATAATGTTATTTGGCTGCGATCTTCTGTAAGGCGGAGGTGCCTCCCATGCGGGCTGCTCCAATTTAGAGCGAGACGAATCTCGCTGTGCCCTACCTCCTCCAGATTCAAGGGTATTCAAAATTATCTGCCAAAATTGTGCTCACGTACAACTTCCTCCACAGATACGATTGCCAAGTGTGCGGGCAGAAATTCTTCACACGCTTCGCACTAAACAACCACATGCCCACGCACACGGGAGAGAGAAACTTCAAGTGCAAAGTCTGTGAGAAGAGCTACCCGCGACTCAAAACGCTTAAGGAACACATGCGGATACACACCAATGATAGGAGATACAGGTAACATCTCATAGTAACAGATGATAGGCGATACAGGTAACATCTTCACATAGTAACAGATGATAGGCGATACAGGTAAAATCTTCATATAGTAACATATGATAGGCGATACCGGTAACTTCGGATGATAGTAGATACAGGTAACATCTGCACATAGTAACAAGTCATAGGCGATACAGGTAACATCTCCACAATAGTAACAGAGATGATAGGAGATACAGGTAACATCTTCACATAGTAACAGATGATAGGAGATGCAGGTAACATCTTGTCATAGTAACAGATGATAGGCGATACAGGTAACATCTGCACGTAGTAACAAGTGATAGGCGATACAGGTAACATCTTCACAATAGTAACAGATGATAGGAGATACAGGTAACATCTTCACAAAGTAACAGATGATAGGCGATACAGGTAACATCTTCACAATAGTAACAGATGATAGGAGATACAGGTAACATCTTCATATAGTAACAAATGACAGGCGATACAGGTAACATATTAACAATAGTAACAGATGATAGGAGATACAGGTAACATCTTCAAATAGTAACAGATGATTGGAGATGCATGTAACATCTTGTCATAGTAACAGATGATAAGAGATACAGGTAACATCTTCTCATTGTAAAAGTCTTGTTTAGTTGATAGGTTTGTCCAGAGACAGATTTGTTAGTATACATATTACAAATCACCTTGTATAATTATTAGTATGATTATAGTAAAATATTTTTTTTTTTGTGTTAAGGTGCCACATTTGCGGACAAGCCTTTATCCAGAACTGCAGCCTGAAAGGACACATGAAAAGCCAGCATCCGGAATATGGATAAACACTATATAATATCTCTCTGCTAAATTTAAATACTACCCAAAATTATCTAACCAGCGCGGGATTCGAACCCGCATCTTCGCCTTGAATCGACAATGCGAACTACACCGTAGTTCGAATGACGCTGGCTTCGAAAATCTTGGGCAGATGACGCGGCAACTAATTATTATTGCTAATTATTACATTATAATTGCCAAATGTTGTAAATAGTAATCACAATTTTTGTAAATACATTTCTTAATTTTACTCACAATACCAGTTTTTTTATACTAGCCTATTAAAATTCAGTAAAATATAATACACAACCAAATCGAAGTGAAATATTTAAAACGAACCGCCCATAATTAAATTAATAACAACCAACAGTCATATACCTACATACCTGCCTGACCCCACTCTTGGATTCCCTGTGTCGTGGGTATCAGAAACTACGAGTACCATGGTACCACAACACCCAGACCCGGAACTAATATTTTCACATCACGCAACATTTGTGCCGCAGCGGAAATCGAACCCGCACCAAAGTACTCTGCCCACACCCTCTTGCGTCGGCGGGCACACGCCCGCTGCGCTACTGAGGTAGTCAATTAAACTAAAATTGTCTTGCTTGAAGACGATTGGATTAATATCAGTTTTGTAGAAAAACTTAGGGCAAAGCTTAAAGCTAAAATCACATTATTTACTACGTAATGCTACAAATGAATAGAAGAAAAAAAGAATGGCCAGCCCGAAAAGAATAAATAAATGCTATTGGTACCACTACTCCACGCTAGATGGCGTGATGTAAAAAATAAAAAAGATGAACGTGATAAGGGCAGGGCGATGAACGTAATCGTCTCAGCTAGCAGTGTCCACAACTTAGGGTATTTTTCCCTAAATTCAGGCTATTTTTTGGGGGAAAAATAATTGTCAGTCTGAGGAAAGAATTCCACTAGAATTAAGCAATTTAAGTGAACGTTAAAAGTATGGTTTTGCAGAAAAGTTTGAATATTTTGTTCCTTACACTTTTTAGGGGATTTGCAAATGTTGTCTTTAGGGTATTTTCGACTGAGTCTGGGGGAAAACCAAATTTCAGGGCTGGCAGCACTGGTCTACGGTCGCCATAAATCCGCCATTGCTGTTTTTTCGATGGCGTCGCTCTTGGCATTGCATTTCCATTATTTTAGATTTTCTATCGAATTACTGTTAGATTTCGTGTAAAATGGTGTTATGTTACTCAATTGTATGTTAGTTAGCGTTAATATTAAGAAATTGTAGTTATTTGTGTACAAAACTATAAGTTGTGACGATGGAAGGCAAAGCGTCTGACTGGAGGCCCGGCCCCACAGTATGCCGCTGTTGCCTCACTGAAGGATGCTACAAGGATATTTCTACCGAATACTTCTGGATGGGAAAGCGGGAGGTGTACGCCGAAATGCTTTCAGAGACCCTCAATGTATCTGTAAGTTCCACTGATTGGCCTCCATCTTGGATAAATGTTCGATTCCACTACGCTTCCAAGTTCAGGAGCGGTTTCTTTGTTCCGTGCGTTGCGCAGTGATGCGCCTTCTGAACGTGGCCGGAGTATAAAATCGATAGCGTTGCGTTGATGAGTTGGGAGGGACTTCGAAACCATAGAAATCTTAAAATTTCATGTGTCAAATCGGTTGAATGATGCCTCGATTAAACTGCTTTCTGGATCAAATCTTACTAATCGATTTCTATTCGACATATCATGACCTAAATTACAGATTTTTGAGATTTGTTATAGCTTTCTCCACGAATCTATCTGCAATCACTAAATCCAATAGGTAGGTTTAGTTAACTCAGAAGTCAGCAATACTTAAGTATAAGTTCCTACTGAACACCATATATGTTACAGTCGGTCATAGGCCCTTTTCAGGGCCACCATACCTTAACCTGGTCACTGGACCTTATCCTGTATTAGGTCAGTGACCAGGTTGAAGTATGGTTAACCAAGAAAGAAACAGTGACACGACAAGAAGAAGAAGACTACAGTGAAATTAGCTCTGCAAAACAAATTTGAACAGGCACCACTAAAACTTGGTGGATGATAGATATCCTCATAATTCCAGAAGTCCACTGCTGAACATCGGCCTCCCCCACAGATTTCCAAAGTGACTTTCTACCACAGGGGGGGGGGGGAATTCGCCATTACTCACCACACAGGGCACGTGGGTTGCGAGCGCGGTTAGAGCTATCATTGTTATATTAAGTATGCTGCTGCCCATACCCTAGCTTTTTCCCTTACGCCTCTTACAACATCCACAGGTAGGTAGAAATTGAAGGGCCTATTCTTCAGCCAGAGCCACCATGGCCCTTATAATGGATATCCTAAGAGGTACCTAGCATTTTAAATAATCAAATGTTTTTTCAGATTGCCTACTCCCAATCCGGAGGCCCCAACAGCAACAGTCGTCTGATCTGCGAGCCATGCATCTCACGTCTGCGCGATGCCTCCGAGTTCAAGCGTCAGGTCATCGACTGTGAGAAGACCTTCATGCACCATCTAGACCCGGGGAGCTCGAGCAAATCCCGAGGTAATCCTACTGCACTTGTGAGTTGACTGGTTTTGGCAACTAGGCTGATGGTGGGCCCTTGCTAATCAAGGCACTCTAAGTAGCTCCTGCTAACTTACATGTTGCATACCACTTTTTTAGCAACAGAGTAGTCCACAACTGGAACATGTTACCAGAAGATGTTGTATCTGCTACTTCTGTCAATGCATTCAAAAACAAGCTCGACAACTGGCTATGAATTAATAAATCAGTGCTCAAAAAAGTGAACCAGATATGACAATAGACTTTCAACTTCGATACTGAGATGTAGACACATCAGAGGAAGCTGCTCGTCTATAATCAAATAAATAAATAAATAAGTCTTCCAGGAAAGCAAGCTCACCTGGTATTCTTACTGATGTATACATTTTATTTTGTTATCCTAGTTTTCAAAATATTGTACCCTAAGTAGTATTGCAATCTAGCCAAGTAGGCCAATGAGCAATTTTACTTTAACATAAGCCGAGTTTATACGAAGCCAGTAATGCTGGCGCCAGTCCTGCAGACAAGCCAGCGTTGGCCTGGCCCCTGTTGTTTAGACGAGGCCACGCAGATGCATCTACACGTGTCCGCAGCGCTGGCGCGGGGTCCGAGGGGTATGCGGGCGGAGGTCACTGGCTAGAAAAATAGACGAGCGCTCTATTCTCGCCAGCGTTGGCAGCCAGCGCTGGCTTGGCTTGAAAAACTGTTTACACTAGGCAAATACCAAGCCAGCGCTGGCTGCCAGTCTTATTGGCAGCCAGTCTTATTGGCAGCCAGTGTTGGCTTCGTGTAAACTATGCTATAGTTTTATAAGGTAAATTATATCTAAGAATGTGTTCAGTTGCACTTTTCTTACAGTTTCTAGTTAAGGGGAAGACACTTTGTTCTTGTGGTCTTTATAGGTAGGCACTATCACTTTCACTACATTTCACTATTATTTAACATCATACTAACTCTAATAATTAGATGGCCATCAACTTATTAGCACATGCCAGCCAATCACTTTTTCAGTCCATTATTGGAAGTTACTTTAAGATAAGATAAAGATAATTTTATTGCCACAAATAAAGTTCGCCAAAAGTTTTTCAAGGTAAAAGTAGTGTTAGTTGGCGTTCATGTAGTTTAAAAACCCTAACTTCCGTGCTAGTTAAAAAACTGTGTTACAGCAAGTTAGTGCTTCATCCCCACAAATACACTTGACCATATTTAGGAACTATTTTATACAATAATAATATACAATTTGGCCGTGGTGGCCCCGGCTGAAGAATAGGCCCCTCCATATCTACCTATCCGCGGATGTCGTAAGAAGCGACTAAGGGAAAAGCTAGGGGATGGGCAGCAGCGTCCCTCATTTTTTAACAACGATAGCTCTAACTGCGCTCACCAAACCGCATGCCCAGCGTGGTGAGTATGGGCAAATCCCCCCACATGATAAGGAATTTACTCTGTCTGCAGGGGAGGCCATGTTCAGCAGTGGACGTCGTATGGCTGAAATGATGATGATGATTTTATACAATGTTATTGCCTTTTATTTATTACCTATTAGATACTTTTTGTTTGTAAATTTTTCATTACTCGTAGTTTCTGATAACCACAACACGGAATCCTAATGTGGGGTCAGGACTATGTATGTATGTGACTGTTAAATGATATTTATTTATTGTGTACACAGAATTCACGGTCGATTCAATCGGCGAGGTGAAGGTGGAAGTGGTGAAGCGAGAAAAGGAGAGCCTCAGCGATGATGACTTTGATGATCGGCCCGACTTCCTTGATGTTGACACTGATGATGACCGTGAGTACATAAAAACCTTGCTCCATTATCATTTCAGTGGTAGGATACTGCTGACCATTACTCATTTCCAGAGCTTGATTGCCATATCACATTCTTTCTTGGTCAATAGAATAATTAAAAAAATAAAAACCGTACACGGTCAACAGATCCCAAACTAGGCATAGCCTGTACTATGGCTACCAGAGACTGATATACTTAATAGATAAATATTTAACACCCAGACACAGAAACAAACAAACATCTGTGTTTATCACACAAATGTTTGTCCAGTGCGGGGATCGAACCCGCGACCTCTAGGGCAGAAGGCAGAGTTACTACTAACTGAGCTATGAGGCCAGTCAATTAGGTGAGGTGTGGACCAGAAAAGGGCTCATGACCGTTGGTGTAAGAACCAGTGTGGTGAAAGGAATAACTTGTGCCATTCGGATTTAATAATTCTAGGACATGCCAGTTTCCTCATGATGTTATCTTTCACCGTTTGAGAGCACTAGATAGCGTTTAAAATTCTCCGAATGCAAAATCTTATGATGCGCGACTGGAATTCGAACCTACGACCATTGGAAAGCGGTGTCACTGCCATCTTTCCACCAGTTTCTCACAGAGCCATAACGGGTGCTGGGAGCTATTGGGTGCTGGCTGCACAGGATAAGTTGCTCTGAAATCTCTGAGACTAACAACATAGCATGGCGACCTCGGTGGCGCATGGCGTAGCGGGCTAGTGCCCGTCTGTGCCGCAAGGGGTGCGGGTTCGATACCCGCTGCGGGTCAAATGTTACTATCTTAATAATATTGTATCAGTCTTAGTCTACATAGCTTAATATTAGTTGAATGTTTGATAATGTGCTGTTGGCGATCCTGTTTAATAAATATTATAGATAAAATAAATAAATAAAAATAATAAATAAATATTCCGGACATATCACACACGGTCAACTGATCCCAAACTAGGCATAGCCTGTACTACGGGTACCAGAGACTGATATACATAATAGATTAATATTTGATATACATAATAGATTAAGATGTGAAAGGTTTGTAAGGATGTTAAAATGTTTGGTTTTCTTACTTCTTACTATAGTTACATATATAGTTACATACATATATATTATAGTTAGTTACTTATATAAATGCGAAAGTTTGTGAGGATGTTTGTAAGTTAAGATGTTTGGATGTTTGTTGTTCAATTACACCTTAATTATTGATCGTTACTTGTGGAGCCCATTTACACACTTTTCACACATTAAAATAATTATCTACATTTAGTGGAGGGGCGTGCATTTTTTGACTGAACGATCTCTACCATGACACGGAACCCTAGTTGGGGACAATTATGTGAATGTTTTTTTTTTTTATTTTTAACACCAATAGTCAAAAGGAATTGTGCAAATTGTGGAATGAGCTTCCTTCCGAGGTTTTCCCGCTAACCTAAAATATGAAGAGCTTTAAGAAAATTACAAATAGATTTCTCCAGGGCAGGCAACGCATTAGCAATGCTCCAGGTGTTGCAGATGTCTATAGGCGACGGTAACCGCTTACCATCAGGTGGGCCGTAAGCCTGTTTGCCTCCGTATAACAAAAAAAAAAGGAATTTGAAATGGGGAAGTTTGAAAGTAGCGCCAGTGTCGGAAAAGTTGAGTACTGGTAAGGTATGGGCTTGTCATGAGGGATGAAAGGCATGTAACGAAAAGAGTGTTAGGTATGAATGTGAATGGAATTGGATATAAGAGTAGAAGGCCAAAGAAAAGATGGATGTATTGTATAAAAAAAACAACATTCCGATAAGCGGCGATGAGCTTGCAAACTTGTTTTCTTGTTTGTCATGCCACTGATTCTTTCTTGATCATCCTGAATTAGGTCACTGACCAGGTTGAGGTATAGTGGTCCTGAAAAGGGCCTATGACTGTCGGTGAAAGAATCAGTGTAGTGAAAGGATTAATGTGCGCCTCTTAAGGCCGGTGTTCACCAAACGAACGTAGAGCTTGGAAGAAGAGCATTCTTTGTCATGCTTTTTCATTCTGTCTGGCTTAGGGATAAAAAAACCCGTTATGATGTTATACTGTCTTCTTCATAAATAAATAAATAACAAAATTACTCTTTCAGTTGACGACCAGCCACTAACAAAGTTGGCCAGCAAGATGCCAAGCAAGGTCCCCAAAAAAGAGGTCGACCTACTCGACCTCTTGGACTCCTCGCAGATAACCGTCAAGCGGAAATCGAACTTGAAACTGAAGGCACCTCCCAAAAAGGTTGTTAAGAAAAAGGAGGTTGTCAAACCCGCGGCCGTGAAGGTCGCAACACCAAGCAAGCAAGTCGAGAAGAAAAAAGGTAGGCATTATATGCATTTGTATTTTGGACGGACCAGTGAAGTTGTGATTAATTTCTAGTAACATTTTAAATCGCGTTATTTTCGAAAGTATATTTAAAAAAAAATCAAGTTCGAAATTCCTTCAATCAGAACAATGCCGACCTCGATGGCGTAGCGGGCGATTGCCCGACTGAGACGCAAGGGATGCGGGTTCGATTCCCTCTGCCGGACAAATGTTTGCATGATCTGCAAATATTAGTTCCGGGTCAGGGTATTGTGGTACCATGGCACTCGTAGTTTCTGATACCGACGACACAGCGAATCTTAGTGTGGGGTCAGAACTATGTATGTGACTGTTGCGTGTTAATCTAATTTGTTTTTAATGATCCATAATTTGTCAGTAAAATATATTAAAATATAGACAGTAAGGACCATCTTCTGATAGGTTGATATAGTTTTTCTGTCAGAAATTTTCTTATGATATGAGGCCAGCCTAATGTTACCATCAACCCAAAGTCCTGCTTCACTATTTTAAGGAGCTGGGCTGGCTGGGGTAGGGTTAGAATAGGGGGACAATGCACAAAACACCCCACAGCGGGAAGTCAGTGCAGGCCTAACCACCCCCGATTAGAATTGGGCCAGCCTAAACTTGGTCGATCTACTAAATCAGTACATAGATACTAATGGATCCAATATTGAAATTAGCAGTAGATTTCCTACTGTTCTGAAAATTGCTGACTTCTAATTCTAAATGCCTTGAAATTTCAAAATGCTGTTCATTACAACTTTGCTCTCCGTCATTTCTGCGTAGCAGGTTACTTACTAGAGGTCTGTTCATGAAACACAAACACACACACAATATACACAACTACATACAATTCTACTAAAGACACTGCTTGAATCGTCTGTAACAGACGTAGTGCCCAATGATCAGTACCTACGGGGATAATTTTACCATAAACCTATAAAATATGAATTTTCAGATGAATTATGGATTGCCTATACAATTTTTCAACCCCTATTTCACTCCATTCAATATTTTTTTTGAGACAAAAGATATTTTACCCCAATATATAACCTCCTAGCCAAATTTCATTACGATCCGTTTGATTTCATTAAGTTGATTATAAAAGTTTTAAAAATCCTAACTTTATCCCTAATTAGGTGTTGATTAAGCCCCGTTCGGGGTAGCATAAATTTTTCAATCACCTTGTAGAATTCGATAATAAGTTCACACGAATCACCACATTACATTCCATGTTGTACATTTTCCTAATATAATTTGGCATAATTATATCGATATGACTACCTCTGGTAAGAATCCTGCCACTGCCACAGTTTTGAACACAGAAATTGGAATTCATTCTAATTTCTGTGGTATTGTGCATGTGTGTGTTTCACATGGATACATCTCATAGGACAAACTGTGCTGCAAGCATTTTTTAATTATTATTTTATAATGACTAACAGGAAAATAAAAATATGATCAATGCCCAAACAAAGTCTATGAGAAAAATACTGTAAAGTGCATCTTAATAATTCTTATTTACAGTCAACATTTGTACATAATACAAATAATAATGATGGATTAAATTCCGCCAGCGGCTTCGCCCGCGTGGTACCTACATAAAAAGTAGCCTATACGCTATTCTGGGTAAAGAACTTATCTATTCAAAGTTTCTATTAAATCGGTTGAGCCGTTACGGCCTGATTGAACAACAAACATCCAAACATCCTCACAAACTTTCGCATTTATAATATTAGTAGGATTGGGGTATATTCGCTAAACCATATATATATTTCTCTGTGTTAGAAATATATATATGGTAATATATTAATAATTTATTTTCAACTAGATTTAGTTACGCCTCTCCCTTGTTTTCCACTTTGCTTAAGCAGTTGGCAGTTGGTGATAGAACCAGTGTGGTAATGAATCCAGTACAATACTCCCATTTCCACTGAAGTTTCAGCCATTGATCATACTTTTATTTTGCATCACGGTGAATCAGAGCATTTAGAATGAAATGTGCATTTTGATTATTTTTGTGTACATTTCTTGTTTTGTGTATCTTACAGGTTTTCAGGTTTTGTGTAATTTCCCCACAGGTTTCATAGATGCATCAAATAGAAAAATTACTGAATTTTAGAGTTTGTTCAATAGTTGTTTATGCATTTGTTTCAAATGTTATTTTTTAAGGGGTGTTTTAAATCTAATAGCAGGTTGTAAAGGGTAAAAAATATATAAACTATAAGTAGTATGACATACATTTTTAGAACAAGATCTTGTTTCCCTAGTAAATTGACTGACAATTATTACCTTTCTCAATAATTTGAAGTAAATAAAATAAAATAAAAAGAGCAGAATTTGAAGTATCATTTATTAATCATATTTAAATTAAAATGTTAAATTTACTTCAGTTAGATACTCACTAGCTTCCTCCCGCGTAAAAGTAGCCTACTTATATGCTATTCAACGAAATCGGTTTAGCCGATTTCATTCAATTTCATGCTAGGGTGGCTTTGTGTCACACTGGACCCGATCCGGAAAACAAACATCAGCGCAGGCGCAGCTACAAGTGCTGCCATCTTCAAACAACGAGGCGAGACACTAGGTTCGAATCCTATGTGCTTTGTTCCCATGAATTTTCATTTTAAGTGTTAGGTTAGATTCGGGATTCCGAATTAAAAATAGCCTATTTCACACGGGCTGTTTGATCGCACATATCGGTTCCACCGACACTCACGACTTGATTGAACCTCGAACTTGATGGATTCCTGCGATACCTCAGCTGGTTACTAGTGAGCGATGGCCCGATTTTATCGCACAAATCGGTTCCACTATCACTAACATCGTGATTGAACCTCTGACTTGATGATTGGACCTCTAGCTTAATATTGATGGATTCATGCGATACCTGGATATTAGTGGGTCGATGGCCACATTTGATCGCACAAATCGGTTCCACCGTCACAGCTTGATTGGACCTCAAACGAAAGTTAATGGATTCGTGCTATACGAGCTGGTTACGGGTGATGTTCCCATTTGATCGCACAAATCGGTTCCACCGTCACTCACGTTACTAGTGGGTGAAGGCCCCCACGTCAATCATAAACGAATGTTTGTCATGTTTTTCTTCACCACTTCAGAATTTAACTTACTGAATAATAGAAAGCTTTTTAGTTAAAATTTTTACTTTCATGGGAACATGTATCTTATAAATTCTTCATCTTCAAGCTACTAAAAGGTAAGTGGATGTTTACTTTCCAATTAACTATTGCTGGGTTGACACTTGAAAGTTCATCTTAAGACTAACAGAACCGGTAATAGTTAATTTATTATAATTAAAGCTCTGACTAATTTAATTGATATTGGAAGAGACGTATCCATGTGATGGGTGCTTTACCCTAAAGATTGATTGAAATTGTATTAACAAATATATAAACTATTTGTATTAAATTATCCTTTCAATAAAGTTATGACAAGATTATGAAAACAGAAAAAAAAAATTTGTTCGTACAGTTTCCTTCATCTTGTTTTCAATCACAAAATTTTGCTGTCATTTGCTTGGATTTATTTTGTAATAAAAAAAAAGTACAATGGCAATATCGTTGTACAGCAATGCAGCCGAATTTTTTGAAAGAACATCTGTTACTTTTTAGTTTCAGCTTAGAATATGATAAACCAATCGGATAAACGTGTAATTATCTATGTTTTCACTATTCAACATGACCTGTTATGAAGTGAAACAGGGCTGTGCGCCCTTAAGCACTTAACCTAGCGTTAACGCTACCCTTACTTAACCATTCTTACCGTATCGGATTTACCTTAAATTTAGCCTACTTAAACTTGTAAGGATGATTATGTCGAAACTTTAAAATAAGCACACAGCACAGCGTCGAAAAACAATAAGTTTATCAAGTAAACTAGAAGAAATATCGGAGGCATGAACTACAACAGAGAATTTTCTTTTTTAGCGGAAAACGATCTGACTCGCAGTAACGCAGAGGCAATACTGCGCTGGACGACCGCTTTCCCGTTCAGAGTGAACATCGAGAACAAATCGATACTGTGCGTCTATTGTCAGGAGCTGTATGACGACCCGGCGGTATTTAGAAGCCACTCGCTTCAGGACCACGATACATGTATAATGGAAGTTGTGTGTCGCAACCTTCCGAAGTCAGAATTCATTAAAGCGGACCTCACGGATCTCGCGTGCAAACTCTGCGACGCAAAATTCCAGGACTTGGAAACGGTCGCAGCGCACTTAGCCTCTCAACACGATAAAAGTATCGATTTCGGCTCGAAACTCGGCGTCATGCCGTACAAACTGAAAAAGGACTCGTTTATCTGCGCGGTTTGCGGCAAAATCCTACCGTCCCTGCTCCATCTGAACAGGCACACCATATCGCACTTCCTCAGCTACGTTTGCCACGTTTGCGGCAGTAGCTACATCGCGTCGACCGGCCTCTTGAACCACGTGCGATCGAAACACCAGGAGTACCAGGTGGACTGCAAGCGCTGTCGTACCACATTCCCCAGTATGGAGGCTAAGGAGCGCCACAGACGCACAGTTAAAAGCTGCATGCCGTACTCCTGCCCACTCTGCGCGGAGAGATTCCTAGAAGGGACAACGAGACAGAAGCATTTAGAAAGCCAACACGGGTACGCTAAGAAAACCTACCGCTGCGCTGATTGTAACGTTGATTTTACGAGTCGCGTCGCGTATTACAATCATTTCAAGCTGCACCATTCTGATAACTGTGCTGTGTGCAAACACTGCGGAATGAAGTTTGTGTCCCTTTATCTCTTGAAGCGGCACCAAGCTAAGCATACCATGTAGGTGATTTGACGAGGATTGATACTAATATAACTTTAAAACTTGAATATAGTATAGCTGTAAGGCTGAACAAATAAATCTTAGCTATGTTAGTAGGTAACCGCTGACTTAGCCATTTCAGCGTGTGGCGTGATACACTAAACTATTGCATTTATAACATAAGTAGGATATATTCGTGCAAAACCACGGCTGGTTTTATGATACTAATTTTATAGGGAAGAACAAATCATTGATTCTTTTGCCGTAAAATGTATTGTCCTCGTTGACTTAAAATGTAATCTGTTTAACTTAAGCTTAATGTCTACACAAATATTATAGAGGTAAAATTTTGTATGTAGGGAGTAATCTCTGCAACTACTGAAGTGATTATATAAGTTCTTTCACTATACTATACTATGCATTGGCTATATTTTATTTTGATAAAAATATTCATTACGAAAACTCAATATTAACTGTGTTAACTGCGCGCTAATAATTATAGTCCGTGGCTTTACCACAGAATAAGAGGTTTTAGAGTTCATTTTAAGAAGAAAATCCATTTTGAAATAAAGACGGTCAAGTGCGACTACAGCTCGCGCCCTAAGGCTTCCTTCATCAAAATCGGTTGAGTCGTTACGACGTGATTGAACCATAGACATCTAAACATCCTCACAAACTTTCGCATTTATAATATTAGTAGGAAGTAGGATTATACTATTGTCAGTGCAGTCAAAATGACTGTATGCGAGTACTGCCTGTACGTTTTTAATAAAAGCTTTGTAATTATGTTTGTTTTTGTCTGCTTGTCGAATATAATAAATGTTTTAATACTACATACATGTATCTTTTCAATATAACTTAAAAAGGGTTCGTGTATCAATAAATGTTATATTAACCAAAGGTTCTCGAATGGCGACCACGAACCGGGCGACGCTGTGTTGGAAGGCCCCCCGATGGACCGACGACATTGTTAAAGTTGCGGGAAGTCGGATGGAAAAGGCTTAGACCGTTTTCGTCATGGAACTATTTGGGGAGGCTTATGTTCAGCAGTGGACTCCTATCAGGCTGATGATGATTAATCTTAACAGAACGTTTTTTTTTTAACTAGGTCTCGCCCGTTGCTTCACACGCGTGGTACCTGAACAAAAGTCTTCCCTAGGGTGCAAGCTATCTCCATTCCAAATTTTTCATGTAAAACCGTTTATAACCGATATTTCAAAATGTCCTACGTCTACTGAATAGAGTTATTTTGAGTTTTTTATGTGCTATCTTTGATCTATATCGTACGCACTCAAATGTCATACTCAAAATGGTCTTTATTATGTAGACGTAATGATCATTTAATGATTCGTAATGATCAAGCCGTGGTGGCCCCGGCTGAAGAATAGGCCCCTCCATATCTACCTATCCGCGGATGTCGTAAGAGGCGACTAAGGGAAAAAGCTAGGGGATGGGCAGCAGCGTCCCTCATTTTAACAACGATAGCTCTAACTGCGCTCGCCAACCCGCATGCCCAGCGTGGTGAGTATGGGCAAATCCCCCCAACATGATAAGGAATTTGCTGTGGGGGAGGCCATGTTCAGCAGTGGACGTAGAACGGCTGAAATGATGAATGATCATTTTGGAACTTTTCTGAAGGTGTGCAACTTAATTAATTACAAAAGTTTATTTGTAATTGATAAAACAATACGTTTTTCTCACTCTACTTAGCCGCTTTACTTTGAGATTTAGACTCCATATTTCATAAAACAAGTATGTGTTTTTATTGAACTGCTCTATTCAAGCTACAATATTCAACGAATTCTACAGTTGTGCCGAACAGTGCATAGTAGCTAGTTGCTTCGAATCTACAAGTGCGGACAGACGATAAAGTATCACCAAAAGTATTCCTTAAATTACCATAAGGGTTTCTTAGTGGTTAAAAACTTAATTCGTTTTTGTAACGGAATCCTAAACAGTACCTGAAGTAAATATAGAGGCATATAAATGAACATCGAGCACACAGCACAGCGACGAAATACCAAAAGCCGATTCTAAACTAAAGAAGAATTATCGAACAGCCACTACAAAGAGAATTTTTCTTTTTTAGCGGTAAACGATCCGACACGCAGTAACGCGGAGACGATACTGCGGTGCACGACCGCATGCCCGTTCAGAGTCAACGACAAGTCCATACTGTGCGTCTACTGTCAGGAGCTGTTCGACGACCCGCCCGTGTTCAGGGAGCACGTGCGGCGGGACCACGAGAACTGCACACTCGAAGTGGTCTTCTACAACCTGCCGAAATCAGAATTCATTAAGGCGGACCTCACCGACCTCGCTTGCAAACTCTGCGCCGCAAACTTTCAAGATCTGGATGCGGTCGCCGCGCATTTAGCCTCTGAGCACAATAAGAATATCGATTTCAACACAAAACTAGGAGTCATGCCGTACAAACTGAAAAAGGATGTGTTCAACTGCGCGGTTTGCGGCAAGGTGCTTCCGTCTCTGCTCCATCTAAACAGGCATACGATATCGCACTTCCTAAGCTTCGTATGCCACGTTTGCGGCAGCAGCTACATCGCTTCCACTGGTCTCTTGAAGCACGTGCGTTCTAAACACCAGGACTATGAGGTGTATTGCAAGCGTTGTCGCACCAAATTCCCGAATATGGAGGCGAAGGAACGCCACAGACGCACAGTGAAAACCTGCATGCCGTACTCCTGCCCGCAGTGCGCAGAGAGATTCCTCGACTGGAAAACGAGACAGAAGCATATGGAGACTCAGCATGGGCATGCCAAGAAAACCTACCGTTGCGCTGATTGCAACGTAGACTTCACCAGTGATATCGCTTATTACAATCATTTCAAGCTGCAGCATTCTGATAACTGTGCTGTGTGCAAGCACTGTGGGATGAAGTTTGTGTCTGTTTATCGTTTGAAGCGGCATCTCGCTAAGCATAATATGTAGTTTGATGAGAATTTCATGAGCTTTAATGCATATAGTATTGAGGCTGTTTCAACCCAGTTTATCACTGTCATCGCGTAGTTGTTGTCAATCAGTCAATAGCGTTGAAGGTTGTGCTTTTGACCCAAGGTTCTGATTTGAAAATTAACTTCTGCTGCGTTCATTCATCTGGCAATAAAAATGGTTTAGTTTATCCTCTGTCCGGAATGTAGCGTCGTCGGTTAAGTTTGTTCAACAACTTTTGGAAATTCGAAATTTTTCATTGAAAAAATACTGAATAAATCAGCTGTTTTGGGGTCAAAAAATCTGTAAAAAGAAACAAAATGTTGTTTTATTTTCTCTAATAGGTATTCTTTCTTTTTATTGACTTAATAAGCCCCTTTCGGGATAGTGTACATATTATCATCTTGTACTCTTATATACATTTTCTGATTAGCACGCTAGCGCAAGTGCGCTAAGATAATGCTTAAATTGAAAGAAAGGAAGGCATGCAATTTCTAGTCTTTGTTACTTGCTCCGCGTTTTCAATGTCGAATTATCAAGGGTTTAACTCTCACCATGTCTGTGAATTACTTTGCTTGGGCAGTTGAACTTAGCATACATCTCCTCACAAAGATAATGTCTTATCGGTCTGGTAATGTTCTCAATCCCAGCAGATTTTGAAAAAAACCTTTATTAGTTCAAGTGTGATAGCGTATTTATTTATCTCAATAAAAATCATAATATTTAATTCGTAATTATCATTATGTAGTTTTTATAAATCCTGACCTGCTCCTTTGTTTTTACCACTAAACTTCAGAAAAAAAATCCATCCACAAAAATACTTTTATCTAGTCTTATGCTAAAATGTGAATTATCCTTCTAGTAAACAGGTACGTCTTGTAGTTATAGTTGGATAAGTTTATTTAAAATAAAAACAAATGGTATCGAGTCTTCTCTAATCCGTGAATATTGAACTAATTATCAGCATAAGAAAACGATAATTTCTTTTCTAGATGATGAATGGACCACATTGGATGCCTCTGATATCAAAGTGAATCCACATAGCGCCCTTCAAAATCATGAATGGATTACTACCGATATTAAAGATGCTGTTAAAGATCAGATCAAAATTGAATGCACAAGAGACTATGTGGAAAATGAAGAATGGGTCACTACTGATTTCACGGAAACAATTAAGCTTGAAGTCTGTGAGGCAGAGTGCTCACAGGACCCAAAAATAAACTTTGATGACGAATGGGTAGTTTCAGATATGACAAATACGGTAAAAACCAAAATAGCTTACGATAACACGACTGAAAGTTCACAGTCGTCATTAGAGCAAGGACATCTTGCTCTTCAAAGCAATCCTAAAGAAGAACCTTTGGGTGACGAGTGGACCACGACAGTCATAAATCCAAACGACGAACGTGATAGCTCACTACAGAATCGAGATAGCGTCGCGGCAGAGCCAAAAGAAGGCAAGGCGATCTGGGCGCGTCTTGGTCAAAAGATGGTTAAGATCTTAGTTGATGAAGGAGATTACGCGAATCCTATGTCTAACGTTGCTGTACCACGAAAACGTTATGTACCCCGGGCCGCCAAAAGCAACACTGTAGTTGACGCCAAAGGGAAACACTTATTGGGCAATAAAGCACCAAAACGCGGCCGACAGTTCGTAGATCCTAGAACATATTTACACAATGCTCGGCTAATACTAAAGCACACAACCGCGATTCCCTTCAAGATCCAGCTAAAGAGTATTGATGTTCCGTGCTTTGCGTGCCAGAGTGAATTTGATGACCCAGTTATGTTCAGAGAGCATTTCAATGCTGAACATAAAACTTTTGACAAGACTGCAGGCATGAATATTTATAAAACTGTTCAGACTCGTGTGGACATCACAGACCTAGCTTGTCTTGAATGCGGACAATCATTCGACACCTTGGACGAAGCAGCGTTACACCTCTTCGAAGATCACAAAATAAATATGGACATGGATGATAGACTGGGTCTCGTCCCTCTAAAATTCCCGCAGACAGGGCAGTTCATATGCGTCGTATGTCAGAAACAATGCATGTCGTTTCGAGATCTGTACAGGCACACAGGCATACACTTCCCATTCCATGTCTGCGAGGTTTGCGGTGATAAGTTCGAGTCCATGCCAGCACTGAAGACTCACATAAACCGCAAGCACGGCGATGGTTGTCGATGTAAACACTGCAACGCTGTTTTTCCCACCGCGCAACAGAAAAAACAGCACGTCCAAGATGGATGCACCGGTATCAAGTGCAAGATTTGTAAAGTTTCTTTCACATATTCGGCACTTCTCCAAAAACACCGAGAGACTGTCCATGGCGCTCCGAAAAGGTGGTATAAATGCGGAGAGTGCCCTTCGGTGTTCGAGAAACGTATGCAGCTCTATTTTCATAAAAAGAGGGAGCACACAGAGCACTATAAGTGTTCAAACTGTGGCAAGCACTTTACCGACTCGTCTAGTTTGAGGAGGCACATGCTAGTGCACACCGACGAGCGACCGTTTAAATGTCATATTTGTAATCAAGGGTTCAAAAACAGATCTTATATCAAGATTCATGTTGCAAAATGTAAAATTAATGCGAACTAAATTAAACAATTTGATTTTTTTTAATTTTTGGTACTAATAATATTTAAATACAAATAGATATACAAGGTGATTTATAATATGTATGCTATCCCGAAACGGACTTATTCTACACACAATTGGCAATAAAATTGGTTCAACGACTTTTGGAAATTAGGAATTTTTCATTGAAAAATCACTGTTCAGCTGTTTTGGGGTCAAATCATTTCAACTCACGGTTTTAGGTAGCAAAGATTATCAGTTATTAAGAAGGTAAAAGGACCAAAAAAAGCTAGTTTGCAAAATTCGTTTATTGAATATGTTGTTTTTTTTTTCGCTAATCTCTTTTTGTTGCTAGAATAAGCTCCTTTCGGGAGGATAGTTTACATGTTATGAATCACCTTGTATATAAATAATTATTAAATACTATAAACTACATAATCCTACTAATATTATAAATGCGAAAGCTCGTAAGGATATTTGGATGTTTGTTATTCAATCACGGTGTAACGGCTCAACCGATTTCGTTGAAACTTGGAATATAAATATTTATTTACCTAGAATAGCATATATGCTACTTTTTATGTAGGTACTACGCGAGCGAAGCCGCGGGCGGAAGGTAGTAATATATAATGATAAAGTTATTCCGTTTCACGATGACGACCAGTCATTGAAATAAGTTAGGTGCTGCGTATTTACGCGACCAGGGTTTAAAACCCAGGTACAAAGTACGCGAACCAGGTACGATTTCGCGATACTTTAACGTCTTGATTTAGGGCTGTACAGGCTGAGCAGGCACCCGGAGCGATAGAGGTCTTAGTCTGGCACTCTTCTCAAACTTCTACCATCGGGGGGCTCAAAAGTACGGGCTTCTGAGCCCCGGTATGGTATCGCGGCTTGGACATAGTAATCAGTTTATAATTATGTACATTATAGCATATATTAGCATATCATAATTACTTTAAAGTAGGTATATAATAGGTTTTTTGAACCAGATACTTGTAAGAGGTGGTACTTTATATTATTACAAAATAAATACTTCAATTAATTTTTGAAAAAATCGGTCTGGACAGCCGATTACGAGCTTACAGAGAATCACCCATAAGCGATAATCGTACGTGTATGTGACCCTATTCAACTTTTTTGTATCCTTTCGAGAATCACATCTTCTGTGCAAAAAGCTCTATCCATCTAAACGAGGCTTTACTATATGATTTGTAAAGGAAAGCGTAATTATAAATTGTAACCATAGTCACGCACGCGTACTATCTAAAATACTTGTATTAAATGTACTTGTAAGTCAAATTTGTGTTTTATTAAGTAAGTACCTACTAAAGTACAACAAGTCAGAGTACTTAGGGGAAACTCTTCAACCTGAAAGTACCAAAAAGTTCCGGTTCAAAAATATATCATTTTGGTCAAAGCGAGAAGGCATGGTGAAGGCACGGACATGTTTTGGGAAAACTGCGGCGCAGTCGGGTAAAAAACGTTTAGCTGAACTTAGAACAGCCTGGTAAAGAACATCTTAATAGTAATGTACACTCTCTCTCGGAGGAGGTAGGGCACAGCGAGATTTTCTTGCTCTAAATTGGAGCAGCCCGCCTGGGGAGGTACCTCCTTCAAATAGTGTTGTGCTCCTGCGGTGAGTAAGGTTGCAGAGCTCTTTAGGGGGGGGAGGGGTACGGCAGGCAACGCATTAGCAATGCTCCAGTTGTTGCTAATGTCAATAGGCGACGGTAACCACTTACCATTAAGAGGGCCGTAAGCCTGTGTGCCTCCGTAAAACATTTAAAAAAAACACCCATTATCATAATTCTAGACATTCTTCCCTATTCATGACATGCCCATACCACGCTAATCTATATAAAGCTATATATTATTAAACAAAATGTTAATATGACAGATAAATCAATTACGATTATCAGTTCGGATACACAATAATGCCGGCGGGCTTCGAAAGCATTATGTTTCATTTTAAGTTAACAAACATAAGTACCGTAAGTTTAAACATTGTGAATACTAATAAATAAGCTAAATACAATTAATATCGTCGCGAATTGACTTCAGAAAAAATAACCAGGTTTTGGTTACCATATCTGTTGTGGCCGCGATAAGTTACTGAAGAAAGACAATAAAGAAGTATGTTTGACTGGGCATTTCTTTTTGTTCTAGAAATGAAATACCCGAATGTGTCCACGGCGAAGCGCAACGCAGAGGTTATCGTGAGACATTCAACAGTGTACCCGTTCAGACTTCCCGAACACTCTATGGTCTGTGTATTCTGCTGCGAAAGTTACGAGAGCCCTTCTGCGTTTAGAAAGCATATGGATATCGAACACCAGACGTTTTCTGTCCGAATAGCCTTCGCACATTGCTCTGAAGGTTATCTAAAAGCTGACTGCTCCGATATCCGATGCCGTATCTGTTTAGAGCCGTGTTACAGTCTCGAAGAAGTCGCTATTCATTTACGAAAAACTCACCAAAAACCACTAGACCTGACAGCGCCGTTAGGGATACAACCTTTCAAACCAGATAAACTAAAATGTGCTATTTGCGACTTAAAAGTGTTCAGCCTCAGAAGGCTCAGTCGGCACACCCAGACTCATTTCCTGAGGTTCACCTGTGAGTCCTGTGGAAAGTCCTACGCTACCAACACAGCTCTACAAGTCCACATTAAATACTCGCACATAATAAAAGAACATTACTGTAGAAAATGCAAAACTAAGTTCAGTTCGTTAGATGCAAAACGAAATCACCTGCAGGTGTCTCCAAGGTGCTGGTCTTACCTGTGTAATATGTGTGGCGATAGATTTATATCGTGGAATATGAAGCAACTGCACATGAAGGAGATACACGGGGTCCCAGAGGAGTCGCACGTCTGTCCAGAATGTGGCAAGAATTTTGCAGAAAAGAAGGCTTGTCTGCACCATTTCAAAGTAACACATACAGATGACAATTTTGTTTGCTCGTTCTGCGGCCTAAAGTTTGCAACAAAAAAATATTTCGAAGAGCATAGAGTCACTCACACGAACGAAAAGCCCTACCCGTGTACTGTTTGTTCAAAAGCGTTTTCTAGGAAGAAGAATTTAACTCAGCACATGTGGATACACAGCGAGTATAAGCGATTCGAATGCAAACTCTGCAACAAGAAGTTCAATCAGAGAGTCAGCTGGAAATCCCATAACAAAACGAATCATCCGGAGTTATTGCAATATGAGCAAGAAAACGAAAGCAGTGCCAAATTTTTGATGTCATGACTTCATGAGTAAGTTAGTCTTCCACTTGCTCCCAATAATATTTTACTATCTAATCCGTATTATTAATCTAACGAGTAATTTCTTCAATCTCCTAATAACTTAACATTTGATTTCCTCTCTTCTCTTACCTCTTAAAACTAAAGGATTTCATCAAGATCATTTTGACCCTGGTCTGGAGGAAAGAATGAAAGGAAACCCTTATGCTAAATCCAATAAACTCATCCAATCCATCGATATTGTCAATAACATTGTTTTAATACGCAAATACTGGAAACATCAAATTATAATTACTCTATGTAAACCTGGCAAACACCTATCGATTTCCTCATCAAAAACCCTCAGCGTTTGTTAATCAGGATGATAGAAATAATGTATAATCATATAATGTCCATTTTTATGGTCGAATTCAATACTTCTTATGAACCTACCTATTTATTTCAATGTGCGCTCGAGTTTAGATTCGCGCTTGAATGTAGTTCTGGAACACTACCTACAGTTGTTGATAAATAAGTGGGAAAACACTTATATTGGCCGTGTATTATTGTCAAGTAAAGTAAGAGACAGTGTCAGGTCGCACATCGAGCCGAAGAAAGGTTAACGATTTTTAAAACTTTACTTAAAGTAGTTTCATCGAGAGTGTAGTTTCAACTTGCGGACTAAGTGCGGTCGAGTGAGATGTCTGACTGTAGGCGTTTCTTTTTGTTTTAGAATTGAACGGGAATTTGAATACGGCGAGGCACAACGCCGGGGTTATCGTGAGACATTCAACAGTGTACCCGTTCAGGCTTCCCGTAAACTGTATGGTCTGTGTGTTCTGCTGCGAAAATTTCGAGGAAGCATCTGCATTTAGGAAGCATATGGATATGGAACACCAGACGTTCTCGCTTCGGAATGCGTTCGCACATTGCTCGGAAGGTTTTCTAAAAGCCGACTGCTCAGACATCCGATGCCGCATCTGTTTCGAAACGAGCGACACTCTTGAGGATATTGCAATTCACTTGAAAAAGAATCACCTTAAACCGCTGGATTTATCATCACCTTTAGGGATAGAACCTTTCAATTTCAAATCTGAAAAACTGAGATGCGCGATTTGCGAGACAAAAGCTTACAGCCTCCGGCAGCTCAGTAGGCACACGCAGACTCATTTTCTGAGGTTCACCTGCGAGTCCTGCGGAAAGTGCTACGCTACCAATACCGCGTTGCAAGTCCATATTAAAATAACTCACATCGTAAAAGGATATTTATGCATCAAATGTAAAACTCAATTCGAGTCATCAGAAGCGAGGAGAACACATTTGAAAGAGTCTCCTAGATGCTGGTCATACCTATGCAACATGTGTGGCGATAGATTCATATCCATTACAACCAAGCAGCTGCACATGAATGAGGCTCATGGGGTCGCGAAGAAGCCGCATGTCTGTCCCGAGTGCGGAGAAATGTTCAAAAACAATAAGGCGTTCGCAAACCACTTCAAAGTTACCCACACGGACGATAATGTGGTTTGCCCGTTTTGTGGGCTCAAGTTTGCGACGAAATTAACATATGAACAGCACCGAGTAACTCACACGAACGAAAAGCCCTACACGTGCAACGTTTGTTCAAAGTCTTATTCTAGAAAGAACAATTTGACCCAGCACATGTGGGTGCACAAAGAGGATAAAAGATTCGAATGCAAGCTCTGTAACAAGAAGTTTAATCAGAGGGTCAGCTGGAAGTCTCACAATAAAACAAATCATCCGGAGTTATCGAGCTTTGAGCAAGAGAACGATAGTATGTAACAGCGGTTGCTCGGAATATTCTACGTATCATTATTATTAGAAAGTTTCAGAAGTACATACATTTTGTAGCTTAGAAATTATGTGGGCATGCCCACACTTTTGTTCAATTATATCAATTGTCGATATTTTTATTAAAATTATAGATAGGTAACTAGGAAAGTATAAAAGTCAGCAAACCCATTATGATGAATTAAAAATAATACGCAAAGAATGTAATAGTATTAATTATAGTCCTCCATTGCGACTATATGTTTGGTTGGGAAAATATCGAAACGTTTTCACCAATTGGTTGGCTAATTATCAAGGGAGGCTTTTCAGTATATATTATCCGAGGTCAACGAAATATATAAAGCTCATGTGCGGCCTAGTGAGATATTTGACTGTGGCTGTTTCTTTTTGTTCTAGAATCGAAATACTCGTATCCGCCTGCGGCGAAGCACAACGCCGAGGTTATCGTAAAACATTCAACAGTGTACCCGTTCAAACTTCCCGAACACTGTATGGTCTGTGTGTTTTGCTGCGAAAGTTTCGAGGAACCCTCTGCATTTAAAAAGCATATGGAAATCGAACACCGGACGTTTTCTCTTCAAGTAGCCTTCGCGCATTGTTCTGAAGGCTTCATAAAAGCCGACTGCTCTGATATTCGATGCCGCATTTGTTTCCAACCGAGTGATAGCCTCGAAGCAATTGCTATTCATTTGCGAAAGAACCATAACGCTGTCACAAAATCATTGGATTTGAAAGCTCCCTTAGGAATTCAACCTTTCAATTTCAAACCGGAAAAGCTTAGGTGCGCTATTTGCGAGTCAAAAGCTTACAGCCTCCGTCAGCTCAGCCGTCACACGCAGACTCATTTCCTGAGGTTCACCTGCGAGTTCTGCGGGAAAGCCTACGCTATCAATACCACATTACAAAGCCACATAAGAGACTTCCACATAAAAATTGACGAACGCTACTGCCGTAAATGCAAAACTCATTTCAGTTCTGCTGATGAAAAGAAACGTCATCTACAGGAGTCCCAAACGTGCCGTAAATACGTCTGCAGTGTGTGCGGTGATAGGTTCATATTCGGTTACCTTAAACAGCAACACATGAAAGACGCTCACGGAGTCGCAAAGAAGCCTCAAGTTTGCCCCGAGTGTGGAGACGTGTTCAAAAACAAGAAAGCGTTCGAAAATCACTTCAAAGTTAAGCATACAGACAATAATGTCGTTTGCCCCTTTTGTGGGCTTAAGTTTGCGTCTAAATTAAGATACGAACGGCACCGAGTCACCCACACGAACGAAAAGCCCTACACATGCAGTGTTTGTTCAAAGTCATATTCTAGAAAGGATAACTTAGCTCAGCACATGTGGGTACACAAGGAGGATAAAAGATTTGAATGCAAACTCTGTAACAAGAAGTTCAATCAGAGAGTCAGCTGGAAATCCCACAATAAAACAAACCATCCAGAATTATCTAACTTGTGTGAATCAAAGAACGATAGAGTCTAACAGCGGTTGTTCGTGCTCGTATTGAGGATTTGAGTCAGTTCTACGTCTCGTCTTCTACATCTACTAAATGACTGTAGGGAAACTTTAGATTATACATTTTCTTGTATTTTCCTAGCTTACGGAAAACGCAGGAACCACTAAATATGAAAGCGCAAAGAATAGTATTAACATTAGGTTTAGAAGTACGGTCAAGTGAGGTGTTTGACTGTGGGCGTTTCTTTTTGTTCTAGAATTGAAATACCCGAATGCGTCTGCGGCGAAGCACAACGCCGAGGTTATCGTGAAACATTCAACAGTGTACCCGTTCAGACTTCCCGAACACTATATGGTCTGTGTGTTTTGCTGCGAAAGCTTCGATGAACCATCTGCGTTCAGAAAACATATGGATATCGAACACCAGACGTTTTCTCTTCGCATAGCTTTCGCACATTGCACTGAAGACTTCATAAAAGCCGACTGTACCGATATTCGGTGCCGCATTTGTTTCCAACCGTGTGATAGTCTCGAAGGAATTGCAATTCATTTTCGAAAGAATCATTTCCTCGTCACAAAATCTTTGGATTTAACAGCTCCTTTGGGAATACTACCATTCGATTTCAAACCAAAAAAATTTAGGTGCGCCATTTGTGAAACAAAAGCATACAGCCTCAGACAGCTCAGCCGTCACACGAAAACTCATTTTTTGAGATTAACTTGCGAGTCTTGCGGGAAGTCCTATGCTACCAATACCGAGTTAAAAGCTCATAATAGAGAATCACACACTAGAGAACATTATTGTCCAAAATGCAAAACTAATTTCAGTTCGGCAGATGAAAAGAAACTTCATTTACAGGAGTCGCAAAGATGTCGGAAATACGTGTGCAGTGTGTGTGGTGATAGGTTCATATTCGGTTACATTAAACAGCAACACATGAAAGAAGCTCATGGGGTTGTAAAGAAGCCACAAGTTTGCCCTGAATGTGGAGAGGTGTTCAAAACAAAGAAAGCGTTAGCAAATCACTTTAAGGTGCACACGGATGATAATTTTGTTTGCTCAGTCTGCGGCCAGAAATACGTGTCAAAAAGAGATTTTGAAGTCCATCGATTCAGTCATACGAACGAAAAACCTTTTCCTTGTACAGTTTGTTCGAAGCAGTTTTCTAGAAAGAAGTATTTAACTCAGCACATGTGGATACACAGCGAGTATAAACGATTCGAATGCAAGCTCTGTAACAAGAAGTTCAATCAGAGAGTCAGCTGGAAATCCCATTACAAAACAAATCACCCAGAGGTGACGAACTTTGAGCAAGAGAGCGATAGTGTTTAACAGCTGTTGATTTCCGTAATGATTGAGACATGTCTACGTTTTTAAATTACTATCTACTACATTACTTGCAAGAATATTAAACCCGTTAGGCAAATTAACTATATTATTCGCATAGAAAAGTATTTCATAAAAATAAATAAATGCGAACCCTAACTAAATAAATAATAGATTGGCATTAAGTTTAAGAAGTGCGGTCAAGGGAGATGTTTGACTGTGGGCGTTTCTTTTTGTTCTAGAATTGAAATATCCGAGAACGTCTGCGGCGAAGCAGAACGCCAAGGTTATCGTGAAACATTCAACAGTGTACCCGTTCAGACTTCCCGAACACTGTATGGTCTGTGTGTTTTGCTGCGAAAGTTACGAGGAACCCTCTGCGTTTAGAAAGCATATGGATATGGAACACCAGACGTTCTCTCTTCCAATAGCTTTCGCACATTGCAATGAAGGCTTCATAAAAGCTGACTGCTCGAATATTCGATGCCGCATTTGTTTCAAACCGAGTGATAGTCTCGAAGGGATTGCTATTCATTTGCGAAAGAACCATTACATTGAGACAAAATCGTTGGATTTGACGGCTGCCTTAGGAATACAGCCATTCAATTTCAAACTGGAAAACCTTAAGTGCGCCATTTGCGAGTTTAAAGCTTATAGCCTCCGAAAGCTGAGCCGCCACACGCAGACACATTTCCTGAGGTTCACCTGCGAGACGTGCGGGAAGGCCTACGCCACAAATACCACATTACAAGTCCACATCAGAGACTCCCACATAAAAATAAACGAACATTGCTGTCGTAAATGCAAAGCTAATTTCAGTTCGGCAGATGAGAAGAAACGTCACTTACTGGAGTCGCAAAGATGTCGGAAATACGTTTGCATTGTGTGTGGTGATAGGTTCATATGCGGTAACGTTAAACAGAAACACATGATTAAGGCTCATGGCGTTGTAAAGAAGCCTCATGTTTGTCCTGAATGTGGACAGGTTTTTTCCGAGAAAAAAACCTTTATAAACCATTTCAAATTAGTGCATACGAACGATAATTTTGTATGCTCCTCCTGTGGCCAAAAGTACGCGTCGAAAAAAGATTTTGAAGATCATCGAGTCACTCATACGAAGGAAAAATCTTATCCTTGTACGGTCTGTTCGAAGCTGTTTGCTCGAAAGAAGAATTTAACTCAGCACATGTGGACACACAACGAGTATAAACGATTCGAATGCAAACTCTGTAACAAGAAGTTCAATCAGAGAGTCAGCTGGAAATCCCACAATAAAACAAACCATCCAGAATTATCTGACTTGTGTGAATTAAAGTACGATAGTGACTAACGGCGGTTGTTCGTGCTCGTATCGCGAATTTGAGATAGTTCTACGTCTATTATCTAATAAATGACTTGAAGGAAACTTTAGATTATTCATTTTCATTTATTTTCCTAGCTAACGGTAAATTAATTCGTAGAAGGCTGGAATCCATTACATTTAAATGTGCAAAGAATAGAATTGCCTTTAGGTTTAAGAAGTACGGTCAAGTGAAATGTTTGACTGTGGGCGTTTCTTTTTGTTCTAGAATTGAAATACCCGAATGCGTCTGCGGCGAAGCACAACGCCGAAGTTATCGTGAAACATTCAACAGTGTACCCGTTCAGACTTCCCGAACACTGTATGGTCTGTGTGTTTTGCTGCGAAAGCTACGAGGAACCCTCTGCGTTCAGAAAACATATGGATATCGAACACCAGACGTTTTCTCTTCGAATAGCTTTCGCACATTGCACTGAAGGCTTCATAAAAGCTGACTGCTCTGATATTCGATGCCGCATTTGTTTCCAACCGAGTGATAGCCTCGAAGGAATTGCTATTCATTTGCGAAAGAACCATTACATTGTCACAAAATCGTTGGATTTGACAGCTCCCTTAGGAATACAACCTTTCAATTTCAAACCGGAAAAGCTTAGGTGCGCTATTTGCGAGTCAAAAGCTTACAGCCTCCGACAGCTCAGCCGTCACACGCAGACTCATTTCCTAAGGTTCACTTGTGAGTCTTGCGGCAAGTCCTACGCCACAAATACCACATTGCAAGTCCACATCAGAGACTCCCACATAAAAGTAAAGCAAAATTACTGTCGTAAATGTAAAACTAATTTCGATTCGGCAGATGAGAAGAAACGCCACTTACTGGAGTCGCAAAGATGTCGGAAATACGTTTGCAGTGTGTGTGGTGATAGGTTCATGTCCAGTTACATTAAACAGCAACACATGAAAAAGGATCATGGCGTCGCAAAAAAGCCGCACGTTTGTCCCGAATGTGGACAGGTTTTTTCCGAGAAAAATACCTTTATAGACCATTTCAAAATAGCGCATACGAACGATAATTTTGTATGCTCATACTGTGGTCAGAAATACGTATCAAAAAAAGATTTTGAAGACCATCGAGTCTCTCATACGAACGAAAAACCTTATCCTTGTACGGTATGTTCAAAGATGTTTTCTCGAAAGAAGAATTTAACTCAGCACATGTGGATACACAGCGAGTATAAAAGATTTGAATGCAAGCTCTGTAACAAAAAGTTCAATCAGAGAGTCAGCTGGAAATCCCATTACAAAACAAATCATCCAGAGTTAACGAACTTTGAGCAGGATTACGATAATAGTGTCAAATATATTATGTCCGTACCAAACAAATAATTTACTTCAGTTCTATTTGATCGATGATAGAGGGGATTTCGATAAAGCGTTCCAACTTTTCTGGTTATGGTTACGATGTCACTTCGGCGTTTCCTTCCTTCCAAGGTGGTGCTTTACTTCATAAACGCGTATAATGATTAACAAAATATTGAATAGTTTTAAACAAAAGAGGGTAATCTATTAAAATAATAAAGTATTTATACTTAGGTACCTATTAAAATAAAATAGGGGTCTTTTAAGTATCGCAAAATTTACCGCTCTTTCGGCAGTCTGGTCAAAAAAGGGGCCTTCTGAAATATTTAGGCGTCGCTCTAATAACATAAATGACCCATAAACGTTTCTTTTGTTCTAGAAATGCCTACTGGTACTGGCGTCACCACTCGAAGAAATGCCAGTCTCTTAGTGCGCCACACGACGGCTTGTCCGTTCAGACTGCCCGGGTCTTTTATGACGTGTTTGGTATGCTTAGCCACGTTCAGAGAGCCCGAGGAGTTTAGAAAACATATGGAGGACGAATATCCCAAGCTTAGGCGTAGTTTATCGTGTATCAGCTCAAACTACGACGTCAAAGTTGACATCACTGAGCTTAACTGCCGAATATGTTCTAGAAAATTCGATACACTCGAGGATATAGCTGCTCACTTGATTGCTATCCATCGTATTGGTATCGATTTAAAAAAAAAGTTAGGATTACAACCATTTAAATTATATAGAAACAACTATTCATGCTTAGTGTGCAGCGAGAAGTGTAATGATGTACGTTCATTGAGCAGACATTCTCAGAAACATAATAAGAATTACACATGCGAGACGTGTGGAAAAGGTTTCGGGAACGAAGCCAGTGTAAAAGTGCACGCCAAGTACTCTCACGGCAAATACAAAACATATTGTTTGAAATGTAGGAAAGGTTTTGATTCTAGCGACGAGAAAAAGATGCACATGCAAGCCTCTCAAAACTGTTGGCCGTATGTGTGTAACTACTGTGGTGTAAGGTGTATCACAAAAACCTCTAAGACGAGTCACATGATAGCTGAACATGACTATAAACCACCTCTTTTCAATTGCCCAGAATGTCCTCAGATTTTCACATTCAAGTCGACCCAGATAAGGCATTTCAATACTGAACATACAGATAAATTTCGGTGCTCAAACTGCGAAAAAAAGTTTAGCTGCAAAAAGGAACTGAACGATCACTTTATTACACATACAGCCGAGAAGTTATACCAGTGTGATGTTTGTTTAAAGGCTTTTACGAGACTAAAAACTTTAAAAGCTCATTTGTGGAACCATGCGGAAAAGAAACGTTTTGAGTGTAAGCAATGCAACAAACAGTTTAATCAGCGCGTGAGTTGGAAAACTCATATGTCCTCTTACCATCCGAACCAAGCAGCACAATTGAATATTACGGTGTCAACAATCTGATCTGTTTAGCTAGCATGAACAACTCTGACATTCGCATTCAAACTGATGCGCTTTATCTACATAATTAATATCTGAGTCGTTTTCCTCAATGCTGACAGACTCTCATCCATGGATCACTTTATCCTTGACGATACTGCGCCATCGGTGTCTGTTGCCGGCGAGATGTATGCCTTCGTGAAACTTGGAATCAAGCGTGGTGCGGATCTGCTCTGACCACCGCAGTGGGCTTCCTCGTAGTCTCTTCCCCGAATAAATAATGTCAATGCAGCTCATTACTAAAACTTGCGCCAAATCAGCTAAATGCCAAAACCGCGCTCATTACTGAAACAATCGCCAAATGTGCTAACTATAGGGCTCACAGATTCTAAAGCCGTAAGCTGTCCGTAAAAGGACAAAGATTACGTAGCGTAACCAGTTATACATACTTACCTATATAACGCGGTCTAGGTGCTGATTTTGAAATCCGAAGGCAGTAAAAACGTTTACTTACATGTATAGTAACTTAAAATTGATCCGTTTATTTTGAAATTATCAGTCGGTGGTATAATGATTTTACAGTAAAAATACTAGGTGCTAAATCGTTTAAAGTTAAAAAACGAGATACATAATAGCCGTTTCTTTTTGTTCTAGAAACAAAATCCATAAACACCGCGCGGCAGAACGCTTGTGCCCTTCTAAAATATTCGACTGCGTATCCCTTTCGACTTCCGGATACCTCAATGGTCTGCCTGTATTGTGCCGCAAGCTATGATGACCCCGCAGAGTTCAGAGCACATAATGATCAAGAACACAGAGAATTCAATTATGCTATTGCTGCGTATCACTACAAAGACTTAAGTGATATCAAAGTTGATTGTACGGAACTTCGTTGTCGGCTTTGCTTTAAACATTACGAAAATTTAGACGAAGTAGCCAAGCACCTCAGTGCAGCCCACGAAAAAGATATAAATATTGACCACCACTTAGGTTTGCTACCTTTCAAAATAAATAAAGACAAGTACTTTTGCGCCTTGTGCAATTGCAAATTTCCAAATATTCGGCTTCTAAGTAAACACACAAATACACATTTTGTAAAAAATACTTGCGAATCTTGTGGGAACTCCTATTCTTCGGCAACGGCCCTTAATGCCCATATTAGGAATTCGTGTTCGCGCAAATCAAATAAGCCTTTTTGTAGAAAGTGTAGGAAGTCATTTGGCTCCTTGAAAGAGCGGATGAATCATTTGCTCTCCTCAAACAAATGCTGTCAGCATGTCTGTAACATTTGCGACGAAAGGTTCCCCACATGGAATATAAAACAAAACCATCTCAAGGAAGCACATGGCAAGCCTGTTAGAACCTACACTTGTCCTGATTGTGGCGTTGTTTTCCCCAAAGCAGACAAATTTCGGGAGCATTTTGTTTTATCACACACTGACAACCATTATTCGTGCGGGCACTGCGTTCAAAAGTTTGCTTCCGAAGGTCACTTAAAACAGCATCTTTTGATTCATTCGGGAGAAAAAACGTTTGTTTGCGATGTGTGCGATAAGTCTTTCTTACGGAAAAAAGGATTGAGCCAACATAAGTGGATACATAGTAAAGTTAAAAAACATACTTGCACTCTGTGCGATAAGCATTTTAATCAGAGAGTCTGTTGGAAAGCTCATATGAGGTCCCGGCATCCGGAGCTGTGTGACTTTTAACAACATATCAGAAGTTAATGAAGCAAAGGCAATTTTTTTGTTCTAGAAATAAATCTGGTGTCCGTCGCAAGAAGGAACGCGCACACGATTGTCGGATTTTCTACTGCATATCCATTTAGACTTCCTGGGAGTGCACTTATGTGCGTCTTTTGCTGCGAGAGCTTCGTAGACGCAACACTGTTCAGGCAGCACATGAACGATGAACATATAAACTTCAACCCAAAACTCGCATTTGTACACCTGTCGCACGGATACCCTAAAGTAGACATCACGGATCTTCGTTGCCGTATTTGTGCTTTACCATTCCCGAAACTCGAAAAGCTAGCTCTACATCTGATTGAAGTTCATTCCAAAAGGATAGATCTCAACAGCGATCTTGGATTGCAACCGTTTCGGTTGGAAAATGATAGATTTATCTGTTCAATATGTGAGCACATAGCTCCTAGTCTTTGTGCGCTAAGCAGACATGTCCAAAAGCACTATCGTCTGTATGTATGTGAGAATTGCGGGAAGGCGTATGCGACTAGCTCATCCCTCGTATATCATGTAAAGTACAATTGTTCAAAGGATGGGCAAAAGCGATGCCGGAAATGTAGAGCAGTTGTGCGTTCATTAGAAGAGCATTTGAAAACGTCTTTAATGTGCAGCCAGCACATATGCAACATTTGCGGGGAAAGGTTCCGATACTGGGAAAAAAAGCGCGAGCACATGGTAGAGGTTCACTCCTTGTCTAATGATTATTTCCCTTGTCCTGAGTGTGGAATCGTTTTTCTAAAGAAAAATAAATTTAAAAGCCACTTTAAACTAGCTCATACAGATGACTTCCTTTGCATACATTGCGGAGCTAAGTTTGATACCAAATACAAACTAAATCGGCATGTGAGAACGCATACAACAATACAGTTCGATACCAAATAACTCGTTCGTCAAAGCCCTACAACAAGAACTTAACTCGCGTATTCTTTTAACATCTGACTACTTTTTTGCTTTTTAGTATTATAATCTCGCCTGAATAAAACGCTGACTCATAAGTTATTTAAATTGGTTGTTGACACAATTTATACGTATACTATCTATACTTATAAATAAAGTAACACAAGATCAAGAGCATTTCTTTTTGTTCTAGAACTAAATCCGATGGCGTCCGCAAGACAGAACGCGCGAACGATTGTTGAAAATTCAACTGCATATCCATTTAGACTCCCTGGGAGTAAACTGATGTGCGTATTCTGCAGCGAGAGCTTCTCAAAAGCAGAAATGTTCAGGCGACACATGGTCGATGAACACAAAAACTTCAAACTGCATGTCGCGTTTGCGCATATTCCGGACGGGTACCTTAAAGTCGACATCACGGACCTGCAGTGCCGAATTTGCACTTCGCCGTTCAACAGTCTCGACGACTTAGCCATCCATTTAAAGAAAGCTCATTCAAAAGTGATCAATCTCAACTATGATTTGGGATTGCAGCCCTTTCGCTTGGAGAATGATAAGTTAAATTGCATTATATGTAAGCAAAAGGCTGCTAACCTCTGCTCTCTGAGCAGACACGTTCAGAAACATTTTAGCTCGTGCATATGCGAACATTGTGGCAAAGCGTTTGCAACGAACACTGGTCTGACAAGTCATGTCAAGTATTCCTGTTTGAAAGATGGGCAGAGGCGTTGCAGGAAATGTGGAGAGGTTGTCACTTCAATCGCAGAGCATTTGAATACTTCTATACAATGCAGACAGCACATTTGCAACGTCTGCGGAGAGCGGTTCCCAATGTGGATAAAAAAACAAATACACATGGAAGAAGTTCACTCTGTGCCCAAAAAGACATTTCCATGTCCTGAATGTGGTGAAGTCTTCAACTCTAATAATAATTTTATATCGCATTTCAACGTTGTCCATTGTGGATCAGCGAAGCGGTCTAGACAGAAGAGTAGATGTGTAGAGCCTCCCCAAACTTAAATTAATAGAAGCGAAATAATTACATTTATTTTATAATACAATAACGGACTCTTCGTCCTTTTAGGTATCCGTCCATGTTCGAACGGATACCTTGAAGACGACATTACAGAACTACAGTGTTGAATTTGCAGTTTGCTGTTCCACTAGCTCGACGACCTAGCCATCCATTTAAAGAAAGCTCACTTAAAAGCTATAGGTATCGACTAATATCTAGGATTGCAGCAAAATTATAAGTTAAATTATATGTGCGCATAATGCTCCCAACCTTTATGGCCTGAACGGCAAAGCCGTTTCGTCAAACTCAACTCTGGCAGATCAAGAACACGTCTTTGAAGGACGAGCAGAAGTGATGCAAAACATGTGAAATGGTTGTCAGTTCAGTTGTAGAGCATTGGAATTAATCTATAATATGCAGACAAAGTTTTTCAATGCTTGTGGGCAGCAGTTCCAAACCTGGATGAAAAAAACGAGTTTACATGGAAATGTTCACTCTGTATCCTGTAAAAAGATGTATCCGTGCTCTCGGTGTGGTCTTCAATTCAAATAATAATTAAGATCGCATTTCAACATGGCCTATGCATAAGATCAGTGAATCAAGAGCATTTTTTTGTTTTAGAATTAAATCCGATGGCGACGGCGAGAAAGAACGCGCGCACTATTGTTGAAAATTCAACTGCATACCCATTTAGACTCCCAGCGAGTAATTTGATGTGCGTATATTGCAGCGAGACCTTCATTAAAGCAGAACTGTTCAGGCGACACATGGTCGATGAACACAAAAACATCAAACTGCATGTCGCGTTTGCACATATTCAGGACGGCGGCTACCTTAAAGTCGACATCACAGGCCTGCAATGTCGAATTTGCACATCGCCGTTTCAAAGCATCGATGAGTTAGCCATCCATTTAAAAAAATCTCATTCAAAAGTGATCAATTTCGACTACGATTTGGGATTGCAGCCATTTCGCTTGGAGAATGATAAGTTAAATTGCATTATATGTAAGCAGAAGGCCGCTAACCTCTGCTCTCTGAGTAGGCACGTTCAGAAACATTTTAGCTCGTGCATATGCGAGCGTTGCGGCAAAGCGTTTGCGACGAACACAAGTCTGAAAAGTCATGTCAAAAATTCGTGCTTGAAGGATGGGCAGAAGCGATGCAGTAAATGTAGAACTATCATCAGTTCAATCGTAGAGCATTTGGATTCGTCTGTACAATGCAGACGTCACATATGCGACGTTTGCGGGGACCGGTTCCCAACGTGGAGGAAAAAACACGTACACATGGAAGATGTTCACTCTGTGCCCAAAAGAACGTTTCCGTGTCCTGAGTGTGGGGACGTCTTCACTTCTAGTGATACTCTTAAATCTCATTTCAACATTGCCCATACAGACGATTACTTTCAATGCTTGCATTGCGGAATGAAGTTCGTTAACAAGTATAGATTAGATGACCACATGATTGTGCATACCGGGGCAAAAGCCTTCGTATGCAATGTGTGCTCTAAGGGCTTTAACAGAAAGTCTACATTGAATCAACACATGTGGATCCACAGTGAAGTCAAAAAGTACGTGTGTAAGATTTGCGAAAAGCCTTTCAATCAGAAAGTTTGTTTGAAGACTCATATGAAATCGCAACACCCAGAGTTGCATGATTCTTCGGGGTGAAAACGAAATTTACATTTTCTTCCACACTATTTTACCTACGGTCGCCCAAAAAATTACCACCCTATGTTGAATATCATTAAAAGTTAAAGACTACTTTTGCTTTCGCCGATCTGACATAATATAATAAACATAATATATATAATATTTTGAAAATAATGTCTAATGCATATAAAGATTAAAATTGTATGCACCTATAAATTGGACCCGGCAATCAATTACGTAGGTCAATTACGACATAGTGTTATGCGTCATATCTTTCAATAATTCAAAATATTTCAGACCTTAGTGATATTTTTGTCAACTAGGAGACTAAATCAAAACTAATACACCATTTTCTTGGCCTTACCGTACGTATACCTACTATGATAAATTGCGAATGTTCATGAGGATGTTCGTGGTTCAAGCTCGCCGTAACGGCTGAACCGATTTGGATGAGACTTGTTTCAGGCACATAGGCTACTTTTTACACGATACCCACGCCATAAAAGTCGCGGGCGATCGCTTTATACATAGATTTCGATTACTAACAGTGTTTTGCATTTTTATCAAGCGTATACTTTTAAAAAATCTGACTACAGTATTTTCCGGTTCTATTAATCAAAAAGAAAATGACGGAACCTACATACATATACGATCACTGTGTTGTCTCGTACATAGGTGCTCCTGACCCCTAACCGAATGAGGTGTCATTGGATTCGTCTATCACGTGATATATAAAATGTAAAAATTCCAATATGGTGGCTTGTAGATTTCAAAAATGATGAAGTTTGATAAATAAGGTGTTATTAAAAATCTTTTTAACCCTTAACTAAAAAATGTATTTCTTTTCCATCTGATGTAAAGTTACTTTTGTTTTATAATAGTTATGTCGGTCAAGTGGTGCATCTTGTCTCCGTTTCTACCATATAACACAACGTTCTTTGCCATTGTTTATGTTTAGAACTATATTATGTGTATGTGAGAAAAGAAGCAATTTAAACAGATACTTTTATTTTTCTCAAACGCATAACGTCACAATTCTTGAAGAATTGAATGGTTCCTACTCCTATGATTGATCTACATTTTATAATAACTGGTTATAATGTATACTGTAGTAACATGGATAATTTGTTAATAATTAAAATAATGAAAGAATGGTATAGTTGGTCCGAATTAAAAAGGTTACCTTAACCCCAGATATAATGTTCGTTATATACATATAGCTTGTAATCATTGTTTTGTCTTGGTAGTCTTTCTAACTGACACAATTTTGTTAACTTTCTTGATTCGATAAGTAATTTAATGTCTTATTTTAAGGGTTATGTAGTTTTAAATAAATGATAAAAGGATTTAACTTGTTTTCTTTCTAAACACTTAAATCTAACTAGGTTACCTTACCTTAAGTTATAGGTTTGTTTGTATGCATGTTTGTCCCCAGTTTTTACACTTTTAAACATTGAATGTAAGAAATCACTGAAACAGGTATCCAATAGTTCCCACTGAAAATTACTTCAAGAAAAGGCGAAAGCAATACAGTTGAAAAGAGATGTTCAACTTTTTTTCTGATTAACACTTCCAACAACTTTTTCATATCTTTAAGCTGTATCTCATTATTTGTTATTAAAACTATTTTTTCCAAGTTCCCAATTTTTATTTTCTTTATACAAAGTTTAAACCCCTCTATTCTAATAATCAAGGGGGCCTATGTAGCAATTGACACCATAATCAATAACTTTAGACCTAAGTTTGTAGGAATCAAGATCCTTTCAGTAATTTCTTCATCTCGAAACGATTTCAGTCCAAAAAAAATTTTTGCAACTTAATTATTTTCGAAATGTGAAAAAATGAAGAAAACTTATGTGCAGAATATTGAGGTTTACAGTTTTCTATATAATAATAATATACTTCTTATCCAAATACTAAGCTAATTCTCATGTTATGTTAATTAATCTAGGCAAACTATAAAACACAAAATAAAACTAATTTTTAAGTTTCGTTACTTTCTAACTACTGATTTTTCAAATATAAATCTTTAAAATGAATTACTTAAAAAACATACTTAGTTTAACAAACCCGAATGCGACTTAAAAGAGTATTAACAAGCTTTGTAAATTAGATTTTTACAATTCATAGGTTTGTTTTTTAAATTGTTTATTAAACCAGTACCTAGCCCACGAAACGGATCGCTGACATGTGTTATAGTACAACAATAACTTTCTTATCGATTCAAGCTGTTAATCACCTACTTGTGAAATTATTATGTAGGCACATTCTTGTCCTTAAAATAAGCAGGTAGTCACCTAAGGCTTTTTTCTTTTTTAGAAAACCAAGAACACACGAAACGGAACGCTGAGATCGTGTTAAAGTATACAACACTCTACCCGTTCAGGTTGCGAGGCAACACCTTCATATGCGTTTACTGCTGCGACGAATTTGAAGACCCAGATATTTACAGATGCCATATGGATGAGACGCATCAGACAGTGAATCTGTACACTGCTTTCGCCCACACAAGCAAGTGTCGATCTAGAGACTACCTAAAGGTTGACTGCGTAAATTTAAAATGCAAATTGTGTGGCAACGGCAAGTTTTTCGAATCCGTCGCTGATGTAGCTAAACATCTTGTGGATATGCATGATGAGAATGCCGATATTGTAAGAAGCATGAACTTAAATTACGAAGTAGGCTTGCATCCTTACCGATTAATTAAAGACAAATGGATCTGCATGGTGTGTAATATGAAACTGCCGACATTGATCAAGCTCACAAGGCACATGTCCTCACACTACGCGGACTACGTCTGCGATATTTGCGGCAGGAGCTACTTGAACTCCGACAATTTGAAATACCACGTTAAGTTTAGCCACACGGAAAAAAACCTCTGTAGGAAGTGCAAGAAGGAATTCCCTACGCCCGAAGAACGAAAACAGCACCTTAGAACTTCGTCGAAGTGCTGGACGTTTGCTTGTGTTCATTGTGGTGATAGATTTTCCTCGTGGGAGCTAAAGCAGAAACACTTGGTCAGCCAGCACAATGTCCAAGCAGCGACTTACCCATGCCCGGACTGCGAGGTCGTCTTCAACTCGAGGAAACGATTTTACGATCATTATTCTACAACGCACACTGACCTGGCGTTCGTGTGTTCATGTTGTGGGAAGAAGTTCCGCAACAAAGGTCTGCTGGATGATCATCTGGTCATACATACCGGTGAAAAGCAACACCAGTGCACTAAATGTTTGAAGTCATTTACTAGAAAAAAGGCCTTGATGCAACACTTGTGGACGCATAGCGAAACGAAAAGATTTTCATGCTTAATGTGTGATAGGGCTTTCAACCAGAAGGTGTGCCTCAAATCTCATATGAAAAATGTACACCCGGATGTTCCAACGCAGTTTTAGATTCTAGTATGCAAGTACCTATAGAATTTGTTACATACTTATGATTTATTTCGATTCGATGTAATAAATCATTGAGCATTTATATTAACCTGAGCTATGCTGATGACATGGTGCTGCTGGCTCTTTCAATTAGCGGGCTCCGTAAGCTACTTGCCGTCTGCGAGTCGTATGCAGCCTCGCATGGGCTTCTTTACAATGTTAAAAAGTCTGAGTTATGGTCTTCAGGGCGGGTAACAAATGCCCCACTTTTGTTCTTCCTTTTTCACTCTGTGGTATTCCCCTTAAGAGGGTTTCACAATTTAAATACCTCGGGCATTTGGTAACCGACAACCTACAAGACGACGCCGATATGGAGCGGGAACGCAGAGCATTGTCAGGCAAGGCCAATATGCTGGCCCGCAGATTCGCACGATGTACAGACGCTGTCAAAATTACCCTTTTTAAAGCGTTTTGTACGTCCATGTATTCCGCGAGTCTGTGGTTCAGCTATACCCAAAAGGCTTACATACAATGCTCTGCGGGTCCAGTATAACAATGCGTTTATGGCGCTGTTGCGACTTCCGCGTTTCTGCAGCGCTTCAGGGATGTTTGCCGAGGCGCGCACCGACACCTTTGACGCCATCTGGCGCAAAAAAACTGCATCCCTGTTGCGCAGACTTCGCGGAAGTAATAACGGCATCCTTAACGCGATTGCCGAAAAATTTTCCCCACTAGAGGACATGATTGTCCTCATACAGAGGACTAAATCACTTTTAGTTATAAGGTACCAACTTAATTTGAATATTGATTTTAATTTTAAATGTTGTATTTTGATTATAAAATTCAGGTAGGTACTAATTAGTCTCCTTACACAATTACGTGTCAAATTCATTTAAATGAGTTATTTTATTTCATTTAAAAGTAACAGAAAAATAATAATAAGAACAATAGTTGTAAATTAAACTAAAATAATATTATACTAGAAATGAACTCTGTTTTCTACAACTACGACTACAAGTAGAAAACAGAGTTCAGATCACCAACCACAGGGAGCGTGCCCAAAAGGATGGCGACGTTATAATATTGAATTTAATTTTGGTTTTGATTCTAATTTAGTTTTGAATATTGTATTTTTTTTAACTAACATTGTGGTCCCTGTTGTCTTGAATAAACGAATAATAATAATAATATATAAATATTTGTATATTCACTGCTAGCCCTCCATGAAAATACTTGAGGACTCTTATTAGAAGAATGCAGAAATATTTACGTGTAGGTAGGTCTACGGGGATCTCAGTGTATGCTGTCTGATAACATAATTCAGAGATCCCGCATCGCACTTCGCTCCTCTAGGGTCCCAGAGGGCCTATGAGGCGGTCTCCTCTGGGACCCTAGAGGCTGGATTCGCAAAATGTGTCTTCGATGGAACGATCACTTTTTTTATTTTTTTTATTTACCATATTTAACAATTAGATTTAAATTATTTTTCATTTAGCATCTAAAAACCACTAAGGTTTGTGCAGGCGCTAAAGCGAGTTTACATCAGTTAGGTAAGTACCTAGGTACCCATCCCAGTGCATTAATCTTACCAAGCCAAGTATGTAGGCATCATGTGAGTCACAACGCTCACACACTTGCCATGAAATACTTTTTCAAACGAAACTTTATATTCTCAGGTGTCAAACTGTTACGTAAATCGGAAGGCAGCACATTGATAAGTCGCGGGACAAGGAAACCGGTTGTTCGCTCGCCATAGGCATTGTTTGTTTACTTAGTTAGGTAGGTAGGTAAGTTACCAAGTGCGACCGGCCGGTGCGAAAAGAAACCTATTATTGGAGCGCGTGCGTGTTTCCCGTCCAAATATTATACCCTCCAAATTGTACTAAACCCACAAAACAGACGATAGAAAAAAATGAATACCAAGAAAATCTACTTCTGTACAGAATTAGTAGGTAGGTATAGCACTGCGCACGAAAAACGAGCGTTCACCGTACCTATTAATTGAGAGCTTAAGATTTTGTCTACATCACGTTGACGAGGCGAATCTACTTACATACCATACCAGTAGGTAGGTAGTTAAATTACCTAGCTAAATGAGTATCATAATTGTTTCCCACATTTTTGAATCCGCTAGTGAAAAAAGGATTTTTCTTTTCTAGCACGCGATATGGCGAATCGGAACGCTGAAATTGTGTTACAGTATTCCACACTGTATCCATTCAGGTTGCGCGGCAAAACCTTGATGTGCGTTTACTGCTGCGATGAAATCGAAGACCCGGACGAATACAGATGCCATATGGATAATATGCACAAGGATGTTGATTTACTCACAGCTTTTGCGCACGTTAAATGTAGAAACAGAATGAGCGAGAAAGACTACCTGAAGGTCGATTGTATCAACTTAAGATGCAGATTGTGCAAGGAACCCTGCGATACAATTGCTCTAGTAGCCCAGCATTTTAAGGATCGCCATGAAAACGACGATACTAAAGATCTGGACTTGAACTATGAAGTAGGTCTGCAACCGTTCCGATTAATCAGGGACAAATGGATTTGCATGGTGTGCAATACCAAACTGCCGACCTTGACCAAGCTCTCAAGACACATGTCCTCCCACTTCGCGGATAACATTTGCGAAGTGTGCGACAAAAGCTACTTAAACGTTCAAAGCTTAAGATATCACGTTAAATTCAACCACTCGAAAGATCACATCTGTAGGAAGTGCATGATGGTGTTCTCCACCTCAGATGAGAGAAAAGAGCACTTGAAAACATCTCCCAAGTGCTGGGGGTTCGTTTGCGTTCATTGCAAGGAAAGGTTTTCGTCGTGGGATCACAAGCGGAAACATTTAGTTAGTAAGCACAACGTTAAAGCTTCGACATATCCATGCCCGGACTGTGGGGTCGTGTTCAAGTCGAGCTCCAACTTTTACTATCATTACAGCATTTCGCACTCGGATCTGCCTCACATGTGCTCATACTGTGGTAGGCGGTTCGTGAAGAAATGTCAGCTTGATGATCATCTGGGCACACACACGAATGATAAACAATTCGAGTGCAATATATGCTCAAAAGCATTCGCCAGAAAGAAGGGTTTACGGGATCATATGCGGACGCACCTCGAATCTAAGAGATTTACTTGCTTGGATTGTGAAACGACATTCACTACTAAGGTTATCTTCAATTCTCACATAAAAAACTGTTCACAAACTGTTCCGAATAAATAAATATGTGCTTACGTGATACCTTACAGCTTTTCGTAGGTAAATTATTATCACACATTACATTAAGGTTGCGGTAAGTCGGTGGTGGAAGGGGCTCAAGACCGTTCGTCGTTCATTCTTTGGAGGAGGCCTATATCCAGCAGTGGACGTCTTCAGACTGATGATGATGATTACATTTATGTGCGCTTTACTAATGGTCTCAAACGATGTAGGAAATAATGTGGGGAAATCGGCCATTACCTAGAACCTTAACATTTACACGAAAGGAGCCTCAGTGAGGCGCACTTAAACGCTATCACCACAATGATTCCTTCCCCAACAATCACTGGCCCGTTTTAATGCTACTTAGTATAACCTCAAACTGGTCACTGTTAGACTGTAGGAATAACATTAAGGAGTGACAAGAAAGCAAGCATTATCATCACATCACACATTACTGTAAGCAATGCAGAGTCCACAGGTTTAAAGGAGCCATTTCATTCTGGGCCTGGTCCATGTACACTACATAGAAAAATTAGGAAAAAATAGGAGATTACAAGAAAAATACAATTTCATTAATTTGAAGACAAATGCGATGGTACAAGAATAGTTGCTCTGGTAAGTTTTTTACTATTTTAAGGCCGCCATGTTGGTTTATAATTGGCGTTTGACATGACATTGACATATTTTTCATGTCATGTTGTTTGATTTGATGTTTTTGTTTTGTCAGATAAATGTAGGTTGTCTAAATGACATTTCACGCACGTCCATCCGCCATATTTTTGTAGCCCTGTGTGTTGCTCTCTTTGTCGAAGAAAATCTTAATGTACCTTAGAACGAAGTCAATTTAAATAAAATAACCAATTAAATACGTTTACTTTATTGCTTAGCCATATTTTAGAATAGTGTACACAGTGCAGGCCCAGGCTCCATATATTGATGAAACGTCTCTTTTGTAACGAAAAGGATTGTGAACATACAGTGGAGCGTCGATTATCCGAACGTCGCTTAACCGAACGACCGCTTATCCGAACAGAAGTAACGCGCGGGACAAGGCCCTCCAAGTCGCGCGTGCCTCGCAAGCGTCTCCCGCGCTGTAGTTTTTCGCGCATTTGTCGCGACTCGTTCACTTGTTATTGTACTCGTATATCACATCCAATCCAAGTAACCGCTAGTCTATAAACTAAATTTTGCCGCGTGAAAGTAAACTCTCGATTTAAAATACCTAAACGTAAACGTGTTGTCCTTTCTATGAAATAATACGAGATTAATAAACGGTTAAACCGGCACCTACTACAACTGTCTATTGGACAAAGTCAGTTGGCGAAACTGAAGACCGATAGCAATATCGTCTCGTCGAAGCCTGAGATTTTACTAGCTCGAGCTAAGTTCTATGGACCACTGTGCACCTCATCGCAAAGTCCTGCTCCAAGCACGGCAAGCGAGAGTAGTGTCGAGTAGTAAGAGTAGTGCGCCCATACCATTACGGATATAAAAAAACAAAAGACGAGCATAAGAAAACGTTGAAACTTGCCTCAAACACGAATTTAGATGATGCTGTATATGTAGTCTACTCAAAAAAGATTGGGAGAACCTATTTCTGGCCCAATTCTGTGTGAAAAAGCAGTTCAATTTATCGCAAAACTTAAATATGTACCTATATGTATGAGTCAATATACATATAGGTAGTTCGATTATCCGAAAATACCGGTTTTCCGAACACTCAATTAGTCCCCCAATTAGTTCGGATAATCGACGCTCTACTGTACTTAATACCTCGTTTTTAATAAAAATGTTTAGATTGAATAGTTCGTTTTTTTTTAACTTATTCCTATTCTCTACAATAGAACATGACGTGAGGTATTTTGTCAACGTTTCTGATTGAAATCATAATCAGAACCGTTGACAAAATACCTCACCTCATTTTACATACATACATAATACATAAAATCACGCCTATTTCCCAGAGGGGTAGGCAGAGACCACGGCTTTTCACTAGCTACGATCCTGACATACCTCTTTTGTTCATTCACTCTCATCACATTCCTCATATATGCTCGTCGGTTTTGGGTACTCTTGACCTGGCCTTTTTCCAAAACGTCACCGTTTTGATCACTTTGATTTGTATTGTACATTCAAAACAACTCACAGCTCAGTTGACAGGCCTCATAGCTCAGTTGGTAGTAGCTCTGCTTTCTGCGCTAGAGGTTGCGGGTTCGATTCCCGCACTGGACAAACATTTGTGTGATGAACACAGATATTTTTCTGTGTCTGGGTGTTAAATTTATATATCTATTATGTATACCAGTCTCTGGTACCCATAGTACAGGCTATGCCTAGTTTGGGATCAGTTGATCATGTGTGATATGTCCGAAAAATTAAATTAAATAAAATTTAAATTTAAATAAATTTAAAACTAAATATTACCTTTATCACGTTAGCAATTTGAAAATAGAGAACGTGTTGTATATCTGTTTCCGTCTGTGTAGTACTTACTGTGTAGGTAAATCCGGTCGCGGGTCTGTTGGTCAGCCAGGAAGCTCCTTCCGCATTATTAGGTTATTATTTGGTTATTATTCCAAGGTTATTATTAGGCATTCGATTGTAATGAAAGGTTAGAGTTGGTTTTTGGACGCAGTTATAAATTGCAAAAGAATCGTTCATCATTTTAGCCGTACGACGTCCACTAATGGACATGGCCATTGCTCTGTCTGTGTTCCCCCACAGACAGAGCAAATTCCTTATCATGTGGAGGGATTTGCCCATACTCACCACGCTGGGCATGCGAGTTAGCAAACGCAGAGCTATCGTTGTTAAAATGAGGGACGCTGCTGTCCATCCCCTAGCTTTTGTCCCTTAGTCGCCTCTTACGACATCCGCGGATAGGTAGATATGGAGGGGCCTATTCTTCAGCCGGGGCCACCACGGCTAATAGACTCGTTACTACTGAATTAAACTGTATTATTTTTCTATTTGGCAAGTGATACACGGTTTTCTCTTTCTAGGACGTGATATGGCAAAACGGAACGCCGAGGTAGTGTTAAAGTATTCCACACTGTATCCGTTCAGAACGAAAGGCAAAACCTTGATGTGCGTGTACTGCTGCGACAGAATAGAAGATCCCGACAAGTTTAGATGCCACATGGATGAGATGCATAAGACTGTTGATACCCAAACAGCTTTCGCGCACACTAAGCGTAGAGATGATTTCCGTATGAAGGTCGACTGCGTTAATTTAAAGTGTAGATTATGCTCGAAATCCTTCGATACAGTAGCTGAAGTTACTCAGCATCTTATTGATCGTCATGAGAATAAAGATATAGACTTAAACTATGAAGTTGGTTTGCACCCGTACCGATTAATTAAAGACAAGTTGTTCTGCCTCGTGTGCAAAATAAAACAGCCGACCTTAACCAAGCTCACGAGACACATGACGGCCCATTACGCGGACTACGCTTGTGATGCCTGTGACAGAAGTTACTCGAACGAAGAAAACTTGAGGAATCACATTAAGTTCAGTCATTCAGAGAAACACATCTGTAGAAAGTGTATGCTCGTGTTTCCTACACTCGAGGAAAAGAAAGAGCACCTGAAAACATCAATGCAATGCAAGGGTACCATGTGCACTCATTGCGGGGAAAGATTCGCATCTTGGGATCAGAAACAGAAACATTTAGTCAGCAAACACAACGTCCAGCCTTTGACGTACCCGTGCCCGGATTGTGACATCGTATTTAAATCCAGGTATCACTTCTACCATCATTACAATACGACGCACTCGGAACTGGCACTCATCTGCTCGTATTGTGGCAAGAAATTTAGAAGCAAGAGCTTTCTCGAGAATCATCTGATCATACACACTGGTGAGAAGGAATTCCAGTGTAATGTTTGCTCGAAGGCGTTCATTAGAATGAAGGGCTTACAAGATCACATGTGGACGCACAGCGAGACAAAAAGGTACCCTTGCAAGGTTTGCGACATGGCATTTTGCCAGAAAAGAAGCTTAACTGCTCACATGGCAACTACCCATGCAGACAATTCGCAATAGTCCAGGACTAGCTCGCTTTTCATACAATTGAGTACTTTTGTCAAACTGTGCAATCCAAATAGTATTATGTATGATAGAGTTCCCGTTTTTTAGTGCTTGGATCATATCATAACAAGATTGGATAACTACTACCTACGTTTTAATGACACAGACCTTAGGGACTAGACAAATTAAATTTTCTATCTATTCTATTATCAAAGTCCAAAAATGTATTGAAATATAAACGTATGTCTATTGTATATAAGTTATCGTTTGGAGCTGTCGATACGTTCGATAGAATCGATAAATATTTACACTAGGGTCGCTGAAGTAGATAAGGTACCTATTTGATAGTTTAAAAATTTACGAAGAATATTTTTAAGATAAAAAAATGAAAATTACATACTTAAGTTCATTAACCAATAAAGTTTATGATATAATAATTCGGCTTTTGAATAAATTTTTCATTAAGTTAATTTAAGCCCAGATCCGATTGACTTAAACATTAACAGTGTCTACTTTCGGTAGGTACTTAGACTTACTATCCTTACATGACATGAGGGTTTTTTTCTTTTCTAGCTCGTGATATGGCGAAACGGAACGCTGAAGTAGTGTTACAGTATTCCACACTGTACCCATTCAGGGTGCGCGGAAAAGACTTGATGTGCGTTTATTGCTGCGAAGAATTCGAAGATCCGGACGAGTACAGATCTCATATGGACGAGACACATAAAACAGTTGATTTTAACTCAGCTTTTTCACACACTAAGTGTAGGGGTAGAGACTACCTCAAAGTCGACAGCATCAATTTAAAGTGCAGACTGTGTAAAAAACCTTTTGATACTGTAGCTAAAATAGCGCAACATCTTAAGGATCGTCACGACAATAAAGACATTAAAGAGATGGACTTGAATTATGAAGTAGGTTTGCATCAGTACCGATTAATTAAAGACAAACTTTACTGCCTTGTGTGCAATATGAAACAGCCGACCTTAACTAAGCTCACGAGACATATGTCAACGCACTTTGCAGACTACGCTTGCGACGTTTGTGAGAAAAGCTATCTGAATGTTGAGAGCTTAAAGTTTCACTTAAAGTTTGGCCATTCGAAAAATTACGTCTGTAGAAAATGTGCTATGGAGTTTACCACTTTAGAAGAGAGAAAGGAACACTCGAGAACATCCTCCAAGTGCTGGGGATTTGTCTGTATTCACTGCAAGGAAAGATTCTGCTCTTGGGAGCGCAAGCAGAAACATTTAGTCAGCAAACACAACGTCCAAGCTTCGACGTACCCGTGCTCGGACTGTGGCGTAGTGTTCAAATCGAGAGCTAACTTCTATCATCACTATAATAAGATGCACTCTGAACTTGCACAAATGTGCTCGTATTGCGGGAATAAGTTCGGAAATAAAGGGCTGCTTGATGATCACATGCTGATGCATACCCGAGAGAACAAGTTCCAGTGCAAAGTTTGTTCGAAGACGTTTTATAGAATTAAAAGCTTACGAGATCACATGTGGACGCACAGTGATAAAAAGAGATTTCCTTGCATGCTTTGCGAAAGGACGTTCAGTCAGAGAGTTAGCTTAACTGCTCACATGAAAACTCTTCATCCTGATCATAAATAGTTGAAAAGAAGCCAAAGCCTCGAGCACACCGACCAACTTTACATGCACAGATATTTCCAGAATTCTAGCACAGTTTTAGTTTAAAATTGTCAGTGTTTTATATGAAGATGTGCTTAAATTTTTGTGTTAAGAGCTTTTTTCATTATACGTTTTATACGCTTTCACTTAACGTTTCTTGGGTTTCATTTTCCTTTCCGTCCCACCCAACATAAGAACGCACAAAGCTTTAGGTACAATATTAGTCTGATAAGGATACAAATCTTCGCCAAACCTTCGTACTTTATCTATGATGGTTAAAATAAAGACGGACATGCGCGAGACCTCGCGCCCTGAGGGTTCCGTACATTACCATTACACGAGGTCAGAAAATCAAAATTCCAAGTGTAGGAATTACCAAACTTATATTTTGCGGTCGCTCACGTAGCTCATTGTATGATTATTATATAAGGTGACATAATATGTATGCTATCCAAAAAGGGGCTTATTCTACACTCAATTGGCAATAATGTTTGTTCTAAGACTTTTGGACTAAGGCTTTCTATCGAAAAACTTTCAGCTCCGGTTCAGATTCGATTTTGGGCTTAACACTACAATACCTAAAACGCCTTCAGGAGTTATGAAAAGCCAGATCTCCGGATTTCAAGCCCTAGTACCCACCTAAGTACTTCGCAGCTAAATCGATAAACCTACCTCTCTAGTAGCTATCATCCCATCAATCGGATTAGCCAGTAAAATGGACGTAAGTTTTGGCCTCTATATCTGATGACAATATTACTTTTTCTGCTTTATATTGATAGATATGTATCATTGATAATCACGTGTGGTCATAAATCTACGTGAGTTTTTAACCGTCCACCTCTCTGTACCAAAAACATTACCTTCTTATGAGTACCTGCTTAGTTTGCGAGTTCCTATTTTATCGCGGCTAGTGACAAGGAATTTTTTCTTTTCTAGTTCGTGATATGGCGAAACGGAACGCTGAAGTAGTGTTACAGTATTCCACACTGTACCCGTTCAGGTTGCGCGGCAAAATTGTGATCTGCGTTTACTGCTGCGACGAATTCGAAGAGCCAGATGCGTACCGACTGCATATGGACGTGACGCACAAGAAAGCAATTCTATACACTGCGTTCGCTCACACCGGCAGAAACAGAGACTACCTGAAAGTAGATTGCGTCAATCTCAAATGCAGAATATGCGACGCGCCTTTCGGAACGGTCGTTGAAATTGCTAAGCATCTTAAAGATACCCACATAAATGAAGACATCAAGGAGATGGACTTGAGTTTTGAAGTGGCGTTGCACCCGTACCGGTTGACTAAAGACAAGTGGTGCTGCGTTCTATGCAACATGAAATTGCCGTCATTGACAAAGCTCCGAAGGCACATGTCCTCGCATTACGCAGATTATGTTTGCGATATTTGCGGCAGGGGCTACTTAAAAGTCGATAACTTGCAGTATCATGTCAAGTCTTCGCACTCGGGGAAATTCCCTTGCAGAAAATGCTGGAAGGTTTTTCCAACGAAGGAAGAAAAGAAACAACATTTGAAAATATCGCAGAAATGCAGGATAGTGACTTCTCAGACTCAAGAAATTAAGAATAAGTAATCAGAACGTTTCCTTCTATACAAATCGACGAACAGAACCTAAATGCTTTATCATCGGTGTAATACTTGCTGCAAAGCTAATGCAACTATAATCTTCTCTGAAATTCTGGTTGTGAAACTTGGTTGCGTACGCGCACTCACACAAATTTTGTGCATGATGATTAAGTTAGTGTTTTGAAAGTAGTTTATCTGCCCGCCATATTAACTTAACTAGGCTCAGTTTGCGTTATACATTGACAATTTTCTTTTTGTTTTTAGGGGCCATATTGGAAATAAGCGGAGATAGAAAGGGTGAAACTGATGCAAAAAAGAAAATAGTCCTTGTATGCCAGACTCCACAAAGGCGTAATGCCGAACTGATTCTCAAACATTCGACTGCTTATCCATTCAAAACCCGTTTCAGTCAGATTTTATGTGCTTTTTGCCACGAAGAGTACAACACCTTATCGGAATTACGATATCACATGTCGGTTCATCACGTAAATTCAGATTATAGCAATGTCTTCTATCGAATAAACGACAATTTAATTAAAGTAGACATAACAGATTTAAAGTGCAAGATATGCCGTCTGGAAGTTCCTGATGTAGACTCATTGATGAATCATTTGTCAGAGGGACATCAAAAACCTGTAAAATTTAATGCCCGTTTTGGAGTACTTCCTTACAAACAAAATCCAGAAAACCAGTGGCTATGTGTCTACTGCCAGAGGCATTACGCTGAGTTCATTTCGTTTAAACGTCATATAGGAACACATTTCATGCACTTCTCTTGTGACAAATGCGGTACTACCTTCGTATCGGATCATGCCTTGCGCGACCATCATCGCCAAGTGAAATGCTTCCGATCTGCTTACCATCCACGCAACGGAAAAATAATGAGATCTCGCGGTAATGCTGAAATTATACTACAGTGTTCCACTGTATGCCCCTTTAGGACGTGGAAGAACAATTTCAACTGTGTGTTCTGCCGCATTCAAACGAACGACCCGAGCAGCTTAAGGTTGCACATGGCAGCTCGTCACGCTAATTACGACGTACAAACCGCGTTCTACAAGAAACTAGGGAAGGACTTTCTCAGCGTAGATATAACTGATCTGCAATGTAAACTTTGCTTTGTGCCTTTGTCCTCAATCGACGATCTAACGCACCACTTGAAAAATGATCATCAACAACCTTTAAATTTAGAGGCTCAATTAGGTTTGCTTCCCTTCAGACTGAACGATGGTTCTGTGTGGAAATGCACAATCTGCCCGAACCAATTCAAAGACTTTATATCGTTGAAGAAACATACCGCTGACCATTTTCAAAATTATGTATGCGATGCCTGCGGCGAAGGTTTTATCACAGAGTCTGCTATGATAGCGCACACTAAAATCCCACATGAAAATAAATATAGCTGCAGCCGATGCATCGCAACCTTCTCCTCCTTGGATGAGAGAAATATCCACGTAAAGACTCAACACACGTCAATGCCGTATATGTGCATCTACTGCACGGAGAAGCCACGGTTTGCAAACTGGGAATTGCGAAAGAAACATCTTATGGAAGTGCATAACTATAGAACTGGTGCTGATAAATATGAATGCACTACGTGTCAAAAGACCTTCAAGACCCGGTCTGGAAAATTCAATCATATGTCGAGGACCCACAAGCTTAAAAAGGATGCCGAGTTGAATTATCCTTGTATTAGTTGTCCGAAAGCGTTTACAACTAAACTGTTTCTAGACAAACATATGGCTAAGAAACATTTCGATAATTGATTTTTTCAAAAGGTACCCCTACTTTCATGACTAAAAATAGTAACAGAGATAACAATCTGTGCAAATCTGTTTCAACAGTATGTAAAAGTATGCAATAATGATGAAGTTCTTTTCTTTTTTAGGGTGCCGAAAGAGAATTGATGAATTACAGAAGGCAACAAATTCCAAAAAATTAAGCAAGGAAAATAAAACAAAAAAGTTAGAGAAGGAAAAAAAACCCAAAAAGAGATTATTCGAAAGACAAGTAAACCAGAACCCACAGTGGAAAAATGCTGTGCTTGTACTAAAACACTCAACTGCCATACCGTTTAAGACATGCTTTAACAGGATCCTTTGCTCTTACTGCCAAGAGGAGTTCGAACCGATGGCGGCACTAAGGGATCACGTCAAGAGCGTACATTCCAATGCTGACTTCAACAGTGCGTTTTATAAAGTAATAGATGGACTTAAAGTAGATATTACCCAAATGCAGTGTAATATTTGCTCCGCGGATGTTACAGACATCGATGCTCTAATGGCACACTTATCAAAAACTCACGACATTCCAGTAAACTTTGACGTCCCTTTTGGAGTGCTGCCATATTGTCAGAGCTCCAACGCGCTATGGATGTGTCTTTACTGCGAAAAGACATACAGTAAATTCTCGCAAATCAACGAGCACTTACGAAGTCACGTAAAGATTTTCACATGCGACAAATGCTCTGCTACGTTCCTGTCGATTCATGGTCTGAGGCAGCATGAACGCAGCCTAAAGTGCTACAAGATGAACTATAAACCACGTTTTGGAAAAACTTTGAAACATAGGAGTAATACAGAGATAATATTACAGTGCTCGACAGCTTGCCCTTTTAGGACATGGGGACAGAACTTCAATTGCATATTTTGTCGGGTTCAGTCGAATGACCCAAACGGACTTAGGACGCACATGGCTACGCGGCATGCTGATTTTGACATCGGTCAAGTCTTCAACAGGAAACTACGGAAAGAGTTTTTGAAAGTAGACATCACGGATTTGCAGTGCAAGCTCTGCTTCATGCGTATTGATTCTATCGACGATTTGATGGTTCACCTCAAAAGCGATCACAAGCAGCCCATAAGCACAGATGTCCAACCTGGAGTTCTTCCGTTCAAACTCAAAGACGGATCTAGCTGGCAATGCGCGATCTGTACAGTTCAGTTCTCCGATTTCATATCTCTTAAGAAGCACACAGCCGAACATTACCAGAATTATGTATGCGATACGTGCGGTGAGGGCTTCATTACGGAAACTGCACTGATTGCTCACACGCGCATACCGCACGACAATAAGTACGCTTGCGGTCGATGTGTCGCTACATTCTCGTCGCTCGAAGAGAGGAGTGTACACATCAAAACCCAGCACACGACTTTACCGTACATGTGCATATATTGCAAGGAAAACCCTAGGTTCGCGACGTGGGAGCTTCGCAAGCGGCACCTTATGGAGTTCCACAATTACAAGCCCGGCGCTGATATGTACGAATGCACGACTTGTCACATGACGTTTAAGACTAGATCGCAGAAGTACCATCATAACGTGAAAGCGCACAGAACGAAGAAAGAGTCGGAATATAGCTATCAATGCGGAAGTTGCGCGCGCGCGTTTGCGTCCAAAATGTCTCTAGATAAACACATTGCCAAGAAACATTTTCATGTTTAATGTGGTGCGACTGGCCTCATAGCTCAGTTGGTAGTAGCTCTGCTTTCTGCGCTAGAGGTCGCGGGTTCGATTCCCGCACTGGACAAACATTTGTGTGATTAACACAGATGTTTGTTCTGTGTCTGGGTGTTAAATATATATCTATCTCTGGTGCCCATAGTACAGGCTATGCCTAGTTTGGGATCAGTTGACCGTGTGTGATATGTCTGGAATATATAACATGAAAATGATAACTATGGATGTAACGCGATGGTAAAAGTTGGTCCTTGTTGAGATCGATGATCGTTGAGGCTTAAATAAGATAAACTTTGAAAATCGCATTTTTAGCATGTCCCTACTAATATCCAATATTATCTGACCTGTATTTCCCTAAGTGTGTGCTTAAGAAATACTAAGTTATAATATTTAAATAATTAGCCTAAAGTTCCACTCAGCGGTGAGATGAGCGCATATGCATCATCGATTCATCGCTGATAGGATCGTGAAGGTGTCAAAAATCTTTTGACCTTAGTGTTGCTACGATGGTGAGTTGAGTTTAGGGCCACAAGACAAAATCATAATTTTATAGCCAAGTGAAGACCTATGTTACGTGATTTAAAAACAATTTTAAAATCATAAATATTTATGTAATGATCATTATATTCGATTTCAATAGATATACAAGGTGATTCAGAATATGTATGCTACCCTGAAAGGGGCTTTTTCTACGCCCAATTGGCAATAAAGTTTTTCTACGACTAGGAAATTCGTCATTTTTCATTGAAAAAACTCAATGCAAAAATCGGCTGTTTTGGGGTCAAATCAGTTCAAACAAAATGAATTAGCTGTTTTAAGTATCAATCTTGATGCCGAACTTCTCGAACGTTTAGTAACAAATTATAAAGATGATGAAAATACCAAAAAACACTAGTTTCAGAAAGTTCGGGAAAAAATACCTGAAGATTTTTTTTTTAATATTGTTGTTTTTTTCCGCTAACATTCTTTCTTTTTGTTGATAGAATAACCCCATTTCGGGTTGGTTGGTATACATGTTATGAATCATCTTGTAGGTAGGTAATTATTTGTTACAAAGTACCTCACGAAAGTTAACTTGCTTACCTACTGATTAAATATAATCCAGTTTGGAATTGTAAATATTTCTAGGCGTTTTAGTAATAATAAATACCTACTTGCTTACCTAGACAAAAGTCTTGTGAGTAATAAATTATTGATTTGTAAATAATACGGCGTTGAGCGCCATTTAAGTAATAATTAAACTAGGTAAGTAGGTGTAGGAAGTAGGAGTTTTTAATAATTTTAATAATTAATCTAAGTTACAATGTGAGATAGCAAAAGAGGTATGTCAGGATCGTAGCAAGTGGAAAGCCGTGTTCTCTGCCTACCTCTGGGAAATGGCGTGGTTTTATGTACGTATGGTATGGTACAATGTGACAGGTAGATAACATACCTCTTTTATTCATAATCACTTACTAACTTTATCGTCTCGATAATTCTTGCCCTGTCCTTTTCTAATAGTGAACAAAAGATAGGAACGAACATACAGACTTTTACAAAGACGATAATGTAAGTGAGTGATCCTGAATAAGGGGGTTACTGTTTTTTGAAATCAGTATCGAGTGAGAGTATTATTATAATAATCCTTTTAAAAAGTTGAGACTGGGTGGAAACATTTATTGAAATTTTTAGTTAGGTTTTTATATTTAACATATTGCATGTATTGACAAAATAAACATTATAATTATACATTGACATCGATTTATTTGTATTTATTTTTATTAATATTTATCCCGCAATTCTTATTGGTACATAACCCAACATTTTGTAGATCCTCAAAAAATGCATATGCCTGTATACCCTGTTTTATGCAAAAGATGTGCAGCAAAAGTCAAATGAATAAAATACAGGTAGGTAGGTAGGTACCTACTTAAACAAAACAGGAACAGCTTAAAAAGGCTGGGAATCTCACAGTACAATTTTTTTATTTTTAGGAAGAGGTGGACAAATCAGCAACGAACCTTTAAAAGTTGAGGATGACAATAACGTTTATTTAGAAGTGAAACCCAAATCCAAGTACAAGCGGAGCGTCAGGGCCGAAGCACGCATCGCTATCAAGAAAAACGCAACTTCTATCCTACAGTGCTGGACCCTAAGTCCCTTCAGATGGAAAAAGAACAGATTTAAGTGCGCCTACTGTGAAGATAATTTCACCGAATGTAATGCCCTCAGAGAACACGTCAGGCTTTGCTCCACTCGGCACAACATCAAAGACATTTACAACAAGTTCAAGGAAATGCCGCTTATAAACGTGGATAGCACCGAGGCCGTATGTTGCTACTGCTCCACTCCCTTCATAGATGTCGCTCAAATGCGCGAACATGTCGTACAACACGGGTTCGAGTTCGACACCAACCGCCCGGACGGTGTGCTACCCTTCTACTTAGACAAGGAATCATGGAAGTGCGTGATATGCGAGGTGAAATTTAACAATTTCCTGAAACTGTACGAGCATATGAACGTGCACTACCAGCATTACATATGCGCTACCTGCGGGAAGGGGTACATGACTGCGCCTCGCTTGCGGAAGCATTCCGAAGTGCACATAACCGGTTCGTTCCCTTGCTCTGAGTGTGGTAGGGTCTTCACGATGCGCGCTGCCAGGGATTCGCATAAAGCGACAACGCACGCCAAAGGCTCTCGATATGAATGCCCACAATGTTACATGCGATTCAATAGCTACTATCACAGGATGACGCATTTAAAAGTGGCTCATAGCGAGAAGGAAGTTGTTTACAGCTGTGCTCATTGTGATATGTCTTTTAAAACGAGTGGGAAGAGAGCCAGCCACGTGCGTTCCGTCCACTTTCCACCGCAACTTGACTTTAGTTGTTCGTATTGTGGTTGGCACTTTAAAACTAACTATGAACTGAAGAGGCACATGGTGAGGCATTCTGGGGAAAGAAATTTCCATTGCTATGTTTGCGGCAAATCGTTTCCTAGGAATAGGGCCTTAACTACCCACCTGAAGACTCATCAAGATCTGAACTGCAAGTGGTGTGGACTAGTTTTTAAGCAAAGAAATCAGTTATTGCTTCATTTGAGAACGATTCACCCGGAATTGATTGACATGACTCCAATTGAAATAAAAATTTAAGTAATAATTTTAGTTACGTAAGTACCTACAGTTTTCTAAATAAAATGTGCGTACATCAAAAAGGAAGTATTTGGTTTTATTGCTCTAGAAAAAAAACTTCTATAAATCACATGCATGTTATGTAGGTTAGGGCAAAAGTCTTCTGAATCAAAGCCACTTAGTAACCAAGTGTTTTCTGTTTTTAGGTTCAGTTAATGAAGCTCAATCGATAGGTGTGGCTAAGAATGGTAGACGATTAAAGGAAAATGTTAGCGAACGCCAGATGCGTAGGCGTCGACGCGCCAACAACGAGTTACCGGAAGAGTCTGAAAAACGGATCGCGAAGACTATGATGCGACGGAACGCCATAACACTTCTGGAGTGTTCCACGGCATGGGCGTTTCGATGGTTCCGCGGCGCATTTTATTGCGCCTACTGCGATATAAAATTCGTTGACACTCAACCTTTAAGAGATCATGTTAGAACTACCCATTTAAGCGAGCCACCATCTAAAAGAGTTTTCTCGAAACTCAGAGAAAATAACATGGTCAAAATAGATATAACTCAATTGCATTGTAAGTTCTGCGATGTCAGTTTTGATAGCATAGCTTATCTTAAGACGCACCTAGAGTCTCACGGTAGGCTCTTTAAAGATAACTATAGCGATGGAGTATTGCCCTTCAAACTTAGTGGAGATGATTTTTTCTGCCAAATGTGCACATCTCACTTCCTGACATTTGCTAAAATCAACGAACACATGAACACGCATTATCAAAACTACGTTTGTGCAACTTGTGGAAAAGGATTTGTTTCGAAATCAAGATTCAGGGCGCACGTTCATACAGATAATGACTGTTTAACGGGAAAAGAGAGCTTCCCTTGTGGGATATGTAATGAAGTGCTAACGTCTAAAGCAGCTAGGATTAGCCATCGATCAAGGGTCCATCGTAAAGGTGTCAGGTACAGCTGTCCGCGATGTTCCGAAGTTTTCACGACGTACAATGCCAGATCGAATCATTTGGTTAATATTCACGCTCAACAAAGCTTGGTATACGTCTGCAATTATTGCGACAAGTCGTTCAGTACGAGTTCGAAACGCTCGGCGCATTGCAGACTAGTCCACAGCTCGCCGTCGCCTCAGGAAAGCCATCAGTGCTTTTATTGTCCAGCTCATTTTGTTACCAGATCGAAACTCATGAGGCATTTAAAATCACACAGAACGTGAAGATGTAAAAAAAAATGTTGTTCTTTTAATGGATTTCGTTTTTTTTTTTTTTTTTTTTTTTTTTTTTTTCAAATTGTACCTATGCATCACGAATAGGTTCACATTGTTTCTGTAATCTCCTAATTAGATTTGAGTAGGTGGTTAGGTCTTAATTGCATAAGTAAGTAAGTACCTAGAGTACATACCATTAAACTATTAACATAATTGTCTATAATAGTCACGCTGAAATCCGAAAAATTCGAAAATCAATGAAATGGAGCACTGATGTATCTTGAAAAAAGTTATTTTCTATTTTTAGGACAGAAAATGGACGCCACAAATTCCAGCCAGTCAACAGACGCTCACAAGATCGTTTGGAAGCGGAAAAGAAAGTTGTTGGAAGACAAGGCAAACGCAGCTTTACTTATAAAGCATTCGAATGCGGTCGTCTTCAGATGGCAGAGAGGAAAATTCATGTGCGCGCACTGTCCTAAAATTAGCGTCAACTTAGTTGAACTGCGATCTCACTCATCCGAACACAACAAGCTAGATATATTTGAGACAAACAAAACCCGTCTTCTCTTCCCATTGAACATAGACATATCAGAACTAGTGTGCAGTATTTGCAGCTTGCTGATCAGCGGCATTGATGAGCTAAAGAGTCACTTAAACGACGTTCATGCGATAAAAGTAAACCCAAATCACACTGACGGCGTCATACCATTCCGTCTGATCGGACAGGAACTTCGATGCGTCTCCTGTGAATCGAGGTTTGACAAATTCATGACTCTATTTATTCACATGAACGAACACTATCAGAGTTTTGTTTGCGATTCGTGTGGTAAGGCATACTCTGCCGAAAACAGGCTTCGGTCGCACAAAGCGATACACGAATTTGGGCAATTCAGATGCACGCAGTGTGACTTGGTTTTCTCCAATCGCATCGCTAAGAATAGGCACATTAGCGAGAAGCACCGTCCAAAGAACAGATACCGCTGCCCAATATGCGATGAACACTTAAATTCGTACCACAGCCGGTTGCAGCACCTTAAAATGGCTCATGGAGAGTCTTCAGAATACCGTTGCACTTACTGTCCATCAGTCTTCAACAGCGGTTCTTCTAGGTATATGCACATTCAGGGCGTCCATTTGAAGAAGCGTCAAAAGAAGAAGAAGAGAGAAAAAGTACTCGAATTGGGTAATGCTACTCGATTACAGAAAGAAATCTATAGTTCGTGAATTGTAAATTTAAAAATTTAACTAATGTAAGTTATGATCACTAAGAGACATACCTACACAATACACATGCCTGAATTATAATTCACACCACGTGAAAGTATTGTACCAAATTATACTTACCTAAGTAACAATAACAACATAAACGTATCCTCGATTTAGTTGTAGAAAGCCTGCATCGATGAATGAAAGAAGTCTCACTGACAATTTTCTTTTTTAGGATCCACCGACCGGACATTTAAATGGATACAGAAGCGAAAGTACCACGATCACAGAGACAATGCTGCCATTATCCTAGAATGTTCTAACATTTGTCCGTTCAGATGGAAGCGGGGCTTGTTTGCATGTGCGTACTGTTCTCTCACGTTTGCTGAGTTCGCACCTTTAAGAAAACATGTCATAGAGCATCCTAATAAAATTGAGGCTCTCCGGGTTGTAGGTAAACATATTCTCAAGTGCGACACCACAGATCTTAAATGTGAACTCTGTCTCGGAAGTATTAAAGACCTTAATGCGTTAGTCGCGCATCTTAAGGATGTACACAAAAAGTCTATCATCAGTGACATAGGATTAGGCGTTATCCCTTACCTGTTAATTACCGAAGGCGACTACCATTGCGCGCACTGCACTGAAACATTTAAGTTCTTCATGACTTTGAATAAGCACATGAATGGCCACTACCCCAATTCAGTATGCCCTCTTTGCGGTAAGGCATTCTCAGATAGCAATAAGATTACAACGCACATGCAAACACACGGAATTGGTACCAAAGGCGAGTACAAATGTACAAAATGCGATGAGGTGTTCTCAAGTGCATACGAGAGAAACAGACACGCGGCGTCATCTAAGCACAATAGCGCGATGAGGTACAGATGCCCGCACTGCAACGAAAACTTTAAAAGCTACTCAAACAGGCTGAAGCATTTGAACGAATTTCACAATTCTAAGATAGAGTTTCCTTGTGGTTTGTGCTCTGCCGTGTTTAGGATGACAAACCAGAGGACGAAGCATATCCGGCAGGTCCACACCAAAGAGAAACGGTTCACCTGCACCGTGTGCTCTTACCAATTCGTCACAGCTCACCAACTGCAACGCCACATGGTTTGTCACACTGGAGAAAGGAACTACGAATGCCAAGTGTGTAAAAAGTGTTACGCTAGAGCTAATACGTTGCGGGAACACATGCGCATACACAATAATGATAGAAGATTCGTGTGCATGTACTGTAATAATGCTTTTGTGCAAAAATGTAGCCTTAAAAGTCATATGAGGACGCATCATCCGAATAATGAACCATTGCCCGAAGAAAAGAAGCACTGTTGACTTGTTGTTTACTGTTATTGTAAGTAATGTGCGATCAACATGGCTACTATTCTGAAAACCAGTACTGCATAGCATACCCCACCAAATATACAAGGTGATTCATAACATGTATGCTATCCCGAGAGCTTCTTCTACAAGGGGAGAGAGAGGGGCTTCTTCTACAACCAATCGGCAATAAAGTTTGTTCTACGACAATTGGAAATTCGACATTTTTCATTGAAAAAAACTCGAAAATCCGCTGTTTTTGGGTCAAATCGGATCAAACTCAATGGATCAGCTGTTTTAGGTAGTAAACTTGATTTCGAAATTCTCGTACGTTTAGTCATTAGTTATAATAATATGATATGAATACCACAAAATAGCAAATTTGAGAAATTATGAGTAAAAAAATTTAAAAAAATATAATGAAAATATTGATGTTTTTTTGCTAATATTATTTCATTTTGTTGATAGAATAACCCCCATTCGGGATGGTATACATGTTATGAATCACCTTGTATAGAAATGGAGCATATCTGTGTTACTTCTGCATGTTGACATTCGTAGAACAGGAGACACCCCGCTTACATTGTTTTTGCAGTAAATTAATACATTATTAATTTTTTTTTTATTTTCTAAACGAACACTACATCCAAACAGCTATTCAAACCAAAAAAAGATACCTAGCGACCTTTGAAAGAAGGATTTCGCTGATATCTCTTGCAAACTTTGCATTACAGGTTTTTTATTTTATTTTATTTTTATTTAAAACTAGCTTCTGCCCGCGGCTTCGCTCGCTGTGGTACCTACATAAAAAGCTTCCTATATGCTATTCTAGGTAAAGACCTCTATATACTTCAAGTTTCAACGTAATCGGTTGAGCCGCTACGGCATGATTGAACAACAAACATCTAAACATACTCACAAACATTCGCATTTAGGTGATTTAGGTATAATATTATAGTAGGATTGGTGTTTATTTGTTCACTAATATTCTTTCTTTTTGTTGATTGAGTAAGCCACTTTTGGTAATGATACATATTATACCTGTTATTGTAGGTATCGTTTATTTGTAGACCCAATTTTGTGTTCTTAATAAATGTTTTTTCTGTACTTCCAGTTTTATTTATTTCTGTACAACATGCGTTAAAAAATTACATGAATTTATTTCGCCCATTTGACCTATTGGTTGAACCTAGAGTTCATGTACTTACCTACTTGGATAGAATAGAATAGAATATCTTTATTGCCATAGGTATGTGTAAATAATAAAAATTGCATGGTAAACTTAGATTAGGTGAACAGGCCATGACTCGTCATAGATAGAAATTGCTCAATTTACCTATGTGAAATAGCTAACCTAACCTAACTACGATTAAAAATAGTAGGTATTAGTGCGTGAAAATTTTGAAGAGCATCTCTATAATAACCACAAGTGGTGATTATGAAGATGAAACCTGACAAACAGGAGTTAATCTTTTGTGCAAAGACAACAGAGACGGCCAGTAGGTATATAATTTTAATTTACCTAGGAACTTTTCTTAACTACAAATTTAAGAATAAAATGAACGTGTAATGTGTTGGGTAAGAGCTTGCCTGGTTAACTGATTTGAGCTTTTATTTTTGCTTTGAATATTATTAGAACCTTAAATCAAGAATGTTATCAGTGCTTATTACTATAAAATGATAAAAGCATAATAGAATACCTAATACCGTGCCTATTTAATACGCAATGGAGCCCAAGCAAGACCCTATATCGGATGTTTTTCTGTTTTTAGGAATGAAAACAGAAGATATTCTGGTAAAACTAGAAGTCGGCGACTTTGAAAATAACACCAGGCTCAGAGAAGGCGCCCAGCGGCGTGCTGCGTTCCGAAATAACATTACGACTATTCTGGAAATCAGCACCGCTTACCCCTTCAAATACAGGAAGGGAGCGTACCTTTGTTTCTTCTGCAAAGCAACATTCATTGAACCCGAGAAACTACGGGAGCATAACAGAACGCAACACGCAGATATAAAGCACCTGTTAAAACCGCGCAAATACGAGCCGCTAAAGATCGACTTCACTGAAACCGCTTGCAAAGATTGCAATGTACGAATCAGCGACTATGCCACGTTCAAAGATCATCTAATAGCAGAGCATGGAAAAGTCATTGACTGCACTTGGGGCGACAGCATCTTGCCCTACAAACTTAGCAAAGAAGAACACTCCTGTCAGATTTGCGGGAAGCGTTATGAAATGTTCCTCAGTCTACACAAGCATATGAATGAGCATTACGAACACTACATATGCGAGACTTGCGGTAAAAGATTCGCAACGTCACAGAGAATGGTGAACCATTCGCGCACTCACGAAAGAGGCGTGTTCCCATGCAAGAGATGCGAGGAAACGTTCTCTTCATACGCGGCAGTTTACGCCCACATAGCCAAAGTACACAGACTGAACAAGCGCTACAAATGTCCGATCTGCGACGAAAAATTTGTGTCGTACAAGCACAGGCTAAAACATTTGAATACGGTGCATGGGGAGAAAACCGCCATATTCCCTTGTCCGGTGTGTCCGAAGGTTTTCGATCTATGCAGCCAGCGGACAGCTCATATTAGATTCCGCCATCTGCAAGAGCGAAATCATATTTGCTCAGTTTGTGGAATGAAATTCTTCACGAACTACGAGCTACAAGAGCATTCGATCAAACATGGCGGGGAGAGGATCTACCAGTGCGATGTTTGTAAGAAATCCTACGCAAGGCTAAAGACTTTAAGGGAGCATATGCGGATACACAATAATGATCGCAGATTCATCTGCCCCGTGTGTGGGCAGTCGTTTATACAGAACTGCAGCCTGAAGCAGCACATACGGGTGCATCATCCCGCCAATCTGAAAAATATGTATTAGTTGATCTCAGCAGCGATAAGTGGCATTTAACGTTAGCTTAGAACTTAAGTGAAATATATTCTTCAATCAGTCTTGTGAAATATAAACCTTATTTAATTGCCCGCGTATTACTTTTTAACATTTCGCCTGGTATTGCCCACTGCTGAACATAGGCTTCCTTTCTTTTTGCCATCCTCCTGTTATAAAGCGACTATGCGTAGGTACCTTTAGGGACTATAATTTTGTAACATACTACAATTGTTAGAAAAACGTAAAAATACCTACAAATGATGCTACCATGAAGGAATGTGATTGATGGCGCAGACAAAGAAGTCAACTGCCGCGTCGCAAAAACACCTTTTATTTAGACTTTTTTGTTAATCAAATTGTGATTTTTAATTTTATTTTATTTTGTGTTAGTTTTGTTTTATGTTGTTTAATTTTATGTATATAAATTATTAATAATTAGTATAATTGGCAATCGCCGTTCTAATTAAATTAAATGAATGACAAAAAAAAACTTCTGATCTAGGGAAGTTTCCGATGAAGGGTTACCTTTGTCTCTCTATAGTAGAATTAGAATTATTTATTTCAGTTAAAACAGCAAGCTTACAGTATATACCAAAGTGCCTACCTAATTAAAACTTAAATATACTCTTAGCGAATTAAATATTATACAAATGTTATCATTAAAGATGTCGACATTTTGGATCTCGTGTACATAGGCATTTAAAAGAGTGAGAGCTCTTAGCGTTGGCGCATTATGAGCGTGACAAGTTCGCGGCGTGCGGCAGGCGAACAGTTGATGTCGACGGCGGCCACAGCGCACGTAATTTTCAGGCACACATAGTGGCATCATGCTCAAAGCGGTCGGATTATTCACTTAAGCCTTGGCATACGTGCTGAAGGGCAGGCATAGGTACATGCCTAAGGCCGGCCGCCCCGGAGCACCGGGTATTGGACGTTATTTTGTATTATGATCTTGTGTTGGGCCCTACCAGCCCATTTGTATTATGAAGTTTTATTGCCATTCAAATGCGAGCGTGTCAGCACTTTTTACACGAATTTTAACCTTAAATCTTTGAGACTATCTACGCAGTTGATGGTCTGAGTACTCCGAGTCCTTGTATCATATTGTGTCACACTTGCCGGGTTAATCGTGCATCGTGCAACGCGTCGCCGTCGGCGCCGGCACGGCTTTTGCGAACAAATGGACATCAAGCCGACTACAACATGGGCCTTATACATGTACCGACAAAAGGCTTGCAGAATGCAGGTGGGTGACGCAGCCGGGGCAGGCCGAAGAAACGTTGGTGTGACGACCTTGATGCCTTTTAAATGGTGGTAAAACTTAGGTGCTTGTGGGTAAAATTAGGGGTAGCCTTGTGTACTGTTGATTAACAAATTGAGTACCTACTTAAACCCAAATAAATATTTACTAAACTAGCAGTCATATGATTTTGAAATCAGTATCATGATAAAAAGCTTTAGCAAAAATGTTTTTTTTTTATACAATTGAGGTGGAAAACAAGCATACGGCCCTGTTGGTAAGCGGTTACCGTAGCCTATGAGCGATTGCAATACCAGATGCATCACGCACGCGTTGCCGACCCCGAACCTCCCCACCCCTAAAGAGCTCTGGCAACTTTACTCATCGCAGGAACACAACACTATTTGAAACAAATAACGTTATTTGGCTGCGATCTTCTGTAAGGCGGAGTTACCTCCCCAGGCGGGCTGCTCCAATTCAGAACGAGAAAATCACGATGTGCCCTACTTCCTCCGTGTATTTTTATCCTTAACAAATCGCTTGCAAAAGGTAGGTACCACAAAACGTTAAAAGCTGCTGAAACATAGCTTGAAATTATATCATTGTTCAGCAGTTTCAACATTTATTATTTATATGTTATTTTTTTCATTTTTAGGTGTGCCTCAACTGAAGTCTCTACAAGACATGACCGATAAGAAACAAATCCAAACGATCCAATCAGAAATCAACCTCGTTGGCCGCAAAGAACGCGCAATGAAACTCGTACAGAGTTCAAGAATATGCCCCTTTAGGTGGATGAAGAATACCTTTAGCTGCATATACTGCGATATGCAATTCACAGACCCACAAAAATTAAGGAAACATAATGAAACGCATGATGACATCAAACTATGGGAAATAAGCAGAGCTTTTACTAGAATAAGATATAGAGATAATGGTTTATTAAAAGCAGATATCACTAACGTCAGTTGTAAGCTTTGCGATGCTACTATAGATGGATTTGATGCACTTAAATCTCATTTAGTTACTAACCACAAACATAATGCAAACCTTTTATCAGATAATGCAATCCTGCCGTTCAGACTGGAACTAGGGACCTTCAAATGTGGCGCCTGCGATGACGACTTTCCAGAATACATGACACTGTTTCGTCATTTGAAAAATCATTTCCAGAAATTTATCTGCGAGCAGTGTGGATCAGGATTCATTAGCGCTACCACGATGCGACAGCATTATGCTAACATGCACATAGCGGGCTCGTTCCCTTGCAACGAATGCGATAAAATATTTCGTTCAAAACAAAACAGGCATCAGCACGAAAAGATGGTTCATTTGAAGGTTAAGTTGAACAGATGTCCCCACTGCTCAGAGTGCTTTATGTACTACGATCAGAAGTTAAATCATATATCATCTGTTCACGGGATCAAAATCAAAGAATTTAAATGCGATAGCTGCCCATTCGTGTTCGCTCTCAGAGGCAGGCTGAACAGGCATGTGCGTACCACCCATTTGAAAGAGAAACGATTTGCCTGTGACGTATGCGCCGGCAAGTTTAGTACAAAAAACAGTTTGAGGGACCACATGTTAAAGCATACTGGGGTGAAGAACTTCCAGTGCGGGGTGTGTAAGAAAGCGTTTGGTAGAAAGAACACTCTGACTGAGCATATGAGAATTCATTTGAATGACAGGCGATTTGTGTGCGGGATCTGTGGAAACTCTTTTGTGCAGAAATGTAGTTTGAAGCAACATGGCAAAACGCACCATCCAAATCACCCAAATCCTGCAGGACAATATGATTAACTACTACTACTAGCTGGGCCGCCCGCAACTTTGTCTGCGTGTTGAAGTAGGTATGTACCTACCTTGGTGAGAAGAAGGCGGTTTGCCCGCCTCCTCCCTTTGTAGTGGGGTCATCGGCGGAAGGTCGGGGGACCTTTCCGCCTATTTCTTAACGGCCCCACAAGTCTGAGGAGCGGCTTTAGTGAGCAGCTTATTCGGATAATGAGTGCCTCTTTTCAATGTTAACGAAACACTAGATATATTTTATGTTCTGATAATGAGTGTTATTTTTTTTTTGTTAATTTTAGCTAAATCATAGTGCTACAAATATATTTATTTGACATAACAAGTAGGTACAATACCGGCAGCTATATAACTATTTCTTTAAGCACTATGTAGTATAGAAATAACAGAGGTTTAGATAATTATAATAACAGTAGGTACTGATGCACCTTACAAATAAAAGATGCGCTATGAGCCGGACTAGAATATTTGTGCCCCGGTTCATAGCGCCCTCCGTCCGACGGTTGGTAGGTATATATAATCATTGGTAGGGTTATACCTTAAGTTAGGTAGGTACTGTGTTGTAGATACTTAAGTATATGTATGTATATATGTTTATATATTTACTATGTTTATAAGATTATGTGTTTATGTGTTTGATTCAATAAGAAGAATTTAGAAGATTCAAATGGAAGTACAATATGATTACCTGCTATTACTGCGAAACGTACCCAGATCGGGTGAAATTAGGGGAGCATTATCGCAATAAACATGAAAAGCTTACATTTTCTTTAGCGCTAAAGTTCGCGGGTTCGATTCCCGCACTGTACAAATATTTGTGTGATGAACACAGATGTTTGTTCTGTGTCTGGGTGTTAAATATATATCTATTATGTATATCAGTCTCTGGTACCCATAGTACAGGCTATGCCTAGTTTGGGATCAGTTGACCGTGTGTGATATGTCCGGAATATTTATTTTTATTTTATTTATTTTCCGAGATAAATAGTGCAGTTTTGAATCGCGATTTGATCAAAGCCAGCAAAAAAAGCAAAACAATCAAAGCAAAAAGATGTAACTGATGTCAGCTGTAAACTTTGCGACGCTACCATAAACAGATACACTGATCTTAAAATACATTTAATTAAAAACCACAAACATAGGCCTAATATTTTGACAGAGGACGGAATTCTCCCGTTCAAACTGGAACTGGGCTCCTTCAGATGTGGTATATGTGATGACGAATTCTTAAATTACACGAATATCAGCCGCTATCTTAACAAACATTTCCAGAATTATATTTGCGAGCACTACGGTGCCGGGTTATTTTTTTTTTATTTATTTATTTCAGACTATAGTAAAGTTACAGGTCTTATTTAACTTTTTCTACAGTCCATATCAATATATACCTTAAAACTAACATACATACAATATAAAAACTTAAAACATTGTGACTACTGCGACGTGTCGATGTCGCAATCAGGGTGTCAGCTGACGACGGTGCACGGCGGTGTCCCCTTGCAGGCGGCCAGTGAACCTTCGGAACTTGACACCCTTCGTTTTTTCTGTTATTTTCTCAAGCAAAATTACGGACCCACTATATATACCACGCAAGAACGGAATTGTCTGATTGCCCCGTAGATTGCATTTCGGATATTATGCAGGAGAAAAATTGGGTAACATGTTCAGCAGTGGACGTCGTACGGCTGAAATGATGATGATGATATCTATTATATTAAAGTTTGTTATTTGCCTAGATTTAAGTAGGTATGTTTTACGCTGTGGATTACCAATAAACATATAAAACAAATATTATCTTTTAACATACCTACCTATTTATCTAAAGCCGTCGGGGCCCCGGCTGAAGAATAGGCTCCTCCTTATCTTCCACATGGATATCGTAAAAAACGACTAAGGAGGAAAAACCTAGGGGATGGGCAACTGCGTCCCCTATTTTGACAACGATAGCTCTAACTGCGCTCGCCAATCCGCGTGCCCAATGTGGTGAGTATGGGCAATTTCCTCCCGCATGGTCGCTCTTTAAACCTGTGGGGGGGGGGGGGGCAATGTTCAGTAGTGGATTTCCCACGGCTGGAATGATGATGATTATTTATTTGAAAAACAAGTCGCGTAACGGGCTGTGGAGAGAGCTAGAGAGGCTCGGAGTTTCACTGTGATAAAATCTGCAATACTGCAATATGTGGTCAAGTGCCTATAGGGTTTAACGTGCTTCAGACTACCCCCTAGACATCTTCAAGGATCTAATAAACTATTCAACCGTGCCTATGCTTCTCCTCGTCTGACTGGTTATGCCATGGCCATAAGTGGTTATGGATACATGATTATTAGTGGAGGGAGCCGCAGTGATGCCGATTCCTAGTCAATGATATCGATTCCTAGTCTTTGAATCTGACCAGACGTATTTTCTCATTTTAAGGTCTCGATGATCGTCCGGGCCGTAGAGAAGATATTATCACGAGAAACGTCACGAAGAAACAAGAGACCATAGCTAAACGGGTGAAATGGCAACGGGTCATAGACTTACTGGAATGTTCTAGAATATGCATCTTTAAGCGAAAAGCATCCCTATTTGTTTGCATATACTGCGACCAGGGTTACGCAGACCCGGCAAAATTCAGAGAACACAACACTGAACATGAGGATGTTAAACCTGTGGAGATAAAAAAGGCTATCGCTAGGATTTATAAACCAGATCTATTAAAAGCCGATATAACTGATGTTAGCTGTAAACTTTGCGACGTTCCAATAGATAAACTAAACGATCTGAAAACACACTTAAATGAAAAACACGACAAAGAAATAGATGCCAAAGCCGAATTAGGAATTCTCCCCTTCAAAATGAACGTAGACGACTACAAATGCGCTATATGTGATGATAAATATACCGATTATAAGACTCTCAATCATCACATGAACGTACATTTCCCGCGATACGTTTGCGAACAGTGTGGATCAGGCTTCGTCACTGCGATGAGACTGAAGTCACACGTCGTCACTCACGAAACTGGGACTTTTCCGTGCACCGCCTGTGACAAAGTTTTCAGTTCTAAAGATTCAATGAACGGACACTATGCATACTTACACATGAAGGTTAAGAAGCACAGCTGCCCTGAATGCCCCGAGACGTTTTCAAACTACCTAAAAAGATTAAAGCATTTGTCCTCGTTTCACGGGAAAAAGTTGGAAAAGTTCAAGTGTAATTTATGTCCGAAAGTTTTCGATGCCAAAGGACAACTAGGCAAGCACGTTCGCGCCACACATTTGAAGGAGAGACGTCATGCCTGTGATACATGTGACGCAAAGTTTTTCAGTAAAACATGCTTAAAGAAACACATGCTCAAGCATACTGGCGAGAAAATGCATCAGTGTAGTGTCTGTCTAAAAGCCTTTGGGCGAAAGTTCACATTGGTGCAGCATATGAGGATCCATTTAAATGATAGGCGATTCGTTTGCAATATTTGTGGGAACTCTTTCGTGCAGAAATGCAGTCTGAAGCAACATGGCAGAACGCACCATCCTATCGATCAGAATCCAGCTGAGCAATACCAGTAGCTGAGAATTGCTTGTATGAATTCTTTCTTGGTCATCCTATATTAGGTTAGTGACCAAGTTGAGTCACAGTCTATGACTGTGACTGATGACAGCTGAGCAAATACGAGAAAACTTAGGTCAGAGCACAGATCTTAAAAATAAAAATGACTTGCCTTATGAAAATTGTATTATGAGCTTTGATTGAAACCCAAACAATTTGTGTCACAAATTATTACCATTTTAATACATTCATATTATTGGCTCAAACAGAAAGAAAGAAAGAAAGAAAATACATTTATTTTGGACACACAAGCACAGCACAAACCAATAAAATAAAAAATAAAGACACAAGGTACAGGTTACAATACAAAAGGTAGGGAGGAAACAAAACAAAAGTAGATAGGAAGTAACAAAACTAGGGTATTCATTAGTCCGTACCGATGCATGCGTGAGCCAAAAAAGGTTCCATCTCAGCATTGATGCCGCACACGAAGTGTAGCGGCGCTGGTTTTCAGATGGAACCCTTTACGGCGACCTCACGATCGTAGTGTGCTGCATTTCTCGCGTTCTTCAGTCGATGTCGGTAGGTAGGTAGAAATGGTAGATCAAAAAATTAAATAAAATAAAATAAGAATAAGTAGAACTAGAAGTAGAAGTAAAATTATATAGGTAGGTAAGTAGGTATACAAATAGAATTATTAAGTAGTACATAGGTAGGCAAACAGCTTGACACTAGGTAATATTTGTGGTGTTAGCTTGCTAGCTTGTCGTATCACTAATTCTTTCTTGGTCATCCTGTATTAGATCAGTGACCAGGTTGAGGTATGGTGATCCTGAAAAGGGCCTATGACCGTCGATGAAAGAAATCGGTGTAGTAAGAGGATGAAAGTCTTAGAGGCTCTGAGAGGCTACATTTGTGGTGCTAACTATTGTGAATTGTGATAGATTGGTAAGTACATGATAACTGAAACAAATATAAAGGGTAAAGGTTTTCTATTTTACATAACAACGACTTAGGATGAGATCTTTAATGACATGTTTTATATCAAACTTTACTTAATATTCGAAGAAACCGAGTGAACATTGAGTACAAATTGTTGTAAGAAACCTGGATGGATGGCTGACCGATACTGCAAGTGGCTGAGTCTCGCCTTCGAATCCCTTAAAAGGCTAAATATTCAACATAAATAACCATTAGTCCTTTTTGATCACATTGTGTTCTTTCTAGGTATCGAAGAGCCTTCGAACGAGTTTCAAGAAGATTATTTTACAAGAAACGATACGAAGACTCAAATCCGCCAGGCTAATCGTGCCAAAAGGCAAGGCATGGTGACGCTACTGGAATGTTCCAGAATATTTCTTTTTAAACAAAAAGGAATTTCATTTATGTGCATCTATTGCGATCAGAAATTTGCAGATCCTGCGAAATTACGAGCACATAATGTTGAACATGAAGATGTTAAACCTATAGAAATACAAAAAGCTATCTCAGGAATTAATAAAACGGAGCTGTACAAAGCAGACATTACAGACATCAGCTGCAAGCTTTGCCAAACTCCCATAGACAGATTAGAAGATCTCATAGCACACTTATTTGAGAAGCACAAAAAGAAAATAGATAGTGACGACGTCGGAATCCTCCCATTCAAAATAAACCTAGACGATTATAGATGCGTTATTTGCAATGAAAAATATACTGATTACAAAACGCTCAATCATCACATGAACGTACATTACCCAAGATATGTGTGTGAACTGTGCGGATCCGGATTTGTCACTGCAATGAGGCTGAGGGCGCACGTGTTTAGGCACGAAACCGGGTCTTTCCCATGCAACGCATGCGATAAAGTGTTCAGCTCAAAACATGCAATGAACGCACACTACGCATGCGTCCACATGAAAGTGAAAAGTCACCGCTGCCCTCAATGTCCCGAGAAGTTCTCGAATGTCGTCCAAAGATTGAATCATCTAACTACGATTCACGGGATCAAGTTGGAAGAATTCAAGTGTAGTTTTTGTCCGAAAGCTTTTGTTCTGAAAGGGCGTCTGCGTATGCACGTCCGCGCCACGCATTTAAAGGAGAAGCGCCACGCGTGTGCATTATGCGATGCACAGTTTTTCGGTAAAAGCGAGTTGACAAAACATATGTATATGCATACCGGGGAGAAGAAATATCAGTGTAGTGTATGTCAGAAAGCGTACGGCAGGAATTATCATCTAATAAGGCATATGAGAACACATGTACACTGATAAAGGCTTCGCATATCGCGTCCTTAAAAATCTGTCCATCATCTTGTCATTTGCCGGAGACGTTTCCGACTGGTGGTCTGAATTGATTCAGCTATCTCAATTAATTGAGCTATCTATAGATCATTTGTAACGGTCCTTGGATAGCTCAACTGTTTCTTGTGTATTTTGTAAATATTTACGTGTTTAAATTTTATTTCTGTAAATAAATTCGCAGAACATTTACTCCCGTTTTGCTTTTTGCCAAAATTATTCAAGTTATTTTGTTTGTTAGTTTACTTACTAGTATATTGTCATGACTTCCTTTCTTACTTGAAGTTTAGTACGTAGTATAATATATGCATCCTTATTGTGAGGATGTTTGTGGTTCAAACACGCCCAAACGGCTCCACCGATTTCGATGAAATTTTGAATACTTAGATTGAGCTCTTCACCTAGAATAGCATAGAAGCTATATTTTTATATAGGTACCACGTCAGCGAAGCCGCGGGCACTAGCACTAGCTAGTAATATTATAATATTATCGTTTTCGAATACCTACATATCATAAGCCGTTTAAACACTGCTTTAGAGTGACTACTTAAGATTCTGATGTTACGTGTTCTCTTATTTCTAGGTATGGATAAGCCTCCGGGCGAGACTCAACAAAACATCAAAATAAGAAGCGATTGCAAGACAATAAGAGTATTAACAAAACATGAAAACGAGGCCAGAAAGCAACGCGTCTTAGTACTACTTGAATGCTCACGAATATGCCCCTTCAAGCACAGAGGCTCGTTATATATTTGCATTTACTGCAACAAGGAATATAAAGACCCGGCGGAATTAAGAAAACACAACGTTGAACACGAAAATATTGATCCTATGCAGATCAAAAGAACAATGGCTAGAATAAACACAACAGAGCTCATAAAAGCGGACGTAACAGATGTCAGCTGTAAACTTTGCGATAATCCAATAGACAGGTTGGATGGTCTTATTCAACATTTAATTAAAAACCACGACAAAAAAATTGATCAAGCTGCCGACTGCGGAATCCTCCCCTTCAAAATAAACTTCCGCGATTATAACTGCGCAATCTGTGACGCAAAATATACAGATTACAAAACGCTCAATCATCATATGAATATGCATTACCCAAGATATGTTTGCGAACAATGCGGCTCTGGATTTGCCACCTCATTGAGATTGAAGTCGCACGTGGTCTCGCATGAAGCTGGGTCGTTTCCATGCAACGCATGCGATAAAGCGTTTAGTTCGAAACATGGAATGAAAAGACACCACGAATACGCACACAAAAAGGTCAAAAGACACATTTGTCCTCATTGTCCTGAGACATTCTTGGTCTACAACGATAAATCAAAGCATATGGCTTTAGCTCACGGTTTCATCAAAACTGAGAATGCGGATAAATACACGTGCAATTTTTGTATAAAAGAGTTTTCCTTTAAGGGACCTCTCAGTAGGCACGTGCGCGAAACTCATTTAAAGGAGAAACGTTATGCGTGTGACGTGTGCAATATCAAGTTTTACGATAAAAGCCAAATAAAAAAACACATGCGTGTTCATTCTACGGAGAAAGATTACCAGTGCGGTGTATGTCAGAAAGCGTACAGCAGCAAAAAAAACTTGGATACCCATAAAAAAACACATTCAGTACAAGTGTCCTGTGAAGTTTGCGGTGCAAAGTTTTTTGGTAGAAGCTACTTAAATAATCATTTGCGGATCACACATACTAGCGAGAAGTTGTATCACTGTGCTATTTGTCAAAAGGCTTACGGTAGAAATAGTAATTTGAGGAGACATATGCGGTCACATTAAAAGTGATTTATTTGACAAATTAATACACTTAATTGATTTGTCATGGATCCCTAAATTTCCTAATTAAAGTTAAATTAAATTATTTTACATCTACATTGATATCGCAAGGAACAGGCTGACTCGTTTAGTTTATTGACGACTAGCTTGCGCTCGCGGCTTCGCTCGCGTGGTACCGTGGCGTGGTACCGTGGTAGCTCTTATGCTGTTCAGTATTCTAGGCAAATAACTCAGCCTATTCCAAGTTTCATGGAAATCGGTTGAGCCGTTACGGCGTGATTGAACCCCAAACATCCTCACAAACTTTCGCATTTATAATAAGAATTCAAAAATGAGACAAGAATGAAATACAATTCCACTTTTTTTTTTTTAGAAAAACATGTACACATTTGCAAATCTACCACTACTTATAACTAAACAAAATTATCGACAGTGGGTGGAGTCAAAATGTTACAAGTTAGCTTGTATAGGTACATAAATTACTTATTTGATTGTTTCTGTACCTATTGTTTACCTATTGATTTGTAAGTATCAACACTTAGTTTTTTTTTAGTTTAAATATTTGTAACTAACTATGCTCTATTGCAAATAATTATACATTTAGTTTTAAGCGAATTTGTAAATTCTTTTGTGATATAAATATCTTAAACCGTACATAAATTACAAAGTTATATCCAAACAAGTTTCCTATCGCGAGGCAAATTTGCAAATTATGATAAAGCTGCATTCAAGTGACTGCCCTCCATACTAGTTTTCACTGTATGACGGCAGGGCGTCGTTGCTCTTGCGTACAAAGTCAAATAATAATGCAAAAATAACTAACAGAAGGATAAGATGAAATAAATTAGTAATAATAAGTATATATTCTATAGACTTAGGCTCGTATTCAGAGACACGACTCAAGCATAGATCAGCTGAACTATATTTAAGAATTGAATCTCTTCTCAAACATAGCTTTTATTCAAGAACGGTACTTTAACTTCTCTCAGCTGAATCCAGTTTCAAATCTGTACTAATGTGATTCAGCCTGTTCTCGTTTACATTTTGATTTATTTATAATTTTCGATCCGTTTTACGCATAAATTTTAATAGCCAGGCTGGGAATATGATAAAGCTTCCAATAAAGTGAAGTATAATTATTATTAAATTAGGTACGTGTAACGGAACGCTGCTTAAAGAAAATGTCAAAGTCAAACATTTTGGCGGGAACCAGTGCTTATATTCTCTTTGGCGGGAACTTGCGAAGTGATGTTGTGCTCTCAAAAGTATGAAGACACAATATTGTAATTTAGTATTGAGGATGAAACTTTAAAGTAGAGAACGATGACGAAGCTGACGTATTAGATATTTGCTGTGTTAATTTCTATCACTCGTGATTTATCATCGTGTCTTCGAGGAATGCTGTGCCATGGAAGATCCAATCTTGACTCGAGTTTTATGCTATCCATGCGAACTGAGTTTATAGTGGATATGTGAAAAGAGGAAAGTAAATATATATTTTTTTAATGTTATACGGAAGCAATTATATTACGGCCCTCCTGATGGTAAGTGGTTACCGTCGCCTATTGGCATCAGCAACACCTGGAGCATTGCTAATGCGTTGCCTGCCGAACCCCTTCCCCCCCAAAGAGCTCTGGCAACCTTACTACACGCAGGAACACAAATTGATGTTATTTGGCTGCGATCTCCTGTAAGGCGGAGGTACCTCCTCCAATACGGAGCTACTGATCGACGTCGTACAGAAACTTTCTGATTCTGTGTCTTCTTATTTCTAGGTGTCGATGAGCCTTCATCCGAGACTGAGGAGGATACCAGAAAGAAGTCACAGCAGGTCTTAGCAAAACATTCAATCAAAGCCAGAAGGCAACGGGTCTCGATACTCCTTGAATGTTCTAGAATTTGCCTCTTTAAACGAAAAGGATCTTTATATATCTGCATATACTGTAATCGAGGGTACGAAGATCCTGCGAAATTTAGAGAACATAATACAGAACACGAGGATATAAAGGCTCTGGAGATAGAAAGAGCCATCGCCAGAATGCATTCAACGGAATTGTTTAAGGCAGATATCACAGACGTTAGCTGTAAACTTTGCGACACAGCAATAGATAGATTAGATGATCTTATAACACACTTGTTTGAAAAACACAACAAAAAAATTGACCTCAATCCAGACATTGGAATCCTACCTTTCAAAATGAATGTTGGTGATTTTAAATGCACTATTTGTAACCTGAAATATACAGATTACAAGACACTCAATCATCACATGAACGTGCACTACCCGAAATTTGTTTGCGAACAGTGTGGGTGCGGATTTGTCACTGCAATGAGATTGAAGTCACACGTTGTCACTCACGAAACTGGGGCATATCCTTGCGACTCGTGTGACAAAGTGTTTAGTTCTAACGATGCAATGAAAGCCCATCACGGCTACGTTCACATGAAGGTTAAAAAACACAGTTGCCCTCAATGTCCCGAGACATTTTTACTGTACTATCACAAGCTGAAGCATATAACTACCGTCCACGGTAAAAACTTGGAGAAATTCAAGTGCAGCTTTTGTCCGAAAGTCTTTACGGCGAGAGGACGTCTCGGCAGGCATGTGCGCGAATTGCATTTGAAAGAGAGACGTCACGCGTGCAGTGTCTGCGAAGCAAAGTTCTACGGCAAAAGTGGCTTGACAAAACACATGGTGTCGCACACCGGGGAGAAAAATCATCAATGTAATGTTTGTCAGAAGTCGTTCGGCAGAAAGGAACATTTAGTAGTGCATATGAGGACACATTTTAGAATAAGCTCGAGTTAATTCGTACAGGAAAGTTTGTGAAATCGCTTAGTGAAAGAATTCTAGATAATATTTATTTATTTCAACAATTGGATCATTTGTGTTAGTACCTACTATTTTTCTTATCCTACGTTAATTACTACACTGAAATAATAATAATATGCCCACTTATTGACGGTCAAAAGTACTTTTAGGTATAGATTACAATTAAAATAATAATTATATTAAAATAATAATCTGTAAATAAAACTAACAAAACAAATTAAAATAACATATGAAAGACACATTGCAGATTAATTTAAGATAAAGTTATAATAAGTGTGTCAAAATTGTATTTGCCTGCCGTACCCCTCCCCCCCTAAAGAGCTCTGACAACCTTACTCACCGGAGGTACAACACTATTTGAAACAAATAATGTTATTTGGCTGCGAGCTTCTGCAAGGCGGAGGTAGCTCCCAGGCGGGCTGCTCCAATTTTCGAAAACCTCGCTGCCTCCATATAATCTCGTTTAATCTCCTCTTCTAACTTATAACCACCTAGCTGTAACCCGCTAAAATCTAGATCAGTCAGGCTGACTCTATGCGATCTTGTGTAAGTCCGTTGAAAAAATACTATATAATTTTGGATTCCGGGCTTCAATCCAGCACTGCAAAAGCCCTGTATATTGAGGATAAATAGGTAAGTATACAAGTCAAGTCAAAGGTTTTTATTTCAATAAAATCACTAGGATCACTTTGAAACGTCTAAGAAACTATGTGAAGATATGCCTGTTCCTCGCGACCAAGCCTAGAAGAATGCGTATTGGCATCTATCTACCTCCCTACCTAGGTACTCTCCTACCTAGTTCCCTACCTACTTAGCGCCACCACCTAGTTATTTGCTGATTTAAAGAGTTTCGTGGAGTATCTCTTGACTCCATCACCACCATTATACTGTATTGTCATCATGTTTCAGATCAATCAGACAATTTGCTGAGGCCAATAAGCTCGCTTCGCTAGCTCGATCAAATAGGCAGACTAGGTATTTCCTATAATGTATTTATACGTGTTTTTTCACTTATAGGTAGCGATGACACTCCGCACGAGACTCAAGAAGATACAATCACACAAAATGATAAGAAAATTAAAGCACAACAGACTCAAGCCAAACATTCCGACATTGCCATCAAAGCAAGACAACGACGCGTATTGATACTTCTAGAGTGCTCTAGAATATGCCCCTTCAAATGGAAAAGGAATACTTTTATATGCATATACTGCCAACGGAGTTACGTAGATCCTGCCAAATTAAGAGAACACATTACTGAACACGAGGATATAAAACCACTCGAGATAAAAAGAGCTATCGCCAAAATTAACACAACAGAGTTATTGAAAGCAGATATCACTAATGTCAGTTGTAAGCTTTGTGACGCTTCGATAGATACATTGGATTGTCTCATAACACACTTATTTAAAAATCACAAAAGGAAAATCGAAATGTGTCCAGATTTAGGAATCATCCCCTTCAAAATCACGCTAGACGATTACAGATGCACGATTTGTGATAAAAAGTATGAGGAATATATTACTCTGAAACATCACATGAACGTACATTATCCAAATTTCGTTTGCGAACAATGTGGCGCGGGTTTTGTGACAGCAGGCAGATTGCGGGTCCACGGTTTTACGCATGAAACCGGGTCCGTTCCGTGCAACGCGTGCGGTAAAGTGTTTCGTTCCGACTATTCAAAGAAAGTACACTACGAGATCGTACACATGAAACTAAAACGACACAGCTGCCCACAGTGTCCAGAGACCTTTTTGCACCACTATCAAAGGCAGAAGCATATATCCTCGATTCACGGGATGAAGCTGAAGGAGTTTAAGTGCGATGTGTGTCCTAAAGTGTTTATAGAAGGCAGAAAGCTATTGGCGCACGTTCGTCGCACGCATTCGAAAGAAAAGCGGTATTCCTGTGAAGTTTGTGACGCTAGGTTCTTCACCTCATCCTATCTAAAGGACCACACTCTTTCGCATACGGGGGAGAAGAAATATCAGTGTGGTGCTTGTCAAAAAGCGTTTAAGAGAAAGTCTACTTTAAGGACGCATTTGAGAACTCATTCAAATGACAAACGCTTCGTTTAGGTAGGCCAACAAATAAAGTACATATATGTAGGCTAACCTTATAAATAAATTCGTCAAGAGTAATTTTTTAAATCTCGATAACAAAATTTCAGGATTTTTATCAAACTTTTTTTTTATATTTTCCAATTTTATATTTAATGTAGGTAAATAGTAGGTATATTCTGTTCTTGTAATAAAATTAATGTAGAATATTATGTAGATAATAAAAAAGATAATGGGACGAAGATCATATTTTAGTCAATATTTGCATCATCCTATCCTACTTATAGATATTATAAATGTGAAAGTTTGTTATTTAGACTTTTGGATATTTGTTGTTCAATCACGCCGTAACATACATAAAATCACGCCTATTTCCCAGAGGGGTAGGCAGAGACCACGGCTTTCCACTTGCTACGATTCTGACATACCTCTTTTGCTTCATTCACTCTCATCACATTCCTCATACGCACACATTCGCATTCCTCATTCATTCGAACGCCGTAACGGCTCAAATGATTTCGTTGGAACTTGGAATAGATAAAGTTATTTACCTAGAATAGCTTATAGGCTACTTTTTTATGTATGTATGTACCACGCGAGTCTTTCATATGATAACCTTTCTACTAACACAGTAGAAATCCCATAAATTGAACCCAAAACCCGATCACTGCATAATATATTAAAATTATTAAAACAAATGGGCTGTTTCTTGATTATTGCTTTTGTATATTATACAAAAGCATCTTTACTACAACGAAAAGTTTCTCATCACAGTCGTTTTCTTATTTTTAGGTGTTGATGAGCCTCTCGACGGTACTGAAGAGGGCATACTCGCACGAAATAATGCGAAAACAAAGACACAGCAGATCCCAACCAAACATTACGACGATACTGAAATCAGAGCCAGACACCAACGCATCATTATACTACTAGAGTGTTCCAGAATATGCCCGTTTAAATGGAAGAAGAATCTATTTTACTGCATTTACTGCGATCAACGATACGCAGACCCTGCGAAACTTAGAGAGCACAATATTGAACATGAAGATATTAAATTAGCGATGATAAAAAACGCTTTAGGTAGAGTAAAAAAACGGGACTTTCTAAAAGCGGACATTACTGAAGTCGGCTGCAAACTATGCGATACTCCAATAGATAGTTTAGATGCTCTTTTATTACACTTACTAGAAAAGCACCAAAAGAAGATCGACCCGAACTCTGATGTCGGAATACTCCCTTTCAAAGTCAACTTAGACGATTATAAATGCGCCATTTGCTATAAAAAATACGCGGAATACAAGTCTCTCAATCATCATATGAATGTACATTATCAGAATTTTATTTGCGCGACGTGCGGAGCAGGTTTTATTACCCCTGAACGGCTCAGGGTCCACTCCTTCACCCACGAAACTGGATCATATCCATGCGATGCATGCGATAAAGTGTTCCGCTGCAACAATTCAAAGAACGAGCACTACGCAAACGTGCATATGAAAGTTAAAAGACACAGGTGCCCGCAATGCCCTGAGACGTTCCGGAATTACTTCCAAAGGTCGAAGCATGTATCCATGATCCACGGGATGAAGCTAAAGGAGTTCAAGTGCGAATTGTGCCCGAAAGTATACAAAGCCAGCGGCAAATTAGGCGTGCATGTTAGAACTATGCATCTGAACGAAAAGCGCCACGCTTGCGATGTCTGCGAATGGAAGTTCTATTCCAAATCAGAGTTGAAGTATCACATGGTCAAGCACAGCGGCGAGAGGGAGTTCCAGTGCAATGTTTGCAAGAAAGCCTACGCCCGGAAGTACACGCTACGGGAACATATGAGAATACACGAGAATGACAGACGCTTCGTGTGCACTATATGCGGGAAATCTTTTGTTCAAAACTGCAGTTTGAAGCATCACTCTAAGATTCACCACCCGTGCCCTAAAGCTAATGCGTTTAGCGGACTACGCCAAAATCTATTAGGGCTATAAATTTAGATCCTGATGCCTATGCTTAAATAAAATTATCTAATACCAATTAAATTACGCATGTATTATTTGAAAGTGTGCCAAATCATAATGTAAGTCTTATTGTACCTATGTTTAATGACGCAAATGGTTGGTGGGATTTAGCCAGGCAACCCTGAATTGGGTTGAAGGAAGATTGAAGCACTCTAACAATGAACAGCACCGTTCTAAGTTTCTCAGTACAATATGATTTTTGTTTCTAGGGGACAAGCAAATACCGGTCGCGACGAAGGAAAGGATAGTACCATTGTTCCAAGTGGATTACGATCGCAGCCTGTGCAAACCCTTGGGAACGATCACAGACTTCAGTAAACTGAAGAAGAGGAATATTTCCGAGAGTCTGGTTTACGAAAGTTCTCGCAGTCCATCGCCTGTGCCGTACGAAACAGAGCCTTACGCACCCGAAGACACGAATACGAATCCTCCAGCGAAATACTTACTGAAAGAGCCAACAACGAAGAAGATCTCGGACTGCAGACAGAATGCCTTGATTGTCTTCGAAAATTCAACCGCGTATCCGTTTATATTCTCAAACAACAGCTTCAGATGCTTCGTATGCTCCCAGTCGTACTTAGACGTACCCAATTTAAAGTTACACATGTCTCAACACCCCTTCGCCCATATCAAACGGTTAGTGCACAACAGGAAGGAGAACGTACTTAAGGTTGACGTCTGCGACCTATCTTGCAACCTCTGCTCGCTGCCCATCAGAGACTTAGTCATCTTGAAACGCCATCTTAAGGAGGTTCACGACAAAGCTATCGATACAGAGCTGCAGGACAACTTGATACCTTACGACTTGACGTTGCACGGCAGCGAAGGCTACCAGTGCGTTGTATGCGAGAAGAATTTCATAAAATTTCGCATTTTAGTCATCCACATGAGCGAACATTTCAGCAACTATAGCTGCGAGGTTTGCGGCTCAGGGTTCATGACTTTGCGGTTGCTGAAGAAACATTTAGAGGTACACGAGTCTGGTAACTTCCCTTGCGATCGCTGCGAGAAGGTATTTAGCACAACCCACAAGAGGGCTTTGCATGTTCGCGGCGTCCACCTAAAGCAATACCCTAGACGTTGTCCCATGTGCCCGGAGCGGTTCAACTCGAACTACAAACGTACCATTCATCTTCAAGACGTCCATAACCAGTCCACGAGAGTGCACAAATGCAAGACATGCGGCAGAGGTTTCCACTTAAAGTACCACTTGATTAGCCACGTGCGTTCTGTGCATCTTCAGGAGAGGAACCAGCAGTGCGATGTGTGCCTCCAGAGGTTCTGTAATAAAGAGTCGCTGAAGAGGCACATGGTGATCCACACGGGCGAGAAGAACTATAAGTGTGAGGTTTGTGGGATGGCGTTCTTGAGGAGGAAGAACTTGAAAGATCATTTGCGCTTGCATGATATCCACTGATGTTATAGAAAGAAAATTTAAAGTCAAAAGGCTTTTATTTCAATAAAATCACTAGGATCACTTTGAAACGTCTTAAAAATTAGGTGAAGCTATGCCTGTTCCTCGCGACCAAGCCTAGAAGAATCAGGGAACAAACACGGCTTGGGGCCTATCATTCATTTATAAATATCAAAGAAGCGGGTTTTTTTTAAACGCACGATAAGTCTTACAAAATGCATTGAAACTTGGACTACTTATGTATTTCTGGAAATTGTTTATTTATTAGTATATAATGCACAAATCTAGATTATCTGTTCACGAACACAAACAGACTGTATCTCTCGGTTATGATGACAGATATCGTATGAAAACATGTAGGTATTAAACGGTTAAGTTTCAGTCGTTGAAACGGCGCGCGGCGGGTTAATGTGTTGGTGGACACTAGCCTTATAGATAAAATTGATGTTTTGTGTCAGACCTTGTAGCAAAATAAAAATAAATTAGGTACCTACTACGTGTATCATGATTATTCACTAACTTTATCGGCTCGATATCTCTCGCCCTGCCCTTAACAGTAAACAAATTAAAGACGGTCAAGTGCGAGAACTCGCGCCCTGAGGCTTCCGTACCATTGGTCGTGGGTTCGAATCCCGGTCGTGCACCAATGGATTTACCAGCCAGAAAACCCAAACACGGGGTTAGAAAATAAAAATTCTAAGTACAGGCATTGACAAACTTATATTTGCGGTCGCTCACGTAGTCATTGTATGAAATTGACCGCAAATATAACTTTGTTTCCTAAAAAACTTCAAAGAGGTCCAGGCAACCCTAAAAAGACGGACATACGTTTATCGAGTCGATAAAGTTAGTGAGTGATTATAAGGTTAGGTAGGTACTCTTTTAGGTAAATTAGTTAGTTAGGTACTAACTCGGTGCCTTAAAATATTCATATAAGTTAAAACAATATTTAAGATACTTATAATAAGATTTTTATAATATCCGGAAAAGAGACGTTTCATCAATATATGGAGGCTGGGCCTGCACTGTGTACACTACTCTAAAATAAGGCTAAGCAATAAAGTAAACGTAATTAATTGGTTATTTTATTTAAATTGACTTCGTTCTAAGGTACACTAAGATTTTCTTCGACAAAGAGAGCAACACACAGCGCTACAAAAATATGGTGGATGGACTTGCGTGAAATGTCATTTTGACAACCTACAAAACATTTGAATTTGACATCTGACAAAAACAAAAACATCAAATCAAACAACATGACATGAAAAATATGTCAATGTCATGTCAAACGCCAATTATAAACCAACATGGCGGCCTTCAAATAGTGTTCGATTGTCGATCGATTGGTTCGATTCCCGCTTGAGTAGAATTTTTTTGGGTAATTTATGTATTATAAAAATTTAATAATATAAGATCACGATCTGAAATAAATGGAATACAATTAGGTCTTAATTTTTTTAAATCCCACAATCAAACCCTTATTTCACATAAAATGTAAGTTATACCAAAGACAATAAGTATACTTAGTAGAAACTATTGTCTTTGGTTTGTTATACTCACCTGGCCATGCAGAAATTATAAGTATTGCTCTTTTTTTGACGACCTCTCGGTGGCGTAGCGGGTTAGTGCCTGTCTGAGACGCAAGGGGTGCGGGTTCGATTCCAGCTGCGGGACATATATTTGCAACTGCAAATATTTGTTCCGGGTCTAGGTGTTGTGGTACCATGGTACTCGTAGTTTCTGATACCCACGACACAGGGAATCCTAGTGTGGGGTCAGGCAGGCAGGACTATGTATGTGACTGCTGGGCGTTATGAATTTATTTATTTATTCACACAAAAGGACATTATCAAAAACATTAATAGAAAAAAAGAATGAAAAATTAAGCGAAATTCTTAGGAATGAACTCTGTTTTCTACGACTACAAGTAGAAAACAAAGTTCAGACCACCACAGGCAGTGTGCCCAAAAGGCAGGCGACGTTACTCCGTTGGATCGCTATACTGATCCTTTGTCCGAGGTAAGCACCACCAGTCCTTTGGTCATTGGTCTCATCTTGAGACTGGTCTCTTATATAATGCATTAAATAAGAGCGACGCCTATTATTATTATTCTTTTTGTTCTTCTAGGAACCATCCAAGAGTCTGGTTCATCGATGATTCTCAAAGACGAAGACGGGTCAGATATCGAACTAACGATCCTAAGAAACCCCATTCCACTTGACAGCCTCATATGCGAGGATGAAGCTTCCGAAGAAACGGACAATCATGCAGGAACAGCTAATAGATTCCGCAATAACACTAAAAATACTGAAATGACAACTATAACATTCCTAAAAGACCCAATACCACTCGATACGTTAGATATCAAAGGCCTCTCATCAGTGACTCTCAATGTGAAAACTGAAGAAAGATTAGTGAAAAGGATTCGTTCGAAAAAACATAAAATGCATGAAAAACACTGGATGGAGAACGCTGCGACAATCTTCGAGTTTTCATACGTATACCCTTTCATATACACAAACAACAAATACAAATGTTTCGTTTGTCTGGAGACGTTCCTCGACGCTAACCTCTTAAAACAACACACAATCAATCATAACTCAAAGGAAATAAGGCAAAAGATATACAACACAGCAAATGATATCATCAAAGTAGATGTTACTCATCTACAATGTCGGGTTTGTGATCAATCATTCCACAGTCTTCAAGAGTTGAAGGATCATCTGAAAGACCACGGTAAAGATATAAATTCTGACGCACAGGATAATCTTATCCCGTTCAATTTGGAACGCGAACAGTTCCAGTGCCAAATATGCGGAGAGGATTACCACAAACTAAGGCCCCTGATAATCCATATGAGCAAACATTTTAACAACTTTAGCTGCGAAGTTTGCGGTTCCGTCTACCTAACCATGAAATCACTCGGCCGGCACTTACAAACGCACGAGGCTGGCACTTTTCCTTGCGATAAATGCCAGAAAGTGTTCAGTAACTCTGCGAAGAGACAACTGCATATCAAAGGGGTTCACCTAAAGCAGTTCCCGAGAAGATGTCCTATCTGCCCTGAGAGATTCAACTCTGACTACACGAGGACAAAGCATTTGCGTGTTGCGCACAACAGGGCTGCTGGGTTCAAATGCGTCACGTGCGGGAAGGTTTACGATCTGAAGTATCACCTACAGCTGCACATACGCTCCGTGCATCACCAGGAGAGGAATCAGGAGTGCCCGGTTTGCCATGCCCGGTTCTTCTCGAAGTATCTGCTGGGCAGGCACATGCTCACACACACGGGTACTAGGAGCTTTAAGTGTGACGTGTGCGGGAAGGCTTTTGTTCGGAAAGGGCATCTGAAGCAGCATTCTAGGAGTCACCAGCACCCCGTCGAATAATTCGGTGATTAAATTAAATTTAGAGCAAAAGAAAAAGATAACTTTTATAGAAAAAACAAAGAAATAGGCTCGACTTTTACACGACTTTAATACAAGAATGGTAGACATCATCATCTCTTCAGGCGATCAGATCTTTGAAGATGTCTAGGGGTGTAGTCAGAGGCATGTCTGAACATGTACACATATTGCAGGAGCCCATCGCCATTTTAAGAATACTTCCTGGTTTCCTCACGATGTTTTCCTTCACCGTTCAAAGCACATGTTAATGCGAACTTAAATGTTTCGAATAGAAAAACTCATTGGTGTAGGTACTCAATACTCAATACATTTAATGCTTTCACATGGTTGGTTACAGGTAGTATATAGTTACTTAAGTGGTATCTCATGTGGACCCTGTATTAGAATGGCAACAGGGAGACAGGCCAAGATTTAATACCTAAATAAGAGGTAGTGTAGTTCCGATCTATGTTAGGGCAGTTAATTTTTTATGTGTATTAATCCACGACCTTCGGATCAAAAGTCAGAGAACCTTGCACTAAGCCAACACGGCTAACTTTTACATTTATATAATGTTGCATACATTACCTACCTAAATTACCCGCTTTATTGGCCTCCATGGATAAGATATGAACCAACCCATATAGGTAGGTTCAACAACCCTACCTAGGTTCTTTGATCTGAAATCGTGAAAACACTATTAACCGTATCTTTCCTACGCTTTACTGGTTTGAAAATCTAGCTAGATTGAGCTTAAGACGCGTCCAACGAAACGTAGCATTATAAAGGCATCATTTTGTGTCCCCAGGATTACCGGACAGACAGAGTTCGAGAGGACGCACCAGCATATGGCAAATGACTGTATGCGAGCGCCAGAACGCCGCCACATTCCTCGAGTGCACGACCGTCAAGCCTTTCTTCTACCAGCAAGCTAATTACAAGTGCTTCTACTGCAACGAGCTCTTCCCCGAGATCCAGTCAATGCTGCAGCACACCGCAACGCACTCCACGCCAGACAGATCCTCTCTACTCAAGGAGTTTCTGAGAAAAGGCCAGAGAGTCATCAAAGTCGACATATCCGGCCTCGTATGCAAACTTTGCCAGCAGAAATACTCTGACCTAGACGATATCAGGAAGCATTTGACGACTGCGCACAAGAAGGAATTCAACTCGGCAGGAAACGGCTTGATGGCGTACGATTTGAGTTTGAACAACGGCATGCTATCCTGCCATAAGTGCACGAAAAGCTTCCACTCCTTCTTCCTACTGAACCAGCATATGAACGCGCATTTCAGCGTTGTGTGCGAAACCTGCGGACTAGGATTCATGTCGCACCAGCGGCTGGTGAACCACAGGATCGTGCACGAGATCGGAGTGCACACGTGCGAAAAATGCAAGGACGTTTTCCAGACGAAACTGAAACTTAGATACCACATCTTTAAGAAACACGAACTGACGAATTTGAAGAAGATAAAGCCGCTCAAATGCCCTCACTGCTTGGAGCGGTTCACGGAACATTATCGGAAGATGACGCATCTTAAACTAGTGCACGGGATTACGTTTACTTTCGACTGTCAGGTGTGCAAAGCGGTGTTCCCGACCAGGCGGGCGCTTACTGAACACACTACAAAGCAGCACACGCAGAGGATCCAGTGCAAAGTCTGTGGGAAGTGCTTCGGAACGCAATCGCTGCTGAAGATGCATATGAGAGGACACACGGGGGAAAGGAACTTCTACTGCACGATTTGCCATAAAGCTTACATGCACGCGAAGACTCTGAGGCAACACATGAGCGCTCATAACTCAACTTTGAAGTTTACGTGCTCTGAATGCGGGAGCGGCTTCCAGAACAGGAACGATTACAATAAACACATGAAGCAATGGCACCCGCAGTGGCAGTTCAAGACTATCCTCAAGAACTTCGCTAGTGAAATCAGCGCGAATCAAACGTGATAACTTTGAGTGATAAAATGTACGAACTGAAAACTGTAGCTGACTTTTTGTTCCGACTTGACATCCTCCTCCTTTTTTGAAGTCGGTTAATAAATATTAATAATATAGGTACTAATATTATAAAACCTAAATATTACCTAGGACAGTTCACAGACAAGGACATGTAGTGTAGTGTTTTAAAAAAAATGAAAAATGACGATATTAAATGGACTAACAAATATGTACCTACTTAGTACTATTCCGCTAATCTATTCCTCATAAGTTCAACAAACAAACTTATTAAGAATGCGACACGTGTTTCGCCTCTACGAGGCAGCATCAGGATGAATTGACTTGCTTGAAAAATGACGAATTCCAAAAGTCTTAGAACAAACTTTACCCGTTGCCAATCGGGGTTTCGCGATAGTAATCTGGACTGGCCTCATAGCTCAGTTGGTAGTAACTCTGCCTTCTGCGCTAGAGGTCGCGGGTTCGATTCCCGCACTGAACAAACATTTGTGACTAACACAGATGTTTGTTCTGTGTCTGGGTGTTAAATATATATCTATTATGTATATCAGTCTCTGGTGCCCATAGTACAGGCTATGCCTAGTTTGGGATCAGTTGACCGTGTGAATATGTCCGGAATATTTTTATTTTTTTATTTTATTTATTTATTTAATCTATAGTAGCAATAGTGCATCATCTACCTTTTATAAGGTAAAAAAGAAAGAAAGAAAGAAAATTTGTTTATTTGACCCACAACGCAGGTAGGTACAGTAGGTAGGTGGATACAAAATACTTTATAGGTAGGTATACACAACGCAGTAGGAAAACATAAAAAAGTAGGTAGGTAGGTGGCTAAGTGGTAGGCTAAGTAGTATGCGTTGTGTGAGGCAAATGGGCCCCGTCTCAGCATAAAGCTGCACCGAACATAGTATTACGTACGGTGCGGCGCTGGTTTTCAGACGGGGCCTAGGCGACGCGACGTGACGAACATCAATAAACATAATATTTATAGTAGGTATATAAAAAGGATAATTATAGTAGGTATGGATAGGAACTTATATAAAAAGAGAGTAAGTAGGTAGGAACATAAAACCATTATTATATGGGATTCTTTCTTTATTGATGACTAGCTTCCGCTCGCGGCTTCGCTCGATAAAAAAGTAGCCTATATGCTACTCCAGACTATAATCTACCTCTGCCAAATTTCATCTGAATCAGTTCATAGGTACGCTAGGGCGTGATTGAACCACAAACCCAAAAAATTCAAATTGTGATTTTTATTTAATTTTATGTTAGTTTTCTTTTAGGTACCTATGTTGTTTAATTTTATGTTGTAAAATAAAATAAAATAAATAAATAAATTTTATGTAGGTATATAAATTATTAATAATTAGTATAATTGGCAATCGCCGTTCTTATTGAATTAAATAAATGACTAAATGACAAACATCCAAACATTCTCACCATTTAAAATAATATTAGTAGGATATTAGGATTCTAGTCAATAAAAGCGACTGCTACCAACCGAAGTATCACCGAATGGTAGGTAACTAACTTAAATTAAATTATAAAAAAAAAAAAAAAAAATTTGTTAGGTAATCTTTTTTCTTAACTTAATTTTAAATTGAACTTCTATTGTGATATTGTCACATTTTACAAAACTTTTTCATATTAAATAGTGTAATGGAAAACAAATTTTAAGATACGAGAGGCATCGAAGTATGGTTGGTGGAGATCCTACAGGACGTGTAGAGAGAGAGTGCAGAGTTGTTATTTACAGGTGTATAATATTTACAATAGGTACATGGTATTTACAAAAGAATAGAAGATTTAGGAGACACGATAAAGCACACGACCAGAGTAGAAGTAAAAGTAAAAATAGTCTGACAGACCGTCGTCCGACCGAATCAACAATTCGTTCTATTCTTCGTCGCTATGCCAACTGAGAGGTATTTGAATTTGGCGGCGACGGAGTGATAGTGGTGGCGTAGCTCGCCACATATTCCCCCTGGCCAGACCGTGACTACGGTCGATAGAAGTCGGGAAAGTGAACTCTCCTGCCGCTCCGAGTTCTCTTCTCTTCAGAGGTTGTAGTAGTAGGAGGAGCTGCAGGCTTCGGTGTCGGTGGACTTAGTGAGGTAGGATCTGTGGTCGTCTGTGGTTTTAGTAGATGTGCTTCTTTCGACATGTACGCTGGTTTCAACCTGTCGACACTGACGTTGACTATCTTGCCATTGACGTCGAGGGTGAAGAACTTCGGTTGCCTTTCAATAACCTTGTAAGGTCCAGCGTAAGGTGGTTCGAGTGAGCGACGCACGTGATCTCGACGTAGGAATACATGAGATGAGTTGTTCAGATCACGCGGGTAGTAGAAGGGTGACGTAGTGTGCCACGAAGTAGGTCTTGGTGTAAGTTTTTGAATATGCGAACGAAGACGGGCTGCATATTGAGTGACGTCCGCTGTGGTGCAGTCTTCGGAAGGAGATAGAAACTGACCAGGTAAGCGCAAGGGTTCGCCGTACACCAGCTCGGCTGCCGACGTCTTAAGATCGTCCTTCCATGCGCTGCGGATGCCAAGCAAGACGAGTGGAAGGGCTTCAGTCCATGTTGATGAAGTGTGACACATGATTGCTGCCTTCAGCTGTCGGTGGAGACGCTCGACGATGCCGTTCGCAGCAGGATGGTAAGCAGTGGTGCGGAAGTGGCGCGCACCGATGAGAGCAGTGAGAGACTGGAAAAGATGGCTCTCAAACTGGCGTCCTTGATCGGTAGTCACACGATCTGGGCATCCGAATCGTGCTATCCAACCGGATACAAGGGCAGCAGCGCATGTTTCGGCTGTTATATCCTTCAGTGGGATAGCCTCAGGCCATCGCGTAAATCTATCGATGACGGTGAGACAATACCTGTAATCAGAAGATAAGGGTAACGGACCGATGAGGTCGAGGTGTATGTGAGAGAACCTCGATGAAGGGGTGAGAAATGATGAAAATGGTGATTTGGTGTGTCGAGTTACTTTGCTTGACTGGCATTGTAAGCATTGTCTAGACCACTCTCTACAATCTTTGCGGATCCCTGGCCATACAAATCTTTGTGTAACCAGTCGCACTGTAGCTGAACATCCAGGGTGATGAAGTCCATGAAGCATCTGGAAAACTTGTTTTCGGAGTTCAGGTGAGATGTAAGGTCGAGGTGGTTTAACAGAAGTATCGCAATAGATTTTTATGTCGCTATCCATAGCTTTAATCTTTCTAAGTTTAAGGGCGGAGCCGTGGAGTATCAGATCTTGCAGTTCTGAGTCTGAATTCTGAAATCGTGCAAGAGCTGTGTAGTCGATTGTAGAAATCTCCTCCACTCGAGAAAAGGCGTCAGCGACCACGTTGTCCTTCCCAGGTATGTAGCGTATATCGGTGGTAAATTGAGCAATGAAGTCTAAGTGTCGATATTGTCTTGGGGAACATTTCTCTTTATTCGTAGAGAACGCGTAAGTAAGCGGCTTGTGGTCGGTAAATATTGTGAAATTACGGGCTTCCACCATGTGTCTGAAGTATTTGATAGCTTCATAGATTGCTAAAAGTTCTCTATCATAGGGGCTGTATTTCTTCTGAGCGCTGTTTAGTTTGTGAGAGAAGAAAGCAAGGGGTTGCCAGTCTGCATCTTTGCGTTGCTGGAGAACAGCACCGAGTGCTATATCAGAAGCGTCTGTTACTATGGATAGTTCTGCTTCCACGTCTGGGTGAACGAGTAGGGTAGCTTCAGAGAGGGATGTTTTGCAGTCTTCAAATGCTCTCATTAGATCTGGCGTCATCTCAATTGGATGAGAACCTTTGACTTTTGGGCCAGATAGTAAGGAGTTCAATGGCGCTTGAAGGTGAGCTGCGTTGGGTATGAATCTACGGTAGAAATTCAATACTCCAAGGAAACGTCTCAGCTCTTTCACAGTCTTGGGAGTGGCATATTCTTTGACAGCTTGAACTTTGGCATCGAGCGGGCGGGTTCCTTCGGCAGAAACTTGATAACCTAAGAAGGTAACCTGAGATTGTCCAAGCACGCACTTCGAGGTATTCACTAGTATTCCGTACTGTTTTAAACGCTCGAATAATAGACGCAGATGTTTCTTGTGCTCTTCCAGTGATGATGAAAATACCAAAATGTCGTCAATATATCCGTAACAAAAATCCAAGCCAAAGAGTACCTCATCGATGAACCTCTGGAAGGTCTGGGCAGCATTGCGAAGCCCGAAGCTCATGAAAGGAAAGTCAAAAAGGCCGAAAGGTGTAGTAATTGCACTTTTTGGTATGTCGTCGGGATTCATGCTGATCTGGTTGTAGGCTTTCACGAGGTCTATTGTCGAAAATATGCAACATCCGGACAGTTGGTAAGCAAAATCTTGTATATGACGGATGGGATACCTGTCGGGAATAGTCCTGGCGTTGAGAGCGCGATAATCACCGCAGGGTCTCCAGCTGTCGTCCTTCTTTTTCACCATGTGAAGTGCAGAAGACCAAGGACTTTCCGATCGTTTGGCTGTGCCGTTTGCTTGCATTTCGTCGAACACTTTTTTTGCAGCGTTGAAACGAGCTGGGTCGAGACGTCTTGGTTTACAAGAAACTGGAGGGCCTGGTGTGGTTCTGATGAAATGAAGAGTGTTATGTTTAGGAGTGGATCTCACACCAGCCGGTCGCGTGATTTCAGGATATTCGGATAAAATTTTGTGATATTCAGACTCGCCTGTTAATGTTTTTACGGATAAACAATCGATATATGAATTGCAGTGAATGGCTTTTACAGAGAGTGAAGTGACGTTGTCAATCAAGCGTTGATGTTTACAGTCGACGAGCAAACCATAAAAACTCAAAAAGTCTACGCCGATTATAGGTTTACTAACGTCAGCGATTGTAAAACTCCATCGAAAATCTCGTCGGAGGCCTAGGTTGAGCTGTAGGTTGATAGGTCCGTAAGTATGAATCACTGTGTTGTTTGCAGCTAGTAGGTCAAACTTCGATTTAGGGCAGGACGTCTTGATAACTGATCGCGGGAAAACACACAAGTCAGAACCAGTGTCCACTAGGAACTGCATTTTCGACGCGTAGTCGGTTACAAATAGACGGCCTGATGATGAAGAAGGGCAGTCGTTGGCCGCTACATGCGACCGCCCTGAGAGTTTTCCGCAGCAAAAGTACAGGGCTGCTTGCATTTTATTGCCTCTGATCCGTAGGTGAAGTGGTAGAAACAGTGTGGGTGGTCCGGAGGTGGTTGTTTCGGTCGTGAGCGTAAGCGAGATCGGTAGTTTCTTCCTCTTGGTGTTCGTGAGGGCGACCGTGTTCCTTTAGCTACCTGTTCCGTGAGCATAGCTACCTGCTTCGTTAGTTCTCGGACTTGGCTTACCAAATCGTCTTCCTCCGGCAAAAAAAATGGTACCTTGACCGCATCTCGCAGTTCTTCAGACCCGCCGAACTCGGAACTCCAGAACTCGGCGTCCTGACAATCTTCACCAGCCTTCGACATGATCACGTCGGTGGTCACCAGTTATGGTTGGTGGAGATCCTACAGGACGTGTAGAGAGAGAGTGCAGAGTTGTTATTTACAGGTGTATAATATTTACAATAGGTACATGGTATTTACAAAAGAATAGAAGATTTAGGAGACACGATAAAGCACACGACCAGAGTAGAAGTAAAAGTAAAAGTAGTCTGACAGACCGTCGTCCGACCGAATCAACAATTCGTTCTATTCTTCGTCGCTATGCCAACTGAGAGGTATTTGAATTTGGCGGCGACGGAGTGATAGTGGTGGCGTAGCTCGCCACAGAAGTTTATAAAGCCAATTAAATTGGAATTATTCTATTATTTTATACCTACTAACACATTTTTTTTCTTCTGAGGCCAAGTGAGAGGATACAAGACACGCAGAGGAGCCTTCACCAGCCTGTGGGAGCTCACGGCTTCAGAGAGAAAAAAAGCTGCTACCATCATCGAGAACACCACAGCCAAGCCATTTGTCTACTGCCGATACTACTAATACCATTACAAGTCTGCTCTCTGTGTCTTGCTTTTATTGTGACGTGTATTGTGTGCCAAGTTTGTGAATAAATGTTTGTCTATGTCTATGTCTACAAGTGTAGTAGGAGGAGGTAGGGCACAGCGAGATTTTCTCGCTCTAAATTGGAGCCGCCCACCTGGAGGTACCTCCGCCTTACAGAAGTTCGCAGCCAATAACATTATTTGTTTCAAATAGTGCTGTGTTCCTGTGGTAAGGTTGCTAGAGCTCTTTAGGGGGGGGAGAGGGTCGGCAGGCAACGCATTAGCAATGCTCCAGGTGTTGCTGATGTCAATAAAAGAAGCCCAAAGGAAGAAGAAGAAGAAGCCCACCTGTCAGAACAAGTGCGGTACCGCACCGCAAAGCCAGAATCTTCTGCTGCGTTCTGAGGTGCCGACGACGCAGCTCTACGTGTCTCGCGTGCATTACACCGACAAGTCGGAGGATGTGGCGGAGTACTTGCCCGTGAAGACCAAGATCAGCTTAAGGGTCGAACGGTTGGAGTCCCGTCACAGAGTCAGTTTCAACTCCTTTGTGGTGAGGGTACCGACCGATCATCTTTCGACCAACCTAAAAGAAGATCTCTGGCCGAAGGGTGTTGTGTTCCGTCGCTTCCGCGGGATACCTACTGCCAATGACAATTCGCGTCCCACGTCGCAGTTTCTACGTGGCAATTAATTGTGTTTATTATTATGTATGTTAGTCTATAAGGTATATATCTATATGGGCCGTAGTATAAGAAAAATTCCGTGTTTTTTATTCTATTTTTGCCTGAAATGAAGTTTTTGTATTGTAATAGGCGACGGTAACCACTTACCATCAGGTAGGCCGTAAGCCTGTTTGCCTCCGTATAACATAAAAAAGTGTTTCTTCTGCAAACTACACTACAAAAATATCAGCCAGCACCGATGGATTTTCCATTCGGAAAATGTATGTGCTCTATGCTAGTGCTCTCAAACGGTGAAGGAAAACATCGTGAGAAAACCGGCATGCCTAGAACCTAAAAATTCGAAGACATGTGACATGTGCACGAAAGGAGCCTCTAAGAGGCGCACTTTAATCCTTTCACTACACTGATTCTTTCATCGTCGGTCATAGGCCCTTTTCAGAGGCACCATACCTCAACTTGGTCACTGACCAAAGACAGGATGACATAGAGAGAATCAGTGACACGACAAGAAGAAGACAACAAACAACCACACACTCAAGGCGGAGGTAACTCCCAGGCGGGCTGCTCCAATAGAGCGAGGAAATTTCGCTGTGCCCTACCTCGCATTTACATGCTTCATATTCATACATCCAACCCAGTCGCGGATCCAGGATTCTGGTTGAGGGATGGGATGGGGCTTTAACGCAATTTCCACTGAAGTCAAAATAAAATACCTGTAATAATATTAAAGATTATCTTTTTATTTATTTACAATAAAAATAATGTATAATTATGTACAACAACCTATTACATAATGTAAAATAGTAAATAAATTATTTTACACTAGCTTCCACCCGTGGCTTCGCTCGCGTGGTACCTAAGTACATAAATGCCTATATGCTATTCTAGGTATAGAACTTTATCTATTCCAAGTTTCAACGAAATCGGTTGAGCCGTTACGGCGTGATTGAATAACAAACATCTAAACATCCTCACAAACTTTCGCATTTATAATATTAGTAGGATTTGATAAATCATACAGTACAATTGTACATTTATTTCATTTCATTTCATTTCAATAGTACTTTTATGACAGTGTGCAAAGTTTCGATGTTATTAATCACTAGCTTCCAACCGCAACTTCGCTCGCGGTGTACCCGGATAAAGTAGCCTATATGTTACTCCAGGCTGTCAAAGTCAAAGTCAAAAGGCATTTATTTCAATAAAATCACTAGGATCACTTTGAAACGTCTTAGAAACTAGGTGAAGCTATGCCTGTTCCTCGCGACCAAGCCTAGAAGAATGAGATGCAACTGTCAACTGCATACATGCCAAATTAAATTCCAATCCGTTTGTTGGCTGCGGCATGATCAGTACTTGAAAATCCAAGTGAAGGAAGTGACAAACTTAAGAAGTTTCAAAGTGATCCTAGTGATTTATTGATATAAACGCCTTTTGACTTTATAATTAAGGTAGGTAGAACATAAATAACAAATTAAATAATTATATATAAAAAAATCTTAACACCAACTACAAGGTGATTCGTAATATATATCTATCCCGAAAGAGGCTTATTGAACACACAATTGGAAATAAAGTTTGTTCTACGACATTTGAAAATTTTTCATTGAAAAAACATCTTTTAGTTGAAACTCAATTATGCAGCTGTTTTTGTGTAGCAATCCTAATGTCGAAGTTCTCATAAGTTTAATTAGTTATCATCATCATCAGCCTGTCGAAATCCACTGCTGGACACAGGCCTCCCCCCAAAGGTTTCCATGACGAACGGTCTTGAGCCTTTTCCATCGGGTGGTGGGGCCTTCCAACACTGCGTCGCCCGGTTCGTGGTCGCCATGCATGGTTTAATTAGTTATGCAGATGATAAAAAGACCAAAAATAGCTGAATTATAAAACTAAAATAAATAAATATGAAATACAATTATTATCTTCTCGATTTTTTTTTATAGAATTAGTTCCCTTTGTGATAGTATAACAACTATGGAACACGTTGTATAACAAATGTGCATACATAATATTAAATATCTAGGCCAGGCCTGTTTTTTATATTGCACAAGGACGTTTGCTTTCCGTGAAAGCTTCCTTGTCATCTCACTGGTTCTTTCGTGGTCATCTTGCATTAGGTCAGTGACCAGGGGTGCAATTGCCTAAGCGTAATGGCAATGAAGATCGTAACTTTGAGGGTAATTTTAACAATCTTAGCAACATTCAAAACATTCCAAACTTACAAAGGGAAAATTTCAAGACCTTAGCTTCTTCCTTTTCATGTTTGATATACTTCAGATGTCGCTAAAATTGATAAAATCGTTATAGCCTGGCAGGTTGAGATATGGTGGCCCTGAAAAGGGCCAATGACCGTTGGTGAAGGAACCAGTGTGGTGAAAGGATTAAAGTGCGCCTAGCGACGCAGAGTTTTGAGACGATTCATAATTCATTATCTTGGTCGCTAGATGTCGCTATCTACAAGGTGATTCATAATGAGTATCTTATCCCGAGAGGGGCTTATACTACACCCGATTGGAAATAATGTTAGTTCTAAGACTTTAGAAAATTTTACATTTTTCACTGAAAGAAGTCTATGCAAAAATCAAATTTTTATCAAAAAAATGTTGATGAATCAGCTGTTTTAGGTAGCAATCTTGATACCGAACTTCTCATACATTAGTTATAACAAGATAAAAACACTAAAAACAGATTTAAGGTTGTGTGTGTTGTGTGATGTTTTTTTTTCGCTAATATTCTTTCTCTTTGCTGACCAAATAACCCCCTTTCAGGCTGGTATACATGTTATGAATCACCTTGTATATAAGTTAGGCCAAAGACAACATAGTTTCTACCAAATTGTCTTTGGTTAGGCAGTAGGAGTTAGTTATGTAGGCGGTATAGATGGCGCTACGCTGTTTCCATCGCTTAAAGCTTAAATGGAGTGCAAAGGCTGCCCTACTCTATCATCCAAGTCTATCTTCCTCTCATGCACCCTCAGATGCCCTTTAAGCGTGCATTTCTGAGTAAATGCCCGTCCACACACCGGACAAATGAACCTCTTATCATTATTATGTATCCGCATATGCTCCCTCAGCGTCTTCTTCCTCTGGTAAGACTTCTGGCATATGCTGCACACGTGTATCCTCTCACCGTCATGCTTAATCTGATGCATCTTCAAAGCGTTCTTCGTGTAAAACGCCAAATCGCACTTATCACATTTGTGGTTCCGCTCGTTCAAGTGATCCCTTCTCACGTGACTCGATAAGTGACCCGGAGTGATGTAGCTTTGTGGGCACGCTTTGCATTTGTACCGTTTGAGTTCCTCGTTGTGCACTTCAGCTAAATGCTTCTGTCGAGCGTAGAACGATGTAAGGGACAGTTTGCAGCGTTTGCAGGCATACCTTACACCGGCCTTGTGTTCCTTAGAAACATGGTTCTCTCTTTTAGTCACTCGGTCGAACACAGCAGAGCAGTATCTACAGGGAAAGGAGCCTTCTTCATGTGTCCTCATATGCCCTCGCAGCCTCGCTTTAGAAGCAAACGCCTTACCACAACTCTCACAAATATAGTTAGGATAGTGTACGTTCATATGAGTGTTCAAGTTCACAAAATTCAGGAAGCGTTTCTTGCACACCGGACAATCCGTTTGGTCCTTTTCTAGTTTGAACGGCAGGTTATTCCATTTATTGGTGATGCTGTGTTTTATTCGAGTGCAGTTTTCGATATGAGCGCTCAGTTCTTCGAAGTTAGAGACATCCCAGGTGCAAATCTTGCACCGAAGCTTCGTTGAAGTTTTGTAGAATCTGTGCGAGTCAGAAAACATCATCTTTTTGAATGCCAAATGGATGTTGTTTTTCGTGTGTTGGTTTATATGGCGCTTTAGTTCTTCTAGGATGGTAGATTTTTCAGTACAGATAGAGCAGGAGTAGACTTGATTTCGTCTGATCTTAAAGGGAAAGAGTCCTTGTTGGAGCATTGCTTCCGTTTCTCTCGTGTCGTGCGGTTTCTTCTTGAGTTTCTTTATCTTTTTTGTTTTTTTGATGCCGTCTTCGTTCTCCATTTTAATTGGTATTTTGTAATCTGAAATGCAGAAACAATAAAATTGACAGATTCATATTCGTTTATTGCGAAAATGGGTTACAAAAATATGTCAAATTAAAATAGATCTGCCATAGTCAGCTACAGAGCATGCAATACATTAACAAAATGTATTATTAATGTCGGTCAGTGTCGGTGCAACTTTGTGTAGTGGGCGTTAAAAGGCTCAATACGAAAGTCTAAATGAGTGCGTGTTGCCAGTGATGAAACGGCTCTTAGCATGTTAAATACTTGCTTCCGTCCGCACTTCACTCGTGTGGTACCTATGAAGATAAAAAGTAGGCTATATGCTATTCCAGACTATAATGTATATATGAGCTATATTTAATCCAAATCCGTTCGGCCGTTTGGGCGTGATTGAACCACAAACATCCAAATATCCTCACAATATTTCGCATTTAAAATTTAAGTAGGATACTAGCTAGTGCCCGCGACTTCGTCTGCGCAGGATTAGTATTACTTAGTAGCTTATATTAGCGTGGCGTTACAATATAATTGTTATTCTGATGTATATAAGCTATATTATTGTGAAGTTTAGTTTCGTTTATCGTGTGCTGCCCTTAGATCATTTGTTGAAGCTCACATTTGTCTTCTTTTTTTTCACATTTTTATAAACTCGTATTTATTAGGGATTATAATTAGATTACTTTTCATTTGAGCCTCACCTAGTTCGATCGGCACCACACTGAAGCTTTAAATTCCATTTTGTGAAAAAGGATCATCGAAAAAAAAGATTGGCACCAAGCCGTGTCTGTTGCCTGATTCTTCTAGGCTTGTTCGCGAGGAACAGGCATAGCTTCACCTAGTTTCTAAGACGTTTCAAAGTGATCCTAGTGATTTTATTGAAATAAATGCCTTTTGAATTTGACTTTTCATTAAAATCCATTAGAAAGAGTAACAAACATCCATCCATACTTACAAACTTTCGCGTTTATAATATTGTAGTTTTCATTATGTAAGTATGTATTTGTTAGAGGAGAAGGTGGTAACGTGGCCCCCTACTTTGTTTTTGACCCATAAAAAAAAAAATACTTGCATGAGAAATCAATTTAATACCTCATAGCGTTCCTTATTAATCTGCCTACTCATAATTAAAGGTGAAATAAATGAAACTACCAAAAACCAATCAAAAATCTATGTATTCTTAAAAAATGCAAAATTGGTAGCTCAAGATTAAGTGAGGGTAATATGGCCCCCAGGGGGCCATATTAAATGTATTGACTTATCGAAAGAAATCGCAGATGTAATATTGACCTTCAGGACCTGCACAGTCGGTGTGAGCCCATAAATTGCAGCTCAGGCACTGAATCCACTCTTCTCCACGTTTATCGCTAGAATAATTCACGTCACAAAATATGCACGGTGTGTTTAAAGTATCAGGTATTCGAGCTGTTCCGGCAATTTCTTCATTATCAGAGTCACTTTCTACATATTGTTCACTTTCGGAGCTACTACTGGGAGTAACATCTCTAAGGGATTGTTGAGCACTGCTGACTCCATGAACAAAATATATTCAACTAACTTCTTTTCCAAGTCAGGTGGAAGTATCGGTTTTCTACCAAGCCGATTATTTACAAGAAGATCAATGGATTCTTCAGAGTCCTTTACGAACCTTTTCAGTGTAGTTCTAGGCACTTAAATGCTTTTACTGCCTTTTTATAACCCATGACCTTAGATCTCACGGCTTCAACAGCTCTTTTCATTTGTTCAGGATCCCAAGTTTTCCTTTTCTTCGCAGGTGGAGACAAAACACTTTGCCGAGGCATCTAAAACGATTAAAAACAATATTTTAGTAAAGAAATATTACTCATACATGTTATATGGCCTCCGGGGCCATAATTAAGGCACTTTGAGGGGGCCAAATTACAAATACTACACAATCTAAAAATAACCCAAGTAAATACTCAAATACAAATGTTTTATCAATTTACCTTTAAAATCCTGTGGGGAAATGTGCATCACACACAACGAGTAAATCACCAAAGCTACAAGTCCGTATTTCAAAAATAAACAATTTACTGAAGTGGACAGACAAAAACTTTACCGGCGCGTGTTTACTACTTCATCGAAAAACAAAAGATTGCGGCGCCCCCAGGTAGATTGGTTGATAATTAAATATAACGTGTCACTCGTGCTATCTATTACCACTAAGTTTCGTGAGATAGCGTTTTTCTAAACATGAAATATCAAGGGGGGCCAATATATCTGCAGGGGCCACGTTACCACCTTCTCCTCTATATCATCTTATATCATGTCTCAAAACTCCTGATTGAAAATATTTTACTTTAGGAGTTTCTTCCCAATATTCCAAAAGTACGTGATGACTTAAAAGTGTCACAAAGTCTCTGATCCAACTATTTCCAGAAGTAAATGATAAAACATCTTTTCTGAGTTCATGAATGTCTGAAACTCCATATGTATCTTCATACTGATGATAAAATGCAGTTCGAATGTAATCGCGGCTTCAGAAGTAGCTGATGCTAAATTATTTCTTATATACGTGAATATCTATACTTTTCAACATTTGACGAAATAAAGTCGTGGGCTCAAAATAAACTGATGCAAAATTGTTTCATAAATACGTGAATATCTTTACTTTTCAACATTTGGCGCAATAAAGTCGTGGGGTCACAATTAACTGATGCATTGGTATACATGTTATGAATCACCTGTAACATGTCATGAATCCTTGCCTTGTATTACCTACTATTTGCCCAACAATTTCAGAATAAAATAAAAGGCAGGTTGAGGGTAGATTAATACTTTTATCTGGTTACTATCAAAATCAGCTACTTTTAGATATCATAGCAGGCACGGATTTTTGAAAATAATACTAGTCATGTATTTTTGAACTAAGAAATTATCATGAACTTATGGGGTTAGTGTCATCATCTCAATTGTGGTACATTTTACAGTCACCTATTAAAGGTCACTTTGTTATGCTATCACTTTTTGATACAAACTTCAATCACTAGTTTTGACAATCTAAATTTGATCATCAATTTCTGATGCTGACTGTACATGATTTTTGAAATAACCATTTATGTATCATGTTTCTGTGTGCAATAAAGAATTACAGAATTAGTATTCGTGTTTATGGTAGGATTAGTTGGAAGTGTACCTTCATCATCATCATCATTATCCGGCATGTCCAAGTCGAAGTCAGGGTCATCGTAATTCAACTCCATCTTAACAACGGAAGATCTGGTGTCTTCTGGAAAATAAAACAATATATGGTGTTATTATTTGTGTCAAACATCAAATGGTGTACTAAATGTGTGTTGTGTGTACAATCACCTACCTAAACCTTTACTTGATACTTCAAGCCTTGTAGTATTCAAAGTGAGACTGAAAAAGTTACTATTGGAAAGGGCTTACTATTCAACCCATGATTATTTTAATGGCATTTTTTGTAATAGCACTATTTTATTGTAATTTAAAGTTCTGACATACCTACCATTATATACAGTGGTGGTCATCTAATTAGAAACACCTACCTGGGTTTATATTTTTATTGCAAATTCCCTTTCGAACTAATTTTTAACGTATCATTGAGTGTTCCTACGTATTAAAATCGATGTATCGGATATTATATTGCATTGTTATACCATTTTAATAACAGAAAACAACGGTTGTTTTTCTAAAACTGAAAGTTATATTAATAACAAAATAAAAAAAACGAGATACAAACCGGACAACTAATTAGAAACACCAAAAAAATCATTACTTAAATCATTTTTAATTTGAACAAAACCCCAATAGTTTTGAAAAATACTAAAAATACTACATCCTTAGACAATTAGTATTTGGTAGGGTAGCCTTTATTATCAATAACAGCTTTGCAGCGACTCGGCATTGATTCAATCAATTTATAACAAGTTTCTACAGGAATACTTCTCCAAGCGTCTTCAAATGCACTGTTAAGTCCATGAATATTAGTAACGTGTTTCTGCGACAGGTTGGTCTTTATAGTGTGCCACAAATTTTCTATTGGATTTAAATCCGGACTATTGGCAGGCCACTCTAATACTGTCACGGATTGTTCTGTAAGAAACGCTTTAACGCTGCGTGCTGTGTGCTTTGGGTCGTTGTCATGCTGAAATATCCAAGTTACTGGCAAATTTTCCTCGGAATATGGAATCATTGTCTCTTCCAAGATCTTTTTGTATTGATATTGATCCATTTGCCCTTCGATCTTTCTCACGGGACCAATCCCGTATCCTGAGAAACATCCCCACACCATTACATTTCCACCACCGTGCTTAACTGTCTTTTTAGTGTACTTGTTACTCAAAGCCTCGTTTATTGGTCGTCGTACATATCGTTTTCCATCGGAATTAATCAAATTAATTTTAGTTTCATCTGAAAACAAAACTTTTTTCCATTGATGAATAGTCCAACTGCCATATTTGCGAGCGACTGCTAGACGATTTTCTCTATGTTGCCTGGTTAGTAGTGGTACTTTTCTAGCGATCCTTCCTAACAATTTTCCTTCAACCAACCGTCTACGAACTAGTTTAGTGGACACGTGTCGAGGATCGTCTTCTGAAAATACCTCTTTTCTTATAACATTGGATCCTTTAAAGGGGTCCGCCTTAGCTAATCGAAGCATAAGCCTGTCTTCTTGAACTGTAGTCTTCCTGGGCCGAAGTTTTCTTGGCACGTTATCTGATGTTCCGTGTAGTTTGAAATGTGCGAGGGCGTTAAATATCATCTTTACGGAACATTCCAAATAATCGGCGATCTTTCTGTAACTCCATTTTTTGTTTTAAATGAAAATTCACTATAATTTTTTTCGTTGCTGCATCACAGCTCTTATTTTTACCCATTTTTAATAAAACAACAATAAATAGTAACTTTTCGTAATGAGTTAGAAATGGCAGCAATATTTACAATGTGATTGACAATTGTGAGAACTGTATTTCAGTTTAAAAAAACAAATTTCGAACCAAGTCATACAATGTTTCTAATTAGTTGTCCATTCTGCCAGTCCTAACGATATTGATACTTTTTGTTTCACTGATATTTATTTTTATTGTCGTCTTGGTTGTCAAATATTATTACTTGTAATTAAACTAGAGATATTAAAGTACATTGTAAAGTAATGAAAAATAAATTACCTCCTATTAAATGCTATAATAATGTTAGTTACTTTATAAAAATGTCAGGTGACTAGGTGTTTCTAATTAGATGACCACCACTGTATATATATTTTTTTTAAATATGTATATTGCATGCGTAAAACGCATATATATATATATATATATATATATATGGTTGCTTTTAATTTGTATTGTATTATGTAACAACTGTACCTAACCTATATTACGCAATAAATTACTTTGATTTGATTTGAAATGTCTGAGACGTAAGGGGTTTTTTTTTTTAATTTTATACAAAGGCAAACAGGCTTACGTCCCACTGATGGTAAGCGGTTACCGTCGCCTATTAGCATCTGCAATACCTAGAGCATTGCTAATGCGTTGCCTGCCTTAGAAAAAAAACAAAATATAATAAAATATACTGATTTCGGAGTTTATAAGATCCGAAATAAGGAAATCCGTAGAAGAACCAAGGTCACCGACATAGCTCTCTGAATTAGCAAGTTGAAGTGGCAGTGGGCAGGCCATATAGCTCACAGAACCGACAACCGTTGGGGAGTGAAGGTTCTCTAATGGCGACCACGAACCGGGCGACGCAGTGTTGGAAGACCCCCGTCACATGGACCGACGACATTGTGAAGGTTGCGGGAAGTCGGTGGATGGAGAAGGCTCAAGACCGTTCGTCATGGAACTCTTTGGGGGAGGCCTTTGTCCAGCAGTGGACTTCTACAGAAGGCTGATGATGACTGATTTCTTATATTTTTTCTATATTAAAGGTACTTGCTCTGTAGCTGGCAGGATAGCTTATAGGAGGCCTCAAGGGCGGCGAGGGAGCTTTCCACTTGCTGCCTGAACAGCACCGTGTTGTGCAGCTTCTCTGCGCACAAATCACATATCAGGCGCTTTGTGTCTCCGTAGTTCAGCTGGGTGATCTGTTGATGAATTAATTTACCACTGGAAACTTTGTTTATGTAATCACACCATCATTATCATCATCAGCCTGTAGAAGTCCACCGCTGGACACAGGCCTCCCCCAAAGAGTTCAGTTGGTAGTAACTCTGCCTTCTGCGCCAGAGGTCGCAGTTTCAACACTGGACAAACATTTGTGTGATCAACACAGATGTCTGTTCTGTGTCTGGGAGTTTAATATTTTTTTATTATATATAACAGACTCTGGTATCCATAGTACAGGCTATGGCTAGTTTGGGACAGTTGATCTTGTGTGGTATGTCCGGAATATTTATTTATGTATAAAATTTGTTCTACAATGAAATAGTGTGGAATGTTTTTTCTCTAATCTAATTTCTTTTTCTTATTAGAGTATTTAGCTTCGGGTTAGTATACTAGCTACGAAAGATGATGTACTAGATATTAGATAGAAAATGTTATCAATACAGCTACGATGATGGTCTAAAGGAAAATATGCATGATTGTCAGGTTCCTAGAAACTTCCCTTGACGAGATATTATTATGTAGATACTATGACTAAGGCGTGCGAAACATTATTTATTACGATACTCACGTCAATAGAGAAGCATTTCATCAGCATATCCGTGTAAATCTCCGCAGATCCACTGACTTTGTGTGCAATCAACATACTTTGCACTGCGCCTTCGTTCAAACACAAATTACAAATACCCAGGAGGGGCAAAGCCTCCACCATTATTTCAGTGTCCATCCTTGATTAGTTAATTCAATGTTTTCGTAAACAAATCAAATTATATCATTGTTTTTAATAGAGAAATACGATTGTATTTTTAATACAACTCTGACTGAAATCTGCTGAATCTGGAACTCGGGTTGTTTTTTTTTTCCGTCATAATAAGGCGTCGGCTGTATCGAAGTCATTATTGCCAATGTCAAGTATAAAAATCCTGTTGCTTAGCAACTAAACTAGAAATGACATGCATTTAACAGATTGTTCCGAAGAAACCGGTTTCAGTTTCTTCTGAATTAATAATATATATTAATAGGAGATTAGTAGGATAGGATTGTAAACTTGGTCTACGGATAGGATAGTACTAATGGTGTGTGCGTGTGAATGTGTGTATATGAACTGTGAAGGTGTAGAGTGAGGGTTTGTGAGAGTGTATATGAGTTCCACTGAGAAAACCGAACTTAATTTAGAGTAATAAATAATACTCCATATTCTATTTCTTTCTATATTTTTACTGTGCCTCGTTCTTATTTTCTATAGGTTTTTCTTATTTTCTATACAAGTTATAATAATTATGACAAGTTTTATTTTCAATTTAAGCTATATTAACAATATTAACAAGTTTAATTATTTAATCAAACTGAAGCGCAGTCCCCAAATATAAAGTGATTCTTAACATGTATGTATACCATACCGAAAGGGGGGTTATTCTATCAACAAAAAGAAAGTATATTAGCAGAAAAAAACATGAATACTTAAATCACAAATTGATACCTATACTGCTGATTCATTGAGTTTGAACTGATTTGACCCCAAAATAGTTGATTTTGGCATAAAGTTTTTCATCAAACAGATGATTTGAAAATGTTTATATAAACTATATTTTTTATTTTATTGAAAATTTGGATGCTTTATTTTTGTTGTTAGAATAAATCTCTTTCGTAGTATAGGTACAATAATTATAATCATCTTGAACATTTCAATGTCACTTCTGCGTTCATACGCGATAAGGAAATATCTCAGGGAAATATGCAATTTATGCATTCAACACTATTTCACATTCAACATCATAGTGTTCTGGTAATCACTCTCATCAATATCCAAGGTATGGTGCTGCCTCTTCATATGATTCTTCAGATTCACGTTCTGAGTGAACGAAGCGCTGCAAAGCACACATCTATACTTCTTCTCCGTGCTGTGAGACTGCATGTGGACCTTCAGGCCCCTCAGCCGAGGATAACTCTTCCCGCAGTACTCACAGCGGTAGTTCCTCTCGCCTGTATGCGTAGACATGTGTTCCTTAAGTCTAGAAGGCAGGTAGAACCGCCTATCGCAAAGGTCGCATTGGTGCTTCATTATCTTCAGGTGGGAGCGCCTGTTGTGCTCTCGGAGGGACTTCCTGGAGTCGTAGATCCGGCCGCAGGAGTCGCACGCGTACTTCCTCTCCTCGCCGTGGACCTGGATAACAGAGTACTTTTTATAAAGGTGATATTTTTTTTTTTTTATACAACTGAAGTGGCTAACAAGCATATTATGGCCCACCTGTTGGTAAGCGGTTACCGCACGCGTTGCCGACCCCGAAACCCCCCACCCCTAAAGAGCTCTGGCAACCTTACTCATCGCAGGAACACAACACTATTTGAAACAAATAATGTTATTTGGCTGCGATCTTCTGTAAGGCGGAGGTACCTCCCCAGGCGGGCTGCTCCGATTCAGAAGAGAAAATCTCGCTGTGCCCTACCTCGGCCAAAAAGTTTATTTCTATAAAAAAAAAAATATTTTCTTGGAAATTGAGCCTGTAATTCCTTACATCACTTTTTGATTACCCACGGTTGCTTGCTTGCTTGTTGTGTCACTTATTCTTTCACGGTCACCCTGCATTAGGTCAGTGACGGGGTTGAGGTACGGTGGCCCTGAAAATGGCCTATGACCGTCGGTGAAAGAGATCAGTGTAGTGAAAGGATTAAAGTGCGCCTCTTAGAGGCTCCTCTCGTGCACAATGAATAAATGTTGATGAATTTATACAATTTTGAAGGGCAATTTTTTTATCAGGGCCACTTAGGCAAAGTCTGAAACCGTGAGAGTAATCGAAAAGTGAAAAAGTATGTTTTATATGTTATAAGTGTGTCTAAAGCAGTGTTGCCAGTGGCAGATAGTCAAATATAACATGAGACAGCTCAAAAAGTAACATTTTCCCGAGAAAAGTTACATTACCTTATATTATGTGGAAATACTTATAAGGGCACTTTATTACAGAAAAACTAAAATAAGTTGTCTGTCCTGTCCCGAAAAAATCGTAATAATGAGGGGTTTTTGATTTGCATTTAAAAACAAAATTAGTTTCATATTCCTCGATAGATGGCAGTGTCCCAATTGGTAATTAGAGTATATCAATGTCAAATGAAAGGAAAACAAACTTTTTCAAAAAAGAAAGAAGAAGAAGTTCTTAGTTGTTTCGTTCGTTTGTGCCTGAGTTGAGTTTTGTTATTTCTATTGTTTTTCGTTATCCATGGATATTTGCTTGCCTACGAAAATAAAATTACCGACACCATAAAATCAGCGAACGAAGTAACGAAAGAATTTTATTTTCCGTAATTAAGGAACAGGTCAATAGATTTCGACGAAATCGTTGTATTACACTTATTTATTCAATATTTTATTACAGGTACATAAGTATAAGTATTTTATGAAACAAAGCACGCAAGTTTTGATTTTTTATGACTTAGGTACCTACGGGGCGGTGCCAAAGAAACGTAACCCTTATAGAGAACGCAATACTATTTAAATTCTACTAAACGGCGGCAGCGCGGCGTGTGACAGAGACATAATCCCGTCCGGCTGACACTCCTCATCACTTGCACTCGAACCTTTACGATACTGACCGACGAACGCACACGGCCTTTTACCCGACAAAAGGAGCCATTTCATTCTGGGCCTGGTCCATGTACACTACATAGAAAATATAGGAAAAAATAGGAGATTACAAGTAAAATACAATTTCATTAATTTGAAGACAAATGCGATGGTACAAGAATAGTTCTTCTGGTAAGTTTTTTACTATGTGAACACTATTTGAAGGCCGCCATGTTGGTTTATAATTGGCGTTTGACATGACATTGACATATTTTTCATGTCATGTTGTTTGATTTGATGTTTTTGTTTTGTCAGATAAATGTAGGTTGTCAAAATGACATTTCACGCGCGTCCATCCGCCATAGTTTTGTAGCGCTGTGTGTTGCTCTCTTTGTCAAAGAAAATCTTAATGTACCTTAGAACGAAGTCGATTTAAATAAAATAACCAATTAAATACGTTTACTTTATTGCTTAGCCATATTTTAGAGTAGTGTACACAGTGCAGGCCCAGGCTCCATATATTGATGAAACGTCTCTTTTAGCATGTCACATGGCAGTAGACATAGCATGGCGCGCTGCTCTGCGATCGGCGCGGCCGAGCGGCCGGTCGGCCGCCATGCCATGTTTACTGCCATGTGTCAAGCTAAATTTTGTCGGGTAATGGGTAATGTTTCAGTACGCGGTCGTGCTATATAACGCGTAATACATTACTCACAGTACCTACACACCTCTATTTGACAACTCAACTTTAGAAACAAATACTGTAGGTAGCTATTAGGTACCTATTTACCTTTGATTAGCGGAGGTCGATTAACAAAATCAAATTCTAGGGCTACACCTACACCGCCGCCGCCAGCCGGTAACCTACTCTGCCCACTCACTCCTAGTTCCTGTAAACAAAACTAAAGTTCCTAAAACAATGTGCAGTGAACGGTATAGTACCTACCTACTATGCTTATGCTTATTTACTTGTAACATAGACGTTAATACAAAAATAATCATATTTCAGTTGCCAACACGACTTGTTGAATTGCTGATTCCATAAATACCTACTCACTTATTACATTGGTAGTAGTTTTACTACCTACAATAAATGCAACATTTGCTTACCAAGTAATGTTAGCAATTACAAGTCACTGTACAAACGGTTCACATCACACTCACAATCACTTCTGCTTCTTCAATAAAACTCTATTTTATCCAACCAACCCAGATCACAAATTCAATTCACAACTTCACAACAGTTCAGTTGCGGGCGGCGGCATCTTGCGGGCACTCTAGTCACCACTCGCTTATGCTCGCTCGCCTAAGTAGGGTAGGATGGAAGATTGAAAAATACACGAGAGTGAGTATGCGGTACGACGAAGATTTTCGCGCGGACGTCGTCCGTCGCATCAGTCAGTCAGTCCACAAAATCAAGCACGCCAACATGACGAACAAAAACATTGTTGGATGCGTTCCGTTTCACAATATTGTTTTGTGCCAACATGACGAACAAAAACATTCTTGGATGCGTTCCGTTTCACGATATTTTTGTGTTTGCTGGTTTTTTTTTCAAGTTTATTTATATTGACCTAAAAGTAACACAAAGTAACATATTGAGTCGTGTAACATGGAGGTAACATGAGAGGGTCAAAAGTAACGTAAAATGTTACAAAAGTAACATTCTGGCAACGCTGGTCTAAAGTTGTTGTAACAACTTTTTTTTTTTTTTATTCAATTTTTTTTTTGGGATTTTGAGTTGCGCAGCAACTATGTCAGTCCCATAGAGATCTCATTTAAACAATAACTACACTATACATTCTGCAGCAACCTGAACGCAGATTTGTAGAGCGCAATAGCGGCAACAGAAGACTGCGCCGCTAACACGCTCTGAAACAAACCCACATCAAGGCGGTTTACATTTATTGAGTTGGCCAACTCCTCCCTCATAGGTCTACTCCGGGGACATTCCACCAAAAAGTGATATTGTAACAACTTTATACACATTAGTTATTATACGTTTAATTATATATGAGTCGTCAGTTACGAAATTGAAAATCTATGAACCTTGCGACCCCTAGTACTGTCCCAGCCTCTTCGTTCAATGTTTGTACACCCTACCTGTATCAGGTGGCGGTACCGCAGAGTGTACGTGAAGAACACTTCGTCGCATTTGCTGCAGGGGTAGGCAGACTCCTTCTTGTGGACCTTCGCCTCGTGTAGGTACCTTAACACAAAACACAGGAATTAGTAACTGTGCACAAAAGGAGCCTCTAAGAGGCGCACTTTAATCCTTTCACTACACTGTTTCTTCGGTCATAGTCCCTTTTCAGGGCCACCATACAGAATACAGAATTTATTAGTAATAACATTATTACATGTCATGTCATTCATTAAATTAAATATAAAAAATAAAATAATAATAATGGCAAAAGAGACGTTTCATCAATATATGGAGCCTGGGCCTGCACTGTGTACACTACTCTAAAATATAGCTAAGCAATAAAGTAAACGTATTTAATTGGTTATTTTATTTAAATTGACTTCGTTCTAAGGTAAATTAAGATTTTCTTCGACAAAGAGAGCAACACACAGCGCTACAAAAATATGGCGGATGGACGTGCGTGAAATGTCATTTTGACAACCTACATTTAACTGACAAAACAAAAACATAAAATCAAACAACATGTCATGAAAAATATGTCAATGTCATGTCAAACGCCAATTATAAACCAACGTGGCGGCCTTCAAATAGTGTTCACATAGTAAAAAACTTACCAGAAAAACTATTCTTGTACCATCGCATTTATCTTCAAATTAATTAAATTGTATTTTTCTTGTAATCTCCTATTTTTTCCTAATTTATCTATTTAGTGTACATGGACCAGACCCAGAATGAAATGGCTCCTTTAGAAATTCATTCACATCATATAAAACTAATTCAACCATACCTCAACCTGTTCACTGACCTAATAGAGGTGACCAAGAAAGAACCAGTGACACAGCAAGCAAGCTACTTATTATTGTTATTACCTGTTGTGTCGGGACTTGAACGATTTGTCGCAGAAGCCGCAGGAGTGAACCTCTACTTTGGTGTCTTGGTGCTTCTTCTGGTGTATCAAGAGTATTCTCTCCTAGTCACTGACCTAATTCTGTACGACCAAAAAAGAACCAGTGACACAGCAAGCAAGCTACTTATTATTGTTATTACCTGTTGTGTCGGGACTTGAACGATTTGTCGCAGAAGCCGCAGGTGCGAACCTCTACTTTGGTGTCTTGGTGCTTCTTCTGGTGTATCAAGAGTATTCTCTCCTAGTCACTGACCTAATTCTGTATGACCAAAAAAGAACCAGTGACACAGCAAGCAAGCTACTTATTATTGTTATTACCTGTTGCGTCGGGACTTGAACGATTTGTCGCAGAAGCCGCAGGTGTGAACCTCTACTTTGGTGTCTTGGTGCTTCTTCTGGTGTATCAAGAGTATTCTCTCCTAGTCACTGACCTAATTCTGTATGACCAAAAAAGAACCAGTGACACAGCAAGCAAGCTACTTATTATTGTTATTACCTGTTGCGTCGGGACTTGAACGATTTGTCGCAGAAGCTGCAGGAGTGAACCTCTACTTTGGTGTCTTGGTGTTTCTTCTGGTGTATCAAGAGTATTCTCTCCTGGTCACTGACCTAATTCTGGATGACCAAAAAAGAACCAGTGACACAGCAAGCCAGCAATTTATTATGGTTATTACCTGTTGTGTCGGGACTTGAACGATTTGTCGCAGAAGCCGCAGGAGTGAACCTCTACTTTGGTGTCTTGGTGCTTCTTCTGGTGTATCAAGAGTATTCTTTCCTCGAAGTAATGTGCGCCGCATACGTCGCATATGCATGTCCCGAAATGCTCAGCCATATGCTTCTTCAACGCATGGAAGAACTTAAAGGCCCTTCCGCACTCGGTGCAAGTCAGATGGTTGACCGTCAGCCGGAACTTCAGGAACTCATTGATGATCGGATATAGGGACTTCCCGTGAGCGGTTTGCAAATGTTCTTTCAAGGTCTCCACATCGTGAACTGGCTGAGGGCAGAGCCTGCAGTCGACCCTGACTACATCGATCTGCGCCAGCTTCTTGTTATCATACAATATGTCCCTGAATGTAGTCGGGTCGTGCTCCATGGTATGTTCGCGCAGTTTGTGGGGGTCCGTGAAGGTTTCTCTACAGTAGATGCAGTAGTAGTCGCTGAAGGAGGTGTAGAAGGGGCAGACGTAGGAGTTTTCAACGATTGTGATGGTGTTGTTGAATCCTTTCATTTCGGTTTCTATGATTTTCGGCCGCGGTTGCGTTTGCGGTGATTCTGTGACGGAAAGGCCTTATTTTGAAAATAAATGTTTTTTTTTATACAACTGAGGTGGCGAATAATCATACGGCCCACCTGTTGGTAAGCGGTTACCGTAGCTTATGAGCGCTTGCAATACCAGAGGCATCACGCACGCGTTGGCGATCCCTCCTCCTCCCTAAAGAGCTCTGGCAACCTTACTCACCGCAGGAACACAACACTATTTGAAACAAATTATGTTATATAGTTGCGATCTTCTATAAGGCGGAGGCGAGAGGCGAGATGGAAAGCGAAGGAGAGGCAGGCAAAGGAAGAGATGGGAAGATGACATAAAAGAGGTAGCAGGACCAGTCTGGAGGAGAACAACACAAGACAGAGCGGAGTCGAAGTCTTTGGAGGAGGCCTATGTCGTAAGGCAAGCTGATGAATAAGAATTAATTTAGGTACAATAAAAGAAACAATCGCAATGTAAAATATTTAATTAAGGAAAAAAAAAAAAAAAAAACATGTAATCAGTTATCAGCAATAAAGGCTATTATTATTATTATTATAAGGCGGAGGTACCTCCCCCGGCGGGCTGCTCCAATTTAGAGCGAGAAAATCTCTCTGTGCCCTACCTCTTCCAAAAAGATTTATTTTGCTAGAAGCATGGTTATGCTTATGTCTAAAAATCCAACTAATATTATAAACTAGCTTTCGCTCGCCTTGTACCGATATAAAAAGAAGCCTATATTATTATGCTATTCTAGGTATAGAACTTTATCTATTCCAAGTTTCAACGAAATCGGTTGAGCCGTTACGGCGTGATTGAACAACAAACATCTACGCTTCTAGGCTTGGTCGCGAGGAACAGGCATAGCTTCACCTAGTTTCTAAGACGTTTCAAAGAGATCCTAGTGATTTTATTGAAATTAAAAAAATAAAAAAAAAAACTTTCTAACAAACTTTCGCATGTACGGATACTACCCGTACCTTTTCCCTTCTCTATTTGTAACGGGTATGATCGGCCTGGATACGCTGGAACTAAGGAGAAAATTACAGCTACACTATTGTTTTGTTCTGCGAAACAAAGTGAATAATCCGACCGCTTTGCATGATGCCACTATGTGTGCCTGACAATTACGTGCGCTGTGGCCGCCGTCGACATCAACTGTTCGCCTGCCGCACGCCGCGAACTCGTCACGCTCATAATGCGCCAACGCTAAGAGCTCTCACTCTTTTAAATGCCTATGTACACGAGGTCCAACATGTCGACATCTTTAATGATAACATTTGTAAAATATTTAATTCGCTAAGAGTATATTTTAGTTTTAATTTTAGACAGTAGGCACTTTGGTATATACTGTAAGCTTGCTGTTTTAACTGAAATAAATAATTCTAATTTTTAATATTAGTAAGATATTCTGATGATTGGAGGAGGTAGGGCACAGCGAGATTTTCTCGGTCTAAATTGGAGCAGCCCGCCTGAGAGGTACCTCCGCCTTAAAGAAGATCGCAGCCAAATAACATTATTTGTTTCAAATAGTGTTGTGTTCCTGCGGTAAGGTTGCCAGAGCTCTTTAGGGGGGAAGGGTTCGGCAGGCAACGCATTAGCAATGCTCCAGGTGTTGCTGATGTCAATAGGCGACGGTAACGTAAGCCTGTTTGCCGCCGTTGTTCATAGTAATTTATTCCATAAAACAAGTCATTGCGTTTACATAACAAAAATTAAGTTTGAACACTTACCATTAATTCGTATCTCCTCTTCTGCTCTCAGCTTCTCCTGCAACTCTTTCTTCCTCTTCAGGTACTCTCCTTTCACTTTGCTCTTCACTTTTGCTACGAGTTTGGTTTTGATAAGCTTCTTCTTTCTTGGTGATTTTAACTTTCTCTTTATTTTAACTTCACTATCTGAAACTGGAGAAAGAAATAAATAAATAAAAAACTTTATTCGTAACCTCCATATCTCTATCCGCGGATGTCGTAAGAGGCGACTAAGGGAAAAAAGCTAGGGGATGGGCAGCAGCGTCCCTCATTTTAACAACGATAGCTCTAACTGCGCTCGCCAACCCGCATGCCCAGCGTGGTGAGTATGGGCAAATCCCCCCACATGATAAGGAATTTGCTCTGTCTGTGGGGGAGGCCATGTTCAGCAGTGGACGTCTTACGGCTGAAATGATGATGATGATGATTCGTAACCAAAATAAATTGTTTTTGTTTAGGCCTACGATGTGCGATGTCATCTAAAATGTATTTCAAACTGATCCTTATCTGCACTGGATAAAGTCGATTTTGAGTTTGACTTTTATGTGGCTTGCGATATCGTACAGATCAGTATATCGATATCGTATATGTCAAATTCAAAATTGACTTTATCCACTAGAGTTAAGTATCATTTTTAAGGTGAGGGTTAAATTGTTTTATGATTTTTGAATTGTTTTATCTCAATAATCGCAAAACGCATAGTTTTGATTTTTATGACAAAGATAACTTGAGCATTTTATTGAAGACAGAAACGCGATTAGTAAAACTTTTCTCAATAGATTTATTTTTTTAAAGTTGGGTCCTCTACAACAGTTTTTTCGAAAATACTCTGAGACTATCTAACAAAAATAACTTATATTTAAATATTGTGTACGACAATAGCATTGGGTAACTAAATCCAAAACACTTTTAAAAAAATCCGTTTTATAAGATAATCGATATTTTCTTATATGTCGCTTACGTTGATTACTTTCGAGCGCCTTCTAACGCTTGCTATCTCATTCCGCATTAAATTATAGTACGTAGCGCTGTCACTTTCTTCACTCCGCCCACTCGACATTTTATTTTGATTTCTGTATCGCCTTAAATACATTTTATATGACATATCGTACGGCGCCGTATGAACACGGCTATAGGGGATTCTTTCTGTTTAGGGGTACAATTGTCAAATAAATCTGCGGTGAGTAAGGTTGCCAGAGCTCTTTAAGGGGAGGGGGGGTTCGGGATCGGAAATGGTATGTAAGCGTTCATAGGCTACGGTAACCACTTACCAACAGGTGGGCCGTAAGTTTGTTGGCCACCTCATATAACAAAAAGCATTTGTCCCGCACAGCAGGAATCGAACACGCACCCCATAGATAGATAATTTCAACTCATAGCTTAAGAGTTTGAGGATATTGGGTTCAATCTCTAAACCGGCGATCAAAATCAGTTAAAAGGTAGCCACCCACTTACCATCATCATCCATGGGGTCTGCGTCCAAACCCTCACTGTGATGTCCATCATCATACATCATTTCATTGAGGATTACTTTTGGATGTATTGGATTCTCAATACTTTCTATCTTTACTTCCGCCTTCAAATCTATTCTGGCACCATCTGAAATTAAAATTGTACTGAGTCATTCACAATGAAAAAACATTAGTGTTGCGGAGCCGCCAGATGCGACTCCGGCTTATAGTCACGCCGGCCGACAAGGCGGGAACCGAGCGTCTGGCTTAGAGCCGCTCGAGGTTTGGCCTAACGCACTTGTCGGCTGCGGGGGGGGATGGCCGCGCTGCCGTCCTTGACCTCAGGGGAGAGCGTGGGGTAGATGACCCCCGTAGAGCCCGCTGCTTGCTGAGCGAAATGAAACGCACGGATGTAGTTGATGTGGCGCGAGGGGGTTGACCTTTTGACCCTGTTGACCTAACTGGTGCCAGCTGATGGCTTTTCCTATTCTCCCCCTCAGACTGTTTCTTGCTTCCAGACTACTTCTTTCTTGATTGTACTGTTCTTGAAGTAAATTGCACTCACATAAATTGGTCTATACGCCTTGCGCGCCATATACCGCAAGGCGTGACCGTAAGGAAAGCGGCAATTTCCGTCTATTCTAACTTGTCCCTTTTCGCGACCAGTCAACCACCTTTTGCCCTTTATTTTATTACCAAATCATCCTATGACCATGGGAATGTAATCAAACGATGGGCTACAAGCCCCCCTATCGCCCCACATAGACCCCATGGCCATAAGGCCTTTATTGTATTAAATATAACAAGTTATTTAATCAAATTTTAACAATTTTCTCGCACTTGAGCCATAATTACCCTTATTTAATCCTATTAGTGAGTATTACATAGGAACTATTTTATTAAATTTAAACTACTTGTTACACTCTACCAATTAAAAGTAACAATATTAATTTTCCACTAATTATTTCTACAAAATCCTACCTATAAGGTTTAACTATAACGTGAAAAATCCTATTTCCTATGTAAGCTACAAGTGCGAGAGAGATGGAGGTATTCGTATCCCGCTCTGCCATTCTAACGAGGAGTGGCATCCTGAGGGGAGCGGGGGGTACCTCCATCTCACCCTTACATTTTTCTACTAAATCCTAAAGTCTAAGGGGTCGTCGCCGACAATTAGGTACTTAGTGTAGCATGGCTTATATTCTCATAAGTCCTAGCTGCACTTAGTTATGTCAGAAGAAATTTTATTAAAACTACCACCTCCTTTGATGACTGACAGCTAAAAGGCCATGTCCAAAGAGTTACCAAACAAAAAAAAACGAAACCTCCTTGGATGGATGGCAGCAAAAAGGCTTGTATAAAAAGTTTTTAATCTGAACAAATGCCACCTTCTTTCATGATATCGAAAAAGTTTGTACTAAAGGAGGGAGGCTATGCAACAAATAGCACCTTGGATAATTTACAGTTTACAGTAAAAAGTCTATGTCCAAAAAGTTTATAAACTAAACAAAATATCTCCTTGCATGGCTGAAAGGAAAAAGGCCTTCGTCCAAAAAGCTTTTAATATGAACAAGCATCTCCTTGGATGATTGGCAGTAAAAAGTTCATGTCCAAAGAGATTTACTGGCAATTAAAAACAAATCCTTGGTGCAAAGAGGATGGTCTTTAGATAGAAAGGGATCTAGGTAGAAAAAAGTTTGTACGCTTGAGATGTGTGTCATGTCATGTATGATGATCATTTTAGATGAGATTTGATGTTGATAAACTACAAATGTTTATGTGACCTACCTTCTCCATGAATGTGTATCTTATTTTTTAGTAGAGTATTTTCACACTGCAACACCTGCAAGAAATTATATTATCAAAATGAAGAGAAGTGGTAGCAACTCTTGCGCAATTTGAACCTCAGATTCAACTTTCACCCCAGTGTATTTGAAAAGTTTATGTTGTAAATTGCAAAACCTACATCCATGTTAAACAGAAATCAAAAATGTGTCAGCAAGGCCACAAAGGTTGTCTTGAAAGAATAATAAATAATGATGATGATGAACTTGCATTGTAGATATTCTTTCAGATCTCCAGGCATTCAGATCCTTGAAGATGTTAAGGGGGGTAGTCAGCGGCATGTATGAACATTTTAGCATATGCCCACATTTTACAGTAGTGAGTAATTTGAGAGTATATTTTATTATAAGGACCTTTATACTTACCATCTGGAAACAATAAAGTTATTAATATGAAAAAATTGGAATTTATTATTATTGTTCAAAGGCCCTGATGGACTGAGGGCACTGTGAAAGTTGTGCGGAGTCGGTGGATGGAGAAGGCTCAAGACTGTTCATTGTGGCACTCTTTAGAGAGGTCTTTGTCCAGTAGTGGGCTTCCTCATACAGATGATGACGTTAGTCATACCTGGTGCTTGAAGGCAGTGGCATCACGGAGGCGGGCTACACAGGTGGCACATATCACTCTCTCTAGCTCCTCTCCTTCTAAGTGAGAGAGCTGAAACAGTTGTATTACTATTATTACTATTATATTGGTCATGATCACATTGTAAAAAATGTTGTTTGTTGCATACTATAAACCTTACAACCAATTTGGACTCCAATGGAAGATCCAAACCTCAAATATCTCAGAGTCTAGGTCCCTCCCAGACTGTGGGTAACTCAATGTAAGCTGAAGATCACAGTTATCTATCCCGTATTGTAGCTATGAGCAACGTAAGAAATTAAATGGGATTCCTGGCCTAGCGGTTCCTTATTCTATGAATACTTGTGATAATTTGAAAAAAGAACAGAAACTCACCAGCAAGCCGAAACAGTCCATAAACAAATCAGAGTACACCTCCTTTTGGCCTTGCCATTCGTATTCTATGTTTAGAATTCGACATCTTTTTATCGTTCCGCAGCATCTACATAACCCTTGCTCGATTATAGGGCCCTTGCTCTTAGACACGTTCATCTTAGAAATTAATTACCGCGCCGATGAATTAGTAAAACAAACACATGAAAAACGGCCAAACATTCTGCAACCCATTTGCTTGCATGCACTCTGCAAAAAAAATTGTCAACAGAACAACGAACGGACTGACTGACTGACGTCGACATCCTTCTTTCTTTCATTTCATGGCTTCTGTTGTATTAGTCAATTTGCCAATGTCAAGTAATTATAAATGTCAAGACTCAAGTATAAAAATTCTGTTGCTAAGCAACTAGATGCGACGTGACTACGCGACGTTTGTTCCCAGAACGGCAAAGCTAAGCCACGCTAAGCTATGCATCTTTTCAAAATGTCCTAGAAGAAGTTCTCATTAGTCTCTTGTGCTGAGAATAGAATCATCAATCAATCAATCGGGTCATCTCATCAACTCAGCAACTCTTGCGGCTAATATAGGGCCTCTACATAACGCCGCTCTATGTATGTATAGTATATTCCCTTTAAGTACTATACATGTAGGATGCCATAGCCGTTACGGAAGGGGAAAAGGAAAACAAAAAAATAAAATTTGGAAGGGAAATAAATAGGAATCTTGAATGAATTCGTATGTAATTATTTGTTTTCTTTCAAATTCTAACATAAAAGTGTTGAAATGGCGGCTTCAACTACTCCAGGAAGTAGTAAAGGACCTCTTATAGACCCGGGGCTTTGCCGCTGCTGCAGGTCCATCAAGAAATGTCGACTTCTCTCCGCCGAGTACGAATGGACGGGACAAAAAGAAATCTATTCTGATATGTTTATGGACTGTTTTGGTCTTCTGGTAAGTCTTCTCTTGTTTTATTGTAAGTAATTAATTAAATCCGACTTAAAAATAGGGAGGTTCTCCATTGGGTTGTATTTTTAGTTTTGTTTTTTGTGCACTATAAATCCGCAAGCAAAATTGTGACCGATTTTATTCAATAGTGTCGGTTAGGTTTTATCTCCAGGGTCATCATCATCAGGGTAATCCCATATCAATTTCATCGTTAATGGTTATGTAGTTTTCCATAGAAGTAAAAAAACTTAAAATTTTGAGTGACCGAGGTAGTATTTATATTTTTGCCAAATTATCAATAACTCTTGTTAGATCATCGTAACAAACTAGCGGCAGGGTTCAGGCAGCCTTCAATTCTCCAGACTGATTACCATGCAACACAAAACCTGGCAGAGAGATTCTGAGAGAATCATTGAGAGAGGTCTCACTGGACGCATCTTGCTTCTTAAAAAAGTGCTGGTTTTAGATTAAACAATCTCTTTGAGTCTATCTGTTTTTAGAAAAAAAAATTTAAGCCTGCCTCCCCCGTAACTGGAACATTTTTTATTTCTTTTCAATCCTGCTTCTTGGAAATCTGTTTTAAAAACAATTATCCAATCTGTTTGAGTATATCTAGTTTCATTTAAGGCTGTCTCTCCGTAACTTTATATTTTTTCCTATAAGTATTGTACAAAGAATAATTTTTATACATCTAAAAAACCTTATTAGGTTTGTCTAAGATGCAATTAGAAGTAATCCTCAAGAAGACAAATTTATACAATCAATCAATCAATACTGGAACGCTGGTTTGTAACGATGACGAAAATAAAATACTTTTGACAGTTATCGAACCTGGACGGGGATAGCAAGGACTGCTGCATATGCGCTACGTGCGTAGGGCGCCTGAGGGAGGCGTGCGCCTTCCGCCAGCAAGTGCTGCAGTGCGAGCAAGCCTTACTTAACCTAATGCAGTCACAAGAAGGTTTGTTGTGCCTACTTTTTTTAAATTTATTTTTTAATACAAAAGTTTGACCACAATCTCCACCTGATTTTATGTGACGACCTAGATCAGGGGTGCAATTGCCTAAGCGTAATGGCAATGAAGATCGTAACTTTGAGGGTAATTTAACAATCTTAGCAACATTCAAAACATTCCAAACTTGACAATGGAATATTTCAAGACCTTAGCTTCTTCCTTTTCATGTTTGATAAACTTCAGATGTCGCTAAAATTTATAAAATCATCCCTAAAATTGCGATCTTCATTACCATTTTGCTTACGCAATAGCCTGGCAGCATTAGGTCAGCGACTATAGTACTTTTTATATAGGTGCCACGCCTATATGCTCATTTTCATTTCATTTTAGCCTCTTTTCAGATTCTTTCAGTTAGGTTTATAATATATATTATGTTTAGTTTTCTATGTTTCGCAATCTGTGTGCCCTCCGCCAAAGGCCTCCTCTAACCCCTATATGCTATTCTAGCATATAGCCTACTTTTTAAATAGGTGTCACGCGAGCGAAACAGTGGGCGACCTCATTAGCTTAACAAAATGCAGATTCGGGCACCTCCCGTACCGCACCTCCCGCACCGACTTTTTATTGCGGGCGGTGCGGGATGTGCCCGCAGGGTGGTGGTTGTGCCACAACCACATCCCACACAAGATTTGACACGTGTTTCGTCTCTCTACGGGGCATCATAATCATATTAAACAATCCTTATTTTCAAATATCCCAATAATTGACGACTCGGACGGTATTCAAACCCGCGATTAAACATGTTCGGGAACGGCGTTTTGTGCCGATTGAAGGTCCCAAGATTTCACTGAGACGATGAGTAACTCGATGATGAGAACATCCCTGTATCAAGGGGAAGGTTGCGGGTTCGAATCCCGGCTGAGCCTGAGCTTTTGGGTTATTATAAAAGTCATATGCCCAGGTTACCACAAAAAAAAACGAAAAAACAATTCCCCAAAAAATCTCACTAACCACAAAACACAACCAAAACATACCAAAACTTGGTTTTCTGTAATTATTTTATCTTTATAAATGCCCTTTTGTATATTAAAATGTTTATTTTTGCCCTGCATCTATTTATTACAACATTACAGAGGATAAGAAGTTGTGGCAGGTGGATGTGAAGACAGAGCCCTGTGAGGACACTGACGGCCCCCCGTCCGCACCTGACCGTTCCCCTGAGGGCACCGACACTGAGTATGGTGAGACTGAATTTCCTCGTAATGATCACTGTTTCTATCTTATAGTAGATGGAATAGGTTGCTTGCTTGTCGTTTCACTGATTATTTCTTGGTCATCCTGTATTATCACCATGTGAACGTCGAGGCAATACAGCTCCTCGACAACACAGACATAGTAAGAAGACTCAATAGGACCAAGCCTTTTGAGTTAGTATAGTGTAAAATAGTGAAATTCAGTGTAAGTGATAGTGACTACTTATTTACTTATAAAGAACACAGAAGAACAATAACAAAGTGTCTTCCCCTTAAATAGAAACTGTAAGAAAAGTGCTATTGGACATAGGCCTCCTCCAAAGAGTTCCATGACGAACGGTCTTGAGCCTTCTCCATCCATCGACTTCCCGCAACCTTCACAATGTCGTCGGTCCATCGGGTGGGGGGCCTTCCAACACTGCGTCGCCCGGTTCGTGGTCGCCATTCGAGAACCTTTACTCCCCAACTATACTTTATTGGACACATTCTTAGTTATAATTTACTTTATAAAACTATGTCAAAGTCAAATTACTCATTAGCCTACTTGGCTAGATTGTAATATTATGTAGGAATAACAAAAAAAAAAACTTTATCACTTTATTGTAAAATAAACTCAGACTATTATTTCAGTTCTGTGATGGGGGTAGCCAGAGGCATGCCCAAAGTTTGCAACCGCTGTGTGCACGCATCCGTTTTACTGCGGCATTTAATTTTAATTATATTTATTTAACTAAGCTACGGAGACACTTCCCGTGGGAGCGAAAATATTTAGGACATCCAAACAATTCCAAAAAGGAGGAGGTAGGGCACAGCGAGATTTTCTCGTTCTGAATTGGAGCAGCCCGCCTGGGGAGGTACCTCCGCCTTACAGAAGATCGCAGCCAAATAACATTATTTGTTTCAAATTGTGTTGTGTTCCTACGATGAGTAAGGTTGCCAGAGCTCTTAAGGGGGACGGGGTTCGGGGTCAGCAACGCGTGCGTGATGCCTCTGGTATTGCAAGCGCTCATAGGCTACGGTAACCGCTTACCAACAGGTGGGCCGTATGCTGGATTGCTACCTCAGTCGTATAAAAAAAAAAACATTTTTTTTGGGTTTCTATAAAAAAACATAGTTTTCCCTTAGTAACCCCCACTAAGGGAAAACTGTTTTTTTATAATCACTATAAAAAAAATATATAAATTCATACTAGAAACAAGAAGGTAATATTGCTGTTAAAATTTAAGATTATATTTTAAAACTAAGTGCATGCTTTACATATTAATCTAAGTGAATTTTTCTAATGTTTGTTTTAGTAGGTAAACCAAACTTATCTTCTTGTTAATTCTTGTAACTGGTCTCCACGACACAGGCTATGCCTAGTGTGAAGGCCGCGAAGCGAGATATTCTCGCTCTAAATCGGAGTAGCCCGCCTTGGAGCTACCTCCGCCTTACAGAAGATCGTAGCCAAATAACATTATTTGTTTCAAATATTGTTCTTGCGGTGAGTGAGGTTGCCAGAGCTCTATAAGGGGAAAGGTGGGGTCGGCAACGCGTGCTTGATGCCTCTGGTATTGCAAGCGTTCATACGCTACGGTAACCACTGAGCATCAGGTGGGCCGTAAGCTTGTTTGTATAATTTTTTTTTTTCAGAGCCCATGAAAAATATTCAAATGAAACTGAAAACAGAGAAGAAGAAGACACGCCGGAGAAGCATCAAGAAGATACCCATGAGGGCGACCAAGAAGCAGCTCCTTAGCAACATGTCGCGGCTGCGGGCCGAGCTCGACGCCATGAACCAGTGTGATGATAAATACGGTCAGTCTACACTATATTACTAGCTTCCGCCCGCGGCTTCGCTCGCGTGCTACTAAAGAGGGTAAAAAAAAACCTGTGTGCTATTCCAGACTATAATCTATCTCTGTGCCAAAAGAGACGTTTCATCAATATATGGAACCTGGGCCTGCACTATGTACACTACTCTAAAATATGGCTAAGCAATAAAGTAAACGTATTTTATTGGTTATTTTATTTAAATTGACTTCGTTCTAAGGTACATTAAGATTTTCTTCGACAAAGAGAGCAACACACAGAAATACACGCTACAAAAATATGGCGGATGGACGTGAGTGAAATGTCATTTTGACAACCTACATTTATCTGACAAAACAAAAACATCAAATCAAACAACATGACATGAAAAATATGTCAATGTCATGTCAAACGCCAATTACAAACCAACGGCGGCCTTCAAATAGTGCTCACATAGTAAAAAACTTACCAGAAGAACTATTCTTGTACCATCGCATTTGTCTTAAAATTAATGAAATTGTATTTTTCATTGTAATTTTTCTATGTAGTGTACATGGACCAGGCCCAGAATGAAATGGCTCCTTTCATCCAGATCCGTTCAGCCGTTCTGGCGTGATTGAGTAACAAACATCCATCCATACTTTTATGTTGCTGTCCTGTCTTTTGTTTCCCTATTTCTAACCGACTTCAAAAAGGAGGAGGTTCTCAAGTCGACTGTATTTTTTTTTTGTGTATGTTACTCGATATCTCCGCCAATGCTAAACCAATTTTGATAATTCTTTCGCTGGTGTATAGAGTATGATCCCGGGGTAGTCCCATATTCTTTTAATTCCTGAGGGATTGCTACTAATCCCGTAAAACTTAAAAAAAAGTCATCATCTCTTGAAATCACGACTTGCCGAATTTTTTTTTGTCGACGTTGTATGGTATGTTTATCCCCGCGACTTCGTTCGGTTGCTGCTATTTTTACATAAACTTCAACCTTAGGGGTTGTGTGTCGGGAATTCCTTTCTGTGCACCCATACGTTACAACAGGAAGCTACCCTGCAAATTTCATACTCTTAGGATTTTGGTTAGGCTCTGCGTTGATTTTCAAAGAGAATAAAACCACTGCGTTTGATTGTCAGTCAGTCAGTCAGTACCGTAAGAGTTATTATTGACGATGAATGGATGTCATACTTACTTTTGTTTTTTATTAGAAAGTGTAGGTGGCCAGTGTCATCCTCAGTAGGTAAGCAAAACGCAAAGAGGTTGATAACAAAAAAAAGAGGTTGATCTTGTAAATATTCAGGAATTTGAAGTCGGTTTATAGTTTTTGTAAAAAATGTCTTATTATCTATTGTTTTGATTCTTTCTTCCTGTCTTCTGTCTGTGTTCGTCAAAATAAACTTATTTCATTTAATTTCATCCATCCTCAGTAGCGCAACGGGCGAGGGCCCGTCTGAGACGCAAGGGGTGCGGGTTCGATTCCTGCTGCGGGACAAATGTTTTGATGATCTGTTAATACTTGTTCCGGGGTCTGGTACTCGTAGTTTCTGATACTCACAACACAGGGAATCCTAAAGTGGGGTAAGGACTATGTATGTGAGTGTTGGGTGTTATTATTATTACCTCTGGAACTACTGAGCACTGGTTGAGTGACGGTAGTGGCCTCGCCTTCCGATCCGTGCCGTGTCCAAGCCGTGTTTGTTCCCTGATTCTTATAGGCTTGGTCGCGAGGAACAGGCATAGCTTCACCTAGTTTCTAAGACGTTTCAAAGTGATCCTAGTGATTTTATTGAAATAAATGCCTCTTGAATTTGACTTTGATCCACAGGTCGTGGGTTCGAATCCCGGTCGTGCACCAATGTATTTTCCATTTGGAAAATGTACGTGCGCTATACTAGTGCTCTCAAACGGTGAAGGAAAACATCGTCTAGAAACCGGCATGTCCTTTATCCTAAAATTCGAAGACATGTGACATGTGCACGAAAGGAGGCTAGGCCTCTAGAGGCACATACAAACAAACAAACAAACAAAAAGTTATTTATTGACATAAAATATTGGACAAGTAAATGAATCCATAGAACTAGTAAAAACTGTGTTTCAGGAGCCAGTGGCTTCTCCATGATATCGATTTTACAATAGATATTATGTCTTCACGTGAGCATTGATACAAACATTTTTACTTATTATAAATTTTGATACAATTTAATCCTTTCACTACACTGATTCTTTCACCAACGGGCATAGGCCCTTTTCAGGGCCACCATACCTCAACCTGCTCACTGACCTGATACAGGATAACGAGGAAATAATCAGTGAGACGACACGCAAGCAGTAGACGTCCTTTGAAATGTCGGATGCCCCATTTACTTGACCATAAAAATGTGCTTCTTTCAGCCCCTGAAGAGCCGTCAGACAAGCCGAGAGTCAGCTCCACAGCGAAACGGAAAAAGAGCGAGCTGGAGCACGACGATATGGTGTTCAAAAACACCGTCACCATCGTCCACAACTCTTACATCTGCCCATTCGTGACCCGCATCAGCATGTACTACTGCTACTACTGCAAGGACCAGTTCACCAACCCCAGCGAGCTTCGTGACCACACCCTCTCCCACGACCCCACCAATAAATTCCAACACATGATCGAGTACAACAAAATGCCCAAAATGGATGTCACCCGGGTAGACTGTAGATTGTGCTCGGAGAAAATAGACACTGTTGAAAATTTCAAAAAACACATCACTAATGTTCATCAGAAGATGCTGTATCCTGTTGAAAATGAGTTCATAAAATTCAAGCTAACGATGAACAACTTAAAGTGTACCGAGTGTGATGCAACGTTCCCATACATTGATTCGTTGGTGAAACACATGATTGATCACTTCGGGACGTTTGTGTGTGATCTGTGTGGAGCCTGCTTTATAGTCCTAGCATCACTACGTAGTCACATCAAGAACCACTCTAAAGTTGACCTAAACTTCCCATGTGAAGTGTGCGGTAAGAATCTCAAGTCTAAGTACAGCAGGGTGCTGCATATAGCAACGGTGCATGAGAAGAAGGCTACTATAAACTGCTACAAATGCGATGCCACCTTCATGTCCTACGCACTCCGAACCAAGCATCTGATAGAAGTTCACGCAGACAAGAGAACCTTCCCTTGCAAGTTCTGCGATAAAGTTTACAACAGAAGGAAAACACTCGGAGAGCACAACCGAAGGAATCACTTGAAGGTTTTCAGGCATAAGTGTGAGATATGCGATCAGAAGTTCTACTTGCCTTCTAGGCTGAAGGAGCACATGGCCACGCATACCGGGGAAAGGACGTTCCGTTGTGAGTTCTGTGATAAGAGTTATCCGAGGCTGCAGTCTTTGCAGGAGCATATGCGGTCACACTCGGATCAGAGAAGGCTCAAATGCGACCTGTGCGGCGCCAGCTTCGCGCACAGCGGCAGCTTGAAGATACACATGAAGAGTCATCATCAACATCACTACGATCTAGATGCTAGTTTTAACTGAATCATCTAACAAGGTTATTCATAATATGTATACCTACAATCCCGAAGGAGGGTTATTCTATCAACAAAACGAAGGAATATTAGCGAAAAAAAACTTAATTTATTTAAAAAAACTTACTCAAATTTGCTGTTTTTATTTTAATCATCGGCCGTGGTGGCCCCGGCTGAAGAATAGGCCCCTCCATATCTACCTATCCGCGGATGCCGTAAGAGGCGACTAAGGGAAAAAGCTAGGGGATGGGCAGCAGCGTCCCTCATTTTAACAACGATAGCTCTAACTGCGCTCGCCAACCCGCATGCCCAGCGTGCTGAGTATGGGCAAATTCCCCCACATGATAAGGAATTTGCTGTCTGTGGGGGAGGCCATGTTCAGCAGTGGACGTCGAACGGCTGAAATGATGATTTTAATCATCTTCTTAACTAATATAGTACGTACGTATAGTTCGGCACTTAAAATTGCCAGATTGCTACTTAAAATAGCTAATTAATTGCGTTTGAACTGATTTGAGCCCAAAACAGCTGATTTTTGCATAGCGTTTTTTCAATGAAAAATGACAAATTTCCAAGTCGTAGAACAAATTTTACTTAATTGCCTTTTGGGTATCGAATAAGCCCCTTTCGGGATCATCATCATCATCAGCCTGATGAAGTCCACTGCTGAACATAGGCCTCCCCCAAAGAGTGCCATGACGAACGGTCTTGAGCCTTTTCCATCCACCGACTTCCCGCAACCTTAACAATGTCGTCGGTCCATCGGGTGGGGGGCCTTCCAACACTGCGTCGTCCGGTTCGTGGTCGCCACTCGAGAACCTTTGTTCCCCGTTACTTTCCGATAGTATTATGTTATCTGTGCTTTCGGGATACCATACTATTAAGAATCACCTTTCATATACTTAATTTATTTTACAAGGGTATTATGAATCAGTATTGAAATAAATTATTGTCAAATCAAATAGCCATTTATTTATTTCACAAATATATTGGTGGCTTAAAAATTCTCAACACTGTCCCTACCTTTCATAACACTGGTTCTGTAACTGTTCATGCCATATTTATATATTTAGTGCTTCAGAGGACATGTTGAACTGTTGGTGCCAGCTATAACGATTGTTAAGTCTTATCAGGGTCACATCATAGTCTGCCAAGCCATGGCATGGTGATACCATAGTCTGCCAAGCCATGTCAGGGTGATATCATAGTTTGCCAATCCATGTCAGGGTGATAGTCTGCCAAGCCATGTTGGGTCATATCATAGTCTGCCAAGCCATCTCAGGGTGGTATCATGGTCTGCCAAGCCATATCACGACATACCATAGTCTGCCAAGCCATCTCAGGGTGGTATCATGGTGCCAAGCCATGTCAGTATCATAGATGTACATATTCAGAGTTGTGAACCTTCAAATGAGATTTCAGGCTGCAGTTCTGCGCAAACGTCTCACCGCAAATGTGACAGCTGAACTTCTTATCTTCATTATGAATTTGCATATGCACTGTCAGAGTCTTCTTCCTAGCAAACGTCTTCTGGCAAACCGTGCACTGGAAGCTTTTGTCGCCGCCATGTTTGTACATGTGGTCCCTTAACTCGGACTTGTTGAAACACATGAACGGGCACAGCTCGCACTGGATATCCTTCCTCGCTAAATGTATTCTCTTAACATGGCATGTCAAACTGTATTTCCTGTTAAAAGCTCTGTCGCATTGCGTACATTTGTAAGATAAAAGTTCCACGCCATGTTTTTCTTCCATATGCCGCTGCCTCGAGAAGTAATCTATGAACTTCTCCGAGCACCGGCTGCATTGCATCTTTTTTAGCTTCTTGTGTACGTATTCGTGGTGTATTTTGTATTTGAACTTGGACGCGAATATTTTATTGCACGGCTCGCATTTGATGATCCCGGTGTGCTTGCTGTGGAGCAGGTACGTGTGGACTTTGAGCCTGTGTTTGGTGACGAAGCCGGAGCCACACTCCTCGCAGACATAGTTGCTAAAGTGCTCGTTCATGTGCCTGTCGGTTGCACCGAACGTCTCAAAGCTGCGTCCGCACATCTGGCAGTCAAAGTTGTTCTCCTTATCTCCCAATCTGAACGGTATGACTCGGTCCGCATAGTCTTCATACAACTTTTTGTTGTGCGAGTCCGCTAGATGGCGCTTCAGCGCGTCCAGATTGTAAACATCCTCGTTGCAGATATTGCATTTCAGGTCTGTGACGTCAGCGTAGACAACCAAAGCGTCCGCAGTGTATTTGGTTAGTAACTTGTAGAGGAGTGCTTTAGGGTGTTTGGTTTGATGCTCCCTGAGAGACTTGGGGTTGAGGAATATATCCCGGCAGTAGAAGCAGGGGAAGCCGGAACGCATCTTGCTTTTGAAGACAGTCGCGTTCGAGTTCTCGAGCAGGGTGGCCGCGTTTATCGCTTGCGCCAGTTTCTCCGAGATGGCGACGCGCTCGTTGTTGAGTTGCTTGCGGCCGCGCGTCTCGGTGTGCGCTTGAATCGCGCTCGCTTCTACTAGTTTACCTAGAAAGAAAATAAATAAAATAAGTTAATGATATTTTACATATAATGTCCCAAAACTTCGACTGGCTTTATAGCTCAGTTGGTAGTAACTCTGCTTTCTGCGCTAGAGGTTGCGGGTTCGATCCCCGCACTGGACAAACATTTGTGTGACGAACACAGATGTTTGTTCTGTGTCTGGGTGTTAAATATATATCTATTATATTATGTATATCAGTCACTGGTACCCATAGTACAGGTTATGCCTAGTTTGGGATCAGAAAAAAAAAAAAAAAAAAAAAATGTATGGATTTTTCTATAAAATAAAATAAGTTTATTCAACAAAAATACGGGCTAAAATAGTTGTAACTTAGGTAATATTAGTTCTTTTTTAAATAAATGTTTCAGTTGTATTTATTGGTAGCAAAATAAACGTTATTCTATTACTAGCTTCCGCTCGCGGCTTCGCTCGCGTGGTACCTATGAAAATAAAAAGCAGCCTAAGCTATTCCAGACAATAATCTATCTCTGTGCCGAATTTCATCCAAATCCGTTCAGCCGTTTGTCTAAATCCTACTAATATTATAAATGCGAAAGTTTGTGAGGATTTTAGGATGTTTGTTGTTCAATCACGCCGTAACGACTCAACCGTTCTTTACCTAGAATAGCATATTGGCTACTTTTTATGTATGTACCACACGAGCGAAGCCGCGGGCGATGGCTAGTTTATAATATTAGTAGGATAGGGATTCTGCATCCTACTAATATTATACCGATGAAAGAAAATGCTTCACCTTTCAAAGACTCCAAGTGCCCGTAGAAGGCGGGGCATATCCTCACCAGGGATTCCCTGGTGGGCAGCGGCTGAAGTGGCTTCGAAGAAAATCTCTCCAGAAGCTCCTTCTCACCTGCCACCAGACCCGCTCCATCCAGCTCTGGAATAAACAAGTACATACTACAGCTGCTTGTCATGTCACTGATTCTTTCTTGGTGAACAGGTTTAGGTATGGTGGCCCTGACAAGATTTTCGGCCTGGGTCATTCGTTGCATGGCGTAGTTAAAATAAAAAATAAATAAAAGGGCATTTATTCACCAAGAATCCTACACACAGCTTTAAAAATACAATTGGTAATTTACAAGTTTTGGTATGTATGTAGGTAGACAGGTGAAATGGTCGAGGGCTCAGCTACGCTGCTTTTCAGCCTCGCCATAAAATGTCTGCTGTCGTCACAGCAGGTTTGATCCTCGGAAGCCATCAGCCGCTATCAGTTATATATAGTTGGTATCGCATTGCCGATTCAAGGCGAAGATGCGAGTTCGAATCCTGTTGGTTCATTCATACCGAAATTTTGGGTATCATTTAAATTCAGTGAATCAATAAATTTTGAAATTGAACAATCAGTCCAGAAACATCGACTTGTGATGACCTCGGTGGTGTAGCGAGCGATTGCCCAACTGAGACGCAAGGGTTCGATTCTCGTTGCAGGACAAAATTAAATGTTTGCATGATCAGCAAATATTAGTTCCGGGTCTGGGTGATGTGGTACCATGGTACTCGTAGTTTTTGATACCCACGTCACAGGGAATCCTAGTCAGGACTATGTATATGACGGTTGGGTGTTATTTATTTATTTATTATAGCTAAAATGTACCGCAAGCTTCATGAGGGCCAGCAGGCGGGCTCACACATCTACCAGCCTCCTCTTTGATGAACACCGAGCCCTCCTCGATACTGATATTTGGCTGCAGCAGCACTGTGGATGGCAAACATTATTTATTAAAGTTGCATAGATAAAATCTACCATACTGCCTGTTTTGGCTCACACACACGGGAAACTAATTAGCACTTAAATATTGTAAATGCACATAGATACCTACTTATTTGTTGTTGTTTGTTACTGTTACGTCTGCCTATCGTTAACCTTTATTCTAATGTATTTTTGTGTCTTCTGTCTGTGTTTGTCAAAATAAATATTTTTCATTTCATACTAATACAAGTTCGAGAAGATTTAAAGATGTTGGGTTACTCAGTCACGCAGTAACCACGCAGATTGGAATAAAATTTATACAGGGTGAGTTTTTTTCAGGGCCACTTAGGCGAAGTCTGAAACCGTGAGAATAGGTAATCGATTACTCGATTTTGGATAAAATAAGACCTAAAAAAAGTTGAAATTTATTTACTGTTTTTCAGAAAAACCAAGTCTTAGTAAAAAAAATTCTTGCTTTTTTGATTTCTTTGTTAATAAATAAATAAATGTATCATAACTATGGCCTTTACCCGGCAATGGATAGCCCTTGAATAAACAATGAAGATTATAAAATGTAATTACCTACATAGATAATTAATTGCAAATGAACTGCAAATAAATTGCAAAATAATGAATAAAAGTGAAACCAAATTTAATGAAAAATATTTTGATTAATTTAATGTAATAATCGAGCGGCTTTTAGTATAGTACACTTAAACCCGCTAGCGGCTTCGCTCTCGTGGTACCTACATAAAGATAAACCAATATTCTAGGTAAAGAACTCTTTATATTCCAAGTTTCATTGAAATTGGTTGAGCCGTTACGGCGTGATTGAATAACAAACAGCTTTATTAACTAATTAAATTAGCTAATAAAAAAAAAAAGGATATTCACCGAATTCCGTTTCATTATCAATGCCCTGTGCCTTCAGGAGTTGCTTCTCCGTCATCAGCACCTGGGACCTGAAGCTGCGAGCTGCACGTAGACTTCTTATGCAGGTATCACATATCAGGGTGGTAATATTTGGGTTGGGTGATAGCTGTTATGCAAACAAAATGAGATTATGATCACGTCGGCCACAGTAAATGATTATGATTTTGGGTACCGAGCACACTGGCTCTTAATTCTATTTTGTGAAAAGACAAAGAATTAATAAAAAAAAACAGGATCATCGAAAAAAATGATAGGTCCCAAGCCGTGTTTTTTGTCTGATTCATCTAGGCTTGGTCACAAAGAACAGGCATAGCTTCACCTAGTTCTTAAGATGTTTCAAAGTGATCCTAGTCATTTTTATAGAAATAAAAGTATTTTGACTTTGCCTCAAGCGAAGAGGACAGTGCCACATTGGATCTGCGGGCTGTGCTCAGAAGCGGCTCCTAGACACCGCTGCATACAGGGATACTGAGAAAATGTTACCAACGACCCAAAGTTCTGCTTCGCTGCACTGCACTTGCACTGAATAAACGGTCATAGGCTCTTTTCAGGGCCATATATACGTCACCCTGGTCACTGGCCTAATGCAGGATAACAAAGAAAGAACCAGTGATACGACAAGAAGAAAAATCAACCATCATCAGCTCTTTTCAGGGCCACCATACCTCAACCTGGTCACTGACTTAAAACTGTGCTAGGTCAATGACCAGGTTGAGATATGGTAACCAAGAAAGAATCAGTGACACTACAAGAAGAAGAATGCAGGCGACGACTGTAAATCATGAAGTAGGGTGGTTATGTTGTAAAGGACAATATTGTACTCACGAAAACATTGAAACATTCCAAAAAGAAGTCTTTGAACACTTCTCGATTGCCGTCAACGCTGTAATACTCTTTCAATAGGCTGCGGTGGTACCCCTTTATCAAGCAACAGCGGCATTCACCAAATAGAGGAACCTCCATTTCTTCTGAACGATAGGACAAATCCAAATTGCACTTTCTCCGTAAGTAAACACACTAATATTAGTATTTACAGGTCCGAGAGAATATAAACAGTACAGTAATTACGCTTCACGAACTTCATACAAGTCAATTCAATTCAATTTCTTAGTCACAAGCTAGATAAAAGTAACCTATAGTCTAAATCCTCTTGGTAATTTGGGATAAGAGTTATTCACTTTACAGCTTCCTTCCACATTCTTTGACCCCGACCCCAGTTAGTAAATAGCGTACGTAAAAACTCTATAGATAATTCCACTTTCCAACATCGAACGAATTTATTTACTCAAAAATAAATTATTGCAGCTATGTTAGTGATGCCAACCATGAAATTTGGTTTTCCCCCAGATTCTGTGGAAAATACCCTAATTTCAACATTATTTTCACAGTTTCAAGTGTAACGAACAATATATTCATACTTTTTTTTTCAAAATCATACTTAATACTGTAGACAAACTGCTTAGTTCTAGTGGAAGTTTTTTCCCCTAATAATACCCTACCTAACACCAAGAAATATCCTAAATTTAGGAGAAAATACCCTAAGTTGTGGACACTGAGCTATGTACTCCACAGAACACTATTACTCCCAAGATGTACTCGTACACGTGAAGTTAGCCCGAGTTAGCCCCTTCGTCCACGGCGCGACTCAAAAGGAACGCGACTGAAACTGTAGTCACTTTTGAGTAGCCTGACTGCGATAGCACTAGTATTTCAATGCGCGTCCGTCCACGACGCTACTCAAAAGGAACGCGTTTGTAACTAGTCTCCTGGCGACTCGACATGCTGGTCGCCAGGCGACTGGTTTCGAGAAACTGTTGAAAAATTAACGAATAAAAAGTAATTATATGTGATTCTGACGTCTATGTGACTGGAGAAGTAATAATTCCATGTCATCGCTCGAATTATCACTAGTCATGTTAATTATTTTCGTTTTCAAAACTTTGTTTACATAAAATCGTGTACTGAGTGACTGAGTTTCAGGAAATTCCAGTAGCGTCGTGGACGAGCCAGAGTTTCCAATCAGTCCGCGACTCTAGTTTCTAATGAGTTCCGTCACTTTTGCGTCGCGTCATGGACGAAGGGGCTTAGTTTAAAAAAGTACTCTGTGGTTGTTAAAAGGATTAAGGTTGCCATTATTTAAAAATGTTTGTTTACTCTGCCGCGCCTTGCCGGATGTTAGAGCTGCCATCTAATTAATGTATTCTTAGTTGCAAAATAGGTCTTCTACTCGCCGCTAGATGGCGCTGCTGGCTCACCTAGGAACGAACGTTGGTTCTCACTATGGCGTTCAGCAAGACTATTTGAGAACCGGAAAGTTTCCGATCGGAAACGTAAGCTTTTCTCAACCCAACTCTAAAACATCGGTGATGTTCATTCCGAGCTGGCTTGATGAGAAAAACAGACTCTCAGACCGGAAAACATTCCGATGTTTTTAAAAATGCCCTGTAGCTATGGTTCATAAAGTTTCGGAGTCCGCCCCCGCAGATTTCCGTTCTTCTATACTCGCTACCTACTTAGCCTACCTAACTTACGTAGCATTCTTTAGTAGTCTGTACTACTTAGCAAGGAAAATAAACTACTAGGTACACGCAAAATAATATGTAGGTATATTTTTATTAAATCAAAATTGTAGACGGTAGGTACATACATACATAAGTAACTCAATCTCATTAAAACTTAAGTAGCTACATAAATACTTTTTTAATTACTTATCATCATTGTACCTAGTATCATAGTAGGTACTAAAAATTCATGTAAGTACCGATTTAAAAACATATACACAGGGATACACAGGTGTACCTATAATTTATAGATTACTAGCTTGCACCCACGGCTTCGCTCGCGTAAAAGCAAAAACGCCTATATGCTATTCTAGGTAAAGAACTATATCATTTGCAAGTTTCATCAAAATCGCTTCACTACGGCGTGATTGGACCACAAACATCCTTACAAACTTTCGCATTTATGATATTACTGGCTGATAGACTGGCCTCATAGCTCAGTTAGTAGTAACTCTGCCTTCTGCGCTAGAGGTCGCGAGTTCGATCCCCGCACTGGACAAACATTTGTGTGATAAACACAGATGTTTGTTCTGTGTCTGGGTGTTAAATACTTATCTATTATGTATATCAGTCTCTGGTACCCATAGTACAGGCTATGCCTAGTTTGGGATCAGTTGACCGTGTGAATATGTCCGGAATAATTTTTTTTTTTTTTTTTTTTTTTTATTAGTAGGATGGTGGTGACATAGCACAATTGTTTTCGATAAAAAATAATGTACTTCATAATCTTAAGCTACTTTTGTCCATAACTTCAACTTAATACTTCCTATTGAATATACATATACTTTGAATCATTATCAGTCATGAACTTTATAGGCTGGACAACTAAACATCTTCACAAACTTTCGCATTTACAATATTACTAGCTTCCATCCTCACACCCTGGAGCCGGGTTGGTCGGGTACCGTGCGGTTTCAGAGGAAATTCCTCCCGCGAACACTCAGGTTGTGGAATGATCTCCCTGCTGAGGTTTTCCCTAAGGACTACAGTAGGGGGTCCTTCAAAAAGGGCATTTTGAACTTTTTAAGGGGTCGGCAACGCGTGCGTGATGCCTCTGGTATTGCAAGCGTACATAGGCTACGGTAACCACTTACCAACAGGTGGGCCGTATGCTTGTTTGCTCGCGTGGTACCTACTTAAAAGTAGCTATTTTAGGTAAAGAACTCTTTATATTCCAAGTTTCAATAAAATCTGTCGAGCCGTTACGGCGTGAATGAATAACAAACATCCTCACAAACTTTCGCATTTACAATAGTAGGATTAGAAAAAATATTTCAATAAATACATGTTAATACCTGTTTTGTGATGAAGTAGTATCTATACAAAAAAAACAAATAACATACATACATAAAATCACGCCTATTTCCCAGAGGGGTAGGCAGAGACCACGGCCTTCCACTTGCTACGATGCTTGCTTTCACTGCCAAATATTAGTGTCGGCACTAACACTCCTCCATCGTGCCTTTTTGGACACTTTCCGACTGCTCATAAAGGCATGTAAAACAAATAACTTAATTACATTACCTAATAATATAAGTCTAAGCTAAATATTGTAAATTATTCTTGTATAAATAAATGCATTTTTGCACTAAATTAAAAATAGCTTCAGATAATAAAATTGTGATTGTTAAATACTGTCCTGTAAAGATAAATAATCTCAATTGTAAACAGTATAAAGAGTATTTCATTCAATAATGTGATGTTACTTAAAAATAATTCTGGTTGCGTTCAATCGTCTTTAAGCTGTGTTCAAACGGCGATTATACATATATTATGTCATCTAAAATATGTTTTACTAGCTTCCACCCGCGGCTTCACTCACGTACATACCAAAAAGTAGCCTATTATTATTCTAGGTAACGATTTTTATCTTTTCCAAGTTTCAACGAAATCGGTTGAGCCGTTACGGCGTCATTGAACAACAAACATCCAAACATCCTCAAAAACTTTCGCATTTATAATATTAGTAGGATATCTATCTCAAAATGATCCTTAAGTCTACTGATTAAAGTAAATTTTGAGTTTGACACCTGCTACAAAGTGATTCATAATAATGTATGCTATCCCAAAGGGGTTTTTGTACACCCAATTAGTAAATAATAATAATAATAAATAATAAATAAATATTCCGGACATATCACACACGGTCAACTGATCCCAAACTAGGCATAGCCTACTGTACTATGGGTACCAGAGACTGATGTACATAAAGATATATATTTAACACCCAAAATAAAGACAGTAATAAAGTTTGTTCTAAGACTTTAAAAAATTCAATATTTTTCATTGAAAAACTTTATGCAAAGATTAGCTGTTTTGGGGTCAATCCAGTTCAAACTCAATCAACTGTTTTAGGTAGTAATCTTGATGGCGAACTTCTTACGTACGTTTAATTATAACTTTTAGACGTTAAAAAGACAAAAGTTAATTTAAAAAAAATATCGTCAAAATCAAATCTGAAAAATATCTCTATATATTTTTCCGCTATTTTTTTTTTCTGTTGATACAATACGACCTTTTTGGGATGGCATACATATTATCTGTATATATTTTTATATTTTTTTATGTTTTTTGTTCTTTTGAATAGGGCCTCAACGTGCGATCAACGCATAGCCCAAACCGCTGCAAAAAAATAAAGGAAAACTGTATTTTTAGATTTTCATAACTACCCCTTGAAAGGGTGTAATGAGATGTCAATGTTTGTATGGGAGAATCTTAACGCATGGAGAGATTTATCTGAAACTTGGTGCAAATACCCATAAAGTCAAATAATGAAATACGTATTTAAGGGTTTTTCAAAACTACCCCTTTTTATGAAGATACCACGCGAGCAAAGCCGCGGGCGTACGCTAGTCATACTACATATTATCAACGTTTCGCAAGTCACAAAAACCAAACTAAAAGTAGACCTTATCCAGTAGATGTAACGACTATTTTGAAATATACTTCAAATGACACATCGCAAATCGTTTGAACGCAGCTTCAGTTTCGCCATATCAATGATAAATTAACTCACTGCATCAGTACATCAGCTATTAAAGAGGCTTATTACCAATTACAAATGAACTAGTGTGCCGAAAGGATTCAATACGCCCCTTTCACATACTTATTGCAATTTCCTAAAATTATTGTCATACAAAAAGTCCACCTCGCACTCGGGGTGGTGGCTCTTTAAATGAGCCTTTAAACTAGGGTTCTGAATGAAGCCCTGACCGCATATATGACATCTAAATCTCCTGTCATTTGTATGAGTTCGGATGTGGTACTGAAGTGATTTCAACCGAGGATAGCTCTTATCACAGTACTCACATCTGAAGTTCCGCTCCCCTGTATGTGTGGCCATGTGTTCCTTCAACCGTGATGGTAAGTAGAACCTTTGATCACAGTACTCACACTGGTGCTTCATAACCTTCTGGTGGTTCCGCCTCTGGTGTTCGGTCAAAGTCTTCTGCCTGTTGTAGACTTTGTCACACAGATTGCACGGGTACGTCCTCTTCTGCCCGTGGGCTTCAGTCAGATGTTTGTTTTTTAAAGCGTATGACATGAAACACTCATCGCACTTCGGACAGCGAATAATAGCTTTCCTCTTATGAACTATATCGACATGCATGTCCTTGTAATGGTTGGATTTGAACACCTTACCGCATATCTCACAGGTATGTCTTTCATCGTCCTTGTGCCTTTTTAAGTGAGCATCCAGTCGTGGTTTTTCCAGAAAGCACATGCCACAAATATCACAGGTGAAGTTACTAAAGTGGGTGTCAATCATGTGGGTGCTCAGGGTGTTAAAGTCTTCGAAGACATCACTGCAGACAACACAGACGAGGTCGTTCCATGTCAGACGAAAGAGTAACATCTTATCCGGTGCCTCGAAGTATATCTTCTTGTCGTGAACGCTGTCTATGTGTTGCTTGAACACGTTCAGATCGTCTATCTTCATCGGGCATAACCGGCAGTCTATCCGAGTGATATCCAATTTGGGCATTTTTTTGTAGCCCATTAGTAATTGGAAGGGTTTTGTGTCGTGGGACACTGTATGCTCTCTCAAATCTTCAGGCTTTGGATAGTAATCCTTGCAGTAGAAGCAGTAGTAATTATTTCTTCGGTTCTTGAACGGGCACACATATGAGTACTGGATGATTGTGAACAGATTTTCCTCGGACATGCAGTCGAGATCCCTGTCTGGGTTTTGCTTCTTCTCCACTGGTGGTTTCTTGGGCGCCTTCAGCCGTTTCTTAGTACCTGTAATGTTTAACAATTATTACAATTCTAAGTTATAAAGCCGTGTTGGCCTTGTGGGAGGTGACTAGACTTCCGATACAAGGTCGTCGGTTCTGATCATCACGAACGCGTTGCCGAGCCCCCTCCCCCCCTTAAAGAGCTCTGGCAACCTTACTCACCGCAGGAACACAACAATAGTTGAATGAAACAACAGAGCACCAACAGTCATAGGCCCTTTTCAGGGCCACCGTAACTCAACCTGCTCACTGACCTAACACAGGATGACCAAGAGAGAATCAGTGACAGTCATAGGCCCTTTTCAGGGCCACCGTACCTCAGCCTGGTCACTGACCTAACACAGGATGACCAAGAAAGAATCAGTGGCGCGACAAGCAAGCTGTGGACGACCTACGGCTGAAATTATGGAAAGAATGAACCTGCTCACTGACCTAACACAGGGTGACCAAGAAATAATCAGTGACGCGACAAGCTGTGGACGACCTACGGCTGAAATTATGGAAAATTTGAAGCTTCACCTGCATTCTTCTTGGCGACTTTTTCTTTTAACCCTTTCGGCTTCTTCTTGGTGCCATTGCTGGCTTTCGTCTTGGCTTTCTTCTTAACCCTTTTCTTGAGCGGCTTATCGGAGTCCGATGTGGAGGCTGACCAGTCGCTGTCCTTGTCATCATCTGCGTCCTCGAAGTTGATGGGTTCGTTAGATGGTTCCACTTTTTCTTTTTTATCTTCTTTCGGCTCCTCCTGCTTGGGCGATGCTGGTTTTGTATCTGAAAGTAGTTAGAAATATATAACTAATCCTACTAATATTATAAACTAGCTTCCGCCCGCGGTTTCGCTCGCGTGCCCACATAAAAAGTAGCCTATATGCTAAAAAAAAAAAAAAAAAGATATTTATTGACCTAAAATATTGGACAATTAAATAAATCCATAGGCTCCCGAACTAGTAAAAACTGTGTTTCAGGAACCAGTGGCTTCTCAATGATATCGATTTTACAATAGATATTATGTCTTCACGTGAGCATTGATACAAACGTTTATATTACTTATTATAAATTTTGAAACAATAGAAACTTAATCAAAAATATATATGCTATTCTAGGTAAAGAACTTTATCTATTCCCTGTTTCAACGAAATCGGTAGAGCCGTTACGGCGTGATTGAACGACAAACATCTAATCATCCAAAAATCACCTTACAAACGGCTGGACCGATTTCGATGAAACTTAAAATAGATATAATTCTTTACCTAGCATAGCATATAGGCTACTATTTATCAAGGTACCATTTGAGCGAAGCAGCGGGCGGTAGCTAGTGGTAGGTACCTATATTTGATCGAGAGAGCGAAGATCCCTCAAACACCTTGGACGAATTAGCGTTGTATATTTGTTAGAGTATAACTTTCTAACGGTCAATCCTATACTAAATTACTATATCATTTTTATCAATATTACACTATGCAGTTTGACATTATTATTTTCCACCTTTATTAATTTTTATATTTATAAACCTATTCCCTGACGATTCTAACATAATCTTAATAAGACTGTTCTCACAGGGTTGAATGACTGTGTAGGTAATGGTTTCGGCAGAATACCAGCGTCTGCTGCAAAACAGTAGGCATAATGCTGAGCCGAAGCCATTTTGCTGCTGCAGCACACATCACACCATTTTTTACTTTCATTACTTTTCTCTTGTTTCTTTTATTATAAGTTTATTGTAAAATGTTGTGCAAATGTGTGTGTTTTGGTGGCAATTAAATAAATGTCTATGTCTAATCCGATCTGCATGGAATTTAGTAGGTCAACAGGTTGTACTATAAGGGCTTACTGGTAAAAATATGAATTTAATCTCCCCAGGGGCTGTTAAGATATAGGGGTCTCATACAGCCTCACGGGCCCTTAAAGTTGGTATACATTTCAAGTTATATATACTTATTACTAAATAAAGTTGGTATACATTTCAAGTTATCATCATCATCATCAGCCTGTAGAAGTCCACTGCTGGACATAGGCCTCCCCCAAAGAGTTCCATGACGAACGGTCTTGAGCCTTCTCCATCCACCGACTTCCCGCAACCTTTCAATGTCGTCAATCCATTTCAAGTTATATATACTTATAACGTCAGGCCTCATAGCTCAGTTAGAAGTAACTCTGCCTTCTGCGCTAGAGGTCGCGGGTTCGATTCCCGCACTGGACAAACATTTGTGACTAACACAGATGTTTGTTCTGTGTCTGGGTGTTAAAATATATATCTATTATGTATATCAGTCTCTGGTACCCATAGTACAGGCTATGCCTAGTTTGGGATCAGTTGACCGTGTGAATATGTCTGGAATATTTATTTATTTATTTATTTACATAGATTATGGAGATTTTGATTCCTTATAATGTGGGACCACCACATGATAAGGAATTTGCTCGGAGGCCATTTTCAGCAGTGGACGTCGAACGGCTGAAATGACGATGATGATGGAGATTTCGCATGTCGTTTGAAGACGGCTTAATGCTCAGATATTGCTACTTACCGCTGCCAGTAACGCCGGCGCCGGCACCGGCGGTGTCGGTACCGTAGTCCATGAACAAGTCATCGTCATCGACCGAATTGCTTTCGCTAATGTCGTCTTTCGGTTCTATCTTTAGATCAATGTCAAGCTGCCTAGTGTTTTTCATTTCTGCAAAAATAATAAATAAATAAGATACGATAATTATTTATTTATCTCAAGTACATTTCACTTACAAAGTAGCCCTTATTACCAATCTAAGTTAAAAACTTTTATTTCGGCCAAGTAGTGCCTCCACCATAAATAATATCCAACAGTGACATAGGTATAGGTCGCGTCACATGCACATCGTGCGCGGGTTCCGGGCGTGGCTATGGGTGCCATTCCCGGGATTGTGCTCCACAAACAGGCAAAATGCGAGAGGGGCACCGGTGCGTTCCATTGGAGATCCCGGAGCCCCTTGACATGCATGGAGGCTGGCCAACGTGGTGGTTTTAGTCGGTAAGAGTCCGACATACCCTGTTTTTGCCCCCGCAAAAGGAGGCATCCATGAGGATTTTCCCACGTTAAAAAAAAAAAAAGAGGTCGCGTCATGTAAAAAGAACGCGGCGATTTATCGGTGTATTTGGTGGTATGGGGTGCGGAAAGCAAAGGTCGACTGACGAACCAATGGCGCACCGGCAAGCATGCGGCGCGTGACCCGCCCGCCCCGCGCCGCACCTCATACCACCAAATACACCGATAAATCGCCATTTTATTTTTGAATTTGAATGAATGATTTATTTGACACAAAAACACAGAAAAGAACAATGAAACAAGAAAAATTAGGTAGGTACAAGGTAGGTACCTACCTACCTAAGTATAAACAATTAAAAAATAGAGTTTAAATTAATTTATAAGTATGGTAGGTAGCTATGAAATAACTTTGATCTCCACACTAGCACCATTGCCGACCGCTAGCGTTCTTTTTACACGACGCGACCTATACATAGTCATGACACCACACTAGGATTCCCTGAGTCAGAAATTAAGAGCACCATGGTACCACATCACCCGGACCTAGCGTCCCGCAGCAGGATTCGTACCCGCACCCTCAGACGGCCACGCGCCCGCTACGCCACCAAGGTTGTCAGGGCAAAATAAGTAAAGCAAGATCTTAAATCTGCGTTAAACCGTCCTTCTTAGGGGTCCATTAATCACGTGATGCTCGAAAGGGGGAGAGGGGGTGTGGCAAAAATCACGAAATATCACAAGGGGGGTAGGGGGTAGTTCAGAGTAGACCAACACGGCAATGGTTCCTGCCGATTTATCTCTCGATGATTTGACTATTTTATTTATTTACAGAAAGAAACTTAAAACTAATACAAGTAGAGTAAAGTTAGTATCTCTCGATTTAATTCACCGTTTTGAGCACGTGTTAATGGGATTTATCCATACTCGCCACGCTGTGCATGCCGGGCATGTTGGCGAGCGAGGATAAAGCTATTATAGTTAATAGGGAACGCTGCTGCCCATCCCCTAGCTTTTTTTTTTTTTTTTTATACAACAGAGGTGGCAAACAAGCTTACGGCCCACCTGATGGTAAGCGGTTACCGTAGCCTATGAGCGCTTGCAATACCAGAGGCATCACGCACGCGTTGCCGACCCCGAACCCCCTTCCCCCCTAAAGAGCTCTGGCAACCTTACTCACCGCAGGAACACAACACAATTTGAAACAAATAATGTTATTTGGCTGCGATCTTCTGTAAGGCGGAGGTACCTCCCCAGGCGGGCTGCTCCAATTCAGAACGAGAAAATCTCGCTGTGCCCTACCTCCTCTTAGAAAATCTCGCTGTGCCCTACCTCCTCTTTTTTATCCATAATCGCCTGTTACCACATCCATGGATGGAAATGGAGGGGCCTATTCATCAACCGGGGCCACCACGGCATATAGACCTCACTCGATCCTGAAGATCCAATCTTCAGGATCAAGTATTTAAATGTAGCTTGTAGATTTTTTATTTTATTTTAGTTTTTTTCCTTTCTGTATATCTATATATCCTTTAATTTCCATAGTTAGGTACCTAGTTTATTTATTTTTGAATTTATAAATCTCTTTTAGTCCCTAGGTCGGGCACTGGTAATTGCGACACAGTCTATACTTCTGCAATTTCCAGTATTCCAAATTGTAACCTGTATCCATGTATTTACGTTCAAATAAATAAATAATAATAATAGAGGTGGAAGTGTATATGGGTCGGTAGTAGAGTATTGGTTATATCAGAAATTCTAAAATCTATGTAGATACCTAATCTAAGATTTAAACTATCCTTTACTATTCCACACAAATAAGATATTTAAGTAATCCGTGGTAGACGGTGTTGGTGTCACAATTATCTGTTCATTTACCATTTAAGTTACAGCCTATGTTTTATTGTGTCACTGTTTGTTTGAAAAAGGATCATCGAAAAAAATGATAGGCACCAAGCCGTGTTTGTTGACTGATTCTTCTAGGCTTGGTCGCGAGGAACAGGCATAGCTTCACCTAGTTTCTAAGACGTTTCAAAGTGATCCTAGTGATTACTACATTACTACATTGCACTGCCACAAATGAAGCTAGGCTCAAAACTGGAATGCAGGAGGTGATCGGATCCTGCTCCTCTTCATCCACAGCATCAACTGGGATTCTCGAACAATGTTGCCACCAACCCAGGGTCCTTCTCCGTTACTTTAAGGAGTTGGTCTGGCTGGGGTGAGGTCAGCAGGGGGACAATGCACAATACACCCCAACGCGGGACGTTAGTGCAGATCTTATTCCCCCATTTAGAATTACAATTAGAATTAGATTTATTTATTTTTATTTATTTTTTATTTATATGATTATAGACGAGCAGCTTCCGCTGATGTGTCTACATCTCACAGTGTCGAAATTGAAAGTCTATTGTCATGTCTGGTTCACTTTTTTGATTCGTAGCCAGTTGTCGAGCTTGTTTTTGAATGCATTGACAGAAGTAGCAGAAACAACATCTTCCGGTAACATGTTCCAGTTGTGGACTACTCTGTTGCTAAAGAAGTGGTACGCAGCAAGTAGGTTAGCAGGAGCACGAGCTAGCTTAAGTTGATGGCCACGAGAAGGTCTTTGATCATCTTTCCTTATGAAGATATCTTTAATATCTGGCAGATTGTACTTGTTGGTTATAATTTTAAAAGTTTCGATGAGGTCTCCGCGAAGGCGTCTATCTTCAAGATCTATCTTCTAGATCCTAGACTTTGACTTTGTTTACCCAAATAAATAAAATAAAATAAAAATCAGACCGTCAACATCCTTGTCGGGCTCCAGCTTGGCGCTGAGGAAGAGCTGCTCGCACTGCAGCAGCTGGCGGCGGAGCGCGCTCGCGTCGCGCAGCCGCACCACGCACGTCGCACACACGCCAGACTCTTTCTCGTTCTCATCCACGTGTGACAGCTAATAAAACATCATCTTTATTTCAGACGTACGACGTCCAAACATGGCCTCCCCCACAGACAGAGCGAATTCCTTATCATGTGGGGGATTTGCCCATACTCAGCACGCTGGGCATACGGGTTGGTGAGTGCAGTTAGAGCTATCGTTGTTAAAATGAGGGATGCTGCTGCCCATCCCCTAGCTTTTTTCCCTTAGTCGCCTCAGGACATCCACGGAAAGGTAATTATGGAGGGGCCTATCCTTTAGCCGGGGCCACCACGGCTATACAATAATAGTAGACTGGCCTCATAGCTCAGTTGGTAGTAACTCTGCCTTCTGCGCTAGAGGTCGCGGGTTCGATTCCCGCACTGGACAAACATTTGTGACTAACACAGATGTTTGTTCTGTGACTGGGTGTTAAATATATATCTATTATGTATATCAGTCTCTGGTACCCATAGTACAGGCTATGCCTAGTTTGGGTTCAGCTGACAATGTGTGATATCACACATTGTCCGGAATATTTATTATACATTGTATACTAACATTATAGTGACTCTGTTGAAGTAAGTAAGTTCTACTAAAGTAAACTAAAGTAAATAATTTATCGACTTTTTATGGATATTTACAAGCTTATTTTTTTTGGTGAAATATTTTTTATATAACACTCAACAGTCACCTATGTACATAGTCCTGACCCCATGGTTATTTGCTACCTTTTCACAATTAAACGGCTGAATGGATCATAATGAAATTTGGCAAGGAGTTAGATTATATTCTGCGGAAGAATATAGGCTATCTTTTGGCCAAAAAATAATCTTGAAGGAGGTCAAAATAGGGGCTGAAAGTTTGTTTATTTACTAAAGTTCAATATTCATATTCAAGCTTTTGGTATCAAATAAATAATTAGGTGTGAAAAGAGAACCATACTTAGGAGGAGAATTATGTTATCATCAATACAAAAGTGAATAAAGGCTTAATCCCTTCTCTATGAGTTATTGAATCTTTATAGTTTATTAAGAGTTTTTTTTTAAATTATGATGTTCATACCAAAATTCCAAAGCAATCCATGATCATATCAGCGTAGACCTCTTTCTCCTCCTGCCAAGTGTATTCAGCTGTGAGTATTCTACATTTTTTAATAGCTCTACAACATCTGCACAGCGCTGGATCTATGATGGGCCCATTGTTTTTCGTAACAGTAACACTCATTTTGTACTTATTTTTTCAACTAAGCTGTAGTTCTAGATTATAATGGAGGATATAAAAATTACACATAGCTATAGTCAGCTCAATGATTTCAAAATATGTTTCAGTAAATCGCTCTAGATAAATTAAAAAGCTTTGCCCCAAAACACAACACCACACGCCAAGCCAAACAAAAATTGACCAAAATTACAATGTTAGTTATATGTCAATGTCAATTCTGCTGTTTTTTTTCCGCTAAAGTTCGAGACCATACCGCCTAGTCTGGCGTAGGATCATTTTTACTGTGTCACTTCTTGTCACTACTATCAACCTATCCCTGCCAACTACTTATCTCTTTGTCTGATTGTTGTCAATTATTATATTAATGCTATTATTTTTATTTATTTATTTATATTCTCAATAAATGTCTGTATGTTGCCTGGGTAGGTGCGTATTAAAATATTACATTCTTTTCTGTAAAGTTTCTATGCCTGTAAAGTGAACTTGTGCTTATGGGACGAATAAATAGTTTTTCTTTCTTTCTATCCACAGAGTACTTTCTGGCCTTTAGTAGTTTGTGCTCTAGTTTGCTTTTGCTTGCTACATGCAGTCTGTGGTTGATTGTTTCATTTGAGTTTTTTGACGTTTTTGACAAACAAACAAACAACAAAATAAAATATGGCGTGGCGGGCGGCGAGTGTATGTTGATATCGAATTGATATCAATTTTACGTAATTTCCTCGTACCTGAACTCACGCGCGCGCGTTTAGTTTCGGTTATAACTGATGTGCGTGGGCTGGTGTTCTTTCTTGTTCTTTAGAATAACCTAATTGAAAATGGCAGTAGAAAAACTAGAAATAGAGACATACTTCGGTAAATGCAAATGTTGCCTCAATTATGGTTATCTGAGGACCATGTGGGAGAAGCATGTTGTCGAAGAAGAGACAGAAATCTACGGGCAGATGCTCACGCAATGTTTCAATATCGAGGTAAGAACCTTACCGAACAGGACTAAGCCCCTTCGTCCACGGAGGGACTCAAAAGGAACGCGACTGAAACTGTAGTCACTTATGAGTAGCCTGACTGCGATAGCACTAGTATTTCAATGCGTGTCCGTCCACGACGATACTCAAAAGGAACGCGTTTGTAACTAGTCACCTGGCGACTCGACATGCTGGTCGCCAGGCGACTGGTTTCGAGAAACTGTGTGAAAAATGAACGAATAAACAGTAATTATAAGTGATTCTGACGTCAATGTGACTGGAGAAGTAATAATTCCGTGTCATCGCTCGAATTATCACTAGTCATGTTAATTATTTTCGTTTTCAAAACTTTGTTTACATAAAATCGTGTACTGAGTGACTGCGTTTCAGGAAATTCCAGTAGCGCCGTAGACGAGTCAGAGTTTCCAATCAGTCCGCAACTCTAGTTTATAATGAGTTCCGTCACTTTTGAGTAGCGTCATGGACGAAGGGGCTTAGGCATTGATTCTGCTGTCTGCCGTACCACTTCTTTAGAAACAGAGTAGTCCACAACTGGAACATGTTACCGGAAGATGTTGTTTCTGCTACATCTGTCAATGCATTCAAAAACAAGCTCGACAACTGGCTACGAATCAATAAATCACTGCTCAAAAAAGTGAACCTGACAGGACAATAGACTTTCAATTTCGACACTGAGATGTAGACACATCAGCGGAATCTGCTCGTCTATAATCAAATAAAATAAATAAATTCTTGTCATCAAGAAATCGCTCATAGTGATAAGACCACCCATTGTACGTTCGCAATTATTTGTATATTTATTATTTTGAAGGTGTTTTTGTTTACTGTGTGATGTATATTATGGAGTTTTATGGATCTATCTATCTTGTCATAAACATTATACCCAAGTTTATGTTTGTTGCTTTTTAGTGGACTAGACAGGGCTCCGAGGAGAACGACCAGATCTGCGAGGACTGCATATGGAAGCTACGAGAAGCCTACTTGTTCAAGAAACAGGTTCAGCGGTGCCAGAAAGAAATACAACAGTGTGGTTGGTGTTTTATAGATACGCTTCACTTCTGGCAGTTACTTTATCCATTTCTACTGAACTGTGGATGCTTAGTCCACCACTATACCTCAACCAAATTCAATGTGAAATGTTTGTAAACAAACCACCCACTTAACCTGAAATTCTTATAACTTTCCATCATAAGGTTCCCTGGAATAAATTGCTTTCAGTGATAGGGCTGCCAATTGTTATAGTCCATATTAAGTTTGTTATCTAATATGTAATCCTTGTGTACAAAAAAGTGATAATCTATATATCTTCTCTTGCTTTGGTTGTTTTTGAGGCAAAATTTGCTTCAGTAATCTCTAGTTGATTCTCAAGATACTTGGGGGTAGTCAGAGTGATTCACATCAAAACATTACATTTGGCACACATAGTTGTAGCAGTTTAATAACTTGTTTTTAATTTGTGTATTTCAGAGAGTGAAGATTATGAAATAAAATCTGACCCAGATAATGAGAACTATGATGTAGAATATTTGGAGGAAGATATTTTGGACCACCCTAACAGCAATGACGGTTCTGATGAAGACAGCTGCAAGGAGAGTCTTAATCTTGGAGAGAGTCACGATGAGAACCATAGTCAAGATGATGATGATGGTACAATTTTAAAGGAGGATGATGATGATGAAGATTATGATGAAAACCAGGATCCTGAGGATGCAGGTATGGAATCCTACTAATATTATAAATGCGGGAGTTTGTGAGGATGTTTGTTGTTCAATCACGCGGTAACGGCTCAACTGATTTCGTTGAAACTTGGAATATATAGGTCTTACCTGGAATAGCATATAGGCTACTTTTTATCAAGGTACCGTGCGAACGAAGCCGCGGGCTAGTATTTACTTATATTCTTCTAATGTGTATATAATATTGTATGCATAAATGAGTTAAAGAGATATTTTCTTTCTTTAAGATGACACCGATTTCGAACCCGACAGCCGTCGCAAGCGCAAACCACAGGAAAAACACAAGGACGATGCAGACAGCGAAACAGACGCTCCCAAACCAAAATGGCCGAAGAGGCTGCCCAAAGACGAACGGAGCAAGACCTACAAGCAGTACTCTATGGATGCGCTGAAGGGTGCAGTGGAGGCTGTGACCGCCCGGAGGATGAACCAGAAGCAAGCGGCCAAGCACTACCAGGTGCCCAGGAAGACATTGAGTGCGAAAGTTCGGGAGGTTAAAAGTGAGTTTTAAGTTTATTTTTTACTATACTCCGCCCGTCACATAATTAATAATAATAATAAAATCATTTCATCACAAAAAAGGTTCTTAAGTAGAGCAAATATATGTATATGTATATAACTTGTGGTTCGAAAGTACATTGATCAGAAAGTAGATTGCCTTACAGAAGATCGCAGCCAAATAACATTATTTGTTTTCAAATAGTGTTGTGTTCCTGCGATGAGTAAGGTTGCCAGAGCTCTTTAGGGGGAGGGGGGTTCGGGGTCGACAACGCGTGCGTGATGTCTCTGGTATTGCAAGCGCTCATAGGCTACGGTAACCGCTTACCAACAGGTGGGCCGTATGCCTGTTTGCCACCTAAGTAGTATAAAAAAAAAAAAAAAGAGCATTGGAGAAGGGTAGCGCAAGACAGAACCCAGTGGAAAATGTTAGAGCAGGCCTATGCCAAGAGGCACGCCGAATTACGGGAAATTTTATAAATAAACCAAAACACACTTGTTACCTTGTAATTCTGAATAAAGGGCTTTATTATTATAATCCTCCGCTAGTGGCTTTGCTCGCGTGTTATCTACATAAAAAGTAGCCTCTATGCTATTCCAGACAATAATCTATGTCTTTGCCAAATTTCATCCAAATCCGTTTGGCCGTTTGGGCGTGATTGACCCACAAACATTCAAACATCCTCACTATAAACTTTCGCATTTATAATATAAGTAGGATTTGGCCCTGCTGGCCTCTCTATAGCTACCCGTTGATAGGCCCTGAGCCTTTTTGCGGCGTACCAAAAAGCCTGGCTCAAAGAAGACTCTTGCTTTCGTTCTTTGAAGAATCGACCAAACTCTGGATAAACTCTTCGGGCATGAACCACTCTAAGTTACTTATAAAAGCCTTCGATAAACAGTACACCAACCGTATCCTAGCGCTAAATAAGACCAATCTTCGCATTATTGTTAGAGCCTTAACTGGACACTGTTGTCTTAATAAACACATGTTCAAACTAAGGCTATGCGACACACAAACCTGCAGGCTATGCAAGGAGGCGGACGAAACGCCTCTACACCTGCTAGGTGAGTGCGGAGCACTTATGCTCAAACGTAGCATCCATTTGGGAAAGCACATCCTCAGCCCAATGGAGCTAAAGCAACTCACCCCAAAGAAAATCCTTCAGTTTTTAACAGCTGCTGGGCTTTGCGATGAACTTTAAAGGCCCTGTAAAGGGGCTCCACAAATAAAGGGGCGATCACAATAGGCCAGTAGTGGCCGCAATGACACCATAGCCACAAAAAGAAAAAAAAAATACTCGTGGATGTCGTAAGAGGTGACTCAGGGAAAAAACTTAGGGGATGGGCAGCAGCGTCCCCTATTTTAGCAGCGATAGCTCTAACTGCACTCGCCAACCCGATGATAGGAAGTTGCTCTGGAAATCTGTGGGGGCGGCCGATGTTCAGCAGTGAACATCCAACGGCTGGACTGACGATGTTGATTTATTTTGGGAAAACCATCGGCACAGAAAATATTATTAACTAGCTTCCTCGCGTGGTACATAAAAAGTAGCCTATACGTAAAAAACTTTATCTATTCTACGTTTTAACGAAATCGGTTGAGCCGTTACGGCGTGATCGAATAACAAACACCCAAACATCCTCACAAACTTTCGCATTTATAATTTTAGTAGGATACTTAAAAAGCCCATAAGGTGTTGTCTAAACCGCGTAGTCTTTAGGTAGGTAGTTACGTCAGGTACAACCATAAAACTTGTCGCTACCTACATACATAACTTACATATTTTTGCGATATAGGGCATAGCGAGATTCTCTCGCTCTAAATTGGAGCAGCCCGCCTGGGTACCTCCGCCTTACAGAAGATCGCAGCCGAATAACATTATTTGTTTCAACGCGTGCGTTATGCCTTTGGTATTGGAAGCGTGCATCATCATCTCCCTGCCCTTATCCCACTTCATGTGGGGTCGGCACAACATGTTTTTCTCTTCCACTCCCCTCTATCAGCCGTCAAATCAGTATTCACTCCTTTCTTACTCATGTCGTCTTTCACACAATCTATCCATCTTTTCTTTGGTCTACCTCTCCCCTTATATCCTTCCACATTCATATTTAACACTCTTCTAGTCACATGGCATTCTTCCCTCCGCATGACATGACCATACCACGCTAACCTTTTGCTCTTCAACTTCTCAGTCACTGGCGCTACTTTCAAACTTCCTCTGATGTACTCATTCCGTATCTTGTCCATTCTAGTCACTCCACACATCCATCTCAACATTCTCATTTCCGCAGCATGCACTCTTCTTTCATCCGTCCCTTTGGTTGCCCAACACTCAGATCCATACAGTACGACAGGTCTTATGATCGTTTTGTAAATTTTTGGAAGCGTGCATACGCTACGGTAACCACTTACCAGCAGGGGAGCCGTAAGCTTGATTGCGACCTTAGTTGTATACAAAAAACTGGCTTAATCTAGTACAGTCGCCTGCAATAAGATGTATACACTTCATACAGGCGACTGTACATCAACTTGTGATACTCAACCTGTTGACCTACTAAATTCCATGCAGATCGGACTGTCATAGATATGTCATGTCGATGTCGGATCGAAAGTTAACTAGTCTCTAACAATAAACATACAACGATTCGTCCAAGTTTGAGAGATCTTCGCTCGCTCGATCAAAAAAGCACAGGAAGCTGAAACTAAAAGAGTAAAAATCTTGTTGTAGATGAAGCGGGAACCGCTGAAAGACCGCTGACCCCGCAGTCGATAAGCGACGAGGAATCTCTCGAAAAACAAGACAATGAAACCGCCATGTTGGTTATAAAGAAGCACAGAGAGAACATTAACTCAGTCCTGGCTTACTCCAACGCGACCCCCATCCGCGGCTACTGGGGCGTTGGCTACGTCTGCGCTTTCTGCCCCGACCAGTTCACAACAGCTGCTGCCCTCAAAACCCACACCCACACCCACGGGAACATATCCAAGCTGTACACGGTCGCGCATGTCAGAACTCACGTGACCAGGCTCGATGTCACCGGCCTGAAATGCCGCATATGCAGCACTAAGATCGAAGACTTGGCCACTTTGATGTCGCATTTGAAGGAACACGACAAACCTATGCACTTTGATATCAATAACCATATAGTGCCGTTCAAGTTTGATTCAAAGGAGTTGGAATGCGTTGATTGTGGGAAACAGTTCTCGAATTTCAAGCTGTTATCTGAGCACATGGCGAATATGCACTACAGGAATTACGTGTGTGGGAAATGCGAACGCGGCTTCGTAAATAAGGTCAATCTGCTCGCGCATAAGGACACCCACAAAACTGGGAACTTCTACTGCGATTACTGCGGCAAACTTTTCGATACGCGCCGCAAGAAAACAACTCACGAGCGAATGATACACACTATTCAGACAAAGTCGGTTAAATGTGGCTACTGTAGAATGCGATTCCAGAACACAGTACACAAGAACAACCACGAGATGAGAACGCACAAAAAACAGCTGTGTCTGTTCAAGTGCAACGCGTGCGATAAGAGCTACGCGCGTCAGCGCTCGTTGCGCGATCACGTGAACAAGACTCATCTGTTATCACGGCCTTACAAGTGCGCTTATAAAGGGTGCGATAAGGCGTTTTACCTCAACAAGGCACTCCAAGCTCATATAGTGACGCACGACAGCGGCCGACCGTTCCATTGCGAGCTGTGCCCTAAGATGTACCGCTCGGAAAAGTCGCTGAAGGAACATATGTATATACACACCCAAAAGAAGGAGTTTAAGTGTCCGTATTGCTACAAAAGTTATGTTCTTAAGGAAAATTTGACGCGGCATTTGGAAGAGAAGCATTAGTTAGTAAGGTACTCATTTTAAATTTTTGGCTTGACTACATTTGTACTTTTACGGTTTTAGAAATTTATTTCTCAAAAGAATATACTTTTTATTTTATTTATTTATTTATAATTATAACACCATCACAGCCAAGCCATGCCAAAGCGATGTTGTAATAAGCAAGGAATATAAATGCCCTTAAAATCTAAACATATAAATTTAAACATAATTTATTTTTACCTGCTCCATATTTTCCAAAATCGCCTGTGCTATACATTCACTTATAGAAAAATACCGGATTACCTTAAGTTAACATGCAGAGCGGACTTATGTTACTAACAGTTGGTGATGTTTCAGTAGTTACGTGACTTACTGCTTTAAGTATTTATACAACATAAAAAATCCATGTTCCTAACTTTTTATGGAAATATTCCAGATTCACTTTGTGTACCGGAGTGAATCTGGAACCGGAGTATTGTTTCGTTCGTCGTTTTAACTATAAACAATGCAAGATAACAATGGCAGTTGCTCGTGGGTTCTATTACGTGTTAATTAGCTTTTCCTACTAATATTATGAATGCGAAAGTTTGTGAGGATCTCAGGCTCAACTGATTTCGTTGAAACTTGGAATATATAGAGTTGTTTACCTAGAATAGCATATAGGCTACTTTTTATGTAGGTACCACGCGAAGCCGCGGGCGGAAGCTTGTACAAACCTTATTGTAAAGGCATGAATGGAAATGTAATGCTAAGAATAAAACCAGTGGTGCAGTTGTGTAAGCGTAATGGCAATGAAGATCGTAACTTTGAGGGTAATTTTAACAATCTTAGCAACATTCAAAACATTCTAAACTTGATGAGGGAAAACATCAAGACCTTAACTTCTTCCTTTTCATGTTTGACAAACATCAGATGTCGCTAAAATTGATAAAATCATCCTTAAAATTGTGGTCTTCATTACCATTTTGCTTACACAATAGCCTGGCTGAATCTGGCTTATGACGACGCTAGTTCCGGTAGCGACCGGAACTAGCCTCACACCAGTACACCGCCGCACACGTCTCAGGCTGAGAAGTCTCAGAGCAGACACGCGTCTCGCGTGGATGACCCCCAATGTCTAATATCGCTAGACAAAGGACTAATATCGCTAGATCGGCGTCACACACGTCTCACTCAAACAGACAAGTCACCAAATAGACCCGCTTCTCTCGTGGATTACCCCCCTAATCCCCCCCCCCCCCCCCCACCACGTCCAAAGGACTGATATCGCTGGATCGGCGTCACACACGTCTCACTCAAAAAGACAAGTCATCGAACAGACACGCGTCTCTCTCTCGTGGATTACCCCCCTCCCCCACGTCCAAAGGACTGATATCGCTGGATCGGCGTCGCACACGTCTCACTCAAAAAGACAAGTCACCAAATAGACCCGCTTCTCTCGTGGATTACCCCCCTAATTCCCCCCCCCCACCACGTCCAAAGGACTGATATCGCTGGATCGGCGTCGCACACGTCTCACTCAAAAAGACAAGTCATCGAACAGACACGCTTCTCTCTCGTGGATTACCCCCCTCCCCCACGTCCAAAGGACTGATATCGCTGGATCGGCGTCGCACACGTCTCACTTAAGCAGACAAGTCACCAAAATGCTCCTCTCTCTCTCGTGGATTAATTACCCCCCAATGTCCAAAGGACTGGATCGGCGTCGCGTCGCGTAGCGTGGATATTACTTAGCTTTCAAAACTATTCGCCGTACAAAATGTAAGGGATCCGACGTGGCCCACGTGCTAACAATGCAGCCCTCGCATTATTTTGCTATTGAAAAAGCTAAAGCCCTACTCTTGTTGTAGGTGACGAGGAGTCAGATAGACCGCGCGTTCAGCGCAACTCACTGAACGCAGTGTTACTCTCCAAGCACCGGGAGAACCTGCATTCCGTGCTCGCTTACTCGAACGCGACGCCGCTGCGGGGGCGTTGGGGCGCGGGCTACGCCTGCTCCCTCTGCCCCCACCAGTGCCGCGACCCCGGAGCCCTGAAGGCCCACACGCAGGCCCACAACGCCCTAGCGAAGCGCTACACAGTCAAAAAACTCAGAACGCACGCGGTAAAGCTAGACATCACGGATCTAAAGTGCACGATCTGCGACGAGGGAATCGATGACTTGGAAACTCTGATGCTCCACTTAAAGTCTGAGCACAGCAAGCCTATGAACTTTGAAATCAAAAACCACTTAGTTCCGTACAAGTTTGAGAACAACGAGCTTAAGTGTGTGAGGTGCGGGAAGCAATTCATGAATTTCAAGAACATATCAGAGCACATGAACGATGTCCACTTCAGGAACTATGAGTGCGATCAATGCGGGCGTGGCTTCGTCAACAAGAGTACTTTAATAACGCACAACGCGCGGCACAGACTTGGCGAGTTCGCCTGTGACTACTGCCCGAAGATATACAACACTCGGCTGAAGAAGACTGAACACGAGAGAGTCATCCACTTCCGTTACAACAAAACGAGGAGATGCGGCTACTGCGACGAAATGTTCGTGGACGTCGCCAGGAAGGTCAACCACGAAGTTAGCGTACACGGGATCCAACGCCCAGACTACAAATGCAACGCATGTAACAGGACTTTTGCAAGTCAGAGGACATTGCAATGCCATGTGCAAAGTGTTCATCTTCTGCGCCGGCCGTTTAAGTGTGTGGAGGAAGGTTGTGATAAGACATTTTACGTTAATACTGAACTGCAAGCTCACATTATAACTCATGGTGGTGTGAAGCCGTTCAGTTGCCCCCTGTGCCCTAAGATTTACAAGTCCAAAAAGTCCCTTAGGGCCCATAGGCACGCTCATAACGAAACGAGACAGTTCAAGTGTCGGTTGTGTAAGAAGCTGTTCACGTTTGAAGATAATCTGAAGTCGCATTTCCGGAAAATACATGGCATTCAATAAGGTAATTACCCTAATAGCTGCAAACGTTGCGAGCGTGTTCAAACGAAGTGCGATATGTAAGCTTTTACCCGCGACTTCGTTCGCATTATAATAATTTTCACCCCCTTTGCCCCCATTTACAACTGGACTCTGACTGGCCTCATAGCTCAGTTAGTAGTAACTCTGCCTTCTGCGCTAGAGGTCGCGGGTTCGATCCCCGCACTGGACAAACATTTGTGTGTGATAAACGCAGATGTTTGTTCTGTGTCTGGGTGTTAAATCAGTCTATGGTACCCATAGTACAGGCTATGCCTAGTTTGGGATCAGTTGACCGTGTGAATATGTCCGGGGAAAAAAAAAAAAATAGGGAAAACAGCTGGTTCATTGAGACGGAACTGATTTGACCCCAAAATAGCTTTTCTATGAAAAATTACGAATTTCCAGAAGTCGTGGAACAAACTTTATTGTCGAATGGGTGTAGGTAGAATAAGCCCCTTTCGGGATTGCATGCATATTATGAATCACCTTGTACACTGTTAGTTACCATAAATATATAATTTTCTAATAACCATTGTAGGTACACGAACCTCCCTCTATAATCACATCTCTCTAGCCTAGAAAGGTTTCCTGGAAGAAAACTTTTTTTAGGGTTAAGGTCACCTTTGTTCATAGATTGATTGATAGAAATTTATTGCACACCATAAAAGTACAAAAAGTAAAAATAAAACAATAAAACTTAGCTTTGTAATACAATGGGCGGTCTTATCGCTGAATAGCGATCTCTAACAAACAACCTTTGGATGGAGTAGACTGAACATTATAAATTCTGTATCTGTTTTTTCTTGTGTACAATCTTACTAATATTATAAATGCGAAAGTTTGTGAGGATGTTTGGATGTTCGTTATTCAATCACACCGTAACGGCTCAACCGATTTCGTTGAAACTTGGAATAGATAAAGTTCTTTACCTAGAATATCATATAGGCCACTTTTTATGTAAGTACGCGAGCGAAGCCGCGGGCGCAAGGTAGGATAAATGAGAAATTTTGTGAGGATGTTTGGATGTTTGTGGTTCAACCACGTCAACTCTTTTCATCCAAATCCGTTCGATTTGGATGAAAAGAGACGTTCCATCAATATATGGAGCCTGAGCCTGCACTGTGTACACTACTCTAAAATATGGCTAAGCAATAAAGTAAACGTAATTAATTGGTTATTTTATTTAAATTGACTTCGTTCTAAGGTACATTAAGATTTTCTTCGACAAAGAGAGCAACACACAGCGCTACAAAAATCTGGCGGATGGACGTGCGTGAAATGTCATTTTGACAACCTACATTTATCTGACAAAACAAAAACATCAAATCAAACAACATGACATGAAAAATATGTCAATGTCATGTCAAACGCCAATTATAAACCAACATGGCGGCCTTCAAATAGTGTTCACATAGTAAAAAACTTACCAGAAGAACTATTCTTGTACCATCGCATTTGTCTTCAAATTAATGAAATTGTATTTTCTTGTAATCTCCTATTTTTTCCTAGTTTTTCTATGTAGTGTACATGGACCAGGCCCAGAATGAAATAGGCTAGCATATAGGCTACTTTTTATCTTTATAGGAATCACGCAAGCGAAGCCGCAGACGGAAGCTAGTAAAGAATAAAAACAGATTTAAAATAAATCATTATGTTTTGATATTTCAGATAACGACCATGTGTTTCCGACCACGGACGACGAGCACTTCGTCCAGGAACTGAAATTAGTTCTGAAGTACATAAACGCGACGCCATTCCGCTCGCGCGCAAACCGGCCCTGCTGCTTCTACTGCGACGAGCGGGCCTTTTCGAGCCCCGACGAGCTACGCCGCCACTCCGCCCTGCACGACCGCAGCCGCAAGCTGGAGGCCGCTATGAGGCCGCTCTGGTCCAACGAGATCGTCAAAATCGACATCAAGGATGTCACTTGCCGCGCCTGCAGACTTGACCTTCAGAACTGGCCGAGCGTCCTCGAGCACTTACAAAAAGTTCACGCTCTAGAACTGGAATTCAAGAAGAATATTATCCCTTTCGTGCTGGGCGGAAAGTCATGCGCGCTATGCGCTCAGGAGTTCTCAGCGTTCATGCTGCTTGACTCGCATATGAACAGTCATTACAGCAACTATGTCTGTGGGAATTGCGGTGATCCATTCGCAACAAGGATCCGGCTGAAGGCTCACGAGAAGACGCACTCAACCGGTCGTTTCCCCTGCCCGAGTTGCAACAAAGTGTTCACTTTACTGAGTTACATGAAGAAACATTACGCGTTCACACATGCGAAGGTGGCCAAAGTGAAGTGTCATCACTGTGATGCGTTGTTCAAGAGTGATTACCAACGGCAAGCGCATATAGTGATGTCACACAAGGAGCATGTAGAGACTATGACTTGTGAGTTGTGCGGTGCTACTTTCGAGTGGATGAGGCATTTCATGCGGCATATGCGGAGGAGGCATGGTTCGGAGTACAATTGCCTTCAGTGCGGGAAGTTTTTTGATACAGTTAAGTTGTTGAAGGAACATCGGCTGACGCATACGGGTGTGAAAGAGTTTAAGTGCCTGGTTTGTCACAAGAGTTATTACTCAAGGACTAGTTTGCATAGTCACATGAAGTATAAACATCAAAACATTAAAATCTGTGCTATGTTTTTTAACAAAGAAGAAGTTTGCGAGGTATCGGACAGTGTACAGTGAAGCTACTTAGCGAAGTTTGCTTATAGTCTAAAGCCGTGTTCATAGGGCGTGCAATTTGTCATTCTTGTCGTGTCACTGATTCTTTCTTGGTCATCCTGTATTAGGTCAGTGACCAGGTTGAGGTGTGGTGGCCCTGAACAGGGCCTATGACTGTCGATGAAAGAATCAGTGTAGTGATATGTCATGAAAATGTATTTCAAAATGATCCTTATCTCTACTGGATAAAGTCAATTTGAAGTTCGTCGGCAGAGACTTAGCCCCTTCGTCCATGACGCTACGCAAAAGTGACGGAACTCATTAGAAACTAGAGTTGCGGACTGATTGGAAACTCTGACTCGTCCACGACGCTACTGGAATTTCCTGAAACTCAGTCACTCAGTACACGATTTTATGTAAACAAAGTTTTGAAAACGAAAATAATTAACATGACTAGTGATAATTCGAGCGATGACATGGAATGATTACTTCTCCAGTCACATAGACGTCAGAATCACTTATAATTACTTTTTATTCGTTAATTTTTCAACTGTTTCTCGAAACCAGTCGCCTGGCGACCAGCATGTCGAGTCGCCAGGAGACTAGTTACAAACGCGTTCCTTTTGAGTAGCGCCGTGGACGGACGCGCATTGAAATACTAGTGCTATCGCAGTCAGGCTACTCATAAGTGACTACTGTTTCAGACGCGTTCCTTTTGAGTCGCGCCGTGGACGAAGGGGCTAAATCTGCAAACCTTCCACGAATTGGCAAAAAACAATGCATGCATTTTAATCAACGGTATCAGAAAAGTTTTGTTATAAATCTGTGTAAATAATTTAAGTACCTGTAGGTATATTTATGTACTCTTTAAGAGGTGCCTGCTCTTATATCCTACTAATATTATAAACACGAAAGTTTGTGAGGATGTTTGTGGTTCAATCACGCCGAAACGGCCGGATTTTAATGAAATTTGGCACAGAATTATAGTCTGGAATAGTTTTTTTTTTTTAATCTTTGTTTCTTGCAATCTGCCCGGATGGGCAATGCGCTAGAGTTTAATGTTTGCTTCGTAATTGGCATGGATAGAAAAGAGCTACAAGTTGAGAACGGTACCATTCAAGTTGTAGACCACTATGTCTATTTGGGTCAGACGATTCAATTAGGTAGGTCCAACTTCGACAAAGAGGTCAACTGACGAATCCAACTCGGATGGGCAGCGTTTGGGAAACTTCGTCATATCTTTTCGTCGCAGATACCGCAGAGCCTCAAGACGAAAGTCTACAATCAGTGCGTGTTGCCAGTGATGACTTATGGCACTGAGACTTGGTCGTTAACTATAGGCCTCATATACAAGCTCAAAGTCGCGCAACGGGCTATGGAGAGAGCTATGCTTGGAGTTTCACTGCGTGATAAGATCCGAAATGAGGAAATCCGTAGAAGAACTAAGGTCACCGACATAGCTCTCAGAATTAGTAAGTTGAAGTGGCAGTGGGCAGGCCATATAGCTCGCAGAACCGACAACCGTTGGGGAGTAAAGGTTCTCGAATGGCGACCACGAACCGGGCGACGCAGTGTTGGAAGGCCCCCCACCCGATGGACCGACGACATTGTGAAGGTTGCGGGAAGTCGGTGGATGGAGAAGGCTCAAGACCGTTCGTCATGGAACTCTTTGGGGGAGGCCTATGTCCAGCAGTGGACTTCTTCAGGCTGATGATGATGAGAAAAGAGCTTCCATATTTTCACTTTTCTCTAAACTCATTAGAGCTGTATTAGGTCTTGAGGAGCTCTCAGTCTTGAGGAATAGCATATAGGCTACCTTTTATAATCAAAGTACCACGCGAGCGGAACCGCCGGCGGAAGCTTGTTTACAATATTAGTAGGATACTGTTTCGTTTCACGACTGTGTCTAGGACATTTTATGTTACGATTGAAAAGTATAAAAAATATGTAATAAAAGATATTTTGATATGGTATAAAAATTTTGTGTTTTTACGTTTTACCTGTACCTACCTAATTATTTTTATAAAGTACCAAAAGAAAAATACAGTGTTTTTCATTTACTTTTGAAACCCAGGCATACATAATAGATAATTGCATCCTGTCTAGAAGGTGAATCATAATAAGTATACCATAGCCTATTCTAACAAAAAAAAAAAAACATAAGCAGGAGAAAAATGAATGTACATAAATACAAAGATACATTTTATCTCTGTATTTTTGTACTTTTTTAGTTATTGTATGTATTTTTTCATGTTCTACTCATTTTTTTACCTACCTAACTCTCCTGATCCTGTCCCATCCGCCTTAAAATTCGCGTACCAATTTCCATACCTGTTTCCCTAATTTTGAAAAAATAAAAACTAAATAATTAAAATGGCAAATGCACAAGTCGTGCGAGCCACAAAAAATAATAATAATAAAAAAAAAAGTACCTACTCACTCCTTTTTGCAGGAAGCATTTACATAATTAAAGTCTGTTTTTGGTGTTTTTTGTTTGTATACATAATTACTAAACATACTAAAAGTTTATCATCAAGATACCTAAGGCAGCTGACTGATTTGACCAGCAGATTTTTATATCCAAGTCATAGAGCAAATTTGATAACCTATTGGGTGTAGAATCCCCTTTCGGGATAGCATACATTTTATGATTCACCTTGTATATGTAGAAACTGTCTTCAAACGCAAGGTTATAAGAGTGAAAATAAAATAGTTTGTTAATAAAGAGGTTTTATCAATATTCCAACTTAAACATTTCATTTAACTCATCATAGTTCTTACAAGGTACAATAGCTTGAACTGAAGTGACCCATCCCTTTATTTTGGTCTCGGAAACTTGCATCAGTAACGCTATCCTCTCAAAATCATTATTCTGCAAATACATCAGATAAACTGAAAGAGCTGTTTTAGGGGAATCTAGTGTTTTCAGTAGGGGAAATCCATTCAATATCCTGTGGAACTGAACCTTGTTAACATTCATCCAATAACGGATTAGTCTAGTGGGTATAAGCTCTATCGTTTCAAAGTTGAAGGAAGCCTGAGATGCTTCTTTCAGCAATAGAAGTATGTCTTCGATCTCTGAAGCCTTGAAATTGTTGTCGGAACATTGAATTAAGTCTTCCCAGTTTTGGTCTCTCATGTGTATCGAGCAAACTTCACTGGGTCGGACTATGTAAAGTTTATGTTCTTGCAGTAGTTTTATTCTGAGAAAATTGGATATAAGTTCAGTTTCTTTTAAATTGCAGTCTTTAAATATGCAGCCAGATTGTCTGATTGTTCGCCTGTAATTTTTTAGCTTCATTCTACTTTTCAGGTTCACGCTACCATCATTTTCTGAGGGATTGATCCTACTTTTCAGCTTCACGCTATCATCACTTTCTGTGGGATTATCATTTTCTGAGGGCTCGGTAGACAAGTCTGTATCGGGCATGTACTCAGGGTCTGAATCATTTTGTGATCGATTATTTTTATTTTGAAGATCCTTGGTGTCACCGTCATCGCTTTCGTCGTCAGATTGAATATTCCCAGTCGATTTATCAGGTTCTAAATCTTCAAGGTATTCATATTGAAACTCTTCTGAATCTTCGAGGAATTCATATTGATATTGTATCTCTTGAGTAAACGCTTCAGGCCAAGACGGATCTGGTTCTACCTTTACATCTACCACTGGGATTTCAGGCTCAGACTGCACCTCAATTATATCGTCGTCATCGTTACTAGAGTTCATTTTACTTTTACGTTAGTACTTAATCAATTCCGTAGCAAACTAATTCAATTCATTAATTGCGTTAGTTTGCGCTTCACCGCACTGCTGGATTTAAAGAAGTACTCTGTGCAGGCACATAGTCTTTGTGTGCAGGTAGCCCACACGTAGTGTATTAGATAGTCTTTCCGTGCAGGTAGCCGCGCGGGTTAAACAAAATAAGGTAAACAAAACAGACAGAGAAAAAAACTAATTGTAATCGGAACGGAATTCAGCAGAGAGAGCCATAGAGTAACTTTTTATATACGGAGAGAGCTACAGCGCCATCTAGATTTTTAAAATTTCAAGTTTTGCTACTCGCCAGTAGATGTAGGTAGGTAGCTCTAGGACTTGGTTTGTTCTCTAAATCATCGTCTTCATTATTTCCAAATAGATAAAACTTTCGGTTTATATCAAACTCCACAAAGTTACTTTCTCTGTGGGCGGTAGACGTGTAGTGGGTTCCGTTCCCGTTCCTTTCAATCTGTGAAATAGAAATTGTGTCAGTATCGTAGACAGAGGTCGTCCACAACTTAGGATATTTTCCCCTAAATTTTGGGTATTTCTTGGTGCATAGGGTATTAATTAGGGGAAAACATTTTGACTAATGTAGAGTGCTGTGCTGCGTTCGTTAGTATTTGTTTATTGTAATGAGTCATTATGTACCTACATAGTTCAGATCCCAGTCAATGTTTAAGACATATGCTGTTGGCGATCCTTTTAATAAATCAATTAAAAAAAAAGTAACCAAATCTGAGTTAATTGAGTGGATCAGATCTGAGAAAAACTTCTAGAAATGTTAGTTTGGAGTATAGTATATGTTTTTGCAACAAAGTTGTTTAAAAGTTTTAATATTTTGTTATTTACACTTTTTAGGGGAAAACTGTTGAATTATTTAGGGTATATTTCACTGAGACTGGAGGGATATCAAATTTCGGGGCTGGCATCACTGATTGGTGTATTCAATGGTGTCGATTCTGCTGCAATAACATAGACTAACTATAAATAAAATTGACAGCTCTAAAAATGTTGCCGTCCCTTTCTAATAGATCAAAAGAACAAGGACCGCTATAATTTACACGCTGTCAATGTCAAGTGCTTAGGAAATTGCAACAGCAGAATCCACACCAGTCTCTTGATTGTTTGTTTTGATCTTTACGTTTTGCTGGCTATTTTGTGTTTATGAGTTTATAATCGAAATGGAAAATGATTTAGAGGATAGGTGTGCTTATGGAGAGTGTCGATGTTGCCTGGCAAGAGGCAAGCACAGGGATATCATGCAAGAATACTACTTCAATGGAGTAAGGGAAGTGTTCTACGATCTTTTCATGGAAACATTTAATCTTTCGGTAAGTTTGAGGGCCAATGCTATCAAAATAATAACACATCAGGAATGCCCATATCGTTTATGAAGTAGTAGCTTCCGCCCGCGGCTTTGCTTTCGTGGTAGACGCCTCTAAAGCTAACTATAAGATTGCCAAGCCCCATCGAGCATAGCCAAAGACAAATGCTGTTTAATTCATTAGAGGTAAAGCTAAAGACTGCACCTTGCAACCAAGCCTAGGAGAATCAGGTAGAACTGTACCTAAGATTTCTAGTAAACTAAGCCTTGGTTTGACCCGTGACTGTTGTTCCCTATCACTAGGAGAAACATTTAGGTATATTTTTTTGTAAAATAAGACTTAAGACTTATAGCGCCCTCACATGGTCTATTTACTTACCTACTTTAAGCTTAAAAAAAACCATTAAGCTGACTATGTAGGTACATGGAGCATGAATAAATAAGAGCCGGGACAAAGATAATTTAGTCCGGCTCCTGATGCTCCACCTCAAAGTTATTATTATAAATGAAATGGAATGAAACAGTGTCCAATGTTATTGGGATAATTGTCTCTTAACTCGCAGATTACTTTTTTAAGTTTTGAATGCAGAAGTTTACCATGGCCTTATAGTATTATGTTATCTGTGGCCTTATGAAAAGAAGAATAAACAGCTAATTTGAGAAAGTTTGGGAAACTAAATGGAAACAATTTATGTTTTTTTTTATACCTAGAGTAACCCCCTTTCGGGATGGCATACATGGAATCGCCTTGTTTAAGGTATAGTTTTGTAAATTGCAGTTGTCTCGCGCGCGCGATCTGTCTGTACTGATATGCGCGCGATGCGTCTCGCGTCTGCGCGACGCGCACAGCTTCCGCGCGCTCGTAGTGGCCACGGAGCGCCACCTGCTCGACATCATCAACAAGCATGTACTCTTCGTTGATGGTAAGTTAAGGCTGCAAGCATACCATCGCTCTGAAAATCTGTGGAATCTCTGCAGGCCTATGTTCAGCAGTGGACGTCCAGCGGCTGAAATCATGATCATGCAAGCATCATCATTGAAAAAATTGCATGTTATGCTCGCTAGACCGTCCACATCCTTCGCTTGTTACCGTTCGCTCCTTTGCCTGCAAAGTCAGTGAGTTCTCACTTTTGACCATGAAAAGTGAATTACCGTTACCGCTTACCGTTTTTGAAAGGTGTCACTAAAAGGGCGCCCGCAAAAACCAGTACTTACTTAGGTACTACTTCTTCTTACTAGTCTACAGAACTCGTGGTAAATAAAGACGGTCAAGTGCGAGAACTCGCGCCCTGAGGCTTCCGTACCATTGGTCGTGGGTTCGAATCCCGGTCGTGCACCAATGGATTTACCAGTCAGAAAATCCAAAGACGGGGTCAGAAAATAAAAATTGACAAACTTATATTTGCGGTCGCTCACATAGTCATTGTATGACATTGAACGAAAATATAACTTTGTTTCCTAAAAAACTTCGAACTTCCTCAATTTTAGACTTTTCCCTTTTATTGTGTTACAAAAGCTCCTAGCATTACAAATTTCAGAACTGTGAGGTAACTGGAAGTACCCTAGAGGTTTTTCATTTTTGCCATTTCCATACAAAAATTATACATTAATTACCATATCTTTTTAATGCATTAAGCTAGAGCTTTGATTTTTATACGGCACCATAAGCCCACAGACCTTAATATGTGGTATAAATTTCAAGTTGATACCTTTAGCCGTTTCTGAAAAAAAAGGCTCTTAACAGACGGACAGACAGACAGACAACAAAGTGATATACCCTATAAGGGTTCCGTTTATCCAAATGAAGTACGGAACCCTAAAAAATCCCTTTAATTTGTAGTTACAGCGCAAGAGACCAGCGAGGATGTGAAGCACGAAGTCATTGTGAAGGAGGAACTCATTAATGACTTTGATCACGCGTACGACACGGAATTCTTAACAGAGGATTTAGTTGGTGAGTGCAATCTTCTTGTCGTGTCACTGATTCTTTCTTGGTCATCCTGTATTAGGTCAGTGACCAGGTTGAGGTATGGTGGCCCTTAAAAGGGCCTATGAACATCGGTGAAAGAATCAGTGCGCCTCTCAGAGGCTCCTTTCATGCACATGTCTTCGAATTTTTAAGGACATGCCGGTTTCCTCACGATGTTTTCCTTCACCGTTTGAGAGCATTAGCATAGCGCACATAAATTTTCCGAATGGAAATTCATTGGTGCACGGCAGGTTTCGAACTCGCGACATGTTGATCGGAAGGCGGGGCCACTTCCACCACTCCACCAGTGCTCTCAATTTGCACTCACCGCAAGAACACAACACTATTTGAAAGAAATAATGTTATTTGGCTGCGATCTTCTGTAAGGCGGAGGTACCTCCCCAGGCGGGCTGCTCCAATTTAGAACGAGACAATCTCGCTGTGCCCTACCTCCTCCTAATTTTTTGATTTGTATTCTTTGGCCAGGCCAGGTCAAGAGTACCCTAAACCGACGAGCATGTATGAGGAATGTGATGAGAGTGAATGAAGCAAATGTCAGGATCGTAGCAAGTGGAAAGCCGTGGTCTCTGCCTACCCCTCTGGGAAACAGGCGTGATTTTATGTATGTATGTATGTTGGTGGCCCGTGGCGTGGTGGCCCCGGCTGAAGAATAGGCCCCTCCATATCTACCTATCCGCGGATGGCGTAAGAGGCGACTAAGGGAAAAAAGCTAGGGGATGGGCAGCAGCGTCCCAGCCCGCATGCCCAGCATGGTGAGTATGGGCAAATCCCCCCACATGATGAGGCATTCGCTCTGTATGTGGGGGAGGCCATGTTCAGCAGTGGACGTCGTACGGCTGAAATGATGATGATGTATGTTGTATTGTTTGTGGTCTCTCAGCAGAAGCGGATGCGGGTGTGGGTGCGGGTTTGGTGCGCGGCGAGGCGGCGCTGCTGGCGCGCTTCCGCAGCGTGGCGCGGCTGCCCACGCGCGCCGACCTGCCCTCCGCAGCGCCCAACTTCGCGAAGCACTTGGAGATGCTCAAACGTATGTACGGAATCTTAGCCCCATATTTTTTAATCGTTTTTAGGGTTCCGTACCTCATTTGGAAAAACGGAACCCTTATAGGATCACTTTGTTGTCCGTCTGTCTGTCTGTCAAGAGCCTTTTTCTCAGAAACGGCTAAAGATATCAATTTGAAATTTATACCACCTATTAGCCTATTCGCTATTCCAGACTAATCTATCTCTATGCCAAATTTCATCCAAATCCGTTCGGTCGTTCGCCGTGATTGAACCATAAACATCCAAACATCCTCACAAAAAAAATATATAAAATTAGTAGTAAATTAGTAGTAATGACCAAGCTACTTTTAGGGTACCGTACGACGCTGGTAAAATAAAAAGTGATTCCGGTTTCAGATGTGAAGATGAACTCCAGGAGTATCTCGCTGGTGGCCTCCGCCCCCGGCCCCTGCCCCCGCCCCGGCCCCGGCCCCGCCCCCGCGGGGGAGAAGGCTGCGCACGCGCATAATGCCGGCACTCTCATAAGGTTACACACAATTTTTTTAGCTTCGAACGGCTTGTGCTTTTGCCACTTTAAGGTACACAAAAATTTACAAGTTAAGGTGAGGATTTAATTATTTTATGATTTTTGAATTGTTTTTTCTCAATAACCGCAAAACGCACAGTTTTGATTTTTATGACAAAGATAACTTGTGCATTTTATTTATGTAAATCCAAGACAGAAACGCGATTGGTAAAACTTTTCTCGATAAATTTATTTTTTAAGTTGGGCTGCCAAAAAAAATTGCTGCAACAGTTTTTTCGAAAATACTCTGAGACTATCCAACAAAAATAACTATTTTTTTATATTTTGTTAGATAATAGCATTGGGTACCTAAATCCAAGACACTCTTTAAAAATAATAGATAGTTTTTGAGATAATCGATATTTTCTTATATTTCGCTTACGTCAATTACTTTCGAGCGCCTTCTAACGCTTGCTATCTCTTTCCGCATTCAATTACAGTTCATAGCGCTGTCACTTTCCTCACTCCGCCCATTTATTATGATTTTTGTATCCTTTTAATGGTCATTTTCAACCGCTACTTTGCCCCCTTTAGGGATGACTAGCTTCCGCCCTCGTCTTCGCTCGCGTGGTACCTACATAAAAAGTAGCCTACATGCTATTCTAGCTAAAGAACTATACATATAATCCAAGTTTCAAAGAAATCGGTTTAGCCGTTACGGCGTGATTGAACTTTTACCTATAATATTAGTATAGATTGTGCACGAGAGGAGCCTCTAAGAGGCGCACTTTAACCCTTTCACCACACTGATTCGTTCACCGACGGTCACAGGCCCTTTTCAGGGCCACCATACCTCAACCTGCTCACTGACCTAATACAGGATGACCAAGAAAGAATCAGTGACAGGACTGTCCGAGACATCAAAATCATCGTTGTCCATGATTATTTAATTTAGTCTATTAACAAAAATCTAACAACTGTGTGCGGACATAATAAATAAATAATAATAAATATTCCGGACATATCACACACGGTCAACTGATCCCAAACTAGGCATAGCCTGTACTATGGGTACCAGAGACTGATATACATAATAGATAAATATTTAACACCCAGACACAGAACAAACATCTGTGTTAATCACACAAATGTTTGTCCAATGCGGAAATCGAACCCGCGACCTCTAGCGCAGAAGGCAGAGTTACTACCAACTGAGCTATGAGGCCAGTCAACTTATATCTTTATATAGTTTATTCTTTATTTGTATAGATTTGTTTGTTTTGTCTCAGGTTCTCCAACATGACCCCGTTCAAGAGCAAGCATCGAACCGGCTTCCCCTGCTTCTACTGCCGGAGTGTGTTCGAAAACTTCCACAAACTGAGAGAGCACACTCACCAACACAAGCATTCCGAGCTATCCAGAGTTTTCAAACACTTCGGACCGGAAAGCCTTATTGTCTATGCAGATGTGTCTAACTTAAAGTGTGTTCTGTGCTCACAAACAATGCCTTCAATAAACGAACTGAAAGTACACCTTGTGAACAAACATGGCAAGAAGATTTACCCAAATGTGACAGACAGAGTGATTCCGTATATAATAAGTGAGGATATGTTTGTGTGTCAGATCTGCTCGTGCCGGTTTGAGACGTTCGGGTCTATTGAGAGGCATATGAACGGACATTTCAGGAATTATGTTTGTAAGGTATGCACCAATTTTTATTATTATTTTTATTTCCTTGTGTGGCTATTTTTTTTTATACCACTGAGGTGGCATACAAGCATACGGCCCACCTAAGTAAGTGGTTACCGTAGCCTATGAAGGCTTGCTATACCAGAGGCATATGGCACGCGTTGCCGACTCCTTAAAAATTTCAAAACGCCCTTTGTAATTTTTGACCGAAGCTAGTATTTAATATCTTTCTATCTAGTATTGAACGGATTTGGATGAAATTTTGTACAGAGATAGATTATTATAGTCTGGAATAGCATATAGGCTACTTTTTATCTTCATAGGTACCACCCGAGCGAAACCGCAGGCGGAAACTAGTATTTAATACTAGCATATACCTATGTATATGGAATAGCGTATGGGCTACTTTTCATGTAGGTACCACGCGCGCGAAGCCGCGGGCGGAAGCTAGTTTAGTATCTTTCATTTCAATTCTTGAATATTATATTGACATTAACATGCTTATATTAATCTAGTTAGAATTTTCAATATTAAGTAAAAGAGACGTTTCATCAATATATGGAGCCTGGGCCTGCACTGTGTACACTACTCTAAAATATGGCTAAGCAATAAAGTAAACGTATTTAATTGGTTATTTTATTTAAATTGACTTCGTTCTAAGGTACATTAAGATTTTCTTCGACAAAGAGAGCAACACACAGCTTTAAAAAATATGGCGGATGGACGTGCGTGAAATGTCATTTTGACAACCTACATTTATCTGACAAAACAAAAACATCAAATCAAACAACATGACATGAAAAATATGTCAATATCATGTCAAACGCCAATTATAAACCAACATGGCGGCTTTCAAATAGTGTTCACACAGTAAAAAACTTACTAGAAGAACTATTCTTGTACCATCGCATTTGTCTTCAAATTAATGTAATTGTATTTTTCTTGTAATCTCCTATTTTTTCCTAATTTTTCTATGTAGTGTACATGGACCAGGCCCAGAATGAAATGGATCCTTTGGTTTATTTTTGCAATAATAATTTGTTTAATGTTTTCTGATAAAATGTGACATGAATAATTTGAAATCTGTTTTTATGGTTACTAACATAGTTTATAGGTAGATAAATGTACCATTATGGTGAACAACCGAAATAAATGAATTAAATTAGTTTTCTGTCAAATCAGTGACGGTCGTAATTAATAAATGTATTAGCTAAAAAAATTAAATCCTTTATTGGCTTTAAGTAAAGTGAATTAGTTAAGTTGTACCATATTATCTAAGAGATGTGGATTTTGTTTCATTAATAAAATAAAATAAAATAAATAAAAAAATACGGTTTTTCCAGGAGTGCGGCAGTGGCTATGTGACCAAATACAGGCTGAAGGTGCACCACAAGAGTATGCATGTCGCCGGCAAGTTCACCTGCGCCGTCTGCGGCAAGATCTTCACCACCCAGCAGAAGCACAACAACCACGTCAACGCCGTCCACAACCTCAAGAAGCGCTTTAAATGCACCAAATGCAACGAACGCTTCGCTGAATACTTCCGCCGGCAGAAGCACATGGTCGAAGCCCACGGTCTACCCCCACTAAAGTACAACTGCAACGTCTGCGAGAGAAGTTTCGATAGGAGATACACTCTCTCGCGTCATCTAAAGAGGGACCATTTGGAGGAGAGAGAGAATGAGTGCGATATATGTAACTACAGATGCTATACCAAGAACGAACTTAAGGTCCATATGGTCAAGCATACTGGGGAGAGGATCTACGAATGTGCGGTGTGTAAAAAGTCTTATGCGAGGAAGAAGACCTTAAAAGAACATATGCGGATACATAATAATGATAGACGGTTTGTCTGTCCGGCGTGCGGGCAGGCGTTTGTGCAGAAATGCAGCCTGAAGGGGCACATGAAGACGCACCATTTTGAATACAGTTTGCCGTAGCGGAGAATTTAATTATGAAAGTCAAAAGGTGTTTTTTTAGGGTTCCGTACCTCATTTGGAGTAACGGAACCCTTATAGTATAGGACCCTCACTTTGTTGTCCGTCTGTCTGTCTGTCCAGACCTTTTTTCTCAAAAACGCCTAAAGGTAAACTTTTAATCTTTACCAACTATTATTTTTGTTGTTACTCAAAAACCTCGAATAAAAATAAAATCCGTTTTGGAATGTTGTTCTCTTTCATATAATATGTTCTTCATAGTGCACAGTATCTTCACACCAAATTTAATTAAAATCGGTTCAGCCGTTTAATCGTGAAAACGTTACTAACAAACAGTATCGGAGTTACTTTCGCATTTATAATATTAAGTATTAAGGATGAAATTTCTCTAACAAACTTGATAAATTAAATGAAAGGAAAACCATGAAATCTGAAATTAAATTCTAAATAATAGACATATTTAATTAGTTAATAATTTAATTTTTTTATTTTATTTATGTACATATTATATCTCTGAAATTGTATAAATTACTAGTACATACATGTTAATTTTGTTTGTAATGACATAATTTGTGCCTATAGATATAAATATTTAGAATTGAAATCGAATACAAAGCTAAAATGTACTGTAGCCTGTAAAAAGTAAAATATAAAGGTGAAAATGGCCTGTCATGTGGTCTCCGGAGATCGTGGTCCGTTACACACAGTAATTAATACAAAGTAATTCAAGGGGTGTGGGCTCGATTCACGCTGCGGGAAAAATGTTTGCATGATATGCAAATATGTGTTCCGGGTCTGGGTGTTGTGGTACCATGGTACTCGTAGTTTCTGATACCCACGACACAGGGAATCCTAGTGTGGGGTCAGGACAATTTATGTGACTGTTGGGTGTTGTTATTTGTCCCGCAGCGGGAATAGAAAGAAATAAAGAAAAACTATTTATTCGTCCCATAAGCACAAGTTCACTTTACAGGCATAGAAAATTTACAGAAAAGAATATAATATTTTAATACGCACCTACCCAGGCAACATACAGACAAAATTTATTGAGAATAAAAATAAATAAATAAAAATAATAGCATTAATATAATAATAGACAACAATCAGACAAATAGATAAGTAGTTGGCAGGGATAGGTTGATATTTTATAGTACCAAATTAGGTAGGTAGGTAGGAATGTAAATTATAGTAGGTGGGTGCATGTACCTGTGCGTTATATGGGACAAATAGGTTCTAGTCTCAGCATAATGCTGCACCAAACTTGGAAGTACGGTGCAGCGCTGGTTTTCAGACTGGACCTTGTGACATGACGAGACGAACACCAATAAACGTACATACATACATATGTAAGAAATCGAACCCATGCGTCTCAGACGGGCACTCACCCGCACCGAGGAGCTGGTTGCAGTACTTGCCCCCTTAACCGTCAAAATAGCACTAAGGGGGTACAATGGGGGTTGAATTTTGTGTGAAAATAAAGATTCGTTGTGGATTTTGCCCCTAAAATTGCCCCCTTAACCGTCAAAATAGCACTAAGGGGGTACAATGGGGGTTGAATTTTGTGTGAAAATAAAGATTCGTTGTGGATTTTGCCCCTAAAATTGCCCCCTTAACCGTCAAAATAGCACTAAGGGGGTACAATGGGGGTTGAATTTTGTGTGAAAATAAAGATTCGTTGTGGATTTTGCCCCTAAAATTGCCCCCTTAACCGTCAAAATAGCACTAAGGGGGTACAATGGGGGTTGAATTTTGTGTAAAAATAAAGATTCGTTGTGAATTTTGCCCCTAAAATTGCCCCCTTAACCGTCAAAATAGCCTAAGGGGGTACAATGGGGGTTGAATTTTGTGTGAAAATAAAGATTCGTTGTGGATTTTGCCCCTAAAATTGCCCCCTTAACCGTCAAAATAGCACTAAGGGGGTACAATGGGGGTTGAATTTTGTGTAAAAATAAAGATTCGTTGTGAATTTTGCCCCTAAAATTGCCCCCTTAACCGTCAAAATAGCCTAAGGGGGTACAATGGGGGTTGAATTTTGTGTGAAAATAAAGATTCGTTGTGGATTTTGCCCCTAAAATTGCCCCCTTAACCGTCAAAATAGCACTAAGGGGGTACAATGGGGGTTGAATTTTGTGTAAAAATAAAGATTCGTTGTGGATTTTGCCCCTAAAATTGCCCCCTTAACCGTCAAAATAGCCTAAGGGGGTACAATGGGGGTTGAATTTTGTGTGAAAATAAAGATTCGTTGTGGATTTTGCCCCTAAAATTGCCCCCTTAACCGTCAAAATAGCACTAAGGGGGTACAATGGGGGTTGAATTTTGTGTGAAAATAAAGATTCGTTGTGGATTTTGCCCCCTTAACCGTCAAAATAGCACTAAGGGGGTACAATGGGGGTTGAATTTTGTGTAAAAATAAAGATTCGTTGTGGATTTTGCCCCTAAAATTGCCCCCTTAACCGTCAAAATAGCACTAAGGGGGTACAATGGGGGTTGAATTTTGTGTGAAAATAAAGATTCGTTGTGGATTTTGCCCCTAAAATTGCCCCCTTAACCGTCAAAATAGCCTAAGGGGGTACATTGGGGGTTGAATTTTGTGTGAAAATAAAGATTCGTTGTGGATTTTGCCCCTAAAAATTGACTTCAGGGTGGTACTTCGCCATATGGTAGTTGAGGCTTGCCTTCTGCACGAAAGCCTGTCCGCACTCCGCACAAACCTTCCTCCTATCTCCCGTATGGATCCTCTCATGAAGATCCAGGGTAGTCTTCCTGAGGAACGACTTCCTACAATACTTGCAGTGGTGCTCCTTAACAGTTTTGTGCTTGAACTTATGCTTGTACATAGCCTCTACGCTGAAGCACTCATATTCACAGTGCGGGCACTTGTGTTTAACACCGAGCATGTGGAAGCTGTTTTTGTGCTTGATCAGCTGGGTTTTGGTGTTGAATATGCTGTCGCAGGCGTTGCATTTGATGCGGTCGTCGATGGCATGCTCATCTAGCTTGTGCTTCGTGAACGGGGCGAGGGTCCTGTAAGATAGATAAATAAATATTCCGGACATATCACGCACGGTCAACTGATCCCAAACTAGGCATAGCCTGTACTATGGGTACCAGAGACTGATATACATCATCATCATCATCCACAGCCTGACTTCACCCACTGCAGGGTATAGGCCTCCCTTTGTATGTGCCAATCTCCTCTATCATGTGCAAGCCTCATCCAGTTGTGGCCCGAGATGCTTGCGATATCGTCTGCCCATCTCGCTGCTGGACGACCAACGATCAACTTTGATATACATAATAGATATATATTTAACACTCAGACACAGAACAGGCATCTGTGTTGATCACACAAATGTTTGTCCAGTGCGGGATTCGAACCCGCGACCTCTAGCGCAGAAGGCAGAGTTACCATCAACTGAGCTATGAGGCTGGTCAAATATATGTTTATTTGTTTATAGTTTAGGTCATAAGTTATAAATAAGTCCAAATATACAAGGTGATTCATAAGATGTATACCATCCTGAAAGGGGATTATTCTATCAACGAAAAGAAATAATATTAGCGAAAATAAAGCAGCAAAAATTATCGAAAAATAAAACACAAACTTTCTCAAATTAGCTGTTTTAGGAATAAAGATTTCTACACAACAGCTGATTCATTGAGTTTGACCTGATTTGATTCCAAAACAGCCGATTTTCGCATAGTTTTTTTCAATGAAAAATATCGAATTTCCAAAAGTCGTAGAACAAACTTTACTGCCAATTGGATGTAGAATAAGCCTCTTTCGGGATAGCATACATATTATGAATAATGTGATAAATGTATAATGTATGTATGTATAATGTATATTGTATAATGTATTAAATGTCAATATATTCGTGCATATAAGCCGTGGTGGCCCCGGCTGATAAATAGGCCCCTCCATATCTACCTATCCGCGGATGTCGTAAGAGGCGACTAAGGGAAAAAAGCTAGGGGATGGGCAGCAGCGTCCCTCATTTTAACAACGATAGCTCTAACTGCGCTCGCCAACCCGCATGCCCAGCGTGGTGAGTATGGGCAAATCCCCCCACATGATAAGGAATTTGTTGTCTGTGGGGGAGGCCATGTTCAGTGGACGTCGAACGGCTGAAATGATGATATTCGTGCAAATGTTAACTATGAGATGAATTCGGAAATCCTACTAATATTATAAATGCGAAAGTTTGTGAGGTTGTTTGTGGTTCAATCACGCCCAAACAGCCGGACGGATTTGGATGAAATTTAGTACAGAGGTTATAGTCTGGAATAGCATATAGGCAACTTTTTATGTACTTAGGTACCACGCGAGCGAAGCCGCGTGCGGAAGCTAGTTATTAATTCAAATCACAGTACGGCCGGCGGATCTAGACCGGTCTGAAGTTGCGCTTTCGGAAATTGTGCGCAGGTACAGGCGAGACAAAAATAGTTTCGACCCTAAGTGACTACTGCGCAGCGTTGCGAACGAACTTAAGTATAAGTAAGTATAAGTTTTATTTATCAAAAATGTAGTGTACAATAACAACGAAAGCTTAGTCTAGGCCCTATTAAAGTAGGTACATTGCTTACAAGCTCTCACACTAGAATACCCTGAGTTGTGAGAAGTTTGAGTTTGACAAGGGTTACATCGATTATATTTAATATACTCTAAGGGTTAAAGGTAGGTAGGAGCCTAGTACCATTAGTTCAACGCCGGTCTAGATCCGCCGGCCGTACTGTAAGATAAAAATTAAAAAAATAGAAACACATGCCTGAAGGGTTTGCCGCAGACTGTGCAGTTGTACTTGGCGATGTCGAGGTGCTGCGACTTCACGTGGAAGCGCAGCCCGTTGAGGGAGTTGAACAGCTTGCCGCACCGCGTGCATTTGAGAGCCTCGCCCGCCTGCTCGTAGTCAGAGTGCAGGAGCCGGTACGTGGGACTTTTCTTGCTTTTTGTGCCTGGAACGTTCAAAAATTAAGTTTAAAATAATAAAAATATATAAATTAAATATAATAAATGTTTAAATTAAAAAAACACCTTCTAATTCTAATTCTAATCGGGGGTGGTTAGACCTGCACTGACTTCCCGCTGTGGGGTGTTTTGTGCATTGTCCCCCTATGCTAACCCTACCCCAGCCAGCCCAGATCCTTAAAATAGCGAAGCAGGACTTTGGGTCGTTGGTAACAAAAAACACCTTTAAAATATTTTAGAAAATTATATTTTAATACAAAAATATTAAAAAATATATATATTTTAACTAATAATATAAACTAGTTCTCGCCCGCGGCTTCGCTCGCGTGGTACCTGCATAAAATGTAGCCTATATGCTATTCAAGTTATATATCTTTATATATTCTAAGTTTCAAAGAAATCGGTTGAGCCGTTACGGCGTGATTGAATAACAAACATCCTCGCAAACTTTAGCATTCTCAATACCCTAAATAAAAAATTAGAATAAAAAAAAAAAAAAAACTTTAGCATTAATAATATTATCAGGACTAGCTTCCGCCCGTGGCTTCGCTCGCCTGGTACCTACATAAAAAGTAGTCTAAGATAAGCTATTCTAGGTAAAGCACATTATTCCAGCCTATATGCTATTCTATGTAAAGAACTCTTAATATTCCAAGTTTCAATGAAATCGGTTGAGTCGTTACGGCGTGATTGAACAACAAACCACTATAATCCTCACTATATATATATCCTCACAAACTTTCGCATTTATAATTTTATATCATCATCTCCCTGCCCTTATCCCACTTCACGTGGGGTCGGCACAACATGTTTTTCTCTTCCACTCCCCTCTATCAGCCGTCAAATCAGTATTCACTCCTTTCTTACTCACGTCGTCTTTCACACAATCCATCCATCTTTTCTTTGGTCTACCTCTCCCCTTATATCCTTCCACATTCATATTTAATTTTTTAATTTTATATGTTTACATATATTAGTAGGATTAGCTTGTAGAGGACCTCTGAAGTTATGCATGCACCTTCAATATGCGGGATGTATCTTACATCATGTAACGCACATCTCGTGGACGAAAGGAGGCTCTAAGAGGCGCACTTTAATCCTTTCACTACATTGATTCTTCCACCGACGGTCATAGACTCTTTTCAGGGCCACCATACCTCAACCTTATCACTGACCTAATACAGAACGACCAAGAAAGAATCAGTGACACAACTAGCATGTGACGCACCTGCGCCCGCGGCGTAGAAGGTGGCATCAGTGTCTGTCTCGGGAAGGTCGCAGACTCGTTTCTTGGCGCGCGCATGTTTTCCATTCTTTTTTCGTTTAACCCCCTTTTTAGGTTTTTCTGAAATTGACCAAAATAATTCTTAAAAAAATTGTTTACAAAGAACAATATGCTCAAGACTTTTATTCCCAAGCATTGTGGACATCCTCTCAGATCTACAGGCGATCAGATCCTTGAATATGTCTTAGGGTGTTAGTCAGAGGCACGTCCGAACATTTCGGAATATAACCCACATTTTGCAGTATGGAGTATTCCATATGTGACAGGCTGCAAGCCAATCTTAAAATACTTCCTGGTTTCCTCACGATGATTTGGCTGGCGACGTTACCTCGTTGGATCGCAATACTGATCCTTTGTCCGACGTACGCCCCAGCCTTTCGGTCATTGGTCTCATCCACCAGCCTCCTAGATAAAGCATCGAACAGGGGCATGGCTCCTCCAAGGGCCCTAGCGTCTCAACCCCAAAAGGCAGAAATATTCTACCCAATCAGGCTGGCTGGTAGATAATGCCTTGGCATTAAGCCCAACTTTTGTACATTGTTTTTTGTGTGCAATAAAGATTAAATAAATAATAAATAAATAAATATGTTATATCTCCAATAATTTAATAATTAATAAATAATTTCAGCAATTTAAATAAATAATTCATTCAATAATTTACCTTCACTAATAAACGAGAAGTCCATACAATCCCCATCATGTATTGTGCCATAATCAGCATCTGAAACCAATAAATAATAATAATTAAAGGTGTTCTCTCACCGAGAGCATTTGCATGTAATGTAACGTTACATTACATCAGTAAGGGAGGAGAACAGAGCATTACAGTGCGCGAAAGGAGCCTCTAGAGGAGCACTTTAATCCTTTCACTACACTAATCCTTTCATCGACTGACTGTTACCTAGAATATCAAAAAAGTTGACTCCAAAGATTCATTTAAACGATTAACTCATGAACATTTCCTTAAGAACGTCTAGCATCTACACTACATGTTAATAAAACACTGTTTTGTACTATCTGTTAATTTATTGCAGTGTATTATATATATATATATATATATATACATGTTTAAATATAGTGTATGGTTATGTATAGTATAGTTTTTAGTTAAACAATCTGTCGCACGCCAACCTCCTGTCTCTACCCAATCAGGCTGGCTGGTAGATAATGCCTTGGCATTAAGCCCACCTTTTGTACATTGTCTTTTGTGTGCATTAAAGATTAAATAAATAAATAGCATATAGGCTACTCATGAGCGAAGCCGTGGGCAGAAACTAGTTTTTTATAATAATGTAGTGTTCTGCTAACATAGGTATTTACCATCTGAATCCGGTATCTCCTTCTTTATTTCTGATTCTGTTGGCACAACTGAAATACAAACATAAATTTTAATAAATTTGTTAGAATTCATATTTATTTATTTATTTGATTATAGACGAGCAGCTTCCGCTATGTGTCTGCATCTCACAGCGTCGAAATTGAATGTCTATTGTCATGATCAATATATTCTAAGTGTGGAGTTAACACTTTGAAAAACAAAAACCATTAAATTTTCACTAAAACAGGATATTTACCATGATTTGTGAGTTTATTTAGGCACAGTTTCATGCGGCACAGTTTACTACATTTTCAGAATGTAAATATCCAGTATTTAGTGAAAGTGTTATGTTTATCATGGAACTCTTTGGGGAGGCCTACGTCCAGCAGTGGCTATTGTCATTTACCTTTTATACAGTTTCTAGAATACAATTTGTGAAAGTGCTCCTCACACCTGAGGACTTGTTGCTTGAAGCTGACGGCATCCTGGAGTCGCGCTATGCATAGCTCACATATCGAATATGCTGTGCCCAAGAGAGGACCATCCACTGGACTGAGCTGAAACAGTTAGACAACATTCAAGGGTCAACAAATGATGCCAAATTTATGTGAAATGTTTATAACACTGCCTGTAATCCTACTAATATTATAAATGCGAAAGTTTGTGAGGATGTTTGTTATTCAATCACAGCCGTAACAGCTTAACCAATTTCATTGAAACTTGGAATATAAAGAGTTCTTTACCTAGAATAGCATAAAGGCTACTTTTCACATAAGTAGGACGCAAGGGGTGCAGGTTCAATTCCCGCTGCGTGACAAATGTTTGTTCCCGATCTGGGCGTTGTGGTACTCGTAGTTTCTGATACCCACGACACACGGGATTCTAGTGTGGGGCCTATGTATGTGAATGTTGGCTGTTATTTTATAACTAACCTCTATATCTAAACAACTACGCAGCATATCTGAATAAACTATTTCTTCATTCCCCATCGTTGTATCAGTGGAACATAAACTTTTGAATGTTCCCTCGGAATGGCAGCAGCGGCATAGATAACTCTCGAGCTTCCAGTCTTCGTCCGACATTTCGATTCGAAGCGGAAGGCTAAAAGCTAGATAATTCTTCCTTCAAAGATACACAATCCAATAGAAGAACATTTTGGAATGACCGTAACGTACGTATTTTTTGGGAATTCGTTGTTAGGACCAGACCAAAGTAGGTAATCAAGCTAAACATACACTAATCATCGCACTTTTATACTTAGATACCTCAAATTGAGTTAAATTCTAGAGTTACGAAGAAAGGTCAGTGTTTTGGTTTAATAACAAAACAAGAAAAAAACAAACAATAGAATCCATTTTCCAAAATCAGCCCAGGCACCCTAGCAAAAATTAACACACTAGGTAGATCTCTTCTACTGAGAGTTTATTTTTAATTAATTTCATGCTAGGGGAAGGGTACGCGTTGTTGCGCTACCTGTTTTAATTTCCGGATATTAGTGTTCTGTGATTTCCGGTAAGATATATGGATTCGAACCCACGAGACCGTCCGATCGATAACCACCTAATACGAAGCATTACTTTTATAGGTACGCCCGCGGCTTGGCTCGCGTGGTATCTATGAAGATAAAAAGTAGTAGGGAGCCTATGCTATTCCAGATTATAATCTATCATCTTCGTGCCAAATTTCATCCAAATCCGATCAGCCATTCGGGCGATTGAACCACTAACATCCTCAAAAACAATCGCATTTATAATATTAGTATGAAGTTTAATTAATTGTTCTATGCAGGTATTTTAGTAAAACAAAGTGTTTTTTTTTCTATAATGCTTTACTTACTCTTTGTGGTACATTTAACCTTAACATATAAAAACACCTTTTTTAAAAATATTGATATCACAAATAACACTATCATTAAGCTATGTTTTCTACCTGGTTTTTGGACGAGACTTTAAGGTCAGCGCTGATGGAATTAAAACTCAACTTTATTTGCTAAATAAGGTAGAAACCAAATGGAAGGTCATCACCTAAGAGAACCTCGATGGCGTAGCAGGCGAGTGCCCATCTGAGACGATCTGAGAGATGCGGGTTCGATTCCCGTAGCAGGACAAATGTTAGTATAATCTGCAAATATATATCTGTTTTTCTGGTTGTTGTACCATAGTACTCGTAGTTTCTGATACCCACGACACAGGAATCCTAGTGCGGGGTCAAAACTATGTATGTGACTGTTGAGTTATTATTTAAGATTGAGTGACCAAGTAGTATCTCCAACATTAGACTTTCTATTATTTTCAAAGAAAGATTTATTTTAAATAACTGACTTGGACACATCTGACTAAATCAACTGGAGCAGGTAGATCTGAATGCAGACTTATCAATTAATTTTCTTTTCCAACAAATCAACATAAGCACACTCGATCAAGTCCTCATCATTTACACCGAGCTTCGTCTGGAGCTTCTTGGCGATGTCCTGGCCTTCTTCCACTGTCTGCTCGGGTCGGAGCACCACCTCCAGCTCCATGAAGTGGCCGAGGCCCTGCACAGTGTCTATGTGGACTCGTGTTTGACCAACCATGTACAGCTTACTAAAATATTAAAAACTGAATAGCCCTTATTTCTACTACTATAATACATTCAAATTTAAATATTAAAACAAATTATTTCGGTATAAATTTTTCAATTATAAATATAAATTCTACATGCAAAATCTAATTAGGTACTAGTAGTAATCGCCTCTTTCACATGAAATATTACAATGAGTGATATAAACTTGTATCCTACTAATACAAGTGGTTAGTTGATGCATTGTTCGAAGCGTAGCTACTAGGTTGCTTGTCATCACTGGTTCTTTCTTGGTCATCCTGCATTAAGGCCAGCAGGTAAAGGTATAGTAGCCTTGATAAGGGCCATTGACCTGGTCAAGGAACCAGTGTGATTAAAGGATTGAAGTGCACCTGAGAGGCCCCTTTCATGCTTGTCACAACTTATAGGTTCTCGGCTGGTTTCCGCAAGATGTTGTTCAAATGTACCAAGTGGAAAATTGGTACACAAACGGGATTCAAACCCACGGCTTTGGAATGGCGGGGTCACTATCACCACTACACCAGAGGCCCAGTTCTGCAACATTGTTACTCACTTGTCACTGGAGTGAGTAGTGAAAAGTGAGTAGCATACCGTTTTTGTAGTGTCACGAAAAGGGCACCTCCAGAAACCAGTAATCTATTCACTTTTCACGCTTGAAGAGTGAAAAGCGAGAATTAACTGACTTTGCATAAGGCTGTGCTACTTGGTAGCTATTAGGTATGCACCTGATCTTACAGACTGGCTTCATAGTTCAGTTGGTAGTTACTCTGCCTTCTGCGCTAGAGGTCGCGGGTTCGATTCCCGCACTGGACAAACATTTGTGTGATTAACACAGATGCTTGTTCTGTGTCTGGTTGTTAAATATATACTATTGTATATCTGTCTCTGGTACCCATAGTACAGGCTATGCCTAGTTTAGATCAGTTGACCGTGTGTGATATTTACTTATTATTTATTACCGTTCTTTCACCACCCGACCTCGCACTCCTAGGCATTTCTTCAGCATCTCATCAAGAAGCTTAGCCTTCTCGGTGTCTTCGGCTGAAAACTGCAGAAGCGAGTAGTCGCACAACTTCGGCCCCTCCTCGTCCTTTCTATCGTACCGGACGAGCGTTGCGGCTTTATCGGCGTAGAACCGCATCTTCAGCCGGCCTTCGTTCACGGTGTAGAACGTGTCATCTTGCTTGATAAGGGTTGAAGCGCCGCCGCTAAGATCTTCAGCGATTTTGCAAATACCATCGAAGTCCGCTATTTTAGCTTTTATCTCGATATTCCTCATTATGTTGAGTCGGATTAACTTAGTACTGGCAAAAACTGATTAATAGTGAAACGAAACTGCGAAAGAAGGATGTTTCGCTATTTAAATTCTGTACTTACATTACAATACAAAAGCAACCCAAAAACCTCCTACATCGAGTAACTTTGTATTAAACTGGTTATTAGTGTTCTGTGTAATAAACATACCTCCAAAAACAAAAAAAAACGCGGTAATTGATTGTTTTTTTTTAAGTTTTTCCCGTTTCGGGATGGCATGGCTATGGCATCTAGGCCTTACCGCCCAGTCTTACGTTTATTTTTCGTTTTTCTTTATAACCTTTCTTCTTCATAGTCAAGTCACCGTCAAGTCAAGTCAAGTTCGGGTTTTAGTAAGTTAATACAAAAGTACTCTGTGACCACAGATTAGTACTATGTATTCCAAGGAACATATATGATGTATTCTATCTGTGACTGTGACGGGGATGGGGGGATTGGAACCACAGAGTACTTGATTGGAACATATGTTTTTCTCTTGTAATGTAAACAAGAAATAATTGAAATTAGGGAAAGTGATTGAATTGCAAATTAATTTCTAAATGGATATCGAAAGCTTAAAAAGCTGGGCATCTCAGCCGGACGTGTGCAGATGCTGTCTATCCGCCAGCGGCTCTTGGGACATGTTGGCCGGGTATCTCAACGAATCGGGCGAAAAAGAAGTTTACTCAGAATTACTTCACAGTTGCTTCGGGATTTCGGTAAGTTTATTCCAAAAATCGTATCACTGCCGCGGCAGCGGCCGTCGTAGCGCCAGAAATGAGTTAACACAGCAGTCACATAATAATAATTATAGTACTGACCCCATGCTTGGATTCCCTGGGCATCAGAAACTACGAGTACCATGCAACCTCACCCAGACCCGGAACAAATATTTGCGGATCATGCAAACATTTGTCCCGCAGCGGGAATCGAACACGCACCTCAGACGGGCATTCGCCCGCTACGCCTACTCCATCGAGGTTGTCGGTCAGTTATTAGCCCCTAGTTCTGTTTTAGTGAACTTTGGAGAGTAAAGAAAGACTCCTCTCTCCCATTTGTTTCGTTTATTACCATTATGTAGTGTGATCCTATATAAAATATTAATGTGAAAGTTTGGATGGATGTTTGTTACTCATTCACGCCAGAACTGCTGAACGGATCTGGACGAAATTTGGCACAGATATAGATATAGTTTGGAATAGCACATAGGCTTTTTATCTTCGAAGCGCGAAGGTACCACGCGAAGCCGAGGAACTGTCGCCTAATTGACATCGCCAACACCTGGAGCATTGCTAATGCATTGCCTGTACTGGAGAGTAGGTCTAGCAACCTATCACCTGTGCAATACTCATTACTGGAAAATGTGCCTTATGTTCAGACTCTGCCTACCTCCCTTAGATATCTGATTGCCTATCTGTCTACCATACAGCCATAGCTAGTATGATAATAAATGATTTGAATTTTCAGCTGTCACTCTTATCGGAGTGGGGCCCGGGCCGGTTGGTGTGCGACCTGTGCGTTGGAAGGCTGCATGATGCTCACCAGTTCAAGAAGCAAGTTGTACAAGCAGAGGAGCAGTTTGTGACGTACACCAATAGTAAACAAGGTATGTACTAAGCATGTTTGTCCATGGCGCTACTCAAAAGGAATGCGTTACAAACTGAAGTAACTTAATAAAGACTTAACTTAAAGAGTAGCCCGACTGTTGTAGCACTAGTATTTCCATGGTGGTCCGTCCGTCCATGATATTACTCAAAAGGAACGCGTTTGTAACTTAGTCACCTCGCGACTCGACATGCTAGTACACTATTGCACTGATTGGTTAGCGTGTCTATGACACAAAGGCCTCCTCCAGCTTTTTCTATTCCTCCCCATCTCCTGCCAGTCTTGACCATAGAGTCCGAATTATAAAGTGTCCTGCCAGTCTTGACCAAAGAGTCCGCATTATAAAGTTCCTGCCAGTCTTGACCAAAGAGTCCGCATTATAAAGTTCCTGCCAGTCTAGACCAAAGAGTCCGCATTATAAAGTGTCCTGCCAGTCTTGACCAAAGAGTCCGCATTATAAAGTTCCTGCCAGTCTAGACCAAAGAGTCCGCATTATAAAGTTTCTTGCCAGTCTTGACCAAAGAGTCCGAATTATAAAATGTCCTGCCAATCTTGACCAAAGAGTCCGAATTATAAAGTGTCCTGCCAGTCTACACCAAAGAGTCCGAATTTTATAGTGCTTGAAACATTGTGTGGTAAGCAGTATTCTTAAAGCGGCGATGGGCTTGCCACGTCATGTATGGAATACTCAATACTGCAAAATGTGGGCTTGTTCCAAATATTCTCTTCTTCTTCTTTGCCTAGCTGTCTACCAATCAAGGAGACAATTTTTTTTTTTTAGTATTGTTTTTTTAAATTCGTATCTAAAATTCGAATGGAATAATTTTGCTGTCTATCAGTTATACTGTTTTTTTTTGCATTTAATTAGATTCAGGCATATTTGCCCGAGTCTAATTAAATGTCTTATTTGCCTGATCTGCATCTGGCACCCACTCACCGAATTTGGCTGCGATCTTCTGTACGGCGGGGGTACCTCCCAGGCGGGCTGCTCCAATTTAGAGCGAGAAAATCACTCTGTGCCCTACCTCGCATGCTACGATGCTATTTGCTAACATGCTGACAAAATTGATTTCATGGCCAAAGTTCTGTCTGAGAATCATGTTTATATAGATAATTTCAAATAATTTCAGAAGCCGTTCAAGAAACAGTAAACACGGATCAAAGCTGCAGTCTTACTGATCTCCACACTGAACAGGCAGAATCTAGCAGTGTTGGTAAGTTCGAATTGCCCTTTATTTGTAAGTAAGGCCCTGTGGCTTTGATATCTATTAAGTATATAGATGTATAGACATCTATGTAAATACTAGCTTCCGCCCACGGCTTTGCTCGCGTGGTACCTACGACAGTAAAAAGTAGCCTATATGCTATTCCAGAATATAAACTGTCTCTGTGCCAAATTTCATCCAAATCCGTTCGGCCGTTGGGGCGTGATTGAACCACAATCATGCAAACATCTAAACATGCAAATATCCTCACAAACTTTCACATTTATAATATGTTTGGAGCAGCCCGCCTGGTAGCCCGCAGGAGCCCGCAGGTACCTCCGCCTTACAGAAGATCGCAGCCAAACAACATTATTTGTTTCAAATAGTGTTGTGTTCCTGCGGTGAGTAACGTTCCCAGAGCTCTTTAGGGGGGAGGGGGGAGGGGTCGGCAACGCGTGCGTGATACCTCTGGTATTGCAAGCGCTCATAGGCTACGGTAACCGCTTACCAACAGGTGGGCCGTATGCTTGTTTGCCACCTCAGTTGTAAAAAAGTGAAATAGTGAAAATTTTTCAGAGGGAACCAATGACTGGCTATGTACAGACATGAAAACAGAAGAAGATAAACCAATTCTGTGTAAATCACGCAATAGAAGAAAAAGAAACAACACTATTTTAGAAAACAATGCAATCTCTGATGATCATGATTATGAACCCAATGTAGATGACATTACAGATGTTACAAACACAGGTAATCCTACTACCTACTAGTATTATAAACTCCGCCCACGGCTTCGCTCGCGCGGTACCTAGATAAAAAGTAGCCTATATCCTATTCTAGGTATAGAACTCTATCTATTCCAAGTTACATCAAAATCGGTTGAGCCGTTACGGCGTGATTGAACCGCAAACATCCAAACATCCTCACAAACTTTCGCATTTATAATATTAGTAGGATACGTCGAACCTGCTCACTGAACAGCAGAATGACCAAAAATTTCTTCCAGTGCCCCAAGCCACGAGGCCGGTCAAGCTTGTATCGGAAAGGAAGCGGTTAAAAATGACCTGCACCACCGTCCTCACCGAGACAACAGCATGCCCGTTCAGGCACCACCGCAGCTGGTTCCAGTGCTTCTTCTGCAGCCAGGCCTTCATGGAGATGGCGCCGCTGCGGCTGCACATGTCTAAGACTCACACGGACCTCGAGGAGGAAGTCAAGCAGCTGAAGAGATACCCTCGGTCGCTGCAGATCGATATAACGGAGCTAAGGTGTCGCCGGTGCCAGCTGAGCTTGCCTGATGTGGAAAGTATGCGCATGCACTTGCTTTCTCACTCGCTGGTCATTTACAAGGTAAGAGTCCTATTATCCTGCTAATAATACAACTAAACACACCGCTAAGACACATCTTTAAGACACACACGGCTAAGACACACCGCTCAGACACACACCGCTAAGTCGCACACGGCTAAGACACACACCGCTAAGACACACACCGCTAAGTCGCACACGGCTATGACACACACTGCTAAGACACACTGACCTCGAGGAGGTCAAGCAGCTGAAGAGATACCCTCGGTCGCTGCAGATCGATATACCGGAGCTAAGGTGTCGCCGGTGCCAGCTGAGCTTGCCTGATGTGGAGAGTATGCGGATGCACTTGCTTTCTCACTCGCTGGTTATTTATAAGGTAAGAGTCCTATTATCCTGCTAATAATACAACTAAACACACCGCTAAGACACATCTTTAAGACATACAGTGCTAAGAAACACCACTAAGACACACACGGCTAAGACACACACCGCTAAGTCGCACACCGCTAAGACACACACGGCTATGACACACACCGCTAAGACACACACCGCTAAGTCGCACACCGCTAAGACACACACGGCTATGACACACACCGCTAAGACACACGGACCTCGAGGAGGAGGTCAAGCAGCTGAAGAGATACCCTCGGTCGCTGCAGATCGATATAACGGAGCTAAGGTGTCGCCGGTGCCAGCTGAGCTTGCCTGATGTGGAGAGTATGCGGATGCACTTGCTTTCTCACTCGCTGGTCATTTACAAGGTAAGAGTCCTATTATCCTGCTAATAATACAACTAAACACACCACTAAGACACATCTTTAAGACACACAGTGCTAATAAACACCGCTAAGACACACACCGCTAAGTCGCACACCGCTAAGTCGCACACCGCTAAGACACACGGCTATGACACACACCGCTAAGACACACGGACCTCGAGGAGGAGGTCAAGTAGCTGAAGACATACCCTCGGTCGCTGCAGATCGATATAACTCCTATTATCCTGCTAATAATACAACTAAACACACCGCTAAGACACATCTTTAAGACACACAGTGCTAATAAACACCGCTAAGACACACACCGCTAAGTCGCACACCGCTAAGTCGCACACCGCTAAGACACACGGCTATGACACACACCGCTAAGACACACGGACCTCGAGGAGGAGGTCAAGTAGCTGAAGACATACCCTCGGTCGCTGCAGATCGATATAACTCCTATTATCCTGCTAATAATACAACTAAACACACCGCTAAGACACATCTTTAAGACACACACGGCTAAGACACACCGCTCAGACACACACGGCTAAGACACACACGGCTATGACACACACCGCTAAGACACACGGACCTCGAGGAGGAGGTCAAGCAGCTGAAGATATACCCTCGGTCGCTGCAGATCGATATAACTGAGCTAAGGTGTCGCCGGTGCCAGCTGAGCTTCCCTGATGTGGAGAGTATGCGGGTGCACTTGCTTTCTCACTCGCTGGTCATTTACAAGGTAAGAGTCCTATTATCCTGCTAATAATACAACTAAACACACCGCTAAGACACATCTTTAAGACACATAGTGCTAAGAAACACCGCTAAGACATACACCGCTAAGTCGCACACCGCTAAGACACACGGCTATGACACACACGGCTAAGACACACCGCTAAGACACACACCGCCAAGTCGCACACCGTTAAGACACACGGCTATGACACATACCGCTAAGACACACTGACCTCGAGGTGGTCAAGACACACCGCTAAGACACACACCGCTAAGTCGCACACCGCTAAGACACACGGCTATGACACACACCGCTAAGACACACACCGCTAAGACACACACCGCTAAGTCGCACACCGCTAAGACACACACGGCTATGACACACACCGCTAAGACACACGGACCTCGAGGAGGAGGTCAAGCAGCTGAAGAGATACCCTCAGTCGCTGCAGATCGATATAACGGAGCTAAGGTGTCGCCGGTGCCAGCTGAGCTTGCCTGATGTGGAAAGTATGCGGGTGCACTTGCTGTCTCACTCGCTGGTCATTTACAAGGTAAGAGTCCTATTATCCTGCTAATAAAACAACTAAACACACCCCTAAGACACATCTTTAAGACACACAGTGCTAAGAAACACCGCTAAGACACACACGGCTAAGACACACACCGCTAACTCGCACACCGCTAAGACACACACGGCTAAGACACACACCGCTAACTCGCACACCGCTAAGACACACGGCTATGACATACACCGCTAAGACACACTGACCTCGAGGAGGAGGTCAAGCAGCGGAAGATATACTCTCGGTCGCTGCAGATCGATATAACGGAGCTAAGGTGTCGCCGGTGCCAGCTGAGCTTGCCTGATGTGGAGAGTATGCGGATGCACTTGCTTTCTCACTCGCTGGTCATTTACAAGGTAAGAGTCCTATTATCCTGCTAATAATACAACTAAACACACCGCTAAGACACACACGGCTAAGACACACCGCTAAGTCGCACACCGCTAAGACACACACGGCTATGACACACACCGCTAAGACACACACCGCTAAGTCGCACACCGCTAAGACACACGGCTATGACACACACCGCTAAGACTCACGGACCTCGAGGAGGAGGTCAAGCAGCTGAAGAGATACCCTCGGTCGCTGCAGATCTATATAACGGAGCTAAGGTGTCGCCGGTGCCAGCTGAGGTTGCCTGATGTGGAGAGTATGCGGATGCACTTGCTTTCTCACTCGCTGGTCATTTACAAGGTAAGAGTCCTATTATCCTGCTAATAATACAACTAAACACACCACTAAGACACATCTTTAAGACACACAGTGCTAATAAACACCGCTAAGACACACACCGCTAAGTCGCACACCGCTAAGTCGCACACCGCTAAGACACACGGCTATGACACACACCGCTAAGACACACGGACCTCGAGGAGGAGGTCAAGTAGCTGAAGACATACCCTCGGTCGCTGCAGATCGATATAACTCCTATTATCCTGCTAATAATACAACTAAACACACCGCTAAGACACATCTTTAAGACACACACGGCTAAGACACACCGCTAAGACATACACCGCTAAGTCGCACACCGCTAAGACACACGGCTATGACACACACCGCTAAGACACACGGACCTCGAGGAGGAGGTCAAGTAGCTGAAGACATACCCTCGGTCGCTGCAGATCGATATAACTCCTATTATCCTGCTAATAATACAACTAAACACACCGCTAAGACACATCTTTAAGACACACAGTGCTAAGAAACACCGCTAAGACACACACCGCTAAGTCGCACACCGCTAAGACACACACGGCTATGACACACACCGCTAAGACACACTGACCTCGAGGAGGTCAAGCAGCTGAAGAGATACCCTCGGTCGCTGCAGATCGATATAACGGAACTGCGGTGTCGCCGGTGCCAGCTAAGCTTGCCTTATGTGGACGCCTGATTCTTCTAGGCTTGGTCGCGAGGAACAGGCATAGCTTCACCTAGTTTCTAAGACGTTTCAAAGTGATCCTAGTGATTTTATTGAAATAAATGCCTTTTGACTTTGACTTTGACTTTGGACAGTATGCGGGTGCACATGCTGTCTCACTCGCTGGTTATTTATAAGGTAAGAGTCCTATTATCCTGCTAATAATACAACTAAACACACCGCTAAGACACATCTTTAAGACACACAGTGCTAAGAAACACCGCTAAGACACACACGGCTATGACACACACGGCTATGACACACACCGACCTTGAGGAGGAAGTCACTTGCTCTCTCAGTAGCTGGTTATCTACAAGGTGAGAAAACCCACTATCCTGCTTACAACGTGTTCCGTAACTAGTGTACTATACCGGTGTCTTAGAAACTAGGTGAAGCTACGCCTTTTCCACCTACAGTGCTATTGTGTAAGCAGAATGGGAATGACGTTTGAAATAAATCTTTTTGACCTCAACTTCCTTCCCTAAATAATTGAAACATATCAGATGACGACGGTGCGATTGTTAACATTTTTAATTAATTTGCGAATGTCATTCCCGTTTTGCTTACGCAATGGCAGCACTGGCCACTGACCTAATACGGGATAACCAAGAAAGAATCAGTGACCCGACAAGAAGAAGAACGTATTTTCTCATTCAATCATCATCATTTCAGCCGCACGACTTCCACTGCTGAACATGGCCTCCCCCACAGACAGAGTGAATTCCTTATCTTGTGGGGGGATTTGCCCATACTCACCACGCTGGGCATGCGGGTTGGTGAGCGCAGTTAGAGCTATCGTTGTTAAAATAGGAGACGCTGCTGCCCATCCCCTAGCTTTTTTCCCTTAGTCGCCTCTTACGACATCCGCGGATATGAGATATGGAGGGGCCTATTCTTCAGCCGGGGCCACCACGGCCATCATTAATTCCGGAAAATAAATGAATTTCTTTTAATTTCTAGGAGTGCATCGCAGACTACAAGGTGAACCGCAGCCCGTACACGTGCCACCTCTGCGGCGACCACTTCCACGTGTTCCGCACCCTCACCACGCACCTCAACCACCACTACGCCAACTACATCTGCCACGTCTGCGGCAAATCCTACCTTAACTCCAAGCGCCTTAAGGTCCACAATCGAACCCACCAGAACGGCTGCTTTCCTTGCACCCAGTGCGGAAAGATTCTCAAAACTAAGACGTCTCAAGCGAACCATATAGAAAGCCACTCGAAACGCATCATCCGATGCCAGATATGCTCTAAGCCCATGAAACATTACAATGATAGGATCAAGCATATGTCCGAAGAGCACAATATCACGCATATGTTTAAGTGCCCGATTTGCTCCAGAGAGTACAACATCAAACATTACCTAGCGACGCATATAAGACAGACGCATGGGCATAAGAACAAAAAGTGTGTGGAGTGCGACATGGCGTTTATAACCAATCATGGCTTGAAGAAGCATATGCAGAAGCACAGCGGGCTGAAGGCGTTTTCATGCGAGGTATGTAGCAAAACATATGCGCGTAGCTACTCACTCAGGGAACATATGCGGCAGCACGAAACTTAAACCGGATTTGACGAATGACTGGCCTCATAGCTCAGTTGGTAGTAACTCCAGTAGTTGGCCTTCTACGCACCGCACAGGACAAACACACATCACATTTGTGTGATGAGCACAGATGTTTGTTCTGTGTCTGGGTGTTAAATATTTATCTATTATGTATATCAGTCTCTGGTACTCATAGTACAGGCTATGCCTAGTTTGGGATCAGTTGACCGTGTGTGGTATGTCCGGAATATTTATTATTATTATTTATTATAGGCCTAGCCTCATAGCTCAGTTGGTAGTAACTCTGCCTTCTGCGCTAGAGGTCGCGGGTTCGATTCCCGCACTGGACAAACACACATGTGATGAATGTTTGTTCTGTGTCTGGGTGTTAAATATTTATCTATTATGTATAACAGTCTCTGGTCAGTTGACCGTGTGTGACATGTCCGGAATATTTATATAGGCCCACCATACCTCAACCTGCTCACTGACCTAGTACAGGATGACCAAGAAATAATCAGTGATACGACAAGTAGAAGAATATCATTGTTGGGGACAAATCAGTTTAAACCCAATGAATCAGCTGTTTTAGGTAGCAATCTTGATTATAAATGTGAAAGTTTGTGAGAATGGTTGTTTTTCAATCACGCCGTAACGGCTCAACCGATTTTGTTGAAACTTGGAATATTAGTTATTTCTCTAGAATAGCATACAAGGTGATCCATAACATGTATACTATCCGGATAGGGCTATATTCTGTCAACATAAAATAAATGATATTTGCGAAAAAAATAAACAATATTTTTATTTTAGAATAGAATATAAAAAAAGGTTAATAATATATATCTTATTATTTGTAGATTCATGGCGGGAACTTGCGTAGTGAAGTTGTGCTCTCAATTTATTTTACAAAACTAGTGTTCAATTGAATAATATTGTGTGAATAAAGTGGTGTTTTGCGTAATATTGTTTGAGTAAACCGCACAAGTTAAGTGAAATGAAATGATTGTGTGTATCGTCATTTTTCGAGTTGGCGAAAATATGTCCCTCCAGGTTTTAGTAAAATAGCCACCATTATATCTTACTAAAACTGAACTTGACTTGACTTGACGGTGACTTGACGATGATAAACGAAAGAAAATGAAGAAAGATAAACAAATTAACATGAAAAAATACACGTAAGACTTGGGCGGTAAGGCCTAGATGCCATAGCCAGCCCGAAAGGGAAGAACATTAAAAAAAAATGTAGATTCATTATTATTTCTTATTTTTTTTATTGTATTTAATTAATGTAGGCACCTAATTGGTTAACCTGTGTTACGTAAAATAAATAAATACAAAAAGTCTTTTTTATTTATATGTGTTGTACAATAAAGCATTTTAATTTAATCAAGGGTCCTTTTAAATTTATCTAAGACTGCCTGTAGGTAGGTATACCATCAGTATGTAAATGTCTGTCGGAAAAAATTATCAATGAATCAGGACGGTCACTGACTATAATGAATACCTAAGAGTGTTGCCTATCCTTATTAGTAATAAGGATAGGCAACACTCTAATAAGTAATAAGTTATTACGTCCTTTATTTTATACACAACTAAGGTGGCAAACGGCCCACCTTGGTGAGTGGTTACCGTAGCCTATCAACGCTTGCAATACCAGAGGCATCACGCACGCGTTGCCGACCCCGAACCTCTCCACCCCTGATAGAGCTTTGGCAACCTTAGCGCAGAAACAACAGTATTTGAAACAGATAATGTTATTTGGCTGCGATTTTCTGTAGCGTGGTATGGGCATGTCATGCGGAGGGAAGAATGCCACGTGACTAGATGAGTGTTAAATATGAATGTGGAAGGATATAAGGGGAGAGGTAGACCAAAGAAAAGATGGATAGATTGTGTGGAAGACGACATGAGTAAGAAAGGAGTGAATACTGACATGACATCTGATATAGGGGAGTGGAAGAGAAAAACATGTAGTGCCGACCCCACGTAAAGTGGGGTAAGGGCAGGGAGATGATGGGCGATTTTCTGTAAGGCGGAGGTACCTCCAGGCGGGCTGCTCCGATTTAGAGCGAGAAAATCTCGATGTGCCCTATCTCGCATCCTGATTGGAAGATTGCATTTTTCCGACAGACATGTTCTTTCATGTTTGGACAGCCTAAAAGCTGACTTCAGGATGGTACTTGGTCATGTGGTAGTTAAGGCTGGCTTTCTGCACAAACTTCTGCCCGCACTCCTTGCGCTTGTCCCCCACAGAACACTATTACTCCCGATTACACTATTGGCCACAACATGCAGTAAATGGTGGCCAGTAATGTGCATCGGTCAGACTCGAAGCTGCTATTTTTTGTAAGGCGGAAGAACCTCCAGGCGGGCTGCTCCAATTTAGAGCGAGAAAACCTCTCTGTGTGTCCTACCCTCTCCCAATGAACATGTGCGTATGACCTCATCCCGTCGAGAACCTTGTAATTATTATGCCTACATTTAGGAACAATAGTTCCGAATACTTCTTCTTCTTATCGTGTCACTGATTCTTTCTTGGTCATTCTGTATTAGGTCAGTGACCAGGTTGAGGTATGGTGGCCCTGAAAAGGGCCTATGACCGAAAACTGATGTCAATGTAAAACTCACCAATAAATATTGAATTGTTTATTTTTGTTACACCTAGTTAAACGAAATAAATACATAACAATTCAAAATAAACTGTCTTAAATAAAATTGCTATTTTATACAAACTTAACAAAAGTAGAATTCTAGCTACATACGTATCTTACATAGTATATACCTACCTACCCTACCTAGGTACTAAGTAGGTAAGGTACCTAAATATAAATAGGTAGCCTGTCTATTACTAAAGGAAGGATTATTAGTAAAACAAATTCTACCTACATCAATCGAGCTACCTCATTGTAACAGCTTCAATAAGAAAATTGATTCGATAGTGGTGGGCCAGATGGCCGCGGAGACCCGGCCTGAAGATTAGGCCCCTCCTTATCTACCTACCCGTGGATGCCGTAAGAGGCGGCTTAGAGATAAAAGCTAGGGGATGGGCAGCAGCATTCCCTACTTTAACAATAGCTTTAACGCTTGCTGCCCACATGCCCAGCGTGGAATGGGCAATTTCCTCCTGCATGATAGGAAGTCGCTCTGGAAATCAGTGTGGGCTATGTTCAGCAAGGATGAGGAGTGGGGGGCCGTCCTACGCTTTCCAGTGCCTGGTATCTACTGTACCTTTTCCTCAAAATATTATCTCGCCAAATCTATGCCTATATTACACCCGCCCAGTTTGTTCATATCTAATTTCAACTCGTACTCGGCTAATGTAACACCATGGTTAGAGAGCATATGACTCTTCATACTGCATTTCTGTACAAACGCCAGTCCACAAATCCCGCATTTAAATCTCCTGTCATTATTGTGTATCCGCATATGCTCTCTTAAAGTCTTCTTCCTAGCATATGCTTTATGACACACCGTGCATTGATAAACTCTCTCACCGTTGTGCTTAATCATATGTTCATCTAAGGATTGCTTGATGAAGAAACCCTGACCGCAGACGGAGCAGATGTGATTGCGTTCCATTAAGTGCACTTTCTTGATGTGCGAGGTCAGTTTAGACTTTAGAATGAAGGATTTGTCACATATATTGCATCGGTAGCTCGCTGCAACGGTGTTATGCTCAGTGTACATATGCCTGTTCCGTTGGTAGTAGCTGTTGAATGACTGATCGCACTGCGGGCAGTTTGTTGTGTACCTATTGTTAGTGTTGTGAGTGTATTTCTCATGACACACCTTCCTGACTCGAGTAGTGAATATCTTTTCACAGAACGAACAATTAAACGTCCCAACCTCATGCGTCCGCTGATGGTTCCTTAATCTATGTTTGTTAATGAAGCCTAGATCACATATATCGCATATGCAGTTCCTGTAATGTCCGTTCATGTGTTGCAGCAGCATCTTAAAAGTCTCAAAGGTCGAATGACACAACGCACAGTTAAGAATATCACCCGAGCTCAGCTTAAATTCTAGTATGTAGTCGTTCACGTCTGGGTAGAATTTGATATCATGATTGTTCATTAGATGCTGTTTCAGGGTTGATATAGAGTTGAAGTTCGCTTGGCAGATATTGCATTTAAGGTCTGTTATGTCTATCTTGTACGCTAGGTTGTTTCGGTCCATTTTCTTGTACTCGGTTATGTCTGCGTTTTGGTGTGCCAGATCGATGTGTGTTCTTAGATCCTGTGGGTTTGTGTATGTTTCTTTGCAGTAAGCGCATATGATTCCTGACAGGGTTTTGTTGGAGAACGGAGTGCAGTTGGAGTGTTTGATGAGGTTTTCGATGTTAGTTTTGTGTTTGAGGTTCTCGGTGACTCGGAGGACGTTGATGGTCTTCTCAGGTTTTATTATCTGGTCGAGGTTCGCGAGCGCGTGTATGGATATCTTGAGGGGTTTGGTCTTCTTCTTGAGACTCTTTTCTGGAACATTACAGAAGCATATTAATTATCTCATAAACAAGAGGATTCTACTAATACTGATGAGGCACTGGCTGGCTGTGGTAAAGCCATTCACTTGTGTAGTATCTCAATAGACAGGCATGTTCAAATTTAACTTGTCCACTTATTTATTGTTAATTTAATTTTGTATGGATCAGATGGTCTGAAATGATTATTTATTTTATTTAAAACTAGGTTGCCAGAGCTCTTTAGGGGGGTCCGGTGTCGGCAACGCGTGCGTGATGCCTATTGCAAGCGCTCATAGGTTACGGTAACCGCTTACCAACAGGTGGGCCGTATGTTTAATTGGTAAAAAAAAACTAGCTTCATAAAATATATATGTATATACATAAAAAGTAGCCTATATGCTATTCTAGGTAAAGAAGTCTATGTATTCCAAGTTTCATCGAAATCGGTTGACACGTTACGGCGTGATTGAACCACAAACATCCAAATAAACAAACATCCAAAACATCCTCAAACTTTCGCATTTATAATATTAGTAGGATGCGAAAGTTTGTGAGGATAGTTACCAATAAAATTTCTTCTACAACTTTTGCAAAATAGTATTCCTGACAGATGGGTAGAACCGACAATCGTTGGGGAGTAAAGGTTCTCGAATGGCGACCACGAACCGGGCGACGCAGTGTTGGAAGGCCCCCCACCCGATGAACCGACGAAATTGTGAAGGTTGCGGGAAGTCGGTGGATGGAGAAGGCTAGACCGTTCGTCATGGAACTATTTGGGGGAGGCCTATGTCCAGCAGTGGTCTTCTACAGGCTGATGATGATGATGGTGGTGAGAGTGGGGCTCTAGGATTACCTGTGTCGTGGGTATCAGTAACTACGAGTACCATGGTACCACAACACCCAGACCCGTGGTGCAACAAAAGCGTAATGGTAATGAAGATCGTAACTTTAAGGGTAATTTTAATAATCTTAGCAACATTCAAAACGTTCCAAACTTGACAAAGGAAAACTTCAAAAACTTAGCTTCTTCCTTTTCATGTTTCAAAAACTTCAGATGTCTCTAGAATGTATAAAATCATTCTTAAAATTACGATCTTTATTACCATTTTGCTTACACAATAGCCTGGCCGGAACAAATATTTGCAAATCATGCAAACATTTGTCCCGCAGCGGGAATCGAACGCGCACCCCTTGCATCTCAGCCGGGAACTCGCTGCTGCGCCATCGAGTTAAAAAATAAAGAGTTCTCTATTAATCTTACCGGTTTTCTTATCAATATCCCTCATTTTTCGTTTCTTTGTCTTGCGTTTGACGTTGAGTGAGTTGACGAGCAGTTCAGCCAGTTTCTTATTATCTTCATCGTCATTTAGGTCGCCGTAGTCTGACGGTTCCGACTTTAGGTCTGAAAACAAAAAAAAACTTATTTATTTCTTTGGTAAACAATTTTTTTTTCTTTTTATACAACTAAGGTGGCAAACAAACATACGGCCCACCAGCCCTCCCCCTAAAGAGCAACCTTACTCACCGCAGAAACACAACACTATTTGAAACGAATAATGTTATTTGGCTGCGATCTTCTGTAAGGCGGAGGTACCTCCCAGGCGGGCCGCTCCAATTTAGAGCGAGAAAATCTCGCTGTGCCCTACCTCCATAATAAATTGTATTATACAAATTTGGTTGGTCTGGAATATAAAAAGAGTAGGCAACATTCTACCGTAGGTTTAATGGTAATCAAGAACCAGACAACTCAGTGAAGGAAGGCCCCCCACCCGATGGACCGATGACATTTTGAAGATTGCGTGGTCGGTAGATGAAGAAGGCTCAAGAACATTCGTCGTGGCACTCTATGGGGGAGGCCTATGTCCAGCAGTGGACTTCCTACAGGGTGATGATATTGATGAACTATTATTTATATTTATACAAGAGCTAAAAAATATTACCTAAGAAATAATCTCCATTGTCCTCATCAAAATCAGCAGCTTCTTCTTTTATTTCTGTACTATTTTCATCTGAAATAAAAATAAAAATTTACATTTTCATTATTTTATTTTTATAGTGGTAACTAATAACTCCCATAGGCCCCTCCGTGGTGGCCCCGGCTGAAGAATAGGCCCCTCCATATCTACCTATCCGCGGATGTCGTAACACGCGACTACGGGAAAAAAGCTAGGGGATGGGCAGCAGCGTCCCTCATTTTAACAACGATAGCTCTAACTGCGCTCGCCAACCCGCATGCCCAGCGTGGTGAGTATGGGCAAATCCCCCCACATTATAAGGAATTCGCTCTGTCTGTGGGGGAGGCCATGTTCAGCAGTGGACGTCGTACGGCTGAAATGATGATGATGAGCTCTAACTGCGCTCGCTTTTTACTACAATCTATTGCAAGTTTCAACGAAATCAGTTGAGTCGTTACGGCGTGAATGAACAACAAACATCCAAACATCCTCACAAACTTTCTCGCGAGAGAAGCCGCGGGCGGAAGCTAGTAAATAATAAATACCTTTGACGTACGACACAGCCACATTCTTATAGTCCTTCTGGCATCGCTGCACCTGTTTCTTGAAGTCGGAGGCGTCCCGCAGCCGAGTGACGCATATCTCACAGATGCCGCTCTCATCTTCACTGCTGCAGAGCTGATAAAGTAAGGTTTATTGTACTAGTGGTTGCCCTTGACGTTGCTTTATTATTATTAATATTATTTTTACTATTATACAATACAATAACTTTGAACTCCCTCTTTCAGGCAACAATACAAAAGAATAAAAACAATAAAAAGATGGAATTTTTCTTATCCCACGGCCCATATACATAAATACCTTAAAGACTAATATACATCTAATTCTAATTCTAAAGGGAGAAATAAGATTTGCACTGACGTCCCGCGTTGGGGTGTATTGTGCATTGTCCCCCTGCTGACCTCACCCCAGCAAGCCCAACTCCTTAAAGTAACGGAGAAGGACCCTGGGTTGGAGGCTATCTCTATACAAAAGTTATAAAAATCAGTTCAGCCGTTTTGTAGTGAAAATGTTACAAATAGACAGGCAGTCTTAGTACTTCTGCATCCTACTAATATTATTAATGCGAAAGTTTGTGAGGATGTTTGGATGTTTGTAGTTCAATCACGCCGTTACAGCACAACCAATGTAGTTGAAACTTGGAATATATAGACTACTGTATCTTAAATAGCATATAGGCTACTTTTTATGTAGGTACCACGCAAGCGAAGCCACGCATCGAAGCTAGTATTTTCATAAAACTGTTACGTTACTGGTTGACTTACAATCATAGACATAGATAGACATTTATTTACTAACTTGGCATACAGTACAAATCACAATATAAAATAGTTATTTCATTGTAACTAAATAATAGTACAAATATTGTACAAAGACTGAATAAGAACCTCAAAGCTAAGAAAACAGACAAAGATCACTGATGCAGGCATCATGGCATGACATCTGTGAGGCAAACGGACAACAGATGGAGCGAGAGAATACTACACTGGTGGCCTCGTGATGGAACAAGAATATGTGGTCAGCAGGTCTGCCGCTGGAGAGACAACTGTTCAATCAGTCAGTCAACCAGTGGCTGGAAAAATATGGACACAAAGGGCGAGAGACAGAGGAGAATGGCACAAAATGGAGGAGAAATTTATCCAGATATGGATAGGCCCTAAATAGTAAAACAAACAACACAAAATACAACAAAATTATGCATCAGGGAAATAAGGCTAATAATATTAATGGTACAAAGACAGATAAGTACACAAAACATAATAAAAGAGCACGAGATATGTTATTGTGCGCCACAGTAGCAAAAAGGACTCTTCTTCGGCATTCATGCCTTAACTGAGTAGTTAGGTGCTGGTACAATCAAAGCAGTCTTAACCAGAAGTTGTAGGAGTATGGAATTTGGAGGTTCTTGCTGCAGTGTAGGGGTGCACTAAGAAAATAATTGCCGAAATTCAACTACGAAAAGGTGCAGCGGGGTTTGAAATTTGTATGACAAATATCACAACGGAAACGAAGTCGCAGGGTTTTCCACTAGTATACTACTTTCCACTAGTATCTTCCTAGATAAAGTTACAAGAATTTACGTGTATTTCGAAGCATTCCTTCAGCATATCGGCATAGATTTCAGTGCTGCCGAGAACTGTGTATTTTGACTTCAAGTTCTTGTCAGGAGGCCGCGTCAAGCAGCATCGGCACGGGGGCTTCGAGGTCATACTACGTTTTTTGTTTGAATAATTGTCACAAGTTAATTCCAGAATTCCAGTTAGAATTTTTCGAAAATTTTCAAAAAACAATGGTACAATTTTCTTTCTTTGATTATCTGACATGGATGGACGTCGATGACATTTGACAGCTGTTCAACCTTTTTTTGACGTCAAATAGTTTCCGATGGTACAGTCAATCTAACTTTGGTAGGATGTATGTTCAAAGAAAAATATGTACCTACTCTCTAGGTCAGCTACTGAACACAAGATGGCGTTAATAACGCCGTTAAAATGCTAAATTAGATGTATTTTATTTGGACCTAGCTTTTATGCGACCCATTCACAATATTCAGTAAATTCTAGTGCAAATGTATTTAATACATACCTTCTTAAATAAAATAAATAAATATAGAAATAAATAAACTCTATTTATTTATTATATACTTTGAATAGCATATAGGCTAGGCTACTTTTTATGTAGGTACCACGCGAGCGAAGCCGCGGTCGGAAGCTAGTTGAAAATAAATATGAAAGCTGGAACTTTATTTAAGTATGTATGTACATAAGTACTTACTTTTTAATTTTTATTTACTTTCTTCAATAGTTTTAATCTTCATCATCCAGCGCCAGCGTCAGCGTCTGCGTTCGAATTAAAAAAAAAACAGTAGACAAAGAAAATGGCGGAACGATGTTAGCGTCTTCAGGTTGCGGCTTTCTATCATCTAGATTATCTGTAATTCGGCAAGTGTAATTTTAGTGCAAATGGTGTGAAAGTTAGCCCCAAACATGGAGAGCACCACGACAGATAGCATGTGCCGGTGCTGTGCTGCTGAAGGCATCTTCAAAGACATAAAAACCTCGTATCATTGGATGGGCGAAGAAGAGGTGTACGGAGACATGTTGAGAGAATGCTTTGATGTAAAGGTGAGTCCAAAAGCTCCATCCAACCTTCCACAATGATTTACACGCAGCAACAACCATTGGGAAAAACCATTACGGTACCTACTGTATCGCATTCAAAGATTCGTTTTGTGATCGATACGTGCAAAATAGTTCATACTCCTAAACTTCGCAATCAATTTACGTACAAAATAGTTTCGCATCTCCGAAACCCTACTCGATATTGAACACAAATTCGGTTTATTTATAATAAGTTGTTAAGATGGTGTAGGCCAAGCACATTTATGCTAGAACGTTAAACATTTTCGACCTCGGTGGCGCAGCGGGCGAGCCCGTCTGAAACGCAAGGGAATCGAACTGCAGGACAAATGTTTGCATGATCTACAAATATTTGTTCCGGATCTAGGTGTTGTGGTATCATCATACTCGTAGTTTCTGATACCCACGACACAGGGAATCCTAGTGTGGGGTCAGGCAGAACTATGTATGTGACTGTTGGGTTGTTTGTCGCACGCCAACTTCCTATTTCGGCTGGCTGGTAGAAAATGCCTTGGCACCTTTTGCCCACCTTTTGTACATTTTTTAATGTGCAATTAATATCCTAAAAAGTTTGACCACAATCTCACCGGTTGTTATGTGACAATGTGGTCTATGGTGTAGCACTGTTGCCTCGAAGAAACCTATTCAAACTATAGTTAGTGCCCTAGATGAGTCCAACACTCTTATAAGGCTGACATGGCCGCACTGGACAAACATTTGTGTGATGAACACAGATTGTTCTGTGTCTGGGTGTTAAATATTTATCTATTATGTATATCAGTCACTGGTACCCATAGTACAGGCTATGCCTAGTTTAGGATTAGTTGACCGTGTGTACTATGTCTGGAATATTTATTAATAAAAAATAAAAGAAATTGCACATTTAACAGTTCAATAATATCCCAACAGCTGGCCGCAGTTGAAGAAGGAGGGATTTGCGAGGTGTGCATCACACAGCTGCGCAACGCGGCCAACTTCAAGAAACAAGTGTTGCACACTGAGAAGAAGTTCAAAAGGCACCTTGAGAACCGGCGTTTTAAACGTAAGTTATATTATCCGGGGTTTCTTTAGTAGCCTGGTGCATGAGGAGTGGGGGAGGAAACACACCCAAAGGGGACTCAATGTTTTTGAGAAAACTGTTTTTTATAACTTTACTTTGACTTTGGCGTGATTGAACAGCAAACATCGAAACATCCTAACAAACTTTTGCATTTATTATATTAGTAGGATAGGATGCGAAAGTTTGCGAGGATGTTTGGATGTTTATTGCTCAATCACGCCGGCTCAACCGATTTTGTTAAAACCTGGAATAGATAAAGTTCTTTACCTAGACCTTGAGTAGCCAATTACATCTCAGCTGTTCATTTATTTGGCGTATGTGACAGCTGACAGAATCGCGCGCTTTCATACCGATTGATTGTACCTAATGATGACGTCAAAACTGAACAATCGCGTATAGGCTACTTTTTATGTAGGTACAACGCGAGCGAAGCCACGGGCGGAAGCTAGTTATTCCATAAAACGTAATGAACGTTCATTATAAATAATATTCATTATATAGTACAGGCTATGCCTAGTTTGGGATCAGTTGACCGTGTGTGATATGTCCGGTTTTTTTCTTTATTATGTCACTATTGAATGGCCTCATAGATCAGTTGGTAGTAACTCTGCCTTCTGCGGTAGAGGTCGCGGGTTCGATTCCCGCACTGGACAACGATTTTGTGTGATAATCACTGATGTATGTTCTGTGTCTGGGTGTTAAATATTTATCTATTATGTATATCAGTCTCTGGTACCCATAGTACAGGCTATGCCTAGTTTGGGATCAGTTGACCGTGTGTGATATGTCCGGAATATTTATTTATTAATTAATTTCAGCGACTGAGGTGAAAGAAGAGGTATCCGGTGACAACGGCAACTCTTCAGACGACAACGATCGTGGCGTCGACAGCGAGGACGATGAGGACTACGTGCCGGGTATGTTACCACGGTTGCTTGCCTGTCGTGTCACTGATCCTTTCTTGGTCATCCTTTATTAGGTCAGTGAGCAGGTAGAGGTACGGTGGCCCTGAAAAGGGCCTATGACCGTTGGTGAAAGAATAAGTGTATAGTGAATGAATTAAAATGCGCCTCTCAGAGGCTCCTTTCTATTTAGCTTATAGGCTACAGATTTTAAGTTAATTAATTTGAATATTCATAAGTACCAACTTTAGTTATTAATTTTAGCCTTTTACCGCCTGAGACACAGGTTTTCCTAGTTCAGGCATCGTTTTATTTGTTACCCTTAACTAGATATTAATTCTCAATGTTATTCATAGCACTAAGGTAATGAATAAAGATTTATTTATTTATTTATTTCGTGCACATGTCATCATGTCTTCGAATTTGTCGACATGCCGGTTTCATAACGATGTTTTCCTTCACCGTTTGACAGCACAAGTATAGCGCACAGAAATTTTCCGAATTGAGAGTCCATTGGTGCACGACCGGTAATCGAATCCACAACCTGTGAATCGGAAGATCCACTACCACCACTCTTCTATTCTGCACGGTTTATTATCATTATCCACAGCCCGACTTCACTCGCTGCTTGAGATTTACTACACTCAAATGTTCACGTTTGCTGTCGATTTGTGATCACTCCTTAAATAAATAAATTAATCGAGCGAGCGTAGCGAGTGTTTCTCGCTCTAAATTGGAGCAGCCCGCCTGGAGGTACCTACGCCTTACAGTAGATCGCAGCCAACATTAATTGTTTCACATATTGTTGTGTTCCTGTAGTATGGTTGCAAGAACTCTTTAAGGGGGTGCTGCGGGGTTGGCAAAGCGTTTATAGGCTAAGCTGGCTACCACTTATCAACAGAGGGGCCGTATGCTTGTTTGCCACCTTATTTGTATAAGGAAGGAAGTCTCAAACGACTTGGAAGAATCAGCGTTGTATGTTTATTTGTTAGAGCATAAAATTCTAACGTTCATCTGTCAATCGGATCTGTATGGCAAATAGTAGGTCAACAGGTTTTTTTTTTAAAAAGGGGGTGCTATTCTCACAACCTTCACCTCCCATCATATCACCACATCTCCCCTCACATAACCACACTTCCCCTCACATAACCACACTTCTCCTCACCTCACCTCACCTCACCTCCCCTCACCTCTCCACGCCTCGCCTCACCTCACATCAGCAGCCAGTCTGACTCAATTTTTACAATGTTTACGTCCCTCCTGTATGTATTCAACATTCCGTAATTTCCAGAGTTTGAAATACCGATCAAGACGGAATCGCCGGAAGAGACGAAATCGCGCAAACGCGCAGCCAAAGCGACGACCTCACGCGCGAAGAAATCGCGCTCAGCCGACGCCGAGGACAAAAGTAAGTCGATAGTTTTGATTACAAGCGGCATAGGCAGTGTGTGCACGCGGCTTTACAAGCCACAAGCGGTCGTTTTTATCGCTTATGACTTTTAGAACATATGTATAGGTACTTATATTTTCGAAATAATAGTTTACAGTAGGTGAAAACGGGAATTATCGCGTTGCTGAAATTGCGAGGAATCGCATTGATAGTTGCGTGCGATTTTGCGATACTTTGTGCGATGAGAATCGCAGTTATTACGTGGGAGTCACATGCGATTTTGCGGTACTTTGTACGCTGTTATTATATGGTTCAAACATGCGATTTGTTCTACCTTAATTCGTCGAGAATCGCAGTTATCACATGCGATTTTGTGATTATTTGATCGCTGCGAATCGTTGTTGTGGCATGACATTCACATGCAATTTTGCGATGATGCGGAGAATCGCACGCAGTAAATATGACGGGCAATTGAAATTACTCCATTTTATTTAATTCCGAGATATCCGAGCCGAGTAAAAGATGCCAAACAAACCCAACGTTTATAGGGTAATTTGTGAATTCATTGCTTTAGCTGGAGCAGAGTCGAAAGGACCGCGAAATGACCAGTCACTCCGTGTTCAGACGTTTCATTTTTCGAAATTTCCTAGACGTGTGAAAGATTCTTCTTGTTGTGTCACTGATTCTTTCTTGGTCATTATGTAATAGGTCAGTGACCAGGTTGAGCTATGGTGGCCCTGAAGAGGGCCTATGACCGTCGGTGAAAGAATAAGTGTAGTGAAAGGATTAAAGTGCGCCGCTTAGAGGCACCTTTCGTGCACAATTGAAAGATGCCAAGTCGATTGAAAGATGCCAAAAAAAATCCAACGTTGATACGTTAATTTGTGAATTAATTCGGCGATTTTGTATCATTTTGTGTTCAGAGTCGAGTTAAGGTGATATGAACACATTTGCTCACATTTGTCTTCTTTTTTTTCACATTTTTATAAGCTCTTATTTATTAGGGATTATAATTAGATAACTTTTCTTTTGAGCCTCACCTAGTTCGATCGGCACCACACTGAAGCTTTAAATTCCATTTTGTGAAAAAGGATCATCGAAAAAAATGATAGGCACCAAGCCGTGTTTGTTGCCTGATTCTTCTAGGCTTGGTCGCGAGGAACAGGCATAGCTTCACCTAGTTTCTAAGACGTTTCAAAGTGATCCTAGAGACTTTATTGAAATATGTAATGAAAAAAAAAAAAAACGAAAGTGAAACGTCTGATAACCCATTTGCGTTAGGAAAATGTTATAATGTACAGTTTTGCCAACCTTTGAATAGTTTGTTATGTAATGCGGTTGGCAATACTGCGCAATAATGAATTTATGTCGCTTGTGCACACAGACTATGCCGCTAAGAAGGTTATCAGAAAAGTTGCTGAAATGGTTTTATTAGTAGGATGTTCTAATTCTAATTCTAAATGGGGGAATAAGATCTGCACTGACGTCCCGCGTTAGGGTGTATTGTGCATTGTAGGATGTTATTTCAAAGTGATCCTAGTGATTTTATTGAAATAAATGCCTTTTGACTTTGACTTTATTTTATTTAAATATTGTACCGCACGTTACAAATAGTTTGCATAGTTTCAAATCCATAAAAAAATAAAAAATCCAGCAAAAAGAAACTATTCGCATTGTTTCAACCAGAAACCAGAATGTTAATATTAGTATTTAGTTCAGTTCAATACAAAATATCCAAAAAAATATTCACAAAATGTCCGTAAATCGTAATCCTATTCTTCTTCTTAAATGGCCAGTTCATTAGTGAAAACCCGAATAAAATCCAATCCAATTAAGAAGAAAATCGTGCACAGACAGACAGACAAACAGACAAACGTGATGGGACTCTTTGCTATATACTATAAAAAAAAATATTTAATTTCGGACGACTAAAATCCATAATTTGTTAGTAAAATTATATAAAAATAACTTATAATTAGGGTTAGTACTTAATGCTAAATAATTATTACTATGTAGTGATTTACTTATTACATAAACCTACATAGATACTGTGGTTACATAGTTTTTATTTTGGATATTTTTTGCACCAGAATTAAAATTGGATATATGTATTTGCATTTTGGATATTTTTCATATACATCCTCACAAAATCCAATGAAAGTTATTGGTGAATACAAAGATTTATGAATAATATTATTCAATGGCAGCTTTTTTGATGACTTTCTTATAAATTATTTTATTCATTTCTTATTTATTAAGATTACATTGTTGCATAGATATTAGTTGTAAGATCATTTTGATATTTGCAATTATAAATTTGTATTTGGGTTTGGTAAATGGCTTTTTAGAATACATAGTAAGATTGGCGTCAAAATTATAATAGGTAATGGAGATTGTCTAATGGCGATCACGAACCGGACTACGCAGTGTAGGGAGGCCCCCCACCCGATGGACTCACGATGTTGTCGTTCCATCGGCAGATTTGCAGTGTCGCGACATTGTAATGGCTGCGAGAAGTCGAATGGAGAAGGTTCAAGACCGTTCGTCGTGGCGCTCTTGGGTAGGCCTATGTCGAACACTGGACTTCTTCAGGCTGATGATAAAACCAGGATGTTCTAGAATAAAACAACCATGCGATGTCCATTGAAGCCTTTCATCAAGCTGGTTATTTCATGATCGGTCGAAAGCTGATAGGCTATTTTAGGGCCAGCGTCAACTGACCTAAGAAGGGTGACCAGAAAAAGACTAGTGACTATCAGATATGGCTAATAAGAACGCGGTACGACCATTGATCGAATGAATGATCAATTAAAATACCTAGTTGATCGAGGATGTTGCTCGCCTTGGCCTTGGCGGCCCCGGCTGAAGAATAGGCTCCTTCATATCTTCCTACCCGTGGATGTCGGGAAAAAAGCTAGGGGATGGGCAGCAGCATCCCCTATTTTCACAACAATAGCTCTCACTGCGCTCGGAAAGCCGCGTGCCCAGCGTGGTGGTGGCAAATTCCCCCCACATGATAAGAAGTCTGCAGGGAGGGAGGCCTATGTTCAGCAGTGGACATCCTACGGCTGAATTGATGACTGGTCAATGAAAAATAAATAACACCCAACAGTCATATACATAGTCCTGACGCCACACTAGGATTCCCTGTGTCGTTGGGTATCAGAAACCACGAGTACCATGGTACCACAACACCCAGACCCGGAACAAAGATTTGCAGATCATGCAAAGATTTGTCCCGCAGCGGGAATCGAGCCCCCGCCCCTTTCGTCTCAGGCGGGCACTCACCCGCTGCGTCAATGAGGAGGTCAAAATCGAGGAAATCTATCAGACTCCTGTTCGTTTAAAATGCATTTATCAAGGTAAGTTTTAGGATAATTTTGTCTTCGATAGTGCTTAGACGAAGTTAACAGCAGCCATTTTCTTTCCCAGTCTTAGGAGAAGCTAAATTCTCCTGACTTATATCTATGCAACTTTGTATGTGTTTAGTGCATGTGCTTTTATTATTCAACTATACCTATAGCTATTGAAACTTTGACTACAAAACTACGAATAAAACTTAACGCGATTTCTATATGAAAGTTGCGCTTTCGCGACTGGATTTTAGAATGTTTACTTGAACATATTGAAGGGAGAGTTGGAATCTTCTGATACACTTTAATCTGACCTGCCCACTTTCCGTGCTTTGCAGAATCAGTTGCCATGGTAACGTTGTTATTTACCGGCTCAGCTGCCATTGAAACTATAGCTTAGTACAACACGCAGACATAAACTTGGCAACTGCGTGGAATGTGCTTCCCACCACACCCCACCCGCCTACCGCTCGCGAGCAAGAATGAGACAAAACATTACAGCGAGGTGCCTAGTTAACTTCTGCGTGTTGTAAACAGAAACCCAAGTCCGTAATAAATAACAAAAAAACTCCCAACAGTCATACATAGTCCTGACCAAGCACTAGGATTCACTGTATCGTGTCAGAAACGGTACTGTACATGTTGTAAGGCTACTTCTTCGCGACTAGTATCGTACAAAACGTAATTATGTTACAATTAAAACATAATTACGCTATGGGCGCTATTTCAGCTATGGTCTCTTTGTGCTGAGTCTATGGGAAGAAGTACTATCTAGGGCCCCTTAAATGACATCTTATTGGCATTGCAATGCGAGCGTGTCAGTGGGATTTTAAGGTTGCTTGCATGTCGTGTCATGATTCTTCCTTGGTCATCCTGTATTAGGTCAGTGACTAGGTTGAGGTATGGTGGCCATGAAAAAGGCCTATTTTTTTTTAATATTCCGGACATATCACACACGGTCAACTGATCCCAAACTAGGCATAGCCTGTACTATGGGTACCAGAGACTGATATACATAATAGATATATATTTAACACCCAGACACAGAACAAACATCTGTGTTAGTCACAAATAATTGTCCAGTGCGGGAATCGAACCCGCGACCCCTAGCGCAGACATCTATGGTGAAAGAATCAGTGTAATGAAAGGATTAAAGTGCCCCTTTAAGAGGCTCCTTTCGTTTAAAGGTCAAATACCCAAAACAGCCGATTTTTGCCTAGAGTTTTTGTCAGTAAAAATGTTGAATTTCCAAAAGTAATCTATCAAATTAATTGCCATTTGAGTGTAGAATAGAATACACCTCTTTCGGTATAGTTTTTTGTATACAACTGAAGTGGCAATCAAGCATACGGCCCACCTGTTGATAAGCGGTTACCGTAGCCTATGCGCGCGCAATACCAGAGGCATCACGCACGCGTTGCCTACCCCGAACCCCCTCACCCCCTAAAGAGCTCTGGCAACCTTACTCACCGCAGGAACACAACACTATAGTATACATTTACGGATCATTCTGTATACTATTGTAAATGACGATGTTACCATGTAACTGATTTTTTCATAGATGCATTGAAAATGGCAGCTAATAAAATAACTCTCAAAAATATCCTACAATCCCCTGTGGATTGAACCACCATTTATATTTAGATGACATTTTGTCGTCTACCACTACAAACAATTTTTACCTATAAATGTATTTCTTGTCGTTCTGGATTGTGAAGGAGCACTTATACTGAACCATCAATTAATATACTCAAAATTACTTAAACAGTCACAACCAGATTAAGGTTGTTGGCGGTGGCGGTAAGGTGGGTAATGATTTTTGCTTAGACGCCTGAATTATTATTGATGAGGTGGCTAGGGCTACCAATCACTCGATTCGCCTTGTGTGACATAACATACTATAACTAAAAAATAAATATACAGCAGTTTGTATGTTTTAATAATTTATTATTATTTTCAAAAACTAATTTAGAAAACTTTCATGATCGTATCATGTACGTTGCCGAATAAAAGGTACACCAAATATTTTTGATTCGCTTATTACAATATCAATAAAACCTTAGGCATTCATCGTACGGGACCATACGCGTGTCTTAGAGTGTGGTGCTGATTGATAGATTGATTGAGATCATCATCAGCATCATCAGCCTGATGCAGTCCACTGCTGAACATAGGCCTCCCCCAAAGAGTGCCATGACGAACGGTCTTGAGCCTTCTCCATCCACCGACGTCTCGCAACCTTCACAATATCGTCGGTCCATAGGGTATTTATCATCGATTGAAATATGATAATTTATTATAACTGTACGTTGCGCTATAGACTCAATGATGATGATAATATGAGTGCGGGTCGATCGCTGTCCGAATATGCCCTGATTAGGTAAACCGCGCGCGCGCTGCCTCGTGCGGCCTACATTAAATTTGCTAGCTAAGGCTAGTGTTCGATGTGCATCGAACAATCTTAATACTACAGTAGACAGAATTTTGATCTACCTACCTATAAGTATTTTTTTTCACCGACGATGTAACAAATAAACTGAGAGACCCTCAATGTGTTAACTAACACGCACACTGGCCACGGATGGAATCCACCACTAACACGATCAGAAAGAGAATCCCACGCTGAGAAGCTATGAGATAAGAAGCGCAGACGAAGAATAATTGAGATGAAATCGTTTCTGTTATAGGAACGGATGGCGACGCGCCCAAACCCAAGAGAAAAAAAAAGAAATCCGACATTAGCGCCACACCCGAGCGCGTTGAGCACAGGGTCAACCTAACCGCCATTCTGCAGTACTCCAACGCGAGTCCGTTCAGAGACAAAACCGCGCGAGGCTTCTCTTGCCTCTACTGCGCAAAGTACTTCCCCTCTATACACGACCTCCGCACCCACACCGCCCAGCAATCAGAGAGAGACAAACTCAACTCTATCATCGACTACAAACTCAGCTATAACCCGATCAAAGTCGACATCACTAACCTTCAGTGTAGAGTCTGCTGCATCCCCATGACAGATCTCAATGAGCTAAAAGACCATTTGAAGAGCGTGCACAAAAAAACCATCCACAAAGACATTAAGGATATCATTCTTCCGTTCCGCTTGGAGAACGGAACGAACTATACGTGCGTCGTCTGTTCAGTCATCCACATATCGTTCAAGAATCTCTACCACCACATGAGCAGCCACTACAGCAACTACTGCTGCAAGAAGTGCGGTCTCGGATACATAACTATCGCGGCGTTGCGCAAGCACGGCAAAACGCACGCGCAGGGTATCTTCCCGTGCGAGCTCTGCGGAAAAACGTTCACGACCGTGATCAAGAAGCGGAACCACGAAAGGGGGGTGCACACCAGCGGCTGGCTTAGGAACAAATGCTCGCAATGCCCGCTAGTTTTCGCGAGCTACTACGAGAGGAACGAGCATATGGTCCAGGCCCATAACGCGGAGCCCGTGACTCACCCTTGCAACGCTTGCAATAAGATCTATAAGAAGAAATACGAGCTGAACAGACATATAAGACACCACCATCTGCAGCAGAAGAGCTTTGTGTGCGATTTGTGCAACTCTAGGTTCTTTTCGAAGCGCGGTCTAACAGATCACTTGATCAGGCACACTGGCAGTGAGATGGCGAGTTGCGATGTCTGCGGGAAGACGTTCTCGCGGACGAGGACTCTGAAGGAGCACATGAAGATACACGAAGACGATTCGAGGTTTCAGTGCGAGGTTTGCAAGAAGACATTCATGCAGAAGTGCAGCCTGAAGAGCCACATGAGGCTCCATCAGGACGATCTGGAGATATTCAAGGAGTTTGATGATGTTAAGCATCTGATTGATAATAGAGAGATGACTCTCAAGCAGATTGCTGCGGAGAGTAAGAAGAAAGCGTTAGCTGATAAACAGGTTCCACATTTCGTGTCTCTCTGATGATGATCGCATACACGGTGTTTAATTAATGATTAAACGAACTTACTAAGTGAAGTTCTATCATAATTTAATGAGGGCTACGCCCGAAAAATATTTATGGAAAGACAAATGGGACTTATTCTACGTACACTCATTAAGGCCGATTTACATAAAGAGGACCGAATGCTCATTCTATCCCCACTCTATCAAATTCTTTTAGTGTGAACAGAGGTGTTTTTATGACGACGATTATTTGATGATGATGATGAGGTCTGCGTTCACAAAGAAAGAAATAATGTAAAAGTTTGAGAAAGAATGCTCTTGTTCTAAGCTCTAGCTCTGTTCGTCTGGTTTAAGCCGGTCCTTGATTATGTCTAGGGGGTAGTCAGAGGCACGTCCGAAAATTTTGCACAAGCCCATTTTGCTGTAATGAGTATTCAATACGGGACAGGTTGCAAGCCCAGCGCCGCTTCTAAGAATACTTACTGGTTTCCTTACGGTGTTTACCTTCACCGTTTGTTAATACGCACGTTAATCTTTTGATTATCAAATCTCATTGGTGCTCCGGATTCGAACCTACGACTGTCGAATCGAAAGTCGGGGTACCTACCACTATGCCAACGCGGCTTGTCGGAATCGAAGCATATAATTTTAAATTAGGATTACACAAGTAGAAATTATTTTTCTAGGTCCACTGATCGGTAGAGATGTAATAAGTAAAGTTAAAATGTATAGTTTTTATGACATGTATTAGTTGTAGAAATTGACTTTAATCCTAAAATTTTAATTAAAATTTTATTTTATTTTATTTTAATTTACTCATTGGAAGGTTTTATCTAATAGGAGAATTTTATGAAATAATATGTTTAAGATTGTTTTAATTATTTTCTTATAATTTAACAATATGGTCGCCAGTTATTTGTATATTTTATGTGAACTTATCATGCACGCGGCACCTATTAGAGTACGTAAAGGCGTCTGAATAAACAATTACCACGGATCTTTAATAGTTTTATTTGCCAAAAGCCTTACAAAATAGAATTAAAAGAAAATTCCGGACCTACGTTTATTAAGTTTTGCTTCGTAGCCAAATTTCTCGGTGTAACATTAAGAATAAGACGATAGACCGCGTGTGAAAGTACTATTTTTCTTTTATAGGCGAGCGCAGAGCGACTAAAAAACGAAAGCTGACAATCACCATAAAGAGGGAACTCGGGAACGATGACCCCGTCAATAAACTGTTATTAATCGAAAAACAACTGCCGGAGATGAAGAAACAGTGGCACAATCTCACCACCATTCTGAATTACTCGAACGCGACCCCATTCAAGGACAGGAACGATGCGGGCTACATCTGCGCTTACTGCTACGAATCCTACCCGGACCCTGTCGTCCTTAGGGAGCACACGCACAGAGACCACAGCGACGAGAAACGCACCTACAAGTCGGGCTCCGCCCTCAACAACTTCATCGCATACCTCGACGTGGTCGACCTCAAATGCACCATATGCGACAACCCTAAGCCCGACCTCAAAACCCTTATCGAGCATCTCGTCGCCGCGCACAAGAAGCAGTACTTCCTCAGCGAGACTGACTACATCATACCTTTCAAGCTGACGGACGAACAGCAAATGAACTGCTGCATCTGCTTCGAACCCTTCCACAACATGAAGCTTCTGATGCAGCACATGAACGTTCACTACAGGAACTTCATCTGCACCATTTGCGGCGCTGGCTTCGTGAACAGCTTCCGCCTGCTGCGGCATGAGACCACTCACGAAAAGAAAAAGTCCAGCTTTCCCTGCAAACAGTGCGGGGCTGTGTTCCCCGCGGACTCTAAGAGGAAAGCTCACATCAACACTGAACACAAGGGCATTGCCGGCGACAGTGTCTGCAGGATTTGCAAAGCTCGCTTCAAGAATTACTACCAGAAAACCAGACATATGGTGCAAGTGCACAACGCTGAAGGCGTGAAGTGCGAAGTTTGCGATAAGCGGTTCAACCTCAAATCGAACCTGATATCTCACATGAGGAATATCCACCTGAAGGAGCGTCCGTACGAATGCTCGGTGTGCAACATGGGCTTCTTTATAAAACGGCAGATGCTGTACCATTATATGGCGACTCACACCAATGAACGGAACTTCAAGTGCGAAGTGTGCGGGAAGGCGTACGCCACGCAGTGCAGTAAACGGAAGCACATGAAGAAAAACCATGGCATGGTACCTAAATCACAATGATAGTATTAAATATAACGTTAATTATACAAAAGGGGCTAAACGCTGAATCATAAATCTTGAAAGTGCCCAGGAAAAAGTGAATCTCATTGAATTTGTGGTGTGAACGTGTATCTTATTTAGAAATGCGTAGTTTATTCATATAATTATTAATGCATAATAATGGCGTGCATTGTAGCTTAGGCGTAACTTATTTATCATTAAAAACTGTACCGTCATAATGTCATTTAATTTATAACCCGGTATGGAACGTTAAAACTAAATAACATCCCATAAAGATTTAAAAAAAATCGTTGAAGTTGATAAAAATTGAAGCATAGGAAGAATCTTAAGAACTGTGACATTTAAACTGTAGTATAAAACATTCGTATAAGTATTTATGCATAGCTTTTGTGCATGTTTGTACTATATCCGTTTTGAAAGTACCTGAATTCATACTGAAAGCCAAAGTAGCATAGCATATAAAATCATACTTCTTTTGTAGGTCTTGCTTCCAAAACTCGTGGAGCAAAAACCACTGTAAGTACTAGATCTAGAAGGAGCAAAGATACAAAGAAAGCCGGTGATGATAAGGAAGGGAAAAAAGTCGGTGATACAGATAAGCAAGGGGGAAGCAGAAGACAAAAAATTGATGTGAAAGAGAAGAGAAGAGAGAGTAAGGATAGAAAAAAAGTTGATGATGCTAAAAAAGCTAGAGAAACTAAGAAAGGGATCTGTGTTGAAAGGAACAAAGACAATGAGAAAAATAAAACTGATGATGTGACCATAAGAATCGAAGAGAAAAGGAGCCACAAAAGATTAGGAAAAGACTGCGATGTAATAGAAATTCATGATGTTGCCCCCAAAAGTGCCAAGAAGAAAACATCTAAAAGCAAGACAAGGTCTATAAAAGGGGATGTGATAGAATTACATGATGAAAATTCAAAACATGGTAAAAAGAAAAAATCTAGAAGTAACAAAAGATCGAGAACAGATAGCGATGTCGTTGAAATTCTCGATGATGCTCCGAAAACAAATAAAAGAAGGACTGACAGCAAGAGAAGATCTAGAAAAGAAGATCATGTGATTGGAATCCCTAAAGATATTTCCGAAAGTGACAAAAATAATAAAAGCGGCGGTTCCGAAGTTCACACGCGAACTCGAAAAGATGTAGATTTATTGGCGAACGACATCTCTGAAATAGATAAACATTTGCACAACATACGAACGATTCTGTTGCATTCGAACGCGACTCCGATACAAAACCACAACGAGACCGGTTTCACTTGCGGCTTCTGCGTAGAACAATATCTTTCAGCAGCTGAACTGAAAGTGCACACCCTTGAAAATCATGGCGAGGAATACATCAAAAGATTCATGAGCGGGCACGCTATACACGCTTACGTAGTAAAACTAGACATAACGTCTCTCCGTTGCGTGGTGTGCACGCGCAAAATATACACACTCGAGCTGCTTATAGACCATTTGGAGACTAAGCACGACAAAATGTTTTATAAGGACATCAAAAATCAAATACTGCCGTTTAAATTTCAAAGCGACATCTTCTCCTGCGTCATTTGCGATCGTAGATTCGACCGTTTCAAGCAGATGCAGTGGCATATGAGCGTCCATTACAGAAACTACGTGTGCGATGATTGTAACGCGGCGTTCATCAACAGAGCCACAATAAGAACCCACCTCATTAGACACAGAACTGGCATCTTCACATGCAAGTTTTGTCACAAGACGTACGACACAAAGGAAAAGAGGACCGTCCACGAGAAGTACGTGCACATGTCTGATCACAAGCGGCACAAATGCACCTATTGTGACGAGTTCTTCATGAAATACATTAAGAAGTTGCAGCACATGGTCGAAGTCCACGGCCATAAGGAGCGCGTCGTCAAATGCAACGCCTGTGACAAAACCTTCAGAACGAAAGAGAGGCTTACAAAGCACAACAAAAGAGACCATCTCTTGGAGCGAGACCACAAATGCGAAATTTGCGAAAAGAGTTTCTTCGGTACCCACGACTTGCTTAGGCATCTGAGCTCGCACATGGTCGCCAAGCCGTTTACGTGTGAAGTTTGCAATAAGGGCTTCAATCGCAAGGACAATATGTTGGAACACTCACGTATACACACTGGGGAGAACAAACGATTTAATTGCGAACGCTGCGGACTGAATTTCACTCACATGAGTCGTTTGAGACGACATATGGCACTGAGGCATAAGGAACTTTCTGAGTAAAATATTGCATTCTTTTGATAATTATTTTGGTACTCTTAAATATAAACCCATATATTTTGTAAATTATATTGTGGTCCATAAAACATCAACTTGTTTAGGTATAACTTTACACGTACTTAAGTACTTATATTAGATACAATTTAAGTGAGATATTTTTCAAGGATTTATAATTTGAAGCCGGTTTTATTGCTATGTCAAGCAAGCTGGAGCGGTTATTAAAAACATCATCAATGTTTAGCAATCGGTCCCTTTAGGATTTTGAATGCTACTACGGAATCGTTATGCGGCGTTGGGGAAGTTAGGGTCCCTAAGCTCACAGAAAAGTAGGTAGAGAGGGTGTGGAAATAAAAGCAGGTTAGGTAGATGCCATACTTTTACTGTCCTTTCACATTTAAATGGCACAGACGCACAGTTTCCGCACTAGAGTCACTATTTAGGAAGACACTGGCCTGAACTCGTAACACCACGCACAACCGTTCTTCAGCAGCGGGTCCAGGTCCAGTTCATTCAGGCGTAGCTCGCGATGCAGCGCCAGAACACCAGGGTAGGCTGGTAGCACGTCCAGAGAGCGATCCAAGCCGGGTAGAAGGCTAGTAGTGGACGCCCTCCTAGAGGACTGCTTTGTAGTTTAAATCTCGTACTGGAATCCTGGAACGAAGCGGAGCCTTAGAGTTCATTCCAGAACACAGCTGTTTGCTATACCGCGCTAATGTAACGGTCACGCTTGGGTGCAGAGTTCAACGACCGTTGTGACAATTTAAAATAACGGCAGTTAGCATAAGCGGCGCAGACAGCTTTACAGAAGGGATAGAAAATGCTAAGCGCTAAGAAAGGCAGCGGTAGATAGTTATAGGCAAATAAGGAAACTCACCCTAGAGGGATTCCACTAAAAGATTTTAGAACTGCTGCGCGAGCAAGCGGCACGTGCGTGCCTCACGATGGGGTATATGGTCCTGACGAGTGATCGACTCCCACTGCGTGAGCTCTGTGCCGGAGGACACAGAATAAGGAATAGTACGCGTACGTTCGGCGTTCCGCGCGGCGCGCGGCCGCGAGACTAGTCAAATCTTTCCGAGTGATGATGATAATTATGTTTCGTTTAGCTTTAAGATTTATTTGAAGATATCTAATTCAGTTATTTGTTTATTTAATTTTAAGACTTAGTTATAAGCAAGCAATTATAGACGCAACGTTACAGTTATTTTGATTAAGATAAAACATTCAAACGCATAGTTATTTATGACTTCTGAGTTTACACAATACCGGTGTCGTGGGTATCATAAACAACGTCAGCCAGACCCGGAACAAATGTATTTTGCAGATTATGCAAACATTGTACCTAGTTGGATTGGAATGGTTTGTGTGTGTGTTTTTAGAAGATACGTCTAAAATAACATAATAATTAGATATAGTTACTTCTACCATAATCGATATCTGAATCGATCTAATTGAAGGCTTTTCTATCCTTCATTAATCGATTATTCGTATTATCTTATAATTATGATTAACACAAGGTGTCGGGACCTATTTGAAATGAATTGAAATGATATTTTGCTAGAAGCATGGTTGTACATAGGTCTTAACAATAAGCTGTTTCACATACTTCACCGTTAATACGGCGTGCAAAAACCAGTATACCATGTAATTTTGATGTATTATTATTACATCATATATTCTGAATAAAAACAGTATTATCAACTAATCGCTAGTTTTTTTTTATCTCAATAAATAACAGGCCCGCAAAAATTCATGATAATGCAACTTGTTTTTTTCGGTAATATATAGTTACATAGTGGTTAGGGAACATTATGAATATAGTTATGGTAAAAGATAAGATAAAAATGTTTATTTAAACTTATACAGGCTGTTTGGTACATAGTCTGTTATTATTTCTAGAAGATACAGAAGATTCATGACATTATAATGTTTATTAGTAAGTTTATTAGTTTTATTATTTATCAAAAATGTAGTGTACAATGACAACGAAAGCTTAGTCTAGGCCCTATTAAAGTAGGTACATTGCTTACAAGCTCTCACACTAGGATACCCTGAGTTGTGAGAAGTTTGAGTTTGACAAGGGTTACAATTATATTTAATCTACTCTAAGGGTTAAAGGTAGGTAGGAGCCTAGTACCATTAGTTCAATAGTAGGTATGTTATTAGGTACACCTAAGTTGAGGACTTATGGACACTAGCTCTCACACTAGGATTCCCTGTGTTGTGAGTAGCTAGTCTCTTCCGGGGGCTGTAGGATTAGTATTAGGTATGTTTAATCTTATTACATTTAGGCTACATACTTATAATCGATACAGTACAGTAGGTATTCTAAGACAGTAGGTAGATACAGAATTACATGATTGATAACACTATTTAAAGGAAGGCACTGGTAATTAGGTAGGTAAAGTAGGAGGTTTAGGGATTAGGTTACGTATCATAAGTCAATGAATCTCGGGCAGTGGGCTACGGTAGGTAGGCAAGCTTTAATACACTATTTGTTGATCATAAACTAGTGAGCAGTGCATGAGAAGGTAGGTTCATGTTTCTAGCCATACCATCTTATAAATATAAATAAATAATAGGTAGGTCGGATTAATACAGATAGTGAAGTGTTTAATTTAAATATAAGGAAGTTTCGAATAGGAATGTACCTTGGCTGAGCTCTGTCCCTCGCACTAGGTCTCTTAAGAGCCTGTATAGCGAGGTTACAGCGATCCGCTTCCGGCTCACTAACTCACTGGCTCACTGGTTTCTATCTTTCAAACCGAAATAATTGAAGGCATCATTGTGTAGGTTCATAATCCTAACTCTCGCTTAACATTGATTCGAGACATAAACACGAAAGTATTTTTCAAATGAATTCACCAAGTAAATAGAATTTCAGTATCAAATCTTTTCAGGTAGTCAAGAAGACGAACAAGAACGAGGGAAGCCTGAGTTCGGTAAATCTAACCCAGAAGAACTACCAAAGCAACGGCACAACTTGAGACAAATATTGCTGTCAACGAATGCAACGCCAATACGGCGGCATACTGATATGGGATACGCGTGCGCCTTCTGCGCTGAATATTTCCCAAAACCAGCAGACCTCAAGAAACACACCTTAGCGTTTCACGATAGTAACACCAAAGCCTTATTCATGGATAAGATATGCCTGTCTAGATTTCTGGTGAAACTTGACGTGACAGATCTGCAGTGCAATATATGCGACGAAAGAATCGACTCTTTCGCGGATATCATTGAACATCTTAATGATCACGGAAAATATATGCACAGCGATATAAACAACTACATTATACCGTTCAAATTCGATGGCGCCCTTCTGCAATGCACGCTCTGTTTCGAAGTACACAGGAAATTCAAATCGCTGCAGATGCACATGCATGAGCATTATAGAAACTTTGTATGCAACGTCTGCGACGCGGGGTTCATCAACCATCGAATGGTGTCCACACACTACTTCAACTCTCACAAAATAGGATGTTTCTATTGCTCCTATTGCTCGCAAACGTTTGATACAATGAAGAAGCGGATACACCACGAGCATCATGCTCACGATGAAAAGAGAAAAATGCATAAGTGTGGGTACTGTGATGAAAAGTTCAGGAGTTTCGATGCGAAACGGTTGCATCAAAAGAGCGAGCACGATGTCCAATCCCCCACGTTCGATTGCAGCGCTTGTGACAGGATCTTTTCGAAGCCGTCGCAGTTGGCCATCCATATAAAGAAGGACCATCTCATGGAGACGCGTTTCCAGTGCACCTATTGCGTTAAAGCGTACTTCTTTAAGTTCCAATTAGATAACCATATGATCAGGCACACACACGCGAAGGATTTCAAGTGTAAAGTTTGCGACAAATGCTTTTCTCGATTGAAGGCTCTTCGGGAGCATATAAAGATACACGCTGACGATCGCCGCTTTCGATGCAAATATTGCGATATAGCGTTCGTCCAAAAAATCAGCTTGAGACGACATCTGCAGACAAAACATGACGAAGTACTATAACTGAAATAAAAAAGGCTTGTTTTAAAAAAATTATAGAAATAAGTTATCGAAATAAAAGATCAATTTCAAATCTGCATTATTCATTCTGCTGTTGATATGAAATTAAGGGAAAACTAAACAAATCTGTATTGACAAATTAAGAAATAATTTCCAATTCATCTTTCAGTATTCTGTCGCATTCAATTTCGTTTTAAATAATCGGCATATTAAAAAAGTCTTGATCTAGAACTAATGATATTTTATTAAAGGAAAGCGCTGAGTCGCACGTAACGCCGCCGGTCTGGTTAGTTACCTAAATACTCTACTAACTAACTAACTTAGGTTATGACGAAGGTGTGTCGTAGATATTGTGTAACGCTAAAATCTTAGGGTTAGTAAATCAAATGTTATCTTGATTTAACCAGAATTTCATTAAATACGATTATTTTGTCCCTGTAAGGTGGTTAATATTTTATTTTCTTTGTAGGTATCGTCATCAGTGACGTCAAACCCATTAAAGTGGAAATTGAATGGGATTTAGAAAAAAATATGGAAGTAAACGCTACAAGTATAAAAGAAGAGAAAATGGCATCGAAAGCCAATAGAAAAAGGGAAAAAGGCAATACTTCGAAACGGGCGGCAAATCGGAATAAGAAAATTGATAACGAGAAATTCCCACCGGTAAAAATCAAACCACCAGCAAAAGCAGAGCTGTTAGACGTCGATAAACATCGATATAACGTACGAGCGATATTACAGTATTCGAATGCCACACCGATTCGGGCGCACTATGCCGGGAACGGCTACGCGTGCTGTTTCTGCAAGCAGTATTTCCACAAAGCGGCAGATCTCAAGGAACACACTTTACAAATACACGACGATCAAACCAAAAGAAAATACATGCAAAAAGCGTTTCTTTTCAAGCTTTTCGTAAAACTTGATATTACGTTTCTGCGTTGTAGCCTTTGCACTAACGAAATGCTAACTCTTGATGAACTGATTGAACACTTGAATGTTGCGCACCAAAAAGGAATTCATACTGATGTTAAAAATCAAATTATGTGTTTTAAGCTAGACGATGAAGGCTTCCGGTGTTTCATATGCTCAGTAGAGTATCATAGCTTCAAAAATTTGCTAGAGCACGCACACACACACTACAGAAATTTCGTCTGTGATGTGTGCGACGCTGGTTTTATTAATCGACTGAAACTTTACGGCCACGTGTACAACAAACATAAAGGCGCAGGCTCTCATAAATGCGGCACTTGCGATAAAGTATTCGACACACCTATCAAACTGAAGACGCACGAGCGTATCCACTCAGGCACGGTACTTTACAAATGTCACGAATGCGGTGATAAATTCTCCAAAAAGAAAGAGAAGAGAGATCACATGATAAATGTGCACGGGGCAGAGTTTGCTAGGATCAAATGCACGGCTTGCGAAAAGATGTTTATCAGCAAAGCGTCCCTTAGTGTTCACATCAACAGGGATCACTTGATGGATAGACGCCATCAGTGCGAACTCTGTGACAAAACCTTTTTCACTTCTTCCTTCTTGAGAGATCACATGGTCTCCCACTCTAGGCTTCGTGAAATTCAGTGTGATGAGTGCCCCAAAACGTTTGCGAGGAAGAAGGCTCTCCGGGAGCACATGAAATCGCACACCGGTGATCGCAGATTCAAATGCACATTCTGTGACATGGCTTTCTTGCAGAAGTGCAGCTTGAAAGGCCACTTGCGTAGTCGGCATGACGCTGAACTTCAATGATGTAAGCAATATTGTACTTGAATACGCAATTTGTATAGATAGGTAATGTGTACCAGCTGAATAACTTCCGCCCAATTTTATGAGTTGTGGGAAAAATAAGCTAAATCTTTATTTTTAATTAGAAGAAAGGTATTTTATTAGTAGTGCGGATTTTAAATGATAATATACTCGATCACGCTCCAGCAAAATTACTTATAATGTCTATTTGTATTGGCAGTTGGCAGCTTAGTCTGGCCATAGATTATTTTTCTGGTTAATATTATAAAAGAGATCTAAAACTAACCGTGATGGCTGATGCCATATTATTATTTCCCAACAATCATATTAAGGACGCAAGCATTATCGTTCAAGTCAAATTCAAAGTCCTAATATTATAAAATCTCTGAAAACTTAACTAACCTACCTTCCCTTTAAACCCACTTACTTTATTGATAGATCTTGCTTACCTTTATATTTTGCTAAAAGGGGTTTGTTAGATGTTCTTAACCTTAATAAACACTGTTCTTGTAGCCGTGCATTTAAATACATTAAATTATCGAAAGTTACAAGAATGTAATATTTTATTTTCTTTGTAGGTGTCGACGTCAGCGACCACAAAGCAATAAAATCTGAAGTAGAGAACTCTTGGGGAGTAACTATAGTAAAAGTAAAAGGTCCGAAAGCTGACGAAGACCCGACAATTTACGAAAATAAAACATCACAATCTAAGAAACGTCAACCAATGAAGAAAGATTCCCAAAAATCCAAAGTAAAGCGTTCAGGAAATAGATTAAACATTGAACAGGTAACAGTTGAATGTCAGAAAACCTACGCAGACCCAGCGATGATTGCGGATAGTACAATTAAACCAACAATAAAATCGAGTAAAATCTCACAATCAAAAAAAGCAGAATCAAGCGATACTGCCCCAGCCCAAAGAATCGTAATAAATCCCCCACCAGACCTTGTTATCACGAAGAAAACTAAAACTGCAGTTACTAAAACCGGGGAAAATCTTGCGAAAACAAGAAAAAAACAAACTATCAAAAAAGATCCTAAGTCCAACGAGATAGTTCCAGTCCAGAGAATCAAAATAGTCCCTCCCCCAGATATGGATTTTATGATGGAACTAGACAAGCATAGGTTTAACATTCGGACTGTTATGCAATATTCTAACGCCACACCGATCAGAAACCATGTAAAAAGTGGATTTGTGTGCTGCTTCTGCGACGCACATTTCCCCAAACCGGCTGATCTCAAGATGCACACCATACAGAGCCACGCTGATGACAGTAGTAAAGATAAATTCTTTCGGAAAAAGGCCGTTCTGTACTCTTTTATGGTGAAACTCGATATCACGTCGCTTATTTGCAACATCTGCCACGTGGCAGCGGACACTCTCGAGCAACTCATCGATCACCTTAACACCATCCATCAGAAAGGCCTGCACACCGACATCAAAAACCATATCGTGTGCTTTAAATTCGACAGCGAGGTGATGAGGTGCCTCGTGTGCCTGATGGAATTTAATAGCTTCAAACTCCTGTCGGAACATATGAACCAGCACTATACAAATTTCGTTTGCGACGAGTGCGGAGCGGGCTTCATAAATCGAAGGCAGCTTTTGCTTCATTCCGATAAACACAAAGTGGGCGCTCACAAATGTGGTTCTTGTGATAAAATGTTCCAATCTTTGAAAAGGATGAAGACGCACGAACGCATTACCCACGTGTACAATTCCGGGCTCGGCACGCACGGCTATAGGTGCAATCTTTGTAACGAAAAGTTTAAAAATAAAAAAGATAAGGTGGATCACATGCGTCAGGCTCATGGAGTCTAACCTATGAATATTAAGCATGTTATCCATCACATTATCATTATTTTCAAATGCCCAAATTATTGAACCAGCTGTATACGAAACCGCATAAGAAAGATAAGGTGGATCACATGCGTCAGGGTCATGGAGTCTATCTAACCTATGAATAATATGCATGTTATCCATCACATTATCATTATTTTCAAATGCCCAAATTATTGAACCAGCTGTATACGAAACCGCATAAGAAAGATAAGGTGGATCACATGCGTCAGGGTCATGGAGTCTATCTAACCTATGAATAATATGCATGTTATCCATCACATTATCATTATTTTCAAATGCCCAAATTATTGAACCAGCTGTATACGAAACCGCATAAGAAAGATAAGGTGGATCACATGCGTCAGGGTCATGGAGTCTATCTAACCTATGAATAATATGCATGTTATCCATCACATTATCATTATGTTCAAATGCCCAAATTATTGAATCATCGGTATTCGAAACCGCATCTTCGTCTAGAATCGGCATGCGATGCTAACTAACTGCGCTATGGTCCGGAACTCCGAATGACGCTGTGTTCGAAAATTATGGACAAATCTTAACTTTTAAATAATTAGTCATACTACTTACGTATGTAGTTTTACTTATTTATATACATTTACGGCAATGTTTTAAGCATGTGTATTGTCTGATTTATGTAAGCAAACCCAAAATAGATGTTAGTTACCTACTTAACTAAAATATATTTACAGTGTATTTTTACTTATTTAAAAAACAGTGTATTTCGTCTCAATTATACAAGGTGATTCATAATATGATACTATCCCGAAAGGTTGCTTATTATACGGTGCTTATTATTATGGCAATAATGTTTGTTCGACGACATTTGGATATTCCTAATTTTTTATTGAAAAATCAGTTTGCGAAAATCTGTTGTTTTGGAGTCAAATCAGTTCAAACTCCATTATTCTAATCTTTAGGCAGCAATTTTGAAGTAAATAAATAATAAATATTCCGGACATATTCACACGGTCAACTGATCCCAAACTAGGCATAGCCTGTACTATGGGTACCAGAGACTGATATACATAATAGATATATATATATTAAACACCCAGACACAGAACAAACATCTGTGTTAGTCACAAATGTTTGTCCAGTGCGGGAATCGAACCCGCGACCTCTAGCGCAGAAGGCAGAGTTACTACTAACTGAGCTATGAGGCCTGTCAAACTCAAAAAGTCGAACTTCTCGCACGTTTAATACTTAGCTATAAAGTTATGATAGACTAGCTTCCACCCGCAGCTTTGCTTGCGTGGTACCCTCATAAAAACTAGCCAAATGCTATTCTAGGTAAAGAACTCTATATACCAAGTTTCATCGAAATCGGTTGAGCCGTTACGGCGGATTGAACAACAAACATCCAAACATCCTCACAATCTTTCGCATTTATAATATTAGTAGGATAAATACATATTTTTCGCTAATATTTTTTCTTTATGTTGGTAGAATAAGCCCCTTTTGGGATAGAATACATTTATAAATCACCGAGTTAATTTCAGACTTAAATTAGGTAGAAACTAATTATTTTATAAATTAAATTTATTACCTAATAATTAAGTTAAAACTAAACATTGGCAATATCATTTAATTTTGTAATTATAATATGTAAAATTTATCAATTTCTCGATTGTTATTTTCAAATACGTTTCACGGTATTTTACGTCTAATTAACTTATTTAAATTAAATCTTAGAAAGCTTACCTAATGAGTTTTTGTTTTGAAAATCCTTTTGTTATCTATTATTTCACTCATATGGAGATGACCTACTCAGTAATTCAGTATATCATCATCAGCCTAATGTAGTCCACTTGCTTAACATGGCCTATGTTCCTTGGGGGCCTATGTTAACCTAGTATACCTATATTTACTAAGAATTCATAAGGTGTCAAGTCCTCCTTGGGGTCGAGGTGAGCTTATTGTACACCCAATAAAGTTTCATCGTCATTTCAGCTGTAGGACGTCCACTGCTGAACATAAGACAAAGATTACCAGAAACAGTCATTTGGGGGGATTTGCCCGTACTCGCCACGCTGGGCATGCGAGCGCAGATAAAGCTCTTGTTGTTGATAGGGAACGCTGCTGCACATCCCCTAGCTTTGTTTCCTTTAGTCGGTCGCCTCTTACAACATCCACGGGTAGAAATGGATGGGCATATTCTTCAGCAGGGGCCGCCACGGCTACGGTTTGGTTTAGCCGAAACGAACATATTGGATAAAAATAAAATATTAATAAGTAATGAAGAATATAAGCTATATTTTGTTAAAATTATAAATAACTTAAGTTCAGATTTAACCAGCAGACAGCCTAAACCGCTGTCTCATGTATGTGTTGGTTCGTTCGAAAATACCCCAAGCGTGAGTATCTTTAGTAGGAAACGAGGTACTTAATTTGTCCATTATTGTATGTATGTTATTTAAGGCACGTCCGTACTTAGTATCGCATTTGCTGTGTTTCAGTCAAACCCTAAGCTTACCAGTAGTAATGAGATATTTATCGAAATCATAACGTTAATTAAAAAGTAGAATAGGTACTTCGTACATTCCGCTTAGGAATAATTCACACCTGTGATAATAAGAACTTGTTTTCTTTGTAGGTGTCCACACCAGAAACCACAAAACCATTAAAAAGGAACTAGATGTTTCTTGGGAAGTTACCATAGTTAAAGTTGAAGACACTACAAAAGTCAATGATAAATCTAGAACACTAGCCGGACAACGGCAAAAGATAAAACAATCTCAAAAACCCGACGAGATCTTGATTCAAAGAACAAAAATAAAACCAACCGAGCAATCCTCAGAGACTTCAGAGCTCGATAAACACAGATATAACATTCGTACGTTATTGCAATGCTCAAACGCAACTCCGATCCGAACGCACTCAATTGCAAGCGGATACACCTGCTGTTTCTGCAAAGCGAATTTCCCCAAAGCTGCGGACCTCAAAACTCACACCATCCAGGACCATGACGATGCAACTAAAAACAAATTCATGCAAGGGGCTACTTTGTTTTCGTTCATCGTAAAACTTGATATAACTTCGCTTCGCTGCAGTATTTGCGGCATGGTAGCGGATACGCTCGAGCATCTCACAGATCATCTAAACGTCTCCCATCTAAAGGGGCTCCACGCTGACATTAAAAGCTACATCGCGTGCTTCAAACTGGAAGGAGAAGCGATGAAGTGCCACATTTGCTCGGCAGAATACAAGAGCTTCAAGTTCTTACTGGAGCACATGAACAAGCATTCGACTAATTTCGTTTGCGATGAGTGCGGTGCAGGGTTCATCAATCTGGGGCAGCTGCGCTACCACTCTGATAATATACACACAATAGGGGTTTACAAATGTGGGTCGTGCGATAAAGTGTTCCCATCTTCGAAGAAGAAATACTTCCATGAGCGTGCTACGCACATTCAGTCGCCCAAGAAGAGACAGCCTAATGAGCTTGTACGCGCTTTCATGAGTAAACAAGCAGAGGCTAGTTTGGGAGAGAATTCAAAAGCTTAGGAACCTTTGTTCGCTTGTTTTTCTAGTCGTTTCTTTAGAGCTAGTTAAGGCTAGGGGACGTTTCTCTACCTCGCTTTGTTACATAACTGTAGTACAACATAGGAAATATTGTCGCGTGATTTGCTTTATTTTGATCTAATGCGCACCAAACGTAAAAAAATGATTTATAGTCAACCTTGAATAATATAAAGATAGGTGGTTCAACATGCTTGACCGGCGACGATATGCAAATTTAGAGAGACGGCATGCAAAAAAAAATTATAATAGTAATAACTTAAATTGACTAAGTGAACAGTCAATTAATAAAAAACAAGAAAATATATTAATCATTAGCAAAAAGTCAACACAACTATAAAATTCAATATAGTTTTATATTTAATAATAGTAATATACCATGAGACTTTGAAAATCGATAATTATTACATCACGATTCTTCCTGTTCTATCCCAGATTATTTTGTGGGGTTGGTACAACATGTATTCTTCTTCTATTTCCTTCTATCAGCCGTCATCTCAGTTCTCACTCCTTTCTTACCCATATCCACTTTCACACAGTCCATGTACTAAGTCTACTACATCCATCCACATTCATACAATCTTTTCGTCACATGATATCTTTTACGCAAATATTTGTTCAGAGTCTGGATGTAATGTTGTAATCAAAAATCAGTTATAGTGAATAAGGCTAAGGCCTATGCACGTGACTCTTGTGAATTAAAAAATGCATATAAACGGACATTTTACCCATACTCGTAAGTATGTACATTGAACAAATTATGTTATCTATAAAATTAGCTAGTGGATAGATATTACAGCTAAGACCTTTCTACTACTAGGTAAATTATTATCCAGAATTTTAACCTAAATAAACTTTACTATGATATGAATATTTTTCATTTTACTAGATCATCATGCTAATGCAGCATGCTCTGGTCTATTTTTTTTTTATTTGTTTCCTATTCTTTATTGTTTCACTTTTCATTAATACAAGGTGATTGTATACCACCCCGAAAGGGGGAAAATAAGGGGTATAATATTTCATATAAGTAACTCCAGTTTGTATTCTTAAAAGCGGCGATGGGCTTGCAACCTGTCACGTATAGAATATTTACTACTGCCAAAATGTGGGCGTATGTTCGGACACGTCTCTGACTACCCCTCTTAGACATTTTCCAGAATCTGATTGCCTGGAGATCTGAGGGGATATCTACCATTCTTGGGGATAAAAGAAGTGACCCTATTGTTAAGTTAGCAAAGTACCTAAAACAATTTTTACCGAAACTCTTAAAGGAGTTAGTAAAAGACTATCTAAGCACCAATATTATTATCACCGGTGTGAAGACTCTATATTGATTAATATTTAAGTAGTGGTAACACCGATGATGATAATAAGCTTTGTTTTCTTTGTAGGTGTCATCTTCAAACACCACGAACCCGTTAAAACGGAAGTAAATGAATCGTTGGATGAAACGCTGGTAAAAATTGAAGAAGCGTCAAACGCTGTCGATGAAACTACAAAAATCAAAGCCAGGAGACGTCAGGCGAAGTCAAAACAGTCTTGCAAACCAGATGAAACCACGATTCAAAGAATTCAAATAAAACCTCCAACAGAACGCCCACCAACAATTAAAGGCGTCAAAATAAAACCTCCAACAGATCGAGCACCACCAAAAGGGGTCCCAATAAAACCTCCACAAGAAAGGCCATCAACAATTATAGGAGTCCCAATAAAACCTCCGACGAAACGCTCACCACCAGTCCAAAAAATAAAAATAGCACCTCCATCGTTCAACTATCCAGTGAAGTTAGAGCTCGATAAACAGCGATATAACGTCCAAACAATATTACAGTGTTCGAACGCGACTCCGATTCGAACGCATTACGTCGGCAGTGGATACGTTTGCTGTTTCTGCAAAGCGAATTTCCTCAAAGCTGCGGACCTCAAGACGCACACTATACAGGACCACGACGATGAAACGAAGAAGAAATTCATGCATGGCAGTCAATTGTTTAAATTGATCGTCAAACTCGATATAACTTCGCTGAACTGCAACATTTGCAGCATGGCCACGGATAATCTGGAACAACTTACCGATCATCTTAACACCGCTCATCAAAAGGGACTCCACACAGACATCAAAAGTCATATCGCGTGCTTTAAGCTCGACGGAGAGGTGATGAAGTGTCATATTTGTTCGGTGGAATATCAAAGCTTCAAGTTGCTACAGGAGCATATGAACAAACATTATAGGAATTTCATTTGTGACGTGTGTGGAGCAGGGTTCATAAATCGGCGGCAACTTTTCAGTCACTCCTATGCACACAGAGTCGGCGCATACAAGTGCGATACATGCGACAAAATATACAATTCGTCGTATAAACTTAAGTCCCATATGCGACATACGCATACAGGTATTTTACTGCACAAGTGCCATCAATGCGATGAAAGATTCAAAACGAAAATATCCAAGAAAAATCACATTAAGGAAGCTCACGGTGTCGTTTTCGCGTATTTGCAATGTGAAGCTTGCGATAGGAGTTTCAAAAATCATGCCGGTCTTAGAATACACGTTAAAAGAGACCATTTGATGGAACGGCGATATGTATGCGAGATATGCGACTATAGATTTTTTACTGCACGCTTGCTTAAGGAGCACGAAGTAACACATACCGGGTCCCGGGACTTTAAGTGTGATGTGTGCTCGAAAACTTATTCGAGGAAATATGCGCTCAAAGAGCACATGCGCTCTCACACTGGCGATCGCAGATTCAAATGCACGTACTGTGACATGGCCTTCCTGCAGAAGTGCAGCTTGAAAGGCCATTTACGCAGCCGCCACGATGCGGACCTGGAATGAGTTCACGAACAAAATTGAACGCGATTATACAAGGTGATTAATGATATGTATACTATCTCGAAAGGGGCTTATTCTATGATCAAAAAGAATAAAGAAAACTTCAATCATTTTTCCCCTATCTTGTTCCCAAACTTTTTCAAACTAGCTCATTTTGTTCTTTTTATCATATTGATAACTAAATAGCTTTCGCGGATTCGCTCGCGTGGTATCGATAAAAAGTAGCCTATACCCCATTCTAGTCAAAGAACTCTATCTATTCCAAGTTTCATCGAATTTGTTTGAGCCGTTACGGCGTGATTGAACCACAAACATCCTAACAAACTTTCATATCTAAAATAGTAGTAAGATTATTTAGCTGTTTTAGGTAATCTTGATGTCGAACATATCGTACGTAAATTTTATAACATACGATATGTTCGACATCAAGATTACCTAAAATAGCTGAATAATTGAGTTTGAACTGATTTTACACCAAAACAGCTGCTTTTTGCAGTGTTTTTCCAGTGAAAAATGTCCAATTTCCATAAGTCGTTGAACAAACTTTATTGCCAATAGAGTGTAGATTATATCCTTTCAGGAAAGTATGCATATTATGAATCACCTTATAATTTGATAGTACAGAAATTAAAGATACCGATGACTATTTGTGAAAATGAAAAAGAATAAATTTAGTATAAGCTATGCACGTTAAAAATGTGTTTTAATGTATGTTTTAGATGAATTACTAGAAAAACATATCGCTAACCATAAACCGTTTCCCTTCCTTTCCTACCTTTCAGTAGAGGATCACGTAGGTAGGTATTTCTAATACTATAAATTAATACCTAAACAAAAGGTTAACATAACGATAACAAGTACTTTATTTTCTTTATAGGTTTCAACGCCAGCACCGTCGAGAACATAAAAATGGAAATAGAGATTTCCTGTGGACTATCTATAAAAGTCGAACAACCTGATATTGACGATTTCAATTCTCAAACAATACGACCACGTCCAATCGAAACATTGCTGGAAACACCTCGAGAAGAGGAGACTGTCGTGCAAAGAAATAAAGCGAAACATTCAACAGAGAAATCAGCAAGGTCGGAGCTTGCTAAACACAGACATAACATCCGAACAATATTACAATGTTCCAACGCCACTCCGATCCGCACGCATTTCGTCGGCAGTGGATACATCTGCGCTTTCTGCAAAGCGTATTTCCCCAAAGCTGCAGATCTCAAGAACCACACCATTGTGGACCACGACGAGGCAACGAAAAACAAATTCATGCAAAACAGTGGCCTAGTCGCTTTCGCGGTCAAACTAGATATAACGCAACTAACCTGCAACATTTGCGAGATGCTCTGCGAAAACCTGGAACATCTGATCGATCACCTCAACCGCAGCCATCAGAAAGGACTGCACACGGATATCAAAAGTCACATCGCGTGCTTTAAACTCGACGAAGAATCAATGAAATGCCACATTTGCTATTTAGAATTCAACAGTTTCAAACACTTACAAGGGCACATGACTAAACATTTCTCTAACTTCATTTGCGACGTGTGTTCTGCCGGCTTCATTAACCGGCGGCAGCTTGGAATCCATGCGGATACCCACCGAATGGGAGCACACGAGTGCAGTGCGTGCGGAAAGGTTTTCTCGTCGTCGAAGAAACTGAAGCGTCACGACCGCCAAGCGCACTCAGCGTTTCTGGGACAGTACAAGTGCTTTCATTGCGGTGAGAAATTCAAGAACCGCAACACCAAGAAGAAACACATGATAACAAGCCATGGCACCGAGTTTGCGGACTTGAAATGCAGCGATTGCGATAGGACCTTTAAAAGCTCCAAAAGTCTGCATTTTCACAAGAAGAAGGACCACATGATGGTGCGGTACGCGTGCAAGCTGTGCGACAGTGTGTTTTGCCGGGCGGACAAGTTGAGGTTCCACGAATTGGTGCACACAGGGGTTCGAATGTTTGAGTGCGATCTGTGCTCGAAAACATTTACAAGGAAATGCACGCTTAAAGAGCACATACGTTCCCATGAGAACGATTGCCGGAGACCTTTGAAGGTTTTCTAAGGAAATGCCTGGGTGGTTTTTGTCAGCGGAATGTATAAGTAAGAGTGAAAGAATATCTAAAATTGCATTGTAAATTTATGGTCTACTAGCTGTTGCCCGCGACTTTGCGTGGAAATTTGTATGAGTTTGTGTGAGAATGACGGCCTGATCAAAATGTGATCAATGTGGGTGATGACTATAAAAGGCGTCCTTTTGGGCGCTGTGATTCTGGACACAGACGCAACTATTTTCAAATACAAGGTTCCTGTATAGGATACAAATGCTATGCTATCCCATAGGAACGTGCACTTTTCCGGGATAAAAAGTAGCCTATTCAGTCTCTTACCCCTAAACTACCACTATGCAAAAAATCATATTGATCCCTTGCTCTGTGCAAAACAAAAAACAAATCTATCCAACGGGAACCGTACATTTTTCCGGGATAAAAGGAAGTTTATGTGCTATTCCAGACTTTATTACTAATAACTATAATTTATATAAAACTAGTGATTAAAAATATGTATGCTATTCCGAAAGGAGCTTTATCTACACCCAATTGGCAATAAAGTTTGTTCTTAGACTTTATTGTCTTTTTTTTTTACGAGATTATACCTTACTAGCTTCTGCCCGCGGCTTCGCTCTCGTGGTACCTCAATAAATAGTAGTCTATATGCTTTTCTAGGTAGATAACTCTTTATATTCAAAGTTTAATCGAAATCGGTTGAGCCGTTACGGCGTGATTGAATAACAAACATCCTCACAAAGTTTCGCATTTATAATATTAGTAGGATAACACCTAACAGTCACATACATAGTCCTGACCCCACATTAGGATTCCCTGTGTCGTGGATATCAGAAACTACCATGTACGGACCAAATATTTGCAGATCGCTAACATTTGCAGCAAACATTTGTCCCGCAGAGCGAATCGAACCTGCAACCCTTGAGTCTCAGACGTGTACTCGCCTACTGCGCCACAGAGGCCTTATCTGAGAGGGAAGAGCGATAACACGAGTCGGCAGAAGAATGGCTTGGCCTGATCTGGCACATCACGAGCCTAGGGGCTCAAGCCATTGGTTGCGTGTGAAAAAATAATCCCTTAGACATATTTCGGATTCGATTGATACGAACCAGCCAGGCTGTTGCGTAAGCGAAATGGTAATGAAGATCGCAATTATTAAGATGATTTTATCAATTTTAGCTACATCTGAAGTTTTTCAAACATGAAAACGAAGAAGCTAAGGTCTTGAAGTTTTCCCTTGTCAAGTTTGGAACGTTTTGAATGTTGCTAAGATTGTTAAAATTACCCCCAAAGTTACGAACTTCATTGCCATTACGCTTACGCAATTGCACCACTGGTCCTTCTCAGATACGGTACGTTATAGACTTGGTACGCGAAATAGCAAGTACGACCCATCTCTAATACCGTGCACTTGGAATTATATCTGTAATTCACTGTCAAGCAGTCTAGTACCTACTATTTGATGATTCGATGTTTTAATTAATAATTATAATTATCACGGTTTATTCATTTATGAAATAGGATCGCCAACAGCACATGTATCAATCATTTAATAAGAATGCCATGTAGTTTAAGACTGATACATTAGCCAATTATAGGCGAACACAGCACTGGTAGGGACTATTAGACATGCCAATCTAGCCTTTTATAGAGATCATCATCATCATCCTGTAGAAGTCCACTGCTGGACATAGGCCTCCCCCAAAGAGTTCCATGGCGAACGGTCTTGAGCCTTCTCCATCCACCGACTTCCCGCAACCTTCGCAATGTCGTCGGTCCATCGGGTGGGGGGCCTTCCAACACTGCGTAGCCCGGTTCGTGGTCGCCATTCGAGAACCTTTACTCCCCAACGGTTGTCGGTTCTGCGAGCTATATGGCCTGCCCTCTGCCACTTCAACTTGCTAATTCTGAGAGCTATGTCGGTGACCTTAGTTAGTTCTTCTACGGATTTCCTCATTTCGGATCTTATCACGTAGTGAAACTCCAAGCATAGCTCTCTCCATAGCCCGTTGCGCGACTTTGAGCTTGTTTATGAGGCCTATAGTTAACGACCAAGTCTCATTATAGAGATACAATAAACTAAATACAAGATAAACTGTGTACTATAGAAGTGTTGGAACATTTTGTGATTTCGGTTTAATTCGATGTGTTCAGCGCTGCATTTTCTTTGAACACTAAGCGGCGCGGCATTTATTCACAACCCACCTTGTCCTTAGTACTTAAAAAAACACACCCTATAGAGTAGACGTAAGTTAAATGTTAAGTACGTGATATGTATAAATGGCTTAACATTTTTCTATTTTCTTTATAGGTAAAGTGAAAATCAAACAGGAAATCGTCATAAATGACTTTAAAGAGGAACATGGAGATGCGAGCTCACGTAAAAAAGAAACGAGAATAAGATTAGTAAAACATCTTTATGATACAAAGGCACCTAACAGTGTTACGTATAAAAGACTACAGCAGAATTTGAGACAAATTATAGAATATTCGAATGCTACACCTATTAGACGTGTCAACGATTTAGATTACGTCTGTGCGTATTGCGAATATCAAAACTCTGACCCGGCTGAGCTAAAAAAACATACTATAGCAACACACAGTAAGGAGACAGTCGTCACTTCGACTAAGAAAATGTCAGCCCACGATTTGCTTGTCAAACTTGACATAACATCTCTGAATTGCAAGCTATGCCATCAAAATTTAGACACGCTAGAGCAACTTTTAGAGCATCTACAGACCGCGCACAGCAGAAAGATCCACACAGATGTCCAAAACCAAATTCTACCCTTCAAATTCGGCAGCGGACCTCTAACTTGCTTCATTTGCGACGCCACCTTCCCCACTTTCAAGATGTTGAACGTGCACGTTAACACGCATTACCGGCACTACGTTTGCGACGTCTGCGGCTTTGGGTTCGTGAACCCGAACAAGCTTGGGAAGCACATGCTCACTCACAAAACTGGGAATTACGTCTGCACTCACTGCTTCAAGGACTTCGCTACTAACGTCAAGATGAGAGCGCACGTCAAGCAGGTTCACGGTCCAAAGCTGAGACTGAAATGCTGGCACTGCAACGAGAGGTTCAGTGACATTCTTGTCAAGGAGAAGCATATGACTGAAGCGCACGGCATCATGTTCCCCACGCCGAAGTGCGATTCCTGCGATAAAGTGTTCGTGCACCGCAGAGCGTTAAACTCTCACATTAAGAGAGTCCACTTGATGGACCGCCGGCACGAATGCCCCGAGTGTGACATGAAGTTCTTCGCGTCTGCTGAGCTCAAGAACCACATGCTTAAGCATACTGGAGCCAGGCATTTTCAGTGCGAGGTGTGCCTAAAGCGGTACTCGAGGAAAAGCAATCTGACTGAGCATATGAGGATCCACGCGAACGATCGCAGGTTCAAGTGTGAACACTGTGGAATGACGTTTGTTCAGAAGTGCAGCTGGAGGGGTCATATGCGCAATAAACATGGAGATATTGCTTAGTTTGTACATACATTTAATATACCTACATTCATCTATTGTACAGTCGCTTATTTTATTAATAAAAAAAAAACTAACACAGAATATTTAACATAGAGCTACTTACTATGTTCTACTTCAAAGCAACCACTTCGCTAGTTTTGTTGTATTAAACCCAAATGACGAGCTTATAGCTTTGTTCGGGTTTTGGTATTAATAAGGGCATGAAAACAGCTTAATCGGTTAACCGAAAGACCCGGTTATAGTTACACTTTAAATACTAGTTAATCCTGGATCAATATTTCGACAGGACGATATTCCAATGTATCCTTGGGTTCGTTGCCGTAGTGTTGCGATCGTTTTTAACCACTTTGAAAACAAACAAAACCGATTATTACGAAAATCATCTTAAAAAATGTATTACCTACTTATTTTTATTGAATGTTGATGCTGAAAAATATCGAATATCCTCATGTCAATCGAATTTCTCTCTTCACTTCATTGATCCGTCAATGCTCTGCGTAGTCTCTCGCCATCTTGGAAGTTGTTTTTTGATATGCTACGATTTTTGCACTGTTTCTGCTATTTCCGTAGACCTTAGCTTCCTTGTTCTCAACTTTGATTACGCATTAAGTGATTTTGGTGATCCTTCTGAACATTTTGTTCATCTTGTGCTGTAAACTCTTAAACTTGTCGATTACAAATGTTTAAGTGCAATAAATCTTTAAAGTACCTATCGGTTTTTGTAGCAAACGATTATTTTGTTCCCATCCCTACTCAGATTATTTTGACATCTGCCAAATCCGACCTATTAGATTTTCCCGAGAACTAAGGCTTCTCAATATTCGTGAGCGAAATATCAAAAAAATCATTAAAACACACGACGATCGCCTTCGATTAACCGATTACTCGGTTAACCGAGATGAAAAAACCGTAGAATTTTTGGCGGTTTTTACATGCCCTAGTAATAACTAGTTAAGAAAACTGTAATTAGAAGTTTATAGTAGGTACATAACTGTAAAATAAATTGTTCTTATTTAACTGACGTTGTTTATCTACACGGATTAAAAAACTGATCCTATTTCGCGGCGGTATAAACGAATCTTACCTATTTTTTTCCACGTCGGTGCAGGTTTCCAGGTCCAGAATCTATAATCATCTCCTTGATAAAATGATACAAAAATGAGCATTTGTTTTCTTATTTACAATATTTTATTGGTATGCATATGTATTTATTATGGTATCTATATATTTATGTATTGAACTTATTTATTTTTAAACTAGTATGTATTAAAAATCCTATTTCTCTCAAAGTTTTAGTAAGTAATTAGCATCATAACTCCTTTTATTTTCTTTTTTATGATCTCAATTGTTCCCTCTCCTGTGCACTACCTTCACATCTTCTGTCCACAAACACAAAGGTTATCTGGAAGATAATGCTTTTTAGCATTAATTTCGCCTTTGTACTATTTTTATGTGCAATAAAGAATTTTCTATCTATCTATTTCTACGGAATTGAATCAATTTTGAGTTCTCTTTTAGGGGTTTACGATATCGTTGAGCGATATACGATACATATTGTAACTGTTGTCAAGATAGAGCACCGCTAGAGTAGGGTCCTGTCTTCTCTAACTTAGCATCGAGAAAGTGTAAGGTTAGAGAACACTTTAGCGCTAAAGTACGTTTATGCAACAACTAAAGTGACCTCTTATGAAGATTTTAACAAGACTTCAAGTTTACTCTAAGTTTTTATGCGTTTGTATGCCTAATGCGTTTTTCTTGGTGGCGACTTGGACTTGGACTTTGGTGGCGTAGCGGGTGAGTGCCCGTCTGAGACGCAAGGGTTGCGGGTTCGATTCTCGCTGCGGGAAAAATACTTGCTCCTGGTCTGTGTGTTGTAGTACCATGGTACTCGTAGTTTCTGATACCCACGACACTGGGACTCCTAGTCTGGGGTAAGGACTATGGATGTGACTGTTGGGTGTTATTATTGTTTGCTAGCTTCCTCCCACGGCTCCGCTGGCGTTATACCTACGAGGATAAAAAGTAGCCTATGTGCTATTCCAGACTATAATCTATATCTGTGCCCAATTTTTTTTTTTTTATTGAAGATGGTTAGGCGTTTGACCACCAGCTCACTTTTGCAAGTGAGATGTGGCCTAAGATGGAGCACGCTTTACCAGAAGGAACTAGACTAACTAACTTCATCTAGATCCGTTCAGCCGTTCTATCGTGATTAACAATCATCCATCCATCCAAATTTTCGCATTTATGATATTAGTAGGATTACTTAGTAAGATTAGTAAGACAGTAAGAAAACAAGTAGGATTATAATATAAGTAGGATATCTCAGCAGAAAATTGCGTGTGGGCTAGAATACAATACCGTATTATACAGAAAGAAAAGAAGAAAGAAAGAAAATTTATTTATTTGACCCACAACGCAGTAAGTAGGTAGGTAAGAAGATACAAAGAAAAAAAACTACTTAAACCTAGTAATACTAAAACACAATAAGAAAACAAAAACATATAGGTAGGTGAGGCGGTAGGTAGGTTGAGTAGGTATGCGTTGTGTGGGGCAAATGGGTCCTGTCTCAGCATAAAGCTGCACCGAACTTAATATGTACGGTGCGGCGCTGGTTTTCAGACGGGGCCTAGGCGACGTGACGTGACGAACATCAATAAACATAATATTTATAGTAGGTATGTATTAATAAATTGACTACATACTTGAATTGAATACAGAACACTAACTCTCTTTATAGGTAGTCCTGGAAGTGAAACGGTGCCGGCAACAAGTACAGCAATATCGGAAAATCCGAGGAGAGAAATGACAACGCACCAGAAAAAAGTACGCGACATCAAACAGGTCCTGCTCAGCTCGAACGCGACACCAGTATGGTCGTATGCTAAATGGGGTTACAAGTGCTCGTACTGCGAGCTGAGTTACCCTCACCCCGATAGGCTGAAGAAGCACACTCTGGAAGAGCATGATGATATCACAGAAGCGCTGTTCCTAAGGAGTCCCCGCTTCTACGAATTAGTCATTAAGCTTGATATAACATCTTTGACTTGCAAACTTTGCGGCGAGAGTTCCGACAGTTTAAACACCCTGATACAGCACCTTAACTCCGCTCACAACAAGCGTATTGACGCAGAGATCACCAGCCGCTTTCTACCTTTTCGAACCCATTCGAAGTCACTGCAATGCGGCATATGCACCACAGTATTCGCCACGTTCGCAAACTTGGAGCATCACTTGAACGTGCATATGAAGATATACCACTGCAGTGCTTGCAACGAGGCTTTCAAGATGAAGGCAATGCTACAATTGCACAACAATATCGAGCATAAGAAAAACCATCCGCAGAAAAAGGTCAAACAAACTAATTCTAACAAGGTTTACGTTTGTCCAGAATGCGGAGAGACGTTTCCTACTGAGTACTATAGGAGAATCCACGTTAAAGAGATGCACAGGGAGCCGGTTTTCTATGAATGTAAAATTTGCGATCGCGTTTATTCCAGACCTGATTTACTGCGTGTACACACTAGAAGGGATCACATGATGGAAAGACGGTTTCAATGTAGCGTATGTGGAAAGGAATTCTATAGTAAGGAGACTATGCGAAAGCATGGCTTAAGTCATTCTACTGAGAAGATCTACTCGTGCGATGAGTGCGGGAAAAGGTTTAAGTTCAAAACATCTTTACGGCCTCATATGTTGATTCACCGAGGTATAAGGAATTTCGAGTGCAAGGTCTGCCATCAGAAGTTCGTGCAAAAAGCATCTTGGCAGGGACACATGCGCAGCAGACATAATATGATTGTTTAAAATTCTAATGCTATGAAAGCTAGAAGCCTAGTTCGTAAATTGTGTCTAACTTACCTACTAAGAAACGATTTGTAAAAGTTACACCTGTGGAACTAAGTAAAAATAAAGATAAAAATTTAAAAATAAAAAGTTGTTTTTTTCTTATAAGTAAATATACAGAAAAGGAGCCATTTCATTCTGGGCCTGGCCCATGTGCACTACATAGAAAAATTAGGAAAAAATAGGAGATTACAAGAAAAATACAATTTCATTAATTTGAAGACAAATGCGATGGTACAACAATAGTTCTTCTGGTAAGTTTTTTACTATATGAACATTATTTGAAGGCCGCCATGTTGGGTTATAATTGGCGTTTGACATGACATTGACATGTTTTTCATGTCATGTTGTTTGATTTGATGTTTTTGTGTTGTCAGATAAATGTAGGTTGTCAAAATGACATTTCACGCACGTCCATCCGCCATATTTTTCTAGCGCTGTGTGTTGCTCTCTTTGTCGAAGAAAATCTTAATGTACCTTAGAACGAAGTAAATTTAAATAAAATAACCAATTAAATACGTTTACTTTATTGCTTAGCCATATTTTAGAGTAGTGTACACAGTGCTGGCCCAGGCTCCATATATTGATGAAACGACTCTTTTAACTAAGAAAGTAGGTAGGTATAAATAGGTGTTATAGAATACAATAGAAAACATTTATTCATACAAACTGTATATAAAATTTAAATCAAAAGTAAGCGCTAATACAAAAACCATAGCAGTACCTAGACAGAAAGAAAACAAGTGTAGGAGGTATGCGCGTGGAGAGCGCTGCCATTTACAGTATCAAAGACAATAAGTAGAAAAATTACACTATGTACGAAAAGTCCTGAGCTCAGCATGTGCTGCTAACGAATAAATAACGAAAGCCGCGCTGATTTTCAGTTATAGTCAGTGTTTGAATATCAATAAAAGATGCGATGCGGCGCTAAATGGGGTAAAGCTCAATGAGACATCCGTGCAAACCGAAATTCAACGGAAATGGACTCGCTGGTACTTTAACAGGCAGCAAGGATTTACCGTGCTTAGCTGTATGAAGACTCCACCTTCACAATTCAGGTAATTGGTTCAATTGTAGTTTGAGAAAAATAACAACAATGATTATTAGAGACTTGTCGCTAATTATTGGCCTCATACGCTAACACACAAAGCTCATAGTCGCGCAGCGGGCTATGGAGAGAGCTATGCTCGGAGTTTCGCTACGTGATAAGATCCAAATTGAGGAAATCCGTAGAAGCACCAAGGTTAAAGATATAGCTTTCAGAATTAGCAAGTTGAAGTGGCAGTAGGAAGGCCAAATAGCTCGCAGAACCGACAACCTTTGGGGAGTAAAGGTTCTCTAATGGCGACCACGAACCGGGCGACGTAGTGTTGGAAGGCCCGGGGGACCGATGAAATTGTGAAAGTTGTGGGAAGACGGTGGATGGAAAGGGCTAAAGACTGTTCGTCATGGAACTCTTTGGCGGAGACCTATGTCCAGCAGTGGACTTATACAGGCAGATTATAGATACTTAATTTTAAAAGTTACCTATACTTTAAATTTTGTTTATCTTTTGACAGACTTCTATAAGTAAAGCCATTTGTTTGTGGTTATAGCTAATTTGTGAATTATTATGTTTTTTGGTTGTCAAGCTTAGCTTTAATTTGCTATGCTATTGTTACAGATGTTCTCAGCAGCAGCGACGACGAAAACACACCTCTGGCTGCTGAGAAGAGCGTAACCCTCTTCAGAAAGGTCAATTTCTCATCCTTTATCTCCATACCCCCCGGCGGGATGCCTGAAGGTAACAAACCCCAGAAGAAGAAGAAGCCGCTCGCGCAGAAAGTTCAGAAGCGTAAAGTATCGGAAATCATCGAAGATAAGCTACCAGAAGTGATCGAACCTAAACGCACTCTGCCTAAACGCAAGAGCGCTAGCTCAAAACGCAAGAACACCGAGCAACGCGTCAAGATTCCTAACCCCAATCCAAAGACGAGACTCACCGAAATGGATTGGCATCTGGACAACATAAGGACCATACTGAACTGCTCAAACGCGACCCCGATCCACGCGAAGGAAGACGGCGGTCACTCATGCAGCTACTGCTTCCAGAAATTCTCCAAACTCACCGAACTGAAGAGACACTGCTTCTCGAACCACAAGAAGGGAAAACCGGATTTCTTGAAGATGAGGCCCGGCAAGATCCTGTCGAAGCACATCGTCTACTTAGATATCACGTCGCTCAAGTGCCGGGTCTGTCGCGCTGATATCGACAGCTTGGAGATGCTGATGGAGCATTTGCAGAACGCACACGAGGAGACAATGCATCTGGTTATCAAGAACCAGATAATGCCGCTGCGGGTGGTGGACGAGAGGTTGCGCTGTGCTGTGTGCGCGGTTGACGTTGACTTCGATAAGGTTGCGGATCACATGAGCCAGCATTATAGGAACTATGTCTGCGAGTTTTGCGACGCTAGTTTCGTGATCCGCTGTAAGATGCTCGAACACAAGAAGAATGTGCACGACGTCTAAAGCAGTTCCGCTATACTTTTCAGCCGATTTCTAAAAGGAGGTTGTTATCAATTCGGCTGCTGTGTTTTTTTGTCTGCGAGATTTGTGACGTTCTCTCCACTGTAGGAAGCTCGAGCACAAAAAGAATGTGCACGATGTTTGAAACAGTTCTGCTACTTCAATATTGATTTATTCATTGAAATCACATGAATTATTTTGAAACGTCTTAAATCTAGTTTATTTTAAGTAAGTTTTAAGTTGTACATCTTTATTAATAATCGAATTGGACCATATTCAATCCCAAGCTTTTTTGTCATCTAAATAGTCTGATATTTTGTAATAAGATTTATTATAGAGTTTTCGTTTAATTAAGTTTTGACTATAATTTTTAACCAATTTTAAAAAAGGTTTTTACCAATTTGGCTGCTATGTATTTTTCAATGCCAATAGGCCGTAATGACTGGTTTTCGATTTCAATGGTTTCTCTAGAGGGATTTACTTTGCGGTAGGTAATTTATATATTTTTTTTCTTTATTGTCTCTATCAGTAGTTTTGAGAAAACCTCTTGATATCTTTCAGTCACCACAATTTGTCGAAACATTTTTTGGATTTTGGTTTTAAAAACAAAATTCAAAAAATTGTTTGATGGAAATAATATTAGGTACCTCTGACCTTTAGGGTTTTACTCGAACTATTCCAAAGCTGCTGTTTTTGGTCTTTTTATCACATTTCTAACTAATTTTATTAAACGTATGAGAAGTTGACGTCAAGTTTTTACTATACAAAACAGCTGAATTGAGTTTGAACTGATTTGACCCCAAAACAGCAGATTTTTGCATAGAGTTTTCGAATTTCCTAAAGTTGTAGAACTAGCTGAATTGATTAGGTAAGCCCCTTTGGGATAGCATAGGTACATATTAGGAATATTTTCCTAGTACGTAATTCCTCGAATTCTTAGGAGGAGGTAGGGCACAGCGAGATTTTCTCGTTCTGAATTGGAGCAGCTCGCCTGGGAGGTACCTCCGCCTTACAGAAGATCGCAGCCAAATAACATTATTTGTTTCAAATAGTGTTGTGTTCCTGCGGTGAGTAAGGTTGCCAGAGCTCTTTAGGGGGGAAGGGGGTTCGGGGACAGCAACGCGTGCGTGATGCCTCTGCTATTTGCAAGCGCTCATAGGCTACGGTAACCGCTTACCACCGGGTGGGCCGTAAGCTTGTTTGCCACCTATGTTGTAAAAAAAAAAAAAAAACTTAATCCCCGTCTCGTCGCATCGCCGTCGTGGCATAAGAATAATATTTTTTAAAAGTTAAATATTGTATGTAGGTCTCTGTCTGTAGGTAGTCACTCTATTGTATACTCTAAAGCCGTGTTCAAACGACACACTATAATACCATTAAAAAACATTCGATGATATAGCTCGCCGTTTGAATAACCGCTTAACCCTCTTATTCATAATCTGTAAAATAAAAGAAGGCGGACATACTTTTTTTCTGTCGTAGGTATTGTATGGAACTGAGTGTTGGGCTACGAAAGGGACGGATGAAAGTAGAATGCATGCGGCGGAGATTCGAATGCTGAGATGGATGTTTGGAGTAACCAGTGGTGCGATTGGGTAAGCGTAATGGCAATGAAGTTTGTAACTTTTGACTGGCCTCTTAGCTCAGTTAGTAGTAACTCTGCCTTCTGCGCTAGAGGTCGCGGGTTCGATCGCCGCACTGGACAAACATTTGTGTGATAAACACAGATGTTTGTTCTGTGTCTGAGTGTTAAATATGTATCTATTATGTATATCAGTCTCTGGTACCCATAGTACAGGCTATGCCTAGTTTGGGATCAGTTGACCGAGTGAATATGTCCGGAATATTTATATTTATTTTATTTATTTATTTATCTGTATGAATATTATTATTATTTATTTATAATTATAACACCATAACAGCAAAACCAAAGCGATGTTATAAGCAAGGAATATAAATGCACTTAAAATCTAAACATATAAATTTAAACATAATTAATTTTTACCTACTCCATTTTTTCCAAAACCGCCTGTGCTATCTGCATGAGTTTCGGCAGGTTGTGGATAAAAACATCAACATTGTTCTCAGAAAGAACATTAAGTAACCGGATGGCTCGTGACATTGGGGCAAACTTGAGCAATTAAAATATTGACACAGAGATAGATTTAATTCTGAAATAGATTTGTTTTTCACTGAGCAAGGGATCAAATCAAGATGATGATTAAAAGTTAGTGAGTGATTTTGAATAGGAGGGTAAGTTTTAGTGCTTAATCACTAGTAAATAAAACAAATAAATAAATATTCCGGACATATCACACACGGTCAACTGATCCCAAACTAGGCATAGCCTGTACTATGGGTACCAGAGACTGATATACATAATAGATATATATTTAACACCCAGACACAGAACAAACATCTGTGTTAGTCACAAATGTTTGTCCAGTGCGGGAATCGAACCCGCGACCTCTAGCGCAGAAGGCAGAGTTACTACCAACTGAGCTATGAGGCCAGTCGACTAATGTAGTGTATGTGTGCGTTTTATAATCTACTGATGTCGGTATTATAAGAATTTTGTGACTATTATAAAAAATAATTTAATTTTATTGAATAAATGCAAAATGTAAACAGATTCTTGACTTGTAATACTTTGCTGCAATGGTTTTTCCAAGGTACGTATCCTACTTATATGTATTATAAATGCGAAAGTTTGTGAGGATGTTTGTTGTTCAATCACGCCGTAACGGCTCAACCGATTTCGTTGAAACTTGGAATGGATAAAGTTCTTTATTTTCTCAGTAATTTGTTTTCTGCCGCCTATTTTCTGAGAATTATGTATGTCCTAACTGTTGTATTATTTTTAGTCACCTCTAGAAGGTCGTGACGTTACTGCTATGGTCTCCGCTGAAAACCAGCGCTGGGTGCACACATCAGTGTGTATCCAGCACAATGCTGAGCGGAGGCCATGTTTTCCCAGAGCTCTGCTGCGCACAATATCTTCTATCATTTAGCATTTAATTTCTTTTATTTTATTTTATTTTATGTGTAGTAGTTCTTAAGGAAAATAAAAATCTTTCTTTCTTTCTCTTTCTTTCTTTACCTATAATAGCATAGATATAGCCTTTTTATCAAGGTACCAGGCGAGCGAAGCCGTGGGCGGAAGCTAGTATTTTTTTCTTGGTTTTTTAGATGTGTACAACGTATTTTCAAATAAATGACTTTATAATTATTATTTTGTAACTATTTTTTATAAACGCGAAAGTTTGTAAGCATGGATGGATGGATGTTTGTTACTCTTTCACGTAAAAACTACTGAATGGATTTGAATGAAACTTCACAATAATATAGCTATCAGAATAACACATAGGCTACAATTTATAAAGATATTGTGTGAATTGTCCAAAATATGACTACTAGCTACTGAAATACTAATCCTACGCAGACGAAGCCGCGGGCACCAGCTAGTAAATATATAAATTTAAAAAAAAATGTATATTGATGATGATAATTCGATGTTATTCACAGACGCATCCGTCGAGCCTGCCAAGAAATACATCAAGAAGAAGAAGATAATTGAAATCAAGCCGAGCACCAAGGATGTACAAATAAAACTGGTGACCAAGAAGTTGGACGAGTTGTGGAAACACCAGGTTCGTCAGACAGTGAGCTTGTACACCACCATCCATACACCATCCCGCTTTTGGACCTCTGCTTGATGTAATGTCACTGATCATTCGTTCTTGGTCATCCTGTATTAGGTCAGTGACCAGGTTGAGGTATGGTGGACCTGAAAAGGGCCTATGACCGTCGATGAAAGAATCAGTGTAGTGAAAGGATTGAAGTGCGCCTCTTAGAGGCTCCTTTCGTGCGCATTCCACATGTCTTCGAAATTGTAGGTTCTAGGACATGCCGGCTTCCTCACGATGTTTTCCTCCACCGTTTGAGAGCACTAGCATAGCGCACATAAATTTTCCGAATGGAAAATCCATTGCTTTGGAAACCACGACCTCGTAGCTCAGTTAGTAGTAACTCTGCCTTCTGCGCTAGAGGTCGCGGGTTCGATCCCCGCGCTGGACAAACATTTGTGTGATAAACACAGATGTTTGTCCTGTGTCTGGGTGTTAATTACTTATCTATTATGTATATCAGTCTCTGGTATGTACCCATAGTACCTACAGGCTATGCCTAGTTGTGATCAGTTGACCTTGTGTGATATGTCCGGAATATTTATTTATCTGTGATTTTTTTTTTTAAATTTATATCTTGGTGATCTGAACTCTGTTTTCTACTTGTAGTCGTAGTTGTAGAAAACAGAGTTCATTCCTAGTATAATATTATTGTAGCTTAATTTTCAACTGTTATTATTATTATTTTTCTGTTAATAAAGTTCTGTTTAATTTTATCTGTTCAAAGACTAAAGCTACTTTTAGTTAATTTGACGAGAGGTATCGCAGCGTATTCATTTATTATTCTATTATTCCAGGTAAACATAAGGACGCTTTTGGCGTGCTCGAACGCGACGCCCATCAGGAAGTACGCTAGAGTAGGGTACATGTGTTGCTTCTGCGTGCGGCAGTTCCCTGAGCCGAGTCTACTGAAGAGCCACACGCGACGCGTAAGTAGATGTGATTGCTTGTGCCACTTGTTCCTTCTTGGTCATGCATGATGGCCAAGAAGGAACCACGGTATGTACTATTAACCATAAGTAGGTAAAAGAAGTTATCTATTATTTTGTGACAAAGGATCATCGAAAAAATGATAGGCACCAAGCCGTGTTTGTTGCCTGATTCTTCTAGGCTTGGTCGCGAGGAACAGATATAGCTTCACCTAGTTTCTAAGACGTTTCAAAGTGATCCTAGTGGTTTTATTGAAATAAATGCCTTTTGACTTTGACTTTGACTATCTCTGTGCCGAATTTCATCGAGATCCGTTCAGCCGTTCTGGCGTGATTAAGTAACAAACATCCATCCAAACTTTCGCATTTATAATTGTTGGAAGATTTCTCTAGCCTCAATGGTTGGCAGAAAACTCTTGAAGCTCGCTAGCTAGCTCGCTAGCTTTGTAAATACTTTTCTTTCTTATTTACTTTATCTTGTGTACAATCAATAATAAAGAAAGCATTAATTAAATTTAAATGATGAAAAGATTTATTCAGGGCAGGCAACGCATTAGCAATGCTCCAGGTGTTGCAGATGTCAATAGGTGACGATAACCACTTACCATCAGGTGGGCCGTAAGCCTGTTTGCCTCCGTATAACATAAAAAATAAAAAAATAATAAAAAATAAAAGTGGACCGGCCGTCCGATCCACAGATCGTGGGTTCGAATCCCGCGCTATATATATAATACGACGAACTTTGGATCGAACGCCGAGGCACCTATCGCTAAGCCAATATTATCGATAAAAAACATAAATTCTTTTAATGACTTTTTTTTTTTTATTTGACTGGCCTCATAGCTCAATTGGTAGTAACTCTGCCTTCTGCGCTAGAGGTCGCGGGTTCGATCCCCGCACTGGACAAACATTTGTGACTAACACAGATGTTTGTTCTGTGTCTGGGTGTTAAATATATATATATTATGTATATCAGTCTCTGGTACCCATAGTACAGGCTATGCCTAGTTTGGGATCAGTTGACTGTGTGTGATATGTTCGGAATATTTTTTTTAATGTTTTTTTTACCCTTAACTTTCTAAATTAGTTGTTTTTGGTATTTTTATCATCTTTATAACGAATAACGAAGAGTTTGGCATCGAGATTGCTACCAAAAACAGCTGAGTTTGAACTGAATTGACCCCAAAACTCTATGCAAAATTCAGCTGATATTTTCAATGAAAAATGTCGAATTTCCAAAAGTCGTAGAACAAACTTTATTGCCAATTGGGTGTAGAATAAGCCCCTTTCGGGATAGCATATCAAGAATGACCTGGCTTCATACCCTGTTATTATGAAACTGGGCTTAGATTAGGACTAACCCATGACGGACTGAGATGCAAGGGGTACAAATATTTGCATAATCTGCAAATATTTGTTCCGGGTCTGGGTGTTGTGGTACCATGGTACTCGTAGTTTCTGATACCCACGACACAGGGAATCCTAGTGTGGGTCAGGACTATGTATGTGACTGTTGGGTGTTATTTATTTATTTATTATTATTAACTTAACCTATTTCATCATCATCATCATCATTTCAGCCGTACGAACGTCCACTGCTGAACATAGCCTCCCCCACGGACAGAGCAAATTCCTCATCATGTGGGGGGATTTGCCCATACTCAGCACGCTGGGCATGCGGGTTGGCGAGCGCAGTTAGAGCTATCGTTGTTAAAATGAGGGACGCTGCCTTTTTATTTATTTATTATTATTAACTAAACCCTGGTTTTGTGACATTTCATTTCATACATTCATTTGACATTATGACATAAAGCAACCGTATGAAATGACACGTTAGTCTAAGGCTCATATTCAGAGACAAGACTCAAGCGTTGATATGTACTTAAATCTCGATTTGAGTCGTGATTCTAATTCTTAAACAGTACATAAGTATAGATTCAATGATCACAGTTCACCTGAGTAAATGCTTATTCCGAAACGTCAATCAGACGAAATCGGTAGGTACATAAATCTAGATTTGATTTGACATTAATCAAATGACATTTTCGTTCCGTTACACGTACTTTGATGCATATTTATACTTCACTTTATTGTTATATTCTATTTCCACCCTGGCTGTTTGAATTTCTGCGTAAAACGGATCGAAAATTATAAATAAATCAAAATGTAAACGAGAACATTTGAGTACAGATTTGAGACTCGATTCAGCTGAGAATAGTTTAAGTACCGTTCTTGAATAAAAGCTATGTTTGAGAAGAGATTCAATATTTAAGTAGAGTTCAGCTGATCTGTGATTAAATCTATGCTTGAGTCGTGTCTCTGAATACGAGCCCAAGTCTCATAATAACAGGGATTGTGTTTACTGCGAAAAATTAATTATTTCAAAATAAAATTTCTATTTCAGAGTCACGAGTATACCTTATCCAGTTTCACCCCAACCCAATCAATGGCCAGCTACGTCGTCAAATTAGACATCACAGATTTGCAATGCAGTCTCTGCGACGCGCCTTTCACCACAGTCGAAGGCATCGCTGACCATCTGACCACTGTCCACAGCAAAATCTACTACAACGACGTGAAATCTCACGTAATTCCGTTCCAATTCAACGACATCTTCCGCTGCGTTGTCTGCTCGACTCGCTACAGCAACTTCAAAGTTCTACTCCAGCATATGAACGAGCATTTCCAGAACCACACATGCGATGTATGCGGCAAGGGCTACGTAAACAGAGTCCAGTTTAAGACGCACATGTACAGGCACAGTAGGGGCGTTTTCGCGTGCTCCGTATGCCCGAAAGTGTTCGACACGCGGGTCAAGTGGCGCGAGCACGAGCGAGCAACTCACGTCTTTATGAACAAGCGCAGCAAATGCGGATACTGCGGGGAGCGGTTTAGGGACTACGCGAAGAAGCATACGCACGAAGTAGAAGCACACGGCGCGAAGCACGTGGTGCTGCATTGCCGCGCGTGCGATAAGAGCTTCGGGAACCAACGCGCGCTGAGCGTTCATACTAAGGCGTACCATCTTATGGAGCGCAAGGTCTCGAAGTAGAGGCAGCTGAGGCCTCGTTTAGACGGAAAGATTCTCGCCGATATTTCATTTCTTTTTATTCATTAGGTATAACAATTTTTAAATCGTGTCTGAATTATAAACTTCTAAAAATATATACAGGTTGTGTTTTTTTTCAGGGCCACTTCTGAAAAACTTTAAATATATTTCATTCAACTTTTTTTAAACGCCGATCTTATTTTTTTCAAAATCGAGCCCGTGACTCCTCACCTCACTTTTCGATTACTCTCACGGTTTCCGATTTCGCCTAAGTGGCCCTGAAAAAAACTGACGTATACATGCATGCACAATTTTTCATTTTCATTTCATCTCATTTTAGCCTCTTTTCAGATTCTTTCAGTTAGGTTTATATAAATTAAGTTTGGTTTTCTATGTTTCGCAATCTGTAGCAAAGGCCTCCTCCAACCCCTTCCAAATTTATCTATTTTGTGCTGTCCTCGTCCATGCTCTCCTAGCAGTTAGCACTATCTCGTCATCCCATCTTCGGAATGGCCTTCCTTGCTTTCTCTTCCCAGTTCGTGGGAACTGGGAAGACGCATGCACAATACAAAAACACAAAAAAAAGGGTTCTAATGAAGACGTTCACATTACATTTAATTTTCTCGGACATGCCTCTGACTACTTCCCTTTGGCATCTACAAGGATCAGAGGTGCTATTGCGTAAGCGAAAATGGAATGAAGATCGCGAATTTGAGGATGATTTTTAACAATAATAGCGACATTAATAAGTTTTCAAATATGAACGTTTTAAGATCGTGAAGTTGTTGCTTGTCTAGTACGAAATGTTTTGAATGTCGCAAAGATTTTGTTAAATATATTTATATTTAACAAATTCCGGACATATTCGCACGGTCAACTGATCCCAAACTAGGCATAGCCTGTACTATGGGTACCAGAGGCTGATATATATAATAGATAAATATTTAACACCCAGAGACAGAACAAACATCTGTGTTTATCACACAAATGTTTGTCCAGTGCGGCGAACCCGCTACCTCTAGCGCAGAAGGCAGAGTTACTACTAACTGAGCCATGAGGCCAGTGTTAAAATAATCTTCGAAGTTAGGATTACAACTCTAACTTCATTATTACTTCGAACTTTATTATGCTTACGCAATAACACCCCTGATCGGCTGGAGATGAGAGGGCGTCTTTTTTTTTTTTATTGATAATAGTAAGGTCACCAACTCACTTTTGCAAGTGAGATGTGGCCTAAGATGGAGCACGCTTTCCCAGAGTGAACTTATTGACCCTAGATTTTTGATTTGTCACCATTCTTAAGGACGAAAGCCTATGTTTAACTCATATTTTACAAACTAAGTAGGTATATACATAAACTACGACAATTACCAAGTACAGTTTTTTTAAATTATTGTCATATCTTAATTGTATTATGCAATGTAAGTATTAGAATTTTAAAGAAGGAACAAATAAATTTATTTCATTTTTAATTATTTTAATCATCATTTTAGCCGTACGACGTCCACTGCTGAACATGGCCTCCCCCACAGACAGGGCAAATTTATCATGTGGGGGGATTTGCCCATACTCAGCACGCTGGGCATGCGGGTTGGCGAGCGCAGTTAGAGCTATCGTTCTTAAAATGAGGGACGCTGCTGCCCATCCCCTAGCTTTAGTCGCCTCTTACGACATCCGCGGTTAGGTAGATATGGAGGGGCCTATTCTTCAGCCGGGGCCACCACGGCCACTTCTTTTAATTACATTAATTAAAAAAATAATGATATTGTTTCTTAATATATATCGGCCATATGCCCTTTTTTGGCCACCATACCTTAACCTGCTCACTGATCACAAGATGACCATGAATCAGTGACACGACAAACAAGCAACTTAGCCTAGGTATACAGCAAAATTACTCTATGGTATACAGTCCAATAATGTTTTATGTTCAACGGTATTTGCTGGCCATATAGTTCACTAGTTGTTTTCTTGATGGCTGGCTACAACGCCATCTGTTGTCGAGTGGATAAAATGTTGTTCGTACACCGGAAGTTTGCATGGTGGTGCTGCCATATTAAAAAACATACTTTTGTAAATTATCTGGCATATCCGAAGAAGATGTGACACTGCCTGAAACGGACATTGGTGGAATGTGACAGTCAGCAGTAGACAGTACAAAAAGTTGGAACAAACTTGACATTCATATTTACTTGAGACTGGCAATGTTGACTCTTAAAACAGCAGAAGCCAAACAACCTAGGGTATTTTTCCCTAAATTTAAGGTATTTTTTGGTGTCTAGGATATTTTTGGGGTATAAATTTTTTGAGGGTATGTTGTGGGGGAAAAAAATGGCATTATTTTGCCAAAAAGTTAGAATTTTTTGTTTTTTACACTTTTTAGGGGAAAACTGTGCAAATAATGAATTATTAATACAGAGTATTTTCCACTGAGTCTCAGTCTCAGGGGAAAACCAAATTTCAGCGTTGGCAGCACTGACCTGTGTGTTGTTTATCTTCTCCCTAGTAGTCTGTGTTTATCTTCCTAGTCTGTGTGTTGTTTAACTTCTCCCTAGTAGTCTTCAGTAGTCCGTGTTTATCTGTGCGTCGTAAACAGAGAATTCTCGGTCGGTCTACGCTGTGCGTTGTTTTCATAGAGTAATATTGTATATACCAGGTAGTTTTGTTTGTTGTTTGCGCAGAACGAAAGTGTTCTTCTGTCCGTTTCCGACATCGAAAGGCCGTCCGAGATCAGAGTAATCCACAGACAGAGTACTTTTCTGCGGGACTTTTAGAGTAATCCTCGGAATAAAAGAAGGGGAAAAGCCACCTCCATTCCCAAAGAAAGGAAATTAAACACCGAGCCAAGTTTGTTTACGTTTTGAGCTCTTGTGTTTTACAGGTATGATTTAACTGTTTATTACTACAGCTAAGGCAGCTAAGTGATTAGCTTTATTAGAACACAGTACTTATGCTAGAGTATTATGTGTATTATTTATTGTATATATATGTATTACGGCTTGGCTCCCGTGGTACCTACATAAAAAGCTAGCTCTACATACTAGCCTATAGCTATTATGTAAAGAACTATTTAAATTCCAAGTTCAAACGAAATCGGTTGAGCCGTTACGGCGTCATTGAATAACAAACATCCTCACAAACTTTCGCATTTTTATTATTAGTAGGATTATCACTTATCCTGTGAGTCAACATCTAGACTGATAGATAGATGATGGAGTCGAAAAATGAAGCCTCAATCAGAAAAAGCTAGGGCACATCGACAAAAGCTCGAAAAAAATAGATTAGGTTACACTAGCTTCCGCCCGCGGCTTCGCCCGCGTGGTACCTATGAAGATAAAAAGTAGCCTATATGCTATTCCAGAATATAATCTATCTCTGTGCCAAATTTCATTGAAATCCGTTTGGCCATTTGGGAGTGATTGAACCACAAACTTCCATACATCCTCACAAACTTTTGCATAAATAATATTAGTATGATTAATTAATTGGGTATACCTACAGATGTGGCATGGGTTAGTTATTTTGTGTCTTACTAATAATAAATAATTATTCCGGACATATCACACATGGTCAACTGATCCTAAACTAGGCATAGCCTGTACTTTGGCTACCAGAGACTGATATACGTAATAGATGTATATATTTAACACCCAGACACAACAAACATCTATGTTCGACACACAAATGTTTGTCCACTGCGGGAATTGAACTGCTACCTCGCTACCTCTAGCTAATGTCTTACTAATTGATAAAGATAACCTTTTCAGGTGTGTAGGCTCCTTATTTTTTGAGTATGGGAAACAAAAGCAACAGAAGAAAGAAAATGAGAAAGAGGGATTTAAAAAAGTTGCGGGTTGCTATACTGAAGTGAGTAAATTAAATAAATAAATATTCCGGACATATCACACACGGTCAACTGATCCCAAACTAGGCATAGCCTGTACTATGGCTACCAAAGACTGATACATAATAGATATATATTAATACACAGAACAAACATCTGTGTTAGTCACATATGTTGGTCCAGTGCAGTAATTTTATTTATTTTTAATCCTTTCATTACACTGATTCCTTCACCAATGGTCATAGGCCTTTTTCAGGGCCAACATACCTCAACCTGGTCACTGAGCTAATACAGGATGACCAAGAAAGGATCAGTCACACGACAAGCAAGCAAGCAATTTTTTTTATTTTTATTTTCAGAGGTACACCGTTCATTCCTATAGAGAAGGGGAAGACAAAGGAAGAGTTGCTTGAGTGAGTATGTTAGCTTGTTGTCAGTGGCGGATTTGCCCTAAGGCCCAGTAGGCCCGGGCCTAGGGCGGCCAGTTATTAGGGGTGGCAAATCGAGACCAATTTTTTTTTTAAATTGTCCTAGAAAAGCTCATCAATTCGGAATATATTTACAAATAAGTAGCTTTTATAGTTATTTAAATTTCTGATTTCGATTTAGATAATGTTGGCAATAAAGTAAATTTATTATGTACCTAGTCTAATGATGGGTGCTGAGAAAGGGGCGGCTCATGGCCTGGGGCCTAGAGCGGCCAAGACTGCAATCCGCCACTGCTTGCTGTAACTGCCTTAAGCCGTGTTCAAACGACGTGCTATATCTCATCCAACTAGGTATATCATAGCCTACTAATATTATAAATGTGAAAGTATGTTTGGATGTTTGTTGTCACGACGTAACGGCTCCACCGATTTCGTTAAAACTTGGAATAGATAGATAAGAAATTTATTTGGCACTACAGACACACACAATTAACATAGATAAACAAATTTAAACTAAATTACATACAATAGGTAGGTATAAATATACAAAAGAGCAATTTTTAAAAAGTAGGTATCTTAGAGTAGGCAAGTTTGCGTGTGCTGCAGTATGACAAACAGGCTATGGCTCAGTGAAATATTTTGCTTAAAAGCAAAAACACTGATTTTTAGCCAAAACCTGATCGAGAGCGAGCAGAGCAGGAATAGATAAAGTTCTTTACCTAGAATAGCAGATAGGCTACTTTTTATGTGCGAAAGTAACTGAGCTATATGGCCTGTCGAGATGTAAGGAACAAATTTAAAAAAAAAATAGAAATTCATACACTGCGATCTGTTATATCCTCTACAATGTTCCCTATTCTGCTGACCTATTCATCTTCGCTTGCAGTTTCATCATTCTCTTTCCATTAGCTCCCAAGTACTTTCTTCAGTCTATCTTCGGTCTCCGATGTGAACACACATCTAAAAATCTATATTCTATGTCATAAAATCTAATTCCTAAATAAAACAATTACTAGTTCGTAAATCAATTTATTCGTTTTTTTTTTAAAGTGAAAAACAAGTTCCCGTATAACAGATCGCATCGATGTCGATCCAATGAGCGCATACCTGAATGTTTTTCTATCTCTAGGTCTGTGTTTGCAGGGAGCAGTGGCTCAGCTGTCAGACAGACGTCAATAAATTAGTACAGGTATTTTTTTTAAATCATATTATGGCGTTTGCTGTCTTTTACTGAACACACGAACTGTGTTATTTATATGTATGTTAGTCTTTAGGGTTATTTGTACTTGCTGTCCCGCTCGCGACTTCGTCCGCGTTTGTATAACTCGTTTGTCGTAACTCCTACCATCACTTTTCGATTACTCTCACGGTTTCTGATTTCGCCTAAGTGGCCCTAAAAAAACACACCTGTATAATGGCCGTAGAATAAGTAAAATCCCATCTGTTTTTATTCTATTGTTTGCCTGAAATAAAGTTATTGAATTGAATAACTTTCAATTTCCAGAGATATGGTCGACGAGATGGGCCACGTTCCAGGCCGGATGAGAGCGTGCCAGATAAAGATGAGCTCAACGATTGTGATGCTACAGATATTACAAAATCAGAAGTACGTTACAGCGTTTATTAAAGACCTTAAAGGTATGATTCCGAACCACGCTGCACGCAGCAGTGCTGCCACTAAGATGAGATAATTATTTATTTCACTCAGGTACATTACACTTCCAAGTAGCCCTAATTACCAAACTAAGTATAAACTTTTATTTTGGCAAAAAGTGCCTGCCCTTCATTTTATCATTTAAATTTAGTACGGACATGACATAGTCGGATACAAAAACTATAAATTAAGAATAAAAACTGATGGTACCTACTGACAAGGTGCTAAAATAACATGCATAATTAACATGCAGAGAAAAAATAAAGTTAATGGTTACACATTGAAGTGAAGGTACTGCTAAGGTGCTGCCTGCCGCGCTAATTCCGAGCAAAGCGGCAGTGTTGCTTTTTTTTTTTTGTTAAGTTTTTCCCCTTTCGGTATGGCTATGGCATCTAGGCTTTACCGCCAAGTCTTACGTGTATTTTATCTTGTTTAATTTGTTTATCTTCCTTAGTCTTCTTAGAATTTTCTTACGTTAGTCATGGTCAAGTCACCGTCTAGTCAAGTTCAGTTTTAGTTCTTACTATTTTACTAAAACCTCGAGGGACCTCTAGGCGCCAACTCGAAAAATGACGATACACGCAATCATTATATTTCACTTCACTTGTGCGGTTTACTCAAACAATATTACGCAAAACACCACCATAATCACACCTGGTCGACATACCACAGTGTCGAACCAAACGTTTCTGCTCCACCTTTATTATAAGCACTGGCAAAGAGTGGAACGATCTGCCAGCGTCTGTTTTCCCGGACGAGTACAATCTAGGAGTCTTCAAATCTAGAGTGAATAAGTTCCTTCTGGCACGGGGTCCCATTCCAAAGAAAAGAAATATTGTTCAAACTAATGTCAATAGATGGCTTTACGGGTATAGATTTGATAATGAAGTATGTGAAAAATCATTATTAGGTCATGAAACAATGATTTTATAATATCATAAAATACCCATAACACGGGAAAATTAAATAAATGCCTCTTCAATCAAGTTGAATAATTTTTTTCAAAAATCCAATGATCTTGTTTTTCTGGTGGCAATGACTTGAACTACGTTGTGATTGACACAGTTTGCTTGTACTACCACAAATAGTACTGAATTGATAGATGGCGTTATTTTAAATTCCATTACTGTCGCGTTTTCTATTTTGTATGTAGATTACTAATTTTTAATTCCAATTGAAATGAAAAAAATTGAGTGAATTCGTTTCTTTTACAAATTATCACACAAATGTTACAGTTAAAAAACTAAGTTAAACGCCTACGCCATACTACGCAGAGTTTTCACAAAAGCTAAGCATACTAGGTAGTAGGTACCGACGATAATATTGGAGAACGAAACGCATTGTATGTATGTGCCAACGTTGTTGCTGGCTTTGAATCGGCGCACAGTGGTTCGATTGTATGGAGGAGGTTGGACATAGGTGACTAAAAATCACAAAGTCGTAATTTCATAAATCTGATAGTGCCATTCGATTGCTATTTTAAAAACAAACAAAAATTCTTCTATTGTACTTTAAGCCTGGACTTATTGTTAAGGAGTAAATCGCATAAAACTGATTTCATTGTATGGGAAGCAACCTTTAAACGTGAAAAGAACGTGTATTTTCGTCGATTTTCGTTCTGGGATTTTTATGGTCGGTTCTTATCATTTAGTGGCACATTTTCTCCAAAGACACATGTTGCCACTTTGATGCCCTTTTCGATTTATGATGATGATTTTTAGTCAAAATCGTAATCTCGTACATCTTAATACTCTATTGGATTTATGTTTCACTAACAAACAAATATGACCCCATGTTATTTTGCGCCCTGATTTATAGTTTAGGAGTAAATTGCATAAAACTTGTTTTATTATTATGGGAAACGTCGTTTAAACATGTATAGACCCTGTATTTCGCCGATTTTCACCCTGTTTCGTTGTAGGATTTTTATTGTAGGTTTCTACCATTTAGTGGCACACTTTCTTCAAAGGCATAGGTTGCCACTTTTGGTCCCTATTTGAGTTATTGTTATGATGATTTTTAGACAAAATCTCATACATGTTAATACTCCTAGTGGGTTTTATTTGGTTTTTTCTTGTTTGACAACTGAAATTATTACCTTGCACTCCACTTGCGATTCCTGGAAAGCTATTAATCATCATCATTACTTGAAAAGGGCACAAAAGTGTCAAAATGTGTCTTTGAACAAAATGTGCAACTATATGGTTAAAATCAAATAAATTATTATTCAAAGTTCATACCTCGGCTGAGTACAATTTTACAGCCGTTGCACAGTTTATTGCACAAAGATATTGTTTGGGTCTGGTCGGCAGATTGTGAAAAGTCTTTCAAAGAAATCAAAATAGTGATTTTAAGTAGCAAAGTTTTGGTGCATTACAATCCAGAGCTACCGTTAGTACTGGCGGTTGATAGCAGTTCATACGGTATTGGCAGTGTGTTATCGCATCGTTTTCCGAACGGCGACGAACGACCTATTTGTTTTGCATCGCGGACCCTCAATACGGCTGAAAGATCCTATACCCAATTGGATAAGGAGGTGCTCGCGATTATTGCTGGTGTGATCAAACACCATCAATATATTTATGGCCGTCATTTCATTATTAAAACGGATCATAAACCGTTAACATTTATATTTGGACCTAAGTTCGGTTTGCCGATAACGGCAGCTAGTAGGCTGCAGAGATATGCCACTAGGCTGGCGTCATACGATTTTGATAATGAGTTTGTTAGATCGAACGATAACAGTAACGTCGATGCCCTATCGCGACTGCCGCTGCCGTATAAACGTAAAACTTGTAATGAGTTGGATTCGGTCTCGTACGTTAATTATATCGAAGAATCTTTTCCGATCAGCGCAAAAGAGGTGTCTTTGTGGACACAGAAAGATATAATTTTGAATAAGGTGAAAAGTTTCTTAATTAACGGTTGGCCTGCGAAAATTACATCGGAACTGGAGAAACCTTACTTTCATCGTAAAGATAGTTTAAGTATAGATAGGGGTTGCATCTTATATAACCACCGGGTTATTGTGCCAGAGTTTCTTAGAAAGCCAGTGCTAGCTGAATTGCATGAGGGCCACTTAGGCGTGGTCAAAATGAAAAATATAGCTCGAAGCTACGTTTATTGGCCTACTTTGGATGTCGAAATAGAGTCCATCGCTAAAAATTGTAATGCTTGTCGGCAGCAGCGTGACGCGCCTCCGCGTTCCATGCTGCATCCATGGAAGTTCCCCGCGCGACCTTGGCAGAGAATACACATAGATTTTGGGGAATTTCAAGGCAAACATTATTTAGTTTCCGTAGACGCCCATAGTAAATGGATCGAGGTGCAGAAAATGTGTGGCACCAACGCCGCGGCGACGATAAGCAAGCTTCGAGAACTATTCGCACGTTTCGGCCTTCCTTCGCAGTTGGTCAGCGACGGCGGCCCGCCGTTCGGGTCCAGCGAATTCGCTAACTTTATGAAGAAAAACTTTATCACACATTCGATCACGAGCCCGTAAAGGCCGGCCGGTAACGGTGCGGCCGAGAACGCGGTGAAGTCGATGAAGCGTGCCATGAAAAAGGCCGCGCACGAAGGGGTCGACGTCGATACGGTGGTCACCAAATTTTTATTCCAGTATTGAAACTGCGAGCACGCCACCACCAGCGTCGCGCCGGCGGAGGCCATGCTCGGCAGGCGGCTGCGCGGCCGCCTGGACGTGCTGCGGCCGAGCGCAGAGTGCGCCAGCGAGACGGCAGCGGGCCGTGCCGCACGCGCCGCTCCCGGCACCGAGCGCAGCGCCGCGCCGGGCGACGCCCTGCTGGCGCGCGACTACAGCGCGCAGACAAGTGGGCGCCGGCGGTGGTCACCGCAAGAGAAGCTCCGTTAACTTATCGGGTGCGTTGTTCCGATGGACGCGAATGGAAGAGGCACATCGACCAGTTGCTCCCCGTTGGGAAACCTCGTTCCACGTTACGGCACTCCGTAGTCGCACCCGTAGACGTAGGTTCGGATCGCGAAAAGTCGGACGATGAATTTGACGATGCGGTCGGGGAAGTATCCGAATTTCCAAAGTCCCATATCCCAAAAGACACCTCTAGCGCGGGTAGGACCCCTCGCGAAATCGAACCGAAACCAGATCAAAGCCCTTCTATGCCTCAACCTACACGCCCTAAACGTGCTTGTACGTATAAAGAAAAGTATTATAAGGAATAATACCTTAATTCAGTTTTTTTTTACCTTTGATATAAGTTATTAGCACAACCTAACTAAATTGTTTTTCTATTTTGCTAAAAAGGTACCTCTCGCTTCTCAATTTATTATCAATAAATTTGTGTAATGCGTATGTAGGTACCTACAATAGAAAGTTAACGACAATCCGTGAGCAAAACAAATGAGGTCTACACATACTTACCTACCGTATTACTGTTACGTTTCTTGTATTACTTACGTTGGAGTTGTTGACTATACCTATATTATGCAGGAAAGTGCTATTTTAATTTTTTTTTATTGTGTCTTTGTCGAATATTATTTTCTTTACCTATGTATTTATATGCCAACATATTTTGGGTTTTAGGCCTACTAAATAGTTATGCAGTTTAAATATTAATTGTGTACTGGGTCTTATACCTAATTTGTTATATAAGCACCTACGTGCATGTCTATGCATATGTCTAGATTAGATATATGTATATCTGTCTAGATTAGATATAGATTTTAGCTAACTTTAAATTGTTATTTTCTTTGAAAAGGGGACGTGTGGTATCCCTTATTAAGTGTTAGTTGCGGGTACGCAAATAAAGCAGTTGGTTCATGGACTTGGTGTCTCATTCCGTGTAGCTCCCGAAGTTATTATATAAATCCCACTTATATATGTTTAACGTTTGTTGACGTTTCTCATATAATTAAACAAGTTTTATGCAATTTACTCCTAAACTATAAATCGGGGCTCAAAATGACATGGGAATCATATTTGTTTGTTTTTGAAACATAAATCGAGTGGAGTATTAAAATGTATGAGATTACGATTTTGACTAAAAATCATCATCATAACTCGAAAAGGGCACAAAAGTGGCAGCATGTATCTTTGAAGAAAATGTGACACTAAATGATAAGAACCTACCATACAAATTTCAGAACGAAAATCGACGAAAATACACGTTATTTTCACGTTTAAAGGTTGCTTCCCATACAATGAAATCAGTTTTATGCGATTTACTCCTTAACTATAAGTCCAGGCTCAAAGTGCAATAGAAGAATGTTTGTTTGTTTTTAAAATAGCAATCGAATGGCTTTATCAAATTTATAAAATTACGATTTTGTGATTTTGAGTCACCTTTGTCCGACCTCCTCCATACAATCGAACCACTGTGCGTCGTTTCGTTTGATTGGTGATCACTTTCGATCGGACGGATCCCATTTGAATTTTGAATGTGCTTTGATACGTTGTTTGTTTCTTTGCGTGATATAGTGGCCTATGCTGATTTTTTTTTAAAACTTCAATATTTTCTTATTTGTTTCACAAGCTTTCTCAAATTATCTTTTTTACCTACGAGATGTTTGGAACCAAGATTCCTACCTAAAACAGCTGATTCATTGAGTTTGAACTGATTTGACCCCAAAACAGCTGACTTTCGCATAGAGCTTTTTCAGTGTGTATGTCTACAGCTTACACATAACGAATTTCTGAATTCTGAGTATGCAAATATTTAGTGCATAATTGGTGCAATCTGAAAATCCAATTCAAAATTTAGGTGCCAAAGAGGTTTCTGAGATATGAGCCAAAAACTATGTGTCAGCTGGAGACCCGGGTCTACAGCTTGCACATCCAGTACTGCCAAACGGCTGACGCGAGAGCTTTGAAAACTAGCCAGATATTTAGTGCCAAATTAGTGCCAAAGGTACTAAAAATTTCAGGCCTGTAGCTTAAAAGGTTTCAGAGATATGAACCAAAAACTATGTGTCAGCTGGAGACCCGGGTCTACAGCTTGCACATCCAGTACTGCCAAACGGCTGACGCGAGAGCTATGAAAACTAGCCAGATATTTAGTGCCAAATTAGTGACTAAGGTACCAAAATTTTCAGGCCTGTAGCTAAAAAGGTTTCAGAGATATAAGCAAAAAACTATGTGTAAGCTGTAGACCCGGGTCCCCAGCTTACACATTTCGTTACGCCAAACCGCTGATCAGAAGGCAATAAACTTTAGGCAGGATTTTAGCTCATAATTAGTGCCTAAGGTACCAAAAATTTCAGGCCTGTAGCTGAAAAGGTTTCAGAGATATAAGCAAAAACAGTTTTCCCGCCAAAAAATTCAAATAAAGTTATTGAAAATCGCCTCATTGCGACGTTGCCACTTCGCTTCACAAGATTGTCAAACGACTTTAAACTTTATTTACATGTCACGAAGATTGATTTTGGTATTTGATCATTAAAAAAGTTCATTTGTTTTGGTGAGTTTAGTCTAGGAGCTCGGAGGATAAAATAGTTTTCAGCCAAAACATACCGTGTTGCCATCGATGTAATCGTATCTCGTAGACTTACGTCTTGATTGATGATGGAAGTCAGAGGCAATCACGACGACATCATCGCCCTGAATCAAATTCTTTGTCAGTGTCGGCAAGTTATTTATAATCTCTCTAATAGGAGCACCTGGCTTACAAATGGATAGAACAGATTGGTAGTCATTATTATGTAAGTGTATAAATTCTCCAAGAGATTTTCCGTATGTATCGCACAATATTAGCATTTTCTTAGGTCTATTTTGTGAAATTACGGCGGTATCCTCAGCTTTATAGCTTTACAGCTTTATAGCTTTATAGCCCAGACTTATGTCTGGGTTCATAGTTTTGGGTACTGTTATTCGTTTGGTTTCCAGTGTTCTCCTCTGTCGTTAGCTTCTCTACGGATCGAAGTCCTATTCTCGTAGTAATCCCGTTGTCTTCTTTATTCTTTATTGTCACGACCTGTTTTGTTGCTATTGATTCACTCGTTTTAGTCCGTCTTGTTTTTGTCTTCCCTTTTTTCGCTACTATTTTTTTTTGTATTTTTCTTTCTATTCTGTGAGTCTTTATCATGTTTCACTTGTTTATTCAATGTTATTCTATTTTTACTTAAGTTCTTGGTCTTTGCTGCAGTTTTAATATCTACGGTGTGTCTAGAATTTTTTAATTTTATGTTTTCACTTTGGATCTCAATTATTTGGCTTATTAAATTGTCCAATTCTTCATTAAGTATTTGGGTGTTCTCATTGGTTTCCAACTGGAGCGTTTTTTGTAGTTGTTCGAACAGCGCTGCATTATTTTCGTGCAAACGTATTACGTTTAATGCTTCTTCATATTCATTGAGATCTGCAGTTCGTCGCTCAATCATCTCTTTTAGCTTATTTCTTTCCGTTTCAGTCTCTTGTAATTTTATTACTTGTTCTGCAAATGCTACTTTGAGTGACCCATTTTGCGCCAAGAGATTTTTATAATCCTTCGCGCAGTCGTCTTGTTCCTTTAGAAGCTTCAAATTCAAGTTTTGTGCTTTTTGTATTTCAGCAGTCAATTTTCTAATTCTACGGCAACCTGGTTTCTTGTTTGGGGCATTCTGGTACAGTCACTGGAACGATCAGAAAACGCAAAAAGTCGATTCGGATGAAGAGATTCGATCCAGGGCACGTCGTTACTGACGAATATTGAGTCAACCGCCTCAACCGCTACGCCAGCGGTACTTTACTTACAGCGACGAAATAAGTGTAGAGGTTGAAAGAACTATTTCTTAGAGTCGCAGATCGTTGTAATAAAAAAATCGACCGTCATTACACTTTTTTGCACACCCTCATTAGCTTTTTAGTTCAATATGACTGTATTGATAAAAAACTTTTATTTAGTCATTATAACGAGGCACTTACGTATAATATTGTGACGCGTTCGTTATTTTGGTTGTTATAATTTTTGAGAGTAGATCGCCAAAATGGTTTAAGGTAAACATCATGAAGAAACCAGAGGTTTAGTCAGCTCGCACACTACGAGTACTTACGTGTTAATAGGAAACAATACAATGCCACAAATCTAGGCCCCGATCGCGCTAAATTTTTGCTTGTGGCGCTCTGCGGTATATTTTAAGGGATGAAGATGAAGTTTTCCAAACGCTGGCCATTAGATAAAACAGAATCGAAACCATTGTGTAAGTATCATCATCATCACCTATTTGAGTCCACTGCTGTACATAGTGTACCTACCACTAATTAGAGGAGGATAACTCGAGTCAGTGACCGTGGCGGCCCCGGCTGAAGAATAGGCCCCTCCTAACCTCCTACCCGTGGATGTCGTACTAGGCAGGCGAGTAAGGGATGGGCAGCAGCTTCTCCTATTTTCACAAAGATTTTCATATTCCCCCCACCCCCATCACAGGAAGTCACTCCGGAAATCTGTGGGGGAGGCCGCTGTTCAGCAGTGGACTTCAAACGGCTGGAATGATGATGATGAACTCGAGTCAGAACACGCATCCAGATCGAATCACAGGGTACTGAGCCGCAGGTAAATGGATCACGCCGCTCCCAAGCAGCTGAAGCAGCTCAACGGCTCAAAATAGTTCTACTTCATTCTATTCTATTTTCAACACTATTAAGCCCATATTAGAAAAGCTGACCCGTTTGATGAACTGATTGCTAGTACCTTATTGCATTGTTTGCTTCACTTTACCTGATTCATCTGAAATCATTCATAGATCTACTTGCGCGGTTCAAGAGCGCGAGCTGCGAGCTGATTTGCAGCTCAGGTATTTTGAGTGAGTTACCCACCGCTACCACTTATAAACTTTGATGTACCAAATAAAAACTATAGTAGGTATTATTATAATATTATAACTACAAAAAGTTTGTTTATTTTTAGATTTTGACGCCTTTTCTTTTTTAGTTACCAGCATAATTTTAGTGATACTTCATCATCTTATCCTATCTAAGCTTCTGAATTCTTTAACCTACATGATATATACTTTAAACATACATAAGCCTCTCGATTTGAGAGCAAAAGACTTGGCGGCAGGAATAAGAGCCAGCCCGAAAGGGAAAAGCATAAAAAAATGCAAACTTCAAGAAGGAAAGAATGACACGATAATGTTACGCGCCTGTACAATATCGGGCAGCCTGTAAGGACGTGGACACTCTGATAATGTACAGCCAGCCATATTCACAGCATCTAATTCTAAATGGGGGAATAAGATCTGCACTGACGTCCCGCGTTGGGGTGCGCATTCACAGCATTTTATTGCAATAATTTTTCCAATAATACGAAGCCACCTAGCTTTAGACGGCGGAGTCACATATCTCATCATGTCACATAGGAACCTACTCATCATGTCACATAGGAACCTACTCATCTATTACTTTCGTGACGTGGTTTATAAATGGTTCATATCTACCTACCTTATGTGAGGTACCTACCTACTTCCCTATGTTTGGTAGGTCTAGGTACAAAGTGTAGGTACGTAGTACCTAGGTATAATAAATACTTGGTAACTATACCTAGCTAGACCTACATAAGTAAGTACCTTACATAAAGTACGTAGGATTGTATAATATTATGCAAACACGTCACGAAAGTAATAGATGGCTTCCTAGTACCTAGAGCTAACCAAACTTAGGTAGAACTAAATAGCCTAAATGCGTAATAAAACACGTCAAAAAACTATAGATAGGTAAATAACTAGTACCTAGGTACTACGTAACTACCATCTATAATTTACTAGCCAACTTAGATATGAACAAAATGAGCAAATACGTCACGGTAGTACCTAATAGATACCTGCATATCCAACTTTCATATGTGCTACCTACCTACCTACCAAGGTATCTTGATTAACCTAAATACCTTACCTGACTTCTTCTGACAGACTTTTATTTCTGTCTTAGTGTGTGGCTAGGCGGAGCAATGATCTATGAAATGCGGGGCGGTGGCGCGGGCAGAAAGTGTATGAGAATGGCCGGACATAGGGCTTAGTGGCGCGTATTAGGGTCGACCTATGTCCAGCAGTGGACTAGTGTGGCCGGTGATGATGATGATGGCTACAATGGAGGCCAATTTCATACGTCAGTTTCGAAATTGAAAATCTATGGAACTTCAATCGAAGTAACAAATTATGTAGGTAGGTACTAACCAATTACTTACAATATATTTTTATTTTATCTAGATCGATCGACACCTATCTTACATATGAAATAACGGCTAGGTTAGAAGTACAACAAATTCAGAAGATGAAGATACTACCTAATAAGAAGATGTGTAGGTATCACAAAAATTATGCTAGTAACTTACCTACATTAGAGGTAGGTACAGTATGTCCAGTGGACTTCAATAGGTTAAAGATACCTCCTACATAATAGTTTCGATTCTGTTTTATCTATATCCAGCCAATTCTATCCATAGCCAGCGTTTGGAAAACTTCATCTTCGTCGCATATAATATACCTACCACAGAGAGCCTCAAGACGAAAGCCTACAGTCAGTGCGCGTTGCCAGCACCAAAAAGTTACGAACGGCGACCACACTCCGAATGACGCAGTGTTGAAAGGCCCCGCACCCTATGGACCGACGACATTGCGAAGGTTACTGTAATTCACTGAATGGAAATGGCTCAAGACCGTTCGTCGTCGCACTCTTTATGGGAGGCCTATGTTCAGCAGTGGACTTCTGCAAAATGATAAAATATTTTTGTGATACATGTCCTCTAATAGGTAAGTATCCAAAAGGGAGGTCATTCAACTTATCGTTGATGTGTATATACTAATTCCGGAACATTTTGTATACATACACTAGTTCACTGAAGTAAAAGATAAATCTCTCTTTTTCGAGGTACGACACACAAGTTACATCGATGGCAGCACTGGGTATGTTTTGGCTGAAAACTATTTTATCCTCCGAGCTCCTAGACTAAACTCAACAAACCAAATTAACTTTTTTAATGATCAAATACCAAAATCAATCTTCGTGACATGTAAATAAAGTTTAAAGTCGTTTGACAATCTTGTGAAGCGAAGTGGCAACGTCGCAATGAGGCGATTTTCAATAACTTTATTTGAATTTTTTGGCGGGAAAACTGTTTTTGCTTATATCTCTGAAACCTTTTCAGCTACAGGCCTGAAATTTTTGGTACCTTAGGCACTAATTATGAGCTAAAATCCTGCCTAAAGTTTATTGCCTTCTGATCAGCGGTTTGGCGTAACGAAATGTGTAAGCTGGGGACCCGGGTCTACAGCTTACACATAGTTTTTTGCTTATATCTCTGAAACCTTTTTAGCTACAGGCCTGAAAATTTTGGTACCTTAGTCACTAATTTGGCACTAAATATCTGGCTAGTTTTCATAGCTCTCGCGTCAGCCGTTTGGCAGTACTGGATGTGCAAGCTGTAGACCCGGGTCTCCAGCTGACACATAAATTTTGGTTCATATCTCTGAAACCTTTTAAGCTACAGGCCTGAAATTTTTAGTACCTTTGGCACTAATTTGGCACTAAATATCTGGCTAGTTTTCAAAGCTCTCGCGTCAGCCGTTTGGCAGTACTGGATGTGCAAGCTGTAGACCCGGGTCTCCAGCTGACACATAGTTTTTGGCTCATATCTCAGAAACCTCTTTGGCACCTAAATTTTGAATTGGATTTTCAGATTGCACCAATTATGCACTAAATATTTGCATACTCAGAATTCAGAAATTCGTTATGTGTAAGCTGTAGACATACACACGCTTTTTCAATGAAAAATGTCGAATTTCCAAAAGTCGTAGAACATACCTACTTTTTTGGTTGTAAAATAAGCCACTTTCAGGATGGCATAGCACATACTTATTATGAATAACCTTGTTTACCTACCTAAAATTGGGTAGGATTCTCAATATTGATGCTGTTTGTAAAAGTTACCTACTTATTTTTAGTATATTTTTGTAGTTTCGTCTTGACTCATAGGTAATCAATTTCCAAGGCACAGTTACCATTTTATCTACATAAGTAGGTAGTTTTTTTTCTCGTTCTGAATTGGAGCAGCCCGCCTGGGGAGGTACCTCCGCCTTACAGAAGATCGCAGCCAATTAACATTATTTGTTTCAAATAGTGTTGTGTTCCTGCGATGAGTAAGGTTGCCAGAGATCTTGAGGGGGGGGGGGGGGGGTTCGGGGTCGGCAACGCGTACGTGATGCCTCTGGTATTGCAAGCGCTCATAGGCTACGGTAACCGCTTACCAACAGGTGGGCCGTAAGCTTGTTTGCCACCGCAGTTGTATAAAAAAAACATCAACTTCCGTTGCCGACTTTAAGTAAGTAGTTAAGTAGGTAGGTACCTACTTTTTTTGGACATATCACACACGGTCAACTGATCCCAAACTAGGCATAGCCTGCTGTACTATGGGTACCAGACACTGATATACTTACATAATAGATAGGTACAAATGTTTGTCCAGCGCGGGAATCGAACCCGCGACCTATAGCTCAGAAGGCAGAGTTACTACCAACTGAGCTATGAGGCTAGTCAAACACTTTATCATCTAATTATTTGAATTTAATAAAACAGCATAGGTACCTACATAAGTCATAAGGGTTTATGCGGGAGTTTTTCAATGGCAAAGGTCATATTGTCGAACGCTCGCTTTTTTTAACTCTATCTAGATTATGTAAGTAGGTACTTAGGTAGGTACATAATTTAGGTATGTTTATGATTTGGCATAAAATCGTAAGCAAGCTCACCACACAAAACTCCCGATCCCAACTCAGACTAGTCGTTCTGATTTGGCAGATACTATTAGTAGTAGGTACCACGCGAGCGAAGCCTTGGGTGGAAGCTAGTCACAAATTATAACAATTACGTTTTGTGTAGATATTCCCACATAGGGTGATTATCAGTGCGGCGCAAGCTGGCAACGTTGCAGCGCGTCAAGCTGGCAACGTCGCGTCGCAGCGTCAAATCTATCCACCACCTATACTATATATATCTATACCTATACCTATCCACTTCTCTACTGCCCGGCCACTAGATGCATAATTAACGCCATCTACTGAGTGCGTGCGCGGTTTACGCGGTAATTCCAGTTGCAGGTGCTAGGTAACTCTTGCTATCAATTGCGCTGCTAGCGGCATCTAGTGCCTAGGGTAGACATCTCAAATAGCCCGAAGAATAGCCCGAGTTATGAGGGTTACGTTCCGTTGTATGAGATGAGGTATCTGTACTAGTATAGTATTATGTTATCTGTGCTTCTGGTAAAGCGTGCTCCATCTTAGGCCACATCTCACTTGCAAAAGTGAGCTGGTGGTCAAACGCCTAACCATCTCCAATAAAAAAAAAAAAAAAAAAACAATATTATTCAATTTAACACTAGTTTTGTAAAATAAATTGAGAGCACAACATCACTTCGCAAGTTCCCGCCAAAAAGTCCGCGGCAGTGTTGCTCTGTTCATGTCAATTTAGAAAGAAAGAAAGAGCATTTATTTGTCCCCAAAAAACAACATAGGTAAGTAGACAAAAGTAGGTAAAATTTACATGTCAACTATCACGTATATCTATCTATATGTATGTAACTATCGCATTAGCAATACTCCAGGTGTTGCAGTTGTCAATAGGCGACGGTAACCGCTTACCATCAGGTGGGTCGTAAGCCGGTTTGCCTACGTATAACATAAAAAAAAACGTAGGTACTCTTGCTGTGGCGGCAGATGCGTCACTACTAGTCTGTCGCGGCGGCACGGCGACACTGACGCGCAGCAGTGCTGCCGCTACATGGCTGCCGCGACATTGCTGCCTAACTCGGAATGTGATCTCATTTAAGCTTGTAGAAATTGTATGGGGACCAGTAGTGTCGCGGCAGCACTTCTGCGTGCAGCGTGGTTCGGAATCATACCTTAATGTGAGGGTTTAATTATTTTATGATTTTTGAATTGTTTTTTCTCAATAACCGTAAAACGCAGAGTTTTGATTCTTATGACAAAGATAACTTGAGCATTTCATTTACGTAAATCCAAGACAGAAACGCGGTTGGTAAAACTTTTCTCGATAGATTTATTTTTTAAAGTTGGGTCCTCTGCAACAATTTTTTTCGAAAATACTCTTGAGACTATCTAACAAAAATAACTTTATTTTAAATATTTTGTTTGACAATAGCATTGGTTACCTAAATCCAAGACACTTTAAAAAAAAAAAGATAGTTTTTGAGATAATCGATATTTTCTTATATTTCGCTTACGTCGATTACTTTCGAGCGCCTTCTAACGCTTGCTATCTCTTTCCGCATTCAATTACAGTACATAGCGCTGTCACTTTCATCACTCCGCCCACTCGCTAATTTATTATGATTTTTGTATCCTCTTAAGGCACTTATCTCACCGCCGCGCCGACGAGGAAACTATTAGCTATCGACTGTTTTCTCGCTCAAGAAACGAACAATAGATATAGAATAGAAAAAAAGTTTATTCATAGCATTAGTATGAGACTTTGCACGAATTGCACTGAGCTAGTTTCCAACACCAATAATACTACTCTACTATTAATTATAAATTATCATCCTTGACTATGCTATGAATAAGAAAAACGAAAGATTGTGAGGATATTTGTTATTCAATCAGGCCGTAACGGCTTAACCGATTTCTCCCGGTCGAAAAGTGAAAAGTGGGGACTTACTATAAATTCAGAGCCTATTACTAACTACACACTCGCTTCACGGAAGGATATAAGGGGAGAGATAAACCAAAGAAAAGATGGATAGATTGTGTGAAAGACGACATGAGTAAGAAAGGAGTGAATACTGATATGACGGCTGATAAAGGGGACTGAAAGAGAAAAACATGTTGTGCCGACCCTACATGAAGAAGGATAAGGGCAGGGAGATGATGATGATGACACTCGCTTCACGCTGCTCAACAAATCGTTTCTAGTACCTACCTACCTGCCTATCTGTATCTGTACCTACTCGCTTCAAGCTCATCGTTGGCGGTAGGACAAGTGGAACTAACTGTTGCAATTTGTTGCAGCCACTTGATGTAATAGATGAACCATTCCCCCTGCACGTACAGGAGACTGATGACGATGAAAAAAAAGATGTCATAGAACAATTCACCCTGCTCGTACAGAAGACTGATGACTATGAAAAAAAAGATTTTGCAGAACAATTCACCATGCACGTACAGGAGATTGATGTCGATGAAAAAAAAGATGTCATAGAACAATTCACCCTGCTCGTAAAGAAGACTGATGACGATGAAAAAAAAGATTTTGCAGAACAATTCACCATGCACGTACAGGAGACTGATGTCGATGAAAAAGATGCTGTGCTCACTGAGGACGTAAGAGATTTTTCATGTTTGCCATTTCCATACAAAAATTAGACATTCATTGCCATATCTTTGTAATGCATTGAGCTAGAAACTTGATTTTTATACGGCACTATAAGCTCACGGACCCTAATAGTTAGATTACCCCTATAGTTGGGATACATTTCAAGTTGATAACTTTGCCGTTTCTGATAAAAATGGTCTTGACTGACATACAGACAACATAGTGATCCTATAAATAATAAATAAATATTCCGGACATATTCACACGGTCAACTGATCCCAAACTAGGCATAACCTGTACTATGGGTACCAGAGACTGATATACATAATAGATATATATTTAACACCCAGACACAGAACAAACATCTGTGTTAGTCACAAATGTTTGTCCAGTGCGGGAATCGAACCCGCGACCTCTAGCGCAGAAGGCAGAGTTACTACCAACTGAGCTATGAGGCCAGTCAAAGGGTCAAAAGGGTACGCAGCCCTTAAAACAGTTACGTGCGCTGAAAATCTAAAAATGGTGGCAGTGGGTGGTCCACAAGATGCTGTGCCGCTGTTGCCACGCGGAGGGAGACTTCACCAGTGTGCTGACGGACAACGCCGAGGACAACTTCTCCTACGAGGACATGCTGATGAACTGCTTCAATATACAGGTGAGGCAATAAAGCATGAAGGACTTCAAGAAAAATACAAAAAGATTTCTCGAGGGCTGGCAACGCACTAGCAATGCTCCAGGCGCCCAATTCTACTAATTCAATGGCTTCAAAATAACAAAGGTTCAATGACAAAATGGCCACTTTTGTCACTTTTGTTATTCTGCTATCACAGTCGTATATCAATGGCAGTCATTATTTTAGCGGACGAGTGCTCGTCTGAGACGCAAGGGTTCGATTCCCGCTGCTTGACAAATATTTGCACGATCTGCTAATATTTGTTCCGGGTCTGCTATTTGTGGTACCATGGTACTAGTAGTTTCTGATACCCACGGCTTAGTGAATCCTAGTGTGGGGTCAGGACTATGTATGAGACTGTTGGGTGTTATTAATTATTTAACTTGCCGATTATGCATAACCACATAGCTATGTACCGTCAAGGCCTCTTATTTAATAAAACCCTTTTATCATGATTTCGACTCTTTGATCCTCGCGTTACGGTTGCAAATTGTTTTTCAACTCCAGTTACGGTAGATGTCACCACTGATAGCAGGAGTGACGTGCTTTTCACAGATTTCATTGCAGTTTAATTAGAGCCCGATTAGACGCGTCCTGGGGTATAGGAGGAAGAGTAGGGGACCAAACATCGACCCTTGCGGTAACCAACCTGGATGGGATCTGTTGAATCTTAATTAGCTGATGTGTTTGTGTTTATGGCTTCGTTATTTTAATGTTTATGTCATGATTTAATGGTTATCGGGCTTTAATAGTTAGCTTTTGTTGGGTAAATGGTGTCGGTAAATGTATGTCTCTACTGTAAACGCATCACATAAAGTTCCACATCTCTCCTATCCTGCTGTTGTTTTAAGGAGCAATCTCTCCTTAAAACAGTCAAATAATAGTGTTTGAACTGATCATCATCATCATTTCAGCCGTTCGACGTCCACTGCTGAACATGGCCTCCCCCACAGACAGGGCGAATTTCTTATCATGTGGGGGGATTTGCGCATACTCACCACGCTGGGCATGCGGGTTGGCGAGCGAAGTTAGAGCTATCGTTGTTAAGCCTTAGTCGCCTCTTACGACATCCGCGGATAGGTAGATATGGAGGGGCCTATTCTTCAGCCGGGGCCACCACGGCCAACTGAACTGATACATATATATATATATATATATATATATATATATATATACAGTGGTGGTCATCTAATTAGAAACACCTACCTGGGTTTATATTTTTATTGCAAATTCCCTTTCGAACTAATTTTTAACGTATCATTGAGTGTTCCTACGTATTAAAATCGATGTATCGGATATTATATGGCATTGTTATACCATTTTAATAACAGAAAACAACGGTTGTTTTTCTAAAACTGAAAGTTATATTAATAACAAAATAAAAAACGATATACAAACCGGACAACTAATTAGAAACACCAAAAAAATCATTACTTAAATCATTTTTAATTTGAACAAAACCCCAATAGTTTTGAAAAATACTAAAAATACTACATCCTTAGACAATTAGTATTTGGTAGGGTAGCCTTTATTATCAATAACAGCTTTGCAGCGACGCGGCATTGATTCAATCCATTTATAACAAGTTTCTACACGAATACTGCTCCAAGCGTCTTCAAATGCACTGTTAAGTCCATGATTATTAGTAAAGTGTTTCTGCGACAGGTTGGTCTTTATAGTGTGCCACAAATTTTATATGGGATTTAAATCCGGACTATTGGCAGGCCACTCTAATACTGTCACGGATTGTTCTGTAAGAAACGCTTTAACGCTGCGTGCTGTGTGCTTTGGGTCGTTGTCATGCTGAAATATCCAAGTTACTGGCAAATTTTCCTCGGAATATGGAATCATTGTCTCTTCCAAGATCTTTTTGTATTGATATTGATCCATTTGCCCTTCAATCTTTCTCACGGGACCAATCCCGTACCCTGAGAAATATCCCCACACCATTACATTTCCACCACCGTGCTTAACTGTCTTTTTAGTGTACTTGTTATTCAAAGACTCGTTTATTGGTCGTCGTACATATCGTTTTCCATCGGAATTAATCAAATTAATTTTAGTTTCATCTGAAAACAAAACTTTTTTCCATTGATGAATAGTCCAACTGCCATATTTGCGAGCGAATGCTAGACGATTTTCTCTATGTTGCCTGGTTAGTAGTGGTACTTTTCTAGCGATCCTTCCTAACAATTTTCCTTCAACCAACCATCTACGAACTAGTTTAGTGGACACTTGTCGCGGATCGTCTTCTGAAAATACCTCTTTTCTTATAACATTGGATCCTTTAAAGGGGTCCGCCTTAGCTAATCGAAGCATAAGCCTGTCTTCTTGAACTGTAGTCTTCCTGGGCCGAAGTTTTCTTGGCACGTTATCTGATGTTCCGTGTAGTTTGAAATGTACGAGGGCGTTAAATATCATCTTTACGGAACATTCCAAATAATCAGCGATCTTTCTGTAACTCCATTTTTGTTTTAAATGAAAATTCACTATAATTTTTCTCGTTGCTGCATCACAGCTCTTATTTTTACCCATTTTTAATAAAACAACAATAAATAGTAACTTTTCGTAATGAGTTAGAAATGGCGGCAATATTTACAATGTGATTGACAATTGTGAGAACTGTATTTCAGTGTAAAAAAACAAATTTCGAACCAAGTCATACAATGTTTCTAATTAGTTGTCCATTCTGCCAGTCCTAACGATATTGATACTTTTTGTTTCACTGATATTTATTTTTATTGTCGTCTTGGTTGTCAAATATTATTGCTTGTAATTAAACTAGAGATATTAAAGTACATTGTAAAGTAGTGAAAAAAAAATTACCTCCTATTAAATGCTATAATAATGTTAGTTACTTTATAAAAATGTCAGGTGACTAGGTGTTTCTAATTAGATGACCACCACTGTATATATTCATATGGAACTGATATGATCCCAAAACAGTATATTTTCGCACTCTATAATAAATGAAAAATATGAATGTTTGAGCAGTTGATAGAGTCAGGTACCTGTTGTCCGCAGTTGTGCCGGGTGGAGGGTGTGCTCGGAGGGGGGGAGGCGCTGCGCGCGCTGTGCGGGCTGTGCAGCGCGCGACTGCGCGACGCGCACGCCTTCAGCCGGCAGCTGCGCGCGGCAGACGCGCGCTTCCACACCCTCCTCACCAACAACTGCATCAAAGGTACTCACTCGGCCGCGTCTCGTGTCGTCGACACCGCTTACCAACACGTGTTTGGTTTTTTTTTTTTTTTTTTTTTTATACAACTGAGGTGGCAAACAAGCATACGGCCCACCTGTTGGTAAGCGGTTACCGTAGCCTATGAGCGCTTGCAATACCAGAGGCACCACGCACGCGTTGCCGACCCCGAACCCCCCCCCCCCCTAAAGAGCTCTGGCAACCTTACTCACCGCAGGAACACAACACTATTTGAAACAAATAATGTTACTTGGCTGCGATCTTCTGTAAGGCGGAGGTACCTCCCCAGGCGGTTTCTGGTTTCTGGTTCCGACGGAAGATCAGCGTTGTGATGGCCATGATAGATAGATAGATAGATAAAAAAAATTATTTGGCACTACAGACACACACAATTAACATAGATAAACAATTTTAAACCAAATTACATACAATAGGTGGGTATAAATAATCAAAAGAGCAATTTTTTTTTAAGTAGTTATCTTAGATTAGGCAAGTTTGCGTGTGTTGCAGTACGACAAATAGGCTATGGCTCAGTGAAATATTTTGCTTAAAAGCAAAAACACTGATTTTCAGCCAAAACCTGAACCAGAGCTAGCAGAGCGAGTACAAACGAACAATGCGTATGCCATGTTCAATGGCTATCACAACATAATGCTGAGTCGGACGCCTTTTCGTAGCATTTAAGTTTTCTTTCTTTCTCTTTCTTAGTCTTAGTTTGTATAGTTTAATCCATAAGGTGTTGGGTAATTTTAAGGTTAATGCTACGAATAAAAGTATTTTCTTTCTTTCTTTCTTTCTTTCAACAGGTGGGCCGTAAGCTTGTTTGCCACCTCAGTTGTATAAAAAAAAAAAAAACACTGCATCATCATCATCATTCCACCTGCCCTTATCCCACATCATATGGGGTCACATGTATTACACGATGGCATACGAGCGGCCTAAAATAATATTTTTAGACATCTAATGGGCCTGAATCGCTTCTGTAGCGGTTCTGAAATGTACGCAAAGGCCCGGGTCGACTCGTTTAATGCCATCCAGCGTAAAAGGATAGCGTGTTTCATGTCCAGAGTTGACTTGTGCAACAGTAACATCATCAAAAGTCTGGCTGAGACACTGACTCAAACAGCAACATATAGACGTTGGGTGGATACTGTCACCTAAATAAAAATGCATATTTATATTTGTATTTGTTATGTTAAGTATATTTAGAGACTATTGTAATTTTAAGCCATATAGCTCGCAGAACCGATAACCGTTGGGGAGTAAAGGTTCTCGAATGGCGACCACGAACCGGGCGATGCAGTGTTGGAAGGCCCCCCGATGGACCGACGACATTGTGAAGGTTGCGGGAAGTCGGCGGATGGAGAAGGCTCAAGACCGTTCGTCGTGGAACTCTTTAGGGGAGGCCTATGTCCAGCAGTGGACTTCTACAGGTTGATGATGATGTAATTTTAAGTGACTATTGTAATTTAATGTCTATATGGATCATGTGTCTGAAATAAAGAACTATTATTATTATTACAGAAGTTCGCAGCCAAATAACATTATTTGTTTCAAATAGTGTTGTGTTCCTGCGGTGAGTAAGGTTGCCAGAGCTCTTTAGGGGAGGGGTTCGGCATTAGTAATGCTCCAGGTGTTGCTGATGTCAATATGCGATGGTAACCACTTACCATCAGGAGGGCCGTAAGCCTGTTTACCTGCGTATAACATAAACAAACATCCTCCTGCCCTTATTCCACATCATGTGGGGTCGACACATATATTCGTCTTCCATTTCCCTCTATCAGTCTGCTGTAGATATATAAATGACCATGTTGTCTTCTGTTGCAGTCGCTGGTGCCATCGAGACCGAGGTGAAAGAAGAGGTCAAAGTTGAAATTGATGCTGACGCTGACGGTGAATAGTTTCTGCTCCACTTTTATTATAAGTACTGCCAAAGAGTGGAATGATCTGCCTGCGTCTGTTTTCCCGAAAGAGTACAATCAGGGAGTCTTCAAATCTAGCCAGTCAATATAATATAAGTCAATAGTTATATTGACTGGCCTCATAGCTCAGTTAGTAGTAACTCTGCCTTCTGCGCTAGAGGTCGCGGGTTCGATCCCCGCACTGGACAAACATTTGTGACTAAAACTGATGTTAGTTCTGTGTCTGGGTGTTAAATATTTATCTATTATGTATATCAGTCTCTGGTACCCATAGTAAAGGCTATGCCTAGTTTGGGATCAGTCGACCGTGTGTGATATGTCCGAAATATGTTTAAATATTTTAAGGATTACTTACACGCCACAGAATTTTTTACTTGCAAATCATGCAAACACTTGTCCCGCAGCGGGAATCGAACTCGCACCTCTAGAGTCTCAGACGGGCACTCGCCCGCTACGCCACAGAGGTCGTCAAACGTGCAGATACTTTGGTTGCACTGTACTGCAAAATGCGGACGTGCCAAATGTAATGTTTGGGCGTGCCTCTGACTACCCCCTTAGTCATCAAGCCTCTTCTTTCAGGTGTCGATAACGCGGAGCTTGAGATACAAGTAGTGCAGCCGAAAAAAGAAAAAGGCAAATACAGTCAGGCGAATAAAAAATGTAAGTGGTTTAGGTTTCCAGAGCTCTTTAGGGGGGGAGGGGTTCGGCAGGCAACGCTTTAGCAATGCTCCAGGTGTTGCTGATGTCAATAGGCGACGGTAACCACTTACCATTAGGAGGGCCGTAAGCTTGTTTGCCTCTGTATAACTCTTCTTCTTCTTCCTGCCCTTGTCCCACATTACGTGGTGTCAGCACAACATGTTTTCTTCTTCCACTCTCTTCTGTTAGCCGTCATCTCCACACTCACTTTTTTCTTACTCATGTCATCTTTAATACAGTCCATCCATCTTTTCTTCGGCCTTCCTCTAGTCTTATATCTCTATCTAAAGGTTCTCGAGTGGCGACCACAAACCGGGCGACGCAGTGTTGGAAGGCGCCCCACCCGATGGACCGAGGACATTGTGAAGGTTGCGGGAAGTCGGTGGATGGAGAAGGCTCAAGACCGTTCGTCGTGGCACTCTAAAGGGTGGCCTATGTCCAGCAGTGGACTTCTACAGGCTGACGATGATGATGATGAAGGTTAATTGGTCTTCCAACACTGCGGTTCGTGATCGCCACTCGAAAACCTTTATTTGTTTTTTCAATCAGCGGTTGTCGGTTCTGCGAGCTATATGGCCTGCCCACTGCCACTTCAACTTGCCAATTAACCTTACTTAATAATAATAATGCCATTTTTTGTTTCTAGTCTGGGTGCCAATATCCTTGAGAAACTACTGCACGCGAGAAGGCGCCTTGTACACGTGCGCGCGATGCGACGAGACGCAGCCGAGTCTTAATGACATTCGTGAACACTTAATAAAAACCCACAATATATACAACCGCTGCATATGCAATATTTGCCGAAACAACTTCCATACAAAGAAACGGCTAGTTATACACAAACTAGAGGAACACGGCGTCGACGAGCGATACAAATGCAACGCGTGCGACAAGGTGTTCAACGTAAAAACTCAGCTTGTATCACATGAAGCGTCTTACCACATGCTGGGCGAGAAAATCAAGTGCTCTATGTGCGATTTCGAGTGTTACGATAAACAGGCGCTTGCCAAGCATGTTGTCAAGCACAAAACGACCAAGGATTTCCACTGCCAGTATTGCAAGAAAGCGTTTTTGAGGAAGACCAACTTGGTGTTCCACGAGAGGATCCACACGGGGGACAAGCGCAAGGAGTGCGCGAAGTGCGGACAGAAGTTTGTGCAGAAATCCAGTCTCAACTACCACATGGCCAAGTACCATCCCGGAGTCACCTTTTAGATAAATTTAACTAGCAATGAGGACTCATGAATGAATCAAAACGCTTTGCAAAAATAAATACAAACGAAAACAGAAACTGTACAATCGCAGTTTTATCGCTAAGATCGATCGCGATCTCTCCAATCTCTCTAGAATGGAGTGAAAGTCTTCATCTTCAAATGCATTTGCCAAAACGCCTTCATAACAAAGACACAACGAATGACACAAACTAGAGGAATACAACGTCGACGTTTATGTATAAGCCGTAACAGTTTCTTGTTTATTATGTTCCTTCTCTAGATATGTTCTCTAAATATATATCTATTATGTATATCAGTCTCTGGTACCCATAGTACAGGCTATGCCTAGTTTGGGATCAGTAGACCGTGTGAATATGTCCGGAATATTTAAAATTTTATTTAATGTGAATAGTATGAATGTAAAAGGTACCTACTACCTGTTATGTTTATTTGAAAATAAATAACAAACAAAATGTGTATTTGATTTTTTACCTTAAAAGTGCGAGGTACGTAGGTACACGCGAATACGCAGATATCCATTTGTTTAGGTCTGGGTAAATGGCTGGCTGAGTGGGCATAATTTTTCCTAAAGTTTAGGGATAAATCTTATAATAGACACCCTTAAAATATGGTCAACCTCCTTGGCTATGTCGCGAGAGGCTTGCCATCTAGTGAACAAATTAAAAACTAATTAGTAAATCTACTCGATAGCAGATGGCGCTTTTGAATTACTTAATTGGACCAGGCATTGTGTTCCAGATACAAAACTAACTAATATGTAACCTGATTTTCTGTCCTGTTTACTCTTAAAAGGTGATTGAAAGTTGGTTTTGAGAAACAAAACAAATGTCAAACTTAACTCTAATTTGTGTCTACGAAACGAACGGGGAAATAACTGAAAATTTAATTTTATTTGTTTTTAATTGTAAAACATAGAGTTAAAAAAGGATTTTGTAACATTATATTCAACAATGGATGTCCTAAGCGTGTGCCGTTGTTGCCTCGCTGAGGGCCTACACAAGGATCTTATGCTGCCCTACGAATTCTTGGAGAAAAAAGAAATCTATGCAGATATGCTGCGCGAATGCTTCAATATTGTTGTGAGTTATATATACCTACTCATTTGCGCCCGCGGCTTCACTTGCGTGGTACCTTCGTGGTTAAAGTAGCCTATGTGCTGTTCCAGACTATAATCTATCTCTGTGCCAAATTTCATCCAGATCCGCTCAGCCGTTCTGGCGTGATTGAGTCAAACATCCATACTTCCGCATTTATAATAGTACCTACTAGCTTGCACCCGCGGCTTCGCTTGGTATCTTGATAAAAAGTAGCCTTTATACTATTCTAGGTAAGGAACTCTATTTCAAGTTTCATCGAAATCGGTCAAGCTGGCGTGATCGAACAACAAACATCTAAACATCTTCACAAACTTTCGCATTTATAGATTACATATGTAGATCTAAAAACCTATAAGATTCCCATAAGAGTAAATTCAATGTGAAGGCGTTCTATCTTATTTAAACTAATACTATAAATGCGAAATTAACACTGTCTATGTTTGTTACCTTTAAACAATTAAACTGCTAAGTAGATTTAGTATGGAGAGCCAAAACCTTGATGAAGGATATAGGCAACTTTTCATCGAGATAAAATCATGAGTAAAGCCACTAGCAGATGCCTGTTGACCATAAATAATAAGTTCCTAAGTGCTATTTTTTTTCTTTTTGTCTATTGTTTCTTAAGGGCTGACTTTAATGACAGAGTTTTAGGGCTGCACAAAGGTCTACATCGTCGCTCACTGACATTTATAGCCAAGACCGACATTACACGCCCTCCGAAGCACTGTACTCAAAATATCTTCAACCGGCAGGTAATACCATCACAGTGCATTTCAAATGCGATCTGTGACACCTGCATAGCATTGTTGAGGACTGCGCTCAACTTCAAGACCCAGATTCTGAGTGCGGAGCAGGAATTGTTGAGGCGATGGAAGGAGGGCTTACTACCAGGTACAAAATATTTTTAGTGCCTGCTTCTAGTTTGTAGATGCGTATGTTAAGATGGATGTGTGGAGTGACGAGAATGGACAAAATAAGAAATGCGTACATCAGAGGAAGTTTGAAAGTAGCATCAGTGACGGAAATGTTGAGAAGTAATAGGTTAGCATGGTATGGGCATGTCATGAGGAGGGATGAAAGTCATGTAACGAGAAGAGCGTTAGCTATGAATGTGGATGGATATAAGACTAGAGGAAGGCCAAAGAAAAGATGGATGGATTGAATTAAAGATGACATGACTAAGAAAGAAGTGAGTGCGAAGGTGTCGGCTAGCAGAAGAGAGTGGAAGAATAGAACATGTTATGCCGACACCACATAATGTGGGACAAGGGCAGGAAGAAGCTTGCTTCTTTTTTTTTTTTTTTTTATACTACTGAAGTGGCAAACAAGCATACAGCCCACCTGTTGGTAAGCGGTTACCGTAGCCTATGAGCGCTTGCAATACCAGAGGCATCACGCACGCGTTGTCGACCACGAACCCCCTTTAATTTCTTAAGAGAAAATAAATATTCTCCTTAAACCCCCTCCCCCCCCTAAAGAGCTCTGGCAACCTTACTCATCGCAGGAACACAGCACTATTTGAAACAAATAATGTTATTTGGCTGCGATCTTCTGTAAGGCGGAGGTACCTCCCCAGGCGGGCTGCTCCAATCCAGAACGAGAAAATCTCGCTGTGCCCTAGCTCCTCCTAGAAAATCTCGCTTTGCCCTACCTCCTCCTTCTTGGTTTGTGTTTGCAGTCCAGAACCCTGAAAATGTGTACCAACCAATTGTTATGCATGGAAAAGGAGGAGGCCTTTGCCAGAAGGCACACAGATTGTAACCAAGTATAGAAAACCGAACATATTATAAATCTTAAACTGGAAGAATCTGAAAATAGTCTAAAAATAAAATAAATATTTATTCTATAACTTTCAGGAATGAAGGATTTTGAAATCAAACTGGAGCCCAAACAAGACAGTGATTTTTCCGAATCCGATGACTACTTTTTGGCGGACACAGGTAAATTAAGGTTATGCCGACCCCTCCCTCCTCCCCCCTAAAGAGCTCTGGCAACCTTACTAACCGCAGGAACACAACACTATTTGAGACAAATAATGTTATTTGGCTGCGATCTTCTGTAAGGCGGAGGTACTGAAGGTCGGGCTGAAGGTTATAAGCCTCTCGGGATTGGCCTTTTTTTTGGTAAAATATTCACATTTATATAATTTCTTTCAGTGAAAGAAGTATCCGTGGATCATGTAAAGTGTGAACAGAAGGAGTCAGTTAAGAAAAAGGCTACAAATAAACCGAGGGTGTTGAAGAAAGACAAAAGTGAGGACTGGGGCAGCAGCAAGGTCAAGGGCATTGTCTCAAGGCTGGCTCCGTCTATAAGTGAGTACCAATTATAAAAAAATACCTAATATTGATAATAACACCCAACAGTCACATAGTCTTGACCCCACACTAGGATTCCCTGTGTCGTGGGTATTAGAAACTACGAGTACCATAACGTAGTACAGCAACCCCCAGACCCGGAACAAATATTTGCAGATCATGCAAACATTTGTCCTGCAGCAGAATTGAACCAACCCTTGCATCCCAGACGGGCACTCGCCCTCTACGCCACCGAGGTCGTCAATTGTCTTCCTACAGGTGATTTATAATATGTATTCTATTCCGAAAGGGGCTTATTCTACACCCAATTGGCAGTAAAGTTTCTTCGACTTTTGAAAATCCGATATTTTTCATTGAAAAAACTATGCAAAAAATCTGCTGTTTTGGGGTCGAATCAGTTAAAAACTCACTTATTCAGCTGTTTTAGACTGCGGCTTCGCTCGCGTAGTACCTAGATAAAAAGTAACCTAATGCTATTCTAAGTAAAGACTATCTATTCCAAGTTTCATCGAAATCGATTGAGCCGTTACGACAAACATCCTCACAAACTTTCGCTTTTATAATATTAGTAGGATAGTGGGAAGTTGTATGCCAATATTTACACATCATGCAAATATTTTGTCCATCCAAACTTTCACATCCTACTATCCTATCCTACTAATATTATAAAAGCGAAAGTTTGTAAGGCCGTTTGGATGTTTGTTTCGATGAAACTTGGAATAGATAAAGAGTTATTTGCCTAGAATAGGTTATAGGCTACTTTATATCTAGGTACCAAGATAGAAGAAGCCGCGGGTGCAAGCTAGTTTATAATATTAGTAAGATCACTTATTATCACTAAATTTTCAGATTCTTGTGAGCTGACAATCAAGAGAAAAGATCCTAGGAAGCTTACACGTAAACTAACATTGAACAAGGAACCGCTCAAAATCAACATTTCATGGACCCCCAACACAGACAAGTACAAGCTACGAGACAATCTCATCAGCATCCTTCGTTACTCCAACGTGCTACCCTTTAAGAACAAATCACTGCTCGGCTTCATCTGTGCATACTGCGATGCAGCCTTCCCGGACCCACTCAACCTAAGAACACATACCGAAGAGGACCACAAGAAAGAACGTCTCAAATTGAAGATTAAAAAGGCTCTGTCTGAATACAGTATGAAACTAGACATAACAGATCTTAAATGCACTCTATGCGATCAGGAAATTGATAATCTTACATTGTTAAAAGAACACCTAGTTAAAACTCATGATAAGATAATTCACAGTGATGTTAAGGATCTTATGATGCAGTTCAAGTTGACAAAGGGCGAGGTATACGACTGTGCGATGTGCTCATCGACTTATGAAACCTTTAAGACGCTTAAACAGCACATGAATCTGCATTATAGTAACTACTCATGCAATAAGTGCGAAGCAGTTTTTGCCACAAAGCGGTCACTCGGAGCACATCTTAATACACACCAAGAGGGTACCCACAAATGCGATTATTGCGAGAAGGTATTCTCCAGTCGAAGCAAGAAGCATTACCACCATAAAATGAAGCATCTCGGTGCTAGGAACATATCAAACTGTCCGTATTGCAACGAGCCATTCAGAAGTTATTATCAACGGAACCAACATCTAGTCAAAGTACACAATACAGAGGCCCAATACAAGTGCAATGTTTGCAACAAGCAGTTCATACTAAAATCTTTGCTCATGTACCATATTAAGAAAAGTCATTTGATGGAAAGGAACGCGCAGTGCACCGAGTGTGGCTATAGGTTTTTCAGCAAGAAAGCGCTTAAGGCACATATGGTAAAGCATACTGGGGAACGGAACTATTCATGCGAGGTGTGCCACAAGTCTTACGCAAGGAAATATACCTTAAGAGAACATATGAGGATTCACAACAATGATAGGAGGTTTAAGTGTCATGTGTGCGGAATGACTTTTGTACAGAAGTGTAGCTTAAAAAGCCATTTGCTGTCAAACCACGGGATTAGCTTAGCAGCTTGTGAGATATCAACTACATAGCACAAATAACTAGTAAATTTTGAAATCTGGTAGAATTATCATCTGAAGAAGTCTGGGCATGGGCCTCCTCCAAAGAGTGCCATGACGAACGGTCTTGATCCAACTTATTCCCGCAACCTTCAAGATGTCATCGTTCCATCGGGTGTGGGGCCTTCATACACTGCATCGTTTGTGGTTGCCATTCGAGAACTTTTATTTCTGCATGCTAATGGCCCGCCCACTGTCACTTCAACTTGATAATTCTGAGAGCTATGTTGGTTACCTTAAAATTATCAAGTTGAACTACATTCAGCGTGGTCAATGTGGATGGGTGACTTCTGTATTGTTTACCTAATTATAATCTATTTATTTTTACATAATGCTCCATTAAATTATTTAATAATACATGATTGCTATGTACCATCATAGAGATACGGAATATATTTTTACACAGATACCTTTGTATTATTTTTTATTTACCTACTTAGTTGCACCAACGGATTCCATGTTCTGTACATACATAGGTACACGTAGAGAATGTATGTGCGCTATACTAGTGCCCTCAAACGGTGAATGAAAACATCGTGAGGAAACGGGCATGTCCTTGATTCTAGTCGAATTTGAGAAAGAAAGAAAGAAGAAAGTTGTTTGTTTTAGGACCTAGAACCTAAGAATTCGAAGACATGTGCGCGAAGGAGCCTCTTAGAGGCGCACTTTAATGATTTCACCGACGGTCATAGGCACTTTTCAGGGCCACCATAGCTCAACCTGGTCACTGCCCTAATACAGGATGACCAAGAAAGAATCAGTGAAATGGCAAGCAAGCAAGCAATATGTACCTACGTAGCCGGACCCAACGCTAGCATTCCATGTGTCTAAGCGTATCGAGTAGGTACTAGGATATTACAAAACCCAGACACGGGACAAATATTTGCAGATCATGCCCCCCGGCTGGAATCAAACCTGCCCTCAGTTCTTACGTCTCATTCGGGCACTCGCCCGCTAACGAGCAGCGCCATGTACATTGTACAGTACTCGCGTATACAGGCCCCCAATTCTACTAATTTAATGATTTGAAAACGATAATCGCATGATAATGACCGCACCATTAAGATTCAGTTACGACTATCGCCACTAGTTACTTTGATTCCATTGGTTCCACATCAATGACTGCCATTGATATACGAGTCATAATCATCATGTTTAAAGTGGCCATATTGCCATTGAACCATTGTCATTTTGAAACCATTGAATTAGTAGAATAGGGCCCCAGATTGCGGTACTAATGAATGCTGCAGTAAAGTTTACATTCCGTCATTTTGAAAAACAGTAAATAGTCAGGTTCAATTAAAAAAAAATTGATAAGCGCCATCTACATCGGCAAGTAGAAATGTAGCTGAGGCCTTAATTCCTTCGCTAGATGGCTCTCACAAGCAAGGTGATTGATTTTTCAGGGCTGCCTGTAATCCATTAATCCCTTAATTTTGGGGAGAAATTAACCCGATAGGGACTTTTGTGGCAGCCGAATGGACAGTTTTTTGATATACATGTAGTGAAGATTTTTTATTGCTAAGCAAATACTAATTTTTATAAACTTTCGATAGGATATTCGCGAAATAACACTAAAATATAAGTAGGAAATGAGGTACATAATATACTTACATTCTAAGCATTTTATAAAAAAAATGAGGTTCTTCATCCTTTAACTAACTGGTAACCCCCAAAAGCGGCAAGCAGCGTTGCCAGAAGGTTACTTTTGTAACCTTTTAGGTGATTTTTAACTCCTTAAGGCTACTTCTATGACTCGAAACGTTACTTATTTTTATTTCAGCTGTTTATAAAAAGTAGCTCGCAATTGCAATTTAACATGGAAAACATTACTAAATCATCAATATTTGTGTAAGCTAATACAACCAACATATTTTGTCTGTCAATTTTTAATTTGGAAAAAATATGAAGTTTACTTTTGACCCTAAACGGTTACTTTTCTAAGGCATTTCAGGTAACTTTTGACAAGCCATGCTGGCAGCACTGCAACCAAGTCAACAAAACAAAATGGCGGCTTATTTTTAGCGGTTTTGGTGCGGCTAAATAAAATGAATCTAAACAATTTCTGAATAAACTTTCTTACTGGGATGTGTGTAATTGTGTAAACATGGAGTTCGCTGAAGTGACTGTGAAGGAGAGCCCCGGTCTCTGCCGATGCTGTCTCTCCGAAGGATGCTACAAGGATTTGGGCACGGAGTATGCTTGGATGAACGATACAGAAGTCTATGCTGATATGCTTCTGGATTGCTTTGATATTGGCGTAAGCTATTCTTAACTATGTTTCATTCATCGGAATTTGTAGAACAAAACCTTAAAACCGCTAATCCTAGAAATCTAAGTTAGAAGTATACATTATTTTGGTTTTCTATCGATTTCTTGGTCCATCCATCTTAACCGCTCCCGTTACCAAACCTGCATTGTTTTCTAAGATAAAAATTTCAGTGATCTTACTAAAATCTGAAGTTTTCAATGGTATTTTGCCATAATATCAGTAAATAATGAAAATGCGAAAGTTTGGATGGATGTTTGTTACTCCATCACGCCAGAACGGCTGAACGGATATGGATGAAATTTGGCAAAGTTATTTAAAAAGATAGACTTTCTATAATGTTAAAGAGTATTCAGGAAAAAACATCAGTGGTTTTAATCAGAAATCACTGTTAAAATAATCTGGACTGTTTATGACATATTAACACGGTCAACTGATCCCAAACTAGGCATAGCCTGTACTATGTGTACCAGAGACTGATATACATAATAGATAAATATTTAACCCCAGACACAGAACAAACATCTGTGTTTATCACGCAAATGTTTGTCCAGTGCGGGGATCGAACCCGCAACCTCTAGCGCAGAAGGCAGAACTACTACTAACTGAGCTATGAGTCCAGTATTGTTTCTACTTTTGATAATTATGATGCCCCTGTACATCATCATCATCTTTCCGCCCTTATCCCACATCATGTGGGGTCGGCACAACATGTATTCTTCTTCCATTTCCCTCTATCAGTTGTTATCGCAGCACTCACTCCTTTCTTCACCATATCCACTATATATCACACAGTCCATCCATCTTTTCTTTGGCCTACCTCTACTCCTACATCCATCCACATTCATAATTATCTAACACTCTTCTTGTCACATGACATTCTTCCCTGATCAGCTGTCATGATGCCTCTGTACAGCACATATAAATAATAAAAATAATGAATAACACCCAACATTCACATACATAGTCCTGATCTCACAGAAGAAGAATTCCCTGTGTTGTGGGTATCAGAAACAACCAGTGCCATGGTACCACAACACCCAGAACAGGTACAATTATTTGCACATCATGCAAATATTTGTCTGGCAGCTGGAATTGAACCCGCACACCGCCTGCTACGCCACTGAGGTTGCCAATTTATTTATTTGATTTTAGGCAAGCATCTTCCACTGATGTGTCTACATCTCACAGTGTCAAAACTGAAAGTCTATTGTCATGTCTGGTTCACTGATTTGTTAATTCATAGCGAGTATGTAATTATAATTTATTCATAGATATTTTGTCTTTAAGTTCCTATTTAAGTTTATACAGTCAGTCACTAGTTGTTGTTTATCATCAACAGATAACTCAACACAACGATGGGCCCAATGGCCCGAAGCGTCTCATTTGCGAGGTGTGCATCACACGACTGCGGGATGCTTGCAACTTCAAGAAGCAGGTGGTGGACTCAGAGAAGAAGTTCATCGACATGCTCGGACGAGGAGAGTTTAGGCTTATGGAGAAACAAACAGGTATTAATATTATTTACCTCCCACCAGGCGCCAACACAACTTCTAGTTCTAATCGGGGGTGGTTAGCCCTGCACTGACTTCCCGCTGTGGGGTGTTCTGTGCATTGTCCCCCTAAGCTAACCCTACCCCAGCCAGCCCACCTCCCTAAAATAGTGAAGCAGGACTTTGGGTCGTTGGTAACATTTTCTCAGTATCCCTGTATGCGGCGGTGTCTGGGCGCCGCTTCCGTGGCTGCACAGCACGACTTATCACAGGGAAATATCTTCATGTTTTTGTTCACAGTATTGCTGCCAATATACTCCGGCGCAGCCCCCCTGAAGGCAGAGGCCATTGAGGAGGTGACGGTGACAGATGACTACGATGACCCCCATGTGGAGTTCCTTGACGACAACGATTTTACTGAAGATGGTAAGATTTATTTTTCTACACATACCTGTAAGGCTGTTCGTCCACGGCGCTACTCAGTGACGGAGCTGCTTAGAAACTAGAGTAACGGACTGATTGGGAACGCTGAGTCGTCCACGGCGCTACTTGAATTTTTTTAGCAGCATACGGCCCACCTGAGGGTAAGCGGTTACCGTAGCCTATGAGCGCTTGCAATACGGGAGGCATCACGCACGCGTTGCCGTCCCCGAACTCTCTCCCCCCTAAAGAGCTCTGGCATCCCTACCGCAGGAACACAACACTATTTGAAACAAATAATGTTATTTGGCTGCGATCTTCTGTAAGGCGGAGGTACCTCCTCAGACGTGCTGCTCCAATTTAGAATGAGAAAATCTCGCTGTGCCCTACCTCCTCCGAATTTCTTGAAACTTAGTACACGATTTTATGTAAACTAAGTTTTGAAAACGAATATAATCAACATGACTAGTGATAATTCAACTGATGAGAACAGCATGCGACGAGAACAGCAACAACACGCGAGCGAAGCCGCGGACGGAGGCTAGTGATTCAATAATCTAACAAGATATAGTTTTTTTTCAGAATAGAGAACAGATTATCATTTTTTCACGCAGCGATCGACGTAATTTTTTGCAGAACTTACTAAGGTCCTAGTCCGTAATGTTGTCAATAGCTTGCCGGTTTTTGTAGCGACGCTTTATGCGACACCATACATATTTCTGAACTAACATAATGTAGGTACCAAGTTGTGGGTATTAGTGTTTTTTTTTTTAAAGGTTATCACTTTTGTAGGTATTAAATTGTTTTCTTTTTTTTTTCTCCCACTTTTAGATACCTACGTGGGTACTTGTGCGTACGTAGGTATATATATCGTATCGTATATATATATCACTATAACTATGTAAACTATTTAAGTAGGTATGTTATTTCTAAGTTTAGTTTAATTGTCACGCCTCACCATCTTTTTTGCACGCCCAGGATGACTGATAGAAAATGCTTTAGCATTAAGTCCTCCTTACACTAAGTTTAAGTGTGTAAGTAAAGTATAAATAAATAAATAAATAAATAAAAAATACATAAACGGTAATCTATTTACTTTCCACCGCTCGCCTTGTTACTTGTTGACAAGTGATGTGAGTAATTTATACCAGAAAATTTTGATAGTACAACCTGTTGACCTACTAAATTCCATGCAGGATTGACGGTTCGAAAGTTATCGTCTAGCAAGTAAACAACGCCGTTCGCCCAAGTTGTTTCAGAGATCTTCGCTCGCTCGATCAAATAAAAACTACCCTTTACATCAACGAATACAAGGTGATTCGTAACATGTATACCATCCCGAAAGAGGATTATACTATCAACAATTTTTTTTTTCTTTTTTCCCCCTAACTTTCTCAAATTAGCTGTTTTTGGTATTTTTTTATTTACCCTTAATTGTTACACAGACTTTTTTTATTATTATACAAAACAGGCTAACGTTTGACCACAATCTCACCTGATTTAGAGACTTTTCAATGTTGAGTTTCCAAAACTAGAAATAGAAATAGAAATACTTTATTAAGCCAATCTTATAAAAACCATGTAAACTTAAAACAATATTAAGGTAAGTAGGTAGGTAGGGACATTGAAAAAAAAAGAACTTTTACAAAAAAATAAAAACATACCATCGATTTGTTGTATACGCAAATTTGCGGTAGGTTAGAAATTGTTTAAGCATACAAGTTAAAGAGTCTTTACCACCCGCGCTAGTGAAACACTGTGTTACGGCGTAGTAGGGATTCTCGTCCCTTGCATTAAGGATCGTTTTAGAATTTTTTTTTTTTTTTTTATTGGAGATGGTTAGGCGTTTGACCACCAGCTCACTTTTGCAAGTGAGATGTGGCCTAAGATGGAGCACGCTTTACCAGAAGGAACTTATTCACTCTAGATTTGAAGACTCCTAGATTGTACTCGTCCGGGAAAACAGACGCTGGCAGATCGTTCCACTCTTTGCCAGTGCTTATAATAAAGGTGGAGCAGAAACGTTTGGTTCGACACTGTGGTATGTCGACCAGGTAAGGGTGGTAATTACCTGAAATGCCCATTCTGCAGCTCACTCGTTATCGCTTCGAAGAACGATTAAACTCGTAGAACAAACCCGGGATAGCATACATATTCTGAGCCACTTGTATTTTTGTTTATACTATGTATTTCTCCACAGAGGAGGTGAAGATTGAAAGTGCGTCTCAACCGACCCCGGTGGCATCTACGTCTACGATGAAGCGCGGCCGGCCGAAGAAGACTGGCAATGATACGCCGGAGAAGAAGCCGAAGCTGAAGGCGAAATCGAAAATTGCTAAAGGTAGGCCTCGACTTAAGCTTACGTGGTAACGTTTTTGGGTGCAGTATATTTATTATCATTCAAAAATCGGCAACGAATATATATATAAATTTATTTATTTATTTCAGTAGTCTAGGATTCACAGTTTACTTATCGTTTAATATAGGCTAGATGTATGTATGTCGTACTTGAACCAATTTTTTTTTCTTTTTTTATGTAAACAGTAAATTTTATTTACAGAAAGAAACTTAAAACTAATACAAGTTAATATTTACAAAATACACAAGAAACAGTTGAGCCATCTAAAGACCGTTACAAACGATCTATAGATAGGTCAACTGATCCAGATCGCTACCAGTCGGAAGCGTCCCCAAGACGCTGGCGGAATTGCCACGCTGGATGGCAATGCTAATTTGCTGGGCCAAATAAGAGCCAGCTCTCGGGTCACGCGTCGCTTCGATCAGACGTCCTGATATCTTTTTGAAAACCCGGAGGGCCCCGTTTCCCCACGGACCCAGGGTCTCAACCCCAAAAGGCTCAAATATGTAAGCCCTATCAAGACTAACATATTTGCGCCTTTTGAGATCCTCGGCCGAATCTGCCGCCGCACCCGCCCTAACTGATGTCCCCGGAAGATGTGTGCGCGCTAGTGTATCAACACAAGTAGCGTCCCACACCATAGGCCTACCCTTCTCCCAAGGGACCAAAAACCAATTTGAATGCACATTTTGTAATATGGTAATAATATGGTAATATTTTTTTTATAACTTTGTGTACACAATGAAATTTAATATTAATGCAAGTAATATTTCCAAATTTATGTTAATAAGAAAAAGTTGTTTTTGTTTCAATCACACCCAAACGGCGAAACGGATTTTGATGAAATTTGGCACAGAGATAGATTATAGTGGGGAAGCCGCGGGTGGAAGCTAGAATGTGAATAGTTCAGTAATCGCTCTTTGCATATTTGTTGCATGATTTTTGGATGAACAATTACTGCCCCTAATAATGTAACCACCATTTTGTTTTTCCAAAAGGGACCCATGGATAAACTATACAATAATTTACATGAAGAGTATTTGAAAAACAATGCCTTTTAAGAACTTATTTAATTATTTAGTTTCAATATTAGCCGTATACCCTACCCGTGTTGGCCTAGTGGTGGGATCCCTGACTTTCGATCCGAAGGTCCGTGGGTTCGAACCCGGACGCAGCAATGAGTTTTTCTGTTTGACTAATTTGAGTGCGCTTGCTTGTCGTCAGTGACCAGGTTGAGGTATAGTGGCCCTAAAAAGGGCCTATGACCGTCGGTGAAAGAATCAGTGTAGTGAAAGGATTAAAGTGCGCCTCTGAGGCTCCGTGCACATTATATTATTTTATGTGCGCTTAATTAAAGTTACACGTACTTAGAACGGTGAAGTAAAACATCGTGAGGAAACCAGTAGGCATTCTTAAAAGCGGCGATGAGCTTGCAACCTGTCACGTATGGAATACTCACTACTGCTAAATGTGGCGTGTGCAAAATGGTCGGACATGCCTCTGACTACCCCCCTACCTTCAAGGGTCTGATCGCCTGGGGATCTGAGAGGTTGTCTCCTATTCTAGGGGATAAAAGTCGTGTAATCAATATTATAACACCTAACAGTCACATACATAGTCCTGACCGCACACTAGGATTCCCTGTGTCGTGGGTATCAGAAACTACGAGTACAGTGGTACCACAACACCAAAACCCAGAGCAAATGTTTGCAGATCATGTAAATATTCGTCCCGCAGCGGGAATCGAACCCGCACCCCTTGCGTCTTAGACGGACACTGCCCCGCTACGCCACCGAGGTCGTCAAATGAAAGCGTTTAATGAAACAATGTTTTTGAGGCATCTACTAAGTTGAATAATTACTAAAAGTTTATACACTGGTCTCTTTAGTGAACGCATAGGTTTATGAAACATTTTCTGAGTTTTTAAAATGATAAATTAAATAATAATAATTAGTAAATTCATTTATTTCAGACAGGTCCATACAGAAATAAATATTTTGAAAAACTCGTAGTATTTCAAAATATTTACAACATAAGGAAAAGTTGATATATCTTTTTTTTTTTTATTGGTGATGGTTAGGCGTTTGACCACCATCTCACTTTTGCAAGTGAGATGTGGCCTAAGATGGAGCACGCTTTACCAGAAATATCTAATATCTAAACTCCGTCGCAAACGATCTAAAGATAACTCCATTGATCCGATCGACACACCTAGTATTAGCGGCCCAAGACGCTAGCAGAGTTCCATCCAGCGTGGCAACTTCCAGCAACAACTTTCCAGCCAGCCTTGGGGACGCTAATACTATTTAGATGTGTCGATCGGATCAATTGAGCTATCTTTAGATGTATGCTCTATCGATAGTAACATGTTTCCACCTTTTGAGGTCCTCTTCCGATTTGCAGAAATAGTTTTTTTTTCCATTAGTATTTATTGGACATTAACAAACACAATAATAGAAAAATAATAATAAAAATTGAAAATTAAACTAAAGAGGTTAAATTTTGTTTGTGGCATATGAGTAGGTAGTGTTGTATAGTTTTTTTTTTGTAAATTGATTGTATGGCTACCTATGTTACTAATAAAATCATTTTCTTTCTTTCTTTCAAATTGAAAATGTTTCATAGACCTATGCGTTTTTACGTGTTTTTCAGGGATTTCTGATTTCTAAATATTGTCATAATTGTGAATGTCTTCAATAACAAATGGACTTCCGGTAACAGAAACGAGAGACTGATGATGCAATTTCGCGTTTATATTTTACCATTGTTCATGTACAAGGTGACTCATACTATGTTAACTATCCCGAAAGAGCTTATTCTATCAACAAAAGGAAAAAATACTTAATTTTTCTAAAATAAAAAATCGATTGTCCCTGTACTTTTTTAAAACTGGTTTTGGTATTTTTATCATTGTTATAGGCAACTAATTATTAAACGTAAGAGATGTTCGATATCGAGAGAAGAGAGAAGAAGCTTCACTTAATCACTTAAAACAGCTAGTTTTAAGTGATTTTACCTCAAAAAAGCAGTTTTTGCGTAGTGTATTTTTAATGCCATACCTAATACATACATAATTTTAATGACATGCCTATGTTATATGTTATAACGAAATGTTCAATAAATGAATTGAATTGAATTGAAATGAAAAATGTCGAATTTCCAAATGTCGTAGAACAAAAATGATTGCTAATTGGGTATAGAATAACCCCCTTTCGGGTTGGCATACATATTATAAAACACCTTGTATAGAACAGTGCTACGAATATTATACACTTCTACGTCAATGTGAGCTACGTAGCTCATTCTCGTTCAGTATTAGCTCATTTTCAGCTAATCCACTCACGCTAAGAACAAAGTTCACCAACGCAAACACGCCGGTTTAACTTAAGTTGTTAGTTAGTTTGTATGTTTAGGACAAATCTTGCAGATTTTGACACAGTTCTCGTTGCCCAACTGAGCTGAAACTTTGCATACGTATAAAGTTCCGTTGATAATTTGATCGCATAATAATCCAAACCAAAGTCCAATACCAAAACCAAAGTCAAAGTTGTTTTTGAGATTGAGAGAAAGATCTCTCAATCTCAAAAACAACTTTGACGATTTGGTGTTGTATGTTTGTTCAAGTCATCATCATCATCATTTCAGCCGTTCGACGTCCACTGCTGAACATGACCTCCCCCACAGACAGAGCAAACTGCTTATCATGTGGGGGGATTTGCCCATACTCACCACGCTGGGTATGCGGGTGGGCGAGCGCAGATAGAGCTATCGTTGTTAAAATGAGGGACGCTGCTGCCCATCCTCTAGCTTTGTTCCCTTAGTCGCCTCTTACGACATCCGCGGATAGGTAGATATGGAGGGGCCTATTCTTCAGCCGGGGCCACCACGGCCAAGTATAACTTTATAACCTGACCTGCATGAAATTTGGTAGGTCGACTAATTATACTATGATGTCAAATCGGCCAAGGGTTTGTTAAGCTACCGGGGTACAAAAGGGGTTAAAAAAAATGCAGTGGGGTGTCATATGAGAGAGCTTTGTTCTTCTAACATTCCAAAATGAATTTTATTTTCCCCTATCACTAGCGATATTGAATCGTTTAATATCTACTAACAGCCCCACTCTCCCGGTGACACTAAACGATAAGAACCTACCATAAAAACCCCAGAACGAAAATCGACAAAAATACACGTTATTTTCACGTTTAAAGGTTGCTTCTCATACAATGAAATCAGTTTTATGCGATCTACTCCTTAACTATAGATAGATAGATAGATAGACAATTCTTTATTGCACATAAAAATAGTACAAAGGCGAACTTAATGCTAAAAAGCATTATCTTCCAGATAACCTTTATGTTTGTGGACAGAAGATGTGAAGGTAGTGCACAGGAGAGGGAACAATTGAGATCATAAAAACGAAAATAAAAGGAGTTATGATGCTAATTACTTACTATAACTTTGAGAGAAATAGGATTTTTAAAACATATATTTTTTTTTATGTTATACGGAGGCAAACGGGCTTACGGCCCACCTGATGGTAAGTGGTTACCGTCGCCTATTGACATCAGCAACACCTGGAGCATTGCTAATGCGTTGCCTGCCGAACCCCTCCCCCCCTAAAGAGCTCTGGCAACCTTACTCACCGCAGGAACACAACACTATTTGAAACAAATAATGTTATTTGGCTGCGATCTTCTGTAAGGCGGAGGTACCTCCCCAGGCGGGCTGCTCCAATTTAGAGCGAGCAAATCTCGCTGTGCCCTACCTCTCGTAAAAATAATAATAGTTACTAACTAACATAACTATAAGTCCAGACTGAAAGTGCAATAGAATAAATGTTTGTTTATTATTAAAATAGCGATAAAATAGTAATCAATTTCGAAATATTTATATTCTGGAACGTAAAGTGAATGAATTATTCACACTTAGGTATAATAACTTACCCTCTTACTTACTATTTTGTATCCTAATTTATTTACATTTCAAGTGAAGCATACATTTTTATTAAACCAATTCTCAATTAAACCAAACTCAATCATTATCAATCATGTAATTCTGTATCTACCTACTGTCTTAGAATACCTACTGTACTGTATCGATGATAAGTATGTAGCCTAAATGTAATAAGATTAAACATACCTACCTACCTAATACTAATCCTACAGCCCCCGGAAGAGACTAGCTACTCACAACACAGGGAATCCTAGTGTGAGAGCTAGTGTCCATAAGTCCTTAACTTAGGTGTACCTAATAACATACCTACTATAGAACTAATGGTACTAGGCTCCTACCTACCTGTAACCCTTAGAGTATAGTAAATATAATCGATGTAACCCTTGTCAAAATCAAACTTCTCACAACTCAGGGTATCCTAGTGTGAGAGCTTGTAAGCAATGTACCTACTTTAATAGGGCCTAGACTAAGCTTTCGTTGTCATTGTACACTACATTTTTGATAAATAATAAAACTTACTTACTTACTTACTTAATTACTTAATTAGCCGAGTCTGTAACATCTATGAGTGACTCACTCAACACCGGTGAGTGGTGAAAAGTGATCTTAAAAGCTTACCGTTTTTGTACGGTGCACTTACTCTTGCGAATATAATAAATAAATAAATATTCCGGACATATCACACACAGTCAACTGGTCTAGGCATAGCCTGTACTATGGGTACCAGAGACTGATATACATAATAGATATATATTTAACACCCAGACACAGAACAAACATCTGTGTTAGTCACAAATGTTTGTCCAGTGCGGGAATCGAACCCGCGACCTCTAGCGCAGAAGGCTGAGTTACTACCAAGTACCAACTGAGCTATGAGGCCAGTCGAAATAATGAGCAACAGTTGACAAAACGTCCCAAGAAACTGTATAAACGTGATACTACTTTCATAAAAGGGACCTCGATTGAAAATTTGAAAGCTCGTTTTCCGTTTTAGGTGGCAAAACGGCGGTCGAGGCAGCTCTTAAGTCCTCACAGGCCGACCGAAGCCAAACCGCAAAATCTGACGTCGCCACAATCCTTCAACACTCGACTGTGATCCCATTCCGTTGGCACAAGCAGTTCTACATGTGCTTCTATTGCCACCTACCCGTACAGACATTTGAAACCCTCAAAGCACACATGAACGCCGAACACAAAGACCCCAAAATCAAGCACGTCGTAGCGCTGATGAAGAAAGATGAGAAACTCAAAGTCGATATCTCTTCTATCGCTTGCAAACTATGCGAGCACGTGCCTAAAGGTCTAGACCAGCTTATAGACCATCTGAAAACCCACAATAGGCTTCTAAGCAACCAGGAGTTTAGTGTTATACCCTTTAGGCTGACGGAGGGGTGCAAATGCGCGATTTGCGGCGAGAGCTTCCGATATTTTACCAAACTAAACGAACACATGAATAAGCACTACGGGCATTACGTTTGCGAGGTGTGCGGCAAGTCGTTCCTTAGTGGCGATCGGCTTAGGTCGCACGCGTTTATCCATAATGCGAGATATCCTTGTAATATTTGCTCGGAAACCTTCGATACTACGGTGAAACGGGCTAACCACGCAGCGGAGGCTCACGACAAAGCGAGAATCTATAAATGCTACTATTGCTCTGAATCGTTTGCTACTCATGTGGGGAGGAAGGACCATCTGAAAGCTGTACATGATATAGATATGCCGGTGTTTGACTGTCCGGTCTGTAAGAGGAACTTCAGGAATGCAAGCAGAATGCAGTTTCACCTCAAGAATGTGCATATGCGGACGGACCCAATCTAAGCTTGTTATGAAAAGTCAAAGTCAAAAGGCGTTTATTTCAATAAAATCACTAGGATCACTTTGAAACGTCTTAGAAACTAGGTGAAGCTACGCCTGTTCCTCGCGACCAAGTCTAGAAGAATCAGGCAACAAACACGGCGCGCGTGCCTAGCATTTTTTTTGATGATCCTTTTTCGCAAGAGAAAGATCAAGAATACCATAAACGGACGAGCATGCATAGAATGTCATTATCATTTCAGCCTCAGGATGTCCACTGCTGAACATAGGCCTCGCCCGCATATTTTCAGAGCGACTTCCTATCATGTGGGGGGAATTTGCCCAAACTCACCACGCTGGGCACGCGGCTGGGATGGCGAGCGCGGTTAGACTTATCGTTGTTAAAATTAATAATAAAGATTCTCCTGTTCCCTCCATATTCAGTCTGAACATGAATAATGTTATTACTCATTCACACACACCCTTACAATTACACACTCGTATACTCACATACCTACAAACAAACAACTCACAACGCCAACTCTTTTGCAGGCTGTCTACTATTATTCACTGTTTGATTTCCTTCTGTAGTCAGCCTATTTATTAACTGTTTAACTTTCCATTTATTTTTATTTACTTTTGTTTTTATATTACATAGTAAGCCATACGTTTTTCTTTCGTCAGACATAGGTACCTACTCCCCTCTTGGTAACTGCACTCTAGAAGCCCAAGAAACAAGCCTCGCGCTTAGTTTGGTCTTCGCCGGTATTTATGCTAAATTGTATATAGGTAGTACCTTCTAGTATAGTCTTATTTATATTAAGCCTTGTAAAATTTCTTTTTTGGTAAATAAATTCTTCTTATTCTTATTACAATTTCAATTTTCAAATTCTATCGAATAATGAATGGTACTTACAGATTTTGCGGTTATGTATACGTAGGTGTGTAGTTTGATTATACTCTTTTTTTAATAACCTAGTGTTTCTTATTTAACCATGTATTGTAGGATGGTATACTAGTTATGGAACACGTTCTACTTGCAAAAATATAAACCTACTAGATGATCCGGTGCTCTTCATACCACCGTACGCAACCGTACCGTACCGTATTGAAAGTTATAATAATAAACATTTATTGAGTAAACCAGTGTACAAATACAAAATGAAGCCCTGACTCCTAAACTAGGGTTACCCGTATGTCAGGTCAGTCAGTTCTTTCCCAAAAATGGTACTAAACTAAATGGTACGTAACGTAGACCATACCAAAGTGTCATATAAAATAGTTTTTTTCTATTATTTTAGATTATGCCAATACATCATTTAGATTATACACACAATAACAAATTTAAGAATATTTAATAACAAATTGTTTGCCACACTATGACTTGTTCAAGTACATTCTAAATAATATAAATAATGTCTATGGATGAATAAATGAATACAATACAATACAAATCGGTTATTTCACGAATATTGTAGGTTTAGTTTTCTAACTCTTCACCGAGCAGCGCCCTCACGAAAGAATTCGACTCGACTTTCGACAAAGACTCTATCCTCATTTGTACTGAAACTAGATAGAGATTTGAATGTGCCCTTTTCCTTTATAGGTGCCAAACGTCCCGGGCCCGTGGCGACCGGCGAGGCATCAAAACTCCCAATCACATGCATTAAACGCAACCGCCTAATAAAGATGAACACAATCACTTTACTGCAATACTCAACCGTGATCCCATTTAAATGGCACAGGCAATGCTACCTCTGCTTCTACTGCAACTCCCAACTCAACACGTTCGACGCCCTCAAAACGCACGTCGAAACCGAACACAAAAACACTAACTTGCGTTCTATCGGGGTACTGATTAAGAAAGACGATAAGGTTAAAATTGACGTGGCCAGTATAGGCTGTAAGCTTTGCGACACCAAGCCTAAGGACTTGGACGATCTTGTACACCACTTGAAGAACTCGCACGGGATACTGTTCTACGACGATTTAGGGTACGGGGTAATGCCGTACAAGCACAGTGCGGGTTCTTTCCAGTGCGCAATTTGCAACGAAACCTTCCAGTATTACATCAAGCTAAACCAACACATGAACAAGCATTACGGGCAACATGTGTGCGAGTTTTGCGGCAAATCGTTCCTTAGCACGAGGCGCCTTAAGATCCACACTCTCTCCCACGGCTCCGGGTTCCCCTGCAACCGTTGCACTGATATCTTCGATTCGTACGCTAAGAGGAAGAATCACTACGAGCAGGTCCATGACATAACGAAGATTCACAAGTGCTCGTACTGCCCTGAGACGTTTCCTAACTACGGCGCGCGGACTCTCCACTACCGCTATGCCCACAATGTGGACACGCCGATCTTCAACTGCCCCGTCTGCGGAAAGACTTTCCGTCTCTGCAGCAAAATGCAGTATCACTTGAACAGTGTCCATGCCAAATCTTAGATTAATTGGCGAATCACTAGTTAAACTAAGAACTAAATATAAGCCTCGATATAAATACAGTACTACGGTTACATTAATGCGCCTTGGGAACTTTCGTTTTATCCTTTAAGTGTTTAAAGTCAAGCGCACGTACGCACTGTCCGGTCAAAGTCAAAGTCAAAACGCGTTTATTTCACTAAAATCACTAGGATCACTTTGAAACGTCTTAGAAACTAGGTCAGCCGGACGGCCAGCCGCAGTACGGCTAATTATTTATGCGCTTGCAAAAACATCATCATCTTTCTACCCTTATCTTTTTACTTACTTTAGAGAATATGATGCCGATTAGGGGTTGCAGTTACATAGATTCTCAATTTCGAAACTTACGTATGAAATTGGCCTCATAAGTTTCGAAGTTTCGGAATTTCGAAACTGGATGTAGGATCGAAAAATTAGACGAAAAATAAGACTTTTTGTTCGCTGTGGAAGTGTATTTAAGTAAAAAAGGGTACATATTTCCAAAAAAAAATATTTGTACCCGCCGGAAAACGCACAATGAAACGCAAAATTTTGTTTTAAATGTACTTTTTAATAGATTTCACTTCATTTTCACTTTTACCTAGCAGTTTCGAAATTTCGTAACTGGAAGCGTCAATTTCGAAATTGCAGAACATGGCAAAATGGTTCGAAATTTCGAAACTATGGAACTTCGAAATTTAGGAATGCGGGGTGCATTCCGATACTAAAGACTTGATGGCTATTAGAGATCTCACGCGTACCAGGCCTATAAAGTACCACCCCTTACAAGTGCACCCAACCCCAGGTCGCCACTCCGTTGTCTAATATTTAAAATCTTTAGAAGCCCAAATAAAATACTGTAATCGCGAGAGGATTCCGAATCATTCTCAATGTTCGTTTTTCCGTTTTAGGTGGCAAAAACACTCTACCCGTGAAGTCTCTCAGTACGCCGAGTCATACACTATCGGCCACAAAGCGTAATCGCTTAATGAAGCGAAATGCCACTATAATTCTACAAAATAGCACAGCTGTGCCTTTCAAATGGCACAGGCAGCTCTACTTGTGCTTTTACTGCCACAAACCGTTCCAACTCTTCAACGATCTCAAAGAACACTCGAACACGGAACACGACCACACAAACAAACGGTCATCTGTATCGCTCCTGCGCATGGACAGTACCGTGAAAATCGACGTCGCGTCATGGCTATGCAAGCTATGCGACTTTGAGCCTAAAAACGTAGACGCGATGGTCGATCACTTAAAGCTCGTTCACAGTACAGTCTTCGAAGACGCCGAGAACGGTGTCGTGCCGTACAAGCACCGCGGCGATTCGTACTATTGCGCGGTGTGCGACCAAAGCTTCGTATACTTTATGAAGTTGAACCAGCATATGAACACTCACTTCGGGCGGTACGTTTGTGACGCATGCGGGAAATCCCTCCTCAGCAGCGATAGACTTCGCACCCATGCGTTGCTGCATACCAGTAGCGTGCGCTGCGACCACTGCCGTGAAACTTTCCGCTCGCTGTCCATGAAGAAGTCGCATGTGAACAAAGTGCACGAGTCTAAGGTTAAATGTCCGCATTGCAACGAATCGTTTTCGAGTTACACTTCTAGGAAAGTGCACCTTAAAGTTGTTCACAGCGTTGGTTCGCTGCACGCGTGTCCCGATTGCGGGAAGGAGTTCTCTTGCAACAGCAGAATGGAGCATCATCTAAAGGAGGTGCATTATAAAGAGACGCATTTTAACTGCGGTATGTGTGAACAGAGGTTCTTCTCTAACTGGCGGCTATCGAAGCACGTTCGCTCGAGTCACGCTGCGAAAGAACACCAGTGCGATGTCTGTCGGAAATGTTTTGCTAGGTCGAGCACATTGAATGAGCATATGAAAACGCATAGTCGTGATAAAAATACATAGCCACCACAAATAGACTGAATTAATTAGGTTTAAAGAACTTTATTCTCATACAAACACAGGGTTTACTTAAAATGAGATACATAATGAGCGATTATATCTAAGTTTTACAATATTCTAGCCTCTGGTACCTAACCTAAATTATAACTAGTTAATTAACATTAAAAATGAAGTGATAACCATATTCATAAACGTTTCCTAGGCTTGCTTAACTAGCTTGCGCCCGCGGCTTCGCTCGTGTGTTACATAGATAACAAGTAGTCTATATGCTAGTGTACGTAAAGAATTCTATCTAATCCATGTTTCAAAATATCCTCACAAACTTTCGCATCCTATAAATATTATAAATGCGAAAGGTTCTGAAGATGTTTGGGGTTCAATCACGCCGTAACGTCTCTACAGATTTCGATGTAACTTGGAACAGATGAAGTTCTTCACCTAGAATTACATAAAGGCTTTTTACTTTTTAATTCTTTATCAAAGTAGCGAGCGAAGACACAGTCGCAAGCTAGTTTATAATATTAGTAGGATTTTATACACTACAAAAACCCCTGTTCCTTGCTAAATTTTAGCTGTCATTTTGATGATTAGGTACTAATAGTAAATGAATAAATATTTATCTTTCATTATGATGGTTGATTAAATTATATAAACCGTACATTTTTTTTAATTATTTTTCATTTTTGGTCTGATAAATCAGCAAATACGCCTAAATATCTATATTGTCCTATTAATAGGATAGTGATGTTTTAGGACCGTTAAACTGTGTGAACATATTTAGATAGACGCGGAGTCCATAGCTATATAAACTACATTAAGCGATATCGTATTGTTCTAAAATCGATTTCGCTTGCTCTATGAAATCGAATTTTTTTTTTTTTTTTTTTATATAACAGAGGTGGCAAACAAGCTTACGGCCCGCCTGATGGTAAGCGGTTACCGTAGCCTATGAGCACTTGCAATACCAGAGGCATCACGCACGCGTTGCCGACCCCGAACCCCCTTCCCCCTAAAGAGCTCTGGCAACCCTACTCACCACAGGAACACAACACTATTTGAAACAAATAATGTTATTTGGCTGCGATGTTCTGTAAGGCGGAGGTACCTCCCTGGCGGTCTGCTCCAATTCAGAACGAGAAAATGTCGCTGTGCCCTCCCTCCTCCTATCCTATCTGTCCTATCTGGTTTTTGACTTTAAATGTACCCCTTAGTTGAACCAATGCATCCGTAATTTTGTTTTGCAGTAGAAACTAGTTACATAACCGAGTGGGTACATTTACAGTACAAAACTAATCTCTTTTCAGATATTAAACCGCGCACATACAAGGGCAGCGAATCCTCATCGATGCGCAGAAGGAAAAATCTACAAATAGTATTCAACAACACATCTATTATACCTTTTAAATGGAGGGGGAAGTACCTCTGTTTTTACTGCAGTCAAAATCTGTCGGAATACGCAGAGTTAAGGAAACATACTAAATCGCACGGGAATTGTTCCATTCTGGACCATTCGTTGAAAGTCCTTAAGGGAGGCACGAATATGGAAATCAAAATAGACGTATCTGACGTCACATGTCGAATTTGCACAGAAACAGTAACATCTTTCAAAGAATTAGTGGACCATTTAAGAGCAAAGCATAAAATAGATTACGATAAAGATGTTGACATGGCAATTGAAGAGTACAAACTCAGAGATCTTTGCTGTATAACGTGTGATGAGAGGTTTACATACTTCGGGTATTTAGTGTCGCATATGAACAATCAGCATCCAAAAAATTGTATTCTATGCGATAAATGTCACCAGAAGTTCAACAAGAAGAGAGATCTTTTCTCGCACATGAAGAACTATCACAGAGAAGGGGGTTACCAGTGCGATCTGTGCCCGCAGACGTTTAGTTCGCTGAACATACTCCGGAAGCACAGAAGTAACCGCCATCTCACTAGATGCAACATTTGCCAGCTGAGACTCCCCTCTGCGGCCTTGAAACAGAAACATATCGAACTTGAACACCCTGACGACGGCTCCTTGCAATGCGAAAATTGCGATAAAGAGTTTCACACAAAGACTGGGCTCAGGATGCACGCGAGAAAGTGCAAGGTAGATCATTTAGAATTCGCCCTGAAAAAAGAAGATTATACAATGGATCTAGATCAAAACTATGAGGATCCGGCGAAGCGGCCGAGCGTGAAGCAAATTCGGGAAAATATTGTAATAGTCATAAATATGTCGACTGCCATACCTTTCAATTTCTACAAGAATAAATTCAACTGCTTCTATTGCTCAAAAGACTTCCCGGATTCTGACTCCATGAGAGAGCACACGGTTATAGAACATCCAATTTGCGGTGTCAAAGAGAAATGCATAAAAAAGTGCAGAGAAACGGTCACATGCGTCAAAATTGACGTGTCAACTCTAGCGTGCAAGATATGCTTTGAAACTATTAGCGATTTGGACAAACTCCTCGATCATTTGATCATAAAACACAAAGCTAATTACGACAAGTCGATAACGACATGTCTACAGCCTTACAGATTGATCAAAGACCATATGGCGTGCCCGAACTGCCCGAATGAGGTGTTCCGATTCTTCGGCACGCTGCTTAAACACATGAACAAGGAACACACGAATAATAACATTATATGCGTGTACTGCGGCGAAACGTTTCGACGCGACCAGAACCTTCGAGTCCATATATGGCGGCACCATCGCGACGGCAGGTTCAAATGCAACATCTGCGATGCGGAATGCAATATACCGTCCCGTTTGTACATGCACATGGCGAGAGCGCACGGCGTGAGGGCGGCCAAATGCCCCAAGTGCCCGGAAAGCTTCGCCACACAGTACCTTAGGCAGAAGCATCTGATCGAAGCGCACAACTCCGGCCACAAATGCAGTTATTGCGGCAAGCTGTTCACTAGAAACTCCTTTATGCGCGACCACATCCGGCGTACTCATTTAAAGGAGAAGAACGTAGAGTGCTCTATATGTAGCATGAAGTTCTTTAACAATATAATGTTGAGGAGGCATATGGTCAAGCATAGTGGCGAGAAGAACTTTCATTGTGATGTGTGTGGTGAGAGGTTCTTCTGGCGGAAGAGCTTGCGGTCTCACATGGGGAGGCATAGTAAACTTCAATAAGTACCTTTGCGTATACAAGGTGATTCATAACATGTATACCATCCGGAAAAGGGGTTATTCTATCATCATCATCTCCCTGCCCTTATCCCACTTCATGAGGGGTCGGCACAACATGTTTTTCTCTTCCACTCCCCTCTATCAGCCGTCATATCAGTATTCACTCCTTGCTTACTCATGTCATGTATGTGGATGGATGTAAGAGTATAGGAAGACCAAAGAAAAGCAGGATGGACTGTATTAAAGATATCTATTTTATTTTAAAGTGATAACCCACAAGTAAATAATACAATGATTTTTCATGATATCCCAAAAATTCGACGCCGACGAGATTTGAACCTGCAACGTTGTCCTTGATACGGAGATGCTTTAACCAACTAAGCTACGGAGACACTTCCAGACGGAGCGAATTTCTTTAGGACATCCAACGGCTCAAAGCGCCGTAGCGCAGAAGAAACAATTGTTTTCAATATGTTCAATGACTAAACGTCTTTTAGTGTGGGTTATCTATCACTTTAAAATTAAATAGAAATTGAATAAGCTGCGACACCTCTCGTCAATAACATAAGATAAGATAATTTATTCATAAGATTGATAAGGTACACAAATTTATAGGCTAATGGTCATTTTTACATATAGGTAGATATTACATAGGAGCCTGAACTAGGTAATCCTGTGTTTCAGGCGAGAAGAACACATTTAATTATAAAATTATCAAAAAATCACTAATTGAACAGCTTTTAGTTACTAGGTAGGTATATAAACATTTATTATTAGAGTTATAGTAGGTGATAACAACTCATATCACCGACTAAACTTACTTATTAAACTATATTTTAAACTAATCCTAAAATTGAAACTAAGCTTATAAGATAAATAAATCTGAAATATCTACAGAGGTACTAGCATAAGTTGTTTTACTAAAGTATTTAGTTATGAACTAAAAGTAGCTTTAGTCATTGAACAGATTGAAAACTATAGTTTCTAAAAAGCCTACATAACGTGGGACAAACAGGGGCAGGAAGAACAACAAGACTATTACTAGGATTCTTCGCTATTGTTCTTTAAACGAAATAGTATCTGGTCAACTCCGTAATTAGCTTAGACTTATCGCCCAACTACGGCAGATGGCGATCAATATGTATTCATAGTTCATAGTTATTTATTGGTAAAAAAACAGATTACAAGTCAAATGAACACAGTATACATAGTCAGTAGATAGGTAAATGCTACCTACTTAAGTTACTTGTTTACGCACTTACGCCAAAAGCGTACTTACATAATACATTTTACTTACATAATACGTAATACAATTTGAGTCATAAAATTTGATTGTAATTTTACCGTACGTAGATTAGTTTCTAAAAACTAAGTTTAGGTAGAGAGATTCCAAATCTTTTTGATCAACAAAAAACGTATTTCATTTCATTTATTTATTCATTAACAATTTGTAATCGTATTTGAAAAAACTTAAAATTAGAATAAAGTAATACATTAAAAATAAAAATTTCCATGCATTAATAATAATAAAAAAAGAATATAAATTAAATGTAATACTTTGACCAGGATGGCTCGTCAATATAATGAAATGGCCAAAATAATTTACAGTTAGATATATTTAGTTCTAAATTGTGCCATTACATCAAAAATGTTAAGGATATCTTGTATCCTAAAACACTAGATGTTCGTTAAGAAACATGTCACTCACTTTTGTTTACTGTTAATACTTTTGTTGTACGCACATATTTATTTATGTTATTACCTAGTTCTAATCTGTGTTTTATAATTATTATTTTTACTTTTGGTTGTAATGTGTTTGTGCATCGAAATAAATAAATAAAATAAAATTATTGGTAAAATACAGATTTAGCAAGCCCAGTTAATAAGAATGTGTATAGTAGGTTAATAATTTTAGGACACTATCGCAGTAGTACTGCACGCACATATCCAAGTGCGAGCACGGAAGACCAGCGCTTTGGTATGAACTGCTCTGCCCTAGCACATGCTGAGTGGTGGCGATTTTTGTTACCATGATGTTGAATTGCATTTTTTGTATTGTGTTATGTCTATAAACGTTTTTCTATTCTATTCTAAATGTCAATTGAAAATAAATATAAGAAAATCAAAACAGAAATTAAATATTTTAAACATTAAAACTACCTGTCAAAAAATCATCTACAGACTAAAAAACTCCTCGTAATAACAATTATTTTAATTTACTTTTGAATTTAAGCGGACTCTCCATAACTTTCAGTTCAGTAGGCAGTGCCTTAAAAAGTTTGACAGCTTGATATCTAGAGCCATGCTTAACAACATTTAACTTAAGGCCATAGATGTGCGCCAAGGTCTTTACGCCTTGTGAGTTATCTCTCTTTTCTCTGCTCTGCAGTCTCATACTTAAGTGGGTTTTTAACTATGTCCATAAGTACCTCAATCATGTAAAGACTGGGGACGGTCAATATATTTAGGATTCTAAAATGTTCTTTGCAGGATTCCCACTGTGGTATGCGTACCATTGTGCGAATTGCCTTTTTCATATTATAATCTAATAGCTACCCCAGAACTTCACGCTATACCTGAGCTTGGACTCTACCAAAGCCATAGGTGACGGTCATAGGCCCTTTTCAGGGACACCATACCTCAGCATGGTCACTGACCTAATACAGGTGACCAATAAAGAATCAGTGAAACGACAAGAAGAAGAAACCAAAGCAAAATAGATTTTTCATAATCATAATCATAATTTATTCATAAGATTGATTAGTACACAAAACATTACAAGGTTCTGGTAATTTTTACATAGTTATAGGTAGGTGTTACATAGGAGCCTGAACTAGGTGATCCTGTGTTTCAGGGGAGAAGCACACATTTAGTTATACAATTATCAAAATATCACTTAATAATAGAGAATAGCTTTAAGTGAATAGGTAGGTATAAAAACATTTATATTTAGAGTTTTAGCTGAGCCAAACTCACCTCGTCTCGTAGGCTTCTCAGGCCATAGCATATTTAGTCGCATGTTCATATACTATCACAGAAAATACATAAAGAGACGTCTCTTTCCAGGTAATCAAGTGCCTGAGGCGAAGATAAACAAGTACGTGATCTCCCCTGCAGTAGATGCTATGACAGTCCAAAGATATTCTCATAGAAAAGAACTGAACGAGGTCGAAATCTTGCTAGTAGCTGTTAGTGATAGTGAAGTTAATCATGGCAAAGTTAAGTCTAAAAGCAAAAAAATACAGAAAGTTAATACTCGTGAAAAAATCAATAAGGGTGTCCATATTCAGAGCTTTAAAGTTAGACAGAATTTAGCTTGTATACTGAACAATACTACAGCAGTACCGTTTTGCTATAGATATAGCAATTTCACATGCTTGTTTTGCAAGGAAATGTATGAAACATGTGATCTCTTGCAAATACATTACGAAAACGAACATAAAACGCTGAACTTAGACCCAAATGATGATATTCTGAAGAGATACAGGCGCGGTCAGACTTTCATGCGATTTAACATAGTGAATCTAAAATGTAAACTATGTCTGCAACCGTTCGATGATCTCGATCCAATGGTCGATCATCTAACAACAACTCACAAACTGCAATATGATAAATCATTCGGCGATGTCATAGAACCATTTAAGCTAACTAGTAATAATAACGCGTGTCACATTTGCGGGGCGGATTTCGCCTTCTTCAAAATACTCGTGAAACATATCCGTGACAATCACGTGCCTCACAAGTTTGTTTGCGATCTGTGCGGAAAGAGATTCGTGAGAAACGCTGCATACTTGATGCATAAATATTACGCGCACGGTCCAGGCTTCACGTGCAAGGATTGCGGCAAAGTGTTCTGCAGTAACATGAAGCTGAAAGACCACGCTGTGAGAGAACATGAGGGTCCTAAATACAGGTGTTCTGAATGCCAGAGCGAGTTTCCCACTATTTACCAAAGAAAAAAGCACATGATAACCGCTCACGGTGATGAGTCCTCATTTCCGTGCACTCAATGCGAGAAGGTCTTCATCTGTGCGTCGTACAGGCACTACCATATCAGGAAGGTGCATTTGAAGGAACGAAACGTTAAGTGCACCATCTGCCAAGAAGAATTGTTCGATCGTCACCGCTTAAAAATTCATATGACGAAGCATTTGAAGCAGAGGAACCATGTCTGTGATATTTGCGGGATGAAATATCAATGGAAAAAGAACTTTAAACAACATATGTCTAAGAAGCATAATATCAAAACGAATCGGTCTTGATTTTTAAGATATGATAGGCACGCGCGCCGTGTTTGTTGCATGATACTTCTATAGGCTTGGCCGCGAGGAACAGGCGTAGCTTCACCTAGTGTCTAAGACGTTTCAAAGTGATCCTTGTGATTTTATTAAAATAAATGCCTTTTGACTTTGATATCAACTACGTTATAATGCATCTCTTAGCTTGCGCCTGAAAAGTAACCCCTATAAAAATAATAAATATTCCGGACATATCACACACGGTCAACTGATCCCAAACTAGGCATAGCCTGTACTATGGGTACAAGCGACTGATATACATAATAGATAATTATTTAACACCCAGACACCGAACAAACATCTGTATTAATCACACAAATGTTACTACCACCAAAAGGCAACTACCAACCTGTACTACCAACTGAGCTATGAGGCCAGTCATAATCTACTTAAATAAATCTATCTATTCTAAGTTATATCGACATTGATTGAGCGGCGTGAATTGGCGTGATTGAACCACAAAAATGCATCTCCTCACAAATTTCAGCATTTATACTGTTAGTAGAATGTGCACTCTGCATTAATTAGTTTTCCAGTCTTGCACAGTTTTCCTGATCTTTGAGCTTTCGCCATAGGTATCATATGAACTTTTGACTCTTCTTCTAATAAAATCATTGAAAGTAAGATACCGAATGACCACACCACTGCGTTATCATGGCCACTCACCATACAATTGTGCAATAGAGAACTGCCTATCTACAAGGTGATTCTTAATATGTACTCCATCCCGACAGGGGCTTATTCTACAACCAATTGGCAATAAAGTTTGTTCTACAACTTTTGGAAATTCGACTGCTGATGAGCTGATTGATCATATCAGGTCAAACTTAATAAATCAGCTGTAAGCTGGTAGCAATCTTGATTCCGAACTTCTTGTACGAGTTTAGTTATTAGTTTTAAAGATGATAAAAATACCAAAAACAGCTAACTTGAGAAAGTTTTCAAAAAACAACAAAAAAACACTACAGACACACACAATTAATATAGATAAACAATTTTAAACTAAAGTACATACAATAGGTAGGTATAAATAATCAACAGAGCAATTTTTAAAAATTAGGTATCTTAGAGTAGGCAAGTTAGCAAGTTTGAGCAGGCGCGTGGGAATCACTGTGAGATATTTGTGTTGGATGAACAACGAGGGGTTGTCCTGCTAGGAACCAGTGTGTCGAAAGGCATACACCACACTAACAAAACTACCCCAATAAAAAGCTACACGTCTCATGCTTAGTACAAACCAGTGAATTTCCTTTTCAGATGACAAAGCTGAAGGAAAGCAATTCACTGCCAATGAAAGCAGGAGGAAGAACCTCCAAACCTTGGTCAACAATACCACGGTGATACCTTTCAAATGGCGCGGCAAATACTTGTGCTATTTCTGCGGAATCGATATAGTAGAATACAAAGACTTAAAAGAGCACACGAAAACACACGTTCCCTGCTCGACTGCCGATCGAGCAATGCAACTTATAAAATGCGGGAACGAAACCAAGCTAGACGTGTCAGAAACAAATTGCAACGTTTGCTTTGAAAAGTTTTCTAATATCGCCGATTTGATATCACATCTGATAGAGAAACATAAGCTTTGGTACCACGAGGACGTGTCTCTAACTCTTATGACATATCGGCTGGTCGATTTGAGATGTTTGCTATGCGACGAGAGTTTCAAAGTATTCATTAATCTTATACGGCATGTAAACAACAGCCACCCCAAAAATTGCTTTCAATGTGATATCTGCAGTCAAAAGTACAACAAAAAACGTGATTTATCACATCACATCAGATCTCATCACAAGAAAGATTATAGTTGTCCCAAGTGCTCCCTGACGTTTTTCTGCTTTGCTGATCTAATGAAGCATAAAATGAAGGAGCATTTGTCGAGATGCAATCTTTGCTTACAAACATTTTCATCGTATCAGAAACGATTGAGTCACATGAAAAAGGAGCACGAATTAGACCGCGGGGGAGAGTGTGGATTTTGTAATAAACAGTTTTATACTAAACACAGTTTTTTGGATCATGCAACTAAATGCAATATTTCTCCGCCGAAAGACGAAGAGGCAGTTGTCGTTGAATATGATAGTAGCAAAAATGTCAGAGATCTCAGAATCGGTATTGCCTATATCATCAACATGACCAGCGCTATGCCTTTCAAGTTCTTCCACAACAAATTCAGGTGCTTCTACTGTCCAAAAGACTTCAATTCTTGCAATGATCTCAAGCAGCATACGACAAAAGAACATCCTATATGCGAGGCTACGTTTCACGCGCTGAAAATGCGAGGGAGATCAGAAGGCATGAAGATCAAAGTCGATATATCGTCTCTCTATTGCAAAATATGCTTTGTTAAATTCGACGACTTCATCGCAGCGATCGGTCATTTAAAAAGTGAACACAGAGCTGTCATAAATAAATGTGTCCATTTGTTCACACCTTATCACTTGGTACAGGATAAGTTCGCCTGTTCGTTCTGCAGCGAGCAGTTCCGTTATTTCGTCCTGCTCTTGCAACATGTGAATGCAAGTCATTCAGTCAACCAGTACGTTTGCACTTACTGCGGTAAGGCTTTCCCATCGTATCCAAATCTGCGCGGACATATCTCTCATTACCATTCGAGCGGTAGGTTCAAATGCACAGTTTGCAATCAAGGTTATTCTACCAACGACGGCCTTAAGCTCCACATGGGCAAGGCACACGGCAGTAAGATTATCAGCTGCAAGCAATGCCCGGAGATGTTCATCTCCCGTTATCATAAGTCGAGGCACGTTATGAAAGAGCACGGCGGCGGCCATAAATGCTCGTACTGCGGCATATCTTTTATTAAGTACTCGTTTATGACCAACCACGTTAGGCGATTGCATTTGAAAGAGAAGAACGTTCAGTGTACTCTTTGTTCCGAACGGTTCTTCGACGCGACTCGCCTGAAGATGCATATGGTGAGGCATGTGGGCGAGCGCTCGTTTCGGTGCGATTATTGCGGAAAGAGGTTTCTGCGGAAGAAGAACCTTAGAGGTCATGTGGCTCTTCACCTTAAGAACGGCAGTGCAGTCTTATAACAGTCTTTATCTTGATTGAATACGTTCCTTTGATCAGATTGACTACTACCTACTATTGCCCATTTTAACCCTAATTCAACTTCTTTTTGCGTGAACAAGCTTTCCGCATCTAAACGCGATTGCGCTTGGTGTCTTCTGGGTGATTGCGGAAAAGGGTATGTGTCTAACCAAAGATTGTAACAGAGGATTGTGCTTGGTTGCGTTTTTTCCTCCGCACTATCTTACACACTCCGATAAAGTGCGTGATACTTGTTAACCGACGACAAAAAAAGGAGGTTATCAATTCGGTTACTATGTATTTTTTTATGTTTGCACACCGATTACTCCGTAACAAATTGACTTATTTCAATGGTTTTTTCACCATCATACAGTGCATAGTCTCGAAGTGGTCGCCTATACATTGTATCGATATCAGATTAATCGTTTGTTCATAAAAGTTCAAAAACTACTATAAAAGTTATGGAATGACAGCGTACCTAACTACTGTAGCGGATCTTCCAAATTACATCACATTATTTGGTCCTGAGTTGCACGGAGCACATTGAGTTAATTCTTCACGCATCATTTATTTAACGCGCTGTCTCTGACGTGATAGAGTGTGCAACCAATCACGCGGTGAAGCGCGTACGTGTAGAGGCGGCTTAGAACAGACTAGCTTCTTTACTAGCCGCTGTTATCTAAACTAATATTATTAAGAGCTAAAAGTTTGTCTATCTGTGGATAAGTCTCTCGCAGGCGCCTTCGGAATTTAGTATTTTTTATGAAAACGGTGTGTGCCAAGAGTTGCGGTCGCTCTTTTTGCTCGGAATCGTTTGAAACATCCGCCCGTGAGGATAAGCACATGATGGAAGCACAACGCACCTCCTTAGTTAAGAGACCTTATGAAGTATTATTCATTCAAAATATTTATATTACATATAATGAGATTCCTGCGAAACCTCTGCATATGTAAAGAGAGACTCCTGAGAAAAAATAACTACCTAGCACTTCAGTAATTGATGTCTAGTACTAAAGAAATCGCGCAAAGAATTCGCCAGCTATGAAAAAGTACTACAGCAAGAATAATTTAATTTCAGATGAAACGCCCGCCCCGATCGAAAGAAACACGTCCGAGCGACGGAGGGAAAACATGAAAACTATATTCGATAACACGACAATTCTTCCGTTCAGGTGGCGAGGAACGTACATCTGTTTCTATTGTAACACTCATATTGACGATTATATAGGGTTCAGAAAGCACACTAAGGCTCACGGCAAGTGCGCCACCCAGAGAACTGCTATGAAAAAATTGAAGGGGAGCAGGGTAGCCGTAAATTTTGACGTGTCGGAAATCGCGTGCGAACTTTGCGAGCAGCACTTCAAAAGCTTGGAAGTTATTGTAGAGCATTTGATAAACGAACACAACCTGTTCTACGACAAGGATGTTTATAGTGAAATCTTAGAATACAGGTTGAACGATTTACGCTGCACGCAATGTGACCTACAGTTTGAAACTTTCAAGGCTTTAGCTGGTCACGTGAACAAGTTTCATTCGCTGAGCAGTTATATATGCCATCATTGCGGATGCAAGTTTCATAAAAAGAGACATATCATGGAGCACATGAACAGGCTCCACCGATTAGTGGGTTACATTTGCCAGCAATGCGGTGTAGAATTCAAAAGTCGTTCCGAATTGCGGAAGCACACAGCGCACACGCACCAGACGCGATGCCACGTTTGCGGCAAGAAATTCCTTTATTTTAAAAAGCTTTTCAAACACATTGAGCTGGAACATCCAGACGATAACAAATCATGCGGTTATTGTATGGAAGAGTTCCATTCTGCGCTCGTTCTGACACAGCATTTGATGAAATGCAAAGCGCGGTTGCTCTCGCTAGAGGAGACTGACAATGCTACGAACTCCGAGAGGAAAGACTCGGTGAACACATCGAGAACGCACGAGGAGATCGTGCGTATACGACAAAACATACAGTGCGTCCTGAACATGTCCACAGCGATCCCCTTCAGGTTCCGAGTCAAATTCACCTGCTTCCACTGCGCTCTGAAGTACGATGATTACGAAGTGCTGAAACAGCACACGCGAACCGAACACCCGGTGTGCGACATCAAAAGCAAATCTATGAAAAAGTGCAAAGGTAAACGCACATTCGTCAGGGTCGATATCGCGAATCTCTCTTGTAAACTGTGCTCGGCCCCCATGCCCGACTTGGAGCACTTCATCGATCACGCAATCACCGCTCACGATGCTGACTACGACAAATCCGTCAATATAGAAACATGCTTTGAGCCTTATCGCCTACTCAAAGGCAACATTCAGTGCTTAGAGTGTCCCAAGGTGTTCAGATACCTTAACACTATGCTTAGGCACTTCAACTCGGAGCACAGCAATAACAACGTGATCTGCGACTACTGCGGCCGCGGCTTCCGCAGCGCGAACAACCTAAAGATGCACTTACAGAACACCCACACTGGTTCCTGCGAGTGCAAGATCTGCCACGCGAAATTCAAGAACCAATCAGTTCTTGTGCGGCACATGGCGAAAACCCACAACGAGAAGACCTTCAAATGCGCCAACTGCGCAGAGATGTTCGAGTCCGCGTACCAGAGGCAGATCCACCTGATCAAAGTCCACGGGATCGGCCACAAGTGCGAGTACTGCGGGAAGATGTTCACGAAGCACTCGTTCATGGACTCGCACGTGAGGCGGACGCATTTGAAGGAGAAAAACGTCACGTGCTCCGTTTGCAACGACAAGTTCTTCGATAATTACTTGCTGAGAATGCACATGGTTAAGCATGACGGCGAAAGGAAGTTCAAGTGCGAATTGTGCGGGAAAGCTTTTTTGAGGCAGAAGAACTTGCGGACTCACATGGACACTCACAAGAAATACGGCTTTGTACAGTGATGCCCGGATAAATCAATAGGCGCGACCTAGGCTTGTTTTACATACGTATCTTCGGCGTGTAGCTGGTCAGCGCCGAATTGTCAGCTCGAGCTGACAACCGGGAAGTAGACATTCATTTATTTGCTACTAAAACACACATTCGCACAACATTTTAAAACTTTTTTTTTCAGTAATTCAGTAATTCATTTATTGTTTGTGAATCAGGTACATTTAACAGTCAGTTCATAGGACTAGTCTAGATCGCTAGATTCTGCCACTTGGGCGTAACTTAACAATTACATGAATGAAACACGAGCAGGTAAAATAAAATGATGTGATGTGTGCTGCTGCAGCGAAATTGCCTCGGCTCAGCATTATGGTTACTGTTTTAGCGTGATCGCGTGACTTCGTTCGCGTGGTTTTTTTCATACAAACTTCAAATCCCGCTGCACGAATTAAAAACCGATTCTTAGTATACCCCTACTTACCAAAACAAATACACCCTGCAAATTTCAAGTCTCTACGTCTAGCGGTTTAGGTTCTGCGTTGCATGTCAGTCAGTCACCAAGCCATTTTTATACAGATATAGAGGAACAGGCGGAGATACCTCCCCAGGCGGGCTGCTCCAATTTAGAGCGAGAAAATCTCGCTGTGCCACCTCCTCCAATATCGTTGAATATGATTATAGATAGGTACTTTTAAACTCCTGTCGCTCTACTGATATGATGTCTATTCTTAATGATAGTAAACACTAGTATAATTTATGATATAGAATAAATATGTATAATTTTGTATTTGAAAACAATTATTTACTTTAATTCATTGTTTAATTACCAACACTCATGTATCACATATTTACTAATCTATTACATTTTTCGCATGTAATAATTTATATTAACTACAATATTATTCAAGTTTATGTAACTGTAGCATATTATATTATTGTTTTATAAGAATATGAATAAATATGGATCTCAAATATATTTTTCATTTATCTGTCGAAACCTCAAAAATGGCATAGACTTTTCATGAAATCAACGACATTTACCTAAACTGGCTTAGGCTATGCCTTCTAAAATAGTAATTTTTAAATATTGGTACTCACTTGTACAGTCAGCTGATAAGAATTTCGGCTCGTATTCAGTGGATTTTGCTTAAAATTTGGGTACCACACATCAAACTGAAGCTCTACTTTCCGTTTTGCGAAAAAAATAATCGAAAAAAAGTTTAGGCACGCGCGCCGTACTGTTGCCTGATTCTTCTAGGCTTGGTCACGAGGAACAGGCATTGCTTCACCTAGTCTCTAAACGTTTCATAGTGATCCTAGGATTTTATTGAAGTAAACACATTTTGGCTGGAATAGGAATATATTTTTAGATAGGTAAATATTGATTTAAAATCACGCTTTTACAGGCAACGTGAGTTAAATTACGAAAATAAACCTAAAAATTATTGGCATAGAGCAAGCAAGCAAACTATGGACGATAATATTGTGATGTCCTTTCTACTATAGCATGAGAGCCTGGAAAATGCTTTGAATCCTTCTGTCAAATAAGTATCGAATAATTATGAAGAGATGAATGTTTCATCATCATCATTTCAGCCGTAGGATGTCCACTGCTTAACATAGCCTCCCCCACAGATTTCCAAAGCGACTTCCTATCATCTGAGAAAAGCACATACTCACCACGCTGGGCACGCACAGTTAGAGCTATCGTTGTTAAAACAGGGAACGCTGCTGCCTATCCCCTAGCGTTTTTCCTTAAGTCGCCTCTAACTACATCTACGAGTAGGAAGATATGGAGGGACCTATTTTTCAGCCGGGGTCACCAAAGTTGATGTTAAACAGAAACGAATGTTTCTTAAACAGAATCAAAGATGTTTGAGACCAGCATGGGAATATGGTTGGACTAACAAGAGAAAAGAACAAAGCGAGAACAAAAGTAAAATCTGCAAATTTGTTCGCAGGTGGGATATTCAATGTGGAGGACAAATTTAAGAAAATGGAACTATCGCGCAAGCTTCTTGTAAAACGACGCAATGTCGAATACATTCTGCAGTACAGCAATGTCACGCCGTTCATGTGGCACAAGTCGAGATACAAATGCTTCTTTTGTTCCGAAACCACGCGCGATCCCACCTACCTGCGCCAGCACACAACCATAGCGCACGTAAACGCGAACCTAGAGCTTGTTATATACGACAGAACAAAAAACAATCGCAACAAAGATGCAGCCATCAAAATAGACGTCACTGATGTCTGCTGCAAACTCTGCCCGCAAGCCGTCAACTCCCTCGAAGAGTTGATCCATCATATAATCATCGCGCACGACGCTGAATACGATGCCAGCATACCAAACTGCGTTCTGCCCTTCAAACTAGATAAGGATACACCTTCCTGCGCGACTTGCGATTCCAAATTCGCATTCTTTGAGTATTTACTCCGGCACGCGAACAAACATCACCTGTTCCATCAATTCGTGTGTGACGTATGTGGAACTAGCTTTCAAGGGGAGAACCACCTAAAAATGCACTACCGTTACTACCATAGAGAAGGGGGTTACATCTGCAGCACGTGCGGGATCAGTCTCGCAACGCTGTCAAAGAAAATTCTGCACGAGAAAAACGTGCATTCCGTTAACCTTTACACGTGCCCGCACTGTCCGCAAACGTTCAAAAGCCCGTACCTAAAGAAGCTGCATTTAGCCAACGTTCACGGCGTTGAGGAGCTAAAGATAAAATGCCCTTACTGCTTCAAAGTGTACCCGCAAGAGAGTATAATGTCTCGCCACATGAGGCGCGTTCACTTGCGAGAGAAGAACGTCGAATGCGAGGTTTGCGGCGACAAATTCTTCGGTCCATACGACGTGAAGCTACACATGCTGAAACACAACGGCGATCGGAAATTCGTCTGCTCAGTATGCGGAAAGAAATTCTCAAAAAAAAGCAATTTAAATTCACACGTGCTGCATTCACACACGCGCGATAAGAATTACACTTGCGGTATTTGCGATAAGGCGTTCGCTCACCAGGCTACGTTGAAGCTGCATGTTAAGAATCGGCATCCTCAGATTGAGGAAGGGTTTACCCTACTCGAGCAAAGTGTGGGCGGTGATTTTGTTAATATGGAGGTGATTGAAGACGGGTTGAAGTGCGATGAGATCACGGATTTCATGCAGCGGGGGGCGAACCTTAATCTTGAAGAGCTCAGCAGTTAGGAAAGTTGCGATTTATCACCATTATTTCAGCCGTAGGTCTTCGATTTACCTTTCTTGTGCGCTCCATAGTTCGCAGAACCGACAACCGTTGGGTAGTAAAGGTTCTCTAATTATTCAATTTTCATTGAAAAACTCTGGAAAATATTCTGTTTTGAAGTCAAATCAATTAACCTAATTTAGGTAGCATTGTAGATTTCGAACTTCTCGAACGTTTAAAAATGAGCGATAAAGATGATATCTAATAAAAATACCAAAAAAATAAAAGTAAAAAGTTCGGAAAAAAAATTAAAACATTGTATTGGTATTTCATTGTTTTTCGCCGACATTCTTTCTTTTAGGGTTCCATACTCCATTTGAAAAAACAGAACCCTTATAGGACCACTTTGTTGTCCGTCTGTATGTCTGTCAAGACCCTTTTTCTCAGAAACGATTTCATTGGTTAGTTTATTTTAAACAGTAATGGGCTTGCAACGTTTGAATAAAGCCAAATGTAATGTTTGCACGTGACCCTGACCTCTCCCTTAGATATCTTCGATGACCATGTGAGCCTATAGTGAGACGATCTATTTTAATTCCACGCTTGACTTTTGTTACTAGACATAGCTAACGTCAGGGGTCAATATAAACGATCCTCAATCTCTTTCCCTGAGAGCCTATAGTGAGACGATCTATTTTTATTCCACGCTTGACTTTTGTTACTAGACGCAGCTAACGTCAGGGGTCAATATAAACGATCCTCAATCTCTTTCCAGGTAACAAGAGCAACGATAGTTACCTGGATCGCCTGAGTATCCTCAGGAGGAACATATTCATCTTCCTCCGCTACGCAAACGTCACGCCGTTCAACTGGAACACTAGAGGCTTCCGATGCTTCTACTGCTCAAAGCAGATGCGTGACTGCGATGCACTAATAGAGCACACGCAGAAACATAACTCTGTAGATCTCGATAGCTTCTTGAAAAAGCACATTATAACCAAAGACGTACCCGTCAAAATTGACGTCACAAACATAGCCTGTAACTACTGCCCCGAAGTGCTGATCAGCACTCTGGACGAGATGATCTCTCATGTCGTCAATTATCACGGAGAGGAGTATGACTTGACCGTAGAACTGTGCTTCTTTCCGTTTGTCCTGAACAAGGACTTTATGCAGTGCGTTCTATGCGATTCCGACTACGATAACTTCACGTCGCTGATCGCGCATATGTACAAGTTGCATGTGACTCACGCCTTCATGTGCCAAATATGCGGGCTGAGCTTCAAAGACCAGATACGTCTGAAGCGGCACATCAGCGTGTGCCACGTCGGTCATCGATGCACGTTTTGCGATAAGATCTTCGACGCATTCCATAAACTTGACAAGCATAAGGAGAGGTTCCACGGGCAGGTTAAAACACACGAATGCAATTTGTGCACCGCCATTTTCAAGAACAACTACCAGCTGAGAGTGCACTTGGGGAAGGAGCACAATGTCGAAAAGTATAGGATAAAATGCGAGCACTGCGAAAAGGTTTGCACCACTAAAGGTGCGATGGTGCTTCACATACAGAGCATGCATGCTGAGTTCAAGTACCAGTGCGACTTATGCGAGTACACCACTGGCATTAAATGGCTGGTGAAGCTTCACAAACGCAAGCATTTCGCTGTGAAAGATTACTCTTGCAGCGTTTGCGAGAAAGCCTTTGGGCGGTCCAGCAACTTGCGCACGCATATGAAGGTGCATGTGGGCGTGACTGGAAGGGTTTGTAGGTTCTGCCGGAGAGGATTCACCGATGCTGAGTCGTTGGATAAGCACGAGCAGGAATTTCACTATTACGATTACTATTAGATGCTTTAAAGTGACTTAGACTAGAAGTTTGGTTTATAATCAACCGGCTGACCAGTCAGTTACTATTTAATATAAATACAACCTGTTTCGTTACTAACTATCCCCCGAAAATGGCTTAATTAATTTATGAACTTAGCGATATTAGCGGCGAAAAAAACAATATTTTAGTTTAAGATTTTTTTTAATCTTTTTCAAATCAATTGTTTTTGGTCTTTTTTATCATCTTGTATTAACGTACGAAAAGTTGGACTTCAGGATTGCTACCTAAAACTGCTGAATTATTGAGTTCGCGTTGGTTTTACCAAAAAACAGCAGATTTTTCCAAAAGTTGTAGAACTTTATTGCCAATTACATGTAGAATAAGCCCCTTTTGGGATAGTCCCAGTTAAAGCTATCTTTGAGAAAATAGGGGATGCTACTGCCCATCCCCTAGCTTTTTTTCCTTAGTCGCCTCCTACGACATTCATGAACACATGATGACATGAAGAGCTTCAAGAAAAATACAAAGAGATTTCTCCAGGGCAGGCAACGCATTAGCCAGGATTATTACTCCAGGTGTTGCAGATGTCAATAAGCGACGGTAACCGCTTACCATCAGGTGGGCCGTAAGCCTGTTTGCCTCCGTATAACATAAAAAAACACCTTTTTTTAAGGGCATAGAGGGGCCTATTCTTCAGCCGGGGTCACCACGGCAAATATCCGTTATATCAGTATTTATTAACCTATCATATTTTACTTATCTAACCTAACCTAATCAACTTGTAAAGATTGTGCTTGATTGTATATTAATAAACCTAAACTTGAAATCGATTTGAACCTTTATTATTTTTTACCTGGTTAAGCGGTGGAGCTTGGCGCAGCGAGCGATTGCCCGTCTGAGACGCAAGGGTTGCGGGTACGATTCCGGCGCGGAACAAGTGTTTGCATGATCTGCAAATATCTGCACCCCTTTTGTCTCAGTCGGGCACTCGCCTGCTGCGCCACCGAGGTCGAGGAGTAGAAAACTTATATTGTCTTTGGTAATATCTAAGACTAAAACCACGTATCTACAATAACACAGGTAGGTATCACTTCGGCACAACACGGCTCTTGCTCGCGAAAAGCGATAGGCGTTCCCAAGCATGACCCCGAACCTACTAGCCTATTGCCGATTGCAAATATTTGAAGAATCGACCAAGCGTCTCAAAGGGGCACTCGCTCGTTACCCGCACCCGAGGTCGTCAATCATGAAGATTTGAACGATTTTAAGTAGGTAGGTAGGTATTATCAAGAATAATATAGTAGAAAGGGTTTTGTCTTTGGTATTATTTAGGTATTAAATCTCCTGTCTCCCTGTTGCCATACCCTGATACAGGGTCCACATGAGAAACCACATAACTATATACTACCTGTGACCAACCATGTGAAAGCAATAACAATACATTTATTATAGTATTATATAGTATTATGCATATGATTTCGAGAAATACGTTTGTCCATTCGTATCAGAAATCCCTCCGTTGATCTATAACTGTGCACTGTCTTACAGAGGGCTTGATAGCCGAGAACATAAATCCCTCCAGCGGTATTCTTCTCACTAAAGACTCATAGAAAAGTTGACCAATTAGACGTGTGCATGTTGCTTTCTGGCTGCCTCTAAACGTAAGAAACATTACCAAATCCTAAAGCCGAACGTGTTTTCCTTTCAGGAGAACCTAGAGGTGGCCAGAAAGCGAAACTATTGATTAAACCAACCCGTCCGGCGCCGGCTCCGGCGGCAATAACCCGGCGTTCAGCTAAAGACCTGGCGCCCTCAGCCAGCGTCCTCGCGGCGAAACCCAAAGGGTTGTCCTCTAGAGACAAACGCAACATCATGATTAAAAATGTTCTCGAAGTCCTATTAAAGACGACAGTCATGCCGTTCCGCTGGCTTAAAAGCTCCTACCGCTGTTTCTACTGTTATGATATCTTTCAAGAAGCGTCAGAACTGAAAGCGCATCAGACCGCCCATACAGATGACACCCTGAAAGAGAAAGCTATGAAGAACTACTGGGAACCGGTCGTTTACGTTGACATATCAAATTTGAAATGCAACCTCTGTTCCGAGGAAGTGCCCGATCTGTACGATATGGTCAACCATCTTATCGCGAAACACAACGTGGTGTATAATAAAGATGTAGGGATATGTATGGTGGCGTTCAAGCTGAACAACTTTGACGTGAGCTGTCTCGCTTGCGGCGCTAGCTTCTACACTTTTGGGCCGCTACTCAACCACACAAACAAAGATCATAAAGGCACGTCGGTGATCCTCTGCGAGATCTGCGGTCAGAACTATAAGGATCACAATCTTTTGCGCCTCCACGTCAAATCAGCTCACGATAACAGCGGGATGCTCTGCCCAGAATGTGGCGACAAGTTCGAAACGAGGTCCAAACTTAAAACCCATCAAATAAATACCCACGGGCTGGAAAGAAAGTTTAAGTGTCTCGTCTGCGATCAGACGTTCGGCAGTCACTACAAAAGATCGCGGCATATGGCGACAGATCACAAAAACAGGCAGGAGATCAAATGCCTGCACTGTCCTAAAACTTTCGTCTTTCGGAGTATGATGATGACGCACTTACGAGATACTCATTTGAAAGTGCGCAACCATATCTGCGGGGTGTGTGGGTGGAAAGCGTTCAACAGTAACCGACTGAAGAATCATATGTACAAACACAGTGGGGAGAAGAATTTCAAGTGCGACGGGTGTGACAAGGCGTTTACCACTCGGAAGATCATGAAAGCTCACTATGCGAGGATGCATAAGGCGCCGTCTCAAGCCCCGCCTGTGCCCATGTTGCACTATACCGCATATGGCAGCCAGTGAGGCTTTACTGAAATTGTGATTACTTGTATCCATTTAGTTTGTGAGTTTGCCGTATGACTTAGGTTCCTAGTAGACAAAATAGGAGATAAAGACTTGATCCTTAAGTTGCTGAGTGTCGGTAGGCTATTTAGAGACGACTTTGTTTCTTTACTTTGATAGATATAGATATCTGAAAACCAGCGCCGCTTCACACCATTCGGTGTGGAGCGGTCTTATGCTGAGATGGAACATATTTGGCGCACAACCACACAGAGGACTAGGTACTTGGGACATCGGTACCTACCTATCGGTCTAGCTAGGTAGGTACTATTATGTTGTTTACTGAGTCATTGTATAGACTAACTACCTATCTAATTCTAAGGTTTTTGTAAGTGGTCTTTTCTATGTGTTTTTTATGTGTGTCAAATAAATCCTATTCTATTGTATTCTATATCGCTTGATAAAACTATGTTGCTCGTTTAAGTAAATCGATGTAAAAGGTTTTAAAAATAAATACAATCATTGATTATAAGTATGAAGTTTACTTAGCACATTGATGACGTCTTAATATTTTAGTGTACCTGAGGCATTCTTCAAAATCTCATCATCATCATCAGCCCACATTATTAGTCCACTGCTGGACATAGGCCTCCCCCAATACACGCCACTGATGGTGTTCGGCCCTCCTCATCCACTTACTGCCCGCCGCCGCCCGCTAGTTGGGGGGCGCCCCACACTACGTTTGCCTAGACTTGTGCAACCATACCTATATAAGAAACTGGAAACTATCTCTGGAATCTGCAAACAAACATATCTAAGTACAAAACTTCAAATTAACCTACCACCTCCGAGGGTAAACATGGTCATACATTCCCAATCAATGGAGCGCAAACCCAGCGAAGTTTTAAGAACAAATTTTCATTTCAGAACTGATATATAACGACACTTCAGAATGGGCTTACAAGCAAGAAACTCTCACAGAATCTACAGAGTACAAGAAAGAAATAATCACAGAATCAGACAGTGATTCAGATAGTCTGAGCGATGCAAGGGAACCGTCAGGAAATCTAGAAAAACTGAGAACAAACACTTCAGAATCAGCTTTCAAGCAAGAAACTCTTTCAGAATCTACAGAGTACAAGAAAGAAGTACTCACAGAATCCACTGAGAACACAAGAGAAATCATATCAGACAGTGATACAGATTATCTGAGCGATGCAAAGGAACCGTCAGAAGATCAAGAAAAAATGAGAACAAACGTCAAGAATGTGGTCCAAGCGTCGTCTGTCATGCCTTTTCGATGGCTCGTCTCCGCATACAGATGCTTCTATTGCTACGATGTCTTTCGCTATCCAGACGAACTCAAATCCCATAACATGCTCCACAACGACACTGAAATCGTAAACGCTATAAGCAAATTCTGGGAATCGACAGTTTATATTGATGTTTCTGATCTAAACTGTAAAATTTGCTGTGCAACTTTGACCTGTATAGACAGCTTAGTTGATCATCTGATGACAGAGCATAACGTACCTTACAATAAAGACGTTATTAGCTTCCAGTCTTTCAAGTTAGGTGAGAAAGTTGCATGCACGGTATGCAACTTGGAGTGTGATGATTTTGTGAAGTTACTCGTTCATACAAATTCGGAGCATCAGCGGAGCGAGGACCGACTTTGCGATGTTTGCGGTAGAACCTTCAAACCACATCAGTTTAGAATGCATCTAGCTAACGAGCATAGGAGTAAGATCGTGAAGTGTAAAGAATGCAATAAAGACTTTAGCGTGCACACAATAAGGACGCATATGACTCGTGCGCACAACAAGCTGTTGAAATGCCAGATGTGTTCGGAGACTTTTGAGACGGCTTACAAACGCGCCGCGCATCTCACTACCGTGCATAAAGGGAGGGAACCGGTTAAGTGTCCGCAATGTCCGAACACGTACTACTTTAAGAGCACAATGAGGAGGCATGTCAAGCAGGTCCATGTGAAGGAGAAGAACGTTGAATGTAAACTGTGCGATTGGAAGGGTTTCAGGGCTTATAATCTGAAACAACACTTTTTAAAAAAGCACGCGAATGACTTGTAGAACTAACTTACTACAAACTTGTAGAACGAAATAACGAAAGTATGATGCTTACCTAGCCATGTAGATTTTAGATGCATAGTCGAATAATAACTCTTAAATATTCAAACTCACCAATGCATTATCTATCTAGATAGATTATTTTCAAGAATATTATGTTACAGTTTAAGATATCGACAGAGAAGTCTAAATATATTCTACCTACTTAAAAGCCTAAAAGGCGTGCAAATTTAAAAACAGATTAATTGAAAGTTAATACCAATTAAAAGAATAATAAACAAATTAGGTATAAAAATAAGGTACGTTATTCAGTTAAGTACCTATAAATATGAACGCCAATAATATACAATTTTAGTTAAAAAAATAACTTTTAAAGACAACCAACAGCCTATTATTATAGGGTTGTGCCAATACAGACTTTACTTTGGCTACTCCCTATCTCAATGGTTAATATAGTCGTGTATTTCATAAAAGAATAACAATTTGCTATGCAAGATGTTTCGACTGCCTGGATAGAGAAACAAGGACGTTAAGGATATTTTCTCTTTTCAGAGTTGGCCTTGAAGAATGAACAGCAACTAGCAGCTTTGCTTATAACTATAATTCAGCACTCAACGATCTTACCCTTCCGATGGCATATGGGTAGATTTATGTGCTTTTACTGTCCATCAACCTTCAATAACGTCGCTGCTTTAAAAGACCACGATAGACAAGGCCATGACGAGATCAATATCACAGATATTGTGACACAAGTTACATATAACGATCGCAGTATAAAACTTGATGTTGCCACAGCGACATGCAGCCAGTGCGATGATGAAATCACTGATATCCCAGACTTCATCGAACACCTCTGGGAGAAACACGACACGGAATACGACCCGGACGTTGCGAAACACTTCATTTCCTACCGACTCGCCGACGGTGACATGAGCTGCGTCGAATGCGGCCTACACTTCCAATACTTCGGACGCTTGCTGATGCACACGAACCAAGCGCACACGAACAAGCACATATGCGAGATATGCGGGCAAGGGGTCGTCGGGAAAATTAACATTTACAACCACATGAAGCAAATGCACGCGATTAAAGAATGTAAATACTGCGGCGAGACTTTCCGCACGCAGTATGCGTTGTTCCAACACGTCTCAACGGAACACAAGGCTGAGAGATTGAAGTGCGCCGTTTGCGGGGAGTTACAACAGAATAGGTACAAAATGAAAAGACATATGGCCCTGGTGCACGATTGCAAGAACTTGCAGATAATCTGTGAATACTGCCATAAGGTTTTCACGAGGAACAATAAGTATGTGCAGCATAAAGAACGCGTGCATTTGAAGCAGAGGAATATAACGTGTGACGTTTGCGGGTTCGGTGTTTATGACGCGGCTGCGTTGAAGCTTCATATGGTGTGTCATGGCGATATGAAATACTTTTGTCTGTGCGGGAAGGCGTTTCGGAGATCTACTAATCTACTTGCGCACCAAAATCATTGTGGCTTACTCGTAGCGGAATCTGAGGGCAGGGAAATGCCCGCGCCAAATGTAGCAAGCAAAGTACAGGGGTCCTAAACGCCCGGTTTAAGTTATCCGTAGTTATTTTACTGGTGGTTCGCCCCGAACGAGATCTCGCGATGTTTTATAAAAGTTGGTGCTTCGGTGATCGTTGAGGCACAATTAAGATAAACTTTACCTTAATTGTGCCTCAAAAATATAAGATTGGTATTGGTTTGGGAGGAGGTGGGGCACAGTGAGATTTTATCGTTCTAAATTGGAGCAGCCCGCCAGGGGAGGTACCTCCGCCTTACAGTAGATCGCAGCCAAATAACATTATTTGTTTCAAATAGTGTTGTGTTCCTGCGGTGAGTAAGGTTGCCAGAGCTCTTTAGGTGGGAGGGGGTTTCGGGGTCGGCAACGCGTGCGTGGTACCTCTGGTACCGTAGCCTTTGCAAGCGCATAGGCTACGGTAACCGTTTACCAACAGGTGGGCCGTATGCTTGTTTGCCACCTCAGTTGTATAAAAAAAACAAAGTTAGAAATTCTAACTAACTCCAATCTTCCTGAACTACGAAGTCATTGAATCTTTACCAAATGGGAGCTCACGTTGTATTGGTTTTCAAATGTTACTATTTTCGTTGTATATTAAAAACCATATGGAAAAAATAAAAATCGTTTTGGAGTGAACGAACAAAGCTCTTTCATATGACACCCCACTTCATGTAGTTACAAAACTTTTTTTAAACCCACTTTTGAACCCCTTTATCTTAGCAACCCCTTGGCCGATTGAACTCATATTCTTACCAGTATCTTGACAGTACAACCTGATTACCTACTAAAATCTATGCAAATCCGATTGACGGTTCGAAAGTTATGCTCTAACAGATAAACATAATATATAACGCAGATTCACCCAAGTTGTTTGACAAATCTTCACTCGCTTGAAAAATTTTGATATTTAATCAATATTTAAAAAAAATAAAGATTGCGCCTGGTTAGGCGTACCTATTATAAATAACACCTAACAGTCACATACATAGTCCTGACCCCACAATAGGATTCCGTGTCGTGGGTATCAGAAACTACGAGTACCATGGTACCACAACAACCAGACCCGGAACAAATATTTGCAGGTCATGCAAACATTTGTCCCGCAGCGGGAATTGAACCCTTGCGTCACAGACGGGCAGACAGGCACTCGCCCGCTGCGCCACCGTGGTATCTATCTTATATTCATTGGATTGTTTAGTTATGTACCTAAATTCATGTTCTAATTAAATAATTCCGCATTGATTTATGAAATCAATGGAGATTTGTTTTAAAATGAAATAAAAAAGTTTGATATATGATTTTTTTGTTTTTTTACTACCAAGCCGTTATAAGTAAGTTCCTAAACGAATGCAATAAACCTCTTTTAAACACATGTTTTGTATGGAATGCGTTCAGTAAAGCGCTTATGCTAAGAATTCGAATACGTTATTTTGTATCACAATAATTTGGTGATCGCATCCGATACACTACAATATGATTCATAGCACTCAAAGTTTCTTTTTAATATGATTAAACCAATTTTTAAAAAAAATTGTACCACTCCTCCGTGGTGTCATTTTTTGAGGATCGGTCAAATTGTGTGGGGTCCATCGAGAACACAGCATTCTTACACCCAAATGTTTGTGTAGAATTTAGTGTATTTGAGCCTATATTATGCCTATGTCCAAAGATGTCCGGATCTCATGGTAGGTCACATGCCTGTCTGTTTCAATCATACGGCGCACAGCATCGATGTTCTTGTCATTCACAGCGGTGCACGGGCGACCTTCACGAATTTCATCATGGAGATTGACACGTCCGCGTTTGAATTCTGCAAACCAGCTATAAATGGTCGTCTTGCATGGTGCTTCTTTGCCAAAAGCAGATTGAAGCAGAACGAGGCTCTGCTGAGCTGTCAAATTACACTTAAAATCGAAAAAAATCATGCAACGAAATTTTTCCCGAGTTAAATCCATTTTATTGTGATCACGCAATTTTTAAAATGACGCCACAATGTGAATACTCTTAACAATCAGATCAAACAAATTGTATTCCACGGCTAAAGAGTTCAATTTTCAAATGTTGTAATAACTTTTTAAATATTGTCTATGTAAGTGGCCAATTCCGGAAACTTTTAGGCTCGTATTCAGAGACAAGACTCGAGCATTGATCTGTACTTAAATCTCGATTTGAGGCGAGGTTCTAATTCTTGAACAGTACTTATGTATAGATTCAATGATCACAGTTCACCTGAGTAAACGCTTATTCCGAAACGTCAATCAGACGAAATCGGTGCTTGAGTTTAGATTTAATTTGACATTAATCAAATTACATTTTCGTTCCGTTACACGTACTTTGATGCATATATATACTTCACTTTATTGTGCTATTCTATTTCCACCCTGGCTGTTTGAATTTCTGCGTAAAACGGATCGAAAATTATTAATAAATCAAAATGTAAACGAGAACATTTGAGTACAGATTTGAGACTCGATTCAGTTGAGAATAGTTTAAGTACCGTTCTTGAATAAAAGCTATGTTTGAGAAAAGATTCAATACTAAAGTAGAGTTCAGCTGATCAGAGTTGATCTGTGATTAAATCTATGCTTGAGTCGTGTCTCTGAATACGAGCCTTAGTGTGACCTATGTATGTATGCTATCCCGGAAGAGGCTTATTCTACACGCGATTAGCTATCACGTTTCTTTTACGACATATTTTTTTCCCCAAACTTTTTTAAATCTACAGTCAGTTCATACTTTTTTAAGCAATTTTTTCGACATCAACCTATAACATTTGAATCTGAATAATTGAGTTTGAACTGGTTTGACCCCAAAACAGCTGTTTTGGGGTCTCTTCTTGTTCTGGGTTTTGCTGTCGTAGAACAAACTTTATTGAAAGAAAGAAAGAAAATACTTTTATTCGTAGCATTAATCTTAAAATTACCCAACACCTTATGGATTAAACTATACAAACTAAGACTAAGAAAGAGAAAGAAAGAAAACTTACATGCTACGAAAAGGCGTCCGACTCAGCATTATGTTGTGATAGCCATTGAACATGGCCATCACAACGAATTATTGCCAATTGGTTGTAGAATAAGCCCCTTTCGGGATATCATACATATTTTGAATCACCATACACGTTGGTAGGTACGTGTGAAATATTATCCTTGGTGTGAATTAATATAAATAAAGATTTTATTTGGTAACAAACTTCAGTTATGCTAAAGTACATCAGGTTTTGTTTAAGAGGTCATCGTTGGACCTGTGGTGCAATTGTGTAAGCGTAATGGCAATAAAGTTCGTTTAAAAACGTTCGCAATAAACTTTTTTTTTTTTTTTTTCTTACTGTATTTTTATATATATTTACTTACACTATAGTTAACCTAGGTACGTAGCATACTCGCACAATGTTACTTTTAAGCGAGTGGAATACAAAATGTGGATTCAAATTGGTTCAAGTACGACATATATACATCTAGCCTATAATAAACGATAAGTAAACTGTGAATCCTAGATTACTGAAATAAAATAAAAATTTTGAGGGTAATTTTAACAATCTTAGCAACATTCAAAACGTTCCAAACTTGACAAGGAAAAACTTCAAGACCTTAGCTTCTTCCTTTTCATGTTTGAAGAACTTCAGATGTCGCTAAAATTGGTAAAATAATCCTTATAATTCTTACCATTTTGCATACGCTGTAGCACTACTGGTTGGAAAACATAGGTACCCAAACTAGGAGAACCTGTAAGATGGCGTACCTATGCCCCCGTCGGAACTAGTTTAAAATTGTACAATTTCATTTTCAGATTTCGAGGAGGCATCTCTCGTCAACTCAGTCATGGAGAAGATGACTGAACTGCAGCGTAAAGAAGATCTCGTCAGTCTCATGTCCACTATAATAGAGAACTCTACCGCAGTGCCGTTCCGCTGGCACTGCAGCAAGTTCGCCTGCTTCTTCTGCTGCTACCCGTTCGAAGAGAGCTCCAAGCTTAAAGCGCACTATCACGAAGAGCACAGCGATGCGAAAATCAGGAGCGCGTTCCGCGGCGTCATCAAGAACAGCAAGGTGAGGCACTAATTACGTTAAATTGATTTGCGGCTGATTGTTGCTTCATGTAGTCTTCTTCTAGAAGAGCGTTAAATATGAATGTGGAAGGATATAAGGGAAGAGGTAGACCAAAGAAAAGATGGATAGACTGTGTGAAAGTGATCCTAGTGATTTTATTGAAATAAATGCCTTTTGACATTGAAAGATGCCATGAGTAAGAAAGGAGTGAATACTGATATGACGGCTGATAGAGGGGAGTGAAAGAGAAAAACATGTTGTGCCGACCCCCCATGAAGTGGGATAAGGGCAGGGAGATGATGATGTTGCTTCGGGAAGTCAGTTTTTTTATTTTATTTTCTCCGTATATATCACACACATTCGACTGATCCTAAGCTAGGCATAGCCTGTACTATGGGTGCCAGAGACTGATATACATAATAGATACATATTTAACACCCAGCAACAGAACAGACATCAGTATTCATCACACAAATGTTTGTCCGGTGAGGGAATCGAACCCGCGGCCTCCAGCGCAGAAGGCAGAGTTACTACCATCTACTACCACTAACGGGTGACCTCACGAACCAACCAATAAATACATAATAACTAAAATAACTTATAAACTTGAAATTTACATAATCTATAAAATGAATTTCGACTGTCCTCATAGCTCAGTTGGTAGTAACTCTGCCTTCTGCGCTAGAGGTCGCGGGTTCGATTCCCGCACTGGACAAACATTTGTGACTAACTATATATACTGATATACATAATATAGCCTGTACTATGGGTACCAGAGACCCATAGTACAGGCTATGCCTAGTTTGGGATCAGTTGACCGTGTGCGATATGTCCGGAATATTTATTTATTGTTTTTTTGTGTCTTCTGTCTGTGTATCTCAAAATAAAATTTCATTTCATTTCAAGGTGAAGCTCGAAATCTCGGACCTGACCTGCAAGAAGTGCTCGAAATGCTTCAACGTTCTCGACGAACTGCTCGAGCACTTTGTGAAGATCCACGGGCTGAAGCTGAACCTTGAAGTGAAGCACCAGATCTTCGCGTACAAACTCGCGGATGACCGGATGCCGTGCCTGCAGTGCGGTGATGAATTCAGATTCTTCGGAACTCTACTAAAGCACACCCACGCGAAACACAACACCACCAACGAGGCGTTTCTCTGCGAGATTTGTGGCCAGGCTTTTGTCACCAAGACAAGCGTCGCCAGCCACGTTAAGACCGTCCACACGAACGATGGCGTCTCCTGCGACAAATGCAACATATCATTCAAGAACGTGAACGCACTACAGCTGCACCATCGCCGCACGCACCGCACTTACATGCTAAAGTGCCCGAAGTGCCCAGAGGTTCTGACCAGCCCGTACTTGAGGAAACGGCATCTGGCTAAGGTCCACGACGTGAAACGTTTCCAGTACGAGTGCGATCTCTGCAACTTCGTGTTTACTCTGAAGAGTCGGCTGCTGATGCACAAGTCCAGGGTCCATATGAAGGAGCGAGCGTTTGGCTGCGAGTTTTGCTCGTACAAAGCGTTCAACAAGGAGAGCCTCACGCGGCACATGGTTTCCCATGACGATTCGCGGCCGTTTCAGTGTGAGTTTTGCAAGAAAGCATTCCAGAGGAAGAAAACTCTGGAACTGCATAGGCGGATACATACAAACGATAGGAGGTACGGCTGCAAGGAGTGCGGGAAAGCGTTTGTTCAGTACACGAGTTTGAAGCTACATTATCGGGTGCATCATTCTAAAGACGGGCCGACTGCGGAGGCTCACGTCGCCAGTTACTGGTCGCCTAGACATTAGCGGAACAAGGGTAGCCTCGCAGTAGTTCACTTAGGTGAAGGTTTATGTGATTTCTCCCCGTTTGTTCACTCTGACCCTAATTTTTTAGCTGATGAACTGACAAGAATTCCGTCCGCCCGAGATTTTCGGACCGTGGCATGTTTGGTATTGCATTGCCGATGGTAGGACGTCTGATTAAATATATTGATATTTTCAATGGTCATTCGGACCGTGGCGTAGTTGGTATGGCATTGCCAATTCTAGGTGGGTTCGAAGCCAGCTGGTTAAATATTTTTGAGATTCGTGTTATTTTGCAGTACACGCGAGTCAAATTATTCCAAAATGGCTCGGCCAATTTGAATGCGGTTTGCTAGTTGTGTTGATACACTTCCTGTAGACTAACCCGTCACGTATGGAATGCTGACTGCAAAATGTGGGCATGTGCCGAATGCACTGTTCGGACGTGCCTCTGACTACCCCCTTCTGAGCTCATGCAGATCTGTCTTGATGCTTCGGAAAGAGTCTGATAAGAACATGATTTTCAAAAATATTACCTCATATTTATTCATTACCATTCGAGTGAAAGTTAATTCGATAAGTCATAGCTCAGAATAAGCAGGTTGAGTGGCAGTAGACCGGCCATATAACCGGGTGACGCAGTATTGGAAGGCCCCCACCCGATGGACCGACGGCATCCCGAAGGTTGCGGGAAGTCGATGGATGGAAAAGGCTCAAGACCGTTCGTCGTGGAACTCTTTGGAGGAGGCCTATGTCCAGTGGGCTTCTACAGGCTGATGATGATGATGAAAGTAAATGAGGTTCAGACGTCTGTGCTACTGTGTAAGCAAAATGGGAATGAAGGAATATCCAAAACTTCTTTTTTTATGCAACCGAGGTGGCAAACAAGCTTACGGCCCACCTGATGGTAAGCGGTTACCGTAGCCTATGAGCGCTTGCAAATACCAGAGGCATCACGCACGCGTTGCCGACCCCGAACCCCCTCCTCCCTAAAGAGCTCTGGCAACCTTACTCACCGCAGGAACACAACACTATTTGAAACAAATAATGTTATTTGGCTGCGATCTTCTGTAACCCCCCCCCTTCATACTTGTAACCTTTCAGATGACGTTAGTAAAGTAAAATAAAAAAAGTCTTTATTTCCTCTACTTATAATCAATTACCTATTTATATTTTATGCGTCTGTAGCAGTCACCTCATTATTATTTATTTATTCCATTCAGAACAGTGAGTACAGTTTACACCAAAACGCTGAACTGTCTTAATTAATTGTACTTAACCTATACTTATCCTTAACAAAAGTTTAACTTAAATATATTCTTAGATTATTATAAATAGAATTAAGACTATCGTTAAATAAATCTACATGTTGGAACTCATATATAAATGCATTCAAAAGGTTCAAAGCCCGAAGGGCGAAGCGTTGTTAGCGTGCTGAGTTCGCGCTATGTGGCAAGCAAACAACTGGTGTGGGCGACGACCGCAACGTATGTAGTTGAGTAGACCCCCCTAAATCTTGCCACATGTCCCTATTTCTTGCTTTTCTCATCCAATCGTTTCCGCCTCTTTGTATAAATACGTCTCTCCATCTCTTTTTCTGTCGCCCTCGTTATCTTTTGCCTTGTCGTGGGATCCACTCCGTTACTCTTCTGGTCCATCTGTTGCATTTCTTTCAGATGACGCTAAGGTTGTTTTAATCACCCTCATAGTTTCGTGATTCCCATCTCGCTTACACAATACCGCTGGTCCGAGTGAACAAACGGGAAGAGAACTGCATACTCCACCTAGCACGGTGAACTACTGTGAGGGTACCGCGATAGTGAACAAGTGATAACTAAATATTTATTCAAGGATCAACATGAATTACCCACAACCAACACACAGTCGTTTGGGATTCGAAGCCGCTACTTTAGTGGGACAGGCGTTGTGCGCGGCTGACTGTACCTACCTACCAGTTTGAAGGAAATAGTGCTAAATATTAATAAATATGTTAAGATTCTACTGAAGATAAATGTCTAGATGTAAGAGCAAGCGGCTTCCCTTTGTAGCCCGAAGACATCTGTAATGGCTTGATGTTAACCCTGGACCGAAAGCAAGCCATCCGTCGTAGCTTGATGTTATCCTGAACCGAAAGCAAGCCATCCGTCATAGCTTGATGTTAGCAGATACCGGAAGCAAGCCATCCGTCATAGCTTGATGTTCGTCTGGACCGAAAACGAGCCATCCGTCGTAGCCTGTAAGCTGGTACAACGTGATCTTCGAAGGAAGGAAGCGCACAGTTATCTAAGTATGCTAAAATAGTAATTCTACAGAAGATACAGTATCTAGAAGTAAGATATTCGTAAGAGCATGCATTCGTCGTGGCTTAATCATAGCCTGGACCGGAAGCAAGCCATCTGTTATAGCTCGACGTTGGCAGAAACCGAAAGCAAGCCTTCATAATAGCTTGATGTTAACCGGGGCCGAAAGCAAGCCATCCGTCATAGATTGATGTTAGCAGAGACCGAAAACAAGCCACCCGCCATAGCTTGATGTTAGTAGAGACCGAAACCAAGCCATCAATCATAGCTTGATGTTAGCCGGTACGGCCTGCCGCCGAAGCAAGGAAGCTGACAGCCACTAGCAGTCACCCATCCACAGACAGTGGCGATGAAAATAAATTACATGCATTCCATATGATAAGAACCGGCCATCTATATTTTATGAGTTGAATCTTTTGCTATCGATACTGACGTAAAGCCCAAATTACACCTGCGAATTTAAAGTGAACGCGCGCTTACACTAGCTGTATAGGAAGAGTGACTAGAACGGCTTGATATATAGCCGCGGGGTCAACGAACTCTGTAAAAATACCCCTGTGATTGAGGGATATCAGTGCAATAGGGAAAGATAAAACAGACGTCCCATGGAGGAGTTATAGTAGAGGAATCGTGAAGAGAACGTAGTGAATACTCGATATATATATTATGAAGGTGCTTAGGCCTCGCAATGACGCAATGATTCAAATGCGAGAGTGTCAGCGCTGTTACACGAAATTGAACCATAAATCTAAAGACTGTGTTAAGTCTCCGCCTAAACAAAATCGCAAAGTTGATGAGGGGATGTGGGGCACTGAATAAGTAAAGGTTACAGAGATTATACGTTAAAATCAGTTGGATGACCTTTATGCTGACCGAAAAGGATGCATTGGTAGTTCCGCTTGGAGTTTCGCTGCGTGAAAAAATCCGAAATGAAAAATTCCGTAGAAGAACCAAGGTCACCGACATAGCTCTCAGAATTAACGGGTTGAAGTGGCAGTGGGCCGGCCAGCTCGCAGAACCGACAACCGTTGGGGAACAAAGGTTCTCGAGTGGCGACCACGAACCGGACGACGCATGTTTGGAAGGCCCCCCACCCGATGGATCGAGGTTGCTGGAAGTCGGTGGATGGAGAAGACTCAAGACCGTTCGTCATGGCACTCTTTACGGGAGGCCTATGTTCAGTAGTGGACTTCATCAGGCTGATGATGATGAAGCTTACCCTGTAACCGACCTTACCAGTACTATATGTCATGAACATAGATTGCACCAAACAAACGCAGGCCATTAAACTTTTTACATAAGTATAAAACTTCGGCGACTATATAAAATATCTTCGCAGCAATGGGCAATTTTTGAAAATATCTCCCCATCAATGGGCAATTTTGGAAATGAAATTCTTAACATCAACGGACTATTTTGAAATGAAATTAGGTATTAACATCAATGGACAGTTTATAATGAAATTCTTTACAGCAATGGACACAGTTTTTGAAAAATTAAAATTAATTGCACTATCAATATTGTACGGAGCGGGAACAACCCAGCCAGCGCCATCTATCGAGCGAGTTGGAACTAAATTTAAATCTAACTCAGTTATGAAAGTAGAGATAATATAACGTAGTATTTAAATATTGAAACAATTTTGTACTTACTTCGCTGTCCTATAGTAAATTATAAAAGTAAGTTGTCAAAAGAAATCATTGATAGCATTATGTAGGTGTATGTAACGAAATAAAGAACAATATAACAGTTCGCTAATAAAACTCCCAGTTTCGTCTCTAAAAAATTGTTTTATTAACAAAACTCCTATTTACACAACGTTTTTATCACGTCAAATAAATAACTTATTAATATTTACAACCGCAGAGCCGTGCTATATCATCTAAAATTTATTTCCAAATGCTCTTTACCTCTTCTGAATAAAGTTAATTTTGAGTTTGACTTGTAGCGTCTGGTTTTCGGACTAGGCACAAAGCAGAGTTGTTGCCTTTTCAACAAGCAGACAAATTATCTTAGTCCTTTTTATTTTATTTGGTAGTAGGTACCTATTTGTTATTTTTTTTTATTATTTTCTGATAACCTGTGTACCTATATTAAAATATCATTTTTAGTCTGTGTTGAATAAATTTATTTTCTTTCTTTCTTGTAGGAGCTTGCGTTATCCTATAGCTATATCTATAGCACAACACCAAATGTCAAACTCAAAATTAACTTTTTTCAGTAGAGTTAAGGATCATTTTCCAACGAATTTTATGACTTAATAAGGATTACATCGAATACCGTTTGAACACGGCTTCAAGCCACGTTTGGATGGCTCTCCATCAGATTATCACCCCGAAAATGCGTTTCAAAGGAGATAGTCACTACGATTATCGCATGTCGAGTTTATATTTATTGCTTGAGTGTAAACATGAACGTGAGTATCATTTGGAGATTGCTTGCGATAATCGCCAGAGTGCGAGGAACTCAATGCAAATCAGTCTCGCTTGGAGAATGCTTGCAATAATCGCCGCGGTGCGATTCCTTGCACCCTGTGGCGATTATTGCAAGCAATCTTATTGAACATGAACGCGAGCATAGCTTGTGGATATAAGTAGGTAATGTATTTTATTTAAATTTCTCAATTATAACTTAAAACAACTTCAATCTTATAAAAAAACCTAGCTCTTATCCTATGTACGCCTCTATTGTAGATTAATATAGGTACTTATTTACAAATCATCTCTCGGTAACTAGCCTACGTGTTCATGCAAACCGCATCAAAATCTGTCCAGCAGATCTCATGCTAACTAGGGAGACAGAAAATAGAGAAAATAAATAATATCCTACGTTCTACTGGTTTTATGGTCACCTATGGTAATGTCATTTATAGAATGTGGTTAGTAAAAGAACCGGTGTGACACGACAAGAAGAAGAAGAAGAAAAGAACCGGTGTGCTGAAAGGTGTTTTCTGTATTTTTTTTTAAACACTTAATCAGTCACATCATTATCCTGGCCCCACACCAGGATGTGCACAAAAGGAGCCTCCTAAGAGGCGCGCTTTAATCCTTTCACTACACTGATTCTGTCATCAACTGTCTCACTCAACCTGGTCACTGACCCAATACAGGAAGACCAAGAAAGAATCAGTGACACGACATGATGAAGACCAGGATTTCCGATCGTGCATTTCAGAACCTACGAGAACAAATATTTGTAGACATCATGCAAACATTTGTCCCGCAGCGGGAATCGAACCCCCACCCCTTATGAGGCATAGCACGGGCACTACGGCACCAAAACAACTATACAAAAATCAGCTGCTTTGGGGTCAAATTAGTTTATACTTAATAATATAGGTTATCGTATCCTACCGTATCTCAAGCTGTTTGAACACGGCGGAAGGCCTCCCACTCGATGGACCGACGACATAGTGAAAGCGGGAAGTCGGTGGATGGCAAACGCTTCAAGGCCGTTCGCCATTTAACTGGGGGAGGCCTATGACAGGTGGACTTCAATCCTTTCACTACACTGGTTCTTTCATCGACTGTAATAGACCCTTTTCAGGGCCACCATACCTCAACCTGGTCACTGACTTCTTGTTCATGTTGTGTCACTGATTCTTTCTTGGTCATTGAAAGGTCAAGATGCTAGACTTTAATTCTTTCACTACACTGATTCATTCGACGGTCATAGTCCCTTATCAGGGCCACCATACCTCAACCTGGTCACTGACCCAATACAGGATGACCAAGAAAGAATCAGTGACACGACAAGAAGTGGACTTCTACAGGCTGATGATGATGATAATGCTTAGCTAGCTTACAAGGTGATTCATAATATGTATGTCATCCCGAAGCTTATTCTACACCAAATTAGCAATCACCTTGTAGATAGGGGTCGTTCAGTAGGCTTTCTTACTGCGCTGCGGCAGTAAAGAGTCCTTCGCGAAGCTAAAGAAGGACAGAAGACTGTAGCGCTTCGATTTTCGAGAGAGATAGTCTGTCAGCACGTTGCTGTCACCTGAAATTTAAGATATAACCATATTATTCAAAAACTGTTTTTATAAATAAATAAATATTCCGGACATATCACACATTGTCAACTGATCCCAAACTAGGCATAGCCTGTACTATGGGTACCAGAGACTGATATACATAACAGATATATATTTAACACCCAGACACAGAACAATCATCTGTGTTAGTCACAAATGTTTGTACAGTGCGGGAATCGAACCCGCGACCTCTATCGCAGAAATAAAATCACTAGGATCACATACGACTATAAGTCTTAGAATAAATGATGTTGATCAAAAAAATTTGATGATCTTCCTAGCTCGTGTATTATTTATACAAGATGACTTATAACATGTATACCATCCCAAAAGGGGGTCATTCTATCAACAAACGAGAATTATCATTCTATTTTTACGAGAGGCAGGGCACAGCGAGATTTTCTCGCTCTAAATTGGAGCAGCCCGCCTGGGGAGGTACCTCCGCCTTACAGAAGATCGCTGCCAAATAATATTATTTGTTTCAAATAGTGTTGTGTTCCTGCGGTGAGTAAGGTTGCCAGAGCTCTTTAGGGGGGGAGGGGTTCGGCAGGCAACGCATTAGCAATGCTCCAGGTGTTGCTGATGTCAATAGGCGACGGTAACCACTTACCATCAGGTGGGCCGTAAGCCTGTTTGCCTCCGTATAACATAAAAAAGAATATTCCAAACTTTTTTTTTTTAGTTTTCAGCTTTCACAGATTTGCTGTTTCTGGTACCTATATGAACTACATAGAAGATCGGCATCAAGATTGCCACCTAAATCAGCAGATTCATTTAAATTGACCCCAAAACAGGTTTTTGTGTAGTTTTTTCAATGAAAAATGTCGAATTTCCAAAAGTCTTAGACAAAAGAGTGTAGTTTTTTCAATGAAAAATGTCGAATTTCCAAAAGTCTTAGAACAAACAATTGCCAATTGGAGTAAGAATACACCCCTTACGGGATAGCATACAATTGACATAATATTATGGATCAACTTGTAGTTTTTAAAATGTAAAACTGCGTCACCAACGAAGAAAAATTTCCAATTTTCGAGTTAAAGAGGAAATATTGAGAGGAGGTAGGGCACAGCGAGATTTTCTCGTTCTGCATTGGAGCAGCCCGCCTGGGGAGGTACCTCCGCCTTACAGAAGATCGCAGCCAAATAACAATATTTGTTTCAAATAGTGTTGTGTTCCTGTGGTGAGTAGGGTTGCCAGAGCTCTTTAGGGGGGAAGGGGGTTCGGGGTCGGCAACGCGTGCGTGATGCCTCTGGTATTGGAAGCGCTCATAGGCTACGGTAACCGCTTACCATCAGGTGGGCCGTAAGCTTGTTTGCCACCTCTGTTGTATAAGAAAAATAAAGATAACTGCTGCGAAATACAAAGAGCGTCTAGCACATCACCCTAACCAGCTAGCAGCCCAGCTGGTCCCACCCAGCTACCAAAAACGGCTTAAACGAGCTGACATTCAAACGCTAGACCAGAGGCAATAGCAGTATCTAAATTGAAGGCACTGTGCACCAAGAGTGGAGCACAAGCCAAACGACACTTCAACACACAACACATTTGCTTATAGTCGAAAGACTGATAGCAGATAAACCCAGAAATGAAAAAAAAAATCGTGTTGACAACACAAAAGTTGGCAATTTTTCTTTGGTGGTGACGCAGCTTAATAACTTACCAAGTAGAGGCTGTGATTCGCCTGTCGTCGGCAGCACGTAGTCGTTGGCTGACAGCGACACGAAAAGAGCGAAGGGTACCACCCACAGGCACAGTGTGAAGTACGATAAAGTCTGAAACAAAAAAAATACTAAAAATTCCTGTTATTACAGGCACGTCTTTTTTACAACTAAGGTGGCCAACATGCAAACGGCACGCCTGTTGGTAAGTGGTTACCGTAGCCTATGAACGCTAGCCCTACCAGAGGCATCACGACCTCCCCATTAAGAGCGCTGGCAACCATACTCCCCGAAGGAACACAACACTATTTAAAAAATATAATATAAATATAATGTTATTTGGCTGCGATCTTCTGTAAGGCGGAGGTCCCTCCCAGGCAGGCTGCCGCACCCTACCTCCTCCTATAAATTAGCATAACTCGCTCCTTTACTCCCCAAGCAACGGTTGTTGGTTGGGGAGTAAAGGTTCTCGAAATGCGACCTCGAATGTTAAAGTTGCGGGAAGTTGGTGGATAGAAAAAGTTCAGGACCATTCTTCATGGAACTCTTTGGAGGAGGCTTGTGTCCTGCAGTGGACTTCTACAAGCTGCCAGAGCCACCACAGTGTGCAACCCCAAACACCCACCCAGTAAGCCCCTTCGTCCATGACGCTACGCAATAGTGACGGAACTCATTAGAAACTAGAGTTGCGGACTGATTGGAAACTCTGACTCGTCTAAGACGCTACTGGAGTTTCCTGAAACTCAGTCACTCAGTACACGATTTTATGTAAACAAACAAAGATTTCGTTTTTTGAAAACGAAAATAATTAACATGACTAGTGATAATTCAAGCGATGACATGGAATTATTACTTCTCCAGTCACATAGACGTCAGAATCACTTATAATTACTTTTTATTCGTTCATTTTTCAACAGTTTTTCGAAACCAGTCGCCTCGCGACTAGCATGTCGAGTCGCCAGGAGACTAGTTACAAACGCGTTCCTTTTGAGTAGCGCCGTGGACGAGCCGCCATTGAAATACTAGTGCTATCGCAGTCAGGCTACTCATAAGTGACTACAGTTTCAGTCGCGTTCCTTTTGAGTCGCTCCGTGGACGAAGGGGCTTAATGTCGATTTTTTATATCCCTAAGTACATAGGTACACTGAAAGGAGTCTCTAAGAAGCGCACTTTAATCCTTACACAACACTGATTCCTTCACCGATGGTCATAGGCCCTTTTCAGGGACACTATACCTCAACCTGGTCACTGACCTAATACAGGATGACCAAGAAAGAATCAGTGAAAAGGAACCAAGAAGAAAGGTACACTAACCTCTGTAAATGTATGATAAACAGTCCCAAAGTAACTGAATGCGAGATAGTGATGCGCCACCAGCGTGACCACAGCTGTCAGGAACGGCAAGCTCGTCACCCTGACCACGGGGAACTCTCGGAGCAGCAGGAAGTGGAGCGTCTGCTGCACCAGGCCCAGAGCATTCAGATGGAACGGTAGATCTTCAAAGATTATCAGACCGATGTGGATTGCTGCTGTTATCTGAGGGGAGAATTTTAAATTAAGGGCTCATCCTAGTTTTTAGCTGTTTGCCTACTGTCATTTGACAGGCCTCATAGCTCAGTTGGTAGTAACTCTGCCTTCTGCGCCAGAGGTCGCGGGTTCAATTCCCGCTCTGGACAAACATTTGTGATTAACACAGATATTTGTTCTGTGTTAAATATTTATCTATTATGTATATCAGTCTCTGGTACCCATAGTACAGGCTATGCCTAGTTTGGGATCAGTTGACCGAGTCGATTAAGAGGCCTCAAAGTAACAAACAGGGTGGGACACACCAACAAATCTCCAAAAAAAAAAAAAAATAGCATTACGGGAATATTTTTTTGCCTCTACTTTATTTTTTTTCGTGTTTTGTTGAGTTTGGTTGTGTAATCTCAGTGGTATTTAAACTGTTAAGCCTTAACAAAAGTGTAGGCAAGGAGAATGGTAGTCTTATTTGACCGAAAATGTGGTTTGAAGTTTTGAAACTAACACCATTTTAGTCTGTTTATGTTCATATCGCTTCTAGTTGTTAGGAAACTGAAGTTTTTACTGTCACTAAAGGTGGCAATAAAGGTACTTACTATAACTGCCCAAGAGATGCAGTATTTGGCCATAACACTGTATTCTTCAACTAATTCTGCTAAATAGTAAAGCCCGGCCGCTGAAATTATTCAAACAAACACAATTAGTACGCTAACTAGTCGGTAAGACACCTACCGATTCGGTTTTGAGTACATATTTTTTAGGATATGATTTTAAACTTTTTGGACAGGAAGACCAGCATAAAATGAAGGTAAATCATCGATTATTAGGAAAGAAAAGAAAATTTTCTACAGAAACGATGTACTTCTCAGATTAAAAGACTAAAAACAGTAGACATATAAATAAAATATTCTAGCTCTTTTTCGTTTTTAATGAGTGGTTTTTTTGCTCACCAATAGCCAATGTGAAAAATACAACATGCAGCACTATAGATAAAATACTCATCACATAAAGAAACCACATTTTTATAGATAAATTTACGAAAATTATACTTTCGAGGTATTTGTTTTGATGAAATCAATTTCTCTTTGAGGTTATGTTGTTGTCATTGTCAAAATAGAATAGTTTGACGTTGATTGATTGAAGGGAGAAAATGTCAGTGTCGTTTTTTGAGTATTTTTAGCACCACAAAGGTGCGTTCAAACATATTTCAAATTTGTGCTCATTTAGTGCAAAAATCGACCGGACGGCAGATGATTAGATCAATGATCAATGATGATAATTCCGTTCAATCTTTGTGCCAGTACTACAGATGACAGCGGTAATGAACTAGAACGTAGTGATTTTATTCTCTTTGATGGAGACATCGTATATTCGTAGTATTCTCTATTAGTCTGTGCATTGAATTTTTGTCCGAATATTGCGTTCGGACTTAAAGTATGTAATAAAGTCCTAGTAGTACTAGATGTCTGAACTAGTACACTAGTACGATTGAGCTAGGTACTTCGAAGCGATGCCTGTACTGTTAGAGCAAGAACAAGCTAACAAAATCGGGATTGAGCACGAGAGTGCTTATATCTGACTGAATCTTATGTTTCTCCTAAAAAGTAGTGATTCTAATGTGAGTAATTTTTGTTAGGAGAGATTTTTTATTTATAAGAAAACCATTTTATTATATTTTTATCGTTTATTAATTATAATAATGTAATTTTTTAAATATAAGTACCTTACATTTATCGTTTTTATAGTAGGTACCTAAGTACTAGGAATATCTCTGTTAAAGTTAAAGTGGCAGTGGACAGGCCATATAGCTCGCAGAACCAACAACCGTTGTAGAATAAAGTTTCTCAAACGGTGACCACGAACCGAACGACGCAGTGTTCGAAGGCCGATGGACCGACGACATTGTAAACGTTGCGGGAAGATAGAAGGAGAATGCTCAAGACCGTTCGTCATGGCAGTATTTGGGGGAGGCCTATGTCCAGAAGTGGACTTTCTCAGGCTGATGATGATATTAATCTAGGCAAAAATTTAGTTCTTCGGATGACTAATGGGTGTCCAATTCACTCAAAATCAAGCAAAATGGAGCAAAGTTTCCTGGTAGTCAAATCCATATTGCCCAACAGCCCTGCATCCGTAGTATCCTTGATCGCTTTTCTGAACTTTCTTAATGGTAATGCCTTCGGGGCCGGTGGAAACCCTATCGCTGGTCTTCAGATCCTGGCCGTTGAAGACGTAGGTGGTCGACGGCTTGGGTACCCCGGAGGATACGCAGGGGATGGTGATGTCCTCACCTTCTTTGGCGAGGGTTTGCTTCTCTGGCTTCTTGGCGAAAGTTGGGGTACCTGTAACAAGTGGTGGAATAGAGGTTCTCGAATGGTGACCACGTCCTGGATGACTCAGTGTTGGAAGGCCCCACCCGAGGAACCAACGACATTGTAAAGATTGCGAGAAGTCGATGGATAAAGGTTATAGACCGTTAATGATGATGATGAGGAAGATAGTTTAAGTTTAATCTTGATTCTATATGTTATTCTAGGTAAAGAACTATACCTATTCCAAGTTTCATCGAAAACGATTGAGCCGTTACGGCGTGACTGAACTACAAACATCCTCACAAACTTTCGCATTCATCATTTCAGCCGTACGACGTCCACTTCTGAACATGGCCTCCCCCTCAGACAGAGCGAATTCCTATCATGTGGGGGGATTTGCCCATACTCACCACGCTGGGCATGCGGGTTGGCGAGCGCAGTTAGAGCTATCGTTGTTAAAATGAGGGACGCTGCTGCCCATCCCCTAGCTTTTATTTATTAGCTTTCGCATTCATTTATTCTTAATTACATCGTTCATGAACTACACAAGCCTAATTCCAACCATGTTCAATTCATTCTATTATTTCTCAAAGATACTCACTGACAACAGTCAACTTCATGCTATGCTCCTCCGGCTTCCCAACTTCATTGTTGGCGACGCACTTGTAAACGCCCTCGTCTTCAACCAGGGTCTGCCTGATGAGCAGCCGCCGGCCGGAGGTGCGGTTGTGGCGCGTGACTCGACCAGCTGGGTTGCTATCTCCGTTAACGTTCTTGCCGTCTTTGAACCAGTCAGGGTGGGCTAGGGGACTGGGAGTGAATCAATTGTTAGATATTTGAAACTTTTGAGGTTGTGAGGGTCTGTGGGGGTTCCCCACAGACCCTCTCAAAAGTCCGAGTTTTCAAAACAATATCAGGGCGTGTGTTATGTATACCTTTTTATGTTTTGGATGTAAACCTTTCTTATAGCGGTCAGAAGGAATCGAAAGTATCACGAGTTTAATACATTGTTCTGGAGCCCTAGTAGGCCATGGCAGGGCTTCAGGCTCTTCAGTCTGATCGAAGTGACGCGTAACCCAAGAGATAGCTTTCCATATTATATTACATACAAGCTGACCAGTACTAGAGGCTTCGCTCGCGTGGTACGTAGATAAAAAGTAGCCTTTATGCTATTTGAGGTAAATAACTATATTAATTTCAAGTTTCATCGAAATATTGTTTAGATATTAAGAAACTTGTTTTTATACTATATCTAATGTTAAACGAAATATTGCACGCCATAACATGGCAGAATACATTGATTCCATTATAAAATAACATTAACACCTCTGTACCTGATTGGTACCTGTACTGTACCTGTGACTGGTACCTGACTGGTGACTGACTGTACATGACTGGCCTCATAGCTCAGTTGGTAGTAACTCTGCCTTCTGCGCTAGAGGTCGCGGGTTCGATCCCCGCACTATACAAACATTTGTGACTAACACAGATGTTTGTTCTGTGTCTGGGTGTTAAATATATATCTATTATGTATATCAGTCTCTGGTACCCATAGTACAGGCTATGCCTAGTTTGGGATCAGTTGACCGTGTGAATATGTCCGGAATATTTATTATTTTATTATTTATTATTATTACCTATCTACATGTATTTCAAGCTATAAATTTTTACTTTACTTTAATAAGTTAAGCCGTTACGGCGTGATTGAACAACAAACATCCTAACATCTTCACAAACTTTCGCATTTTTAATATTAGTAGGATTATAAATCCCAGTATGGGTAAAAAAATACTTACGTGCCACCATAAATGCACCATATCATGGTAATGTCCCCAGCCTTAGCGATCATATCGTTGCTCACGTACTGCGGGACCAGATCACCGTTATTCGGCTTGGAGTCAGCTTCCAACTCACTGATATAATGCTCTGCCAAGCGAACTTCCTTCTCAGAAGCTGGCGATTTCGCTACGCAGATGTATTTCAGCTTCGGATTCGCGTCTTCTTCAGTAACGTTCGAGAACCACAGAGTGCCGTCAGGGGAAGGAGTGACCCTTCTGTTCAAGTAGTCTTCAAGCTTATCCGATCCATCCTCTTGTGTCTTCCAGGTTATAGTTGGCTTGGGGTACCCTTCGGGCGCTGCGCAGTCCAGCTTGAAAGGCCTGCCGGCGACGGCCTTGTGCTTCTGAACTGTTACTTTAGGAGCGCTAATGAAAGCTCTTTTAAGACTGGTCCCTCCAGTTACAGTTGTACCGTAGCTGGTCTCAGCGCTGCAGATGTAGAAGCCTTCGTCATCAGCGATAGGTTTTTGGAATTCGAGAGAACCTTCGTCTTTGCGCTGGATGATGTTGGCTGATGGACTGAACGGTTTGCCGTTTTTGCGCCAGGAGTATCTGAAGGATTGAAAATGCTTTTGTTGGTCATGCGTTGTCTTAGGAAGATTTAAAATAGAGATAAACAAAGATCTAGTACTATTCTGCTAATCTTTTCCTCTTTGTTGATCATTCTTCAATGTCTTAGGAAGATTTAAAATTGAGACAAACAAAGATCTAGTACTATTCTGCTAATCTTTTCCTCTTTGTTGATCATTCGTCAGGAAGATTTAAAATAGTAGTACTAGATATTTAGTAGTTGTTGTAGTAGTTGATTACTATTAATTATATCTAGTACTATTCTGCTAACTGATTCTTCGTAAGCTCAACAAAATGACGCGAGCGCCTCCCGCACCACCCACAGTAAAAAGCCAGGCAAAGCCTTGATATTTTGAAAAAATATTTTTAAAGCGTGCAATAGGCTAAACCGCATTTCAAGTAGGTAGGTACCTCATAAGTTAGCTGGTAGAAAATACCCTGGCCTTTTGTATAAAATGTAATAATTTGTGCAATAAAGTATAAATAATTGATCAATGCATCAGACTCTGGGTCGATCAATTCATGTAGACCACGGATTATACTACTCACTTGACGTTCTGGCCACCTTCAACGACGCATTCCAATACGGCACGCTCGCCATCTCTAAAGAGTACCTCTTGTTGGGTGTCTTTCAACACAGGAGCCGGCTTCTGTACCGGCAGTGCTGCGCCTGGAGAAATAGTGCGTTAGAATAGGCGCCACAAAACTACAGAATAATCTACGTAAAGCTAAAGAAAAACTAAATAATAAAATAAATAAAATAACAGCCAACAGACATGTCAATGTTAGACATATTCCTGACCCTACACTAGGATTCCCATTGTCTTGGGTATCAGAAACTACGAGTACCCGCTACGCCACTGAGCGAGGGCATCAACTAAGAGGACTAACTTTATTTTAATAAAATGCACTATTTGTTGTTGTAGTTATGTACTTACTCAAAATAATGCACGCAGATAGAAACAAAACCCGTTTGAACGCCATGATTACCTGCAAATGTTTGATTTTTTAAATTACAATAATAAATTATTAATATTATTCAGCATTTTTTTTAAGATACTACATGTATGTCTATGTAATATATGTGTAAAAATACTAAATAATTATTTAGTATATCAACGTATGTAATTATCTTGTAAAAATATATAAATATGTGAACGCACCCGTATCCCTGAACAACTTGCTGGTTTGGCGGGAAACTCGCACTGTGCAGAATGTGTAGGACCAACTCAGTTTTTATACCCTCATAATCTGTCTGATTCATTCGTTGGCTAAATAAATGAGTCAGTAAAGCTTTACCTACACTGTAATTACAGGGAGTAAACATTACAAGTATAACTTAATTAAAAACTTAAACAAGCTTAAGACTTAAAAGATGCCCAATTTCGTTCCTTTTGATACGAAATTAGTACCTTTGTTAGGTACTAGAATACTATTTTGGAAGAACTATCAGGTAGGTATAGGTAGTTCACTGAACACTGCTCATTCCTCTTACTGAATATCGTTTATTAATAGAGAACACAATTAGGCAGGACTAAAGCACATTGGAGTTCGACGATATTATTCTACTTCGGAGCGATGACATGTTAGTCCAACAGTACATAATACTAGGGCACTTCAGAAATATAGTATAACAGAGCATGGAGGCCACTGTTGTATTAATTTAGACCATTAATCTCTGAAGAAAATTTCTGGGATAAATTTTTCCCGACTGTCCGGTTACCACCTGTCAGACAACCGACGCCTCTTCCTGATTGGCCCGTCGTCCAAACACCGCGCGTGTTTCGTTCAGAAACCGCCACACTATCCTGAAAGAAGCAAGTAGGTACTTACTTAACCTATAACCATGAATTAAAAAACAATATTAGCGAAAAATTATTTATTATTATTTATTGGCAGTCTTTTCATTACCTTTTCTAAGAAAACGTACTAGAAATCTGATAACAAGATTGCTACACAAAACAGCTGAATAATTGAGTTTGAACTGATTTGACCCTAAAACAGCGGATTTTTGTACACTGATTTTCACCTAGTTTTCGGAACTCGGAAGCCGTCTTCACACCCTGTAGCTACATCTTTATCTGTAATGTACTACCTAATATCAAGTAGTAGGTAGGTAGATACTACCTAGTACCTACTACCTAGGTAAAGTACCGCGGTCAAGTTGCATTGTTTCATGGATGCTTTTAGCAAGAAAATGCGTTCACCGATCGTAAATAATGAAGAAATGTGTAATGAATGATGAGTACATTACAAGCCGTGTTGGCGTAGTGGGAGCCCATTTACGATCCGAAGGTCGTTGGTTCCAGCCCGGTCGTGCACCAATGAGTTTTGTACCTACCTAAATAAATAAGTAGGTTCCTAAATAATCCTAATAGTCCTGACCCCACACTAGGATTCCCTGTGTCGCGTGGGTATCAGAAACTAAGAATACCATGGTACTATAACACACAGACCCGGAACAAATATTTGCATTTTATACAAACATTTGTGCCGCAGCGGGAATCGAACCCACACGCCTTGTGCCTCAGACGGGCACTCACTCGCTACGCCACCGAAGTGGTCATAAGTGCACATTAGCACATGCTTAAAACGGTGGAGGAAAACATCAGGAGGAAACCAGTAGGTATTCTTAAAGCGGCGATGGGCTTGCCACCTGTCACGTATGGAATACTCAAAATTGCAAAATTTGGACATGTGCCAAATTTCACAATGTCCGGACATGACACTACGTTTAGAAATCCTACTTCCTACTATCCTATCATACTAATCCTACTTCCTATCCTACTAATATTATTATTATATTCGAAAGTTGGATGGATGGATGTTTGTTACTCAATCTCGCCAGAACGGCTGAACGGATCTGGATGAAATTGGGCACAGTGACAGATTATAGTTTGGAATAGCACAAAGGCTAACTAACTGCAAAAAAAATATAATAAAACAGATAGGTAAGAAATTTAAGAAAAAAAAAAAGTTTTTTTTCCGCTAATTTTCTTCCTTTATACCCGACTGTCGAGAAGGAAGAAGGGTAATGTTTTTTGTTGATAGAATTAGGTATCCACTTTCGGGATGGTATGCATGTTATGGATCGTCTAGTATGTAAGTCTCTATAGGTAGATATAGTGGCTAGACTGTAGATACTAACGCCACAACAACAGTCACCTGGAAATCTTGGGGATTCACCGTCTCATCAAAAAACAAGGAAAGAGGAAAAAAAACTAAACGATCTTCTTGACGACTGAGGAATTACAATTATTGAATAAAGACTAAGTAATCGCAAAGAAACTAGCTTCCGCCCGTGGCTTCGGTCGTGCCTTTATGCTTGCTATTCTAGGTAAAGAACTCTTTATTTCCATGTTTTCATGGAAATAGGTTGCGGTTACGGCGTGATTGAACAACAAACATTCAGTCACAAACTTTCGCATTTTTAATATTTGTACTTATTTATAAGGATAGGATAGTAGTTTGATACTGTGGGGCTGATCTTGGGAGGAAACTCTGTTATTTGACATTTAATGAATAAGACATTTGCAGCGCCCTACAGGGTACATGTACTTACCTAAGCTACCCTTACACCTAAGCTGAATCCATGTACAGGTTGGCAATAAATGAATATGAATATGAAACACATTTACTTTTACGTGTGAATATTCAAAATGATAAAAAAATAAGTCAGAGAAACGTTCAACTAGGTTCTGACGATTATGAGTGTCCACACAAACCCTACGTGGTTTTTAGGGCACAAAAACAAAAATTGTAGCCGTTTCTTTAATAAAGTGTAGAATAAATAAATTAAAAAAAAAATTGTATTATTATAGTCATTATCTTTTCAATAACAAAATAAAATGAACAGTTTTCCCGAAACACAAACTAAGATTTCGCGACTACTGGATTTCCCAGAATTTCTGTTTTATCCGCATCCTCACTCACATCTTTCTTTATATCGGTATCGTCAAACGAGAGGAGAAGGTACCTCGCGTCTCTACCAAGCTCTTCCTTTATTTTCGGATTTTTCATATCACTTGGAATTCTTGATCTCGGCCTCCAGAACACTTCAACGTCGTTCCCGCCATTTTTACTGTCCGAATACTGCCTCGTCACAATGTAAGAAACTGCCGCCATTGGTGGAAGAAGGAGACGGCCTATATTTAAAAACGGAAGATCTTCCGGTCTCACTGATTGGTTCAAAATTGGCGGGAGAAGAATGCGTTTTGAATTTCCTTTTCCAATCGCTGGTCTCACTTCCTGGTCGGCATTAGATGATTCATACAAGGAGTTTGAAGTTAAAGGCACGTTTCTTTGAAATATTCTCGCTAAGGTATCCCTCAGGGTCTTTACAGCGGTTTTCGCTGTATTTTTAGGCTCCAAATTGACTTTAGTAACTTCCAGCTTGGATTTAGCCCAATCGCCCTCGCAAAAGCTCCTCGGGAGTATCGGAGAGTATTCATTCTGGACTGAAAAATAATATAATAACACAGATCAGTGGCTTGCTTTTCAACATAACTCATGGTCGCAGCAACTGCACAACAGCAGTTTTTTTTTAATTTATACAAAACTAGTTTCCACCCGCGGCTTCGCTCGCGTGGTACCTACATAAAAAGTAGCCTATATGCTATTCGAGACTATAATCTATCTCTGTACTAAATTTCATCCAAATCCGTTCGGCCGTTTAGCCATGATTCCAAACATCCAAACATCCTCACAAACTTTCGCATTTATAACATTAGTAGGATAGGCTAATGCAATGCTAGAGTCGCAAGGGGTGCGGGTTCGATAAAAGGAAGACTAAGGGATAAATGTTAGCATGATCTGCAAATATTTGTTTCGGGTACCTATGGGTGTTGTGGTACCTTATTACTCGTACCTACGACACAGGGAATCCTTGTGTGGTCAGGCAGGACTATATAAACGACTGTTTGGTGTTATTTAATATTTGTGTTATTGTGGTAAGACAAGTATTGGACAACTGAGGGTGACCGAGGGGACACAGTTCAATAGGCTATCATTATGTTTTTTTACCTTGACCTTAGGAAATCATTCTTGCAAAATTTCCCTGCTATCAAATCTACTGAGCAATAGTTTCCACTCAGTTTTCCTGTTTAGACTACACTAAATTGACGCATCAAATTTTTTTTTTTTGGTTTGGTGTGGGTTAGGCGTTTGAACACCACTTTTGCAAGTGAGATGTGGCCTAAGATGAAGCACGCTTTACCAGAAGGAACTTGTTCACTCTAGATTTGAAGACTCCTAGATTTCACGGCATAGAGATATATATGGTTTAGTGAGGTACCTATTGAGCAAATACGACTTTCCTCGTTTTGCTTATCTCGTTGCTATTGGAATACTAATAGATTCCACGATAGGAATAAAAATAAACTTTATTTTTATTGTTTTATGTTAGTACATGAAAGATATAAGGAAAGTGGTAGACATGAGTAAGAAAGGAGTGAATACTGACATGAGGGCTGATAGGGGTGAGTTGAAAAGAAAAACATGTTTTGTCGACCCCACGTGAAGCGGGATAAGGGCAGGGATGATTATGATGATAGACTTCAAATAAAACTTTCTAGGTACCTTCCGAAAGATTGCGAGCAATTAGCTGCTAATCGCTGAGTTAGAGGATTACATGAGAGAAGTTGATAAATGCCAAATATAACACCTAAAGACAACACCTATCTAGGTAGGTACTCAAAGGAGCTGTGTAGGTACTAAATAGGAATCTTGCTTTAAAACTTTTAACTATTTATTTTCGCTGTTTACCTTACCTAACATACAGAAAATTAGTCTATAAAATCGAACAAAACATAGTCTCCAATAGATAATGAAAAAAGATTAGTAATTGAGAAAGAATTACTCCGTTTCGGAAAGCCGACGCACGGGTTCCCGTTGCAGGGAGGGCGTAGTTTTGGTGGGGGAATCACCTTGCAACCTTCTTTAGGACAAATGAAAGGTCTCTTCTTCTCCTTCTTAGGAATCGGCCAGGATGGAATAGGCACCCAAGGCTCATAATCCCTTGCAAGCGTCAAATTCTCCGCGTTGAAATTGGTCGACAAATTAATCGCTATTTTCCTTGGGTAGACCACTAGTAGATTAAGGCCTATTTTCTGAAGTTTCAGTGTTATTCCCTCTGCCAGAACTGCGTGGGATCGCTGTGAGATTTGGACACAGAAGTTCGGAACCATCACGGATTTCTGGATGTCAGGTTCTGGCTGTAGAAACAGAGTTATGATGTTTTTGAGATTGATGCCGGGGAAGTGTCTTTTGAATTTCTGACAAGGGTTTTTCTTGGCTGGGCAAGGCGGTGGGCAGGGCGGTGGACAGGCTGGCTTGCAGGGCTTCGGGCACGGAGGCGGTGGGGGTGGACACTGAGGGGGTGGACATTGAGGGCATTTTGGAGCAGGCGGTGGGCATGGCGGGGTTTTCTTCCCACACTTCCCCGTTACAGAATCTACCTGTTTATCATACGCGTGGCAATACTCCATTTGGTTACGCATCCTCACTCGTTTCAACATCTCAGATAAAGGCATTTCCTCGTTAGACTTAAGTTTGGGCAGCGGACCACAAGCCGCAGACATAGTCTTTTGTATCTCGTCGGCTGGTTCTTCCAAAGTTCGGCTGTCCACTAAGGGGTTTACCATCGTTTGTGGTTGTACGAAGCTGTGGGATATTTGTTCTGTGGTGATGTTGGGATTCTCATGTTCAACGGCTTCCGGCGTTGTAGCTTCCTCTGCGTTTGGCTCAATATAAGTAACGTCAGCTTGCTGCGTGAAATTCGCTCCGCAAGCTTCTTGAGGTTCAGGTGGGGTGGAATATTGAAAAGATTCTTCCGCAAGTTTTTCCGTATTTGCTTCTGAACCCATTGTAGGTTCGAGGGTATTGAAACCGAAGGTTGCACAGTCGTCAATTTTTGTATTCCTTTCTGAAATAGTTGAAGGTTCAGGCCGAGTAATAAATTGATGAGTTTCACTGGGATGTTTAGGCGTGCTTGTTTCAGAATCTACGGTTTCAGATGGAGATAGATATTCAATTTCCGCATTGGATTTTGCTGTGTTTGATTCTACATTTTCTGTGGGCTCAAGCTTAGTGGAGTATAGGTATATTTCACTCGAATGTTCTATCATTGCTTCTGAAGCTTTCTCAGGTTCAATTGGATCGATTTGAGTCGAGAGTTGTATAGTTTCATTTTCTTTATTGGTTGTTTCAGCTGTTGGGTCAGGTTGGGGAGAGGCTTGCAGAGTTTCACTCTCTTGTTCTTCTAAAATACTTCTAGAATCTGAAATAGGTTCTTGCTGTTCGGAAAATTGCCATTTCTCACTCGCGTGTTTTAAAGGTTGCGATTCAAAAGCTATGTAGGGCTCAGTGTCTTCATTTGACTGTTCTACAGGGCTTTCTGGCATAGGTTCACGCTGGTCGGAATAATTCACCATTTGATTGTCAGCAACAAATTGTGCTGCAGTGCTTTGCGTTTCATCAGATTCAACTTCAGATGTGCTCGCGATGCTTTCCTGGACAGGTTCTTGTTCTAGCCGAATATTTTGCGAATATTTCTCGTACCATAATGGATCATACTCTTCTCCGTCATCTTCAAAAGCGATGGTTTTCTTGTCGTACGGATCTATGATGGCCTGGCTGGGATCATAAATTGGTTTAGATTCACAGATCGTACTGTCCTCTTGTGCACCCATTTCCACAGGCTCGTGATCTGCTGCTGTTTGCTCTGAATACGTCAGCGGTTTCTTATCAAGATCATACAACTGTAATCTCTCATTTGTTAGCGTGGTGCCATCGGTATCATCATTGCTCATGGTTTTAGGGCTGTTAGTCGATTCGAAAGCTTCGTTAAGTTTATTGATGTAAGCTATGGGAGGATCGCGCTCAAACTCCCTAGTCTCCAAATCAATTTCAGTTTTCTTGACTGGTTTTCGTGGTTGCTTCAGATCTATTTGTAAAATGTTTTCTTCAATTACAGAGCTTTCTCTTCTTGGACTTGTCTCTGGCACACCCAGCTTTTCCAATTCTTTAAGTAAGCGTTCATCGATTTTACTGCTTGGAGCATCAAGACAACGTTTCGCTAATTCATCGTACGGGCGGTCAGTCTCTGCTGATGCTCCAGATTTACGGTTATGCCGATCAGAAGCAAAATTGTAAATTGGTAGTTTAAAGTCAGATCTTTCGAGTTCACTTGATAACAGTAGTTCTACTCTTCGAACCTCTTCTAGCCTACGCACTTCTTCTAGTCTAAGAGTTTCCTCTATCCTACGAACTAGATTGTCAATGGTCTCTTTCATGTTATCTTCTCCAAATGCCTCTGTTTCATTAAAAACAGGTATTCTTTTAATTCGAATATCTTCGAAATCATCAAATTTTCGGCTATCAAAATTTTGAAATGCCTCTGCACCCAAAACTCTGGGAGTCACATTAAGTCCATCAATTTCGGGTCTTTCTGCTTCTACCATAGGCGTCTCGTTGATAACTTCGACTTTTTGAGCAAGCTGTTCTTCTGTTTGCTTTGCTGTTGTTGCGTGTAATTTAACATTTGGTACATTGCTTACGTTTTCAATCATGCCCATTTCCTTATGTTCTTCGCCTACTCCGTACGGTTCGTGCTTCTCGCCCTGGGCTTCCGGGTATCCCGGTACTTGTGGAACAATTGCTTCCGCCAACTTATCTTTTTGTAATTCATTGATTTGATTAAATTCAGAGTCAGGCAGTTCGGTTTTTCGAATGCTTTGGACTGTATCTGGTGGTTTGCTCGGTCCGAATATAAGTTCAATCAGTTTCTTGCACTTCTCGCATTCTGGTTCTTTGTCTTTTCCCGATTTTGTGCTTTTCTCAGCTTTTCTCAACACGGTGATGGACACTGCAAAATAGCGAATAGAGCCATGAGTTTTTCCGTTTTATTACTTTTAGGTGACCCAATTATAAGATCGAAATGTAACTTTGAGCCTCGATGGCTTTGTTCGCCATTTTTCATAAGCATTAGTTGGAACCCGCTACCTAGTTCAACGAGGTACTTCAGACGAATTCGATGTGAAATGTTTGTAAACAAACCGTGCACTAATATTCCGAAATTATCTTGCTTGGCGTTTATTTTTTAGTAGGTACCTATTACGGCGGGAAGGTTGTACGGGATGTCTATAGCAAACCGCGCCGTAACATACGTAATTAGGGTATAGGAGGTTAGTCAGACGCAAGATAAAACTACCTAGAAGGACAAGGCAAGTAGATGCAATGCGCCTAATTTGTGCATAGTGAGTGCCGCTAGGTACCTAGTGCACCTACCTTAGGTACTAGAACCATTCTAGTACCTAAGGTAGGTGAAGGATTGTATAATTAGTAGGATAGTAAGGATGTCCTACCTACCTACAATTTACTCTACCCACACCACCCACGCCGCGCAGGCATTTAGTTCACCATCAAACTCACATTGCTACCTAGTTATTTATTTATCTATGCATATTAACTTACATTTCTGAAATTTTCCAGGAGTGTATCGGGAATCACCTCTGAGCACTCGAGGGGCCAATGACAAAGAGGAGCATGCTTTCTTCAGCTTAGATATCGTCGTCCTTAACATTTTGGTACATTTGTAACGAATGCGTCACATTGATAATCAGCGAAAATAAATTAACATTTTTTTCTAAAATCGATCCAATATTTTTGTACAAAAATACCTAACTATTGTGCTTTTGTTCCATGACACTTAGCAATTCTTTTTTTGTAACGGTCATGTCGAATCTTCTTGCACTATTTCTGCCAGTGTCTTTTATCAATAAACAATTTTTTTTTTAATTGTGAACGCAGCTTCTACCTTACGTTCCATTGAACGCATACGCAACTAGTTACCTGGTTCCGTTTTCCATTTTAATCTTAAACCCTTGTTTTAAGGCGCTTAAAAGAAATACATTCTCCGCACATTCTTCAATGTAATAGAATGTGTTTATGTTATTTCTGTGTTGATTATTTGTGCTCATTAAAACATGAATGTCATGAAACGAAACGTAATTCATCAAATGCGAGAAAATAACAAAGATGGCTGAAGAACAGGTGAGCACCAAAATATTGTGAATTTTGGCTAATATTAACTGGATTTAGTGCTTATATGGTAGTAAATAATCTTTTATAAACCAAATCTTACCAGCAGTTACGACTTCATGAGGCTACCGTTACGAACTGCCCTAATTTTCGGCTTCTAACTTCAACTTGGACCTCACAGATCACTCAAAATTGAGATTTTCGTCATTCCTACGCCGTATTTTCTTCAGTCTTCATGAAATAACCAGCTTCTGCCTAAGACACGTAGTTGTATAAAGTTACCGGCTTATTGGTTATATTGTCTTCATTCATTGTTGACATACACAATCCTTGAAATTCGGTCAAACAAAACCCTATTTCTATGAGATTGGCTACTGGCTGATGTGCCTTACGCATGAACATGCGCCTCATATTTCGTACAGATTTGTGCAAGCTGCAGTATTAGTAATTACATAGTTTTTGTGTAGGTATACATTGTTTGACTAAATCTACATTATTTCATACATCTGTACCTACAGACCAACCTATTGCCATTCAAACACAACTAAAGAGCTAGTTTATAAAAAAAAAGTATAACTTTTTTTTGCATTACTTCCTAATAATATTCTTTATTATAAATGCAAAAGTTTGGATGGATGGATGTCAAGAAAGCGTGTCACTCAATGACACCAGAATGACTGAATGGATTCGGATTAAATTTGGCACATAGATAGATTATAGTCTGGAATAGCACATAGGCTTTTTATCTAGGTACAAGCCACAGGCACAAGCTGGTATTGTATATAAGTCAAAGTTTTTATTAGTTTGTGAGGTTATTTCGATGTTCGTGGTTCAATCATGCTGTAACAACTCAACCAATTCAAATTTAACTTGGACTAGATAGAGTTATTTACCAGTTACGGGAGGGAGGCAGCTTTCAATATTCCAGACTAAAACGACACGGCATCCAAAACCTAGCGGAGAGATTCGCAGCGATTGATTGAAAGATGTCTCACTGGACACATCTTTCTCGACATTTCATCAAAACAGATAGATCAAACAGCAGAATGGATTATTGTTTTAGAAACATATAGCCAAGCGGGATTGAAAAAGAAAAAAAAAAGCATACGGGGACAATGCACAAAACACCCCACAGCGGGAAGTCAAACCACCCCCAATTAGAATTAGAAGAAAAAAAACGATTATTTATTTTACCTATAACAGCATAAAGGCTTTTTGTCTAGGCGTGATAGAAGCCGCGGGCGTAAGCTAGTTTATCATAAACTTTTCAGTTCTGAAATTATTATTAAAATTAAATCAATTTCAACTTTATTACGACCTTCAAACATGTAACAAGTAGTCACAAATCTGCATATGAGATCAGTTTATTGATTGAGCGAAGAAAGTTGGTGAAGTTCTTAGTTAATATTATATATTACTAGCTGGTGCCTGCAACTTCATCTGCGCAGGATTAGTATTTCGAGTTGCTAGTAGTCATATTTTGGACAATTCACACAATATCTTTATAAATTTAATAATTTAATAAGCTTAATTTTCAACTGTTATTATCATTATTTTTCTGTCAATAAAGTTTTGTGATATATTAAAAAAAAAAAAAAGCCAAGAATTAAAATAAAAATCGTTTTGGAATGTATAAACAAAGCTCGCAAATGTATAAACAAATGAACTAATCTTTATAAATTGTAGCCTATGTGTTATTCTGATGTATAAGCTATATTATTGTGAAGTTTCATTAAAATCCATTCAGTAGTTTTTATGTGAAAGAGTAACAAACATCCATCCATCCATCCATCCATCCATCCATCCATCCGCGAGGTCGCAAGGAACAGGCATAGCTTCACCTAGTTTTTAAGACATTTCAAAGTGATCCTAGTGATTTTATTGAAATAAATGCCTCTTGACTTTGACTTTGAAATCCATACTTACAAACTTTCGCATTCATAATATAAGTAGGATAGGATTATATATTTTTTTATTTATTATCATAGAATCTACAGCACTTTAAGATAATAATGATATCTATTGTATACTAAGCATACTGCCAAGTAGTTTTTTTTTATTTCTTTTTTATTTACTTTTTGTGGCTATGGTGTCACTGCGGCCACAACTGGCCTATTGTGATCGCCACTTTATTTGTGGAGCCCCTTTACAGGGCCTTTAAAGTTCACCGCAAAGCCCAGCAGCTGTTAAAAACTGAAGGATTTTCTTTGGGGACAGAACTTTTACAGATTCTTTGTTTGTAACATAAAATTTGTTCAAGCAAATTGGCTGATGTGATTGAGGGATAAATGTTTGTCCTTTGAGACATTTTGAACCTCCACTCTGTTCTGCCTGAATTTCACTAGAAAGATAGCTTATACATAAGAAAGATGATGTCAAGTCTAGGGTATCTTCAGTAGTCCCAGTGGTGTAAGTACTGCAGTGTTGGTACACCCGCCACCGATGGACCTCATGGTGGATGGATGGATGGAAGCCTCAGAATGCGCGTCCTACTTGCAATTGTCCATCTTTATTTCTTGTGAGGTTTAATAATGCCATCTGTGTTTCAGGAGGTGATCCAGATAGAGCTGCTGTGCAAACAGCTTTATGAGTCACAGGATCCGGGCCTGAGGGAGCAGGCGGAGAAGGCAGTTGTTGCATTTCAGGTATACTTTTTAACCCTAGTTAATATATATTTTTTTAATTGATCTTTTTCTTTTTTTTTTTACAACTAATGTGTCAAACAAGCATACTGCCCACCTGTTGGTAAGCCTATGAGCGATTGCAATACCAGAGGCACACACATGATAAGGAATTTGCTCTGTCTGTGGGGGAGGCCATGTTCAGCAGTGGACGTCGAACGGCTGAAATGATGATGATACTTGGTGACTGTTTTTAGGAATAAGATATAAAATGTAAATCCGTTATTGGTTATCAGTTTAGTTATAAGTTTTACATGTTTTCTCTTTAAGAGCTGTGGATTTTGATATTAAATAAATAAAAATAAAATAAATAAAATAAAATGATTGTATACATAGACTATGCAATGTTTTAAGCATATAGACAGGTCTTCACGGTACAGGCTTGCCTAGTGTGGAGACCACTCTATTTCTTTTTACTGTATCTACCTTTACCAGCAACTTGCTAATGTTAAGTGTTTGTATTAGTCTGGTATTGCTGGAAATAAATATTTTTTCATTTTCATTTTTATTTGTAATACCCACGTTATTACAAACTACATCACGAACTGTCAGCTGCATCACGACTTGGACAAGTTAGAGAGGATATAACCAACAAAATAAAATTCTACGCCAAACGAATAGAACTTCACCTGAATGAACTCGCCAAAGATCTACTGAATCCTACTACATCCTTCAAAAGAATAAAGAGGAGAGCTCCTCAAGACCTAATACAGCTCTAATGAGTTAAGAGAAAAGTGAAAATATGGAAGCGCCACTGGGCTCTTTTCCATCCATGCCAATTACGCACAGAAGCAAACACCAAACTCTAGCTCAATGCCCATCTGGGCAGATTTCAAGAAACAAAGGAGATTCTTAAAGAAATTTTTTTTTTTTTAAGAATAAAAAGGAAAAAAAGTAATGAAAAATGTCTACTGGTTTGCAGGAATCACCGGACACGCTCACAAAATGCCAGGCTCTGTTGGAGAGGGCAGACTCCAGCTATGCACAACTGCTGGCTGCCACCACACTTGGCAAGCTGATCAGCCGGTGAGTTACTTACAATCTTTCTTTTAAAGCTCCCGTATTCATGGTCGACCATAATATCATCATCATCATCAGAAGCCTGTAGAAGTCCACTGCTGGACATAGGCCTCCCGTAACGAGTTCCACGACGAACGGTCTTGAGCCTTCTCCATCCACCGACTTCCCGCAACCTTCACAATGTCGTCAGTCCATCGGGTGGGGGGCCTTCCAACACTACGTCGCCCGGTTCGTGGTCGCCATTCGGTTATCGGTTCTGCGACCATAATATAAATGATGATAAATAGTAGATTGTATCGTAAGGGAGAAAAATATTATTTATACGGCGAGGGCGCTTTTTTGAATCCAGAGCGAAGTGAGGGATTCTAGAGTAGAGTCCTGAACGTAGCGAGGGATTCAAAGTACGTCGCCCGAGCCAAAAATATATTTTGCACCCGAGTGATACACTCTACTTTTCATCACCCACTATGAGAAAATAAAAGGCGCCTCATATTTTATTCTTTTTTTTTATTCAGCTGGCGGCGGCGCTACTATGGGCCGTTGGCGTACCAGCCAGTCCTTATTCAAACAATATTTGCGTTCGATTTCTTTGCCGCTGAAAACTAAGATGTTCCAAATTCAAAAAGTGCGCGGCAAAGAACATTGCGGCGCACTTATAAAGCGGAGCGAGCTGAAAACTCATTCCCGCCCGCTAAAAGTTTCACATAGAAAACACCACCTTTGGGTGCACTTAAAGGCGAACCAAGTCGTCATTATCGAATAGATGGGATGAAAAACGTGTTTTAAATAAATAAATAAATTAAATATTCCGGACATATCACACATAGTCAACTGATCCCAAACTAGGCATAGCCTGTACTATGGGTACCAGAGACTGATATACATAATAGATAAATATTTAACACCCAGACACAGAACAAACATCTGTATTCATCACACAAATGTTTGTCCAGTGCAGGAATCGAACCCGCGACCACTAGCGCAGAAGGCAGAGTTACTACCAACTGAGCTGTGAGGCCAGTCAATGTTTTGTCAATATCTTGCTGAGTTACTCAAACTCAAACGGTGTTTATGTATTTAATTACGACGAGCGATTTAGGTAAATAAAATGCTCAAGTTTTGTCATAAAAATCAAAACTGTGCGTTTTGCGGTTAATGAGAAAAAACAGTTCAAAAATCATAAAACAATTTAACCCTCACCTTAAAGGTTCTCGAGTGGCGACCACGAACCAGACGACACAGTGTTGGAAGGCCCCCCCACCCGATGGACCGACGACAATGTAAAGGTTGCGGGAAGTCGGTGGCGCGGGGGACGAAGATGAACTGGTTCTTCCGTATATGCTATATGTTTGCCTAAACAATGTATCCTTTGACTTTGAGTTTTATATTTCTAGGTCCACGGGCAGTCTGTCCACACAGCAGCGCCTTGACATCAGGAATTATGTCCTGAACTATCTAGCCACCCGGCCTAAGCTAGCCAGCTTCACAGTACAAGCGCTGGTGGCACTGTTCGCGCGCATCACTAAGCTGAGCTGGTTCGACATGATCAAGGAGGAGTATGTGTTCCAGAACGTTATCAATGATCTCACCATATTCTTGCGGGTGAGTTCTTGTGAATGTTGCAAAAAGTTGCTCCGGGCGGGGATTGAACATGCAACTCTTACGCCGACGGTGGCAAGGTAACATAGTCCTACTTTTTATCCTCGTAGGTACAAAGCGAGCGTAACCCTAAATAAGAGTATTGGAAGGCCAAAGAAGAGATGGATGGATTTTATTAAAGATGACATGAGTAAGAAAGAAGTGAGTGCGGAGATGACGGCTAACAGAAGAGAGTGGAAGAAGAAAACATGTCGTGCCGAACGCGATCCCACATAATGGGACGAGGGCAAGAAGATAATGATTGGTGCACGGCCGGTTCGAACCCACGACCTTCTGGTCGAAAGTCGGGGCACCTCCCGCCAGGCCAACACGGCTTCGGACATAGGCTGGACATAGATTGTTATAAATGCCATAAACGGTCACCCATCCAAAAAGCAACATCTTGATATTCATGTTTATTTTCTAATTTCCCCAGAGTCAAGAGCTGGGCACAGTAGGGGTGCAACTGCTGTCGCAACTGGTCACGGAAATGAACCAGGTATCTGAGGCCGATGCCAACCGATCGCTCGCTAAGCACAGGAAGATAGCGTCTTCATTTAGGTGAGTGGCAGTTTTTTATGAAGTCAGTCTAGATCTACAAGGTTATTCATAATATTTATGCTTAATATGATCCAAGTGGCTGGGAAAATATGGCCAAGAACGGCACGTGATAGAGAGGCTTGGGGGTCCTTATTAGGACCTTATTATAGGAGGCTTATTATGTAATTATCTTTTAACTTTGGTAGTGTAAGCTCTTTTTATTTATTTCTTTTTTTATGCAATCCCGAAACGGGTGTCTTAACCCCCCCCCCCCCTTTTAACATCCTCTATGCCTATCTCCGAATCTACCGCTCGGTATATTTCATCATCATCATTTCAGCCGTGAGACGTCCACTGCTGAACTTAAGCCCCCCCATAGATTACCAGCCACAATCATTAAAGATAAAGATAAAATATTTATTTGCTGTGAACATATCGTTCATCATATTCAGCCATTTGTCATGACGTACAAATATTCAATAGAAATTACATGTCAATAAAAAAAAAATCTATAATACAGGTTATTAAAATAAAATTAAAATTTGCATGTCAAAAATTCATTAATGGAATAAAAACTATGAACTATTTGGGGGGATTTGCCTATATTCGCCACGCTGGGAATGCGGGCTGGCGAGCGCAGTTAGAGCTATCGTTGTTGATAGGGAACGCTGCTGCCCATCCCCTAGCTTTTTTTCCCTTAGTCGGCTCTTACGATATCCACGGTAGGGGCAGGTGCCTATTCTTCACCCGGGGCCACCACAGCAACCTTGTATACAAGGTGATTCATAACATGTATAACATCTCGAAAGGGGGTTATTTTATCAACAAAGAGAAATAATATTAGCGAAAAAAAATATTATTTTTTCATATATTTTTTTTCACACACTTTCTCACATTAGCGGTTTCTGGTATTTTTATCATCTTTAGAACTAATAACTAAACGTACAAGAAGTTCGGAATCAAGATTGCTACCTAAAACAGCTGATTCATTGAGTTTGACCTGATTTGACCCCAAAACAGCTGATTCTCGGATAGAGTTTTTTCAATGGAAAATTTCGAATTTCCAAAATTCGTAGAACAATCTTTACTACCAATTAGATGTAGAATAAGCCCCTTTCGGGATAGCGTACATATTATGAATCACCTTAATAATGATAATAAATAAATAATAAATATTCCGGACATATCACACACGGTCAACTGATCCCAAACTAGGCATAGCCTGTACTATGGGTACCAGAGACTGATATACATAATAGATATATATTTAACACCCAGACACAGAACAAACATCTGTGTTAGTCACAAATGTTTGTCCAGTGCGGGAATCGAACCCGCGACCTCTAGCGCAGAAGGCAGAGTTACTACCAACTGAGCTATGAGGCCAGTCATATCATGAAACTCGATGGACCATGAAGCACCAAGAAAGGGAGAATTGTTCGCTTGAGCAAGAACTCCTACAAGCCCGAATACTCACACACATATCACACACGGTCAACTGATCCCAAACTAGGCATAGCCTGTACTATGGGTACCAGAGACTGATATACATAATAAATATATATTTAACACCCAGACACAGAACAAACATCTGTGTTAGTCACAAATGTTTGTCCAGTGCGGGAATCTAAACCTTATACCTTTTACCTTTTATACCTTGTATTGAAACTTCATTGAAACTTCATTGTTCACAGAGATACGCAACTGTTCGAGATGTTCCGTCTCTCTTGCTCCCTCCTCGGCTCGGTGAGGGGGAAGACGACGGAGCTAAGCTTGGAGAGTCAGCAGCAGCTGATAGCGGCCCTGCTGAAGCTGTCCCACAACTGCCTCATGTTCGACTTCATCGGGACAACGAGCGACGAGTCATCCGATGATTTGTGCACGGTTCAAGTAAGTTAAATGGTCAAAAAAGTAGTATTAGTAACAAAAAAGTTAAAAGTCTGTGCATGCCCCATATGCGGGGCATTAAGGTACATGCGTGCACCATAAACATATTAGACAGGCCTCATAACTCAGTTGGTAGTAACTATGCCTTCTGCGCTAGAGGTCGCGGGTTTGATTCCCGCACTGGACAAACATTTGTGACTAACACAGATGTTTGTTCTGTGTCTGGGTGCTAAATATTTATCTATTATGTATATCAGTCTCTGGTACCCATAGTACAGGCTATGCCTAGTTTGGGATCAGTTGACCGTGAATGATATGTCCGGATTTTTTTTTTATTATTGGGTGTTCGTAAACGATTGCTTTATTATCTGTGCATGCCCCATATACGGGGCATTTAGGTGCACGCGTGCACCATTTACGGGGCACGAGTCCAAACAAGTTTATAGGCTTTACCTTACGAGTCCAACGAAGTTTATGGACTTGTAAACCTTATTATTTCCAGATCCCCACATCATGGCGTCCCACATTCCTCGAATCGGGCACCCTGGACTTGTTCTTCGAGCTGTACCACGCGCTGGGCGGCGGGCTGGCGTCGCTCGCGCTCTGTTGCCTCGTTCAGCTGGCGTCGGTGCGTCGCTCACTGTTCAGCAACAACGAGCGAGCGAAGTTCCTGAACCGGCTCGCAGCTGGCGTTATAAGGATACTTGATAATACACAGGTGAGATGAGTTTACAAGGTGTACTTTTTGACGAAATTTCATCATCATCATCATTTCAGCCGTTCGACGTCCACTGCTGAACATGGCCCACAGTTAGAGCAAATTCCTTATCATGTGGGGGGATTTGCCCATACTCACCACGCTGGGCATGCGGGTTGGCGAGCGCTGTTAGAGCTAACGTTGTTAAAATAGGGAGAAATGTTAAATTGTTTTGAGAGGAGGTAGGGCACAGCGAGATTTTCTCGTTCTGAATTGGAGCAGCCCGCCTGGGGAGGTACCTCCGCCTTACAGAAGATCGCAGCCAAATAACATTATTTGTTTCAAAAATTCTCCTCTTAAGACATCCACAGGTAGATATAGAGAGGCCTATTCGTACAGCCGGGGCCACCACGGCCAGTTCTACTTATTATTTCTAGTGGTAGATTGATTCAAGATTCAAGATGTTTATTTGCAGAAATAAGTGTTACAGAGAGGTCTTAAAGCTATGAATATGGCACTTATAAACTTATTCACTCTTTTCGAGCATCGCAAATTATTGTTTTAGACGAAAGACTGTAAACTTTACACATACTATACTTAGTAAATTTTTGGGTATAATACAGAAACAGGACTCTTTGAATATAAATAATATACAAGCAACATTCACTGTAAAGTTAGCTATAGGAAACATTACAATAGGCACGTAATTTTTGTTAGGAGCGTTGGCGAAAAGAAATGTACAGCAGCACACTTTCACATATAATTACAAAATTTGTTAAAAATCAAGCACCTATAATAAGCAGTGGCTATATTTGTGTTTAAACTCTTTTATTTGTGTAAATAGTAGGTTCGTACCTACTCAACACATTATTGTCTACGTTAACCATTTTAGTTTAGTACCATTTTTGGGAAGGAACTGACTCCTGACATACAGGTAACCCTAGTTTAGGAGTCAGGGCTTCATTTTGTTTGTACTCAATAAATGTTTTATTATTATTCACGTATATTTAATTAAAATCTCATTTATGAAATAATTTTTTTACTACAAAAGTACATCTTTATATCAAAAAAGAATATCAAAACAACTATTATAGTAAAAAATATATATATAAAAATGGAGAACCACGGACCGCGAAGCTCGGCTCAAGCGGTCGGTGGCTAGGGCTGCAGAGAGAGGAACCTATATTATTATTATTTTATGGAATTAAAAATGTCACTGTCTGTTTTGTTCCAGGGCCTATCGGACCCCACAAACTACCATGAGTTCTGCCGGTTATTAGCGCGACTGAAGTCCAATTACCAACTAGGAGAGCTGGTGATGGTGGACAACTATCCTGGGCTGATCGCGCAAATCGCCAAGTTCACGCAGCAGAGCTTGCAGGTATGTTTTATTTGTAGTGGCGATCACAATAGGCCAGTTGTGGCCGCGGTAACACCATAGCCACAAAAAAAAATGTATTTGTTGGGAAAACTCGGTTAACATCTCTTGATAAGAGCTGCGTTATATTTGTGGGAGTTTACCAGGAATAACTTTCAAAACATGTTACAAAGAAAATTTAAAATTTAATCTGATATAACTAAGTTCCAGGTGTACATATTTGCTCTAACAACTAGTTGATAGCATAGTATACCTGAAACAAGTAATCTGCTCTTTCTAAATATATTAAAAAATCATTCATCATCATCAACAAACTGTAGAAGTCCACTGCTGGACATAAGCCTCCCCCAAAGAGTTCCACGACAAACGGTCTTGAGCCCTTTCCATCCACCGACTTCCCGCAACCTTTACAATGTCATCGGTCCATCGGGTGGGGGGCCTTCCAACACTGCGTCGCCCGGTTCGTGGTCGCCATTCGAGAACCTTTACTCCCCAACGGTTATCGGTTCTGCGAGCTATATGGCCTGCCCACTGCCACTTCAACTTGCTAATTCTGAGAGCTATGTCGGTGACCTTAGTTCTTCTACGGATTTCCTCATTTCGGATCTTATCACGTAGTGAAACTCCATTATTAGAAAAAAACATTTTAGCATCAAAATTATGACCCGTATTAATAAATGGCTCTCAAACATGAGATCGATCTTGAGTGCGTTACAGTTTTTAATTTCTCTTACACAGAATTCGTTCTTCCTGATCACCAGCTCGCTTTCGGATTTGAGAGCAATTTATGATCCAAAAGTTGCCTGGTAGAGATCACTTTTAGCGATAAAGCTGTCCATTGTATTGCCTTGTGATAATCTCTTGTATTATTTCCGTGTGGTTATTAATAGTGCTACCAATCTTTTTTTTTTTTTTTTTTTAATAAAAAAATGTTTATTTGAACTTGTCTTTAGGTGGTAAGTACGTTTGAGAAAAAATAATAATAACAATATTATGGACTACAGACCTCCAAACTAAGTTAAAAACTTGTATTTTGGAGGCCAAGAATCCCAACATTATTAAAATACTAGATCTATCTATCTATGTTTATGTCAAAAAAAAAGTCAAAAGGCATTTATTTCAATAAAATCACTAGGATCACTTTGAAACGTCTTAGAAACTAGGTGAAGCTATGCTATATAACTGTTCCTCGCGACCAAGCCTATTAGAATCAGGCAACAAACACGGCGCGCGTGCCTATCGTTTTTTTCGATGATCCTTTTTCACAAAATAGAATTTAAAGCTTCAGTGTGGTGCCGATCGAACTAGGTGAGGCTCAAAAGAAAAGTTAAAGCTGGCTCCTAATTCTAGTTTCATCTTTCTTATTCCAGATGTGGCAATTCGCGCCCAACTCCGTCCACTACTTACTGTCTCTGTGGCAGCGAATGGTGGCCTCAGTGCCTTACGTCAAAGCGTCCGAACCGCATTTGTTGGAGACATACGCGCCCGGTGTGACTGCGGCCTACATCGGCTCGCGACTTGACTCTGTCGCGTGTGTAGTCAGGTATGCAGTGGTAGTAACTAAGTTTACCAGGAGTGATTAAGTTTACCAGGAGTGACTAAGTTTACCAGGAGTGACTAAGTTTACCAGGAGTGACTAAGTTTACCAGGAGTGACTAAGTTTACCAGTAGTGACTAAGTTGTTTTCTTCTGTCGCGTGTGTAGTGAAGTATGCAGTGGTAATAACTAAGTTTACCAGGAGTGACTAAGTTGGTTTCTTCTGTCGCGTGTGTAGTGAAGTATGCAGTGGTAATAACTAAGTTTAACAGGGGTGACTAAGTTGCTTTCTTCTGTCGCGTGTGTAGTGAAGTATGCAGTGGTAATAACTAAGTTTACCAAGAGTGACTAAGTTGTTTTCTTCTGTCGCGTGTGTAGTGAAGTATGCAGTGTAATAACTAAGTTTACCAGGAGTGACTAAGTTGGTTTCTTCTGTCGCGTGTGTAGTGAAGTATGCAGTGATAATAACTAAGTTTATAAGTAACTAAATCGGTTTCTAGTAGTAAATAAGTTTACCAGGTGAAGCTCTTTATAATTCACGACTCAGGGCATCGTAGAGTGGGGTCAGGACCATGTTTAGGAGGAGGTAGGGCACAGCGAGATTTTCTCGTTCTAAATTGGAGCCTGGTGAGGTATCTCCGCCATACTGATGATCGCAGCCAAATAACATTATTTGTTTCAAATAGTGTTGTGTTCCTGCGGTGAGTAAGGTTACCAGAGCTCTTTAGGGGGAGGAGGTTCGAGGTCGGCTACGCGTGCGTGATGCCTCTGGTATTGCAAGCGCTCATAGCCTACGGTAACCGCTTACCAACAGGTGGGCCGTATGCTTGTTTGCCACCTCGGTTGCATAACAAAAATGTTTGTCACTGTTGGGTGTTATTACAGACAGGCCTCATAGCTCAGTTGGTAGTAACTCTGCCTTCTGCGCTAGAGGTCGCGGGTTCGATTCCCGCACTGGACAAACATTTGTGACTAACACAGATGTTTGTTCTGTGTCTGGGTGGTAAATATTTATCTATTATGTATATCAGTCTCTGGTACCCATAGTACAGGCTATGCCTAGTTTGGGATCAGTTGACAATGTGTGATATGTCCGGAATATTTATTTATTTAATATTTATTTATTTATTTTAAGTTACCCGAAGTAAAGTTATTATTATTATTAATTTTTCTTTGTTTTTTTTCCAGAGACGGTCTAGAAGACCCTTTGGACGACGTCGGCACAGTTCAGCAGCAGTTGGACCAACTGTCAGTGATCGGTCGGTGCGAGTACGCCAGCACGTGCCAGCTGCTGGTGGCGCACTTCGATAGAGCCGCCCACGCGTACAGTATTGAAACGCAGACGCAGCAGATTATAGTTCTACAAGGTATGAGAATAACGCTTATATTCCCTTGTTACAGCATCATCATATGAGCTACTAGTGCTCTCAAACGGTAAAAACAGTATGCCAACATCAGCTGTTTTGGGGTCAAATCAGTTTAAACTCATTATTCTGCAATCTTGTACGTTTAGTTATTAGTTTTAAATATGATAAAAAAACCAAAAACAGCTAATTTGAGTAAGTTTGTGAAAATATCGATGTTTTTTTTCGCTAATATCATTTCTTTTTGTTGATAGAATAACCCCCTTTTGGGATGGTATACATGTTATGAATCACCTTGTAGAACATTTCCCTTCTACCCACAGGTCAATTAACCTGGCTGGTATATATAATTGGCGCGGCTATAGGCGGCCGAGCATCACTCAACGCATGCGATGAAAACGACGCAATGGACGGTGAGCTGGTCTGTCGGGTCCTACAGCTCATGGACCTTACTGATACTAGACTGGCGCAGGTTAGTAACCAGACTGGGGTTAGTAACCAAAATAGGGTTAGTAACCAAAATAGGGTTAGTAACCAGATTTGGGCTAGTAACCAGACTGGGGTTAGTAACCAGACTGGGCTTAGATACCTGACTGGATTGGGGCTAGTAACCAGCCAGGCTATTGCGTAAGCGAAATGGTAATGAAGATCGCAATTTGAAGTATGATTTTATCAATTACAGCGACATATGAAGTTTTTCCAACATGAAAAGTAAGAAGCTAAGATCTTGAAGTTTGTAATGTTTTAAATGTTTTTTTTTTTTATACAACAGAGGTGGCAAACAAGCTTACGGCCCACCTGATGGTAAGCGGTTACCGTAGCCTATGAGCGCTTGCAATACCAGAGGCATCACGCACGCGTTGCCGACCCCGAACCCCCTTCCCCCCTAAAGAGCTCTGGCAACCTTACTCACCGCAGGAACACAACACTATTTGAAACAAATAATGTTATTTGGCCGCGATCTTCTGTAAGGCGGAGGTACCACCCCAGGCAGGCTGCTCCAATTCAGAACGAGAAAATCTCGCTGTGCCCTACCTCCTCTTATGTGGCTAAGATTGTTCAAATTACCCTCAAAGTTACGAATTTCATTGCCATTACGCTTAGGCAATTGCACCACAGGCTGGGGTTAGTAACCAGATTTCACTACCAGGCCGATTACACTAATTTCTGGCAATCGAGATAGCTATTAATTTGACATAAAGAGACGTTTCATCAATATATGGAGCCTGGGCCTGCACTGTGTACACTACTCTAAAATATGGCTAAGCAATAAAGTAAACGTATTTAATTGGTTATTTTATTTAAATTGACTTCGTTCTAAGGTACATTAAGATTTTCTTCGACAAAGAGAGCAACACACAGCGCTACAAAAATATGGCGGATGGACGTGCATGAAATATCATTGTGACAACCTACATTTATCTGACAAAACAAAAACATCAAATCAAACATCATGACATGAAAAATATGTCAATGTCATGTCAAACGCCAATTATAAACCAACATGGCGGCCTTCAAATAGTGTTCACATAGTAAAAAACTTACCAGAAGAACTATTCTTGTACCGTCGCATTTGCCTTCAAATTAATGAAATTGTATTTTTCTTGTAATCTCCTATTTTTTCCTAATTTTTCTATGTAGTGTACATGGACCAGGCGCAGAATGAAATGGCTCCTTTGACACATTTGTGCGGTCCAACCTCAAATTTCAATAACAGTTGTTTAAGAGATCTTCGCTCGCTGGATCAAAAAACTTATTTAATTATCTGTTTTCTCTTCAGGGTGGCTGTGAGAAACTAGAATTAGCAATGATGTCGTTCTTTGAGCAGTTCCGCAAAATATACGTCGGGGAACACATGCAGAAGAACAGCAAGGTTTACAGAAGACTGAGCGAGGTGTTGGGACTGACTGACGAGAGCAGACTGCTTAGTGTGCTGATGAGGAAGATGTGAGTAGCAATTTGATAAAGATAATTTTTCTCGTTCTGAATTAGAGCAGCCCGCCCGGGGAGGTACCTCCGCCTTACAGAAGATCGCAGCCAAATAACATTATTTGTTTCAAATAGTGTTGTGTTCCTGCGATGAGTAAGGTTGCCAGAGCTCTTTAGGGAGGGGGTTCGGGGTCGGCAACGCGTGCGTGATGCCTCTGGTATTGCAAGCGCTCATAGGCTACGGTAACCACTTACCAACAGGTGGGCTGTATGCTTGTTTGCCACCTCAGTGGTATAAAAAAAAAATATATGTCCACAAATAAAGTTAGCCAAATTTTTAAATTATGTGTAGATAATTATTATGGTTTCAAGTAGTGTTAGTTGGCGTTCATGTAGTTTAAAAACCCTAACTTCCGTGCTAGTTAAAAAAACTGTGTTAGGGCAAGTTAGTACTTCCTCCCCACGAGTACACTTGACCATATTGAGGTACTTATTTTAAACAATGTAATTGCCATTAGAATAAGAATAAGAATATTTTATTTACCAAAAAAGAAATTTTACAAGTCTTAATATAAATACGACTATACTAGAAGGTACTACCTATATACATTTTAGCATAAATACCGGCGAAGACCAAACTAAGCGCGAGGCTTGTATCTTGGGCTTCTAGAGTAAATAATAATAAATAAATAAATATTCCGGACATATCACACGTCAACCTTATCTAACCTACAACTAATCTAATGTAGAAAAGCTATGCCAACTGTGACAAAGTCAATGCCATGAATATTCCTCATCCCCCGAACTAGCGTAGAGCTGTATCTCGGGGGGCTGGTGTCCATCCCTATTTTTGGTGTCTCGTGTCAGGCGGCCGATGAACCGACGATACACTATGTTGCCAGAAACTTGCTTCCATGAAAGTGGAACGTCGAAAAAAAAAGTTGTGGAAAGCCTTATTTACTTTTTAAGGATGAAAACATGTTTTGTTTTTTTTCTAAATAAATAAATTGAACTTTATTTGTGTAGAATAACAAATCTCAAGTACTGGGGCAGCTCTGAGCAGATAATATCCAAGACCCTGGGGCTGCTGAGCGAGCTGAGCGGCGGATACTCGTGCGTCAGGAAGCTGGTCAAGCTGGAGGAGGTGCAGTTCATGCTGACGCATCACACCGTGAGTCATCATAATAATAATAATAAAATAAATAATAAATATTCCGGACATATTCACACGGTCAACTGATCCCAAACTAGGCATTGCCTGTACTATGGATACCAGAGACTGATATACATAATAGATATATATTTAACACCCAGACACAGAACAAACATCAGTGTTAGTCACGAATGTTTGTCCAGTGCGGGAATCGAACCCGCGACTTCTAGCACAGAAGGCAGAGTTACTACCAACTGAGCTATGAGGCCTGTCTCACATAGGCCCCCCCCACAAAGAGTTCCACGACGAAGCCTTTTCCATCCACCGACTTCCCGCAACCTTCACAATGTCGTCGGCCCATCGGGTGGGGGGTCTGGGTCAGGGGTTCCATTGACACCGTCCGGAACCCAAGCTAACCTCACCGGTACACCCTGCCAACCCGTTACCGACCAGCGTGGTGGGTTATGGTCCAACTCCCCCCCCCCCCATGATAGACATCATCATCATCTTATAATATCCCGCAGCCTTCCCCTATATACAGCTTAGAGCGCCGTCAGTGCCTTCAGAAGAAACAATTTGTATCCATCTGCTCAATGACTTTGATAGGCCTCAAGGCTCAGTTGGTAGTAACTCTGCCTTCTGCGCTAGAGGTCGCGGGTTCGATTCCCGCACTGGATAAACATTTTCATTACCACACATGTTTGTTCTGTGTCTGGTTGTTAAATATGTATCTATTATGTATATCAGTCTCTGGTGCCCATAGTACAGGCTATGCCTAGTTTGGGATCAGCTGCCGTGTGCGATAATTTCGGAATATGTAAATAAAAAATATGTCTTAAGCTAGTAGGTGCTTTAACTTTAAGCCGATTAACTGAGCAAAATATTAAAAAGAAAAAAACGGCAAGGAAGCATGACATTACGGACTTTTTGGCGGGAACTTGAGAAAGTGATGTTGTGCTCTCAATTTATTTTACAAAACTAGTGTTAAATTGAATAATATTATGTGATTATGGTGGTGTTTTGCGTAATATTGTTTGAGTAAATCGCACAAGTGAAGTGAAATGAAATGATTGCGTGTATCGTCATTTTTCGAGTTAGCGCCAAGAGGTCCCTTTAGGTTTTAGTAAAATAGCCACCATCTTATCTTACTAAAACTGAATTAGACTTGACTTGACGGTGACTTGACCTTGCCTAAGAAGTAAAATGAAGAAGAAAGATAAAAATAACTACGAAGAAATATAAACGTAAGACTTGGCGGTAAGGCCTCGATGCCATAGCCAACCCGAAAGGGAAAAAACTTAAAAAAAAAAAAAAAAAAAAAAGCATGAAATTACTCCTCCTCTCCAGGCGGAACACTTCCCGTTCCTCGGCATAACGGGCGTCGGCACCTGCGAGATGCGGTGCCGCACCATGCTGTACTGCGCGCTCGGCCGGCTGCTGATGGTGGAGCTCGGAGAGGACGAGGAGCGGTTCTTGCAGTTCATGATGCCACTCACCGGTAAGTGCAATCAAAGTCAAAGGGCATTTACTTCAATAAAATCACTAGGATCACTTTGAAACGTCTTAGAAACTAGGTGAAGCTACGCCTGTTCCTCGCGACCAAGCCTACAAGAATCAGGCAACAAACACGGCTTGGTGCCTATCATTATCCTTTTTCACAAAATTGAATTTAAAGCTTCAGTGTGGTGCCGATCGAACTAGGTGAGGCTCTAATGATAAGTAATCTAATTCTAATCCCTAATAAATAAGAGCTTATAAAAATTTGAGAAAAAAGAAGACAAATGTGAGCTTCAACAAATGATCTAAGGGCAGCACACGCTACACTTGATGAAATATGTACCTAATGCTTATATAAAATTAAATAATACTTAAAAAATGATGCAAGTAAAAACTGTAAAGACACTGAAAAATTGCATTTTAGCTGTCGAGGGGCAGAGCGACTTCAGGCCATGCGGTTTTATCATTTATATAATCATTTAGTTTATAGTACGCTTTCTTAATAAGATTATTCATTATGTACACTTTAAATCTTCTAATAGGAAGTCGCGTTTACCGGAAGTTTATTATAAAATCTTACCATATTCCCCATAAAAGACCCATTTACTTTTTGTAATCTAAATTTTGGAATGCACAAATTATTTTTGTTTCTTGTGTTAATACTATGCACATCACTTTTTTTCTTAAAGCTAGCCATGTGTTTATGTAATTGTGTATTAAGAGGATACAAAAATCATAATAAATTGTCGATGTGGAGCGGAGTGAAGAAAGTGACAGCGCTATGTACTGTAATTGAATGCGGAAAGAGATAGCAAGCGTTAGAAGGCGCTCGAAAGTAATCGACGTAAGCGAAATATAAGAAAATATCGATTATCTCAAAAACTATCAATTATTTTTTATAAGTGTCTTGGATTTAGGTACCCAATGCTATTGTCTAACTAAATATTTAAAAAAAGTTATTTTTGTTAGATAGTCTCAGAGTATTTTCGAAAAAACTGTTGCAGAGGACCCTACTTTAAAAAATAAATCTATCGAGAAAAATTTTACCAATCGCGTTTCTGTCTTGGATTTACGTAAATAAAATGCTCAAGTTATCTTTGTCATAAAAATCAAAACTGTGCGTTTTGCGGTTATTGAGAAAAAACAATTCAAAAATCATAAAATAATTAAAACCTCACCTTAATGATAGACGATAGACGATGGACGACGGTCGATGGACGATATACGATGGACTATAGCCGATAGACGGTAGACGGTGGACGATTGACGGTAAACAGTAGACGATTGACGGTAGACGATAGACGGTAGGCAATAGACGGTAGAAAATAGACGATGGACTAGACGGTAGGTGGAAGACGATACACGATAGACGGAAAAAGGTAGACGGTAGCCGAGGAAGATCCTTAAAAATTTCGACCCGAAAAGGAGTGGCTCAGTAGCGCACCAGTCAGCGCATCTGCGTACCTAGAGGAATGTAGGAGATCGCGGGTTCGATTCCCGCCTTAGTGGATTTTTTTTGTGATATTTTAAAAAAGGGCTTGACTATTTTTTCAGCGGCATTCGAGAGTATAATAGGGCTGCTTGGCCCCACCGAGGGGCCACTGTTCGCGACGGAGGACGCCAAGAAGACGCTGATCGGCCTAGCGAGGGACCTAAGAGGCCTCGCGTTCGCATTCAACACGAAGACCACTTACATGATGCTGTTTGATTGGATGTGAGTATAATGTTAATATTAGTTTATTATTATAATTGTGTATGTTAGTTTGTAAGGTATTTATTAATATGGGCCATGGCATGTTACACATGTTTGTGTAATGTGTCAAATAGCCTGAAATATAAGGTATTATTATTCATCATCATCATTTCAGCCGTTCGACGTCCACTGCTGAACATGGCCTCCCCCACAGACAGAGCAAATTCCTTATCATGTGGGGGGATTTGCCCATACTCAGCACGCTGGGCATGCGGGCTGGCGAGCGCAGTTAGAGCTATCGTTTTTAAAATGAGGGACGCTGCTGCCCATCCCCTAGCTTTTTTCCCTTAGTCGCCTCTTACGACATCCGCGGATAGGTAGATATGGAGGGGCTATTCTTCAGCCGGGGCCACCACGGCCATATTATTTTGTATTATTATTATTATCAGTTAATTATCATCAATCAGCAGTCTAAAAGATGATTTTGTTTAATAAATAAATATTCCGGACATATCGCCGCTATGGATATTTATAATAATTTAATTTATTTTGACTAATTTGAACATGTATTGACATTTTTTTTTTTTAGTTGTGTGTTTTAAATATTCTGATTGTTTGTTTTTTTTATGTAATTTTTTTATTTATAATGTAATTTCAAACACGATTTAAAAATTGTTATAAATGAAATAATAATAATGAATGAAATGAAATAATATTATTTCCGTTTGTTGATAGTTGTTGATAGACCCCTTCCGGGATGATATACAGGTTATGAAACACTGATTGCCTGACTGCCTGGTAATGTGACCAAGTGTACATTGGCCCTTTTCAGGGCCAGCTTACCTCAACCTGGTCACTGACCTGAACTCAGGATGACCAGGAAAGAACCAGTGACAAGCAAGCACCTGATAAGTGTCAATTTGTATATTCAGATATCCAGTTTACATGAAGATTTTGCTTCGCGGCATCGAACTGTGGTGCTCCACGCCGGCCGTCAGCACTCCCGTCCTCAAGCTCACGGCTGAACTAGCCCAGAACCGGAACCAACGGCTGCATTTCGACGTCAGCTCGCCCAACGGAATACTGCTGTTTAGAGAACTATCTAATATCATATGCGCTTACGGTGAGTGTCGATAATCTAGCTAGCATCTATGTAGGTCCCGATAGAGGCCTAAGAACGGTCTATGACCCTATAGCTCACGACTGAACTAGCTCAGAATCGGAATCAACGGCTGCATTTCGACGTCAGCTGGCGGTAAGTGCTTATAATCTAGCTAGCATCGGTCTAGGCCCTGACGGAGGCCTAAGAACGGCCTATGTCCCTATAGCTCACGGCTGAACTAGCTCAGAACCGGAATCAACGGCTGCATTTCGACGTCAGCTGGCGGTAAGTGCTTATAATCTAGCTAGCATCGGTCTAGGCCCTGACGGAGGCCTAAGAACGGCCTATGTCCCTATAGCTCACGGCTGAACTAGCTCAGAACCGGAATCAACGGCTGCATTTTGACGTCAGCTCGCCCAACGGAATACTGCTGTTTAGGGAACTGTCTAATATCATATGCACTTAGGGTGAGTGTCTATAATCTAGCTAGCATCTATCTAGGCTCCGGCGGAGGCCAAAGAACGGCCTTTGACTCTATAGCTCACGCTGAACTACTTAGCTCAGAACCGGAACCAACATATTTTTTGCAAACAGTCCTTATAGGATGACAAAATGTTAGACCTACCAAATGCATTTTTCTTTTTTTGTTTTTCTGCATGCATTACTACTGCCCTCTTTCTACCAAATCTGGGCAACGTGGCTCATTACACTCTAAGACCTTCTAACTTTAGTACCTGCTTTAATTAGGTAATATATGTGAGTCCAATTGTTTGTTGTCCTGAATAAATTAAAAAAAAAAAAAAAAAAAAAAAAAAAATAGAAAAAAAAAACCTGTCGTTCGACCCACCTGTTGGTGAGTGGTTACCCCTCCCTCTCCCCTTACACAACACAATACTAAAGGCGGAGGTACCTTCCAGGTGGGCTGCTCCAGTTTAGAGCGAGACAATCTCACCGTGCCGTGTCTCAGGGGGGTAGTCAGAGGCACGTCCTAATCGACACGTGTTTTGTTGCAGGTACTAGAATACTAACTGTAGAAGTAAATAAGAAACAAATGTACGCGATGAAACTGAAAGGCATTTCTCTCTGCTTCTCGATACTGAAGGCTGCGCTCTGCGGGAACTATGCGAACTTCGGTGTTTTTAGGTAAAACTACAATTTTTTTTAATTTTTTTTTATTGATAATGGTAAGGCGTTTGGCCACCAACTCACTTTTGCAAGTGAGATGTGGCCTAAGATGGAGCACGCTTTCCCAGAGTGAACTTATTGACCCTAGATTTGAAGACTCCTAGATTGTACTCTTTCGGGAAAACAGACGCACATCACACATACATCATCGTCAGCCTGTAGAAGTCCACTGTTGGACATAGGCCTCCCCCAAAGAGTGCCACGATGATAACTAGTGATCCTACTAATATTATAAACTAGCTTTCTTGGTAAAGTACTCTTTATATTCCAAGTTTCAACGAAATCGTTTAAGCCGTTACGGCGTCATTGAATAACAAACATTCAAACATCTTCACAAACTTTCGCATTTATAATATTAGTAGGACAAAAGAGCAAGCAGTATTATCGCTTAAAAGCGATCTACTCCATACAACCTTCCCTGGTTGAGTGTGCTATGGCTGTTCGTGTGTACAATCACCTACCTAAACCTTTACTTGATACTTCACTAGCGCGGGTGGTAAAGACTCTTTAACTTGTATGCTTAAACTATTTCTAACCTACCGCAAATTTGCGTATACAACAAATCGATGGTATGTTTTTATTTTTTTGTAAAAGATCCGTTTTTTTTCACCTACCTACTTACCTTAATATAGTTTTAAGTATACATGGTTTTTATAAGATTGGCTTAATAAAGTATTTCTATTTCTATTTCAAGCCTTGTAGTATTCAAAGTGAGACTGACAAAGTTACTATTGGAAAGGGCTTACTATTCAACCCATGATTATTTTAATGTCATTTTTTGTAATAGCACTATTTTATTGTAATTTAAAACTCTGACATACCTACTTAATTTTTTGAAATTATGTATATTGCATGCGTACAACGCTGAATATGGCTGCTCCTAATTTGTATTGTATTATGTAACAACTGTACCTAACCTATATTACGCAATAAATTACTTTGATTTGATTTGATTTGGTTATGACCGCAATGTTTGTTTCAGGTTGTATGGCGACGACGCCTTAGACAACGCACTTAATATGTTTGTTAAATTATTATTAAGTATACCGCATAGCGATTTACTGGTGAGTCTTTTAAATTATTTTTTTATACTACCTGCTCGTCAATGGCATATTATGTGTCATGCAAACCTTTCCTAAAGTAAGTCATTACAGCCCTACGGTCTAGCCGGGTCATAATGTTGTACTGAATTTCATTATTCCCCATGGGACATAATGTGATTTGAATTTGGAAACCCATGTAGTCGTGCTTGATCGAGGTTGGTTTCAAAAATCTTTGGGTGCAATGAGATTTTATTCTAATTAGGCTGTATGTTAACATTTTCTTTGCACTGCCTATGTCGGCGACGACCCCTTAGACTTTAGGATTTAGCAGAAAAATGTAAGGGTGAGATGGAGGTACCCCCCGCTCCCCTCAGGACGCCACTCCTCGTTAGAATGGCAGAGCGGGATACGAATACCTCCATCTCTCTCGCACTTATAGTCTACATAGGAAATAGGATTTTTTACGTTATAGTTAAACCTTATAGGTAGGATTTTGTAGAACTAATTAGTGGAAAATTAATATTGTTACTTTTAATTGGTAGAGTGTAACAAGTAGTTTAAACTTAATAAATTTGTTCCTATGTAAAACTCACTAATAGGATTAAATAAGGGTAATTATGGCTCAAGTGCGAGAAAATTGTTAAAATTTGATTAAATAACTCGTTATATTTAATACAATAAAGGCCTTATGGCCATGGGGTCAATGGGGGGCGATAGGGGGGCTTGTAGCCCATCGTTTGATTACATTCCCATGGTCATAGGATGATTTGGTAATAAAACATATGGCAAAAGGTGGTTGACTGGTCGCGAAAAGGGACAAGTTAGAATAGACGGAAATTGCCGCTTTCCTTACGGTCACGCCTTGCGGTATATGGCGCGCAAGGCGTATAGACCAACTTATGTAATGTGATGTGAGTGCAATTTACTTCAAGAACAGTACAATCAAGAAAGAAGTAGTCTGGAAGCAAGAAACAGTCTGAGGGGGAGAATAGGAAAAGCCATCAGCTGGCACCAGTTAGGTCAACAGGGTCAAAAGGTCAACCCCCTCGCGCCACATCAACTACATCCGTGCGTTTCATTTCGCTCAGCAAGCAGCGGGCTCTACGGGGGTCATCTACCCCACGCTCTCCCCTGAGGTCAAGGACGGCAGCGCGGCCATCCCCCCCCGCAGCCGACAAGTGCGTTAGGCCAAACCTCGAGCGGCTCTAAGCCAGACGCTCGGTTCCCGCCTTGTCGGCCGGCGTGACTATAAGCCGGAGTCGCATCTGGCGGCTCCGCAACAGCCTACAAATTAAAAAAAAGAAAAACATGAAAACTTTTTACGAAATTCATTTTCACCCGCGCACGAAGAAGGATTTATTCGAATGTCGAACTGACCACTACAGAATAGACTACAAAAAATAAAAAAAGGCGCCAAGCGCTCAAACTGCTATCTACACCGCTGTAATCTACACCGAAATTCAGTTTCGATTCAAATAAATATCTAAAAAATGTCAAGTGACGGTGACAGTGATTTTGATCCGACTCCAGAATGCATACAGTCTGAAGCCTCTGGTATAGTTGGAAACTTACTTCCAGAAAAATCATTTCTGTCTACTTAACAGTCATTGTTTTCAATTGCCTCGCAGAAAGTATAAAAAGTAGAGTATGCATCGCGGGCTTAAATGTGTATTTGTCTTGGGCGATCTTGAACCCCTCGTACTCAGGATTCTTGCCTTAACTCCCTCGCTCCGCTCAGGAGTTAACCATAGAATCTCTCGTTCTCGGGGTTCAATATAGCGCCCTTGACATAATACACTACTTTAAGCCCTTGTTGCATAATCTACTATTTAACACCAACGGTCACATTACATAGTCCTGACCCCACACTAGGATTCCCTGTGTCGTGGGTATCAGAAACTACGAGTACCATGGTACCGCAACAACCATCTCCGAAACAAATATTTTCAGATCATGCAAACATTTGTCCCACAGCGGGAATCGAACCCGCACCCCTTGTATCTCAGACGGGCACTCGCCAATCTGCGCCACCGAGGTCTTCAATTATGAGCAGTCAAAGACAGGTTATGTGACCTAGAATGGTATTAATGTAAAAATGTATGAGCACATTTTATCCCGTGAGCGAAGCCACAAACAAAAACTTCTACATGTCTGAACATTTAATTTCTATTTTAGGACTATCCAAAGCTCTCTCAAACATACTACGTGCTACTAGAGCGTCTGGCCCAAGACCACATGCCCTACCTGGCGTCCCTGCAGCCTGAAGCGACGCTATATATCCTGTGCTCCATATCCGAAGGACTGACTGCGCTAGGTGAGCTACACCCCACTGAGCTAGCCCCCGTTACATACAATACTCTTCAAAACTCGCATCAGGTAGCATACTGAGCTAGCTCGGTTTGCATACTGAGCTAATTCTAGCGTCACTAGAGCTAGAGCGACGCTTATATCCTGTGCTCCATATTTGAGGGACTTGCTGCGTTAGGTGAGTTAGCCCCCGTTACATACAGTGCTGTCCCAATCTTGCATCATGTAGCATACTGAGCTAGCTCGGGTTGCATACTGAGCTAACTCAGATGCTATTCCTGGCGTCTATGAGGCTGGAAGCGACGCTATATATCCTGTGCTCCATATCCGAGGGACTGACTGCGCTAGGTGAGCTACACCCCACTGAGCTAGCCCCCGTTACATACAACACTCTTCAAAATCACGTGAGATTTTGACAGGTTTAATTTTATTTCAGATACGAGTGTTTGCACGGGATGCTGCGCGACCCTAGACCATATAGTCACATTTTTATTCAAACAATTAGTTCAGAAATGTAAGTACATATTTATGACGACCTAGGTGGCGTAGCGGGTGAGTGCCCGGCTGACACTCAACAGTTCGATTCCCGGGACAAATGTTTGCATGTTCTGCGAATGTTTGTTCCGGGTCTGCTGTGGTACTCGTAGTTTCTAATACCCACGACACAGGGAACCCTAGTGTGGGGTCAGGACTATTTATGTGATTGTTGTTGTTTTTTATATGTATGTATTTATGTACTTAAGATTTATGCAGCATGATAAACTCCGATATGAGGAATCCTTAGTGGAACCAAGGTCACCGACATAGCTCTCAGAATTAGCAAGTTAAAGTAGCAGTGGGCAGGCCGATAATTATGTTACGTAATGTTACAGCTAGCAATAAAAATGTTACATTTGGCAATAAAGCTGAGATGGGACCTATTTGGCACACGCATGCACCTCAGCACGGACTAATAAATACCCTGGTTCTGTCACTACCTACTACCTATCTACTTTTGTTTGTTCTTACCTCTTCATGCCTTGTAGTGTTTGTATTTTTTCTTATTAGTTTGTGCTGTTCTTGTGTGTGACCTTCATCATTTCAGCCGTACGACGTTCGCTGCTGAACATGGCCTCCCCCACAGACAGAGCAAATTCCTTATCATGTGGGGGGGTTTTGCCCATACTCACCACGCTGGGCATGCGGGTTGGCGAGCGCAGTTAGAGCTATCGTTGTTAAAATGAGGGACGCTGCTGCCCATCCCCTAGCTTTTTTCCCTTAGTCGCCTCTTACGACATCCGCGGATAGAGATATGGAGGGGCCTATTCTCTAGCCGGGGCCACCACGGCCTAGCAAATTCCTTATCATTGACCATCGTATGACCTTAATAAATATATTTTCTTTCTTTCTTTCAATATAAATGTTACAACTAGCAATAAAAATGTTACATCTGTCAATAAAAATGTTACATTTAGCAATAAAGCTGAGATGGGACCTTTTTATGCACACGCATGCACCTCAGCACGGACTAATAAATACCCTGGTTCTGTCACTACCTACTACCTATCTACTTTTGTTTGTTCTTACCTCTTTATACCTTGTAGTGTCTGTATTTTTTCTTATTAGTTTGTGCTGTTCTTGTGTGTGACCTTAATAAATATATTTTCTTTCTTTCTTTCAATATAAATGTTACAACTAGCAATAAAAATGTTACATCTAGCAATAAAAATGTAACATCTAGCAATAAAAATGTTACAGCTAGCAATAAAGTGCCTAACCCGCGCCATCCGCCGCCGGCGATCAGCAACATGTTCGTGGAGGTGCTGCAGCGGCGGCCGGAGATCATGCAACAACTACTCGCTACTGTGCGTCACTTTACATTATCTAGAGTACTGGTGAAGTGGTGGTAGTAGCCCCACCTGCCGATCCACAGGTCGTTGGTTCGAGTCCATTCGTGAACCAATGGATTTTCCATTCAGATTTCTGTGCGCTGTACTGTGCTCTCAAACGGTGAAGGAAAACATCGTAAGGAAACCGGAAGGTCTAGATCTAAGAATTCGAAGACATGTGGCACTTTAATCCTTTCACTACACTGATTCTTTCAACGGTCAAAGGCCCTTTCATCAACCTGGTCACTGACCTAATGCATCAGGATGCTGAAGGAATACAGGATAACTAAGGACTAAGGACTGGCCTCATAGCTCAGTTGGTAGTAACTCTGCCTTCTGCGCTAGAGGTCGCGGGTTCGATTCCCGCACTGGACAAACATTTGTGACTAACACAGATGTTTTTTCTGTGTCTGGGTGTTAAATATATATCTATTATGTATAACAGTCTCTGGTACCCATAGTACAGGCTATGCCTAGTTTGGGATCAGTTGACCGTGTGAATATGTCCGGAATATTTATTTATTTATTAACTAAGAAAGAATCAGTGCCAATCTTGCTTTTTTACATCATTTTGTTCATTGCAGGCCCTGAACATGATAATGTTCGAGGAATGCTACCTCACTTGATAATGATGATGACGACGACGGCGATGATGATGATGATTTTTTTTACTATAATTCTGTTCGTTGCAGGTACTGAACGTGATAATGTTCGAGGAATGCTGCAATCAATGGTCGATGTCGCGGCCGCTGCTCGGACTGATCCTCCTAAATGAGGAGGCATTCGCGCGGCTCCGGCAGCAGCTTCTAGCGTCCCAGCCGCGCGACAAGCAAGCGCAGCTCGAGGCGTGGTTCACCTCGCTCATGCAGGGCGTGGAACCCAACCTGCTCACTAAGAACCGGGATAGGTGAGAACTATATTTTACAGAACCGAGACGGCTCTATCAGAACCGCAATGGTTCTTACAGTCCCAACCGCGCGACAAGCAAGCGCAGCTGGAGGTGTGGTTCACCTCGCTCATGCAGGGCGTAGAACCCAACCTGCTCACTAAGAACCGGGATAGGTGAGAACTATATTTTACAGAACCGAGACGGCTCTATCAGAACCGGAACGGTTCTTACAGTCCCAACCGCGCGACAAGCAAGCGCAGCTGGAGGTGTGGTTCACCTCGCTCATGCAGGGGCGTAGAACCCAACCTGCTCACTAAGAACCGGGATATGTGAGAACTATATTTAACAGAACCGAGACAGTTCCAACAGAACCGAAACGGTTCTATCAGAACTGAGACGGCTCCTACAGTACCGACACGGCTCTTACAGAACCCATGTAACGCATTCTAACTAAACCTAGCCTGCTCAATCAAAACAAAGTTACCGTGCGAGCGAAGCCGCGGGAAGCAGCTAGTCACACTAATATTATACATTAAAAAGTAACCCTATATACAGGGTGAGTTTTTTTTCAGGGCCACTTAGGCGAAATCGGAAACCGTGAAAGTAATCGAAAACTGATGCTCGGTTACGGGCTCGATTTAAAAAAAAATAAGATCTGCATTAAAAAAAGTTGAAATTTACTTACTGTTATTCAGAAAATGTAGGTTTTTGGAAAACAAAATATTTGCCTTTTTTGATTCTTTGTTTGTTAATAAATAAATAAATATGTGATAACTATGTGTCTAAAGTTGTTGGAACACCTTCAAAATAGAAAATTTATAAATTCAACAATATTTATTTAAGGTTATTTTTTTACTTATTAATTTTTTGCTTGCACTTAGTCCGACCAAAATAATAAACCTTCGATAAATAAATATTGTTTAATTTATCAATTTTCAGTTTTGAAGGTGTTCCAAAAACTTTATACGCATTGTTATCATACATTTATTTATTTATTATCAAACAAAGAACACAGAAATGCAAAAAAAATCTTCAAAAACATATTTTTTGTGGAAATTTAAAAAAAATAACAATTTTTTTTATGCAGATCTTATTTTTCCAAAATTGAGCCCGTGACTCCTAACATCACTTTTCGATTATTCTAACGGTTTCCGATTTCGCCTAAGTGGCCCTGAAAAAAAACTCACCCAGTATATATAGTATGACTCTCTGTAACGTTTTTACGGCTAAACGGCTGTACCGATCTTGATGAAATTTGATATTTATTTTTTAAATGAATTAGCACGATTAACTTATGTAACTAATATTATAAACGCGAAAGTTTGTGAGGATGTTTGTTGTTCAATCACGCCGTAACGGCTCAACCGATTTCGTTGAAAATAGATAAACTACTTTACCTAGAATAGCATATATGCTACTTTTTATGTAGGTACCGAGCGAAGCCGCGGGCGGATGCCAGTTATTAATAATTTGTTCCATTTAATTCCCAGGTTCACACAGAACCTATCGATGTTCCGCCGCGACATCAACGACCTGCTCAGAGGCACCGCCACCGGCGGCGCGGCCAGCGTCAACGACATGATGACCTCATAACGACATGGGGTCACGGCATGACCTCATAACGACATGGGGTCACAGCATGACCTCATAACGACATGGGGTCACAGCATGACCTCATAACGACATGGGGTCACAGCATGACCTCATAACGACATGGGGTCACGGCATTATGTCACAGCGGAGGGAAGGTCGTGTCAAGCTTTTGAATACAACTGAGGCATTGTACATTCGAGGAAACTGTATTAACACGGCTTCCCGTGCTCATACGGCGGGCTATATGTCATCTAAAATGTATTTCAAAATTATTCTTGTCAATACTGGATAAAGACAATTTTGAATTTGACATTTGAGGGCATACGACTGGCCTCATAGCTCAGTTGGTAGTAACTCTGCCTTCTGCGCTAGAGGTCGCGGGTTCGATCCCCGCACTGGACAAACATTTGTGTGATGAACACAGAAGTTTGTTCTGTGTCTGGGTGTTAAATATATATCTATTATGTTTATCAGTCTCTGGTGCCCATAGTACTGGCTATGCCTAGTTTGGGATCAGTTGACCGTGTGAATATGTCCGGAATATTTATATTTATATTTTTTTTATTTATTTTATACGATATCGCAAGCCCCCTTAGAAGTCAAACTCAAAATTGACTTTATCCAGTAGAGATGAGGATCATTTTTCACAATTTAAGTATAATTTTTTGTAAAATATATGCCTTCAAGATTTGCAGCGCCCTTACAGGGTCTATGTACCATCTAAGCTGAATATGTACATGGAGCATGAATAAATGAAATGAAATTTTGAAATACATTTGACACATCGCACGTCGTATGAACACGGCGTGAATCGTCTGGTGTATTGACGCGACCATATCGGGCAGTGACGGGTGGCGGGCCCGTCGCCGGCGAACGGGTGAAATTGTAAAGTTAAGCAATAATTTACAAGAACTTATTGTATTGTTGTGTGACTCCACTGGTACTTTCTTGGTCACTGATCTCTGATAGATAAATGTGTGTGAGTGCACCAAAGATGGGGGAAGACATCGTGAGGAAACCAGTTTATAAGCGGCGATGGGCTTGTAACCTGTCACGTATGGACCGCATGCAAAATGAGGGCATATGCCAAATTGTATGGACGTGCCTCTGATTACCCCCTCAGAGACCTGAACGTCTAATACAAAATAAAAATTGATTGTGAAGCGAACAAAACAATGACCGAAATTTCAAGAAAAAAAAAGGGAACAATATATAGTCTTATCGCTAAGAGTTGTCTTTTCCAGACAACCTTAGACGAAATGAATGTAAGGTGAATCAAAATAATACTTTGGCTAGCGTTAAATTTTCGCATGTCTGTAATTAACTTGTAGTGACCAGCAAAGTACCAGTGCAGTGGAAGGGCTCAGTGCGTATCGCAGTGACGCGCATCAGCACAATGAAGCGTGTTCGTTTCTAATTGTTAGATTGTAAATGTAGAATTTCACAGGTAGACTTTCGATTTGTTGAAAATTATTTTAGATATTTTACTAGAATTGTGACTATGGGAGGTTCTATTTTACAAAAATCAGGGAAATTTCAACTTGTATCTAAATTTCATCAAAGCCAAAAGGTGTTTATATCAATAAAATCACTATGATTCATTACATGTATACCATCCCGAAATATCCCGAAAGGGGGATATTCTATCAACAAAAAGAAAATATTAGTGAAAAAACATCATTTTTTTTCATTTAATTTTATACAATTTTTTTTTTCATAAACTTTCTCAAATTGTCTCTGGTTTTGGTATTTTTATGTTTTTTTTTTAAATTGGATATGGATATGTTTATGCGTTTTACCACCATCTCACTTTTGCAAGTGAGATGTGGCCTAAGATGGAGCACGCTTTACCAGAAGGAACTTATTCACTCTAGATTTGAAGACTCCTAGATTGTACTCATCCGGGAAAACAGACACTGGCAGATCGTTCCACTCTTTGCCAGTGCTTATAATAAAGGTGGAGCAGAAACGTTTGGTTCGACACTTTGGTATGTCGACCAGGTAAGGGTGGTAATTACCTATGCGTCTGCTTGTCCGGTAGTAGAAGGGGGAGGGAGGGATGAGGTCATGCAAATCCTGCGCACAGTCACCAAAGTGCTACTTGTAGAACACTGACAGTCTGGCCACACGCCGTCTGACTTTATAACTAATTACTGAACGTACAAGAAGTTCGGAATCAAGATTGCTAGCTAAAACAGCTGATTTTGTTATAGAGTTTTTTCAATGAAAAATGTTGAATTTCCAAAACTTGTAGAACAAACTTTATAACAGGCGTAGCTTCACCTAGTTTCTAAAACGTTCCAAAGTGATCCTAGTGATTTTATTGATATAAACACCTTTTGATTTGATTTGACTAACTCCATCTGTAAATCAATTCAAGGAAAAACTTTGGGTAGAACCGCGTGACTGTTGAGAGGACTAGTGTGGTGAGAGGTTACTCGGATGATGAAATGTAGTTGGTGTTAGACTATCATTCCAGCTGAGTGTGCATGCATAGCGAGTTTAATATAAATTTGTTAATATTTTTATGAAATATTTTTTTATTATATCTAAGGTATTGTTTCGACGATCTGTACTTGTTCCGTACCGTAATGCCATCCCGAAAGGTGCTTATTGTTTAAACAAAAATATAAATTAAAAATATTATTTTTTTCAGTTTTTTGTCCTGAACTTTTTCATGTTTTTGGACTTTTTAATATCTTTTTAACTAAATATCAAGCGCACGAGAAATCTATCTATCTATCTATCTTAAACAGCTGATTTTTGCATAGAGATCTTTAATTTAAAATGTTTAGTAATAATTACTTGGTTATGATGATAAAACTATATAGATATAAATATAATATTATTATAATATTAAGATAAAAATATATAATTTGAAAAAGTTTCGGAAAAAATCAAAAATGTATTGTTTTTTAGTTATGTTTTTTTGTATAGAATAAGCCCCTTCATTTTTTGTATGGAATAATACTTGTTTTTCTTGTAAAATCGTTGTTCAGACAATGGTGTAAATACTACCGTTTAAAGTTTTTTACACCCAATTGGCGATAAAGTCTCGAAGTTTGTTCTGCGACTTTTGCAAATTCGACATTTTTATTGAAAGAACTCTAAGCAAAAATCAGCTGTTTTGCGGTCAAATCAGTTCAAACTCAATTATTCAGCTGTTTTAGGTAGCAATCTTGTTGTCAAACTTCTCGTACGATTAATAAAGATAATAAAAACACCAAAAACAGCTTTAAAAAAAATTATAATAATAATATTTTTTTCAGCTAATATTCTTTCTTTTTGTTGATTGAATAAGCCTCTTTCGGAATGGCATACTTATTATGAATCACCTTGTGTGTCCTGAGTAAGGTCATTTTTATCTGTGTACCACGCAAGCAATGCCCGGGGCAGTAACTAGTTATTTATCGCACCAATCTACATACAGTCGCCTGCAATAAGGTGTATACTGACCTCATAGCTCAGTTGGTAGTAACTCTGCCTTCTGTGCTACAGGTCGCGGGTTCGATTCCCGCACTGGACAAACATTTGTGACTAACACAGATGTTTGTTCTGTGTCTGGGTGTTAAATATATATCTATTATGTATATCAGTCTCTGGTACCCATAGTACAGGCTATGCCTAGTTTGGGATCAGTTGACCGTGTGTGATATGTCCGGAATATTCATTTATTTATTATTTATACATTCCACAATTTAAAAAATGATCCCACAGTAGTGATGTACACAGCAAAAACTACAAAATAGTTTGCCTACCATCAACTTGTGCCATTTTCAACTTAACCGTGTACCTACCACCTTCATCTGTATTGTGGTATCATTTTGAAAATTATGAAGTGTATACATCTCATTGCAGGCGACTGTACAAGACACAATACCAGTTAGTACACCGTGGTAACCACGGTTTTTCTAGGAAAACATTAGTGATTTCACGGTGTAAATAGTTAAGATACTTTTCATGTGTGTGCCCGAGCAATGCCCGGGGCAGTAGCTTGTTATAGGACCATCATTCTAGTTTTAATTTTATTCCTGTATCAATGTTTCCTGTTAGAGTATGTGCAAGTATGAATGTGAAATGTTTTTAAGTTGTATGCGAGCGTTTGTAAATACATTTTGTGATTTGTATAAAGTGATTTTTTGGTTTTATTACGAAATTCCTGATATTTATGATTTTTTAATGTTATACGGAGGCAATCAGGCTTACGGTCCACCTGATAAATGGTTACCGTCGCCTATTGACATCAGCAACACCTGGAGCATTGCTAATGCGTTGCCTGCCGAACCCCCATACCCACGCCCGAATACTGAAACGTCACTTAAAACTATTTGAGAATGTCTCAATTATTTGAGACGCCGTTATCGTTCAGAATGGTATACCCAAACATCAATAAGATCACTTTTATTTAAGTGACGTTTCAGTATTCGGGCGAAAGTTCCCTACCTAGAATAAATAAATAAATATAAATATATAGGCACTTCTGCATTGCTCTCTATATCAGAAGGCTCCATATTCATTTCACTACGTGGGCCGATTACTTCCAGACGACCATTTGTAATCGGCCTTTTTATAGATTCCCTTCATTCAGCACACTACTAGAGCCCGGAGTTGTGTCAGAGTGGCGTAACGTCTGCTGTCATTACGTTCCTTGCCACTCTTAAATAATCCAAATGCCAAACATGGCAATTCCAGTCACGGAGACCATAAAGAAAGGAAGAATAAAAAAAAAAAAAATATTCCGGACTTATCACACACGATCAGCTGGTCCCAAACTAGGCATAGCCTGTACTATGGGTACCAGAGACTGATATACATAATAGATATTTATTTAACACCCAGACACAGAACAAACATCTGTGTTCATCACACAAGTGTTTGTCCAGCGCGGGAATCGAACCCGCGACCTCTAGCCCAGAAGGCAGAGTTACTACCAACTGAGCTATGAGGCCAGTCAGAATAGCACATAGGCTACTTTCTATCTAAGCACCACGCGAGCGAGCCGCAGACAAGCTAGTCAAAAATAAATACGCAATTAAGTAATCAAAATAAATATTTATTTAATGTTAAACATCAAAGTATTCCACTACACACTCTTGGCCAAGTCCTGGGCCTTGGCGACCACATCCTCAATAGTTCCGACCATGTAGAAGGCAGCCTCGGGTATATGGTCCAATTCTCCTCCCAAGATCTGAAATTCAATGGCGGTTAACGGCATGCGATGCCATGAAACGAATGACGTTCCATGGCATTGATTTCTAATTTCTTTGTTAATATTTTCAATTAATGTAATTGGTTTATCCGAATTAGTTGAATTAACATAATAATAAAATAAAAAATAATAATAATAATGGCGAGCCCTTTAAAATAAGAAAAAAAAATATTTAATCTCTAAACGGTGTTTATTTCAATAGAATCACTTTGAAACGTCTTAGAAACTTGGTGTAGCTACGCCTGTTCCTCGCGACCGATCAGGCAACAAACACGGCGCGCGTGCCTATCATTTTTTTTTACTATTCACCATACAAGGAGGAATCAGAGACATGTCAAGCAAGCAAGTTCGAGGCTGGTTTACGGTGGACGATTGACACAATACAAAAAAAAACTCTTCTGTACTTTCTTTTATTCAAATTGTGATATCTAATTTAATTTAATTTAATGTTCTTCAGCCAGTGCTCTTGGCTCCTTGCCGCATGACCAAAATTATTTGTTTATTTAGTTTCTATTTTATTTTGTAATTATTTGATTTTATATTTTATAGTCAAAGTCAAAGTCAAAAGGCATTTATTTCAATAAAATCACTAGGATCACTTTGAAACGTCTTAGAAACTAGGTGAAGCTATGTCTGTTCCTCGCGACCAAGCCTACAAGAATCAGGCAACAAACACGGCGCGCGTGCCTATCATTTTTTTCGATGATCCTTTTTCACAAAATGGAATTTAAAGCTTCAGTGTGGTGCCGATCGAACTAGGTGAGGCTGAAGGCTGAGTATGTATAGAATATATAGAATGCCAATAACTAAAAAAAAAATCACTTAAAACAAAAAAATCATAATAATTTAATGTTTAGTTTTAATGTTATGTTGCATTTTTGATGTTTTTTTTTTTCAAAAATGGAATGTATAGCTTCAGTGTGGTGCCGATCGAACTAGATGAGGCTCAAAAGAAAAATAATCTAATAATAATCCTACTAATATCCTTCCTACTATAATATTATAAATGCGAAAGTTTGTATGTTTGGATGTTTGTGGTTCAATCACGCCCAAACGGCCGAATGGATTTGGATGAAATTTAATTATTTTCTTTGGAATAGCATATAGGCTACTTTTTATCTTCATAGGTACCACGCGAGCCAAACCGCAGAAGCTAGTATCTAATTAGTATCTAATAAAATAAGAGCTTATACAAATGTGATAATTTCATACATATTTGGAGCCTTCACCAGATGGTCTATCCGATCGTACCTAGCTAGCTAAATAATGCAAACACTTCAAGAAAACTGCTGCTGTGTGTGGCCTGTGAACTAAAAGCTAATTACCCTCTTAAATCCTTTGATCGTCTCCTCAAGCTTGACCAGTTTACCGACGTGGCCGGTAAACACTTCGGCTACCTGGAAGAGAGAAAGAGGTTATAAAAGGTTAAAGATTTAAAGAGGTTAAAGATTTTTTTTATACAACTAAGATGGCAAACAATCATACGGGCCACCGTATGATTGTATACAATATGTTGGTAAGCGGTTACCGGAATAAAAGTGGCCTCCTACTGGGCCAAACACATTTAACTTTAGTTAAAATTTTATAGGATAGAATATAGGTTGAGAAGAAAGGTTGAAACACTGATACGATAGAAGAAGAAGAAGCGGTTACCGTAGCCTATGAGCGCTTGCAATACCAGAGGCATCACGCACGCGTTGCCGACCACGAACCCCCTCCCCCCAAAAGAGCTATGGCAACCTTACCGCGGGAACACAACACAAGTGCGAGTAGGACTCGCGGTATGGTCTCGGACTTTAGCCTACCCATCATCATCTCCCTGCCCTTATCCCACTTCATGTGGGGTCGGCACAACATGTTTTCCTCTTCCACTCCCCTCTATCAGCCGTCATATCAGTATTCACTCCTTTCTTACTCATGTCATCTTTCACACAGTCTATCCATCTTTTCTTTGGTCTACCTCTTCCCTTAGTATATCCTTCCACATTCATATTTAACGCTCTTCTAGTCACATGACATTCTTCCCTCCGCATGACATGCCCATACCACGCTAACCTTTTGCTCTTCAACTTCTCAGTCACTGGCGCTACTTTCAAACTTCCTCTGATGTACTCATTCCGTATCTTGTCCATTCTAGTCACTCCACACATCCATCTCAACATTCTCATTTCCGCAGCATGCACTCTTCTTTCATCCGTCCGGACTTTAGCCTACCCGTTAGGGCGAAAAAAAAAACTGATGCTTCCGTACCATTTGGAAATCAAGATGAAGTGTTTTTTGTTTTTGTTTTAAAAGGTCTTTTAAACATACAATTTGTACAGAAGTATTATATCTAAACACAGTTTAGTACGATGCAGCTTATTTTTATATAAATACAAGGTGATTCATAACATGTATACCATCCCGAAAGGGGGTTATTCTATCAACGAAAAGAAATAATATTAGCGAAAAAAACATCAATATTTTAATTTAATTTTTTTTATTTTTTATTCACAAACTTTCTCAAATTAGCTGTTTTAGTATTATTTTCATCTTTAGAACTTACAAATAAACGTACAAGAAGTTCGGAATCAAGATTGCTACCTAAAACAGCTGATTCATTGAGTTTGACCTGGTTTGACCCAAAAAAAGCTGATTTTCGCATAGAGATGTTTCAATGATAAATATCGAATTTCCAAAAGTCGTAGAACACACTTTATTGTCAATTGGATGAAGAATAAGCCCCTTACGGGATGGCATACATATTATGAATCACCTTGTATAACTCGGCTAAGGCGTCTATAAGAGCTTTTTGAATAATTAAATAATATTTTGAATATTTGAACTTGGTAGATCTTAAATTAATTGATAAAGACTCAGTAATCTCTAGGACTAAGCGGTGAATAAATATGAGCATTTTGTATAGCGATTGGAAATCAAGATGAAGTGTGGAAGTGAGAAGCTTAAGTTTTGCGGTCGCTCGCGTAGTTCACATCAAAGTGTGTATCTTAATAATTCCACACGGGATTTTAAATAGATCTCAAACAGATATATTTCTAACTCGTGATTCTTTACAAATGAACTGACTAAATGATTTTGGTTCAATAAATCATTTTATTACTTCATTATTAAAGGAGCCATTTCATTCTGGGCCTGGTCCATGTACACTACATAGAAAAATTAGGAAAAAATAGGAGATAACAAGAAAAATACAATTTCATTAATTTGAAGACAAATGCGATGGTACAACAATAGTTCTTCTGGTAAGTTTTTTACTATGTGAACACTATTTGAAGGCCGCCATGTTGGTTTATAATTGGCGATTGACATGACATTGACATATTTTTCGTGTCATGTTGTTTGATTTGATGTTTTTGTTTTGTCAGTTGTAGGTTGTCAAAATGACATTTTAAGCACGTCCATCTGCCATATTTTTGTAGCGCTGTGTGTTGCTCTCTTTGTCGAAGAAAATCTTAATGTACCTTAGAACGAAGTCAATTTAAATAAAATAACCAATTAAATACGTTTACTTTATTGCTTAGCCATATTTTAGAGTAGTGTACACAGTGCAGGCCCAGGCTCCATATATTGATGAAACGTCTCTTTTTCGACAAAAAGTGGCAGCACCCTAACTGTCAAAACGTGAATAAGTTTGATTATTTGTTAGACACAAAGAAACTTAAAACTAATACAAGTTAATATTTACAAAATACACAAGAAACAGTTGAGCCATCTAAATACCGTTACAAACGATCTATAGATAGCTCAACTGATCCAGATCACTACCAGTCGGAAGCGTCCCCAAGACGCTGGCGGAATTGCCACGCTGGATGGCAATGCTAATGCGCTGGGCCAAATAAGAGCCAGCTCTCGGGTCACGCGTCGCTTCGATCAGACGTCCTGATATCTTTTTGAAAACCCGGAGGGCCCCGTTTCCCCACGGACCCAGGGTCTCAACCCCAAAAGGCTCAAATATGTAAGCCCTATCAAGACTAACATATTTGCGCCTTTTGAGATCCTCGGCCGAATCTGCCGCCGCACCCGCCCTAACTGATGTCCCCGGAAGATGTGTGCGCGCTAGTGTATCAACACAAGTAGCGTCCCACACCATAGGCCTACCCTTCTCCCAAGGGACCAAAGTCATACCGTCAGGCCGCTTACCATCATCATTTGTTAGACTATAATAAAGGATGACCAAGAAAGAATCAGTGACACGACAAGCAAGCCATATTGTGTATAGGTCAAAGGTTAACTTACAAGACGTGTTGGCAATGTGTTTGAACTTTAGTGCTTTTTCTACATGTGAAAACCTACAATTGGCTTTCTGTTTACACTTAAGTTATCTATAAGCTATTACCGCTGTTGGTTTTCCTACGAATCAATAAATAAATAAACCTGAAAAGGCTGGGAGAGGAACCGTTGGATCTTCCTCGCGCGAGCGACGGTCAACTTGTCGTCTTCTGACAGCTCGTCCATTCCCAAAATGGCGATAATATCCTGCAGAGATTTGTAATCCTGAAAAGTTAAAGTTAGTTTTACTTTCATCATCATCATCATTTCAGCCGTACGACGTCCACTGCTGAACATGGCCTCCTCTCACAGACAGAGCAAATTCCCTAGCATGTGGGGGGATTTGCCCATACTCACCACGCTGGGCATTAGAGCAGTTAGAGCTATCTAGTTAGTTTTACTTTAAAAAAAAACAATTTTAGACCGTTGTGGCCCCGGCTGAAGGATAGGCCCCTCCATATGTCTCAGTGGATCTCGTAAGAGGCGATTTATCTAAGGGAAAAGAGCTAGGGGATGGGCAACAGCGTCCCCTAACAACGTTAGCTGTAACTGCGCTCGCCAACCCGCGTGCCCAGCCCAGCCCATGGTGAGTATGGGCAAATTCCCCCCCACATGATAGGAAGTGACTTTGGAAATCTGTGGGTGAGGCCAATGTTCAGCAGTGGACTTCTAATAGCTGAAATTTATTTACTTATAACTAATTACTAACTATTAATATATTAAAAAAAAAAGATAAATGGACAAAGGATCAGTATAGCGATCCAACGAGGTAACGTCGCCAGCCTTTTGGGCACGCTGCCTGTGGTTGGTGATCTGAGCTCTGTTTTCTACTTGTAGTCGTAGTCGTAGAAAACAGAGTTCATTTCTAGTATAATATTATTTTTGTTTAATTTACAACTGTTATTATTATTATTTTTCTGTTACTTTTAAATAAAAAATCGCATCTATATAAAAAAAAAAAAAAAATTAATGGACTGATGAATTAGTAGATAGGTACATTTAGCTAGTAAGTACTTTTGACAGGTTTTTAGGGTTCCGAAATTGAATTGTATATACTCAACCAAAGAAGCGGGCGGGTTGCTAATACCGAAGACAAAGCCTAGTATAATTTGTGTTTTTTTTTTTTTTTATATTTATTTCAATAAAATCACTAGGATCACTTTGAAACGTCTTAGAAACTAGGTGTAGCTACGCCTGTTCCTCGCGACCAAGCCAACAAGAATCAGGCAACAAACACGGCGCGCGTGCCTACAAGGAACCCTAAAAACACACAAGGTGATTTGTAAACTATCCCGAACCTATAACCAATCAAGGAAAAGAAAAATATTACAAAAAAATGGCTTTTTAAAACTAATTCTATACCCATACACTTTTACAAATCAACTAGCAAGCTACTTTATGATGTACCTAATAGGAAGTTTTTTTTTTTTTTTTTTTATACAACTGAGGTGGCAAACAAGCATACGGCCCACCTGTTGGTAAGCGGTTACCATAGCCTATGAGCGCTTGCAATACCAGAGGCATCACGCACGCGTTGCCGACCCCGAACCCCCCTCCCCCTAAGGAGCTCTGGCAACCTTACTCACCGCAGGAACACAACACTATTTGAAACAAACAATGTTATTTGGCTGCGATCTTCTGTAAGGCGGAGGTATCTTCTGTAAGGCTGGCTGCGCCAATTTAGAACGAGAAAATCTCGCTATGCCCTACCTCCTCCTAAAGTAAAGTTGAAGTAGTCTCGCAATGTTATTAACAAAACTCACTTGAAGAATCTTCTGCACCCCTCTCGCCACACCATAGTGCTCTGCACCTATTATGTTGGGGTCCATGACCCTGGAAAGATGAACTTAATTGATGTTAGGCAATTGACGATTGGACGATTGGACGAACTGGGAACTGGGAAGAGAAAGCAAGGAAGGCCATTCCGAAGATGGGATGATGAGATAGTGCTAACTGCTGGGAGAGCATGGACGAGGACAGCACAAAATATAAATGTTTGGAAGGGTCCAGCCCCTTCTAAAAGGAGGCCTTTGCCGGAAGGCACAAAGAAAACCAAACATAATATATATATAAACCTAACTGAAAGAATCTGAAAGAGGCTAAAATGAAAATGAAATTGACGATTAACAAATGACTACGGCTGATTGATAAGATGATCGATGGTAGTTTGTTAATGGTTGATGGTTTATGGTTATGGTTGTTGGTTTATGGTTGTTGGTTGATGGTTGTTGAATAATGATTATTTCATACACTATTGTACACAATATATAAATGGCAAGGCATTATTTTTAACACGAAAAGGGTATTTAAAAGGTCAACAAAAGAGTTTGATGGTTGTTGGGTTTTGAAAAAGGCCAGGTCAAGAGTACCCTAAACCGACGAGGTGGTGAGGTTCCACGCAGGTGCCAAGTTAACTTCTGCGTGTTCTGTCATGATACATCGATGGTTGTCATACCTGGAGGTAGAATCCAGGGGGTCGACAGCCGGGTAGACTCCCAACTCGGCTATGGCCCGCGACAGAACCGTGGTGGCGTCGAGATGCGCGAACGTGGTCGCGGGCGCGGGGTCCGTCAGGTCGTCCGCCGGCACATAAACTGCCTGAGCAGTGAGCGATTGAAATAAGCACTCACTAGTCACTAGTCAGACTTCTTGAGCCCATGCATGACCAAAGATAACGCCATTCTTACCCTTCATCATCATCATTTCAGCCGTACGACGTCCACTGCTGAACATGGCCTCCCCCACAGACAGAGCGAGTTCCTTATCATGGGGGGGGGGGGGATTTGCCCATACTCACCACGCTGGGCATGCGGGTTGGTGAGCGCAGTTAGAGCTGTCGTTGTTAAAATGAGGGACGCTGCTGCCCATCCCCTAGCTTTTTTCCCTTAGTCGCCTCTTACGACATCCGCGGATAGGTAGATATGGAGGGGCCTATTCTTCAGCCGGGGCCACCACGGCTCTTACCCTTATATGTATATTAAGCCAATAAGACATTATAGATTCTCTATTATGTACCTATTTAAAAATGTATAACTTAAATTAATATTAACTATTGTTATTTTCACGCCGTATTAACGGTGTAGTATGTGAAACAAACAGTATATTGTTAAGACCTATGTACAACCATGCTTCTGGCAAAATAAATATTTCATTTCACTGATGAGTGGAACCTAATGGTATTCCACCCAAAAAACATCCCGAGGATGCCGTTGGATCGGAAAGCGGGGCCACTACAAAAGAACTACCAATTAAGAAAGTTTAATAGTAACAATTTAGCCGTGGTGACCCCGGCTAAAGAATAGGCACCTCCATCTACCTATCCGCGGATGTCGTAAGAGGCGACTAAGGGAAAAAAGCTAGGGGATGGGCAGCAGCGTCCCTCATTTTAACAACGATAGCTCTAACTGCGCTCGCCAACCCGCATGCCCAGCGTGGTGAGTATGGGCAAATCCCCCCACATGATAAGGAATTCGCTTTGTCTGTGAGGGAGGCCATGTTCAGCAGTGGATGCCGTACGGCTGAGATAATGATGATGATGAAGCTAATGATTACTAAGTTTTTAAAGTTAAAGTTTGTTTAAATATTTTACTCTCTAGTTTAATCTTACGTTCTGTAACGCCGTTGGTTTCTCAAAAACAATTATCCAAGATGGTGGATTCCCACATACGAGAAGTTATGAACTACCTGCACACTGGTGATGGAGCCGGATTTGGTGGTGGTGATCCTCTCCTGCATCGTGCCCATGTCCGTGGCCAGGGTCGGCTGGTAGCCCACAGCGGACGGAATGCGCCCCAGCAGAGCTGATACCTGCCATCATCATCATTCTTCTTCTTCTTGACGTGTCACTGATTCTTTCTGGGTCATCCTGTATTATTAGGTCAGTGACCAGGACCAGGAGATGGCCCTGAAAAGGGCCTATGACCGTCGATGAAAGAATCAGTGTAGTGAACCTTAGAGGCTCCTTTCGTGCACATGTCACATGTCTTAGAATATTTAGGTTCTAGGACATGTCGTTTCCTCACGATGTTTTCCTTCACCGAAGCTAGTTAGCTATAAAGATGATAAAAAATACTAAAAACGGCTAAATTGAGAAAGTGTGGAAAAAAATCTAAAAGAAAAAAATTATGTTTTTTCTTCGCTAATATTTATTCTCTTTGTTCATAGAATAAACCACTTTCAGGGTGGTATGCATGTTTTGAATCGCCTTGATTATAATGTTTATGTACCAATGACATAGCCGTGGTGGCCCCGGCTGAAGAATAGGCCCCTCCATATCTACCGATCCGTGGAGGTCGTAAGAGGCGACTAAGGGAAAAAAGCTAGGGGATGGGCAGCAGCGTCCCTTATTCTAACAACGATAGCTCTAACTGCGCTCGCCAACCCGCAATCCCAGCGTGGTGAGTATGGGCAAATCCCCCCACATGATAAGGAATTTGCTCTGTCTGTGGACGTCTTGTTCAGCAGTGGACGTCGTACGGCTAAAATGATGTGATGTGTACCTATGACTAGGTAGGTAGCTGAATAAATTAGTGATCACGAACCTCCGAGCCAGCCTGAGTGAATCTGAATATGTTATCGACGAACAGCAGAACATCCTGCCCCTCCTTGTCCCTGAAGTGCTCCGCCAGCGTCAGCCCCGTGAGGGCGACCCTGGCGCGGGCGCCCGGCGGCTCGTTCATCTGCCCGTACACCAGCGACACCTGCAGCCAGAGTCAGCTGGAGAGTCAGAGTCACCTGGAGACTCAGATTCACCTGGAGAGTCAGAGTCAGCTGGAGAGTCAGTCTCCAGGACAGGCATGTTAAATCAGTAAAACAAGTCGGTACTTATATGAAATTACTGTAATTAGGTACACATAACGACACATATAATTACAATGGATATTTGCATAGCTTTTACAAACTTTCGGCCGCCATCCGTAATGTCAAGCTACCGGCCTCAGTGTTGCCCGAAAAATACCCCAAAACTCGTCAAACAATCTAAATGTTACCACATACTACTAATAATCGCTGTTGCTTAAATTTATAGATCAGGAATACTGATTTCAATGGCTTATTATCGATGAGAAATATTAATTTAGTAACAGGCAGATTTACCTGGAGAGTCAGCTGGAGATTCAATCTTGTCATTATCTTTATAATAAGTTATAACTTATTAATTTGGAAAAGTGTAAAAACAATAATTTTCACTAAAAACGGGATATTTACCATAATTTGCGAGTTTATGTGTGCCCCGATCTTTCCAATATTTCGGCACAGTCATGCGCCATGACCATGGAGTAAACTGATAAAATCACAAATCATGGTAATTATCCCGTGTTTGGTGAAAATTACGTTAAAACAATTTATTGAAAGCCTAAATGGTTTTTTTTCTTTTTGTTGATAGATACGTACCTACCTACTTAGTAAGTATACAAATTACGGAACATGTTGTATTCATTGTTACTCACTTTAGATGTTTTGTAGTCGTCCGTAATGACCCCTCCGACTTTCATCTCGTGGTAGAGGTCGTTGCCTTCGCGCGTTCGCTCGCCCACGCCAGCAAACACCTGGATACCGAGTCCGCATTTAAATGAGCCATCACTAGTCACCGGTGATTGGTGAATGAATAGTCTGCCGGTTTTTGTAGCGGTGCTTTACGTGACACCATAAAAAACGGCAAGGGCACATTTCTCCACTCACCGGTGACTAGTGAGTGAAGCGCACATTACGAACTCGGGCCTCTGAGGCTCAAGCCACCGTTCTGTTGCATCTTTGCTGCGTATAAAAAGGTCACAGCAACCAGCAAACAAACTAGGGACCGACTCTTTTTGTTTATGTTATACGGAGACAAACAGGCTTACGGCCCTCCTGATGGTAAGTGGTTACCGTCGCCTATTGACATTAGCAACACCTGGAGCATTGCTAATGCGTTGCCTGCCGACTAATACTACTACTCACCGCAGGAACACAACACTATTTGAAACAGATAATGTTATTTGGCGATATTCTGTAAGGCGGAGGTACCTCCCAGGCGTGCTGCTCCAATTTAGAGCGAGAAAATCTCGCTGTGCCCTACCTCCTCCGAAAACTGTACTTTTTAGGCACGAGATTGAGGCATTTTAAGGGGCCGATTTTGATCTAAACATGTCCCAGGTCCTGCGAATGAGTATAAAGTTCCACCTGACGCTTCATTGGTGCACGCCCGGGATTCGAACCTTCTCTATTTGTAACGGGCATGATCGGCCAGGATACGCTGGAACTGTGGAGAAAATTACAGCTAGCTAACAATACACTATTGTCTTATTCTGCGAAACAAAGTGAATAATCCGACCGCTTTGAGCATGATGCCACTGTGTGTGCCTGACAATTACGTGCGCTGTGGCCGCCGTCGACATCAAATGAATAATTCTAATTGAATAGATGTATTTAAGGAATAAGAATAAGAATAATTTATTTACCAAAAAAGAAATTTTACAAGTCTTAATATAAATACGACTATACTAGAAGGTACTACCTATATACATTTTAGCATGAATACCGGCGAAGACCAAACTAAGCGCGAGGCTTGTATCTTGGGCTTCTAGAGTGCAGTTACCAAGAGGGGAGTAGGTACCTATGTCTGACGAAAGAAAAACGTATGGCTTACTATGTAATATAAAAACAAAAGTAAATAAAAATAAATGGAAAGTTAAACAGTTAATAAATAGGCTGACTACAGAAGGAAATCAAACAGTGAATAATAGTAGACAGCCTGCAAAAGAGTTGACGTTGTGAGTTGTTTGTTTGTAGGTATGTGAGTATACGAGTGTGTAATTGTAAAGGGTGTGTGTGAATGAGTATGCGATTGTGCGTGAGCCTCACACTGTGAGGTGGATTTCCTGAAAAACGCCAGTCTCACAGTCTGGGCTACAAGTATTGGCCTTACTAAAGTAACTTACGGAGAAGCCTCCGTGAGCCTTCGCGACGTTGTTTATCAGTTCCATGATGAGCACAGTCTTGCCGACGCCGGCGCCGCCGAACAGGCCGATCTTACCACCTGCAGATACATCATCATCATCATCAGCCCTGTAGACGTCTACTGCTGGATATTGGCCTCCCCCAAAAAGTGCCAGGACAAACGGGTTAGTGCCCGACTGAGATATAAGGGGTGCATTCCCGCTGCAGGACAAATGTTTGCATGATCTGCAAATATTTGTTGTGGCACCATGGTACTCGTTTCTGATACCCACGACACAGGATATCCTAGTGTGGGGTCAGGACTGTGTATGTGACACATCATCATCTTCCTGCCCTTAACCCACATCACGTGTGGTCGGCACAACATGTATTCTTCTTCCATTTCCCTCTATCAGTCGACATCTCAGCACTCACTCCTTCACCATATCCACATTAACACAGTCCATCCATCTTTTCTTACCTACCTCTACTCCTACATCCATCCACATTCATATCTAACACCCTTCTTGTCACATGACATGTGGTGACAAGAAGGCAAGGCATTTAATTTCTAAATGAAAATGAAATGAAATTAAATGAATTTATTTTGTCAAACACAGACAGAAGACACAAAAAACAATAGAATAAAGGTTAAGAGGATACAAAAATCATAATAAATTGTCGAGTGGGCGGAGTAAAGAAAGTGACAGGGCTATGTAGGTACTATAATTGAATAAGGAAAGAGATAGCAAGCGTTAGAAGGCGCTCGAAAGTAATCGACGTAAGCGACGTATGAGAAAATACCGATTATCTTAAAAACTATCTATTTTTTTTTAAAGTGTCTTGGATTTAGGTACCCAATGCTATTGTCTAACACAATATTTAAAAAAAGTTATTTTTGTTAGATAGTCTCAGAGTATTTTCGAAAAAACTGTTGCAGAGGACCCAACTTTAAAAAATAAATCTATCGAGAAAAGTTTTACCAATTGCGTTTCTGTCTTGGATTTACGTAAATAAAATGCTCAAGTTATCTTAGTCATAAAAATCAAAACTGTGCGTTTTGTGGTTATTGGGAAAAAACAATTCAATAATCATAAAAAAATTAAACCCTCACCTTAATAACGATAGGGAGATAGGTAGACGAAACACAGATAACACACAGTACAAACAACAACACATAAGTAGGTATCTATGTCATTTACAATATTTAAGTGCTAATTAGTCTCCCGTGTGTGTGAGCCAAAACAGGCATGGTCTCAGCATAATGCCGCTACACATTAGGATAACATGCAGCGGCGCTGGTTTTCAGACCAAACCTAACGGGTAAAAACTTGAAATTTACATAATCTATTAAATAAAAAGAGACGTTTCATCAATATATGGAGCCTGGGCCTGCACTGTGTACACTACTCTAAAATATGACTAAGCAATAAAGTAAACGTATTTAATTGGTTATTTTATTTAAATTGACTTCGTTCTAAGGTATATTATGATTTTCTTCGACAAAGACAGCAACACACAAATACGCGCTACAAAAATATGGCGGATGGTAGTGCGTGAAATGTCATTTTGACAACCTACATTTATCTGACAAAACAAAAACATCAAATCAAACAACATGACATGAAAAATATGTCAATGTCATGTCAAACGCCAATTATAAACCAACATGGCGGCCTTCAAATAGTGTTCACATAGTAAAAAACTTACCAGAATAACTATTCTTGTACCATCGCATTTGTCTTCAAATTAATGAAATTGTATTTTTCTTGTAATCTCCTATTTTTCCTAATTTTTATATGTAGTGTACATGGACCAGGCCCAGAATGAAATGTTTTGCAAAGCAGTGCGTGAAGACTGTTAGATATGACTGTTGGGTGGTACCTTTGACGTAAGGTGCCAGCAGGTCGACCACCTTGATGCCGGTTACGAGGATCTCCTGCTCGACAGACATCTCGACAAAGGGAGGCGCGTCCGCGTGAATGGGCGCGTACTGGTCCGTCTCTATGGGGCCGCGCTCATCTGCAGGATAATAAGAGATGTTTACTTGGTCATTCTGCATTAGTAGTACCAGTGGTACCAGTACCAGTAGGTACATATTTCATCAAGTGTAGCGTGTGCTGCCCTTAGATCATTTGTTGAAGCTCACATTTGTCTTCTTTTTTTCACATTTTATTTATTAGGGATTATAATTAGATTACTTCTCTTTTGAGCCTCACCTAGTTCGATCGGCACCACACTGAACTTTAGATACTAACTAGGATACTAACTAAAACTATTGTAGGAACAATACCAGTGTGTAATTTGTGGTCGTGGTGTACCTACACCACGACCACAAATTACACACTGGTACAAAAATTTAAGCTTTATAGCTGTCCTATCTTACTTTCTACTAAAATCGTACTAATATTATAAATGCGAAAGTTTGTGAGGATGTTTGGATGTTTGTTGTCCAATCACGCCGTAACGGCTCAATATGATTGACGATGGACCATTGCTTCTGGATTGATGATTGGCGATTGATGTTTGATGATTGATGGTCGGTTATTGATGATTGAACCGTACCTATGGGCTCTCCAATGACATTTATAATCCGTCCAAGCGTTGGCTCCCCCACGGGTATGGTGATCGGTGCACCGGTGTCTGCCACCGGCTGTCCTCGAACCAGACCTTCGGTACCGTCCATGGCTATGGTGCGGCAGGTGTTTTCGCCGAGATGCTGGGCTACTTCGAGGATAAGGCGCGGCGCTGGTGATGGAAAACATCAGACAATAAGTACTGTTGCATTTCCGTAATCAAAACGGCCAGGGAAAACATGGCAAAGAAATGGCTATGTGGTCCCTGTAAATACAGCTTGCTTGAAATAAGTCGCCAGCCCAAAAAGAAGGATTAAAAAGTTTTTTTAATACAACTAAGCCCCTTCGTCCACGGCTCGACTCAAAAGGAACGCGACTGAAACTATAGTCACTTATGAGTAGCCTGACTGCGATAGCACTAGTATTTCAATGCGCGTCCGTCCACGGCGCTACTCAAAAGGAACGCGTTTGTAACTAGTCTCCTGGCGACTCGACATGCTGGTCGCCAGGCGACTGGTTTCGAGAAACTGTTGAAAAATAAACGAATAAAAAGTAATTATAAGTGATTCTGACGTCTACATGACTGGAGAAGTAATCATTCCATATCATCGCTCGAATTATCACTAGTCATGTTAATTATTTTCGTTTTCAAAACTTTGTTTACATAAAATCGTGTACTGAGTGACTGAGTTTCAGGAAATTCCAGTAGCGTCGTGGACGAGTCACAGTTTCCAATCAGTCCGCAACTCTAGTTTCTAATGAGTTCCGTCACTTTTGCGTAGCGTCATGGACGAAGGGGCTAATGTGGCAAGCAAGCAAATCATTTGGTCGAACTGTTGGTAAGTGGTTACGGCAGCCTATGAGCGCTTGCAATACCAGAGGCATCACGCACGCGTTGCCGACCCCGAACCCCCTCCCCTTTCTGAAAGAAAGAAAGAAGCAAGGTTCAGCCATTTAGTAATGTTCCTACTAATATTTTAATGTGAATGTTTATGAGGATGTTTGGATGTTAGTTGTTCAATCACGCCGTAACGGCTCTACCGATTTCGTTGAAACTTGGACGAGATTAAGTTCTTTACCTAGAACAGCATATAGGCTACTTTTTATGTAGAAACCCTCCCCTCACCTTAAGGAGCTCTGGCAACCTTACTCACCGCAGGAACACAACACTATTTGAAACAAATAATGATCCACAAGACGAAAGTCTACAATCCGTGCGTGTTGCCAGTGATGACTTATGGCACTGAGATTTGGTCGTTAACTATAGGCCTCATATACAAGCTCAAAGTCGCGCAACGGGCTATGGAGAGAGCTATGCTCGGAGTTTCACTACGTGATAAGATCCGAAATGAGGAAATCCGTAGAAGAACCAAGGTCACCGACATAGCTCTCAGAATTAGCAAGTTGAAGTGGCAGTGGGCAGGCCATATAGCTCGCAGAACCGACAACCGTTGGGGAGTAAAGGTTCTCGAATGGCGACCACGAACCGGGCGACGCAGTGTTGGAAGGCCCCCCACCCGATAGACTGACGACATTGTGAAGGTTGCGGGAAGTCGGTGGATGGAGAAGGCTCAAGACCGTTCGTCATGGAACTCTTTGGGGGAGGCCTATGTCCAGCAGTGGACTTCTACAGGCTGATGATGATGATGAATGATCCACATCCTACATAATGGCTACTCTGCTTGACCTGAAAGATCCGATGAAACTACTACACCAGTTGGCACCCACTTGATGGGTGAGGTAGGCGCCTGCTTTTCTCTCTTGTGTCTACTGTTAGTGATCTGGACCAGTTGAGCTATCTATAGATCGCTTGTAACGGTATTTAGATGGCTCAGCTGTCTCTCTGTTAACCTGCCTACCTACTAAGCTTTATTTTAATATTGTGTGATTGTTATCTGCTGTTGTTTCTTCTGTTTGCTATTATCTCTGTCTGTGCTGTATTTGTGTGTGTGTCAAATAAACAATTTATCTATCTATCTATCTATCTACTAACTTCTGCCGGGAACCTCCAGGGCGTTCAAGATGAGAGGCAAGTGCTTGTCAAACTGCACGTCGACCACGGCGCCGATTACTGGAAATATTGTAAAAATTAAAGTCAAAAGGCTTTTTTTTTTTTTTTTTTCAATTTTAATTTAATTTATTTATTTGGACACACATTACACATTACAAGTATACAATATAATACTTATTAACAAAGTAGTTTTGATCTGGCTTGAAACATAACTTAAGTGCGTACTGCTAAAACAATATAAGAGCATCAAGCGGACAAAAAGCGTTGTGAAAACTTAACTTAACGAGAATAATATTATATAAAACAAGACCAAACAAAATGAGAAATATACATAAAAATCTAAGATTACCTATAAACCTGGACACCGGCGGAAGCATCAGGGGTGCCATTAAATTTCGATATCGTTTATTTCAATAAAGGCGTTTAATCACTAGGATCACTTTGAAACGTCTTAGAAACTAGGTGAAGCCTGCCAGAATCTACAAGCCTACAAGAATCAGGCCCCTCCCTCCCCCCTAAACAGCTCTGGCAACTTCGCCTCAGGAACACAACACTATTTGAAACAAATATTGTTATTTGGCTGCGATCTTCTGTAAGGCGGAGGTACCTCCAGACGGGCTGCTCCAATTTAGAATGAGAAAATCTCGCTGTACCCTACCTCTCCCTTTTTCCTCCGTTTGTGCCTCATTACCTGCAATGATCTTCCCGGTGGGCGTGGCTCCGGTCTTCGGAGGACCACCTGCTTTGGGGGCATCAGCCTTTTCCTTGTCCTTGCGAAGAGCTGATGATGTGGAGAACTGAACAATATAAGACATTTTTTACAAAAACTAAAAACCGACTTCAAATTCCTGAATATTTACACGATTAATATCAACCTCTTTTTTTTGTTATCAACCTCTTTCCGTTTTGCTTACCTACTGAGGATGACACTGGCCACCTACACTTTCGAATAAAAAACAAAAGTAAGTATGACATCCATTCATCATCAATAATAACTCTTACGGTACTGACTGACTGACTGACAATCAAACGTAGTGGTTTTATTCTCTTTGAAAACCAACGCAAAGCCTAACCAAAATCCTAAGAGTATGAAATTTGCAGGGTAGCTTCCTGTTGTAACGTATGGGTGCACAGAAAGGAATTCCCGACACACAAGGTTAAAGTTTACGAAAAATAGCAGAAACCGAGCGAAGTCGCGGGGATAACCATACCATACCACCGTCGACAAAAAAAGTCAAGTCGTGATTTCAAGAGAGGATGAAGTTTTTTAAGTTTTACGGGTCAAGTAGCAATCCCTCAGGAATTAAATTAATATGGGACCACCCCGGGATCATACTTTATACACCAGCGCAAGAATTATTAAAATCGGTTTAGTATTGGCGAAGATATCGAGTAACATACACACAAAAAAAAAAAAACAGCTGACTTGAGAACCTCCTCCTTCGTCAAGTGCTAGAACTCGCGCCCAGAGGCTTCCGTACCACACGGGGTCAGAAAGACAAAAATTCCGAATGTAGGAAATGACAAACTTATATTTTGCGGTCGCTCACGTAGTTAATTGTATGATATTGACCGCAAATATAACTTTGTCTCGTAATAATCCAATTTTAGGGGTAAAAACATCATAATTACTCAATTTTAGACGTTTTCCTTTATTTATATCACAAAAGTATGCATTTCTGAATTTATTTCACAGTAGTTAGATACTAACATTGGCAGATGGAACGTTCAGATGGACGCACGCGCCGAGTTTGACCGCCGAGGCGCGTTTTAGCGGAACTATCTTAGCCTTGTGACTCTCCGATGGCGCATCTTTATCAGTCACCTCTGCATGCCTCTTTAGAGGAACTATCTTTGCCAGGTTACTCTTGGGGACACCGACTACGTCATCAGCTGTTGTGCCTGAAAGGAATACCTACTGATTTAGGTGTGATTTTAGTAAAGATCCGCGCCACAGACCGTGCGGGTTCGATTCCTGCTGCGGGACGATGATTATTATTTTTATCTAGGTCGTCAAATATAGATGACACTACATTTGACGACCTAGGTAAAAATATGAATCCTATGTCCCGCAGCGGGAATCGAACCCGCACGTTCAAACACAAATTATTTTTATCATCTGTATAATTATCTAGCTAGCGCCCGCATTTATAATAGTAGTAGCGAAGCACTAATGTGGCAAACAAGCTTACAGCCCACCTGTTGGTTAGCGGTTACCGTAGCCTATGATAAGTTATAACTTATCATGGTGTAACAGGTATACCTGAGCCTGGCCTCTTCAATGGAGTGATTTTGCTCTTTGAAGAGTCTTCTGCAGCCTGGATGTGTGACTCTCTCAGAGCTACGATGGTGGATGAAGAGCCCCCGAGGTCCTGGTTGACAGATTTATGGGCATTTCGAATAACGCAGGTGTTGTCTGTGGAGCAAAGTTAAGCTGGTGAAGGAAAACATCAAGAAGAAAGCCTGTCAAAGTAGTCCTAAAAAAACCACAAATATCACTTAGAAATATCAGGGAATAGTACAAGGTGATTCATAATATTTTTGCTATCCCGAAATCCTACACCCGATTGGCAAATAAGTTTGTTTTACGACTATCGAAAATTCAACATTTTTCATTGAAAAATCTCTATACGAAAATTTGCTGTTTTTTGGGGTCAAATCAGTTCAATCCAACACAGCTGTTTTAGGTAGCATCTTAATGCCGAACTTGTTGTACATTTAAGGTGAGGGTTAAATTGTTTTATGATTTTTTAACTGTTTTTTCTCAATACCGCAAAACGCACAGTTTTGATTTTTATGACAAAGATAACTTGAGCATTTTATTTACCTAAATCCAAGACAGAAACGCGATTGGTAAAACTTTTCTCGATAGATTTATTTTTTAAAGTTCGGTCCTCTGCAACAGTTTTTTTGAAAATACTCAGAAAATATCAATCATAAATAACTTTTTTTAAATATTGTGCTAGACAATAGCATTGGGTACCTAAATCCAAGACATGTTTTAAAAAAAATACTTAGTTTTAAAGATAATCGATATTTTCTTATATGTCGCTTACGTCGATTACTTTCGAGCGCCTTCTAACGCTTACTATCTCTTTCCGCATTCAGTTATAGTACGTAGCGCTGTCACTTTCTTCACCCCGCCCACTCGACAGTTTATTATGATTCTCATAGCGCCTTAATAATAAGTTACTTATAAGGAGGATAAAAAGAACAAAAACAACTACATAAAACTGAATAAGAGTTTATTTGACACACACATACAGTTGCTTGCTTGCTAGTCGCGTCACTGATTCTTTCTTGGTCATCCTGCTGTTTGTCATTAGGTCAGTGAGCAGGTTGAGGTCTCAGATTACAGTTGAGGTATGGTGGCCCTGAAAAGCCTATGGCCTATGGCCGTCGGTGAAAGAATCATGCATGAGAATCATGCGCTGCATGCAATGCATGCAGCAAATGCTGAATTTACTCCCTTTGCCTTTTTATTATTATTTTTTTGTGTATCCTGCTCTTTTTCTAATATTTGTTATTTTTAAAGACATAAATGATTTTTTTATTTTATTTATTTTATTTTATTTTATTATCAGTGTAGTGAAAGGATCAAAATGCGCCTTATAGAGGCTCCTTTCGTGCACAAGTAACAATAAATTCTAATTTTATCAAACAACATAGATACACAAGTAGGTACGAAGAGGTAGATAGATAGACACAATGATTACTATATACATACATGGTTTGCTTTTACAGAAAGCGATCGGAAAACTGTAGAATCTTCTCATTTTCTTTTAATAATTTCCTTTTTCCAAAATAGTAGTTTTTTCGATTTGATTGACATTTGTTTGACAATAAGAATATTTGATGGCAGGTCCTGAAAAAGTTTTATGTCTAAAAAGTTTTCATTCCTTTAAGGCATTCCACCTCTGCTCTAGTACATAGTATCCAACAAGGATAAATGAAATAAAAAATCTATAATCGTATCTTTATCCTATCTATCATAGTATCTTACAAAAAAGGATCTCTATGGGTATAGGTAGAAAACCTTTTTTTTGCAAAATCTGTAGCTACTGGCTTGAATACTGGCCAAAATTAATTGGATCCACAAGCATGGTAGCCATAATGTCTGACGCCTCCCCCGCAAGTGCAACGCGACGATATTAACGTCGTGCCACATAATTCTGTATTAACTCTAAGAGCGAACCACGGCGAAATTTTTTATTTTATTTTTAAGAAAGATTTTTGTTTTATCTAGTTGAATGGCAGATGCACATAATGCACAAGTCGAGCGAACCATTAAAAAAAACTCGCAGATTCAAATGAATTTCTGCGTTTGTTTTCCTCTGTTCTTCTTTTAAAAAAAGTATTAACCAGGTAGGGTGAAGGTAACATTATCGCGACCTCTGTAGCCATGACGCTACTTTATGTAAACCTAGGGGCAAAGGGTTAATTGTCTGGTCAGCTGGCTGTTCCCACGCCTGTTGTCACGTTCTTGTAACGCGACTGGTTTGGATGCAGTGCTTCTAATATTTATTAGAAAAAAGTTAGGCCACATTACATATAATTAACACATTTACATTCTAAAACGAGTAGAAAAGCGTTTTGATTACGACCAAACTAAAGAGGAAAAATGATTGGACATTAATACGGTACTATAGTACCTACCCAGTGGACGGTTCAGTGGACGAATAACAGCTTCATTGAAGGAAAGGTAGAAGGAAAACGAGGAAGAGGAAGACCAAGAATTAGTTAGGTACATGAGCCAGATAAAGGAGAAGATTGCCGTCATGTCGATTGGGTGTAAAATTATGCCCCTTTTCAGGATAGTATACTATGCATCACCTTATATTAGGTAGTCGAGTTACTTTGAACTGGCTTCAACAGTTATTAGGTGGCAATTTGAAGTAGACAGCTTTGAGGCAAAAATGATGTAGAGTAGCTATGGTAGGCTCTAAATTACATTAGGTAAAATGTATCTAACCATCAGGATTTCAACCCGTATCTTCGCTTAAAATAAGTAATTTATTTATTTCATTAATCTAGGATTCACAGTTTTCTTATCGTTTACATACATACATACATAAAATCACGCCTGTTTCCCAGAGGGGTAGGCAGAGACCACGGTTTTCCACTTGCTACGATCCTGACATACCTCTTTTGCTTCATTCACTCTCATCACATTCCTCATACATCCTCGTCGGTTTAGGGTACTCATTACCTGGCCTTTTTCCAAAACGTCACCGATTTGGTCACTTAACGTACGCCTAGGTCTTCCCCTTCCAACGGTCCCATTCACACTCGCCTTATACACCTGTCTCGTCAATCTTCTTTCGTTCATTCTCTCTACATGACTAAACCATCTCAGCATACCTTTCTCAATCCTCATCACTACGTCTTCTTTCTTATGGTTTATTATAGGCTAGATGTATATGTCGTACTTGAACCAATTTGAATCCACATTTTGTATTCCACTCGCTTAAAAGCAACATTATGCGAGTATGCTACGTACCTAGGTTAACTATAGTGTAAGAAAATATATATAAAAATACAGTAATGTTTTAAATACGCCAGGAAGGAATGCCGCTGGCGTTGATAACCTTGAGATGAAATATTATTATCGGTTGAGCACTACATCCTCTACAATACTTACTCCCTAGATCATTAACGGCGCTCTTAAAAAATATATAAAACAATCTAGGTTCGCTTAGGTTTAGAGATGAGTCGTACTTGCTATTTCGCGTACCAGATCCATAACGTATCGTACTAAATACTTGAAAGTATTACTTCAAACGCGCGATTCCACTGCGCAAGTCCAATGCGCAAGCCAATTGCGCAATTCCACAGCGCAAGTCCGCGGCGTACCCAAGGCCGCGCCGCGCCGCGAGATGGAAGGTCGGGTTGGGACCGCGAGGCGCGTCGCGTCCTAGGGTGCGCAGTGGACCTGCGCGCCGGACCCGAGTATTTTTAATACGTCTAAGTATCGTGAAGTCATACTTTTTTTTTTTTATACGGAGGCAAACAGGCTTACGGCCCACCTGATGGTAAGTGGTTACCGTCGCCTATTGACATCAGCAACACCTGGAGCATTGCTAATGCGTTGCCTGCCGAACCCCTCCCCCCTAAAGAGCTATGGCAACCTTACTCACCGCAGGAACACAACACTATTTGAAACAAATAATGTTATTTGGCTGCGATCTTCTGTAAGGCGGAGGTTCCTCCCCAGGCGGGCTGCTCCAATTTAGAGCGAGAAAATCTCGCTGGGCCCTACCTCTCGTAAAATGATGCGAGAACCTGGTTTAAAAACCTGGTTGCGTAAATACGAACCACCTCTACTTAGGTTGCAATGGGAAGAAAAAACAATCCTCAGGTATTTACCAGCTTCCGCCCGCAGCATCGCTCGCGTGGTATCTCCTTGGATACAATAGCCTATGTGCTATCTCTGTGCCAAATCTCATACAGATCCGTTCAGCCATTCTGGCGTGATTGAGTAACAACATCCATCCATCCAAACATTCGACTGGCCTCATAGCTCAGTTGGTAGTAACTCTGCCTTCTGCGCTAGAGGTCGCGGGTTCGATTCCCGCACTGGACAAACATTTGAGTGATTAACACAGATGTTTTTTCTGTGTCAGGGTGTTAAATATATATTTAATAAAATAAATAAACTTTCCGGACATATTCACACGGTCAACTGATCCCAAACTAGGCATAGCCTGTACTATAGGTACCAGAGACTGATATACATAATAGATATATATTTAACACCCAGACACAGAACAAACATCTGTGTTAATCACACAAATGTTTGTCCAGTGCGGGAATCGAACCCGCGACCTCTAGCGCAGAAGGCAGAGTTACTACTAACTGAGCTATGAGGCCAGTCAAAATTTATTATGTATATCAGTCTCTGGTACCTATAGTACAGGCTATGCCTAGTTTGGCGTGTGTGATATGTCCGGACGGAAAATTTATTATTTTATTTATTTAATGTATTATGAAAAGCTCAACAGTTTTCACTGTCCGAGTTACTTGATCGCTTATAACGCGTTCCATCGCCGTCACTATAAGCGGCAATTATAACGCCATAGGACGCCATATTTGTTTCCTTAGGTTCTTTATCGGATACTTTTCTGTGATCAATGTTTTCTCATCATTTCAGCCGTCGGACGTCCACTACTGGACAAAGGCCTCCATATTCCAGCGCGGCCGACCTTGTACGGCCTGCATTTGGGGGGATGGGGCCATACTCGCCACGCTGGAATCACGCTCTCAGAATTAGCAAGTTGAAGTGGCAGTGGGCAGGCCTAGAGTTCCCGGAACCGTCAACCGTTGGGAAATAAAGGTTCTCGAATGGCAACCATGAATCGACGACGCGGTGACGACCCAACTTCATTGTGAAGGTTGCGGAATGTAGGTGGATGGAAAGTCTCAAGACCGTTTATATCATTTAGCCCCTTCGTCCATGACGCTACGCAAAAGTGACGGAACTCATTAGAAACTAGAGTTGCGGACTGATTGGAAACTCTGACTCGTCCACGGCGCTACTGGAATTTCCTGAAACTCAGTCACTCATTACACGATTTTATGTAAACAAAGTTTTGAAAACGAAAATAATTAACATGACTAGTGATAATTCGAGCGATGACACGGAATTATTACTTCTCCAGTCACATAGACGTCAGAATAACTTATAATTACTGTTTATTCGTTCATTTTTCACACAGTTTCTCGAAACCAGTCGCATGGCGACCAGCATGTCGAGTCGCCAGGAGACTAGTTACAAACGCGTTCCTTTTGAGTAGCGCCGTGGACGGACGCGCATTGTAATACTAGTGCTATCGCAGTCAGGCTACTCATAAGTGACTACAGTTTCCGTCGCGTTCCTTTTGAGTCGCGCCGTGGACGAAGGGGCTTATTTGTAATTTTGGTATGCACTAATCAACCTCGTACCCAAAAAAGCAGAAGGAATTCTAAATTTGAATATTTTTTTTCTAAATTTGTGCTGTGCTTGTGTGTGCAAAATAAATGTATTTTTTATACTACCTGCTCGTCAATGGCATAATATGTGTCATGCAAACCTTTCCTAAAGTAAGTCACTACAGCCCTACGGTCTAGCCGGGTCATAATGTTGTACTGAATTTCATTATTTCCCATGGGACATAATGTGATTTGAATTTGGAATGCAACCCATGTAGTCGTGCTTGATCGAGGTTGGTTTCAAAAATGTTTGGGTGCAATGAGATTTTATTCTAATTAGGCTGTATGTTATCATTTTCTTTGCACTGCCTACAAATTAAAAAAAAGAAAAACATGAAAACTTTTTACGACATTGTTTTCAATTGCCTCGCAGAAAGTATAAAAAGTAGAGTATGCATCGCGGGCTTAAATGTGTATTTGTCTTGGGCGATCTTGAACCCCTCATACTCAGGATTCTTGACTTAAATCCCTCGCTCCGTTCGGGAGTTAACCATAGAATCCCTCGTTCTCGGGGTTCAATATAGCGCCCTTGACATAATACACTACTTTAAGCCCTTGTTGCATAATCTACTATTCTTTCTTTCTTTCTAAATAAACATCACTTTTCATAATTTTGATCAAACAAAAAAATATTTACCCTTCAATAACCTGAACAAACAGTACCTATAAAGAACCCTCCACAGACACGTGAAGCTAATGACACTTCATTAACTATTCATCGTCAATCGTTACACTAGTATGTCATAAGGCAGTAACGGAAAACTCACGGGCGTGGCGCGAAATCGCCGGCCAATCACGAGCGTGGAAAGCGTTAATCATTAACTATTCGACCAATGGGAACGCGGCACACAAATTACATAAGTGACGAGGCATTTTCCTTTTTTAATCGCAAAGGAATGTGGTGTTAGTTTAGTGGCCTTGTTTGATTTGATAAGTTAGTTTCTAGTGTGAAAGTTAATAAAATCAAAAGAATATATTTTCAAAACCTAGTAACTATAAGAAAAGTATTTTAATTAACGGTAAAAATACATTAAAAATACATTAAAAGTGATTTAGTCCTCTGTATGAGTTAGTCTGATAATTAGGTGCTCAAATAATGATCGTATTTTCGGTGCTGTTACCCTACAAATTCGAAGTTCGTTTTTTTTTAAACCAAGTATTACGTTATCGACCCACAAGTTTAAAAAACAATGCACAAGTAAAAAAACAAAAAAAAAAGTTTTTTTTTTTTTTTTTTCCTTTAAGCTCCCAATAGGCATGTTATTTTCCTACATCTTCAACAATCATCGTCATATTTCAGCCAATTTACCTACAAAAAACCATAATGTTTTATAATAAATTTTGGTTTGCACGACTTTTGAACTTGTGCCTTTAGCCAATTTCATTATTTCATTTCATTTCACAACACAAGATTTTTTTTGGAAAATCCAGAGCAGAATAAAAACCAAATAATGATAAAATTTGTATAATATTTAATTCGCTAAGAGTATTTTTTGTTTTAATTTTAGACAGTAGGCACTTTGGTATATACTGTAAGCTTGCTGTTTTAACTGAAATAAATAATTCTAATTCTAATTCAAGGAAGCCGCAGGCACAAGATACACGAATAAATATAAATATGTTAAAAAGACCAAGGAGATAAATTTAAAAAATTAAACGTTTTTTTTAGTTAACAATTTAGAAATTAGGTTATAATAGGTTTTATTTTCAGCCTTTATTTTTATTTTTGTTGAAGGAATAAGCCTTGCGAAAAAGCTACTTTAAAAAAAAAAAATATATGTATATTTATTTCAAAAACTTACAAGTTTATGAAAATTAAATGTTACTTAAAAAGTAACATTTAGGTAGGTAAATGTTACTTTTTAAGTAACTAAATGTTACTTAAAAAGTAACATTTAGGTAGGTAGGTACCAATCTTAGGTAGGCATGTTTCGGGATAGCATTTTGGTTACGGAACCAGCTATAATCGCCTACTAGCCTACTAACCTACCACTACGCCCAGACTAAGCCCTTTCAAGCAAGCTAAAAAATTAAATCCTTTATTGGCTTTATGTAAAGTGAATTTGTTAAAACGTATCATACACCTAAGAACTGTGGATTTTGTTTCATTAATAAAATAAAATACAATTTCAACAAGAACTAGATTAGATAAAATGATACAAAAATGAGCATTCGTTTTCTTATTTACAATATTATATTGGTATGCATATGTATTTATTATGGTGTCTATATATTGAACTTATTTATTTTTAAACTAGTATGTATTAAAAATCCTATTTCTCTCAAAATTTTAGTAAGTAATTAGCATCATAACTCCTTTTATTTATGTTTTTATGATCTCAATTGTTCCCTCTCCTGTGCACTACCTTCACATCTTCTGGCCACAAACACAAAGGTTACCTGGAAGATAATAAAGCTTTTTAGCATTAAGTTCGCCTTTGTACTATTTTTATGTACAATAAAGAATGTTCTATCTATCTATTAGAATGTGTAGTTAGGATTAATCAGTACCTAACGACGTAAAAGTGACTCGACAACGCAAGTGACGAAACTTCCCAAAAAATGGAACAAAAGCCTCCCCTCTACGAGCTGGACGGCTGCAGCGCGCAGCACAGCGGCGCGCTAGCTGCACTCCGGCTGCTGCGTAGCTACAACCACTTCCTCGTGCCTCCAGGTAAAGTTTTCCAAGCTGCGCCATCAGACCAGACTTTTTTTAATATAGTTGCAACTGAGGTGGCTATCAAGCACAGGGCCCACCTGTTGGTAAGCGGTTACCGTAGCCTATGAGCGCTTGCAATACCAGAGGATTCACGTACGCGTTGCCGACCCCGAACCCCCTCCCCCCCTAAAGAGCTCTGGCAACCTTACTCACCGCAGGAACACAACACTATTTGGCTTCAATCTTCTGTAAGGCGGAGGAACTTCTCCAGGCGGGCTGCTCCAATTTAGATCGAGAAAATCTCGCTGTGCCCTGCCCTAAACTCCAAAACTTTGTTGTATGTAGTGATATCAAGGCCATATGGCATGCCGTTTGAACACAACTTTACTAATCTTAAATTCTATTCCAATAAGGCTAAACACCGATGTGACGCACGCGTGATGTTCAAGATGTTTATTTGCAGAAACAAGTGTTACAGAGAGGTCTTAAAGCTATGAATATGGCACTTATAAACTTATTCACTCTTTTCGAGCATCGCAAATTATTGTTTTAGACGAAAGACTGTAAACTTAACACATACTATACTTAGTAAATTTTTGGGTAAACTACAGAAACAGGACTCTTTGAATATAAATAATATACAAATAAGCAACATTCACTATAAAGTTCTTAAAAAAAAATGCCTCTGGTATTTTTTTTTTTTGTACATATCACACACGGTCAACTGATCCCAAACTTGGCCTGTACTATGGGTACCAGAGACTGATATACATAATAGATATCTATTTAACACCCAGACACAGAACAAACATCTGTGTTCGTCACAAATGTTTGTCCAGTGCGGGAATCGAACCCGCGACCTCTAGCGCAGAAGGCAGAGTTACTACCAACTGAGCTATGAGGTCAGTCAAAGTAACACAGTGCACATCAGTGCAAGTAACACGTACCTATTGTAATTGAGTGTTACAAAAATATGCCGAGTCATAGCCTGTTCACCTAATCTAAGTACCTACACCATTAAATATTACTATTTAATGGCAATTAAGATATATGGTGCTTTATCAAGGAGGCTGGTGGATGAGACCAATGACCGAAGGACTGGTGCTTATCTCGGACAAAGGATCAGTATAGCGATCCAACGAGGTAACGTCGCCAGCCTTTTGGGCACACTGCCTGTGGTTGGTGATCTGAACTCTGTTTTCTACTTGTAGTCGTAGTCGTAGAAAACAGAGTTCATTTCTAGTATAATTTTAATAATTAACACATTAATACATAATACAAAGATATGAATGTGGAAAGATATATTCTATTTTACTATATCAAATTAATAAACACCCAACAGTCACATACACAGTCCGGACCGCACAATAGGATTGGTATTGATTGCAGGCAGGTGCAGGTTCAGTGTCATGTCAGTGAGGTCATCAGCTAAATCCATTAGTTGTGTCCACTGATGGATAGGTGGCAAAGCCTTCCGATCCACAGGTCGTGTGTTCAAATCCCGGTCGTGCACCAATGGACTTTCCATTCGGAAAATGTATGTGCTCTATAGGAACTAATGCTCTCAAATCGTGAGGAAACTGGCATGTCTAGAACGTAAAAATGTGAAATATGCAAATAAATAAATATTCCGGACATTATCACACACGGTCAACTGATCCCAAACTAGGCATAGCCTGTACTATGGGTACCAGAGACTGATATACATATATAGATATATATTTAACACTCAGACACAGAACAAACATCTGTGTTAATCACACAAATGTTTGTCCAGTGCGGGGATCTAACCCGCAACCTCTAGCGCAGAAGGCAGAGTTACTACCAACTGAGCTATGAGCTAAGGAGCTTCTTGCTTGCTCTGTCACTGATTCTTTCTCGATCATTCTGTATTGGGTCAGTGACCAGGTTGAGGTATGGTGGCCCTGAAAAGGGCCTATGACAGTCAGTGAAAAAATCAGTGTAGGGAAAGGATTAAAGTGTTCCTTTCGTGCCTTTGCACGAAAGGAACACTTTAATCCTTTCCCTTTTCCGAAAATACGCAGTTTTAGTTTCAACACTTTAAAACTAATGCGACAGACAGGCCTCATAGCTCAATTAGTAGTAACTCTGCCTTCTGCGCTAGAGGTCGCGGGTTCGATCCCCGCACTGGACAAACATTTGTGACTAACACAGATGTTTGTTCTGTGTCTGGGTGTTAAATATTTATCTATTATATATATATCAGTCTCTGGTCACCATAGTACAGGCTATGCCTAGTTTGGGATCAGTTGGCCGTGTGAATATGTCCGGAATATTTATTATTATTTATTAATGCGCGCTTTAATCCTATCACTAGGTACACTGATTCTTTCACTGACGGTCATAGGCCCTTTTCAGTGCCACCATACCTCAACCTGTTCACTGACCTTATGCAGGATGACCAAGAAATAATCAGTGACACGATAAGATGAAGAAGAGAGTGAAAATTAGATATAATTTTGTTGTATAATTTATAATTTTCTTCTGGTGTACAATAAAGTTATTACAACGGATTAGTATTGCCATCCAGCGTGGCAATTCCGCCAGCGTCTTGGGGACGCTTCCGACTGGTTGTGATCTGGATCAATTAAGCTATCTATAAATCGTTTGTAACGGTCTTTAGCTGGCTCAACCTTTTCTTGTGTATTTTGTAAATATTAACTTGTATTAGTATTAATTTTCTTTCAAATTATAGAATATCAAAAAATGAATAACGTTCTATGTATCCATTCATTGTTGTTTCATTGTTTTTGGCAGCAAACAGAAAAAAACACAACTTTTTCAGTTCTAGAACTGTTAATTTCACTAACCGCATAATTTAAATAAATATTTACTGCACACAAAAGATTACGGAAGGGTCGTCCAAATTAAGTGCAATTATTTATAGCGTGACTGCCACCCTCAGTTGCAGGTTCAAATCTAAATTGCGTGCATCAGTGTGTTGGCGTTTATCACTCGTTACAGAGAAAGTTTTGCTTGCGGTAACGCCGATATAACCACAGATAAAATACTCTTCTTCTTCAACCCCATATTATGCGGAGTCGGCACAACATGTTTTCTTCTTCCACTCTCTTCTGTTAGCCGTCATCTCCGCACTCACTTCTTTCTCACATGTCATCTTTATTACCATCCATCTTTGGACTTCCTAGAGGAAAGTCATTGCGAAAGTTTGTGAGGATGTTTAGTGTTGTTCAATCACGCCGTAACAGCTCAACCGATTTTTATGAAACTTATAATAGTTCTTTACCTAGAATAGCATATTATAGGTTACCTTGTAGAGCGAAGCCGCGGGTACAAGCTAGCCCTACTAATAATATAAATGCGAAAGGAGCCATTTCATTCTGGGCCTGGTCCGTGTACACTACATAGAAAAATTAGGAAAAAATAGGAGATTACAAGAAAAATACATTATCATTAATTTGAAGACAAATGCAATGGTACAAGAATAGTTCTTCTGGTAAGTTTTTTACTATGTGAACACTATTTGAAGGCCGCCATGTTGGTTTATAATTGGCGTTTGACATGACATTGACATATTTTTCATGTCATGTTGTCTGATCTGATGTTTTTGTTTTGTCAGATAAATGTAGGTAGTCAAAATGACATTTCACGCACGTCCATCCGCCATATTTTTGTAGCGCTGTGTGTTGCTCTCTTTGTCGAAGAAAATCATAATGTACCTTAGAACGAAGTCAATTTAAATAAAATAACCAATTAAATACGTTTACTTTATTTCTTAGCCATATTTAGAGTAGTGTAGGTACACAAAGCAGGCCCAGGCTCCATATATTGACGAAACGCCTCTTTTGTGAGGATGTTTGTGGTTCAATAACGCCCAAACGGCCGAATGGACGTCTAAAATAGCGGCTTTTTATCAAGGTACCACGCGAGCGAAGCCGGGGTCGTAAACTACAGAAGTATTATACAAGGTACAAGTGTCATATTGGCCGTGGTGGCCCTGGCTGAAGAATAGGCCCCTCCATATCTACCTATCCGCGGATGTCGTAAGAGGCGACTAAGGGAAAAAAGCTAGGGGATGGGCAGCAGCGTCCCTCATTTTAACAACGATAGCTCTAACTGCGCTCGCCAACCCGCATGCCCAGCGTGGTGAGTATGGGCAAATCCCCACATGATAAGGAATTCGCTCTGTCTGTGGCTGTGGCCATGTTCAGCAGTGGACGTCGTACGGCTGAAATGATGATGATGATGGGTCAGATTTATAAAGAAGCGAGTCATTGAAATGCAGCAGGTGCGCCTAGTTCCACCCCACGGGCGGTTAAACAAACAATTAGCCTTTAGCCAAGGGGTCAGGCACAGGTGCGATCCTTCGCACGGCCGCGGGCGAGCTCGATAATTTGTCTAACTACTTTTCATCATCATTATCATCATCATCCTGACCTCATCCACTGCAGGGTATAGGCCTCCCTTTGTATGTGCTATACTCCTCTATCCTGTGCAAGCCTCATCCAGTTGCGGCCCGCGATGCTTGCGATATCGTCTGCCCACCTCGCTGCTGGACGACCAACGTTCCGATATCCAGTTCTTGGACGCTATTCAGTTAGCGCAGAGTTTCTTAAATTGAGGTCCATGGACCCCCAAGGGGTCCGTTATAAGTGTGACAGAGGTCCGCGATGAAGATCTGATTAAATATGACTTAGTTCACATGACATCTAAAAAAGTGTTGAGAGCTGCATTCATGCAAAAGATTTTGTTGTTCTTTGAGTCAAGCTTACCCCCTTCTTATCAAACGATCTATGTCCGTTTTGATACCTTTTGCTACAACGTATCTTTGTGAGGCAGGGTGTCCAGCTCTAGTGTCGATAAAAACAAAAAAATCGCCATCGATTGAACGTTAAAGATGACATGTGCCTTGCCTTAACGAAGACAAATGAAAAAGGTAAGGCATAGCGAGATTTTCTCGTTCTAAATTGGAGCAGCCCGCCTGGGAGATACCTCCGCCTTACAGAAGATCGCAGCCAAATAACATTATTTGTTTCAAATAGTGTTGTGTTCCTGCGGTGAATAAGGTTGCCAGAGCTCTTTAAGGGCTCATAGGCTACGGTAACCGCTTACCAGGTGGGCCGTATGCTTGATTGCCACCACAGTTGTATAAAAAAAAAAGAAAAAAAAAAAAAAAGCCAAAAAAAAGAAGACATCCCACAATTTTAAGTGCTCATTGACGCCAGACAAGACCATCCATCTCATTAGGTATTTCTATTTATATTTAGCAATTTAATTCAATTGAAATTGCTTAATATATGTGCTTAGTGTGAGTAAATTACCAACAAAAGTAATTTCTAAAATTAGTTTTTTTTTCCACAATTATTTGCCAGGGGGGGTGGAGGGGGTGGGTCCGTGGCATTTTAAAAATTCTGAAAGTGGTCCGTGGCTGCACATAGTTTAAGGCGCTACACAAATCATAATAAAATGTCGAGTGGGTGGAGTGAAGAAAGTGACAGCGCTACGTACTATAATTGAATGCGGAAAGAGATAGCAAGCGTTAGAAGGCGCTCGAAAGTAATCGACGTAAGCGACATATAAGAAAATATCGATTATCTTAAAAACTATCTATTTTTTTAAAAAAGTGCCTTGTATTTAGGTACCCAATGCTATTGTCTAACACAATATTTAAAAAAAAGTTATTTTTGTTAGATAGTCTCAGAGTATTTTCGAAAAAACTGTTGCAGAGGACCCAACTTTATAAAATAAATCTACCGAGAAAAGTTTTACCAATCGCATTTCTGTCTTGGATTTAGGTAAATAAAATGCTCAAGTTATCTTTGTCGTAAAAATCAAAACTGTGCGTTTTGCGGTCATTAAACCCTCACCTTAAGAACCCTTGAGTTAGCGCCTTACTCTACCTGTCAGCCTTGCCAGGTGTCCTGCCCGGCTCCATTTGAGTTCCGCTATACGGTTGCCAACGTCTAAATACTTTTATGAAGCAGGTATCAGGATGCATATAGCACTGGTGGAGTGGTCGTAGTGGCCCTGCCTCCGATCCCCATGTCGCCGGTTCGAATCCATGATGCAATTATGTTATTCCCATACAAAAGACTTCAACGCGCTGCGTACAGATTATAAATGTTCTCTTGAAGCCGTGTTGGCCTAGTGTCAAAGTCAAAGACAAAAGGCTTTTACATACATACATACATAAAATCACGCCTGTTTCCCAGAGGGGTAGGCAGAGACCACGGTTTTCCACTTGCTACGATCCTGACATACCTCTTTTGCTTCATTCACTCTCATCACATTCCTCATACATGCTCGTCGGTTTAGGGTACTCATGACCTGGCCTTTTTCCAAAACGCCACCGATTTGGTCACTAAAATTTCAATAAAATCACTAGGATCACTGTGAAACGTCTTAGAAACTAGGTGAAGCTACGCCTGTTCCTCGCGACCAAGTCTAGAAGAATCAGGCAACAAACACGGCGCGCGTGCCTAACATTTTTTTTTCAATCGAACTTTTTGATTAACATTCATAACATCTTTAATTCTATATTGTACACAGAAAAACATACATAAATAAAACATAATAATACAGGCATTGTATGTACATCTTCTCATCTTCTCTAATTTAGGTATTTTTTTATCTTGCTTGCTTGTCCTGCCACTGATTCTTTCTTGGTCATCCTGTATTGGGTCTTTAACCAGTTTGAGGGAGGTAAGGTGGCCCTGAAAACGGCCTATGACCGCCGGTGAAAGAATCCGTGTACTGAAAGGATTAAAGTTTCTCTCTTTCTTAGAGCCTCCTTTATTAATAATAAAAATAATTAAATAAATATTCCAGATATACACGGTCAACTGATCCCAAACTAGGCATAGCCTGTACTAAGGGTACCAGAGACTGATATACATAATAAATAAATATTTATTTAACACCCAGACACCGAACAAACATCTGTATTCGTCACACAAATGTTTGTCCTGTGCGGGAATCGAACCCGCAATCTCAAGCGCAGGAGGCAGAATTACCTACTACCAACTGAGCTATGAGGCCAGTCAGATTTAATAAACAACTTTTTTTATCGACAGATGTGCATGGCATGGTGAGTCCTCTGCTGGGTCCTCTGCCGCCGCCCTGTCTGCCCGCGCCGGCGGCCTACTGCCACCACCTGCCCACCAGAACCCAGCCATGTATGTAGACATAATTATACAAGGTTATTCATATCATGTACACCATCCCGAAAGGGGGCTATTCTATCAACAAAAATTAATAATATTAGCGAAAAAAAACATTAATATTTTCATATTTATTTTAATTATTTTTCACAAACTTTCTCAAATTAGCTGTTTTTGGTATTTTTATCATTTTTAGAACTAATAACTATACGTACCAGAAGTTCGGATTTGATTTGACCCCAAAACAGTCGACTTTTGGAAATTCGTCATTTTTCATTGAAAAATCTCTATGCGAAAATCAGCTGTTTTGGGGTCAAATCAGGTCAAACTCAATGAATCAGCTGTTTTAGGTAACAATCTTGATTCCGAACTTCATGTACGTTTAGTTATTAGTTCTACATACATACATACATAAAATCACGCCTGTTTCCCAGAGGGCTAGGCAGAGACCACGGCGTTCCGCTTGCTACGATCCTGACATACCTCTTTTGCTTCATTCACTCTCATCACATTCCTCATACATGCTCGTCGATTTAGGGTACTTTTGTCTTCTGGCCTTTTTCCAAAACGTCACCGATTTGGTCGCTAAACGTACGCCTAGGTCTTCCCCTTCCAGCGGTTCCATTCACACTCACCTTATACAGCTGTTTCGTCAATCTTCTTTCGTTCATCCTCTCTACATGACCAAACCATCTCAGCATACCTTTCTCAATCCTCATCACTACGTCTCTTTCACTCCACAACGCTCTCTTATCACACTGTTCCTCACTCTATCTTTCAAAGTTACTCGACACATACTTCGCAAAGCTCTCATTTCCACTGCATTTATTCTACTTTGATTCATTTTCTGCCATACCCAACTTTCACTTCCAAACATTAGTGTCGGCACTAACACTCCTCCATGCACAGCCAGTCGTGCCTTTTTGGACACTTTCCGACTGCTCATAAAGGCATGTAATGCCCCATTCACTTGATTTCCAGCATTCACTCTCCTTTCAATATCACTCTCATGCTTCCCATCTCTTGTAAACAAAGTCCCCAGGTATACAAACTCATTAACTTGTTCAACTCTTTATTAGTTCTAAAGATGATAAAAATAACAGCTAATATGAGAAAGTTTTAGAAAAAAAAATTAAAAATAATGTATCGATGTTATTTTCGCTAAAATTATTTATTTTTGATGATAGAATAACCCCCTTTCGGGATGGTATACATGTTATGAATCACCTTGTATAACTACTTAATAATATCTTATCTTGTTTGTGAAAACTTTTAAATGGCCTTCTTATATTATGTAACTTCTTTAAAGTTGTGTAATATTTATTCCTTACCAGCTAGCTTACCATTTCGGTAAGCTAGCTGTAAGTTTTCCGAAAATATCAAAAATCATTATTTTTTTATTATTTATTTATTCTTAAAATATAATTACTGAATATGTTCTACACATCTAAAAAAACCAAGAGAGGTTTGTCTTAGATGCAAAGGACTAACATAAATAAATAAAGTTCAGTCGCGTTTTATTAGTACTTAGTCGTTAGTTAAATAGTTATTTAGATTAACCTGATCTAAATAACTATTTAGATATTTTTTTTGGATTGTTTCTTATTTGTTATACATATACATATAGACAATTATTATCATGAATAAATTCCAATCCATTTTTTTTTATTATCGTAGAATCTACAGCTCTTTAGAATAATTATGATATCTATTAGATACTAAGCGTACTGCCAATTACAGATTCTTACTTTGTAACACAACATTTCGATTCCCGCACTGGACAAATGTTTGTTCTGTGGCTGGGTGTTAAATATATATCTATTATGTATATCAGTCTCTGGTACCCATAGTACAGGCTATGCCTAGTTTGGGATCAGTTGACCGTGTGTGGTATGTCCGGAATATTTAGAAGAAATATGCTATCCGCAGTGCTGACCCCTCCGCCCAGCGACAGCGACGTCCGCCGGCGCGGGGAGAAGCGGCCGATCCCGCAGGAGTTGAAAGACGAGAAGTACTTCGAGCGGCGCCGCAGGAACAACCAGGCCGCCAAGAAGTCGCGTGACGCAAGGAGGATTCGCGAGGATCAGGTGGGAATCATCATTTTAGGAGGAGGGAGGGCACAGCGAGGTACCTCCGCCTTACAGAAGATCTCAGCCAAAGCGACGCAAGGAGGATTCGCGAGGATCAGGTGGGAATCATCATTTTAGGAGGAGGTAGGGCACAGCGAGGTACCTCCGCCTTACAGAAGATCGCAGCCAAATAACATTATTTGTTTCTAATAGTGTTGTGTTCCTGCGGTGAGTAAGGTTGCCAGAGCTCTTTAGGGGAGGGGGTTCGGGGTCGGCAACGCGTGCGTGATGCCTCTGGTATTGCAAGCGCTCATAGGCTACGGTAACCGCTTACCAACAGGTGGGCTGTATAAAAAAAAATAAAAAAAATAAAAACATCATGACTGACCTCAATTACCTACGCCACCTCTAGCGCAGAAGGCAGAGTTACTACCACTCTGCCTTCTGCGCTAGAGGTCGCGGGTTCGATTCCCGCACTGGACAAACATTTGTGTGATTAGCTCAGATAATTGTTCTGTGTCTGGGTGTCCGGAATATATTTTTTTTTTATTTGATCCGCAGATAGCTTGGCGAGCGTGTCTCTTGGAACAAGAGAACTCCTCCCTGCGCGCGCACGTGGCGGCCTTGCGACAAGAGACGATAGCTCTGCGTGCGCTCTTGGTGACAAGAGATGAGCCTCGTGTAGACCCTTCATCTACCACACCAGACTAGCCTGCCTGCCTACGACTAATTGATCGAGCGAGCAAAGCGAACAAAGATCTCGCAACAACTCGCGCGAATTTGCTTTGTACGTTTGTATCCTACTAATATTATAAATGCGAAAGTTTGTGAGGATGTGGAGATCTAAATGTTTGGATGTTTGTTGTTCAATCACGCCCAAACGGACGATCGGATTTGGATGAAATTTGGCACGGAGATAGATTTTATCTTCATAGGTAGACATAGACATTTATTTAATTGCCACCAAAACACACACATTTGCACAACATTTTACAATAAACATTAGATACTTATAATAAAAGAAACAAGAGAAAAGTAATGAAAGTAAAAATGGTGTGATGTGTGCTGCAGCAGCATAATGGCTTCGGCTCAGCATTATGCCTACTGTTTTGCAGCAGACGCTGGTATTCTGCCGAAACCATTACCTACACAGTCATTCAACCCTGTGAGAACAGTCTTATTAAGATTATGTTATGATTAGGTACCACGCTAGTGAAGCCGCGGGCAGAAGCTAGTGTATAATAAATAAATACCACCCAACAGTCACAACCATAGTCCCCTGACCCCACACTAGGATTCCCTGTGTCGTGGGTATCAGAAACTACGAGTACCATGGTACCACAACACCCAGACCCGGAACTAATATTTGCATTGATCATGCAAACATTTGTCCCGCAGCGGGAATCGAATCCGTAGTAAAAATACTACGAATTAAAAAACCTTTTGAATTTGTAGTGGGTCGACAGTTTGTACTAACAAGATTTACTGGTAATATGAGTTCGATCGGCCAAGAGGTTGCTAAGATATACTGGTCCAATCGGGGCTATTCAAAACAGAAGTAATACATATATATAAATAAATAAATATTCCGGACATATCACACACGGTCAACTGATCCCAAACTAGGCATAGCCTGTACTATGGGTACCAGAGACTGATATACATAATAGATTAATATTTAACACCCAGACACAGAACAAACATCTGTGTTAATCACACAAATGTTTGTCCAGTGCGGGGATCGAACCCGCAACCTCTAACGTAGAAGGCAGAGTTACTACCAACTGAGCTATGAGGCCAGTCAAATATATATTTTTAAGTAGAATAGAATAATTATTTATTTGGAACAAAACAATGATAATCTGTATATATAGAAGAACAAAGCCTAAACACAGCCCAAACCGCTGAATTTAATATATTGTGCAATAAAGTGTAAATAAAAAGTTTTGAAAAGTAGAACTCGGAAATATTATTAAAAATAACTTTATTTACAGAAAGAAACTTAAAACTAATTCAAGTTAATATTTACAAAATACACAAGAAACAGTTGAGCCATCTAAAGACCGTTACAAACGATCTATAGATAGCTCAACTGATCCAGATCACTACCAGTCGGAAGCGTCCCCAAGACGCTGGCGGAATTGCCACGCTGGATGGCAATGCTAATTCGCTGGGCCAAATAAGAGCCAGCTCTCGGGTCACGCGTCGCTTCGATCAGACGTCCTGATATCTTTTTGAAAACTCGGAGGGCCCCGTTTCCCCACGGACCCAGGGTCTCAACCCCAAAAGGCTCAAATATGTAAGCCCTATCAAGACTAAAAATATTATTAAAAACACCAAATTATGACTATGACACTTGGAATAAGTAGAGCTTTAAACCTAGAATAGCATTTAAGCTACTTTTTATGTACGAAACGGGCAAAGCCGCCGGCACAAGCTAGTCACATTAAGCAGCGTAGCTGAGCCCTCCACCATTTCACCTGTCTACCTACATACATACCAAAACTTGTAAATTACCAATTGTATCTTTATAACTGTGTGTAGGATTCTTGGTGAATAAATGCCCTTTTATTTTTTATTTATTTTATTTTATTATATTTAGCAATCTCTGGAACTATGTACCTCTATCGAACGAGTTTTAGAATACTTTGAGCCCCTCGTCCATGACGCTACGCATAAGTGACGGAACTCATTAGAAACTAGAGTTGCGGACTGATTGGAAACTCTGACTCGTCCACGGCGCTACTGGAATTTCCTGAAACTCAGTCACTCAGTACACGATTTTATGTAAACAAAGTTTTGAAAACGAAAATAATTAACATGACTTGTGATAATTCGAGCAATGACACGGAATTATTACTTCTCCAGTCACATAGACGTCAGAATCACTTATAATTACTGTTTATTCGTTCATTTTTCACCCATTTTCTCGAAACCAGTCGCCTGGCGACCAGCATGTCGAGTCGCCAGGAGACTAGTTACAAACGCGTTCCTTCTGAGTAGCGTCGTGGACGGACGCGCATTGAAATACTAGTGCTATCGCAGTCAGGCTACTCATAAGTGACTACAGTTTCAGTCGCGTTCCTTTTGAGTCGCGCCGTGGACGAAGGGGCTTAGTAGTAATAAAAAGCTATCAAGAGTAATATAAGCTTCCCGAGTACCATGCGAGTGAAGCAGTGGGCTGTAGCTATGTAGTTTAAGAAGTTTCATAAAACTTTTTTTTTTTTTATCCTACATAGGTGGCAAACAAGCTTACGTCCCACCTGATGGTAAGCGGTTACCGTAGCCTATGAGCGCTTGCAATACCAGAGGCATCACGCACGCGTTGCCGACCCCGAACCCCCTTCCCCCCTAAAGAGCTCTGGCAACCTTACTCGCAGCAGGAACACAACACTATTTGAAACAAATAATGTTATTTGGCTGCGATCTTCTGTAAGGCGGAGGTACCTCCCCAGACAGGCTGCTCCAATTCAGAACGAGAAAATCTCGCTGTGCCCTACCTCCTCCTAAACTGAAAAAGTAGCATCCCTACTTACTAATAAGTTAGTAATTAGCCGCGTCTCCACCGGACGCATGCTCGGGCGAGGCAGCCTCGTGAGCGAAATGCTCGGTCGGTGTGGACGTGCCTCGGGGTTGTGCCGAGCCGTGCGACGTCGGTAAAGCGCGCGTACTCAAAGGCGCCTCGGTGTGCGCTGTGCGTTCGGTGGGGACGGAAGTGCGTGACGGTAGACTGATGGCTCGGGATGGCTCGGCTTGCCTCGCGAGCCCCGCCTCGATGTTTCCGGTAAACTACGAGAAATTTACCACATGAAATGTAGGTATCACCCACCAGTTGGCACCCACTTGATGGGTGAGGTAGGCGCCTGCTTTTCTCTCTTGTGTCTACTGTTAGTGATCTGGACCAGTTGAGCTATCTATAGATCGCTTGTAACGGTATTTAGATGGCTCAGCTGTCTCTCTTGTGTATGTTGTATTGCTACTTGTATTCGTCTTTTTTTACTGTTAACCTACCTACCTACTAAGCTTTATTTTATTTTGTGTGATTGTTATCTGCTGTTGTTTCTTCTGTTTGCTATTATCTCTGTCTGTGCTGTATTTGTGTGTGTGTCAAATAAACAATTTATCTATCTATCTATCTATCTACGAGGCAGCCTCGCGAGCCAGACTCGGCCGAACCGCTCGCCCGAAAGTGGCTCGCGAGCCCATTCGCCCGGTGGAGACCACAGAGTACTTTTGTGGAGACGCGGCTAGTAATGTTTTGCTAGTAAGCGCAAAACTTCAGGTGAGGGTTAAATTATTTTATGATTTTTGAACTGTTTTTTCTCAATAACCGCAAAACGCACAGTGTTGATTTTTATGACAAAAAAAAACTTGCGCATTTGATTTACGTAAATTCAAGACAGAAACGCGATTGGTAAAACTTTTCTCAATAGATTTATTTTTTAAAGTTCGGTACTCTGCAACAGTTTTTTCGAAAATACTCAGAAACTATCAATCATAAATACCTTTTTTTTAAATTTTGTTTTAGACAATAGCATTGGGTACTTAAATCCAAGACACGTTTTTTAAAAATACTTAGTTTTTAAGATCATCGATATTTTATTTTATGTCGCTTACGTCGATTACTTTCGAGCGCCTTCTAACGCTTGTTTCCGCATTCAATTAAAGTACGTAGCGCTGTCACTTTCTTCACTCCGCCCACTCGACAGTTTATTATGATCACAGAATAATATGATTATGATTCTCATAGCGCCTTATAATGCGGGCGCGTTGATGTCTTTTGTATAGAAAAAAAAACAGAGTTTGGATTAAAAGAGGTTGGAATATGTACCTACAAAAAAAAATCATAACTTTGAGTTAAGATTTTTTTTGTATTCAACCTCTTTAATCCAAACTCTGTTCTTTATCCAGTTTTGCTATAATTTTTTTAGATTCCTTTTCTCACCAAAATTTAAGATAGACGGTGAATGTGCCGCTTTTTAATATGACTAAAAGTTTGCTACTCGCCGCTAGATGGCACTACTATTAATTGCAATAAATGAAAATAAATAAAAATTGGGTGCTTGGGCAGTCACATACATAGTCCTGACCCCACACTAGCATTCCCTATGTCGTGGGTATCAGAATCTACGAGTACCATGGCACCACATCACCCAGACCCGGAACAAATATTTGCAGATCATGCAAACATTTGTCCCGCGCGGGAATCGAACCAGCATCCCTTGCGTCTCAGACGGGCACTCGCCCGACACGCAACCGAGGTAATAAAGATAAAGATAAAGATCATTTATTTGCTTAAACATGTGTACAGTGGATGACAAAACTTGTAGGTGGTTCAACATGCTTGACCGGCGACGATATGCAAATTTAATAAAACGTTATTATAAATAGTTCAGATTCAGATTTTTTTTTAATGTTATAAAGTCAAAGTCAAAGTCAAAAGGCATTTATTTCAATAAAATCACTAGGATCACTTTGAAACCTCTTAGAAACTAGGTGAAGCTATGCCTGTTCCTCGCGACCAAGCCTAGAAGAATCAGGCAACAAACACGGCTTTGTGCCTATCATTTTTTTCGATGATCCTTTTTCACAAAATGGAATTTAAAGCTTCAGTGTGGTATACGGAGGCAGACAGGCTTACGGCCCTCCTGATGGCAAGTGGTCACCGTCGCCTATTGACATTAGCAACACCTTGAGCATTGCTATTTATTGCTCAGATTCATTTATAGCGAAAATGGGTCAAAAAGATGTCAAATTAAAATAGATCTACCATCTTCAGAGCATGCAATACAATTAACCTACCTACATACAAAATCAAAATAGAAATAAATTATTTTAATAGTTGTTCAGTTTATTGATTAGACATCATGAATTTTTTTCCTATTCAGCCTCTTCGGAGTCTTCTTACGTAAATAGGTACTCTATCTAGGTCCGTGTTGTATATTCCTGTACATAAAGAAATCAGCATTAATTAAATAAATATTCCGGACACACACACACACGGTCAACTGATCCCAAGCTAGGCATAGCCTGTACTATGGGTACCAGAGTCTGGTATACATAATAGATAAATATTTAACACCCAGACACAGAACAAACATCTGTGTTAATCACACAGATGTTTGTCCAGTGCGGGAATCGAACCCGCGTGTTTAGTCACATCAGTCGTAATTAGTGCATAATCAAATCTGTGGATGATGTTGTGGGTCATACATTTACTCATTCCTTATGCCTCTTACTGTTTACCTATAGTGTAATGTATGACTGTTTATCTTCCCAAATAAATAAAATAAAATAAAATAAAATCATCATCATCATCTTGTAGAAGTCCACTGCTGGGTATAATCCTCCCCGAAAGAGTTCCACGACGAACGGTCTTGAGCCTTCTCCATCCACCGACTTCCCGCAACCTTCACAATGTCGTCGATCCATCGGGGCCTTCCAACACTGCGTCGCCCGGTTCGTGGTCATTCGAGAACCTTTACTCCCCAACGGTTGTCGGTTCTGCAGTTGTTAATGCAAATTAATTCGGAAGAAAATCATGCTTTGTTTTGATGGAATAGGTCTAACTTTTTTATGATTTATTATCTACATAGTGATAAAATCCGAAACGAGGAAATCCATAGAAGAACCAAGGTCATTCCTTGCGAGGTTCACAGCCGTTCGATTTACCTTTACATGATTAAACGGCTGAAAAGATTCTGATGTAACTTGGTACCTAATAGATAGCTTGAACCATGGAGAAGGACAAAGGCTGCTTTCTAACTGGGTACAGCGCGAGCGAAACCGTGGGCAGACGTTAGTCAAAAATGAAAAAAAGGTCTAAGTAAATGGTTCACATAAACACTGACGTTTTATTTTCACGACTGAACAGATTTTGATGAAATTTGGTAAGTAGGTACCTAGATCGAACCATGGGGAAGGACATAGGCTTCCTATCGGTTCCGCTCGACCGAAGATGCGGGTAGCTGCTAGTTACAAAATGTAATAAAAATGGTTTCAGCACCCACCTCTCTTCCTCCGACTGTTTTCTAGTACCCCAGTTTCCACATCAGGTAGTGCGGCAAATTCAGTTGCTTCTGCCACGGATGTTTCAGCTGCTTCAGCCACGGTGCTTTCAGTTGCGTAGAGTTCTGTTGCTTCAAACACGGAGTTTTCAGCTACTTCAGCCACGGAGCTTTCAGCTGCCTCAGCCACGGATGTTTCAGCTGCTTCAGCCACGGAGGTTTCAGTTGCGAAGAGTTCTGTTGCTTCAACCACGGAGTTTTCAGCTACTTCAGCCACGGAGCTTTCAGCTGCCTCAGCCACGGATGTTTCAGCTGCTTCAGCCACGGAGCTTTCAGCTACTTCAGCCACGGAGGTTTCAGTTGCTTCAGCCACGGAGCTTTCAGTTGCTTCAGCCACGGAGGTTTCAGTTGCTTCAGGAACCGTATAGCCGTAGATATGGGCCATGATAGCGTCCAGGTCTCCGCCGATTTCTGGGTATTGTGAGGCACTCTGGGCGTGGCACAGTGCCACGAGGCAAACGAACGTCAGTAATTTTATCATCTAGAAGCCAATACATATGGTATTATAAACTAGAATGAACTCTAGATGTGGTGTAGTTATTTAAGTTTAATATTATATGTATGTTAGTCTGTAAGGTAATTTCAATACATGTTTTTACCAAAGTTACTTTATTTACAGAAAGAAACTTAAAACTAATACAAGTTAATATTTACAAGAAACAGTTGAGCCATCTACAAGACCGTTACAAACGATCTATAGATAGCTCAACTGATCCAGATCACTACCAGTCGGAAGCGTCCGCAAGACGCTGGCGGAATTGCCACGCTGGATGGCAATGCTAATTCGCTGGGCCATTAAGGTAAGGTATTTATTAATATGGGCCATGGCATATTACACATGTTTGTGCAATATGTCAAGTAGCCTGAAATAAAGATATTAATATTAATAATAATAATAAATAAATAAATTCCTAATACCCAACAGTCACATACATAATCCTGAGCCGACACTAGGATTCTAAGAGGAAAGAAGCCTCTAAGAGGCGCACTATAATCCTTTCACTACACTGATTCATTCACCAATGGTCATAGACCTTTTCAGATCCACCATACCTTAACCTGGTCACTGACCTAATAGGATGACCAAGAAAGAATCAGTGACACTGCAAGCAAGCAACTAGGATCCCCTGTGGCGTGGGTATCAACTACGAGTACCACAACACCCGACCCGGAACAGATATTTTCAGATCATGCAAAAGTTTAGCCCGCAACGGGAATCGAACCCTCGAAATCGGAGGGCATTCGCCCGCTATGCCACCGAGGTTGTCAATTGCAAAATGTGTGTCTCCTTCAGCAAAGACAATAGTATTTATACCATTTTACTAATTGTCTTTGCTAATATATCTTATAGGTACCTAGTTATACAGCGCCCTGGCTAAGAAAACTAAATCTTCTTCTTCATGCCGTGTCACTGATTCTTTCTTGTTCATCCTGTACAAGGTCAGTGACCAGGTTAAGGTATGGTAGTTAAGGAAACTAACTGAAAAACCTTAGAAGCCACAGAATACAAGGTGATTCATATTAATAAATAATAAATATTCCGGACATATCACACACAGTCAACTGATCCCAAACTAGGCATAGCCTGTACTATGGGTACCAGAGACTGATATACATAATAGATATAATATATATTTAACACCCAGACACAGAACAAACACCTGTGTTAGTCACAAATGTTTGTCCAGTGCGGGAATCGAACCCGCGACCTCTAGCGCAGAAGGCAGAGTTACTACCAACTGAGCTATGAGGCCTTATATGTGTGTACCTATCAGCAAAGACAATAGTATTTATACCATTCTACTTATTGTCTTTGTTACTATATCTTAAAACTAAATCTTCTTCTTCATGTCGTGTCACTGATTCTTTCTTGGTCATCCTGTACAAGGTCAGTGACCAGGTTAAGGTATAAGGAAACTTAATGAAAAACCTTAGTAGCCACAGAATACAAGGTGATTCATAATACGTATGAAAGGGGGCTTATTCTACACCCGAAGGGCAATAAAGTTTGTTCTAAGAAATTTTAATTTTTTAGGGTTCCGTACCTCACTTTGGAAAAAAACCCTTATAGGATCTTTTGTGTGCCTATCTGTCAAGACCCTTTTTTTCAGAAACGGCTCAAGGTATCATCTTGAAATTTATACCAACTACTAGTTTTTCGCGTTGTGCGCGAGCTGCATGCAGCTCGCGTGCTTAATCGTTGCTGCAAGCAACTCGCGAGATTTTATAGTCACTGTACGACTCGGTAGAAAACCTAAGACGACATAGCCTTTCTTGAAAAAAAAAATATACCAACTATTAGGGTCCGTGAGCTGGCAAGTTTCTAGCTCAATGCATTACAAAGATATGGCAATGAATGATGTCTAATTTGGAAATATTCGAATATTCGAATGGAAATAGCATGTATCATAGATAAATCAATTCATTCTTTATTCTTTATTGTACACAGAAAACACATACAAAAAACAAACTAAATGAAAGGACATGTACAAAGGCGAGATAATTCTTTCAATATTACATTGTTTTTTAGTTACGAGTGAAGCTAATCATCATCAACAGCCTGTAGAAGTCCACTGCTGGACATAGGCCTCCCCCAGAGTTCCATGACGAACGGTCTTGAGCCTTTTCCATTCACCGACTTCCCGCAACCTTCACAATGACATCGGTCCATCGGGTCGGGGGGCCTTCCAACACTGCGTCGCCCGGTTCGCGGTCGCCATTCGAGAACCTTTATTCCCCAACGGTTATCGGTTCTGCGAGCTATATGGCCTGCCCACTGCCACTTCAACTTGCTAATTCTGAGAGCTATTTCGGTGACCTTGGTTCTTCTACGGATTTCCTCATTTCGGATCTTATCAGGCAATGAAACTCTGAGCTCTCTCCATAGAATAAAATGAAGCTAATAAAATGTTAAAATTAAAAATGCGTACCGTGATAAATGGGTCGTCCGTCTCTGTCACAGACCAGTTTTCAATTCTATTATTGGGTTTTACCTCGTCGCTATTTCAAGGACTGGTTCTGACGGCGATCTCAAGTCGAATGGCGGGACAGGATAATTATCATCCTTCGTACCTACCGGGCCCAATTCTACTTATTATTTATTTCTATGTTACTTGTTTTTTTTTTTTTTAATAATGTATAATATGACTTTTCCTAGTGTACAGACTGTATCAAAAAGGAATAAAATCTTTTGAATTTGAATTCAATGGTTTCAAAATAACAATGGTTCAATGGCAAAATGGCTACTTTTGTCATTTTTGGTATTCTGCTATCACAGTCGTATATCAATGGCAGTCATTGTGAAACCATTGTGAACCAAATGAACCAATGAAATCAAAGAAACGAAAATGTCGACAAACGTTAACGAATGATAATGGTGCGATCATTATCATGCGATTATCATTTTCATGTCATTGAATCAGTAGAATTGGGGGCCAGAACGGATGAAGACAGCATTCTTGGTAAATCATGTAATAGCATTATAGAAAAATAAAAAACATTACCCTCCTTCCTCCTCGGCAGTCGAGTAATAAATAGGCACACGATTTTTTTTTTTTGTACTTACTCCTTTTTTTTAATTAACTTTTTGCGGCTATTGTGTCACTGCGGCCACAACTAGCCTATTGTGATCGCCACAAACTACTACTTAGGTGGCAAACAGGCATACGGCCCACCTGTTGGTAAGCGGTTACCGTAGCCTATGAGCGCTTGCAATACCAGAGGTTACACGCGGTACCGACCCCGAACCCCCCTCCCCCTAAAGAGCTCTGGCAACCTTACTCATCGCAGGAACACAACACTATTTGAAAACAAATAATGTTCTTTGGCTGCGATCTTCTGTAAGGCGGAGGTACCTCCCCAGGCGGGCTGCTCCAATTCAGAACGAGAAAATCTCGCTGTGCCCTTCCTCCTCCTTTTATTTCCAAGCGTAGACATCCTCTCAGATCTCCAGATCAGATCCTTGAAGATGTCTAAGGGGGTAGCCAGAGGCACGTCCGAGCATTTGGCACATGCCCAAATTTAGCAGCAGTGAGTATTCCAATAAGTGACAGGTAGCAAGCCAATCGACGCTTTAGGAATAGGTTTGGTTTCCTCACTATGTTCTCCTTGTTGCGTTTTTATTGGAATAGAAAAGCTAATTGGTGCACGACCGGGTTCAAACCCACGACCTTTGCGTTAACTGGCGACCCTGGCTTCGCACGGGTATATAAACTCCATTGATTTACGCGACGCACGGCATGTTTTTTCCCCGACATCTTGACCACATCATTCATCATTTCAGCCGTACGATGTCCACTGTTGAACATGGCCTCCCCCACAGACAGCAAATTCCTTATCATGTGGGGGGATTTTCCCATACTCACCACGCTGGGTATGCGGGTTGGCGAGCGCAGTTAGAGCTATCGTTGTTAAAATGAGGGACGCTGCTGCCCATCCCCTAGCTTTCTTCCGTTAGTCGCCTCTTACGACATCCGCGGATAGGTAGATATGGAGGGGCCTATTCTTCAGCCGGGGCCACCACGGCCAACCCCTTGGTCTCAAATCTTGACCACAATCATCGTCATAATTCAGCCGCAATTTAACACAAAACCTAATGATATACCTACAACTAACCTTCCTCATTCCCACCCGATGGACCGACGACATTGTGAAGGTTGCGGGAAGTCGGTGGATGGAGAAGGCTCAAGACCGTTCGTCGTGGAACTCTTTAGGGGAGGCCTATGTCCAGCAGTGGACTTCTACAGGCTGATGATGATGATGATGATGAACCTTCCTCATGAATCACTCTGTCCATTGGTGAAAACCGTATGAAAATCCGTTCGGTAGTTTTTGAGTTTATCGCGTTCATACAGACGCGACTTTATTTTATAATATACTAACTAAAGCCCGCGGCTTCGTTCGCGTGGTACCTAAATGAAAAGTAGCCTCTAAGCTATTCTAGATAGAGAACTTTATTTATTCAAAGTTTCACCGGAATCGGTTGAGCCATTATGCGGCGTGATTGAACCACAAACATCCTCACAAACTAGCATTTTTAATATTAGTAGGATAGGATAAAGTTCGTACGTGAGTAAGTACGTGAACAGATTCGCACTTCCACTAGTTTAGATAAAAAAAAACACCAAAATTATCATCGAAATTTTATATTCAGCTAGACTAAACAACATACATACAATTTAGCGTAATATACAGCGCACGGCCATCGCACAGGCAAACGCACACACAGACAGGCAAGCGACAGACGCGCGGAGACCACAGGCATGTTTTCACAAAGACTGCTACATATACGGGCGTGTACTGTACCTACAGATAACACAAATATATACCTATATATATTTAAAAGATAGATCAATGTTAGTTTGTAAACTCTAGCCTTAAATTCATCGGCAATGTTTGTTTTCACAAAGACTGCTCACAAATAATTTATACATGAAATATTGTTTCATTATATTATATTTTTTATACAAATAAAGTGGCAAACCAGCTTACGGCCCACCTGTTGGTAAGTGATTACCGTAGCCTATGAACGCTTGCAATACCAGAGGCATCACGCACGCGTTGCCGACCCCGAACCCCTTCCCCTTAAAGAGCTCTGGCAACCTTACTGTGACCGCAGGAACACAACACCATTTGAAACAAATAATGTTATTTGGCTGCGATCTTCTGTAAGGCGGAGTGACCTCCCATGCAGGCGGGCTGCTCCAATTTAGAGCGAGAAAATCTTTTTTTTTTGTAACTCTAGCCTTAAATTCATCTATATATTTGCTATATCATACGTAAAACATATCTGTGGTCTAACTATTTAAATAATCCTACATAGAAAACATAACAAAAAAAAACCGAAATATTCAAAGGAACAATCTTTCCAAAGCATTTCTTTCAATAAATGCGAACAATACATACATAAATACTTTTATATAAATAATGCTATCAAAACATTGTTCCATACATACATTCCATTTTGTGAACGTTCGAACAAATATATTACAATTATTATATTCCAATGCGATAGATATCAACAGCCTAAGGTTTAATCTGCAGCCAGCATTCTAATATCGCGCCAAAAGTAACCTATGCGTTTATCTGGAGGAAATTCCTGGCGATAAGCCGGTACCATTACGGAAAGACAGTCTTTTTAACGGATATAACCGTCTTCTAGCTCATTTGAAACAAAATTAGGCAGCTGCCTGCAGATTTAACGATTATACAACAAAGAACATACCCAGTATCTACTAATATTATAATCTAAAGTTTTGCGTTGGTTTATCAAATCTTCTCAAATTACCGGTAGAACGGGGTGATTTTATTAGTCGTGAGGCGAGTAGATACGCATAGGGAGGCAATGGTAACGCTTACGGGGTGGAAAATAGCGCGTCAGGGGTGAATTTGCGTATGGGGTGTAAAATTGCACTCGCGTCTTTTTACCCCAATCGCTTTTGTCGTCTCACTGATCATTATTATCGCTTACTTGTTCATCCTGTTTATAGGTCAGTGACCAGGGGTTCAATTGCCTAAGCGTAATGGCAATGAAGATCGTAACTTTGAGGGTAATTTTAACAATCTTAGCAAGATTCAAAACATTCCAAACTTGACAAGGGAAAATTTCAAGACCTTAGCTTCTTCCTTTTCATGTTTGATATACTTCAGATGTCGCTAAAATTGATAAAATCATCCCTAAAATTGCGATCATCATTACCATTTTGCTTACGCAAGACTGGCAGGTTCACGTATGGTGGCCCTGAAAAGGGCCTATGACCTTCGGTGAAAGAATCAGTGTAGTGAAAGGATTAGAGTGCGCCTTATAGGGCCCTTTCGTGCACATGTCACACGTCTTCGAATTTTTAGGTTCTAGGACATGCCGGTTTCCTCACGATGTTCTCCTTAACCGATTGAGCGCACCGAATGGAAAATTCACCGGGATTCGAACCCACGCTCTGTGGATCGGAAGGCGGGCCACTACTACCACTCCACCAGTGCCCTTAAAATACAGTGGGTTTTGTTATAAACAGGGATGTCCGTGCCCTAAAATTTGCATTTGAAAATTGTTTCAATTCACCCTGCTCTAACGGTAAAAGATCTACAAAAGCTTTACCTAATTTCAATGAGAAATTTATGAACCTTGTAAAACAAAAACATGTTAATCACGTTACCACTAGTTTTGCGATATAACTTAGGCTCGGTTCGAAGATATCAGGGGGCCTAAATACATCGTCACAGATGACATACATTTCATGCAGACTTTCTACCGTTATAATAATAATAAATATAATTGAAACAGTTTGAAACCATTAAAATAGTAAGTGCCATCCTAGACCCTTGTTCACCAATACATTAACCGGCTTAACCATCGGATTAAAGTAACCTCGGTTATCGTTTGTTGATGTGTTGGTGAACATTATAATATTTGGTTAATGCCAAAGTGGCATTTGTTAGTAATTTAATTCTTCTCTTCTTTCTTCTTCTCGTCTTCTGGGGTCTGTTCCGTGCTCTGTTGTTGACCCTCGCGCTCTGCTGCCATCTACAAATACAAATAAATTTATTTAGCAAAAAGTTAACAATAAAGCTAAAGGCCAAGTACAAAAATATGATTTCTCCAATAAACTTAATTAAAAAAATCTGTGAATGGTATTATGAAATTAAAATATTTCACTGAGCCATAGCCTATTTGTCATACTGCAGCACACACAAACTTAGCTAGTCTAAGATATTTACTTTTTTAAAATTGCTCTTTTGATTATTTATACCCACCTATTGTATGTAATTTCGTTAAAATTGTTTATCTATGTTAATTGTGTGTGTCTGTAGTTCCAAATATTTTTTTTACCTATCTATAATAGATTATAAAAGCAGTATAATTTTTTTTAGTGCAGTCATTTTTATTTATTTTATGTACCATCTGTTGGCAAAATTTATATTTAAAAAAGATGAACTTTGAGGGTGCCAGTAAAATGTATGTTGGTGACAACAATCGTCCAGAGAGTTATCGAAACATCTCTGGCTGATAACAGGTCACCGTTTCTATAGCACTTTTGCTTGACCAATGCATTCACGAGGCGATGCAATGGCTCAAAAAAGTGCATTTTTACTATGATCATTCTCCAAATAAAACGTATGTCTGTACAAATACTACGATTGAAATTAGATGCCTTTGGAAGTATAAGGAGCTGTTAACACCCCCAGTTGTAACATTCCTGCGTCAACCTGCGTAGTGTGACCAACGCGAGTGAAGCGCGTTGCTATATCCTAGTTTATAATAAATGAGCTTGCTTTTCGTGTCACTGATTCTTTTTTAGTCACCTGTATTAGGTAAGGTTGAGGTATGGCCTATGAGTGTCGGTGAAAGAATCAGTGTTGAAAGGATTGAAGTGCGCCTCTTAGGCGCGAATTATACAAAAAAAGGCATAAGGCGACGGTAAGGTGAAGGCGCGGCGCAGGCGTGGGACAGGTAAGGCACGGATGCTATTTAAATTATATAAACAAGTGAAACGTTTAACTTATTAAATAGTAAACATGACCTTGATCTATTCAACTGCAGTATTCCAACTCTTAGAAATAAACTCAATATCACATTCTTTGACCGGTAACCCTCTTTGTACATCTTCCAGATCCTAATTAGTGACTAGCACTTACTATGCTTATTGATATCGTGACTGTGAGTGACCCTTAAGGTATTAATTACTCAACTTATCTTCTTTTTTTGTCTGCCCGTTATCCTACTTGTATCTACCAGTGAAGACCTTTAAATGGCCTTAAGCTATATAATTAAGTTTCCAGAATGTATTTCTCAGTGCCGATGGTTTTCCAAAAATAAATAAATAATTCACAACGTGTCGCCTACCTATATGACGGCTGATAGAGGAGAGGGGAAGAAAAGACCCCACATGAAGTGGGACTGGACAAACATTTGTGTGATTCACAGATGTTTGTTCTGTGTCTGGGTGTTAAATATATATCTATTATGTATGTCAGTCTCTGGTACCCATAGTACAGGCTATGCCTAGTTTGGGATCAGTTGACTGTGTGTAATATGTCCGGAATATATATATATATATATTCCTTCCTACTAATATTATAAACGCGAAAGTTTGTAAGTATGGATGGATGGATGGATGTTTGTTACTCTTGAATGGATTTTAATGAAACGTCACAATAACATAGCTTATACATCAGAATATGACGATAAGTGTCACGTAAGTAGGAAAAATCTATGCCACGCTAATATAAGCTACTCGAAATACTAAACCTGCGCAGACGAAGTCGCGGGCACCAGCTAGTAATTAATAAGTATGCTGTGTTCTCATCTAGAAGAGCGTAAACCAATGTATGATTTAGTTTTCTAATATCTAGGATCGTATTCAGAGACAAGACTCGAGCATTGATCTGTACTTAAATCTCGATTTGAGGCGAGATTCTAATTCTTGAACAGAATTTAAGTATTGATTCAATGATCACAGTTCACCTGAGTAAATGCTTATTCTGAAACGTTAATCAGACGAAATCGGTGATTGAATTTAGATTTGAGACTTTGATGCATATTTATACTTCACTTTATTGAGATATTCTATTTCCACCCTGGCTGTTTGAATTTCTGCGTAAAACGGATCGAAAATTATAAATAAATCAAAATGTAAACGAGAACATTTGAGTACAGATTTGAGACTCGATGCAGCTGAGAGTAGTTTAAGTACCGTTCTTGAATAAAAGCTATGTTTGAGCAGAGATTCAATACTTAAGTAGAGTTCAGCTGATCTGTGATTAAATCTATGCTTGAGTCGTGTCTCTGAATACGAGCCCTAATGTATTATTATAGTGTAACACCCAGTTTTGAGAACCAATAAAAAAAGCAGAGATCCATGTTTTTTTTTATTTTCAGGAGGAAAATGGCCGTCCATCCGCGTTGCGTCCATAGACAGTCTCCGCTCCGAGCCTCCCCCCGCCTCCCCCTCGCAACTCATGCGCACGCGCCCCGACCTCACCATCGTCGCCAAGAAATCAGAGACAAAAGACGAAGACACGTGATCATAGAGTCATCTATGAAGAATTTTCAGTAACATGTGAGAAAAGTTGCAATTTATTGAAAAATATTAATCCTACACTGTTTTGCCCCTTTTTTGGGGTCCACCCTCAAAGGGAGGTTTCCACTCTTTGGCACGTGATCATTCATCTATGAAGAATATTCAGTGAGAAGAATTGCAATTTATTAAAAAATATTATTACTAGACTGTTTTGCCCCATATTGGGGGTCCGCCCCCAAAAGGGGGTTTTAACTCACAGTATAAATGAAGAAAATGCAATAGTTTGTAAGAGAGAACCCTAGATGGTTTCAACCCTTAAACTGGGGTACAAAATTGGTACCACCAATGTTTCTGCTTATCTCTTGACAGTGTATATAATGTACCTACTACTAACTACCTACTGGCTCATGGCTATACCAACATAACTCTTGCAATTATCATTATTTGACCGTTAATTCATTACTTCCTGTGTAATAAGTGGTTAAAATGACTAAAATGAAATATTCATTTTGTCTTTTTGAAATTCCTTTTTACTATTTGGATTATGTGAGGGTTAGCAGAAGTGTACTTGATACAAGGTGATCCATAATATGTATTCTATCCCGAAAGGGGCTTATTCCACATCTAATATGCAATTTTTTTTTGTAGTCGATAAAAGGCAGGGAGATGATAATGATGTGTCGCCTACCTATATTTTTTATGGAAACGTTTTGAAGCGGCACGATGTCTGCGCCGCGCCTTCACCTTACCATCGCCGTTTCTGTATAATTCGCCCCTTAGTTAGAGGCTCCTTTCATGCACGTTATAATAAATTTATGTGCATACCTTCTTGTAAGCCTGCTCGAAGAGCTTGAGGCTGGCCTGCTGCAGCGTGTTGGTGGCGGTCCGGATCTCTTCGGGCTCCACCGCCTCCTTCTTGGAGAGCAGCTCGCGCAGCTTGGCGATCTCACCGCGCAGCTTGTCGCACTGTAACGAGGCACCGGTTAGTTTTTTATTTTTATACAACTGATGTAGCAAACAAGCATACGGCCCACCAGTTATGGTAAGCGGTTACCGTAGCCTATGAGCGCTTGCAATACCAGAGGCATCACGCACGCGTTGCCGACCCCGAAACCCCCTCCCCCTAAAGAGCTCTGGCAACCTTACTCACCGCAGGAACACAACACAATTTGAAACAAATAATGTTATTTGGTTGCGATCTTCTGTAAAGCGGAGGTACCTCAGGAACAGCCCGCCTGGTGCTCCAATTTAGAACGAGAAAATCTCGCTGTGCCCTATATGGTAGTAATCATCATCATCATTTTAGCCGTCCACTGCTGAACATGGCCCACAGGGCGAATTCCTTATCATGTGGGGGGATTTGCCCATACTCACCACGCTGGGCATGCGGGTTGAGAACTATCGTTGCTAAAATGAGGGACGCTGCTGCCCATCCCCTAACTTTTTTCCCTTAGTCGCTTCTTACTACATCCGCGCATAGGTAGTTATGGGAGGGGCCTATTCTTCAGCCGGGGCGACCACGGTCAGGTTAGTTATGTTTCATTGTATTCAACCACTATCCTCCGCCCACGGCTTTGGCCCTAGTACCCGAATAAACCTATGTCCTTCCCCTAAGTTCAAGTTAACTCCGTACCGAACTTCACAAAAATGCGTACAGCCGTTAAGGAGCTGGGGTAACAAAAATAAACATACCATCACACACAAACTTTAGCATTCTACTTCCCACTTAGTATTTATTATAAATGCGAAAGTTTGTAGAGATGTGAACTCTTTCACACACAGACGACAGACAGGCAAACAGACAGATAACAAAGCGCTCCTATCATGGTTCTGTTTTTTCCTGTTGAAGTATGGAACCATATTTATTTGTAGCTAAATTATTAGGTTAAACTTATAATAAAAATGCTAAGAACATTTATGTAATGTATCTACATATAGGCGTTGCTACGACTGATAGCAAGTGTCTGTGAGATTATAACCCGGCCACACATTGGCGTGGTCGGGGAATATGGCTCCAGTTCGCTATCGCACCCGTCTGACGACCTGCCGAGCCGGCCAAGCGAGCCAACTCGGACTAGTGCTAAGTGCATTAATCTATCCTTCAACAAGTAACAAGTTTTAGCGTCATAAGTACCATAGTACACATCGACATAGCTCTGAGAATTAGCAAGTTGAAGTGGCAGTAGGCAGGCCATATAGCTCGCAGACAGAACCTACAACCGTTGGGGAATAAAGGTTTTCCGTCATCATCATCAGCCATCTTTTTCTCAGACACGGCTGAAGGTATCAACTTGAAATTTATTCCACCTAGTAAGGTCTGTGGGCTTATGGTGCCGTATAAAAATCAAAGCTTAATGCATTAAAAAGATATGGCAATGAATCTATAATTTTTGTATGGAAATGGCTAAAATGAAAAAACGCTAGGGTACTTCCAGTTACCTCACAATTCTGAAATTTGGAATGCTAGGAGCTTTTGAAACACAATTACAGGGAAAAGTCTGAAATTGAGACATTTCGAAGTTTTTTAGGAAACAAAGTTATATTTGCGGTCAATGTCATACAATGACTACGTGAGCGACTGCAAATATAAGTTTGTCAATTCCTACATTTAGATTTTTTATTTTCTGACCATGACCACTGGTGCACGTCCGGGATTAGAACCCACAACCAATGTTACGGAAGCCTCGGGGCGCGAGTTCTCGCACTTGACCGTCTTTATTTTTATTTTATTTTACCTCCTCTTGCGGCAGCTGGTGCTTGTACTCGTCCATCTTGGTCTCGGTGTTGTGTAGGACGTCTTGTTAAGTAACAGTTGTCGCTACATACCTCCTCCTGCGGCAGCTGGTGCTTGTACTCGTCCATCTTGGTCTCGGTGTTGTGTAGGACGTCTTGTTAAGTAACAGTTGTCGCTACATACCTCCTCCTGCGGCAGCTGGTGCTTGTACTCGTCCATCTTGGTCTCGGTGTTGTGTAGGACGTCTTGTTAAGTAACAGTTGTCGCTACATACCTCCTCCTGCGGCAGCTGGTGCTTGTACTCGTCCATCTTGGTCTCGGTGTTGTGTAGGACGTCTTGTTAAGTAACAGTTGTCGCTACATACCTCCTCCTGCGGCAGCTGGTGCTTGTACTCGTCCATCTTGGTCTCGGTGTTGTGTAGGACGTCTTGTTAAGTAACAGTTGTCGCTACATACCTCCTCCTGCGGCAGCTGGTGCTTGTACTCGTCCATCTTGGTCTCGGTGTTGTGTAGGACGTCTTGTTAAGTAACAGTTGTCGCTACATACCTCCTCCTGCGGCAGCTGGTGCTTGTACTCGTCCATCTTGGTCTCGGTGTTGTGTAGGACGTCTTGTTAAGTAACAGTTGTCGCTACATACCTCCTCCTGCGGCAGCTGGTGCTTGTACTCGTCCATCTTGGTCTCGGTGTTGTGTAGGACGTCTTGTTAAGTAACAGTTGTCGCTACATACCTCCTCCTGCGGCAGCTGGTGCTTGTACTCGTCCATCTTGGTCTCGGTGTTGTGTAGGACGTCTTGTTAAGTAACAGTTGTCGCTACATACCTCCTCCTGCGGCAGCTGGTGCTTGTACTCGTCCATCTTGGTCTCGGTGTTGTGTAGGACGTCTTGTTAAGTAACAGTTGTCGCTACATACCTCCTCCTGCGGCAGCTGGTGCTTGTACTCGTCCATCTTGGTCTCGGTGTTGTGTAGGACGTCTTGTTAAGTAACAGTTGTCGCTACATACCTCCTCCTGCGGCAGCTGGTGCTTGTACTCGTCCATCTTGGTCTCGGTGTTGTGTAGGACGTCTTGTTAAGTAACAGTTGTCGCTACATACCTCCTCCTGCGGCAGCTGGTGCTTGTACTCGTCCATCTTGGTCTCGGTGTCATGTAGGACGCCCTCGGCCTGGTTGGACAGCTCGACTCGCTCGCGGCGCTGCTTGTCGGTGGCGGCGAACTGCTCGGCCGCCTTCACCATGTTCTCGATCTCGTCCTTGGAGAGGCCGCCCGATGACTGGATCACGACTGCGGAACATCAAAGTCAATGTCAAAAAAAAATTAGAAAATATTTATTTGCAGCAATTGCTGCAAATAAATATTTTCTATTTTTTTTCTGTACCTGCCTAAGTAATTACTTAGGCAGGTACAGACTAAAAATAGTTATCAGCAGTTTAGGTTACTATTAGTAAATTGCTGATTACGACGCGATAACAAGATACAGCGGTCTCCACACTAAGCAAGCCTGTATCGCGAAGACCTATCCCTAAGGTGAGCTAATTTATTTATTTATATATTCCATTCTTGACAGTGAGCTTACAGTTTACACCAAAACGCTGAACTGTCTTAATTAATTGTACTTATTAATTGTACTTATTGTCTTAATTAATAACCTATACGACTGGCCTCATAGCTCAGTTGGTAGTAACTCTGCCTTCTGCGCTAGAGGTTGCGGGTTCGATCCCCGCACTGGACAAATATTTGTGTGATTAACACACATGTTTGTTCTGTGTCTGGGTGTCTATTATGTATATCAGTCTCTGGTATCCATAGTACAGGCTATGCCTAGTTTGGGATCAGTTGACCGTGTGTGATATGTCCGGAATATTTATTTATTTATTTATCCTAAACAAAAGTTTAACTTAAATATATTCTTATATTATTAAAAATAGAATTAAGACTATCGTTAAATGAATCTACATGTTGAAACTCATAATTAACTAATGTCTTTTGTAGTATGTAACCTCATTCTAGGTAATCAAAACTAGATTTAAAAAAGGTGACAATGAATTAGTAGATGTAAAAAGAAACAGAGTGTGTGTCAAGATGTGAAAATACTGAATAATTAATTTCTTCCTGAGCTTTGCGTCCTTTTATTTCAACAATGTCAATGTCAAAAGCTATTTATTTCAGTGCCTGGACGACCTCGGTGGCAAAGAGGGCGAGTGCCCGTCTTCTTCTTCTTGTCGAGTCACTGAGTCTTTCTTGGTCATCCTGTATTAGGTCAGTGCCCGTCTGAGAGACAGGGTTCAATTCCCGCTACGGGAAACTGTTTGCATGATCTGCAAATATTTGTTCCGGGTCTAGGTGTTGTGGTATCATGGTACTCGTAAAGTTTGTAAACTCTTTATAGGTTAAAATTGTCCCTACCAATGCTGTGTTCGCCTGTTATTGGCTATTGTATCAGTCCTTGGTCTACATAGCTTAATATTGTTGAATGTTTGATACATGTGCTGTTGGCGATCCTATTTAATAAATAAATAAATAATAATAATAATTTGTTTTCAGATTTTTCCTGAACTTTTTCAAATATGCTGTTTTTGGTATTATTTATCATCTCTAAAAGTAATCATTAAACGAACGAGAAATTCGACAATAAGATGACTACCTCAAAACTGCTTTTTTTGGTAATTCAGTTTATTTAAAGAAAAATATTGAATTACCAAAATTCGTAGAACAAACTTTATTGCTTGGGTGTAGAAAAAGCCCTTTCGGGATAGCATACATATTATAAATCAACTTGTTTACGCTGCAACAGTAAGCTGGACAGTCAGTAGCGTTTATAATAATGATGATGATAATTTGTTGATTGCACTCACTCTGTTGTTCCTTGCCGGTTCCCTTGTCTCTGGCTGATACGTGCACTATGCCGTTAGCGTCGATGTCGAATGTCACCTGCGGATAACAAATGCTACATTTAAACTCATTTAACTTACACATGACAAACGTGCATTTCGGTGGAGAGATTGAAAATAGATATTCATATGACTGGCCTCATAGCTCAGCGGTAGTAGCTCTGCCTTCTGCGCTAGAGGTCGCGGGTTCGATTCCCGCACTGGACAAACATTTGTGACTAACACAGATGTTTGTTCTGTGTCTGGGTGTTAAATATTTATCTATTATGTATATCATAGATAAATATTAGAGGAGGTAGGGCACAGCGAGATTTTCTCGTTCTGGATTGGAGCAGCCCGCCTGGGGAGGTACCTCCGCCTTACAGAAGATCGCAGCCAAATAACATTATTTGTTTCAAATTGTGTTGTGTTCCTGCGGTGAGTAAGGTTGCCAGAGCTCTTTAGGGGGGAAGGGGGTTCGGGGTCGGCAACGCGTGCGTGATGCCTCTGGTATTGCAAGCGCTCATAGGCTACGGTAACCGCTTACCATCAGGTGGGCCGTAAGCGTGTTTGCCACCTCTGTAGTATAAAAAAAAAAAAAAAAAAAAAACAGTCTCTGGTACCCATAGTACAGGCTGCCTAGTTTGGGATCAGTTGACCGTGTGTGATATGTCCGGAATATTTATTTATTTATTTATTTATTATTAATTAGCTCCTTTGTGGAAAAAAATTTTACCCGTAAATCCCTATTTAAGAAAGTGATTTTTTGCGTGCCCACTATTTTTTAGTTTTTTTTTTTTTTTGTTATACGGAGGCAAACAGGTTTACGGCCCTCCTGATGGTAAGTGGTTACCGTCGCCTATTGACATTAGCAATACCTGGAGCATTGCTAATGCGTTGCCTGCCGAACCCCTCCCCCCCCCCCCCTAAAGAGCTCTGGCAACCTTACTCACTGCAGGAACACAACACTATTTGAAACAAATAATTTTATTTGGCTGCGATCTTCTGTAAGGCGGAGGTACCTCCCCAGGTGGGCTGCTCCAATTTAGAACGAGAAAATCTCGCTGTGCCCTACCTCCTCCTAAATGGTAGTTCTTTCCTCGCTTGTGTATTTTTCTTTTGGTGTCATTCAATTTATATTTTACTAGCTTCCGCCCGCGGCTTCGCTCGCGTGGTACCTACATCAAAAGTAGCCTATATACTATACCAGAGTATAATCTATGTCTGCACCAAAAGAGACGTTTCATCAATATATGGAGCCTGGGCCTGCACTGTGTACACTACTCTAAAATATGGCTAAGCAATAAAGTAAACGTATTTAATTGGTTATTTTATTTAAGCTGACTTCGTTCTAAAGTACATAAAGATTTTCTTCGACAAAGAGAGCAACATACAGCGCTACAAAAATATGGCGGATGGACGTGCGTGAAATGTCATTTTGACAACCTACATTTATCTGACTAAACAAAAACATCAAATCAAACAACATGACATGAAAAACATGTCAATGTCATGTCAAACGCCAATTATAAACCAACATGGCGGCCTTCAAATAGTGTTCACATAGTAAAAAACTTACCAGAAGAACTATTCTTGTACAGTCGCATTCGTCTTCAAATTAATGAAATTGTATTTTTCTTGTAATCTCCTATTTTTACCTAATTTTTCTATGTAGTGTACATGGACCAGGCCCAGAATGAAATGGCTCCTTTCATCCAAATCCGTTCGGCCGTTAGGGCGTGATTGAACAACACACCTCCTCACAAACTTTCGCATTTATAATATTAGTAGGAATCTATTCAATCGTATAAAAAAAAATTTAAAAGACCCCCTTCCTCGAACAAGGAGTCAGTTTTTTTTTTAAGTATTTGTAAGGAAATTATGCAGTACCTCAACTTGTGGAACGCCACGCGGCGCGGGCGGGATTCCGACCAGAGAGAACTGCCCTAGAAGTTTGTTGTCGCTGGCCATCTCTCGCTCGCCTTGGTGCACCTTGATCTCTACTTGAGTCTGTCCGTCAGCAGCTGTCAAAAACATTTGTATTATTGGGTGTTAAATATTTATCTATTATGTATATCAGTCTCTGGACCGAGTGTGATATGTCTGGAATATTTATTTATTTACTGCAGGAACGCAACATTATTTAAAACAAACAATGATACCGAATGATGAATGATATAAAACACCTGGCTCTTCTTGGTGGGATGGCGGTGTTGCAGGTGATGAGCTTGGTGACGACGACGATGGTATGCAAATTATTTTTTTTTAGTATCTCACCGGTGGATAAGAGCTGGCTCTTCTTGGTGGGGATGGTGGTGTTGCGCGTGATGAGCTTATATTCTAGTATCTCACCGGTGGAGAACATCTGGCTCTTCAGCTTCATGAGGACGACGATACCCAATTAAATACATATAATGGTTTTAGTATCTCACCGGTGGAGAAGACCTGGCTCTTCTTGGTGGGAATGGTGGTGTTGCGCGTGATGAGCTTATATTTTAGAGTCTCACCAGTGGAGCACATCTGGCTCTTCAGCTTCATGAGGACGACGATACCCAATTAAATACATATAATGGTTTTAGTATCTCACCGGTGGAGAAGACCTGGCTCTTCTTGGTGGGAATGGTGGTGTTGCGCGTGATGAGCTTGGTGACGACGACGATGGTATACAATTAAATAATTTTTTTTAGTTATCTCACCGGTGGAGAAGACCTGGCTCTTCTTGGTGGGAATGGTGGTGTTGCGCGTGATGAGCTTGGTGAAGACGCCGCCGAGCGTCTCGATGCCGAGCGAGAGCGGCGTGACGTCGAGCAGCAGGATGTCGGTGACGTCGCCGGCGAGCACGCCGCCCTGCACGGCCGCGCCCACCGCCACCGCCTCGTCCGGGTTCACGGCGCGCGACGGCGCGCGACCGAATATCTCCTGCACCGTTGATTGCACCTGCACAAAGAAAGATAAATAAATTAATGTTTTTTTTTTATAAATATTGCTTTTCAAAAGTTACATAGTTTTATACATTGACGAGATCTTTTTTTTTTTTTTTTTATGCAACAGAGGTGGAAAACAAGTATACGGCCCACCTGTTGGTAAGCGGTTACCGTAGCCTATGAGCGATTGCAATACCAGAGGCATCACGCACGCGTTGCCGAACCCGAACCCCCCCACCCCTAAAGAGCTCTGGCAACCTTACTCATCGCAGGAACACAACACTATTTGAAACAAATAATGTTTTTGGCTGCGATCTTCTGTAAGGCGGGTTGCTTCAATTCAGAACGAGAAAATCTCGCTGTGCTCTACCTCCTCCTAAAATCTCCTTTTAAGTAAGAAATACTTGTCATAGGAGATCTCGCTCTTGCTTAGGACTATTTTTAAGTTTTCTAGGAGTCCTAAAATAACAAAATATTTAATTCAGACAAGAATAAAATACAGTAATATAGGTTTATGTGTGAGTGTGTCATTGTAGTACATATGAAAAAGAAAGAAATAAAAATTTATTTTGGTCACACACAAAAACGGCAAAAACTAATAAGATAAAACAGACACTAAAGGGTACAAAGAGGTATGAAACAAAAACAAACAAAGTAGATAGGTAGTAACAGAACTCTTTTGCTCTTGAAACATTAATTTATCAAAATATAAAGGTTACCCATTATGTTATGTATAATAATTAGTGTAATTGGTGATGTAGCCGTGCTAATTATAATATCATCATCATCATCATCTCCCTGCCCTTATCCCACTTCATGTGGGGTCGGCACAACATGTTTTCCTCTAAATAATAATTAAAAAATATATAGATGTTTGTCTGTGAGATTATAACCCGGCCACACATTGGCGTGGTCGGGGAATATAGCTCCAGTTCGCTATCGCACCCGTCTGACGACCTGCCGAGCCGGCCAAGCGAACCAACTCGGACTAGTGCTAAGTGCATTATCCAGTGCGTCAACAATATCCAGTGCGTCAACAAGTTACCTACAACACCAAACCCTATTTATGAATTCGTTTATAACTACCATAGTAAGGTCATTGACATAAAAATATTAAAATGATATTAATGATATTTTTTTCGCTAATATTATTTCATTTCGTTTATATAATAAGCCCCTTTCAGAATGATATACATGTTAAGAAAAAAAAACAATTTGTATTCAATAATAATGCAAACATTTGTCCCGGAAGCGAGAATCGAACACCCCTTACGTCTGCGCCACCGAAGTCGTCATTTTAATTTTGATTTTGATTTTAAGTTTGATTTTAATTTTGAATTTAATTTTAATTTAGTTTTTAATTTTTATTTTGTATATTATATTTCGATTGTGCCGTGGTGGCCCCGGCTAAAGAATGGGCTCCATATCTACCTATCCGCGGATGTTGTAAGAGGCGACTAAGGGAAAAAAGCTAGGGGATGGGCAGCAGCGTCCCTCATTTTAACAACAATAGCTCTAACTGCGCTCGCCAACCCCCATGCCCAGCGTGGTGAGTATGGGCAAATCCCCCCACATGATAAGGAATTCGCTCTGTCTGTTGGGGAGGCCATGTTCAGCAGTGGACGTCGTACGGCTGAACTGATGATGATGATGATGATGATGATGATTTCGATTGTAATTTTAATTTTAAACTAACATTGTGGATCGTGTTGTATTGAACAAATAAATAAAGTAAATAAGTGTTTACCTTGGGCATGCGGGTCATGCCTCCGACCAGCAGCACCTCTCCGATGTCGGTGCGCTGCGTCTCCGCGTCCTGCATGGCGCGCTGGCACGGCGCCACGGTCCGCTTGATCAGGTCGCCCACCAGAGACTCCAGCTTGGCGCGAGTCATCTGCAGAACATACCACATGTACTATCACCAAAAATTGGCCGTGGTGGCCCCGGCTGAAGAATAGGCCCCTCCATATCTACCTATCCGCGGATGCCGTAAGAGGCGACTAAGGGAAAAAAGCTAGGGGATGGGCAGCAGCGTCCCTCATTTTAACAACGATAGCTCTAACTGCGCTCACCAACCCGCATGCCCAGCGTGGTGAGTATGGGCAAATCCCCCCACATGACAAGGAATTCGCTCTGTCTGTGGGGGAGGCCATGTTCAGCAGTGGACGTCGTACGGCTGAAATGATGATGATGACGATGATGATTAAAAAAAAACAATAAAACAGTCAAAAATTTACATTTTAAATAAATAGGTACTTCCATAATATGTAGTTAATTAATTTTTTTACAAAAACTAAAAACAGACTTCAAATTCCTGAATATTTACAAGATTAACATCAACCTCTTTTTTTTGTTATCAACCTCTGCGTTTTGCTTACCTACTGAGGATGACATTGGCCACCTACACTTTCGAATAAAAAATAGTAACTATGACATCCATTTATCATCAATAATAACTCTTACGGTACTGACTGACTGACTGACAATCAACCATAGTGGTTTTATTCTTTTTGAAAATCAATGCAGAGCCTACTAAGAGTATGAAATTTGCAGGGTAGCTTCCTGTTGTAACGTATGGGTGCACAGAAAGAAATTCCCGACACAACCCCTAAGTTTAAAGTTTATGTAAAAATAGCAGAGACCGAAGGAAGTCGCGGGGATAACCATACTATACCACAGTCGACAAATAAAAAATTCGGCAAGTGGTGATTTCAAGAGAAGATGACGTTTTTTTAAGTTTTACGGGACAAGTCCCATATTAATCCCTCAGGAATTAATATGGGACCACCCCGGGATCATACTCTATACACCAGCGAAAGAATTATCAAAATCGGTTTAGTATTGGCAGAGATATCGAGTAACATACACACAAAAAATATATATATATTAAAAAAATACAGCCGACTTGAGAACCGTTTTTGAAGTCGGTTAAAAATAATACATACAATAATTACAAATATTCAGGTGTTTAATCACCGCCCTACCCCTCCCTTAGGTAATTGAAAAACAGCGTCTGGTTTTCGGACTAGGCACAAAGCTGAGTTGTTGCCTGTTCAACAAGCAGACAAATTATCTTTGTCCTTTTTATATTGATAGTAGGTACCTAACTGTAAATTTTATTTTTTATTATGTTCTAATAGCCTATGTACCTATTTTAAAATATTATTTTTAGTCTCTGTTGAATCAATTTATTTTCTTTCTTTCTTTTCTTAACATTGGTTGTTCTACGGAGTTCCTAATTTCGGACTTTATCACGTAGTCAAACTCCGAGCATAGCTCTGTTGTCTTGCATTAGTGATACCTTAAGGTTCATATGCTTGGGTCCGGCGGCGTCCATGGTGAGGTAAGGCAGGTTGATGTCCGTCTGTGCTGATCCGGAGAGCTCGATCTTGGCCTTCTCAGCGGCCTCCTTCAGCCGCTGCATGGCCATGGCGTCTTTGCGGATGTCGATGCCTTGCTGCAACAAATTTCAAATAGCCTTTATTAACAACCATACAGACTAGTTTTACATAATATTATGTTGGTCAAAGACATCGGTAATTAAATATTGTCTTCAATTGTTCTTCTTTCAGCATAGGCTTCCCCCAGGCTCTTCCTAAGTTTCCGATCATGAGTTGACCTCCTCCATAGTGCACCTGCCGTAGCTCTTATGTCATCTTCCCATTATCAAATAGATCTACCCCTTGTTCTCTTACCTTGGGTACCACTCCATAATATTCTTGGCCTGTTTGTATTTTTATGTGTTTTCTGTGTACAATAAAGAATAAAGAAGTGTCACAAGATATGGTTGACCCCTCAAAATATAAAATTCTGATGAGTGGTTTTCACTTGTTGATAATCTCAGCACTGTTTTTAACATTCAAGAAGAAAAACACTTGAGTATTTTAGATCAGTGCAGTGCATTACAGAGATGCTGTGAGTCTTAAGCCGGGTATCCACTAGAGGCAGCCTCGGGTCGAGCGGCTGCCTCGCCCCGAGGCCGCGCAATTGGAAACGCTGCCCCAACCTGAGGCCCGCCGCATCGCGAGGCAAATTCGTCGCCGCGAGCCGAGACATATTTCAAAATGGATTTTCTCCTATAAAAATAACTAAAACCTTAACTAAATAAGCGCGCAGCTGTCATTAGGAAATAGTTACTTAGGTAGGACCTAAGCCGATCGTCGATTTTTCAACCGATTTGATTTTTTTGACTGTTCAGAATGTCTTGCAGCGGGAAACGAACCCGCACCCATTGTCCTTATTTTTTGTAATTTTTGTTTTGTGTTTTTGTTGTTAAAGATATTTATTTCTCAAAGAACAAAGTTCACTTATAGAGAATACAACATTTAGCTAAGCACATTTACTGTTTTATTTCTAATTTTGTGACATTTTAATCTTATTATTTTATTTGATTAATGATGATGTAATTTTTACTTGTACCTCATACTTACTATGGACTTAGTTTCCGAAATAAATGAATTTTATTTTATTGCGCCACCGTGGTCGACGAAAGTTGCAATGAAGGGTACTCACGTCTCGTTTGAACTCATCGACGAGGAAGTTGACGATGACATTGTCAAAGTCCTCGCCGCCGAGGAGAGTGTCTCCGTTGGTGGACTTGACCTCGAACACGCCCTTTTGTATCTCCAGCACCGACACGTCGAACGTGCCGCCACCGAGGTCGTACACTGCTATACTGAAAAAAAAATAACATGTATGGTCAACCAAACAATTTACAATTGTAAATGCTACGAATCCTACTGATGATTAAAGTCAAAGTCAAAAGGCGTTTATTTCAGAGATTTTCGCTCTATTTTGGAGCAGCCCGTCTGTACCTCCGCCTTACAGAAGATCGCAGCCAAAAAACATTATTTGTTTCAAATAGTGTTGTGCTTCAGTGGTCAGTGCGGTTAAATTGATTGCCACCTTTGTTGTATAAATAAAAATCCTTTATACTTTATTGATCGAGCGAGTGATGATCAATCAAACAAATTAATTTACTTAACATATCTTCTTTTTTTGTCTGCCCGTTATCCAACTTGTATCTACCAGTGAAAACCTTTAAATGGCCTGAAGCTATATATTAAAGTTTCCAGTATGTTTTTCTCAGTGGTGATGGTTTTCCAAAAATAAATAAATAAAATAAAATAAATTGGACGAGGTCTTACTAAGCCATGGTTTTGTGACGCGTTATTTCATAATAGTTATTATTATTTCATAATGTCAAATGTAATGACACGTCACAAAACCAGGCTTTTAAGAGGAGGTAGGGCACAGCGAGATTTTCTCGTTCTGAATTGGAGCAGCCCGCCTGGGGAGGTACCTCCGCCTTACAGAAGATCGCAGCCAAATAACATTATTTGTTTCAAATAGTGTTGTGTTCCTGCGGTGAGTAAGGTTGCCAGAGCTCTTTAGGGGGGAAGGGGGTTCGGGGTCGGCAACGCGTGCGTGATGCCTCTGGTATTGCAAGCGCTCATAGGCTACGGTAACCGCTTACCATCAGGTGGGCCGTAAGCTTGTTTGCCACCTCTGTTGTATAAAAAAAAAAAATGGATTTTTTGGCTTCCATAGTTGTATGAGGCACCTTTCGGGCACTGCTTGCTTGTATGTCGTGTGACTGATTCTTTCTTAGACATTCTGTATTAGGTCAGTGACCAGGTTGAGGTATGGTGGCCCTGAAAAGGGCCTATGACCGTCGATGAAAGAATCAGTGTTGTGAAAGGATTAAAGTGCACCTCTGAGAGGCACCTTTCGGGCACTGTTAGATAGGGTACAAAGGTAAGTACTTACACTTTGTCGTCAGTCTTGTCCATGCCGTAGGCGAGTGCTGCGGCTGTGGGCTCGTTGATCACACGGAGAACGTTCAATCCGGAGATTTGACCTAAAAACAAAATAATCATCATAAAACTGAACTGAACACAAAATGGGAAAAGTGCAGGATGATGATGATGAAAAAAATTATAGCCATTAAGCCGTGTTTGTTGCCTGATTCTTGTAGGCTTGGTCGCGAGGAACAGGCGTAGCTTCACCTAGTTTCTAAGACGTTTCAAACTGATTTTATTGAAATAAACAGCTTCCTATTTGAGAAACAAGAGGAACGACCAAGATATGACCAGTAGCACAACAGGCAAGTGTTGAAATGTAGCTTCACCTAGTTTCTAAGATGTCTCAAAGTGATTTTATTGAAATAAACAACTTTCGACTTTTAGAAACAAAAGGAACGACCAAGATATGACCAGTAGCACAACAGGCAAGTGTTGAAAAGTAGCTTCACCTAGTTTCTAAGATGTCTCAAAGTGATTTTATTGAAATAAACAACTTTCGACTTTTAGAAACAAAAGGAACGACCAAGATATGACCAGTAGCACAACAGGCAAGTGTTGAAATGTAGCTTCACCTAGTTTCTAAGATGTCTCAAAGTGATTTTATTGAAATAAACAGCTTCCTATTTGAGAAACAAAAGGAACGACCAAGATATGACCAGTAGCACAACAGGCAAGTGTTGAAATGTAGCTTCACCTAGTTTCTAAGATGTCTCAAAGTGATTTTATTGAAATTAACAACTTTCGACTTTTAGAAACAAAAGTAACGACCAAGATATGACCAGTAGCACAACAGGCAAGTGTTGAAATGTAGCTTCACCTAGTTTCTAATATGTCTCAAAGTGATTTTATTGAAATAAACAACTTTCGACTTTTAGAAACAAAGTAACGACCAAGATATGACCAGTAGCACAACAGGCAAGTGTTGAAATGTAGCTTCACCTAGTTTCTAAGATGTCTCAAAGTGATTTTATTGAAATAAACAACTTTCGACTTTTAGAAACAAAAGGAACGACCAAGATATGACCAGCAGCACAACAGGCAAGTGTTGAAATGTAGCGCGGTTTCTAGGAAAGCCAATGGCACAAGGCCCAGTGACTAGCTGGTACCGCGCGTCTCTCTCGCATCGCTGCAAAAGTGCAAGCGCATAGGCGCAGACACTGATCGGCGATGCTACACTAAGTCTAAATACTCATGTATCATCACTTTGAACGTTAACTAGAAATCATCCAAAGTGTACAGTTGAGCCGTACTTTTGTTTACAAAGTGTACTTTTGGAAGTACGCTCTGAACAAATCATTACCACCACATAATTAATATAACTAACTAGCTTCCGCACGCGGTTTTGCTCGCGTGGTACCTACATAAAAAGTAGCCTATATGCCACTCTGGGTAAAGAACTCTATATATTCCAAGTTTCAACGAAATCGGAATCGAAATCTGCACTGTTACGGCGTGATTTAATCACAAACATATATACATCCTCACAAACTTTCTTATTTATAATATAAGTAGGATAGTAGGATACAGAAATGAAATTAAATAATTTACTTGCGTGAAGCGTGGTACACAATTTGGACATAAATAATAGTGATTAGACTCACACACTTCGCCAGGAAACCTAGCATGCAAAAGAGACGTTTCATCAATATATGGAGCCTGGGCCTGCACTGTGTACACTACTCTAAAATATGGCTAAGCAATAAAGTAAACGTATTTAATTGGTTATTTTATTTAAATTGACTTTGTTCTAAGGTACATTAAGATTTTCTTCGACAAAGAGAGCAACACACAGCGCTCCAAAAATATGGCGGATGGACGAGCGCGAAATGTCATTTTGACAACCTACATTTATCTGACAAAACAAAAACATCAAATCAAACAACATGACATAAAAAATATGTTAATGTCATGTCAAACGCCAATTATAAACCAACATGGCGGCCTTGAAATAGTGTTCACATAGTAAAAAACTTACCAGAAGAACTATTCTTGTACCATCGCATTTGTCTTCAAATTAATTAAATTGTATTTTTCTTGTAATCTCCTATTTTATCCTAATTTTTCTATGTAGTGTACATGGACCAGGCCCAGAATGAAATGGCTCCTTTAAAGTAAAAATAACATTGACTCTATTTAAAATTACATAATATACGCGATACAGTGGTGGCCAACAAGTGGTACCTACTACCTTAGTTATTTATTACGTTCAAGCAGCAGTGGCACGGGTCAAAAGGTCCTATCTCAGCTTATTGCTGCTCCGCCAAGGCGTAGCTGGTTTTCAAATAGGAACACTGAATCTGTATCCTAATAATCCTACTAATATTATGAATGCGAAAGTTTGTGAGGATGTTTGGATGTTTGTTGTTCAATCACGCTGTAACGGCTCAACTGATTTCATAATTGGTACCATCAACCATGCGAACGAAGCCGCGGATGGAAACTAGTATTTATTATTATTATTATTTTATTAAGTCATTTATTTCTGGCAACATAGCAAAGTACATGTACAAATACAGGGCCCATAGATATATATACCTTAAAACTAAAATACATATAATATTCACACTTGCATATAATATTAGGGTTTATTGTTCTTTGGCGCATCCCTATAGCGTCGGAAAACTATTCCTGCAGGCCAGAAGCCGGGAGAGAGGAACATGTCGCGAAGCTTCGCAGGCACCTTCAGCACGTACGACTTGAAGTTCGTCTAGGATCACTTTGAAACGTCTTAGAAACTAGGTGAAGCTATGCCTGTTCCTCGCGACCAAGCCTACAAGAATCAGGCAACAAACACGGCGCGCGTGCCTATCATTTTTTTCGATGGTCCTTTTTCTCTGTCTCTCTAGAGATAGATGTCTCTCTAGACGACTCCAGGCGTTGCAGATGTAGCTGTGTATTGTAGTTGTATTTATGAATCCTTACCAGCATCCTTAGTGGCCTGTCGCTGGGAATCGTTGAAGTAGGCTGGCACGGTGATGACAGCGTTCTTGACAGGTGTGTTGAGGTATGCCTCTGCGGTCTCTTTCATCTTCATGAGAACAAACGCTCCGATTTGCGACGGCGAGTACACCTTGCCGTCGGTTCCTGATAAAAAACAAAGGTATTAGTAGCGTGTGCCAGCGGCTTCGGTCGCAAGGTCATCATCATCATCTACATCATCAGTCTGCAGCTGAGGAGAGGACAATCTATGTTGAAGCAGTTGTAGTCTATAGTTTATGAGTCTTCTTCTTCTTCTTCTTCCTGCCGTTGTCCCACATTATGTGTGGTCGGCAGAACATGTTTGCCGTATTATTATTAGTTAGATAGATAAATTACGTACACTATCGCATTGGGTGCGCCTGTAATGGTAGGTGTATGTTGTGAAATAAATAAAATAAAAATAAAATAAAATAAATGTTTTCTTCTTCCACTCTCTTCTGTTAGCCGTCATCTCCGCACTCACTTCTTTCTTACTCATGTCATCTTTAATACAATCCATCCATTTTTTCTTCGGCCTTCCTCTAGTCTTATATCCATCCACATTCATACCTAACACTCTTCTCGTTAGATGACTTTCATCCCTCCTCATGACATGCCCATACCATGCTAACCTATTACTTCTCAACTTTTCCGTCACTGGCGCTTTCAAACTTCCTCTGATGTACTCATTTCTTATTTTGACCATTCTAGTCACTCCACACATCCATCTCAACATTCGCATCTCCGCCGCATGCACTCTTCTTTCATCCGTCCCTTTGGTAGCCCAAAACTGAGATCCATACATTACGTATATATAATATAGTTTATGAGTGCACAGTTTATTTTGTTTTATCTAACTAAGAAATTATCCTAGTTGTAAGATTTAACAAGACGACATTGTTTTTTTTAGGCAACAGTGTCAATTTTCAGTCGGTACCATGTTTGTTTGTTTAAAACCTGCCCACTACTAAACGGCTGAAAGAAACGTAATGAAATTTGGCAAGGAGATAGATTGCCTGGAGAAGGACATATGCATCTTTTGTCCTAAAAAATAATCTTGAAGGGGTGAAATAGGGGTTGAAAGTTTGTATGGGCAATCCATAATTCCTCAAGTTATTTAGGCTTTTGGTACGAAATAAAAAAATTATCCTTAAAGGGGGCAAAGTAGATGTTTAAAATTATAAGGTTCTAGCTTTCATATAAATGCGAACGAAGTCGCGGGTAACAGCTAGTTATACATACCTTGAACCCAAGCATCCCCATTCGAAGCTCTCACAACTTTGTAAGACAGATTCTTCATGTCCTTCTGCACTTCGGGGTCATCGAACCGCCTGCCTATCAGCCTCTTGGTCGCGTAGAATGTGTTCCCGCTGTTGGTGACAGCCTGGCGCTTCGCTGGCATGCCGACAAGACGCTCGCCTTCCTTGCTGAAGGCGACGTGGGAGGGCGTCGTTCGGGAGCCTTCGCTGTTCTCAACCACCTGGCGGGAGAAAATAATAACATCCATAATACAACTAATATCCAACTAACACTATTAATATTATAGATGCGAAAGTTTGTGAGGATATTTTTTTTTATTTGGCTTTATGTGGCTATGGTGTCACTGCGGCTACAGCTGGCCTATTGTGATTGCCACTTTTTTGTGAGGATGTTTGGATGTTTGTGGTTCAATCACGCCTAAACGGCCGAACGGATTTGGATGAAATTTGGCGCGGAGATAGATCATAGTCTGGAATAGCATATAGTTACTTTTTATGTAAGTACCGCGCGAGCAAAGCCGCGAACGGAAGCTAGTATTATAAATGCGAAAGTTTGTATAAACATTTGAGTATGGACTCCATACTATGGACCAGGGCCTAGCTACTGTACGCCATTTTGAAAAAACTAAGATTTCGCAGCCACTGATTATAATAGTATCAATCTATTGGGAAAGTGATAATAAACAAATGTGTAAAACGTGATGTTTTCGAAATGGCGTAGGCGCCAATATGGTTTTACCATTTTCATCAAAATCACGTTATACGCGTGCGAAGCCGGGATTGGTCGCTTGTATTATGATGAATGTAGCGCGGTTTCTAGGAAAGCCAATGGCACAAGGCCCAGTGACTAGCTGGTACCGCGCGTCTCTCTCGCATCGCTGCAAAAGTGCAAGCGCACAGGCGCAGACACTGATCGGCGATGCTACAATACTTTTTTATTTTTAATTGGCTATGGTGTCTCTATGGCTACTACTGGCATAGATTGTGATCGCCACTTGTTACTTGTGGAGCCCCTTTACAGGGCCTTCGAAGTTCACCGCAAAACCAAACTGAAGGATTGTCTTTGGGGATGAGTTCCTTAAGGTGAGGGTTAAATTGTTTTTTGAATTGTTTTTTCTCTATAACCGCAAAACACACCGTTTTGATTTTTATGACAAAGATAACTTGAGCATTTTATTTACCTAAATCCAAGACAGAAACGCGATTGGTAAAACTTTTCTCGATAGATTTATTTTTTAAAGTTGGGTCCTCTGTAACTGTTTTTTCGAAAATACTCTAGACAAAAATATATATTTTTTTAAATATTGTGTTAGACAATAGCATTGGGTACTAAATCCAAGAGAATACATAGTTTTTAAGATAATCGATATTTTCTTATATATCGCTTGCGTCGATTACTTTCGAGCGCCTTCTAACTCTTGCTATCTCTTTCCGCGTTCAATATTACATAGCGCTGTCACTTTCTTCACTCCGCCCACTCGACAGTTTATTTTGATTTCTGTATCGCCTTAAGCTACAATGGGTTGATGTGCTTTCCCAGATAGATGCTACGTTTGAGCATTAGTGCTCTGCACTCTCCTAGCAGATGACGATGCGTTTCCTCCGCCTCCTTGAATAGCATGCAGGTTTGTGTGTCGCTACAATACTTATTGTCAGTAATCATTTCAACCGTAGGACGTCCACTGCTGAACATAGGCATCCCCCGTAGACTCCCTTACAACCTGCACCGGATGCATTGCCGGAAAGACGGCCATGGTGATACTTCAAGGTGATTCATAATGTGTGTGGTGTGTTGTTATCATCCCGAGAGGGGCTTGTTCTACTCCTAATGGAAGTGGAATGAAAAATCTCTTTGTAAAGACCACTTGTTTTGAGGTCAAATCAGTTCAAACTCAATTATTCAGCTGTTATAGATATTAATCTTGATGTGCAACCTCTCAAAACAGTTTAGGATTTTTTTTTAAATGTTGATTATTGTCTAAATTGTACATAGGCTATGTAACATCACGCGACACTCCCATTAGGCGGGTAGAGAAAATGAAAAAAAAAAAAAAATGTTAGTATTGATTTTAAATTTTGAATGAGATACAGGATGTGAGTTGATTTTTTTTTGTGGTGGTTGGTTTTCGAAGTTTGAATTCGGAGCTTACCTTAGGAGTCTTTCCTTCCATGACAGCGACGCATGAGTTGGTGGTGCCCAAGTCGATACCAATGACGGCTCCTCGCACTCCATCAGTTCTGAAAGTGATAATTGATATACAAGGTGCCTCATAATATGTATTTATCCCGAAAGGAGCAAGTAGTATAGCTTCAGTGTGCCAATCTAACAAAGAAAAATAATCACTTTGCAAATATAAAAAAATGTCCAGTGAGCTTCATTAAAAGTTCTAAGGGCAGCACAATACAAGGTGATTCATAACATGTAAACCATCCCGAAAGGGGGTAATTCTATAAACAAAAAGAAAAAACCTTGTCAATAAAAAACAAAAATTTTACAATTTTTTTTAATATTTTTACCCCAAATTTTCTCAAATTACCTGTTTTTGGTATTTTTAAAGTCTTTATAACTAATTCCTAAACGTGGGAGAAGTCCGGCATGAAGATTGATACCTCAAACAGCTGATTCATTGAGTTTGAACTGATTTGACCGCAAAACAGCAGATTTTTACACAGAGTTTTTTAACGAAATATGCCGAATTTCCGAAACTTTATTGCCAATTGGGTGTAGAATAAGCCCCTTTCGTGATAGCATACATATTATGAAACACCTTGTATACTTCCACATGAGGGATTGCCAACGATACACAACAGTCTATCTTTCATGCAGCAATGGATCAACATCGTTTTTTGCATGGACATAGGCGTCCAGGTGTCCATGGATAAAAGTATAAGCGTAAATGTAGCGCGGTTTCTAGGAAAGCCAATGGCACAAGGCCCAGTGACTAGCTGGTACCGCGCGTCTCTCTCGCATCGCTGCAAAAGCGCAAGCGCACAGGCGCAGACACTGATCGGCGATGCTACACTAAGTCTAAATACTCATGTATATTTATCACTTTGAACGTTAACTTGGACTCATCCAAAGTGTACAGTTGAGCCGTACTTTTGTTTACAAAGTGTACTTTTGGAAGTACGCTCTGAACAAATCATTACCACCACATAATTAATATAACTAACTAGCTTCCGCACGCGGTTTTGCTCGCGTAGTACCTACATAAAATATATGCTTTCTAGGGAAAAAACTCTATATTTCAAGTTTCAACTAAAATTGGTTGAGCTGTTATGGCGTGCTTGAACAAAAAACATCCAAACATCCTCACAAACTTTCGCATTTCTAATATTAGTAGGGTTACTAAACGTATGAGAAGTTTGGCATAAAGATTGCGACCTAAAACAGCTGATTCATTGAACTGATTTGACCCCAAAGCAGCTGATTTTGCTTAGTTTTTCAATGAGAATGTCGAATTTCAAAAAGTCGTAGACCAAACTTTATTGCCAAATGGGTGTAGAATAAGCCCCTATTGGAATAGCATACATATTATGAATAACTTGGTATCAATTGGTTTGTTACCCAAAATGTGATCTTGCGATGTCTAGTAAAAGTTGGTGCTTTGATGATCGTTGAGGCACAATAAAGATCATCATCATCTCCCAGCCCTTATTCACCTTCACGTGGTGTCGGCACAACATGTTTTTCACTTCCACTCCCCTCTATCAGCCGTCATATCAATATTCACTCCTTTCCTTATGAGTAATCATATCGTCTTTCACACAATCTTTCCATATTGTCTTTGGCACAATAAAGATAAACTTTCAAAATCGCATCCTTAACATCTAACGTATCTGAACTACAGTCATTGAAACTTTACCAAATGGGAGCTCCTGTTATAATGGTTTGCATACATTACTTTTATCATTAAATCATTTATAACCAACCAATACATTAATCACATACTCTTCAACCCACATCACATTTGCTTATAGTCGAAAGACCGATCGCAGATCATTGCAGGAAAGAAAAACATAATGTAAATAAAAATCTGTTGTTTAGTAGTTTGCCTGTTAAACTAAGTTACGACTAAGCTTAATATTTTAAGTTTGGTTTTCATAAGGAAACAGCTGATGCAATCAGATGAAACAAGTGCTATATTAATAATCAGGTTGAAGAAAAATCATCTTGAAGTGCCAGTGGTGGTGGCCAGGTCATGGTGTTGTGGCCTTGAAAAGGGCTTGGTGACCATTTGTGCAAGGATTCAGGTATCTAAATGAATTTCTTCATGCAAAGGTGTTCACTTCTCACACACAAGACTAATATTACCTAGTAAGATTATCTGCAAACTTAATGAGCAGGCCCCGCCTTTTGGTTCACAGATTGTGGGTTCAAATCCCGGTCACGAGCATCCCTATGGTTTAACCATTTGGAAAATATGTACGCTACACTAGTGCTCTCCAACAGTGAAGGAAAACATCTTGAGAAAACCAACATGTCCTAGAACCTAAAAAATCGAAGACATGTGCATGAGCCTGAAGCGCACTTTAATTCCTTTTAATCCTTTCAATAGTTACACTGATTCATTCACAGACTGTCATAGGACCTTTTCAGGGCCACCATACCTGGTCACTGACCTAATACAGGATGACCAAGAAAGAATCAGTGACGCGACAAGCAAGCAAGAGGCGTCAAAGATTACTCCTGATTAGAAAAGTTAGGTTATGATGAAATACATCTGTAGTTTGCAATGCACTTACTTGTTCCTGTTCTGGAGGCCATGTCGCTGGTAAATCGGGACTGTGGGGGCTGCGGTCTGAAAATTGAAGGAATACAACGATTTAGGGGAAATACGCCTGATAATGAAGAATAGTCCATGCGCCCAGACGACCGGTCGACTTTGAACCACGATTTATAAATAAGCATCGTGGGGAGTCGGCACTTGGGATAGCTATAATTTATTGACATATTCAGCTCATGTGACAAACGATTTTCATTCGTTTTCAAAAGGAAAATGGTACTTACGCTTCTGATGATTGACGAGAAATTCCTCTGAGTGTACACATCCGATCCAATTCCCGTGCACTCTAAAGCCTTGCGGCCGATCAGCCGCGTCGCGGTCAACATTTTACTAGTAGTAGTATTACAACTTTGTAATTTATTTTCTGCTTTTTATTTCACTTCAAACCGAACATGTGGATGACGCAACTTCAAGAAAGAACCAGTGCTACCACTTGCGATTTTGGTTCTACCACGTTTTCTTTAGAAAAGATTCCTCTAGATTTAGTGCGCACAATTATTATTATACAGAAAGTTCTCAATTGATGCAAATATTTTTGATGGTCCTAAATCTTGAGGCGAAGCAGGTGATTTCTCATCATTTTCTTCCATTTAAGTGTATTAATCATCATAGGTGATATAAAAACAATAGGTTTATAACAATTGGGTTCTGATGTCGGCCGATAATAACACACAGGTGAGGAAATCTACTAATGTAATAATTTCAATAAGATATTGAGGGAGGATTTAGATAAATATTACTTAAATTTAAAATAAATTACAAATAAATAGAGTTACAACCACAGATCTTTTTCCCAAATTACCAAGCTATACCTAATATTAGCTGTTTCGCCTTAAAAGAGGGCGAAATCCTTAAAAGTGGAAACACTGGAAAGAACTTCAAAGAACATTTTTTTTTACGGTCGCAACGCATTAAATTGCTGGTTTGATTGCCAGTTGCGAAAACTAGGCTCATGGAATATTCTGGTGCTTATGTCATGAAGGTTGGCATCCTATTGGTAGAAAAGCTGAATCGGCAACTAAAATAATATTTAAACCAATCACAATACGAATACTGTTTTCAATTACGTTCTATATTATTTTATTCTCGCGCCATCTAGCGGCGACTAGCTTGTTTTTACCCGACTGCTGAGAAGGAAGGAGGGTAAATATGTTTTTATATGAATCTATCCTATCCTACATGCCTAATATTGTTCTTGTTCTAATGCGAAAGTTCGTGAGGATATTTGGATTTTAAATATTAGTTGTTCAACATCCTACTATCCTATGCTACTTTCTACTAATATTCTAAGTACGAAAGTTTGTGAAGCTGTTTGTTGTTCAATCACGCCGTAACGGCTCAACCGATTTCGATGAAATTTCTAATAAATAGATTTCTCTACCTAGAATAGTTTGTAAGCTACTTTCAATCACGGTATCACGCGAGTGAAGCCTCCGTTGCCGGTGCGGGCTAGTCTTTTATAGTAATACTCCTTTGTCAGTTTGAATGTTTCTACCTTCTCACGACTAAACGGCTCGCACAATTTTGATGAAACTCATCATCATCATCATCATCATCATAAGCCTGTAGAAGTCCACAGCTGGACAAAAGCCTCTCACAAAGAGTTCTACGACGAACGGTTTGAGCCTTTTCCATCCACCGACTTCCCGCAACCTTCACAATGTCGTCGGTCCATCGCGTGGGGGGGGGGGGGGGGGGTTTCGTGATCGCCATTCGAATTATTACTTATACTTAGAGGGTTAGTTTATATTAGTGTGAGTTTATTTCAGGGCTACATAGGCGCAGCCCCGAAGTATGAAACCATGCGATTTTGAAAAAAATAAGTTCTGCATCAATAAAGTTGATATTTATTTATAGTTTTTCAGAAAAACAAAATATCTATTTCTTAATTTTTTTATTTGCAATTTTGTGTTTTTTGTTTGTAGAAGTTATGATTACATAAGATAGAAGGCACTACAACGGTCACTTGATCATATTATAGAAGGTAGGTGCGCCGCCATTAAAATTAGCGCCCGTTTTATACAAGTTGGGTGTGTTGCGCTGTTGCGCTGCGCCAGGAGAACGAATAAATCATTCAAGACTCAGCTACATTGGAATAATTTAACATCATTTTCCACTCAATCCAAGAGCCACGTACTGATGTCATCACAGAGGCGGTGTATCTCAAAAGTCCTTGCAGACTCAACCCTCCAACCTTCTTTGGGAATTGTGTAGCGATGAGAACATGCTTCGTATAAAAAATCATTCGATTTTGTAAATCCTCCAGTACTAATTTCGCTGACTTCACTTCTAGCAGGATTACTTCCAAGTCCCGTTGTCTGTCTTCAGTATTCAATCCACTAGCGTTTTCCAGAGGCGTCGATTCATTGATGAGCAACGGAATAATTGTTCTCTCTAGTTCGTCGCAAGATTCTGTGAGCCGGTTCAACGCAAGCTGGATCACAGTAAAGACAAACCGACTTCTCATGTTGGGCACCTTGAGGACATCTTCCACTGATATGTTTTTTTTGACTTTGTACTTTTCCTCAGAATTGTCGTAACCAGGGGTCCGTTCAAAGTTGATGTTGGTCCGTGATAGTACCTTTAAGTACTTGTCATTTGGACTAACCAAATAATTGTAGAGTTTGTGAACCAAGTTCTCGTAACTGGCCGGTAGAGTTCCCATGTCATCTTGGGGTCCCATGTATTCGTTATTGAAATCAAGTATAGCTGGATATAGATAGTCTTTATGATGCATTTGTACAACCCATGCTTGACACCCTACAAAAGAAAAAAAACACTTTTTTTTTATTTTATTTATTTAATTTATTTCGGTTGTTCACCATAATTGTTAGTACATTTATCTACCATAGCCACAAAAAAGTAAGACATCTCCAAAGGTTATGTAAAAATTTTAGGGTTCCGTAACTAATTTGAAAAAAAAAAAGGTTTTTTGGTCAGTCTGTTTGTCAATTCAATACCACTTTTCTCACATACTAAAGGTATCAAATTGAAATTTATACCAACTATTATGGTCTTTGAGCTTAAAATGCCGTATAAAAATCATGATTCTAGGCTAGAAGATTTTTATACGGCACTTTAAGCTAGAAATTCAAGCTCAATGCATTAAATATGGTAAAGTAGTGATTCTGCCTTCTGCGCTAGAGGTCGCGGGTTCGATCCCCGCACTGGACAAACATTTGTGTGATAAACACAGATGTTTGTTCTGTGTCTGGGTGTTAAATATTTATCTATTTTATATATATATATGCCTAGTTTGGGATCAGTTAACCGTGTGTGATATGTCCGGAATATTTATTTATTTATTTATGGGAATGAATGTCTAATTTTTGTATGGAAATGGCAAAAATTAAGAAACGGTAGGTCTACTCAGGGCGCGAGTTCTCGCACTTGACTGTCTTTATTTACTTTTAAGCAACTCATCAACGTGACGCAGTGTTGGAAGGCCCCCCACCTGATGGACCGACGACGTTGTGAAGGTTGCGGGAAGTCGGTGGATGGAAAAGGCTCAAGACCGTTCGTTGTAGAACTCCTTCGGTGAGGCTTTTATGTCCAGCAGTGGACTTCTACAGGCTGATGATGATGATGACTTACATGAAATACTGTGGACAGCCACGAGCATGACGATCACAGTTCTACTGAACATCATGGTAACACTTCCTGGACACTTGTGTATTTTTTTAGTTCAATTTGGTCTTTTATATAATTTATTTATCACATGAGTCATCACAAGTAATAGAATAGGTCAAATGTCATGTAACTTCTAACTGGGTCTACCCCAAAACATCTTGTTATCATCAGTTATCGACTTATACCAATTGCTGATTGCTTGCTTGCTTGTCATGTCACTGATTCTTTCTTGGTCATTCTGTATTAGGTCAGTGAGCAGGTTGAGGTATGGTGGTCAAAGTCAAAGTCAAAAGGCATTTATTATTTATTTATTTATTTATTTATTAAATAGGATCGCCAACAGCACATGTATCAAACATTCAACAATATTAAGCTATGTAGCCTAAGGACTGATACAATAGCCAATAACAGGCGAACACAGCATTGGTAGGGACAATTTTAACCTATAAAGAGTTTACTTTAAAATAGAAATTTATTTCAATAAAATCACTAGGATCACTTTGAAACGTCTTAGAAGCTAGGTGAAGCTACGCCTGTTCCTCGCGACCAAGCCTAGAAGAATCAGGCAACAAACACGGCTTGGTGCCTATCATTTTTTTCGATGATTCTTTTTCACAAAATTGAATTTAAAGCTTCAGTGTGGTGCCGATCGAACTAGGTGAGGCTCAAAAGAAAAGTAATCTAATTATAATCCCTAATAAATAAGAGCTTATAAAAATGTGAAAAAAAAGAAGCCAAATGTGAGCTTCAACCTGTCCTGATAAGGGCCTATGACCGTCGCCGAATTAGTGTAGTGTAAGGATTAAAGTGCGCATCTTAGAGGCTCCTTTCGTGCACATGTCACATGTCTTCGAATTTGTAGGTCTTTATCCGAATACCTAAGCCTCTTCGTCCATGACGCTACGCAAAAGTGACGGAACTCATTACAAACTAGAGTTGTGGACTGATTGGAAACTCTGACTCGTCCACGACGCTACTGGAATTTCCTGAAACTCAGTCACTCAGTACACGATGTTAATGTAAACAAAGTTTTGAAAACGAAAATAATTAACATGACTAGTGATAGGTAATTCGAGCGATGACATGGAATTATTACTTCTCCAGTCACATGAAGCATTTATAGGTAATTACTTTTTATTCGTTCATTTTTCAACAGTTTCTCGAAACCAGTCGCCTGGCGACCAGCATGTCGAGTCGCCAGGTGACTAGTTACAAACGCGTTCCTTTTGAGTAGCGTCGTGGACGAGCCGCCATTGAAATACTAGTGCTATCGCAGTCAGGCTACTCATAAGTGACTACAGTTTCAGTCGCGTTCCTTTTGAGTCCCTCCGTGGACGAAGGGGCTAAGAGCTATAGATTTTGAATCCTATCCTACTAATATTATAAATGCAAAAGTTTGTGATGATGTTTGGATGTTTGTTATTCAATCACGCCTTCACGGCTGAACCGATAACGTTGAAACTTGGAATATAAAGAGTTCTTTAGAATAGCATATTGGCGAAGCCGCCGGCGGAAGCTAGTGATAAATAATAAATAAAATATAAAACTACATAGTTGGTGACCTTTATTATACATCATGGTAAAAACAGTAGGATTTTTTTGTGTTTTTTCTTGCCCGTATCACAGATCCAAAACACATCAGACGTATCAGGTGTCATTAACTCACGGCTTGGCTGTGTCCTATAAAAAAATGTTATTAATCTCTCATCCTGCTTAAGATAAATAGATAGATAGAAATCTTTTTTTTTTTTGACTGGCCTCATAGCCCAGTTGGTAGTAACTCTGCCTTTTGCGCTAGAGGTTGCGGGTCCCGCACTGGACAAACATTTGTGACTAACACAGATGTTTGTTCTGTCTGGGTGTTAAATATATATCTATTATGTATATCAGTCTCTGGCACCCATAGTACAGGCTATGCCTAGTTTGGGATCAGTTAACCGTGTGTGATATGTCCGGAATATTTATTTATTTATTACTAAACTATTTATACACCACAAGGACATCTTACAAAATACAAACATACATAAAATAACGCCTATTTCCCAGAGGGGTAGGCAGAGACCACGGCTTTCCACTTGCTACGACCTGACATACCTCTTTTGCTTCATTCACTCACATCACATTCCTCACACATGCTCGTCGGTTTAGGGTAATCTTGACCTGGCCTTTGTCCAAAACGTCACCGATTTGGTCGCTAAACGTACCTACGCCTAGTTCTTCCCCTTCCAACGGTTCCATTCACACTCGCCTTATACACCTACCTACACATTTATACAAAATACACACAGGTACAAAAATTCAATTAATAGCGAAGTACAATGGATGGTCTTATAGTTAAGAGCGATCTCTTCCAGACAACATTTGGATGGACAGGAACTGAAGAGAAAGAGATGGCCTAACATCTCTCACTAAATATAAATAACACCCAACAGCCCAACAGTCACATACAGTCCTAAGGATGCCCTGTGTCGTGGGTATCAGAAACTACGAGTACCATGGTACCACAACACCCACCGGAACAAATATTTGCAGATCATGCAAACATTTGCCCCATAGCGGGAATCGAACCCGCACCTCTTGCGTCTCAAACGTGCACCCGCCCGCTGCGCTATCGAGGTCACTAGGCCTGTATTCTGAAACTGTACCTACTCAAACTACTTATACCTACTTATATAGGTACTATGCCAAAGGGGGCTATTTTTGTAGTGTTTTATTCAATTAAAGTCGTCTATCAAACTTTATTGCCAATTGGATTGGGTGAATAAGCCCCTTTCGGGATAGAATACATATTTTGAATAAACTTTTCTAAGCAATTATATTACTTTGTGTTTTTAATCAGAGTGATAGTGTATATATTGTAAAAACTCGCTCAATTATGACCCTACGACTGTCTCTTGACCGGATGTAGAGTAGGTATCTGCACCGCCATTAAAGGAGCCATTTCATTCTGTGCCTGGTCCATGTACACTACATAGAATAATTAGGAAAAAATAGGAGATTACAAGAAAAATACAATTTCATTAATATAAAGACAAATGCGATGGTACAAGAATAGTTCTTCTGGTAAGTTTTATACTATGTGAACACTATTTGAAGGCCGCCATGTTGGTTTATATTTGGCGTTTGACATGACATTGACATATTTTTCATGTCATGTTGTTTGATTTGATGTTTTTGTTTTGTCAGATAAATGTAGGTTGTCAAAATGATATTTCACGCACGTCCATCCGCCATATTTTTGTAGCGCTGTGTGTTGCTCTCTTTGTCGAAGAAAATCTTAATGTACCTTAGAACGAAGTCAATTTAAATAAAATAACCAATTAAATACGTTTACTTTATTGCTTAGCCATATTTTAGAGTAGTGTACACAGTGCAGGCCCAGGCTCCATATATTGATGAAACGTCTCTTTTGCGCATACATAATACATTTTTTTCTTGTGATTGTCGCGCCTGCCTTCTCGCCACTCATACACGCAAGATGTATGGAACTTAAAGTAAGGCCAAATTAAAAGGTCACATTTGATGTCAGTCTGTCTTAGCTTCATAGTGAGGTGACCTGCTTAAAATTATCGATAAACTGAATGAATCGATATGGTTTTCAAACATCGGTGAATCGAATTTTATTGCAAAAAAATTAGTTATTATACAGTTATTGCAAAAAAATTAGGCAAACATTTTTTTAGGGCTTACCTACATTTCGTTAACAACTAGATAAAAGATAGATAGATAAAAAATTTAACTAGGTACTATACCTTAGCCAGTGCAGGTGGGGGGGTTGATGCAACAAGGCTCGATTCACAGCATACGTCAATGTATGAAGAGCAGGGTAGATCGACGGGTATACTGAAAATTTGATCAATCAAAATCAAAATTATGTTGTAGGGATCCGCCAGGCTACTGCGTAAGCGAAATGGCAATGAAGATCGCAAGTTTTAGGATTGTTTTATCAATTTAAGCGACATCTGTACTGAAGTTTTTCAAACATGAAAAGGAAGAAGTTAAGATCTTGAAGTTTTCCCTTGTCAAGTTTCAAGTTTGGAACGTTTTAAATGTGGCTAAAATTGTTGGAGCCATTTCATTCTGGGCCTGGTCCATGTACACTACATAGAAAAATTAGGAAAAAATAGGAGATTACAAGAAAAATACAATTTCATTAATTTGAAGCCAAATGCGATGGTACAAGAATAGTTCTTCTGGTAAGTTTTATACTATGTGAACACTATTTTAAGGCCGCCATGTTGGTTTATAATTGGCGTTTGACATGACATTGACATATTTTTCATGTCATGTTGTTTGATTATGTTTTTGTTTTGTCAGATAATGTAGGTTGTCAAAATGACATTTCACGCACGTCCATCCGCCATATTTTTGTAATGCTGTGTGTTGCTCTCTTTGTCGAAGAAAATCTTAATGTACTTTAGAACGAAGTCAATTTAAATAAAATAACCAATTAAATATGTTTACTTTATTGCTTATCCATATTTTAGAGTAGTGTACACAGTGCAGGCCCAAGCTCCATATACTGATGAAACGGCTCCTTTATTTCATTTTTACTAATTTAATAAATGCGAAAGATTGTGAGGATGTTTGGGTGTTTGTGGTTCAATCACGGCCAAAAGGCCGAATGGATTTGGATGAGTTTTGGTACAGAGATAGATCGTCTGGAATAGCATAGAGGCTACTTTATAGGTAGGTACCACGCGAGCGAAGCTGCGGGCGGAAACGAGTTCTTTATAAAACTAATGTGGTATCAGTAACTCCCAATGCAAACTCAGTGAACTTTTTATAGGTAGGTAATCAAGGACCTACAAGGACATCATCATCATCCTGTATAAGTCCACTGCTGGACATAGTCCTCCCCCAAAGAGTTCTACAAACCTTCAGAATGTCGTCGGTCCATCGGGGGGCCTTCCACACTGCGTCGCCGTTGTCAATTAATTAGGTAACTAGCGGTTACCCCGAACTGTGATCTCGCAAAATCCGATGAAATGCTTGCTATACGTGTCTGATTCTTTATTGGTCCTCCTGTAATAGGTCAGTGACCCGGTTGAGGTATGGTGGCCCTGAAAAGGGCCTATGAAAGTCCGTGAAAGAACAGTCCGAAGAACGTCCGTGTAGTGAAAGGGTTAAAATGCGCCTCTAAGAGGCTTCTTTCGTGCACACGTCAGTCTTCAGTTTTATACGTTCTTGGACATGTCGTTTTCTTCAAGATGTTTTCCTTCAACTTTTGAGAGCACTAATAAATAAATATAAATCGTAACTGAATGATAATGGTGCGATGATTATAGGAGGAGGTAGGGCACAGCGAGATTTTCTCGCTCTAAATTGGAGCAGCCCGCCTGGGGAGGTACCTTACAGAATGTCGCAGCCAAATAACATTATTTGTTTCAAATAGTGTTGTGCTCCTGCGGTGAGTAAGGTTGCCAGAGCTCTTTGGGGGGGGGGGGGAGGGGTTCGGCAGGCAACGCATTAGCAATTCTCCAGGTATTGCTAATGTCAATAGGCGACGGTAACCACTTACCATCAGGAGGGCCATAAGCCTGTTTCCTCCGTAAAACATAAAAAAAAAAAAAGCGATTATCATTTTCAATCATTATCAATTAGTAGAATTGGGGGCCTGGAGCATTGCTAATGCGTTGCCTACCCTGGAGAAAGTTTGTAGTTTTTTTTTTTTTTTTTTTTTTTAATTATACTGTGGCAAACAGGCTTACGGCCCGCCTGATGGTAAGCGGTTACATTCGCCTATTGACATCTGTAAGGGGAATGTCTCTCAGGGGTTTGTGGGTGTAAATAAAGTTCGATGTACGATTGGAACAATGTTAAATTATATTAAAAGACACAGGTAACACAGGGAAATGCAAAACAATGTTGTAAAATCGGTAAAAATCCTATAAAACTCTAAAAACGTCGGCGCGTAACTCGCGGCCGGTGGGCGGATCTTCGCGTCTCTCTCGATAGATGGCGGAGGGATCTCAGTCATTCGCGCGCCAAAGGGAGTGTTCGGGCACTACGCACAACCTAACAACTATGCTCGTGTTACACATCTTTATTTTTTTTTTATTGTATTTTTCTTGAAGCCGTTGATGCTGTAGGTTAGTGGGAAAACCTCGTAAAGCTCATTCCACAACTTGCACGTATGGGGAAGAAAGGATCTTGAAAATCGAGTGGTTCGAGATACCCACGTCTCGATGAGGTGTGGAATGGTAGAACCTCGATGCGGTTATGAGGTCAAATATGAATATGAGTGATGCAACTTACCGTACATCGATTATGCCATCATCGTCAGAAGTAATCTTTTCGTTGCACTGGTAGAAGGCGACGCACTGGCCCTCCTTGCCTTGATCTGTCATGCACTTGACTTTGTCTGTGACGAAGGAGAGAAGAACAACTTTAGCCATTTTGGAAAGGAGCTCTGCCGGAATATTTTATTTTTTCGTGTTTTGTGTTCTTTTTTAAGGTTTAGTAATTCATAATAATTCATAAATCATTTATTGTTTGTGAACCTAGGTATATTGGTTAGGTCTAGAGTAAAGATCACTAGATTCGTAATGATCTGCCACACCACACCATTACTTAACATCAGACGAGATTGGGGTCAAACGTTAACATTATTTTGTATATAAAAAAAAAGGGGGCTTTGACATTCGTTCATACAAACATCATCATCATCATCATCATTTCAGCCGTACGACGTCCACTGCTGAACATGGCCTCCCCAACAGACAGAGCGAATTCCTATCATGTGGGGGGGTTTGCTCATACTCACCACGCTGGGCATGCGGGTTGGCGAGCGCAGTTAGAGCTATTGATGTTAAAATGAGGGACGCTGCTGCCCATCCCCTAGCTTTTTTCCCTTAGTGGCCTCTTACGACATCCGCGGATATGTAGATATGGAGGGGCCAATCTTTAGCTGGGGCCACCACGGCATACAAACATACATCATACAAACATTAGTGTGTTATCTATGTGTGAAATCAGAAGAAATATCATTCATTTTTTTTTTTTTTATACAACAGAGGTGGCAAACAAGCTTACGGCCCACCTGATGGTAAGCGGTTACCGTAGCCTATGAGCGCTTGCAATACCAGAGGCATCACGCACGCGTTGCCGACCCCGAACCCCCTTCCCCCCTAAAGAGCTCTGGCAACCTTACTCACCGCAGGAACACAAATAATGTTATTTGGCTGCGATCTTCTGTAAGGCGGAGGTACCTCCCCAGGCGGGCTGCTCCAATTCAGAACGAGAAAATCTCGCTGTGCCCTACCTCCTCCTAATTGATACTTATTTTCCGCTAATATGAGTAAGTAGGTACATATATGTATTCTTTCTTTTTGTTGATAGAATAAGGTACATAACTAAGTTGGTAATACTTTCGGTAAGTGTAGGTACATAATCTGCGAGAAAAGGCACAGCGAGATTTTCTAGCTCTAAGCTGGAGCAGTCTTTTTAAACGTAAGAAATTATCCTACGCCAGACTAGGCGGTATAGTCTCGGACTTTAGCCTGCACATTAGGGCAAAAAAAAAAAAAAAAAAAAGTAGTCTTTTTTTTTTATCACTCACGATCCCAAACTAGGCGTAGCCTGTACTATGGGTACCTACCAGAGACTGATACCTACATAATAGATAAATATTTAACACCCAGACACAGAACAAACATCTGTGTTAGTCACAAATGTTTGTCCAGTGCGGGAATCGAACCAGCGACGTCTAGCGCAGAAGGAATAGGGTATAAGTATAGGGTTCCGTAGTAATTTTTGAAATACCTTCTCTCTTGGAGCTTGTTTCTGGATTTTTGCCAGCGTCGGGCTGCGCAGAAGGCTCTGAAGGTTGGGAAGCAAAGATTTGCTCAAAAATTTTATCTTCATCTTCAGGCGAATCCAGAGAGTGGCACAATGCCAGCAGACATAGAAGAGGCAGTACTTTGAGCAACTGAAAGCACAAAAATTAAAGTGTGAAATTACAGAATTGATTTTAGAAATAAATAAATACATTTTCTTTCTTTCTTTCTTCTAGAATTATAAAAAGCATTATCAAAACTATATAGATACCTACTCATATGGTGGGTGGCACCTACCTCCGTAGAATTCTTTTTATAACGTTTTAAAATTATTTATAAGGTATACCATTGAAAAGTTTTACGAAATTAAATGTGCTGATAAATTTTAAGGCAGTTGCTGTGAAAGTCGGAGTCACAAAAATAAAAAAAATAGCGTTCTCCTTAGCTTAGTTGTTTAAAGCATCCCCGTATTTAGGGGAAGGTTGCGGGTTCAAATCCCGTCAGAGTCGAAATTTTTGGGATATTATAAAAACATAAAAAATATATTTTTGAATCAGTAGCACTACTAGGTAAATATTAGTTAATTCCGTGCTAGATGGGTAGGTAACCAGCACGAAAATATCGATGGTTTTTTTAACTACGGGACCCTAAAAACAATCCAACTTACCATTGTACAAACTTGTTCCGCACTATAATAATGTAAAGACGCGAAACTTTCAAGGTTTTATAATATTTTTCTAAATATTTTCCTTATATTTCGTTCCACAAGGTTACCGTCTAGGACTCTAGGACGTCTAGTTCCGAGCAAACTCAGGACCTGACTGGTTGGGCATTCCAATACAAATAGGTACCTATTTATTGAAACATCTTACAACCTACTTATAAGTGGTTATACTAGATTCCGTCAGCGGCTTAGCTCGCGTGGTACCTACGAGGCTAAAAAGTAGCATAATTGTGCTATTCCAGAATCATAACCTATGATGTTTGTGGTTCAATCACGCCGTAACGGCTTAACCAATTCCGATAAAACTTGGAATAGATAGGGTTTTTTATCTAGAATAGCGTAGGCAATCTTGTTAAGGTGAGGGTTTAATTATTTTATGATTTTTGAATGGTTTTTTCTCAATAACCGCAAAACGCACAGTTTTGATTTTTATGACAAAGATAACTTGAGCATTTTATTTACGTAAATCCAAGACAGAAACGCGATTGGTAAAACTTTTCTCGATAGATTTATTTTTAAAAGTTGGGTCCTCTAGTTTTTTCGAAAATACTCTGAGACTATCTAACAAAAATATATTTTCTTAAATATTTTGTTAGACTATAGCATTGGGTACCTAAATCCAAGACACTTTAAAAAAAAATAGGTAGTTTTTGAGATTATCGATATTTTATTATATTTACGACGTAAGCGTCGATTACTTTCGAGCGCCTTCTAACGCTTGCTATCTCTTTCCGCATTCAATTACAGTACATAGCGCTGTCACTTTCTTCACTCCTCCCACACGACAATTTATTATGATTTTTGTATCCTCTTAAGGTACGACGCGCGCGAAGCCGCGGGTCGTAAAAAGTTTGTTCCGTGCAAAGTTTCATCCAGATCCGTTCAGCCGTTCTGGCGTGATAGCAGGGTCTACAAACATCGAAGAAAAAGTCTGGGACACAGTGTTGCCAGTCGTGAAAGTACGAGCCACTATGAGTAGCCTTTTTTAGCTAAGAGAGGTCACTATTGCAAAAAACTTAAAAACTAAAAGTATATTTTATTGCTAGCAATACCAAGCAAAGTGACACAGTCAGCCATCCTGTCAATTTTAAAATTTTCAGAAATTAATTGTGAAATGTCTGTCTTTTAAAAATGTGAATATTTCTATGCTTTTTCCACACTGCGTTTGTTGAGTTGATTTGATTATTCGCTCCTCCAAACCAGTGAGGAATCTTCGTCTTCGATTACTAATGATTTGTTTGAGATAGGACTCCTATGCATTGTGTGGTGTGTTTTAAACTTAAAGGAATCATGTCTTACTTGAAATGCTGTGTCCCTGGATGTTGGACTGGTGGATGAGACCAATGACCAAGGGGCTGGTGATTTCGGAAAAGGATCAGTATAACTATCCAACGAGGTAACGTGCCCAGTCTACTCAGTGGGCACACTGCCTGTTTTTGGTGCTCTGAACTCTAGTTTTCTAAGTAGAAAATAGAGTTCTTTCCTAGAATTAATTTAACTAATAGGTACCTAATTTGTCAATCTTTTATAAATTATTGTGTTCATACATCTCCTTTTATGTGAATAAATAAACATGAAAAAGTTGATATTTTTTCTATTCTTTAGGTTATTTTAGACAGAATTCTAAGCACATAATTAGTTTATGAAGGGTAAATAGGTAGGCGCTATCAAGAGTACTCAGCAATAGCTATGTAGTATGTAAAAATGTCATGGAACTCTTAGAGGGAGGCCTATATTCAGCAGTGGACTTCTACAGGTTGATGATGATGATGATATAGGAATGTTTTCAATATTTAATACAAGGCGGCGACACTGAGCTGCCCCCTACTGGGGGCAGAGATATACCTCTATTTCTAGTATATACAAAATTACTCTATGCGTGATAGAGTAACAAACATCCATCCAAACTTTCGCATTCATAATATTAGTAGGATTTTGTTAGCTTCTTGCATCGTAACTCAAGATGTTTATTTGCATTATGTGCCTACATATTTATTTCAAGCCGAAAGATAAACAGGTTACTCCAACATCCTCATTATTTATCAGTCCGCAGTTAGAACCGCAGTTTGAAGAATCAACCCAAAGGATATAGGTACCTATCAATAAAACCACTAGGATCACTTTGAAACGTGCGTCTAAGCTAGGCTTGGTCCTCGCGACTAAGCCTACAAGGATCAGGCAACAAACATGGCGCGCGTAACACAAATAAAAACACACTAATCATACAAACATCATCAACATTTCAGCCGAGACGCTACGTCGACGTCCACTGCTGTACATGGCCTCCCCCACAGACAGAGCAAATTCCTTATCATGTGGGGGGATTTGCTCATACTCGCCATGCTGGGCATGCGGGTTCGCGAGCGCAGTTAGAGCTATCGTTGTTAAAATGAGGGACGCTGCTGCCCATCCCCTAGCTGTCTTCCCTTAATCGCCTCTTACGACATCTGTGGATAGGTAGATATGGAGGGGCCTATTCTTCAGCCGGGCAACCACGGCCATACAAACAAAGGTTCATAAAATCACGCCTATTACCCAGAAGGGTAGGCAGAGACCACGGCTTTCCACTTGCTACAATCCTGACATACCTCTTTTGCTTCATTCACACTAATCAATTAAAGATTATAAATACACATAACAAGCATTTTATTTGAACTAGATATTTTCTCAACATTATAATGTCTAAGTTTAACACTTATTTGGCTTATTTCAAAGAACATAGCTATAAAAATTAAACTAGAAGGAAAATAATGAAAATAAAATGTTTTAAAACTGGTCTCACTGTTTTTAATAAATCAAAACAACAACAAAATAAAATAAAGCAAATAAAATGTTGGGAGATTAATTTTATTTACAAGGAAAACTCTGTAGGAATCTTAACTTACTTTTGGTCGCATTATCCGACTGTTATTAATAGTAGGTAGGTACTTATACTAGGGGTTGCAGTTTGATAGATTTCAATTACGAAACTGACCTATGAAATTGGCCTCATGAATTTCGATTTTTTGAAACTGATAGGAGGATCGAAAAATTAAGAAAAAAAAAACCTGTCAGAAAATGCACAATGAAGGCAAGCTTTTGTCTTGACAAACTTCTATTTTATAGTTTTCACTTCTATTTAACAGTTTCGAAATTTCGTTAATACAGAACATGACAAATTTTCCGAATTGGTCCGAAATTTCGAAACTATGAAGCTTCGAAATTTCGGAATGCACCCCTTAGTAGGTCTACCTTTAGTAAGAAACTTAGGCAAAGCTTTGAGCTTAGTTAACGTCCAATCAATTGGTCACTTTAATACTGAATCTTAAAAAAAAAAACTTTCCATTGGACATCTTTTTGCTCAAAACTACAACACCTAATCTATTTATTGAAGGTCACTTACGCTTAGTACTAATGTGTTTCCACATTTAAATATTTTAATTCGACTTTTGAACGAAAACACATTGGCACTAAAATGGAGGGAACTTTTTTTTTAATTACACTTTTGTTCTTAAACACTACGCTAACAAGCTCGAATGATCGATGTATGGAACTGTCATCTGTCAGACTTGTAGTAATGTCTAAGAATATTTATAATGTAAGGCCGTTTTAAGCGTATAAACTATGTTAATATTTTTCGTTAGCTTTCAATCGATAGTGCACGCATTTTTCTAGCATCTAAATATAATTTTATTACATTATAAGTAGGCACAATAGTTTTTTTGAATATTGCATGAGGCACCATTTAGGAAACATCGACTTTACAGCTATCGGTATAAGGAATATATTAGTATGGATAATTTGAGCTCTGCTTGTACCCAAGTGATTCTCTGCACCAATGTACTATAACTACTTTTCTTAAGATTGTTTTTACTGTGAACTAACATGATCCAAACTTTTAATTCAATCAAAACCTACAAGGCAAAAATGTTTTTAATTGCGTTTTTGAGGAATTTTTCCTCAAAGACGCCTCTTTGATAATATAAAGAGTTAAAAAAATGAATCAAAGAGTACATTAAAGTACCTCTATTATTTTTGTTCCGAAATAAATAATTTTGTATTTTTGTATTCATAAGTTTGTTTTAATTGTTTAGTTTTGATAGTAGCTAAGTCTTGTTCAGTTAGTACACTATAGCAAAAAAAACCTACTCTGCAGCGTTAATAGTAATAGTTTTGCCCTTGGGGTCATCGAAACGGTCCATGGTCCTAATGTCCATCATCATCATGATACCGTAGAAGGTGATCGACAGCAGGATGAACACAACAAAGAGACTAGACCAGATGGGTGCAGAGAAGAACCCAACGCAGTTGAAGGAGTCCCCAAACACCACCTGGTTTGACTCGTTGGTTGAATGGAAGACGGGTTGGATCTGAAAATGAAAGATAATTGTTGTAATTTAAACAATTACACAATGGCTGTGGTGACCCCTGCTGAAGGATACCTTTGTACCTTTGTGTAGGTAGGTACCTTTGTAGTAGGTTTTCCCTCACCGTTTTAAGAAAGAAAGAAATACTATTTATTATTTTACAGGATGCCCAAGACAGAGCCAGTAACACGACAAACAGTATGCTTAGGTAGTGATGTGCAAACAATAATAGTCATAATAATAGTAATTTATTGATAATAATTATTATAAGCGATACCTTCAGGTCCTCAAAGAACATGTGTTTTGTGCTGTTTCCATAGACAAAGGTCACGTTCGGCCCGCAGCGGTATGAGAAGTCTATCAGCGCGAATACCTCCTCAGCTGGGCTGAACTCCTCAGGTGTGGCTGTTCCCGGGTTCAGGGTTACAGACTCTGGAATAGAGACATTAAAAGTTATAAACACGAGTGGGTCAGACTGTGGGAGCAGATTCGTCGGAGAGTTATCCTACTAATCCTTCCTTCTAATATTATAATAAGCAAATGTTTGTGATCCTTTATGCTATTTTAGGTATTCCAAGTTTCAACGAAATCGGTTGAGCAGTTACAGCGTGATTGAATAACAAACATCCAAATACCTAAACATCCAAACCTTTCACAAACTTTCACATTTATAATATGTATTAGTAGATATTTTTTTTAAATAAATAATTTAAAATATTTACTTACCAAAGTACCAGTAACCACCAGTCCCCTTGAAGTTAAGAGCAATGCTGGTGGCATCAAAGTTGAGTGTGGTCGTCTGAGTGAGGTTCTCGGCGTTGAACACAGAGCTGGAGCTGGTGAGTCCATGCAGAGATGTGGTGGTGGCACCATCAACCAGCTTGATGTTCTTTGCGTAAAGGCGCAGACCGTCAAGAACATAGTCACTAGACGCGTTACTCTCAGCTTGACGACGGAGACGAGAATGAGGAATGGTCCAAGATGGTCCATTAGCCGTGTATACTCCCACTACTTTGTCATTATGCATCTTGAGCTCAGAGATAGTGTCTCTCATGAAGTCGTTATGGCGACGCAGGAGCTCTGCCCTGGATTCGTCTGGTCTAGCATCGTTCATGTAGATGATTAGGAATTTACCAGAGCTGGGCACTATTGCCTGGGAGAGTCCATCCTCTGTTAGCTGAACCCGGTCCACCTTCTTGGGGTCATCGAGCAGCTCAATGGCGAGCATGGCGTTGTCCACGGAAGGCAAGTACACGGACTTACGAAGGTTCTGGTACAGATACGGGAATGAAGTTTCGCCGAGGGCATTTCTGCGAGAGAAATCTTCGATGGACAGTGTTGGTTCGACGAATATCGCTGTGAAGGGTTCCTGCGCGAGCTCGTTTGACAGGATATCGCTAAACTCCGGTGCTGTCGTTGCCGTGAGGGGATTTGATTTCAAGTTGGGTTCAGCCAAGTCTCCCCATAGGAATGCGGGGACATTTGAGGCGTTACAAACTACACTTAGGAGTAAAATAATGAAAACCGAACGGCTAAACGCCATTTTTAAGCACTAATGGACGTTTGCGTACTGAAAATAAAGATTCTATCCCGAAAATGACTAAAAATGGGCGATGGTCGAGCGGTCATGTGAAAGAAAAGCACAGTGTTGCCAACTAGATTCAGGCTCAAGTGGCTACCTAGATAGAAGTGGTATCATTTATGTATTCAATCTTCGCATTGTAATTTCTACAACAATGACACGCTTACAAACATAGTGTTACTTATGTACGTTTTGTGCCAAATAAAATAATAAAAAATGTAACTGCGTATCTATTAGTACATTCTACAATCAATATAAACAAAATTCTAGCAATCAATTTTCATTTATTCTGACTTCAAAAATGGCCAGTTCAAGCTTAAGTGCGGCTAAGCTGGCAGCACTGATCATATGATAGGAAGAATTGACGGTAGTCTATGGTTAATCGATGTTGTCAGACAGAAAAAATCAAACGGAAGCCTGCGCCATATAGAAGAGGTAAGTAGTGGCTGGCTAGTGAATCTTTATTCTGTGCTAGTGCTTACTTTCTCAGTGGGATATATAATATCTTTGGTTTAATAGATTTCTCCGTCTTGTCCTCTCTGTATATCCGTAGTGTCATAGATGTCATCTAATTATACTATTTGATAGATCCTCAATGGTTTTTTTGATTCCACAGAGATTTGCATTCAACAAAAAAATAATCTTTTTTATTCTTAAAATTATTTTAAGAGGTTGTTTATAAAAATAGTTGAATACAGTTTAATTCAAAGAGTACTCTTGTTCAATTCTTGAAATCTGGACAGCACAATGCGGCTTCTTATTTTGCTGTTCGTGCTTTTTTTTATTTCAAACCAGTTTAGCCGACAAGGACGCCCTTCCCGTTTTCCTGATAGATTCCGAAAAAGTCATGTCCCATTGGAACACAGAGCCGAATCCTTTCGCCAAAACTAGTGTATCTTACTTCACTGACATCATCCATGATGTTATCAGACGCAGTGGATGTGTTATTATCTTCGTGGAAGAAAAATTCTGCACCGAAGACATCAGCTTCAAAGATAAGCTAGGCTCTCCATTCCACAGCCTCCACCAAGGGCTGATCGATAAAAAAGTCAAATACATGCCAGCCGTTACGGAGCCCTACAAGATATTGACTCAAATATTCCGCCCACAGCCGTTTAACGTGTTTTATCTCAGTTTCGGGGTTAAGTTGCAGCTTCTTGATAGGTCTAAATACATGTATATATATTTCCAAGATGGCAGTAATGAGACACGAACGCAGTCGTTGCGTAAACACGATGCAATCATCCAGCAAGTGTATTTCACGGTTCGCCAGCTGAAGCATGGACCGATAGTCGCATTTTATACGGGGAAGGTGAATCCTATCGCTGTGGAGAGGCTAGAGTTCATTCCTATAAAGCCGAAAGCTGTGCCGAGGGAATTGGGAGTCATGCTCGTATCGAAAGGGGCGCTGTTCAGATTCTCTGGTTAGCTTATGGTATAGGTACAAATGCTTCATACAACTTCAGTTCTGCCGTTACTACCTACGCACCTTAGAGTTAGTTGCAGGTCAACATGCAAGTACGTTACACTCAAGGACAACAACTAAATCAGAATTTGTTCAACGCACGGGACCACTTGCACCACTTGCACGGGATCACTTTATGAGCTACTTTGAGGCCTTTGTTATTCTAGGGTTAACTTCAATCTATAATCACGAAACTGCATTCGTTCTCCAGGAGTATTCGTCGCTAGTTCCCTGCGGCGGTCCGCCTTCAACCAAGTGCCGCTGATCGCTGAGGAGACGTGGACGCGTCGGAAGCTTTCCACAACCATGGCGTACACTGACTTTGAGCTGCAGTTCAACTTCAGCTTCGGAGACGATGAGTGGTTACTAGGTCCATAACTTTTTCGATTCCCGCTGCGGGACAAATGTTTGCATTATCTGTAAATATTTGTAACGGGTCTGGGTGCTGTGGTAGCATGGTACCTACTCGTAGTTTTGGATACCCACAACACAGGAATCCTAGTGTGGACTCAGTCAGGAGTCTGTTGTCAAACATCCAACCAAACAAACTTTCGCATTCGACTATTATCAATTAATTTGTTGGACAAATAAGGTTTTTTTTGTCCAACAAATTTACACATACACAAGCAGCATACTCCACAAAAATACACCCTCAGGGCGGTAAGGCGAAACTTTTGGTGATAGTGTCTTTTTAGTTCCACCGCGGAACTTTTGTCACGTGGGTTATTCCTATTTTGTGACAATATTTTCAGACAATGTGGCGCTCCTGGAGGGCGGTGAAGAAGTAGGGCGTACCAAAATGGGCGTCGGGGCGCCTTGGAACTGGTCATTCGTCTGTGGAGAGCCACTTTCTGTCATCAACTCTAGAGACGGCAGCGCTATTACCATCTCTCAGTACCAGGTATATCACACATTGGGTTGGGAATTATGGAATCGTTTTGCGAATTTTGTCTTCTATCAGCCTGAGGAAGTCCCCCCCCCCAGAGTTCCATGACGAACGGTCTTGAAACTTTTCCATCCACCGACTTCCGCAACTTTAAGTGTCGTCGGTCCATTGGGGGGCCTTCCAACAATGCGTCGGTCGCCCCGTTCGTGGTACCTAAAATGGCAAATGCACAAATCGTGCGATATACCTAAGCTACTTCTTTCTTTCTATTCCTTGGATTATAATTATGCAGATCCAACCAAAACGCCGAGACGAAGCCAGAGAAAGCGGTGAACCGAGTGAAGGTGGAGAGTCAAAGCCAGAGGGAGAGGGTAGCACCGACGACCCAAGCAAATGCTTCGGCAAGAGCGTCAACTGCGGTCCGTACTTCAACACGCACATCCTCTCGGGACTCTTCGTTACTTTCATATGCATGGGGGTGATGACATACGGGGTCCTTATGCTGTACAACTGCGGAAGTAATGATAGGTATGATGATCCCCACGGGAAGGAGGTTATCGTCAATACGGAGCATCATTAATTTTAAGAGATTTCAGTCCTTAATAAAGTTTTTATTCAATATTTTCTTTTAATAAACAGCTTATATTAATTAGGATAGACGATAACAAGATACAATGGATGACGACCTCGGTGGTGCATCGGGCGAATGCCCGTCTGAGGCGCAAGGGTTAGATTCCCGCTGCGGGACAAATGTTTGCATGATCTGCAAATATTTGTTACGGGTCTGGGTGTTACAGTTTCTGATACCCACGACACAGGGTATCCAATATTGTGGTACGTGACATATTTTATAACTGTCAATAGCCCATAGTAAGAAATACCTTACGGACTAACATACATTAATACTTGACTTAAAAAAACTATACCACAAAGTATTTTCTTGATCATATGCGCCTCCATATAGCGACGGCAGAGAGTCAATAATATCCAGCCAATAATGATTGCAATTGTGCGTTAGTACACGTTCAAGAGTATCAAATAGCACAATTTTAATCCAAATCACGAATAGAAACTGATAGAAAACGTTCTCAAAACTCCCGATTAGCGTACGGCACAGAAATTGTAATTATTTTATTCATGCTCCATCAGATATTTTTCAAACTGCTCTCTGACTTGCACGGCTACGGAAGAAGCTCTGTTGTTCTTCCTAGAATGCCGTGTAAGCAGATCTAGATAGATGACACCGTGGTCCATCTGCCCGAACTTGCAGAAGTGTGGGTCGAGCATCCCATCTATGTCCTTGATGATGTTGTGCAGTAAACAGGACACTTTAACGGTCATCTTCGCAAAGGCCACGTGGACTTCCATAGGCCGCTTCAGAATTTCCCATTTCTCTGTCATTAATTCAAACGCACAGTCTATTGTGATCCTCGCTGACTCGAGCCGCTTGTTGAAGTGCATCTTGCGCCCGCATATTGCGGTTGCTCGTGGCGGGAACGGTCTGAGCAGGTTTTTCTTTAACGGGAACGCCTGGTTGCCTATCAGCACGAGAGGTAACTTTGTGTCTGAACCTGGGGGTGCATTGTATCCTAAATGCGAGAAAGTGTTTCCGAAGGTGTAATCAGGCTCCTCCTTTACAACCACAACGTCTACAGCGAGGAACCTGAACTCTGAGTCCGCTACTGCGTAAAGAACTAAGGAGGATTTATTGAGCTTCCGTCTCCAGTATTGCTTGCCTTTGTGCCTTTTGTGCCTGCACATGGCTATGTATTTTCCACCGACGGCGCCGACGCAGTTCGGAAAGCGCCATCTATGATGGTAATCATCGGCAAGTTTCTTGAATTCTGTCGGTTTCGGCGGATTCAGGTGGAGAGGATGCAAAGCCTCCCAGATTGCAGTGAGGGTGTCGTTTATGACCTTGGAAGCTGTGCTGCAGCCGATAAGGAATGTTTGAGAGAGCTCCCTAAGGGTCATGCCTTTAGCGAGATATCTGAAATTAAGAATGCCTAGCTAAAATAACCCGCTGAGACCATGATTGGACGGGAAAATATAATAGAAGTGCAGACAAGTTAATACAGAGCCGATATAGTTAGTGACTGATTATGAATAAGAGGGCTAAACCGTGTTCAAACGGTGTGCGACGTGTCATCTAATCTAACATACGTTTTTAATTTATTTCAAAATGATACAACTACTGAATAAAGTTAATTTTAAGTTTGACATTTATGAGCGTGCGATATAGCTCTACGATATCGCAAGCTCATATAAAGATTTAAGTATAATGTAGATCTTTGAAATAAATTCTAAATGACAATGTCATTTTCAATTCAATTCAATTTGTTTAATCAATTCTTTTCTTGTGACTAACGAATAAAATTATCAGTGCTACGGCATTTAGCCATATAGGTACACACACTCTCACATCCACCCTGACTCTACATGTTAACTCACTAAGTTGCTATTAATCCGTTTTATTTTATCCTTGTTTTTTGCCCTGTTACTGCGTTTCTCAAAATTAATTTAATGTAAATCGTATTTTTTGTACATGACCTCCCGCGATACAGGCTAGTCCTAGTGCGGGGACCTCTAGCAACTTGTTTTTCTTGCTATTGATATTTTTGGTAAATAAATTTATTTGTATTTGTATTTATAGTTCCGCTTATTGCGGGACTACATCCGTGGAAAGCACTTACCTAACTAGGTAAGGGCTACCTAATGTTTCAATAAAGAACTAGTTCCCTTTCGGGGCTGCCATACTTACCTATTTCAGCGACATGGTGGTGTGTGGTCACACCATGTCCATCATACAATGTTTAACATACTTAATTATTACCTTGATCGAGACTAAAATATAAAATTTAAAAAGAAGCTATTTAAGCAAAGAAACAGATAAAAAATACACGTATGCGGTGGTACGGCCTAAGATGCTAAGATGATTGAAATAAACATAGGGGAAAAAAAATAAAAATGTTATAGCCATAATTATAGCCATTACAAATATAGCTCACCTGAGTGTAATAAACAACTTCTCTCCAGACGAAAGTGTCTTTATCGTAATTACATTCGCGTCCAACCTGTCTTTCACGTGCTCGTAAATGTAATCGTACACGCCAACGCTCATGCTGAAGTATTCAAAGAATTCACTAGGGTTTTTCCGCAAGCGTTTTCTCAACTTGTAATATTCGCTGTTGAGTTTTCTCTCCTGCGGCGTGTTCGTCACGGAGTTTCGATTGAATAGTTCCCATCTTAGGAATAGGCTGCTCTCCAAGCACAGGAGAGCCGCTTTTGAAAGCATTTTTTACAAAACTGACGTGCAATCTCTCCTGTTTCTAAAACACAAATGACAAAAAATTACTAATAACACAACACAAGACTCAAGACAGAAGGCCATAGATTAAGGATCCGCTACATGACTGACTGATTTTGAATATGCTTGTGAAGCTGAATTCACTCACTATTCTCTCCAAAGATTTCGGAGATGAGCGGAAGAGATTGGGATATGCACTAAAAACAAAATAGCAGCAAAACCTACCTATAGCAAAAAATGCGCATGAAAAAGACTTGAAAGAAAAAAACACTTGTTCTGACAGTTTCTTATTTCAGATTTGTCAATTCTGACACTTTTGACAGTTCGTCCAGTGTCCGCAAAAAAAATCTGTTTCTCTCGTTTTCCTTCGAGTTTTCATTCATGCATGTTGGTTTGTTTTTTTTTTTTGTTTTGACTTGTTACTCTTGTTAAGTCTAACTCGTAGACCGTGTTTACGGTTTATCTAAACATATTTAATAGGTACCTACGGACTTAGTGTGCTTGTATTTGTCCAGTCCAGGTTTATCAAACTTTATTTTACATGTAAACAGAGCGCAAATGGGACCAAGAATGGCATACAAAAAATCCAATCTAGCTAAACAAAATGTTTTGAACGACCTAGTGAATACCTGTAGAGTCTGCATGAAGATAAGTGATTCTGTGAAGGATCTGTTTCATTCTGACAGCAAAATTGTGGAGGAAATTCAGTTTTGCGTTGGAATACTTGTGAGTTAATCTATAGAAATAATAATCAATCATATTATTAACACCCAACAGTCATACAAACAATCACCCCACACTGGGATTCCCTGTGTCGTAAGTATGATAAACTACAAGTACCATGGTACCACAACACCCAGACCCCGAACAAATATTTGCAGATCATGCAAATGTTTGTTCTGCAGCGGGAATCGAACTAGCACCCCTTGCGTCTCAGATAGGTGGTCGCCCGCTATGCCACCAGGTCATCAACTGTCACATGTATGAGCTTGACAATGGCTCTACCGATTTGGCTAATGTCTATTTCGTTGTGTTCATAATTCAAGACAAGGAAAATCCATTGGTGCATGACCGGGATGCGAACCCACTCCACCTTGCTCAACATTTATTATTTCTGAAATCCTACTATCCTAGTAATAAATGTGAAAGTTTGTGAGGATGTTTGGATGTTTGTGGTTCAATCATGCTGTGAGGGCTAAATTGATTGCACCTGACTTAAAAAAAAAAATTAAGTATGTTTATTTCAGTAACTTATAAATTGGTACAATCAGGGTTTGACAAAGCAAATGTTTCGACTTAGAACTTGGAATACATCTTTTTTTTTTTTTATGTTCTGAGTTTATCTGCAATCAGTCTTCGGACTATGAGCAGGTTTGGTGTGGGTATTCGGGCTTGTAGGAGTTCTTGCTCCAGCGAATAATTCTCCCTTTCTTGGTGCTTCATGGTCCATCGAGTTCCATGATATGCTGTCTGCGTAGCCTTTTGGGGTAGCTGATGGTAGTTAGCTGTGTAGCCAGGTGATTCGGATGTGCGTTCAGATGTTTTTTGTATTTCGTTGAGTACAGTTTTATCTCTTCGTTGACAGTAGTGACATCCAGTTCGCCATGCAACTCTGAGTTCATGAGGAACCATGGGGCATTGGAGAGGTTTCTTAGAATTCCATTTTGTGCTCTTTGCATGATTTCGGTATTCGAATGGCAAGCTGATCCCCAAAGTTGTATGCCATATGTCCAGATTGGTTTTAATACAACTTTGTATATCAACAGTTTGTTGTCTGTGCTAAGCACCGAGTTCCTACCAAGTAGCCAATGCAGGTTTCGATATCTTAGGTTAAGTTCATCTCTCTTTTTTTTTACATGTGTCCTCCAGGTTAGTCTGCGGTCCAGGTGCATCCCCAGATATTTCACCGAGTTGTTGTGTGGGAGTGTGTTCGCTCCGAGGTGAACGGGTGGACAATCTCCTCTACGAAGCGCGAATGTAGCGTGAGTTGACTTTGAGGCACTTGCTTTGATCCTCCACTTTGTTAACCACTGTTCTATTTTGTCTAGTCCGGTTTGAAGGTGTTGTGATGCTTCGTTTAGGTCCTTGCTACTAGCGAGAATAGCAGTGTCGTCTGCGAATGTGCAGGTTATAACGCCCGGTGCTTCTGGAAGGTCTGATGTGAAGATTGTGTATAGGACGGGGCCCAACACTGATCCCTGCGGGACTCCTGCTTGTATGTCATAGAATTTAGAGGAGTGTTCTCCATCCTTTACTTGAAATATTCTGTCCGATAGGTATGAGTAAAGTATGCTGTAGAACGAATGGGGTAGTAGTTTCTTTATTTTATAAAGAAGCCCCTTATGCCATACCCTATCGAAGGCCTGCTGTATATCTAAGAAGGCCGCTGAGCAGTATTCCTTGAGTTCTAGGGATTTTCTAATGTGGTCAACTACCCTGTGGACCTGTTCAACTGTGCCGTGCTCCTGTCTGAATCCAAATTGATGATCGGGGATTATAGATTTTTCGGCTAATGTCTTTAATATGCGTGAGAGCAGAATTTTTTCAAATAACTTAGACATGACTGGAAGCAGGCTAATGGGTCTATGTGAGCTAACCTCATTGGGGGGTTTTCCCTCTTTATGGATCATGATTATTTGTGATATCTTCCAAACACTAGGGTAGTGACCAACTCTCAGGATTCCATTGAAGAGTGTCGTAAGGAATACTATGCCTTTCCTTGGCAGTTGGATTAGTATTTCTTTGGTTATTTGGTCAAATCCCGGTGCTTTTCTGTTGTCTAATTTTGATAAGTGTCTAGTGATTTCTCTAGGGTTGGTTGGCTTTAAGGGTTTATCTAACTGGAAGTCTTGGTTCAGGATTAAGTCGACATCATTTTCGTCGCTGCTGCCGTCATAAGGCTTAAATACTTCGGCTAGGTGATTCGCAAAGGCGTCGACTCTTTGTTGAGCCGTTCGGGCCCATTTATTGTCAGCCAGTTTCAGGGGTGGTCGAGTATTTTTTGGTTGATTTAGATGTGACGTGGCTTTCCATAGGGAGTAGTTGCTGGCCTTTGTCGCCGTTAGTGACTCTAGGTACAGCGTCAGTGCTTCATTTTTAGCGTTGCTTATGAGTTCCTTGAGCTCGGTTATCGCTCTGTTTAGTGCCTTTTTGTCTTCACTGTGCCGGCTGCAGTGCCACACTCTACGAAGCCTTCTTTTTTCCTGGATTTTAGCTCTTATGTCCAGGGGAACACTGTTGTGCCTAGGTACTTTTGCTGGGGTATCGGGAGTTGTTAACCAGCATGCGACTTGTATAAGGTTTGTAAAGTGAGTTGCAGCTTTCTCTATGTCTTGGGGAGTCTTAAGAGCAATCCTCAGCTCTAGTCTTCTTTCGATTACCTCTCTAAACGAATCCCAATCTGTGAGCTTGTTATACATTTCGGGATAGTCTCGTACTCTAGTGCCAATAGTCAGTAGGACGGGTGTGTGGGTTGAGGAGCCATCTAGGCATGATTTGATCATGGTAGAATATTGTGCCAGTCCCTTGCTGATATAGAAGTCAATGATATCCGGTAGTCTATCCTTGTCAGTAGGCCAGTTAGTCGGTTCTGTGGTAGATAGTGTCGTGAGGTTATTGTTGTCAATCGAAAGCTTTAGCTGTCTTCCTCTTGTATTTGTTAGCCTTGAGCCCCAGTGCGGGTGTTTGGAGTTCCAGTCTCCTCCAGCGAGGAATCTGGGACCTAATGTGTTGAAGTAGTGGGTAAGTTGCTCTTCTTTAATTTTGTGTTTTGGAGGGCAGTATACTGCAGATACGTTGAAGTTACTGGTTTTTCCTTCAACTACAATAGTGGTCGCTTGGATGTGTTCAGTCTTATAAGCTGGTAGTTCATGATGCTTTATTGAGGATCGAACAATGATTGCGGTTCCCGCATGTGCAGTCCCATCAGGGTGTTGTGTCCCATAAGTTATATAATTTTTTATATTGACTTGGCTCCTATCGGTAAAGTGTGATTCCGATATCAGGAGTATATCAAGTTTGTGTGTATTTAGCAACAATTCAGCTTCATGAACATTTGGAGCTAAGCCGTCGATGTTCCACGCCGCAATGTTTAGGCAAATCATTGTGACATCTTTTCGACGAGGGTGACAATGAGGCCCATTAGCGTGCTCATTTGGTTGAAGAGCTTATCCATTTTATCTAGTTGTTTGAGTAGTAAGTCTTGGATGACTTGAGTTGGCGTGAGGTTGTCCTCTTGTGTTTTTGTTTGTTGTCTATGTTGATCTAAGGGTACCCTTGTGTTGTTGTTGCTATTCTGCTCTTTTCTTGTCTCAGTGTTTCGTGCTTTTGTGTAATTACATTCGAGATTTTCGGGTATTTGTTGCCGTTGGGCGCTAACTACTTCAGAGTATGGACGTTGTCTTCTCTGCGAGTTCTCTGTTTGGGTCTCGTATTCGTCTGGTGCTGGTACGTGGTGTGGTTTGGGTTCAAAGTATTTCTTTATGTTGTGTGTTTGCCCTTTTCTTGGTCCAGTGTTTTGCGGTTTTATTGTTGATTCATTAGTTCTTTCGGGATTTCTTTGTGTAATTATTTCAGGATAGTTAGTACTATATTGTCTTTTGTTTTGCAGTTCTGTCTGTTCCATAGGATTATGTTGTTCTTCTTTTGAATAGGAAAACGTACCTGGTTGTAGCATCGTATTGTAGAAGGTGTACGAGCTAACGCACACAAGTACATTCAACTAATACATACTTACTTATTAAATTTATTAGAATAGTTTTAGCATAGCTTGCATTGCCCTAGTTGCAAGCATTTTGACTAATTGGTGGAAACAATAAATCAGTATACGTTCAATACTCGACGGGTTCGGTTGTTTAACTCTCTTCGGAGTCACCACCCCTAACTAGCTTCCCTTAGCAGCTTCATCCCTAGCTTTAGCTTACTGTTTGGGTCGTACCCAAACATTTGGTCCTTCGAAGCCTACGTACAAGCGGGATCGTTCGGGAGTGAAAGTTCCTTGGATTCTGCGTACGTTGACCCAGTGAACTGTGACGAAATCAGTTCACGTGTCACTATCCCGTGAGCGATATATCGGGTCTTAGCAAAACTTTTCATTTTATTTTATTTTTTGACTGTGTTATCGTTAATCTGTGTGAACTGAGTATACCTAAATACAATCTAGTTTAAAGTGATACGAACTTAAAGTGATTGCCGTGGTACTCTACTCATACACTACTTTGAGTGAGTCAGGAGACTCGCTCAGCAGCTTCAGCGAGTCAGAGGACTCATTAGCAGCCACAGTACTACTTTGAGTGGGTCAGGAGACTCTCTCACCAGCTTCAGCGAGTCAGAGGACTCATTAGCAGCAAAAGCACTACTTTGAGTGGGTCAGGAGACTCACTAACCAGCTTCAGCGAGTCAGAGGACTCATTGGCAGCACCAGCACCACTTTGCGTGAGTCGGGAGACTTGCCAAGCAGCACAAAACAAGTAAGATCGTTCATATTTTACTTGCGAACTAGCTACTATGACGGACTACGAAGCGTTATTCAACCGCCAAGCAGAGCTCGTCAACGAGCTTCAGCGTATCGGCACTAATTTCGACAAGGATTCCGCCTATCGAAAGACCTCGGAGTATCTGAAGATACGGTTAGACGCTTTAGATAACCTCTGGGGAGAGTTTGATCATAACAACACGAATCTTGGTAATTTGACGACTAAGACTCAAAGATATTTTCAAGAATCTATTTACGATCGTATGGATAAATACTATAGGGAGACGCGATCTAAAATAGCAGCTTATACTCCTTATAAGGTAGAGATACCGTCAGGGTCGGGTATAGGTACAGGTACTAATACCGAGACTGGTTCTACTAACAAAATTGACGAATTTTTGTCCTTACAAAGGACTAACTTTCGAGCATTTAAGCGACTAATATCGAGCATCAACGTTAGCAAAATTAGCGAGAAGTGGGAACTAGAAGACGAGCTAAGCAGCATCCAGTCTAGATGGAGCACTATCGACAAGCTTCATCTTGAAATAGACAACATTCTTGAGGGTGAGGATGAGGTTTATCAAGGTGAATTTATTAGGCAGGAAGCATCCTTTAAAGCTACGAAAAAAGCGTTAAATCAAAAATTATCAGCTACATCGCATATTCAGAGATCCACTCCGTTACTTGAAATACCTACCTTTTCTGGCAGTTATACTTATTGGCCTACGTTTTTTGATTTATTCTCAGAGTCGATACATAACAATAACTTCTTATCTAAAGCTCAAAAGATGCAACATCTGAAAGGGAAAGTAAAGGGAGAAGCGGAGCGTCTAATTCAGCATTTAAATATCTCGGCAGATAATTACGATATAGCTTGGGAGATATTGACTCATCGCTACAATAATCCACAAGTGCTATTTACTACCCATATTGAGACCTTCCTTAATCAGCCCAGCATCAGCAAGCAGACGTCATTCGAAATCAAACGTCTTTACGACACCTCTACTGAATGTATTCACGCCATTCACAACTTAGAAGTAGACACAAATTCTTGGGATCCATTATTAGTTCACTTGTTGACGAAAAAGCTAGACAGCGAGACCTACAACGCCTACAAAGAATCGCGTAAGTCTCCGAGAGAGTTGCCTACTTTAAATGAGCTCATGGACTTTCTCGAGAGTAAATTCATAGCTCTAGAACCTATCCAGAAGAGAGAGAGAGACTTCTCAACTTCAGCTAAGCCAGCTCCGCAGCATCAAACTAAGCCAAGCTATAAGCCTACTCACTATAATAACAAGCATTTTTCGAGATATCAAGTCGCTTCTACCTCCACGTGTAAGTGCCCTCTTTGTAATTTCAATCACGAGCTATATCGATGCGAAAAGTTCATTAGCATGCCAGCAGAGGACAAATTGGGGACAGTTACGAAACTGCAACTATGCAAAAACTGTTTGTTCAAACACTCAAATAATAAATGTGTGTCAATTAAAAGGTGCAAAGAATGCAATGGCGATCATCATACGAAGTTGCATGACGCATGTGCTGGGTCACTGCACTCTATAGCAGCCGCTGTTGCTGAGAAAAAATCGCCTTTAACAATAACATCCCCACCGCCAGCTAAGCCGGTCAGCATCAAGCAATACGCAGCAAGTCACGTGTCTGCTGACGATGAAGAAGTTTTATTAGCTACTGTTTTAGTAAAAATTAAAGCGATCGACGGTAATTATGTCACCTTACGAGCATTACTCGATCAGGGCTTCCAGATTACATTAATATCAGAAAATTCCGCACAGCTATTAGGGTTGCCACGCAAGAAATTTAGCGCATCGGTATCGGGTGTAGGTACTGCTCCAAAGCAAAGCAAACAACTTATTTTACTTGAATGCAAATCTATCTACGACAATTACAGTTTTAATACAGAAGCATGCATCATCCCTCGGGTTATTGGAGATCTCCCCAACGTTTCATTTCCGGATCAATCATGGCCTCACATCCAGCATATGAACCTAGCAGATCCTGAATTCAATGTATCGAAGCCTATTGACCTACTGCTAGACGCCTGTATTTACTCAGATGTTATCATGGGCGGTCTAGTCAAAGGTTCTTGTAACGCTCCCATGGCTCAGCAAACGAAATTAGGATGGATCTTGTCAGGGAACGTCAAGACGTTCAACTGCAACATTGTTGTCAACAACAAAATAGCGAACTACTGGGAAATGGAGGAAATTCCTAACACTTCTTCCGACCTCCCAAAAGAAGATCAACCTTGCCTTGACGACGGTAGATATGAGGTAGCCCTTCCGAGGAAGCAAAACTATAAAGAAAATTTAAGATTTTCTAAAGCAAAAGCGATAGCACCATTTGTACAGCTAGAGAGCAAATTGGTAAAAAATGAAGCATACTCAAATAGCTGCAAAGAGTTCATCCACGAAAATCAGTTTGAAATCCCTAGACGTTTAGGCGACTCGCAGAAGGCTTATGTCTGTGCCGTGTACTTAGTAGCGCATAATGATAAGGGTGAGTGCACGACACGACACGTCGCAGCGAAAAAAAATATAGCGCCATTAAAAAGGAAGGCTCAGCTTATGCAAATAATAAAATCGGAGTTTGAAGTTTACGCATGGACTGCCTCCACGATAGTTCTGAGTTGGAATCATGGTGACTCATCTCGTTGGAAACAGTTCGTCGCGAATCGAGTTCTACAAATTACGGAAATGATTCAGGCATTAAACTGTGCGAACCATATCCGTTCTTTGGACAATGCCGCCAACTGCGACACCAGAGGATTAACGGTAGCAAAGCTTAAGAAAAACCCGCTTTGGTGGAATGACCTGGATTGGCTAGCTAGCTTTGAGCCCAGCAACTTCACAAACAAAACTTTTGAGCCACCAGCACTTGAATCGAAAAAAGCAAGTATAAACTCAGCCTTACATCAGCCAAGCATATCATTCATAAATGAATCATTAAAAAGCAACAGCTCAATTACATGGGTATCGCGTTTCACTGCAACGTTATGTCACAAACATACGGAACGTGACCTTGTCTTATCGATCACTGAAATAAACAAAGATTATGAACTCATTATAAAACATGTACAAGCCAAAGATTTAGAAAAAGATTTGGAAAATAATGACTACAGAGATCAAGTTCGTCCTAACAGTAAACTACTAGGGAATCTCTGTCCCTATTTAGATGAACGCTCTGAAAATCAACACCAAGTCATGACAGATCTTCCACGAGCCAGAGTCACGCCTTCCCGCCCATTCCCACATACTGGCGTGGATTTTACAGGTCACGTGGACCTTAGGGCGAGCAAAGCTATACAAAATATAATCATGAAACGACCTGTAACTAAGCCTGTGATAATAGCGTTTGCAACAGCAAAGGCCGATGACCACAGCTCAGCGCAGCTTAACAACCAGCAAGCTCCACCACCTGCAAGCTCAGAGAGAGGAGCACGTGGAACTAAGCGTAATACTTTTAAAAACTATTTTACTCTAGCTCTTTTACTCCTTTATATGATGATGTCTCCAACAACACAACAAACCATCTCACATATCAGTACTACAGCGCTTGACGAGACCAAACCACTTTATTTCGACAAGATATCGAATCTACAGTATATTAGAGATGAGTGGAAGCTAGTAGTGTACTACAATCTGACTGGCTATTGGCAAGCAATCAATGACATGGAGACTTACGTGAGACATCTAAAAGGTATGACAATGAAATCGAAGCCTCAATACCAACAAATTACAAATCAACTAGCACATGAATTAACTGAAATTGAGCATTACAACAGACTTCTACAAAGCCCTAGCAGAAAACGACAGAAAAGGGGTATAGTAAATGGAGTCGGAAACTTAGCAAGCTATCTATTTGGCGTATTAGACGACAATTTTGCCCAACAATACGCAAAAGACATTGAAAAGATTGCATTTAATGGAAATCATATGAAAAACCTCATTAAAAACCAAACTGTAGTGATCGAAGCCGAATTTAACATTATACAACGCAATGAGCAAGTTATGAACAAACAATTTTCCGTTATCAATGAGCACCTACGCAGCATATCGGCAGACCTAAATCAAATGCGGTCTGATTCCGATAACGGTTTATACATTACGTCATCAGCTTTGGCAGCCAGCATTATCCTTGAGAACCTGAGACGCATGCAAACTTCACTCGTAGACACCGTGACTGACATCAGTCACGGCCGCATCAATGCACATCTTATTACTAGCGAGCAACTGGAAGAACAAATTAACTTCATATCTGCCCAACTACAGGGAGATCTAAAGGTACCCTTAGAGACGGGAAATATACGAGACATATATAAACTACTAAAGGTCTTCGCAAAGGTATACAAAAAATACCTTATAATCGAAATTAATGTCCCACTAGTGAGCAATGAAATCTACGAGCTTGATAAAATACTTAGCATTCCACAAAATAAAGATGGAATGTCTTACATTACCGTACCTACCTACCCCTATCTAGCATTCAACCTACGAAAGGACGCCGTTTTATTCCTAACAGACCATGATCTACAAGGTTGTCTTCATGCATCTGAAGAAAAAATACTATGTACTTTTGATCAACCCACCTATGACTTAGATCTACAAAAGAGCATATGTGATATAACTTTAATAAATGCGAACAAACTAACATCAACCTGTATTTACGAGCATTCACCTTGTGTAAATAGATGGGTCAAATTACACAGACCGAACTCTTGGCTATACTCATGTTGCAGTCAATGCAATATTCGCACTTTTTGCACAGCTGATGTAACTATGAGTACATTAACGGGCACTGGCCTTCTTGAGATAGGTCAAGGTTGTACAGTGAAGAGTGATTCATTTACTATTCACTCTCACAACAACTTCTTACGGAAAGTAAATATACTACCTTCTATCGAAGCCCCAGAGGTATCCATTTTGAATAGCGTCATCAAGACTTCTGGAGCCAGATACGACTTCACTACTGAGAACCACGAGCAATCCTATAGTCAAGTAATGGATGAGATCAACAATCTGAAACAGCAATCAGAATCTTCAGCATCCGACTTAAGTATTCACGATGTTCATCAATATTCCATTATTTATGGCATACTCGCCGTACTGGTAATAATTGGAATGGGAGCAGCCTGTCTTCGAGGAAGGAGACGTTGCATGAAGCTGGTCACTTCTCCCGGGGAGGAGACCCCGGTGAGCGCAGCTGGGCGCGCCCGCACCCGCGCGCGCGCCTCCAATGAGCGATACGTGACAAGCGAGTGTAATGAACTACGTGAATCAGTGAGCATGGTGAATTTAAGTGTTAACAGAGGCCCTGCGCCTCCTAAACCTCCCCGTTCAATTTCGATCCCCATACCGTGTGACTCTTTCGGTGAGATAGTCGGACCCACCGGGGGCAATTAGCTTTCTTACTAACGATATAAAATTGTGAAGTGAAAATGGACTCATATGGACATGGACATATTTTAGCATAAGTTAATTCCATTTACAAGCTTGCAAGAACATTGTTTTCACCCAACGATGATTACAATATCATCGATACTTGTTTAAATTAATAAAATCTTAGCTTATATTATTTTACTATTTTTCTAGAGCTGTTTGTTTTGTATAATTTAGATAATAACTATAATCTTAGCTTATATTATTTACTACATTATGTTACTATTTTCTAGAGCTGCTTTCTCATCTCTTTGGGTTGGCAAGATGTACGAGCTAACGCACACAAGTACATTCAACTAATACATACTTACTTATTAAATTTATTAGAATAGTTTTAGCATAGCTTGCATTGCCCTAGTTGCAAGCATTTTGACTAATTGGTGGAAACAATAAATCAGTATACGTTCAATACTCGACGGGTTCGGTTGTTTAACTCTCTTCGGAGTCACCACCCCTAACTAGCTTCCCTTAGCAGCTTCATCCCTTTTTTTTTTTTTTTTTTTTTTATCGTGGGGAAATCCATCATGGATCCCTCCTTTTGCGGGGGCAAAAGAAGGGTATGTCGGACTCCTACCGACTAAAACCACCACGGTGGCCGGCCTCCATGCCTGTCAAGGGGCTCCGGGATCTCCGTACGGAACGCACCGGTGCCCCTCTCGCATATCGCCTGAGCACTGTCCCGGGAATGACACCCACAGTCACCCCCGGCACCCTCGCAGGTGCTCGCGACAGCACTTGCCACCAGTGCCGCCGCCATCCCGGGATCCGCATATGAGCAGCCAGAGCCCCCGCTCTAACCACCCGCGGATTCACGGGGCAGGCGGCGCGGGGCGGCCGTTGTTAGCGCCCCGCCGCCGCCTTCTTCTCCGAGCGGGATCGGCCCTCTCCCGATCTCGCTCGGCGGCCTCTTTCTGAACCATTACGGTCTCACAGAAAGAGGCCACGGCCTTCCACGCCGTCTCATCTGCCAACATAGCCGCGACTACACTTGGCAGAGAGAGGTCCGGCCCGATCCTGTTGGCCAGGATTCCGCGTTCGTCGCACCACGCTGAGCAATGCTCCAGCGTGTGCTGCGCGGAATCCAATTCCCACCCACAATGGTGGCATTGTGGTGTCGGTTCGCGTCCGATCCTACTCAAATACTCACCAAAGCAACCATGCCCGGTAAGTATCTGAGTAAGTCGATAGGTGACGTGCCCATGTTCCCTCCCCAACCAGTCTTCGAGGTCTGGCGCAATAGCGCAGACGATGCGTTGGCGCGAGCTTCGCGGCTCCTCGAGCCGCTCGCGCCACCTCACGAGCGCACGTCGGCGCTCCTGCACCCGCACTTCAGCAGGCGCAACCTCACCCGCATCATCCTGTCGAAGACGAACGTACACACGTGCGTCCATCTCCGCCAGGATGTCGAAGGGCGGAAACCGCGCCAGGATAGTGGCCGCCTCCAGGGATATCGTCCGATATCCCCGTGCGATTCGGATGGCTATAGGACGCTGTAGGCTATAATAGGATAGCCTATAGCGCCTAACACCCGCCAGTCTCCCTGACCAGACGGGTGCTCCGTAGAGAGCCATCGATCGTACGACCCCCCCGTAGAGACGGCGAACATCTTCCCTAGGTCCCCCGAGATTTGGTAGCAGTCTGTGCAGAGCACCCACTACCCTCTGAATCCGGGGGACGGAGCGGCTGAAGTGCTCCCCGAAGTCCCAGCGACTGTCCAAGATGAGGCCCAGGTACTTGAGGTACCGCCCCACCTGGACGTCGACGTCACCCACGCGAACCGACAAGCTGGGTGGTTCCCTTCCCCGAGGGAACTTGTGGAACCACAGCGCCTCGGTCTTGTGAGGCGCTATCTGCAGACCCAGCTCGTGGATCTTGTCCACGACACATGCCACCCCAAGCTCGGCGAGCCCTTTGGTTCCGTCGAAGGAGTCCCCGCCAGCTAGTACAAGAGTGTCGTCCGCATAGCAGACGACATGTACACCGGCAGGGAGATCGACGCGCAGGACCGCGTCATATGCGAGGTTCCACAGCAGGGGGCCCAACACGGACCCCTGCGGAACCCCACAATACACCTCCCTCTGGTGCAATGCGCCGTCCCTGCCCACATACTGCACACATCTGTCACGCAGGTACGCGCCAACGATGCGCTGCAGGTAGAGGGGCACTCCGTGAAACACGAGTGCCTCCCTGATCGCCCTCCAGGGCAAGGAGTTAAAGGCGTTAACGATGTCTAAGGACACCGCCAACACCCTCCCGCCCCGGGACACTACCTGGTCTGACAGCATACGGACACGAAGAATCGCGTCCACTGTCGAACGCCCCTGCCGGAAACCATACTGGTCGTCCGACAGGTTGGGGCCTACCTGCCACAGGTGTGAGCATAGACGAGTGGCAATTATTCTTTCGAACAATTTGCCGGCCTCGTCCAGCAGGCATATGGGACGATACGCAGAGGGAGAGTCCGCGGACCGGCCGTCCTTCTTCAAGAGGACCAACTTTGCCTCCTTCCATTCCTTGGGGAACACGCTATACTGGAGGCAGCCGTCAAACAGCCGCCTCAGCTTGTCCCCCAAGCCGGCGGATAGAGCCAGCACCCAAGCCCGACCTGGAATCCCGTCAGGGCCGGGTGCTGTGTTACGAGCCCTGAGGCGCTTAACGGCTCGGTCCAACTCCTCGTCGGATACCCCCATATCATCAGCCCAGATGGTCGGGTCCGATGATGGCACGGGGGTAGAGGGACTGTCCTGGACCCTTGGGAAGAGTGTATCAACCACTCTTCCCACGAGCGCTGGGTCCAGGGTTTCCGTCAGTGGAGGGACCCATGGCCGGAGCTTGCCCAGTACAGTCCTGTACGGGCGGCCCCATGGATCCCTATCCAGTCCCTCGAGGAGTTCGCTCCAGGACCGAGACCTGGCGTCGGCTATGGCGACTTGAAGCGCCTTAGTAGCACCTCGGTATACCTCGTAGGCTCTATCCGTCTCTTCGGCAAGGGCTCGCCGTCTTCTTCGGGCTCTGGTGTACAGGCGCACAGGCATGTCTCGCGCAGCCGCGCCAACTCCTCCGACCACCAGTACACCGCCCTACGCTTGTTTGGCCTGGCTCGGGGCATGGATGCGTCGCAGATAGACGTCATCGTTGCTCGGAACCAGGCTGCCTCCCTCACAGGATCGGGCAGGGCGTGGCCATCCGGCCAGGCCGCGACAATGGCTGCAGCTTCGAGCAGATCCCTGTCGAGCCGCTTGAGGGCCCATCGTCGCGGCGGGCTGCCATCGCGGCGGGACGCACGGTCGGGGGGGCGGAGGGCCACCTCGATGACGATGTGGCGGTGGTCGGATAACGTGACCACCTCCTCCGCAACTCTCCATCCCGACACCAAGTGTGTGGCTGAAGGAGTCGCCCATGATAGATCCACGATCGACTCCCCCTGCCACCGCACACATGTGCTTACAGACCCCCGATTTAACAATCGGAGGTCAATACCCGCCGCCCATTCTATAATGGTCTCTCCCCTAGGGTTGTCACGGGGACTCCCCCACTCACGCGAGTGAGCATTAAAGTCACCCAGGACAAGCATGGGACGCGGTAGGCACCTGCGTATGCAGTTACCCACCGCGTCCAAGTACGCCTCAAAAGCCGCGAGGGTACAGTTGGGAGAGACGTAGCAGCCTACAACGGCTAGGTGACCCCATTCCGTAGCTACGAAACCCTGTCCCTTCTCCAGAAGGGCACAGGGAGGGTCACCCTGGTCGCCGCCCCAGTAAATAGCAGCTTCATCCCTAGCTTTAGCTTACTGTTTGGGTCGTACCCAAACAGAAGGTATTTCGGTTATTTTTTCTATTAAGTATTTCTTGGTATATTTTGCATCCCTTGTAGTTAGCGGGGTGCTCCCCAAGGCATAGCGCACACTATGCTGCTGCTGCTGGAGTGCTGCGATCTTTTTTTTGGCAGTCACTTGTTTTGTGTTGACCTGCGCATTTGACACATCTATAGGGCCTCATGCAGTTATTCTTTGAGTGGCCATACTGTTGGCATTTGTTACATTGCACTATGGTGTTTCTTTTCTTTGGGTCCTCAATAGTAACTGATGTGTTGTAAATGTATTTCATTTTCATTTCATTTCATTTCATTGATAATTTCTCCTCTCACTTTATTACCAGACTTTTCGATTTCCTCGATGATGGCTTCGTGAGGTGTTGTGTGGTGCAGGTTTCTAATAACCACTCTATAGCACCTTTCTTCCTTCCTTGTAAAAGTATGTCCTATCAGTCCCATTTCTCGCACAATGCTCATTAGTCTTTTGTATGCTTCTGCTGTAGTACAGTTGACCCGTAGCTGATTTTGAGTTATTAGTTTTAGGGTGTATTCGTCTTTTTTCAGAACTGTTTGTAGGGCGTCTGTAAGTTTGTTCACATCTTCTATGCCGTACAGGATGAGTGGAGGTGGCTTACTTAATTTTGGTTGCTGCGCACTGTCCCCTGTGATATCAGTAGGGAGGATGGCAAAACTATTGCTTGTTTCAGCTACTATTTGGGGTGGTGAATCTGATACCCTTTTGCGCTTGTGTGTTCTTATCATTGGTACTTTTTGCTAGTCTGGTTTTGTGGTTGTGGAATTATTCTGAGGTGTGTCAGGTTCTTGCGTTGGCTTTGAGGGACAGTCCATGCCCTCATCTTGGAGGTCGTTGTTGGGGATTATTGATGATCGTAAGTTGTCTATCCGAGCATTCGTTTCTGTAGCATCGCTGAGAGATGCAGAGCGTTGTCGATTAAACAGCCCAGGGTGGAAAAGCTGTTGAGTTAGGACTCTTGGTCTGAGTGGCTCCATTGGTTCCTTGGTTTGCAATCCTTTGCCCCCCCCCAGAATACGTGGGGCAGCCCGAGCTATGCTCAGGGAGGGATTCTCCAGCGTCGCTGGTACCCTCCTGGGGTAATGTTTCTTTTAGTCTTGCAGCCATGTTGGGGTGATTTTTTCTTTCGGGGTTGTCTTCCCCTAGTCAGGTGATTCGGTTATAGCGCCGAAGGTTCGCTTTCGTCCTTCATACTTAGCTACTGCGGTCACGAGTGGATGTTATGTGCGGGGCTCGTTCTAGACCGCAGCATTGCCCGGGGGGGACGACCCACTTGGATGGGAGTAAGTGGGCCCATCACTATACCGCGGCGGCAGTATCGAGATGGCGTGGACGTGTATGAAGGACTTTCGGTGCGCGCCTGATAGCCTAGCTCCGCAAATCTAGGCGTACGCTACGGCAGACTTAGCATTTTATAAGTGCGTGTTCCCTGACGAAGAGCACGCCCCACTAAGACCTACACCAACCCCCCCCCCCAATGGAATACATCTAGTTACATAGAATAGCACGGAGGGAGCCACATCCTGGACAACCTGCAAAAATGAGGGAAGAAGGACTGATGAGTCTGGATCCCAAACGCCATTAAGCAAGCAGCTCATCAGCCTATAGTCCACAAACTGATTACGGATAAAAGAAAAGAACAAAAAAAAAACAGAATATAAGCTATTTTTTATGTAAGTTCCACGAGAGTAAAGCCGTGGGAAGAAGCTAGTAATATACATATATAATTTTTTAATGTTACATTGGTCCATAAATTAATTGGCATTCTCTTTAATTGTTTCAGATGACCAAAAACACTAATCTACCTTCATGCATATGCCTAGATTGCCTCGCACAGCTTGCTATTGCCCATAACTTTAAAACGACCTGCATCAGCTCCGAAGAAACCTTCCAAGCACTACTCCAAGACATCAAGGTAGAACTTAAATGTGAAGACTTAAATAACATAAGTCAAGACAGTGCGATAGTCGTGAAGGAGGAAATAGATTATTTATACGATGATGATGATAATGATGGAATTTTTGATGATTTAAAGAATGTTGCTGATATATTAATCAAAACAAGGTGGGTTCCAATTTATTTATTATTTATTTATTTGATTATAGACGAGCAGCTTCCGCTGACGGCCGGTTCACACATGTCTCCGTTTTACTGTTCCGTTTTATCGTGTACGTTTTTTTTCGTCGATGGCGTTTGTAGTTGTATGAGCGACTTCACACATGGCACAGTATTCTGTATACAGTAAAAATATCGTTCCGTAAAAAAATGACATTCCGTTTTGTCATCGAATACGACGGAACAGTAAAAATATACGGATACGTAGAATTTTCATGGATAGATACTGCGTGCGTGGCGGGCGGTGTGTGCGGGGTGTAGGAGGGGGAGTGATGCGTCAGGTTTTGACTCGCATTTTCTATTGTACATTCATAGAGAACGCGCGCGTGCATTGATTGTGTGTAAATCACTGATTTAAGCGTACCGTACCGTACCCTGTTAGTTTTCTGTTCCACATCGCATCCAGTAATGACGGATCCGTTGAACGTTATACGGTGCATATGTGTGAATAGAGCATAAATTTATGACGTATCCGTTAAAAACGTACCAGTAAAACGGACTCCCATGTGTGAACGGGCCGTGATGTGTCTACATCTCGCAGTGTCGAAATTGAAAGTCTATTGTCATGTCTGGTTCACTTTTTTGAGCACTGATTTATTGATTCGTATGTATTTAATAAGCTTCTTCTTTTTGTCGTGTCACTTATTCTTTGTAGGTCAGTGAGCAGGTTGAGGTATGGTGGCCCTGAAAAGACATAGACCCTGTTCAGGGCCACCATTTTTTTATTTTTTTATTTTTTATCGATGGGAAAATGCGTTACGCATGCCCCCCAGCTCGGGGAGAGCTGGAGGGGTATGTCGGGCTCTTCGCCAGCTACTGATGAGATATCAGCGACCAACGGCAAACCGACTAAAAACCCATCGATGTTCCTTCACTCACCTTAGTGCTAATGCATCATCGAACCACTCATCATTTGACGGCTGGCTCGACACTGCATCAGCACTTGGCAAAGTCACGGGGTCCCGATCGGATTCTACCGCGACTCTGCCAGTGATTGTCCGCCATAGGCGGACCCCACGATCCTCCTGCTGCGATGGAGGGGGATGTCCCGGAACATCAAGGACATCTCCTACTGCTGGTGGCCTGGGCAATGCAGGGTCGGGGCTCCCCGCACCCGTACTCCGCTGGCCTTCGTTGAGCGGGAGAAGGCGATCTGTTCAGGGCCACCATACCTCAACCCGCTGCCACCATCAGTAAAAGAATCAGTGTCAATCACATTCATTTTTAAGCTGCAAATAAGCAATACCGTGTTCCTGATGAACTCTTTAGGTAACTTTTGTTCCTATTAGAATTATAATTAATATGTTTTTTATAGTTAAACATGGATATTTAGACATTGCTTATTCAAAACAGCTGAATTTTGCATTTTAAATGAAAAATGTTGAATTTCCAAAAGTTGTAGAACAAACACCTTTTTAAAGAGGCATGCAAATCTTGATGAATGTTTAAATCTATACAGGGTGAATTTTTTTAGACGGGACAGTAAGATCAGGTACCTTATTCGTTATAGTTTTACAGGAAAACGCTTTTAGGAGACTATCCATAAATTTTTAAGATATTCTGAACTGCATTTACAGATTTTGGAAAAAATGTACAGTTAGCAAGAAAATGGTCATTTTACTCAAAATTGATGCCAATCGAACCTGTTTCTTATAAGGATCAAAAGTCTCTCCCGGATCGACTAAGGCTTGAGTACTAGAAATGGCAGAAATCGCAAAAAACTTTTCCCATACTGTAATAATAAATTTTTTGATATTTGTGTCTAATAATGTGAACAATGAATAATTAAACAAATTTAAATTAAACGTCAAAGTATGGCATCGTATAAAAAAAACTAATAAATCTCGGGCGCCAGATAACCTACCTAAAATAATGAAAACTTTCCTGGATAGGTGTAGTAAGGTGTAGGCGTGCAATAAGAACGGATTTTGGAAAATTAAATCCCTAAACGGGTGAAATGGGGGTTGAACGCTTGTTTTTCATATTTTCAGCCCAAAAAAGCCAAAGGAAACGAGACACAGAAAAGTAGGTGTACCGAAGTTCAGAAAACTGTACTGCACCGCATGTGAGTTGAGGTTCAAGAACAAGCAGGAGTCAGCAGAGCACCACCAGGCAATACATAAGCATGAAAAGTGGGTGTGCGAGGTAAGTAAGGAACAACACCCAACAACCACATGCATAGTCCTGACCGCACTCTAGGATTCCCTGTGTTAAGAAAGAAAGAAAGAAAATACATTTATTTTGGACACACATGTTGTATGTGTTGTTCCCTGTTAGGTTCCGTACCTCATATGGAAAAACGGAACCCTTATTTATAGGATCACTTTGTTGTCCGTCTGTCTGTCTGTCTGTCAAGACCCTTTTTCTCAGAAACGGCTAAAGGTATCAAATTGACATTCATACCACCTATTAAGGTCTGTGGGCTTATAGTGCCGTATAAAAATCACAGCTCTAGCTTAATGCATAGTTATGACAATGAATGTATAATTTTTGTATAGAAATGGCTAAAATGAAAAACCTCTAGGGTACTTCCAGTTGCAGTCACAATTCTGAAACTTGGAATGCTAGTAGTTTTTGTAACACAATTAAAGGGAAAAATCTTAAATTGAAGAATTTCGAAGTTTTTTAGGAAACAAAGTTAAATTTGCGGTCAATGTCATACAATGCCTACGTGAGCGACCGCAAATATAAGTTTGTCACTTTCTACACTTGGAGTTTTGATTTTATGACCCTGTGTACAGATTTACTGATGATGATAAACGCCTTGATATGGCACTGAGACTTGGTCGCTAACTATTGGCCTTATACACAAGCTCAAAGTCGCCCAACGGGCTATGGAGAGAGCTATGCTCGGAGTTTCGCTGCGTGATAAAATCCGAAATGAGGAAATCCGTAGAAGAACCAAGGTTACCGACATAGCTTTCAGAATTAGCAGGTTGAAGTGGCAGTGGGCCGGCCATATAGCTCGCAGAACCGACAACCGTTGGGGAACAAAGGTTCTCGAGTGGCGAACCGGACGACGCAGTGTTGGAAGGCCCCCCGCCCGATGGACCGACGACATTGTTAAGGTTGCGGGAAGTCGGTGGATGGAAAAGGCTCAAGACCGTTCGTCATGGAACTCTTTAGGGGAGGCCTATGTTCAGCAGTGGACTTCATCAGGCTGATGATGATGATGATTCTAGGCAAACGTGCTACACCGTAGACCACATCATTACTTCAGGTGAGATTGTGGTCAAAAGTTCGCATATTTCGTATAAAAAAGAAAAAAAAAAAAGATGATGATGATAAACGCCTGCTGATATCGCTATAACCCAGTCTGATCATTTCAGATTTGCGGCAAGCAGTACGTGCACCAGTCGTCGCACTACGCGCACGTGCAGACGCACGGGCCGCGCCGCCACGCGTGCCCGCACTGCGACTACTCCACCTCCTACAAGTCGGACCTCGCCAAGCATATCAGAGTGCACACAGGCTGGTGACATGACGCATTTACCTTGATCTTACCACCTAGGTGCTGGCTGCGGTGCGGCTCCGATACCCGCTGCGGGACAAATGTTTGCACCGCTCACAAATCGGACCTGAGCAAGCATATCAGCGTGCACACAGGCTGGTGACATGGCGCATTTACCTAGATCTTACTACCTAGGTGCTGTCTGCGGTGCGGCTCCGATACTCGCTGCGGGATAAATGTTTGCACCGCTCACAAGTCGAACCTGGCCAAGCATATCAGAGTGCACGAAAGCTGGTGACATGACACATTTACCTTGATCTTACCACCTAGGTGCTGTCTGCGGTGCGGCTCCGATACCCGCTGCGGGATAAATGTTTGCACCGCTCACAAATCGGACCTGGGCAAGCATATCAGAGTGCATACAGGCTGGTGACATGACGCATTTACCTTGATCTTCACCTAGGTGCTGGCTGCGGTGCGGCTCCGATACCCGCTGCGGGACAAATGTTTGCACCACTCACAAGTCGGACCTGGCCAAGCATATCAGAGTGCACACAGGCTGTTGACATGACGCATCCATACTAATCCTTCCTACTTCTTTTTCTTCCTGCCCTTGTCGACGACCAAGTCTCAGTGCCATAGTCTCACAAGTTAAGTTTTATTTTGTTGTGTACGTATATTTCCAGATGAGAGGAAGTACCAATGCCATATCTGCAGTAGTTCATTCCGAACATCGTCCAACCTGCACGGCCACATCCAGCGAAACCACGGCGGCCACAAGAAGCACAATTGCGACAGATGTGACAAAAAGTTTTATACGCTGAACCGACTGAAGAGGCATTTGGACTCGCACAATAATGTTAAGCGGTATTAATTTCATTAATAAATAAATATTCCGGACATATCACACACAGTCAACTGATCCCAAACTAGGCATAGCCTGTACTATGGGTACCAGAGACTGATATACATAATAGATACATATTTAACACCCAGACACAGAACAAACATCTGTGTTAGTCACAAATGTTTGTCCAGTGCGGGAATCGAACCTGCGACCTCTAGCGCAGAAGGCAGAGTTACTACCAACTGAGCTATGAGGCCAGTCAGTATTTAACACAAGCTGGTGCCCGCGGTTTCGCTCGCGTGGTATCTACGAGGATAAAAGTAGCCTATGTATATAGGCTATATATTCCAGACTATAATCTATCTCTGTGCTAAAGGAGCCATTTCATTCTGGGCCTGGTCCATGTACACTACATAGAAAAATTAGGAAAAAATAGGAGATTACAAGAAAAATACAATTTCATTAATTTGAAGACAAATGCGATGGTACAAGAATAGTTCTTCTGGTAAGTTTTTTTACTATGTGAACACTATTTGAAGGCCGCCACGTTGGTTTATATTTGGCGTTTGACATGACATGTCAATGACAATGTTGTTTGATTTGATGTTTTTGTTTTGTCAGATAAATGTAGGTTGTCAAAATGACATTTCACGCACGTCCATCCGCCATATTTTTGTAGAGCGGTGTGTTGCTCTCTTTGTCGAAGAAAATCTTAATGTACCTTAGAACGAATTCAATTTAATTAGAATAACCAATTAAATACGTTTACTTTATTGCTTAGCCATATTTTAGAGTAGTGTACACAGTGCAGGCCCAGGCTCCATATATTGATGAAACGTGTCTTTTCATCCAGATCCGTTCTGGCGTGATTGAGTAACAAACATCCATCCATCCATCCAAACTTTCGCATTTATAATAGTACTAGCTTCCGCCCGCGGCTTTGCTCGCGTGGTACCTACACAAAAAGTAGCCTATATGCTATTCTAAGTAAAGTGCTTTATCTATTCCCAAGTTTCATCGAAGTCGGTTGAGCTGTAACGGCGTGATTGAACAACAAACATCCAAACTTTTGCATTTATTTATTTAAGAGGAGGTAGGGCACAGCGAGATTTTCTCGTTCTGAATTGGAGCAGCCCGCCTGGGGAGGTACCTCCGCCTTACAGAAGATCGCAGCCAAATAACATTATTTGTTTCAAATAGTGTTGTGTTCCTGCGGTGAGTAAGGTTGCCAGAGCTCTTTAGAGGGGAAGGGGGTTCGGTGTCGGCCACGCGTGCGTGATGCCTCTGGTATTGCAAGCGCTCATAGGCTACGGTAACCGCTTACCATCAGGTGGGCCGTAAGCTTGTTTGCCACCTCTGTTGTATAATATATATATATATATATAATATTAGTTAGTATTTTTATTTATATATTAGGTACACCATTTGGAAAACTTCAGAAAAATCTGAAAAAAAAATGTTATATTTTTTCGTTAATATTATAATTTGTTTGATAGAATAGAATAAACCTCTTTCGGGATAGGATACTAGTTACAGAACACGCTTTAAATTATGCTCTACGTAGGCGTTCAAAAATTGCTTTGTTGTAATTTTTGTAAATGTTTTTTTTCCTTTCGTGCAGGCTATGGCATCTTAGGCCCTTTTTTCAATAAGATTTTGTCCACAGATACGAGTGTGACGTGTGTCATTCGTGTTTTACTCGCCGCTGTCACTGGAAGATGCATTTGCAGAAACAGCATTCAGTTAGCACGCCACCGCTGCGCCCCGGACGCAGGAAAACAAGTCCCGTTTTACAAGAGACGCCTAGTATATTCAACAAATAAATCAAATAGAAAATAAATATTACTATCGAGATGTTACAATTTGTCATTCCTTCATTATCATCAATCTGACTCAACGACTGGAATTGGAAGTCCCAAAGCTTTTCGCACGGACGGGAAGTGGCTCCGTAGTTGGTTAGAGCCATTGTAACATGTCTTCTCAACTGCCTTTGGAAATTGGAAGCCAAAGTTGACTTTAACCTTTTAGCCGCCGCGACTTTTACAAGGAAAACGTGAATCACATAAAGTCAAACTCAAAATTGACATAAAAGTAGACTATTTTGAAACGTGTCGCAGGTATCGCACGCTGTGTGAGCGCGGTTTAACATTAGGAGTCCCTAACTAGTGTCTACCTATTTGCATGAACACGGAAACGCGGAGTTTCGCGCGCGCCTCGCACGAAACCCGCCATCTTTTCGCACGTTCTGCGATACAGTTTTCGCGCATGTTGCGGGATCCCCACCCCTTCGTAAGTAGCAAGCAGCTAACGCTGCGCTAGTTGCGCATCCTATTGGTCTGTGGCTAGTTGAGTGATTGGTTCATTTCCGGACGGACGCATTGCGATCATGTCGAAATCAAACAACAATGATAAACTCATTGAGATGGTGAAATCCCATCCAATGCTATTCGACGTATCACATCCTGATTATAAAAATATGTGTTTGAGGAATAAAAAATGGGATGAATTGGGAGCAAAATTAAACATGACTGGTGAGTTTTTGCAACTTTTTCTTCCTACGACCTATCTGGCGGTCACCATGGACGCGGTACGGTAGTGACAATGCGAAATCAACAACAAGGACGCGACTTCAAAAATTGCACAAGAGAGAGCGAGACATAACGCTAGGTTTTCGGTATCGCGTGCGAATAGCGCGAAGCTAGTAGATCGAGTCGAGTGAATGATTGTCTATGGTTTAACACTTCCTCGCTGCGGGCCATGCCATATTTTTGTAATTGAAATAGTGATGTTCGTTAGGACGTGGGAGATTTTTAGCACATATTTTTTATGAAACAAAAAAATAATGTAGTATGAAGTTTGTTCGATAAAACGATATTAATAAAGAGAATGGAATATAATATAATTTATTTGGCACACGTAGAAAACACACAGAAAAGACCAATGTCACCTAAAATAACTTAGAATTAAATAAGAGAAGAGAATAAATTATATTTTTTTTCAGGTGACGACGTAAAAGGCAAATGGAGAAACCTTCGTGACACGTACAGTAAATATCTCAAAAGCTTCAGTCAGATCACGCAAAGCTATAATCGTTATAGCAAATGGCAGTGGGCATCATCAATGCAATTCTTAAAAAATTACTCAGGGTTTGCTTCAATTGACACTAGTAATATAGCGTTTGAAACTGGAGGTGAAAAAGAAACCAGTGGCACCCAAAATGTTAAAGAACGCGAATGTAATAACAGTAAAAAATTAAGTCCTACGCCGCCATTATCAAAACGTGGTACTCCACGTCCACGATTCAGAAAAAGGAACCACGATCATCCTGTAGAAAAAGTGTTCTCGCATTTCAATTCAAGACCAGAAAGATATACATCAACTGAGCATGTCATGCTTGGTTATGCAAAAACTATAGATGGATTTTCGGAACGAAGGAAAATTATTACCAAAATGAAAATAGCACAGATTCTAATGGAAGCTGAATTAGAGGAAGAGGAAGAAAAAAGTCAACAAGAAAATATATACTCTCCTATAGAACGTAAAATAAGTCAAAATGATCGTTTTAGCTCGTCGCAACAATCATATTATTCTCACAATACGAATAATAATTCAGATCCGCAACGACCATTCCACATTCAACAGGATGCTATAATTTCACCCTCACCAACTGACCCTCTCGATGTTAAAGTCGAAATTGGTGAGGTCCAAAATAAATAAGTTCTTTAGCAACCCGTGGTTGCAGACGACCAGCGCCCCCAAAACTAGCCAACTAGCCACACTAGCCAACAATATATTATTCAAATGATGAATTATAATGTATAAACGACCACTGAATGTGTTCTGTTTATCACAATTATTAGGTTGTGCTTATCTAGGACCCTACTAGCTAAGATGCAGAAGTTTTAAGTCTAAGAGGTTTGTTGGCATTTTTCCTCATACGACGCAACACGTGCTGGTTTCGTTAGCTAGCAGCGACACATCCCTAAAGTTACGCTATTTTACCGGTAATTTGAGCAGTCTAGGTTGTAAATAAAATATTATCAATAAAACCAAATAAGTCTGCTTTTTCTGTTACTAACAATGCTCAATAAATAATTACTCCAAATATTATATTATCAAGCATTTAGTTACCTACAGTAGGTATATCATATCTTATCAAACTTCTAGAGACTGCTCATTATTGTATACAAAAAAAGGTCAATAATGTTAACATATATCATTATAACATCATTGACGTACCTACATTTTATTTTGTATATTTGTGTGTGACCATTTATTTTGAGCTCAATATCTTAAAAGAGACGTTTCATCAATATATGGAGCCTGGGCCTGCACTGTGTACACTACTCTAAAATATGGCTAAGCAATAAAGAAAACGTATTTAATTGGTTATTTTATTTAAATTGACTTCGTTCTAAGGTACATTAAGATTTTCTTCGACAAAGAGAGCAACACACAGCGCTACAAAAATTTGGCGGATAGACGTGCGTGAAATGTCATTTTGACAACCTACATTTATCTGACAAAACAAAAACATCAAATCAAACAACATGACATGAAAAATATGTCAATGTCATGTCAAACGCCAATTATAAACTAACATGGCGGCCTTCAAATAGTGTTCACATAGTAAAAAACTTACCAGAAGAACTATTCTTGTACCATCGCATTTGTCTTCAAATTAATAAAATTGTATTTTTCTTGTAATCTCCTATTTTTTCCAAATTTTTCTATGTAGTGTACATGGCGGCCTTCAAATAGTGTTCACATAGTAAAAAACTTACCAGAAGAACTATTCTTGTACCATCGCATTTGTCTTCAAATTAATAAAATTGTATTTTTCTTGTAATCTCCTATTTTTTCCAAATTTTTCTATGTAGTGTACATGGACCAGGCCCAGAATGAAATGGCTCCTTTCGCATCATCGTGCCAGAAATCATCTACCTAGCACGACCATGACCATGACCACTGTGCTAGATTAATGAAACATAATTATGAAGGTAGGTGTATTCCTATGAAACTTCATTTGAATTTAAAAGTAGTAACTAATACGTAATAATTATCGCAAAAACCCTTTTCGGATTTGTCCCGCGATAAAACGCGCTCATCTGATAGAGCCCCATTGCATAAGTTCAGCGCATTATGTCCCAATCATCTCTTAACTCTTAGGCCAACACCATAATCTAGAATTATAAATAATAAAAATAAAACAACACAATAGAATTCGTTTAAATGTCATAGTTATAATCATACTCTAATCTTATTAATCACACATACTGATGCCAAACAAGCTATTCCAAGCTAGATGATATTTTCTATACCATAGACACCATACCATCTCGTCGCGTCGTCTGCCATTTTGTTCGGGGAAATAGCATCAGTCATTATCATTCACAGAGTATTCCTTAGTAGTCTGTGTGATTCACTCACTCACTTATCCATAGAAAATAGCATTTTACTATTAATTTTACAAAATTCAATGAATTATTGGATTTTACCAAGTTTTTACACTTTGTTTTACAGTACCGACTACCGAGGTACAACATACAACCATCAAGTAACGACGCGAGACATATTCATGAGGTTTATTACCATAATCATGAGTTTTGTTAAGAGTTCAGATTTCGGAGCGTAAAATGAAATGTGTCTACTTCAGTGCAATGTGCAGACAGCGAGTATCTCTGGAAATTGTATAGAAAAAATACGTTGTTGTTACATCTGAAAATCAAAAAAAGATGATCTACTAATTACTTAGAAAATTAAGGTAAGTTCTCACGTGCAGCAGAGTTTGCTTCTGAGTATCAGAACACGGAAGAGACACGACTTTTGAAATAACCATATTATGTATAATGTTTCTGTGTGCAATAAAGAATTACAGAGTTTCGTGTGTGAATCACAAGCAGAAACTAAAAGTCTTTTCCTTTACTAGTTTCCGCACGCGGCTTCGCTCGCGTACCCGGATAAAAAGTTGCTTACTCGGCGTCTATCCGGCTATACCTGTGTTGGCCTAGTGACTCTTGTGAGAGGTAACTAGACTTTTCGATCCGTAGGTCGTATGGCCGGATCGTACCTATAGATTTTTCTATTCGAAATATTTAAGAATACATGCTCAAAACGGGTGAAACCGGCGACGTCAGCTCCAAACTTCACGAGTGTCTTTCCTGTGGATAAAGTTGACTAGGCTAGAGGTATAACTAAACGCTAACTAAACGCTTAAGCCGCTTAAACGGGTCGAACAATTTAAATACCTCGGACATTGGATAGCCTCTGACCTGAAAGATGATGTAGACATTTGAAAGGGAGCGGAGGGCGTTGTCGTTGTTTGTCAGTCCATCCTAAGGTTGCCTGGCAGAGATCGCTCTTAGCGATAAGGCCGCCCATTGTATTGCCGTGTAAATTTAATGTGATCTTATGTATTATTTCGTATGGTGATCAATAAAGTGTTATCTATCTATCTATCTATCTATCTGTGAGAGCGAACATGATTGCCCGCAGGTTTGCTCGTTGCTCAATGGTTGTAAAAATCTGCTTATTCCGAGCCTACTGTACTAGCTTCTACACGAGCAGCCTGTGGGTAAGTTATACGCAAAAGCAGTTCAGCGCCCTTCGCGTTCAGTATAATAACGCATTCAGGGTGCTGGTGGGGCTGCCCCGGTTCTGCAGCGCGTCAGGGGATGTTCGCCGAAGCGCGTGTGGACTGTTTCTACAGCACCATGCGCAAGCGGTGCACATCCCTGGTGTGCAGAATCAGGGCCAGCTCCAACAGCATACTGAATGTGTTGTCAACCAGGTTCGACTGCGAGTACCTAAACCATTGCGGTATGGTACATGCGCAGTACCTGAAGTAGATTCCACCTACTCTACCTACTTACCTTCCAGTTCTGCTTTCTGCAATAATAAGTACAAATAATATGTGTGATATGGACTATGTTTATTGTCTGAAATAAATGATTTATATTATATATATTATAACTACTCAATCCTACTCTAGTCACAATGTCACAGGCACTACAGCATCCTGTATGTTGTAAAAAAGTCCCACCTGACAATGTTTAGCTCATACAAAATCGGTACCTGATAATATGACTGGCCTTATAGCTCAGTTGGTAGTAACTCTACCTTCTGTGCTAGAGGTAGCGGGTTCGATTTCCGCACTGGACAAACATTTGTGACTAACACAGATGTTTGTTCTGTGTCTGGGTGTTAAATATATATCTATTAAGTATATCAGTCTCTGGTACCCATAGTAAACGCTATGCCTAGTTTGGGATCAGTTGACCGTGTGTGATATGTCCCAAAAAAATAAAAAATGTCTTTGAACCCCTCTATCCCCCGCTCAAGGGGGTGTAGTGCGATATAACATAGATTTTCTAACATTTTAGACCCACTTCCCACTAATATTATAAATGCGAAAGTTTGTAAGGATGTTTGTTATTCAATCACACCGTAGCGGCTCAACTGATTGATGATGAAGATGATAGAGTTCTTTACCTAAAATAGCATATAGGCTACTGTTCATGTACCACGCGAGCGAAGCTGCGGGCTGAAGCTAGTGTTCAATATCTTTGTAAATTTTCATAAAGATCCATCCAGTACTTTCTGAGATTAGCCCGGATAAATAGGTAATCAGAAAAAGTATACAAATTCAAAATATATTTTGCAACTTTTTTTATTTGATCTCCATAACTGAAGAAAAAAACATTGGTACAGAATTATTGGATATAGACTTTTTTATTATTAATATTATGATGTATCCTTAACCTTTTATTATATTAATCCACATCTACTAATTAAAGGCGGTTTTGAGTTTGACATTTGAGACTTGTGATATAACTTAAAGCAAGGATCAACATCATCAACAACCTATAGAAGTCCACTGCTGGACATAGGCCTCCCCCAAAGAGTTCCACGACGAACGGTATTGAGCCCTTTCCATCCACCGACTTCCCATAACCTTGACAATGTCATTGGTCCATCGGGTTGGGGAAAAAAAAATGTATTAATTAATAAAGCAATATTATCCATATTGTAGTACTAGTCTTTGCTAAAAGGTAAACAATCCCCTAAAAGTAAAAAAAAATACATTATTCAGGCTTATTTTAAATTAAATTATAAATTACATATTGCATTCTACTATCTAAATTTATAGTGATAACCCACACTAAAGGAATACCATGATTTTTTATAATATCCCAAAAATTCTACTCCAATGAGATTTGACCTCGCAATCTTCCCCCAGATACAGGGATGGTCTTGCGGGTTCAAATCCAATCTGTGTCGTATTTTTGGGATATTATAAAAAAAAAAGCATGCTAGGCATTCAGAACGGCTTTATTTTTAAGCTACATATTTTGTTTCAGCTTAAGACAGGGAATGCTGTTGAGATGCTATAGATTATAATTTTAATACCTATTGGGTGTAAGAAGGTTATGCTAAATCACAGATCATAGCTACTAAAGCTACTAGCACAGACATGGAGGTATGCTTATAAATAGTTAACTTTGAAAATAATTTACATACTCAAGAAAGAATTCATTAGGCGATTGGCTTGCAACCTGTTACGTAAGGAATCCACTACTCTGCAAAATGTGACAAATGTTCGGACATGTGTCTGACTACCCCCTTAGACATGGTTCTGATCGCCTGTAGTTTTGAGGATGTAAAAGTCGCGAGACTATGTTCCTTGACTGTACACAAGGAAATAACAATACTACCTGTGCCCACATCGTGAGGAAACTGCCATGTCCTAGAACCTAAAAAATATTTTACCAACTACCTCAACCTCAACTTGGAAACTGACCTAATGCAAGGTAACCAAGAAAGAACCAGTGACAAGGAAAGCAAGCAAGTTTGGACATGACCCACCCAACATAATAATAATTTTTTGCTTTTAGGCACAAGAGACACTCATGATGAAACTGGGAGCAATCGAAAACTTGTCGGTGACCAGTGTGCCGATTGATCCAGAAAATGGAACCGACTCAAATAGTGAAGGATCTGAAAACGTAAAAGTAACCATCAAGCAAGAGGTTATTGAGATAGAGGTAGAAAGAGATCCTTTAGGAGAGATTGAGTCTGAGGTACCCGAAGATACAACATCAAACAATGATAAATTCTTCTTTTGTGATATATGCCACAAGTATTATGATACTCGGACCAAGCTGGTGCGACACATATTGCGTATACACTCCAATGGGAAGTTCCAATGCGATCAGTGCAATAAATCTTACTCTCAAAAAGATAATTTGCAGCGCCACAGGAAAACCCACTCGCCGATCAAGCCACCTTTCGCCTGCACTCTCTGTAGCAAGAGATACACAAAAAACATGTTTTTACAACGACATATAAAATCTCACAGTGATGAGAAGACCCATGTTTGCGATAGATGTGACAAAAAGTTCCTACGGAGAAGCTATCTACAAGAGCACATGAGAATTCACACCGGAGAACGACCGTACAATTGCAATGTGTGTGGCAAATCGTTCACATCGACCAGCAATCTGTTGCAACACACAAGAATACACACCGGGGAACGGCCATACACATGCCTCGAGTGCAGCAAAACGTTCACTACCAACAGCAATCTGATACAGCATTCTAGAGTTCACACCGGGGAGAGGCCGTACCCGTGCATTCAGTGCAGCAAGAGATTCAGCACTAGCAGCAATCTGATGCAACACACCAAAATGCACACGGGGGAGAAACCGTTTGTGTGTTACGTGTGCAACAAAGCATTCACTACCAGCAGCAACTTGCTGCAGCACACAAAGGTTCATACCGGTGAACGGCCCCACGCTTGCACAGTTTGCAGCAAGAGTTTCACAACGACCAGCAATTTGCTGCAGCACATGAGGAAGCACACGGGTGAGAAGCCGTTTGTGTGCTACGAATGCAACAAAACATTTACAACGACCAGCAACTTGCTGCAGCACTCTAAAATCCACACCGGCGAACGGCCGTATGCATGTGACAAGTGTCCGAAGACGTTCACTCAGAAGGGTAGCCTAACGAAACACATGAAAATGCATTCCGAAGGAGGAGAACTGATTGATGAGTTTAAAATGCAGCTGAACGTTCAGTACTGATACTGAATTGCTCGTAAAGGTTAACTGCTACTATCCTACATAGTTAATAGTTACTAAGATGATAGCTGAGCTATGCCATTTGAGCATTCCTTGCTTAGCATTAACCTTATGGTCTATAAGGTTCCGAAGAAAGATCAGAGACATCTAGAATAATACTGAGCAAAATGTATTGGGCAGTATACACCTGGTAAGGCGAGATACTACCTTAAGAACTGGATGTACAGACATTGCTGTAAATACAAAAAGAACATTATTTTTCTGTTTCGTTCTATCATAACCTCTATTACAATGGTTTTTCTTCTATTAACTGGTTAGAAACGAAAAATTCAGTCTTATTTAAAAAAAAACCAGTTTAGTAAAGGTTTGTGATAACGCTCGCTTCCGAACGAAAATATGAGAAACCGGTTTGTAGCAGTTTTAAACCGGTTAATGATTAGCCTTTTCGGAACACTGCCCGTTGGATGAGGTTGGACAGTGGATGATGGTGAAGATTTCAGCTATGAAGTATGAACACATCTGTCATAGAGAATCGCACTACTGTTACGTTTAGTTACGTTTAAAACAGCCTATCTAAGATTGGTGAACTCTCTAATAAAAGTATAAAAAAATAGTTATTTTTCAAGATGCAAGTTGATATTTAAACAGAACTGAAAAATTATTGATAGAATAAGTTTGCCAAGCGTGGTAGACATCCGCTCATCCTTAGTCACTCGGGAGGGTGGACAGAGGCAAGACCAAGTGTGTTACAAAGCCCTGAATATATGCCATAGGTGTGTGAAAAATGAAATGTTTGGATAAGATGGATTACTGATTTTGAAATTGTATAGAAAATAAACACCTAAAAGTTTGTAAGGACACATCAGTTATAATCTACTGGAGGATAAAAACCAACTTATGTTATTTTATATTGTACAAAATAAGTGAAATAATAAATCATGCTTTTTTAGTCCTAAGAAATTGAAAAAATTGTGTTTCTTTTAATAACGTAATTAAATTTGCCCGTAAAGAGTAGAATGCATATGTGTGGTAAATTGAGCATATTTCTAGACCTACTGAAGTTACCACTGATGTTTTGAAAACGTCCGATGCATTTAGTTTTATTTTAGTGAATCCTAGTAATATAAATGCGAAAGTGTGTGAGGATGTTTGTTGTTCAATCACGCCGGCTCAACCGATTTCGTAGAAACTTTGAATAGATAAAGTTCTATACCTAGAACAAAGAGTAATTTTGTATATACCAGGGCTTAGAAAGAGTTTTTGTCAAATTCATACGAAGCTTCGCCGGATTCGATATCGTGGCCACGTCTGGCGTCAGAGTGTGAACGCCTTCGAATAGCACACCTGAGTATAAGTTGCATACAATGGCAAGCTAGACGGTAACGAGACCACGATTGCGCCCCCACGCTAGCGTATAGGGGACTAGGGATTGACCTAGTTTTTTATGGTAAAAAACATGTTTTTTGAAGAAAAATTTGATATTGTAATGCGAAATATCACTGTCAGTGCCAATAGTAATTTGATGTCAATGTAAATTTCGCGTAAAAAAATGACTTTAGCCATAAAGTTAAAGAGGAAGAAGAAGCGAAAATTGTTTGTTTTGTTTTAGATTTGGTAAAATTGAAATCAAAAAATGTTTTGAAAGTGGTCAACGCGCATCGTTAGAAGTGAAAATCGCACTGCCTGTGGAAATTTAGACGAGTCACTATTATAAACAGATGTTACTGGAGTATAAGGAGAAGTAAGTTTTATTTCTAACTGTTGCAAACTGCCTGCCTCTGTCTGTGTAATATTAATTACGATTCCCTTTTTGAAACAAGAGGCTAATAAATGCTTACTTATTTCAGATACGGAGACATGGCAAAACTCGGGTTGACAGCGATGGGAAAACGCTGACATCGCAGGCGTAGGCAAATGTCCACGAGATAGCACTCAGCCGTCGAGTTCTTGCGGGCGCAGGCCGCTCATGAGGGCCTCGAGCGGCAGAAGATGGCTCGCGAGGACGCTAGTATTGCTCGATAATAAGAGCGGGAGCTCGCCCTTGAGAAGAGTTGGGTAGCAATTGAGGAACGGCAAATATAGCAGCGGTCTATGAGATACTGTTACACTGGGCTGAGTTGTATTTTAACCCAGCAAACATAGTAGATGTAACAACATGAAACACATTTTTGAAAACTCAGTTTTGCTAGAGGAGCAAGGAGTAGTGGAATTGACAGTGCTTCAGTAATGGTTTAGAAGTGGTTTGAGAAAAAAAAACGGAAGTTTACCAAAATTTCCATGTTTCCTGATGCACACTTCAGCAAATAACAAGAATGAGGCCGTAAACTGCGGAGTATCCACTCCCCTCTCACTGCTGATGCAAACTGCGATGGATCAAGATCATTCAAGATGTTTTGCATCCAAATATGTGTCCAGGACAGCAATGTGCATTAGCGAGACCAAAGCTTTAGACTGAATCTTTCATGTGAATGTTAATAAAGTAATGTCTGCCTAACTTGTTGTCTGTTTATAATAAATAAAATAAGTATTCCGGACATATTCACACGGTCAACTGATCCCAAACTAGGCATAGCCTGTACTATGGGTACCAGAGACTGATATATATAATAGATAAGTATTTAACACCCATACACAGAACAAACATCTGTGTTTATCAGATAAATGTTTGTCCAGTGCGGGGATCGAACCTGCAACCTCTAGCGCAGAAGGCAGAGTTACTACTAACTGAGCTATGAGGCCAGTCATAAACTAATAGCTGCTATGCCAGAAACTTAGCTCGCATGATAGTTAGATAAAAAGTAGTAGTCTCATAAACAATCCAAGCCTTATGTATCTACACACCAAATTCTATGTTCACTTGTATGGTGTGAATGAGTAACAAACATCCATACATCTATCCAAACACCGAATGAGTCACAGTATCATTCATTGGAGCAAACATTCCCGAGTGCACTGTGACTGTTTTATTTGTCTAGGTGAGAATACATAGGCAAGAGAAAGTTATAGGAATGATTTATAGAATAGGTACCTCAGGTATTTCATAAATAAAGGGTTACTAAAGGTCATAAATAAAGGATGACTATATTTCAACTTTATATTAATATAACAACAACAATAGGTTATTGAAACCACATGAAGAATGTGGCTGATGATGATGATGACATAATTGAGTTCCAATTTCTTGTCTGCTCCTGATAACTCTCCCATTCTCAGACTCCTTGACTGAATGTATAATCTGCAACAAAGACACAAATATTAATTCTAATAGGCACTCAATAAGTACTTACATAATAGGTAGGGTACATAAGGAACCCCTCATAAGTATTATCCTTCCTACTATCCTATCCTACTAATATTATCAATGCAAAAGTTTATGAGGATGTTTGGATGTTTTTGGTTCAATCAAGCCGTAACAGCTCAGCAGATTTCTATGAAACATAAAGAGGTATTTACCTAGAATAGCATATAGGCTACTTTTTATCTTGGTACCACGCGAGCGAAGCCGCTGGCGGAAGCTAGTCTTACTCATATTATAAATCGAAAGTTTGTGAGGATGTTTGGATGTTTGTTTTTCAATCACGGCCAAACAGATTTAGATGAAATTTGGCACATAGTAAGATTATAGTCTGCACATAGGCTACTTTGTATCTTCATAGGAACCACGCGAGCTAAGCCGCGGGCGGAAGCTAGTAGTATATGTATAAAACTACAGAGAATAATTAATAAAATTTACTGAAACTCACCGTGGGCATTGCCTTCATATGAAAAATCACCCTTCCTCTAATAAGGTTGGTGCTATGTCTTGGTCTGCCATTGGCTCTTCTGGTCCCGCCTCAGCAGTATCCTGATCTGAATAAATTAACACAATTAGTACTAAAAGGACTTTATAAAAACAGTTTCATTACCTACTACAGCAAATGAGTGAAAACCAGTAAGACTGTAGTTACTTAGGTATTTACATAGGTCTTTGTCAGGATGAATGCCAAAATGCAGGGCTATATTGTAGAGCACACAGCAAGCCTCTTAATCATCATCATCATCATCAGCCTGTAGAAGTCCACTGCTGGACATAGGCCTCCCCCAAAGAGTTCCATGACGAACGGTCTTGAGCCTTCTCCATCCACCGACTTTCCGCAACCTTCACAATGTCGTCGGTCCATCAGGTGGGGGGCCTTCCAGACCTATGTAGAATAGCATAAAGGCAGCCTCTTTTTGCAGATAAAATAGTTCTCTGTGGTTTTGGAGGTCTTATGTTTTTAATAAAATATGTACTTATGTAATTCTGAATACCTATTGATTGGTTGGCTGGGGTGTTTTAGGTAATATTAAATGTTATGTTCGATTCGGGCGCTGTAGTTTCCGTGTTAAACGGAATTCCTGACGGCGCGGCGGCGGATGGAAACGGCTACTCAACGGTAGATGGCGCTGTTCATGTTGCAGTGACTTGAGCAACTTAGACACTTTCTGAAATATCTGTGCAGAGTTGGTACGCTACTCGTTAATGATTGAAGTTATTTACAGTAATGGTTTCCATGTATTTAAAAATAAAATAAAGGCATCCAGTATGAATTAATAAGTATGTAAATTAAATAGGTGCTTAATTAACAGTTGCTTAATAAAAGGTGAAGGAAAACATCATGAGGAAATCAGTGTTTATTAAAAGCTTCGATGGACTTGGAGAAGCGGAATATTCAAAGCTTGCCCTGGCCCAATTCTACTAATTCAATGGCAAAATGGTAATTTTTGACACTTTTGGTATTGATATACGACTGTGATAGCAGTATCACAGTCGTATATCAATGGCAGCCATTGTGAAACCAATAAACCAATGAAATCAAAGAACCGAAGGTGGCGACAATCGTAACTGAATGATAGTGGTGCGATCATTATCATGCGATTATCATTTTCAAGTCATTGAATTAGTAGAATTGGGGGCCAGGGCGCCAATCCACTGGTCATCAGGGGTAAGTCTGGTAACTAACGCATATAAATATTTGCATTACCTACTCGGAATTCAGAAATTCGCTATGTGTAAGCTGTATAGACATATTATAATAATAATATATGTTTTTTATTGCTTTTCAAAAGTAACATAATTTTATACATTGATGAGATCTCCTTTTAAGTAAGAAATACTTGTCATAGGAGATCTCGCTCTTGCTTAGGTCTATTTTTAAGTTTTCTAGGAGTCCTAAAATAACAAAACATTTAATTCAGACAAGAATAAAATATAGTAATATAGGTTTATGTGTGAGTGTGTGTCAATATAGTACATATGAATTGTGAAAGTGTAAAGTGAGGGTGTGTGAGTCTGTGTATGAGTTCCATGAGATATGAGACATACACACCACATTAGTCAAAGACTCGTCTTGGAGCACTGAAAATAAATCGGCCACACACACACTAACTATGCCAATTAATTTAACTAAAAGAACTATCCATAAAGTCCTAACAATCAATTAGTGCCTGAATGCAATTACTTACATAGTTTTATTAAATGGTCGTTAGTTAGGTACCTACTTTATCATTTTGTGAGCTATAGTCGCCCGTTGGCGAGTGAGGACGACCGTTAAAAATGTTGAATCTATTCAAATACCTAGTGGTAAGTTCTATCTTAACCTCTATTACAATGGTTTTTCTTCTATTAACTGGTTAGAAACGAAAAATTCAGTCTTATTAAAAAAAAAACAGTTCAGTAAAGGTTTGTGTGATAACGCTCGATTCCGAACGAAAATATGAGAAACCGGTTTGTAGCAGTTTTAAACCGGTTAATGATTAGCCTTTTCCGAGCACTGCCCGTTGGATGAGGTTGGACAGTGGATGATGGTGAAGATTTCAGCTATGAAGTATGAACACATCTGTCATAGACAATCGCACTACTGTTACGTTTAGTTACGTTTAAAACAGCCTATCTAAGATTGGTTATCATTTTGTGAGCTATAGTCGCCCGTTGGCGAGTGAGGACGACCGTTAAAAATGTTGAATCTATTCAAATACCTAGTGGTAAGTCTAAGCCTCGATAACTCTCGGCCTGTCATTTTCTAAAGAAAGAGGTGGATATACTTTTAACAAGCCGATAAAACTATGACTAGCTTACACCCGCGGCTTCGCTCGCGAGGTAGATAAATCACAAGTACCTATAGGTATGCTATTCTAGGTAAATAATTCTTTCTGAGTATTCCAAGTTTCATCGAAATCGGTTGAGCCGTTACGGCGTGATTGAACCACAAACATCCACACAATAATAAATATGTAGGCACTTTGGATATTCTAACATTATGTGCCTAGACTAAGCTTTCGTTGTTATAGTACGCGACATTTTTTGATAAATAAACGATACTAAGTATTATTGTAATTAAGTAATACTAGATATTATTACTCAAATGGAGTTGGGCAGGAGACTTGGCAAGGCGTCCAAGAACTGGATATCGGAACGTCTGTCGTCCAGCAGAGAGGTGGGGAGACGATATCGCAAGCATTGGGCCGCAGCTGGATGAGGCTTGCACAGGATAGAGCAGAATGATACAAGGGGAGGCCTATACCCTGCAGTGGGTGAAGTCAGGCTGTGGATGATAATGATGGCGATCGTATTATTAATAAATAAAATAATAAATAAATAAATATTCCGTACATATCACACACGGTCAACTGATCCCAAACTAGGTATAGCCTGTACTATGGGTACCAGAGACTGATATACATAATAGATATATATTTAACACCCAGACACAGAACAAACATCTGTGTTAGTCACAAATGTTTGTCCAGTGCGCAGAAGGCGGAGTTACTACCACTGAGCTATGAGGCCAGTCTATTATTATTATTATTATAAGATCATTTCAAGTTTGCCCCAATGTCACGAGCCATCCGGTTAGTTAATGTTCTTTCTGAGAACAATGTTGATGTTTTTATCCACAACCTGCCGAAACTCATGCAGATAGCACAGGCGGGTTTGGAAAAAATGGAGTAGGTAAAAATAAATTAAGTTTAAAAGAGACGTTTCATCAATATATGGAGCCTGGGCCTGCACTGTGTACACTACTCTAAAATATGGCCAAGCAATAAAGTAAACGTATTTAATTGGTTAAGGTATTTTATTAAAATTGACTTCGTTCTAAGGTACTTTAAGATTTTCTTCGACAAAGAGAGCAACACACAGCGCTACAAAAATATGGCGGATGGACGTGCGTGAAATATCATTTTGACAACCTACATTTATCTGACAAAACAAAAACATCAAATCAAACAACATGATGTGAAAAATATGTCAATGTCATGTTAAACGCCAATTATAAACCAACATGGCGGCCTTCAAATAGTGTTCACATAGTAACAAACTTACCAGAAGAACTATTCTTGTACCAACGCATTTGTCTTCAAATTAATGAAATTGTATTTTTCTTGTAATCTCCTATTTTTTCCTAATTTTTCTATGTAGTGTACATGGACCAGGCCCAGAATGAAATGGCTCCTTTATATGTTTAGATTTTAAGGTCATTTATATTCCTTGCTTATTATAACATCGCTTTGGCGTGGCTGTGATGGTGTTATAATTATAAATAAATAAATAATAAATGAATAAATTTCTACCCACTTTCAGATTATATCTCTATGTTCAGTGAATGCTGATCCATCAGTGAGCTTCAACTTTGATTATCCTAATGTGAGTTTAAATAAATAAATAACAGCCAACAGTCCCATACATAGTCCTGACCCCACACTAGGATCCCCTGTGTCGTGGGTGTCAGAAACTACGAGTACCATGGTACCACAACACCCAGACCAGGAACAAATATTTGCAGATGATGCAAACATTTGTGTTTTTTTGGAATCGAACCCGCACCCCTTGCGTCTCATACGGGTACGGGTACTCGACCTCTACGCTAGGTCCTTTAAATTCTTCTTTCAAGCTTTAAGAATACCCTCACGATGTTTTCCTTCACCGTTTAAAGCGCGTATTAGGTATGTGCACATACATTTTTTGGTTCGAGCCCGCGACCTTCGCATTGAAACTTATCGAAAACTGATCGCTCGCTCGCTTAATTATTAAAATTATTGGAAACTAGCTTCCACCCGCGTTTTCGCTCGCGTACCTACATAAAAAGTAGCCTATATGCTATTCTAGGTAAACAACTCTTTATATTCCAAGATTCAATGAAAACGGTAGAGCCGTTACGGCTAGCGAAAGTTTGTGAGGATGTTTGGATGTTTGTGGTTCAATCACGGCTATACGGCCGAACGGATTTGGATGAAATTTGGTACAGATATAGATTCGCGACCTCTAGCGCAGAAGGCAGAGTTACTACCAACTGAGCTATGAGGCCAGTTAATATTATACTAGAAATGAACTCTGTTTTCTACGGCTACGACTACAAGTAGAAAACAGAGTTCAGATATAGATTATAGTTTGGAATAGCATATAGGCTTTTTTGTAGGCGGAAGCTAGTTTATAATATTAGTAGGATTATAGGATTACATTTTATTAGGTGAAGGACGAAATCTACGAACAGCCAGTCAACCTGATGGCGCCAATGAAAGCAGCCCACACGAAGGACCAGGTATTGACCATCCTAATTCAAGGATTTAGGATCTTTTATATCCCTCAGATCCTCAAGACGAAAACAGGAACTACGTGTGATCCAAGAATGCCCCTTAAACTTACAAAATTACAAAACGATCATAAGACCCGTCGTACTGTATGGATCTGAGTGTTGGGCAACCAAAGGGACGGATGAAAGAAGAGTGCATGCTGCGGAAATGAGAATGTTGAGATGGATGTGTGGAGTGACTAGAATGGACAAGATACGGAATGAGTACATCAGAGGAAGTTTGCAAGTAGCGCCAGTGACTGAGAAGTTGAAGAGCAAAAGGTTAGCGTGGTATGGGCATGTCATGCGGAGGGAAGAATGTCATGTGACTAGAAGAGCGTTAAATATGAATGTGGAAGGATATAAGGGAAGAGGTAGACCAAAGAAAAGATGGATAGACTGTGTGAAAGATGACATTGAGTAAGAAAGGAGTGAATACTGATATGACGGCTGATAGAGGGGAGTGGAAGAGAAAAACATGTTGTGCCGACCCCACATGAAGTGGGATAAGGGCAGGGAGATGATGATGATGATGAGATCCTCAAGACGAAAGTCTAAAATCGGGGGGGGGGGTTGGGCGTGGGCGCAGTAATTATTTATTTAATTTTTTTTTATTCCGGACATATCACACACGGTCAACTGATCCCGAACTAGGCATAGCCTGTACTATGGGTACCAGAGACTGATATACATAATAGATAAATATTTAACACCCAGACACAGAAAAAACATCTGTGCTTATCACACAAATGTTTGTCCAGTGCAGGGATCGAACCGCGACCTCTAGCGCAGAAGGCAGAGTTACTACTAACTGAGCTATGAGGCCAGTCAATTCAGAGGCAGTTTTCACTCTCACTCGAGCATGGAAACAAACACGTTACACGCAAACAAACAGGCTTACGGCCCTTCTGCTGGTATACCGTCGCCAATTGACATCAGCAACACCTGCAGCATTGCTAATGCGTCGCCGAACCCTTCCCCCCTAAAGAGCTCCGGCAACCTTACTCACCGCAGGAACACAACACTATTTGAAAGAAATAATGTTATTTGGCTGCGATCTTCTGTAAGGCGGAGGTACTTCCCAGGCGGGCTGCTCCAATTTAGAGCGAGAAAATCTCGCTCCAAATTGGAATAATTTGAAGAATTGGAATTGTCCAGTGCGATCGAATCCGCGACCTCTTGCGCAGAAGGCTACCAACTACCAACTGAGCTATAAAGCCATTCAGCTATGTCTTTGACCTTGGTTCTTCTAAGGACCTTACGATGTTTTTGGTTAGTCGTGATCCTATTCTTTCTATTTAGGTCCAGGAAGATCCTAAGGACGTTCACTCACGTCCCGGGGAAGACTCGTGGGCACCTTACGACTTCAATCGCTTCGACGAGTACCTCGCGAGCCACAAGGACGACACCGAGCATAACAGGATCAAGAGGCGAGCTAAGGTTAGAATAGTTAAGAGGATACAAAAGTCATAATAAATTGTCGAGTGGGCGGAGTGAAGAAAGTGACAGCGCTATGTACTGTAATTGAATGCGGAAAGAGATAGCAAGCGCTAGAAGGCGCTCGAAAGTAATCGACGTAAGCGAAATATAATAAATTATCGATTATCTCAAAAACTATCTATTTTTTTTTAAAAGTGTCTTGGACTTAGGTACCCAATGCTATTGTCTAACAAAATATTTTTAAAAAAAGTTATGTTTGTTAGATAGTCTCAGAGTATTTTCGAAAAAACAGTTGCAGAGGACCCAACTTTAAAAAATAAATCTATCGGGAAAAGTTTTACCAATCGCGTTTCTGTCTTGGATTTAGGTAAATAAAATGCTCAAGTTATCTTTGTCATAAAAATCAAAACTGTGCGTTTTGCGGTTATTGAGAAAAAACAACTCAAAAATCATAAAATATTTAAACCCTCACCTTAACTTATTTTATTATGGTGATTCATTATAACATGTATAATATCCCGGAGGGGGCTTACACAGTTCACAATAAAGTTTGGACAACGACTTTTGGAAATTCGTCTTTTTTGAACACTATGCAACAAAAATTAATTGTTTCAGGGTCAAATCAGAGTTCAATCTCAATTAGGTAGGTAGCAATCTTTATGTCGCATTTCTTGTACGTTTATTAAATTAGTTCTAAACATTATAAAAAGACCAAAAGCTCAGCTCATCTTAATGGAATTTGGTATAGAGATAGCTCTGAGGAAGGATATGGATTCCCTATACTTAAGCGAAGACGCGTGCCGCCAATACAAACTCAAACCCAAGAGGTTTTTATTTCAATAAAACCACTAGGATCACTTTGAAACGTCTTTGAAACTAGGTGAAGCTCAAGCAAAATTATTAACACTATTGTCGGTGTAATGACGCAATTTCCTCCATTCTGATCTTTCCAATGCGAGCTCCTTCAACTCCTTAAACGATGTGACGGCAATCTTTTCTTTTATCTGGCTCATGTAGAGTATTCTTGGTCTTCCACTTCCTTCTACCTTTCCTTCAATGGAAGCTGTCATGTCGTATAAGATGTCCCATCATTTTCCCTCTTCTTTTTTGTATGGTCTTAATCAAAACCCTTTTCTCCTCTACGCGTTTTAGTATTTCCTCGTTCGTAATTTCTCCGTCCAGCTGATTCTCCCATCGTCACAAATCACAATTAGGCAGATCATTTTAATCTATAAATCACATTTAGAGAATGCAAAAGTGTACATTCGATTGACCGCGATTTGGTGTTGAAAGTGAAGTGTGAATGCCGACAACTGAATGAAGAATTGACGCGAACTTTTCTGTCGCAGAACACAAGAAGATTCAACACTCTCAGCGGACCGAAGCTACGGGAGCGGCCACATCACTACCTCTACCCCGAACCAGTCAAAGACAGAGTGATAGAGTTCACATCATCTACAAAAAAACCGTCACTGCTTCCGGATCAAATGAACCCGGGAGTTATATTTAGAGTTAGGATGTCTGACGCCATCCTGCGCATCAAGCAACGCATGTACGAAGACCCAGAGAGGCATATTGAAGCTGATATCATCTACACGAACTTGATTAAGAAAGTCGTTATGGACGAAATCACGAAATTTCACAATCTTCTTCTGATGTACAAGACAGACAAGAGTATAAAGGAACATTTGGGCGAGTGCGGCGGGCGGATCTACAAATTCATAAGTTATATGACGATCAAGGTCCATATATACTGTCTGTTCGACGCGCTGTGGATTGATGGTAACCCTTACGTTATAGGGGACGAGTATACTGTGACGCCGGTGGAAGTTCCCCCAATGTTGCAGTGTGACGCAGCGGAATGCAATTCCGTTGTGTTCGTTGATTCTATAACGGAGCCTAAGGATGTTGAGGAGTGAAATCGCGGAAAATTGTGTTCATACGGCATGCAATATGTCACCTAAAAAAAAAAAAAAAAATTTCAAAATGATCCTTCTACTATTAAAGTCAGTTTTGGTTAGAAATTTGAGGGCGTACGGTACCTATAACTCAACGCTATCGCAAGCTCTTAAAAGAAGTATATAGCATAGTCTAGCACGCCGTTTGAACGCGGCTTGAATCCGTTGTTTTAGATTTTGATTAAAGCAATTAAATAATTCAATTTGTTTTATTATTAGCTCTGCTCAGTGCCATATTATATATCCTAGTCCGGACGTAGTTATGTCGTTTATTGTTAATCTTTTCAGATCATGCAAACATTTGTCCCGCTGCGGAATCGAACTCGCACCCCTTGCGTCTTAGACAGGCACTCGCCCGCTACGCCACCGAGGTCTGCCCACTTCTGTGGATATATTCATTGTTCACCTGTGTGTCGATATACATAAATGGATTACGTCACTCGTGTTAAAGTTTACAAGCCTATAAACTTGCTTGGACTCGTGCCCTATTCATGGTGCACGCACTGTAAGTACTTCAAAATGCCCCATATACGGGGCATGCACAGATAAAAGTTAAAGTGGCAGCGGGTGGGGCACAAAGCTCAAGCACCGACAGTTGTTGGGGTAGAAAGGTTCTTAAGTAGAGACCACGGATCTCAAAGCGCAGCGTAGGATGGTCCCCCAGACCCCCACTAAATAACCTAATAAAGGTTGCTGGGAGCCGTAGGGTGCCCCGCAAGACCGATCGCTTTGGAAATCTATAGGATCTATGTTCAGCAGCGGACGTCCTACGATGATGATGATGAACCTACACTAAGGGGATTAGGTACTAAGATTTTTTAAAAAGACTAGCTTCCGCCCGCGGCTTCGCTCGACGCAACGAAATCGGTTGAGCCGTTACGGCATGATTGGACAACAAACATCCAAATATCCTCACAAACTTTCGCATTTATAATATTAGTAGGATAGACTCCAAAATCGAACTACTCAGGCGATCAGGCCATTGAGCAGATTTAGAGGCTGCAATGTTGCTGCTAGAGCTAACGGTGCTTGGAGCCGAGGGGAATCCCGAAGAATTTCGTACGTACGAGGAGTCGACTCGGTGGCACAGATGGCGCATCCTCGTATCTTGGAGAGGTTCGCGGCTTTGATTCGCGCCTGCGTCTGAATTATTACTACCATCCTCTCAGCCTCATCCAGTGGCGGATTTGCAGTCTTGGCCGCTCTAGGCCCCAGGCCATGTGCCACCCCATTCTCAACACCCAACATTAGACTAGGTTACTTTATTGCCAACTTTATCTAAATCGAAATCAGAAATTTAATTTACTATAATAGCTACTAATTTGTAAATATATTCCGAGATGATGAGCTTTTCTACTACAATTTGCTTTGGTCACGATTTGCCGCCACTAATATCTGGCCGCCCTAGACCCGGGCCTACTGGACCTTAGGGCAAATCCGCCACTGGCCTCATCCTCTGAGCATAACTCTACTCCAAGATCTGAGTTAAGCCTTGGTGACCATATTCTGTGCTCTACAGTGTTTGATGAACGTGACGTCTTTAGTAGAGTTAGAATAGAAGTTTACAATTCTACTATACCTAGTGGTGCGCGCCGAACTGAGTTCTCGCGATTTCAGGTAATAGATGGTGTTTCGTTGATCGTTGAGGCACAATTATAGTAACTTTGATATCTTATATTAACTGTTTCTAACTAATATACAATCTTATCTAAAGTACGAAGTCATTGAAACGTCAAAGAAAATCTTTTTGGAATGTATGAACAAATCTCTTTCATATTAAACTTCCCCATGACCCCACTTTATGTATTTGTATTAGGTAATTTATTTTTTAAAACACTCTTTTGGACCCCTATCTTAGAAATCCCTTGGCCGATACTCATATTCTTACCAGCAAATTTTAATAGTACCTGTAGTATAACCTTTTGACCTACTAAATTCCATGCAGATTGTATTGACGGTTCGAAAGTTATGCTCCAACAAATAAACAACACCAATTTGTCCAAGTTGTGAGAGACCTTCGCTCGCATGATCAATGAATATGTTTCATTTCTGCTGCAGAAGCGTCGCGGTGGAAGAAGGCGGAGCCGACCTAGACCTGGAGCCTCTCCTGATGATGTAAGTTTCAAGTTATTTGAAGATGTTTATACTCTTTCAAATCAAATCACTTCGAAGCACTCGTTAAGCCAGTTTTATTGTTCTACCGAAAATTCGCACTAACTGCGGAAAACGATAGTTTTCGAAGGCGCACAGCTTTATTAATAAACTAACTTCTGTTAAAGATGTGAGCTCGTTCAACGTGTATACGAAACGTACACAACGTACGTAAACTAGCACATCAGATCAATAATTATCATTCATTGTAAAAAATTGTTGAATGAGCAATACTAACACAGAAGACTACAGAAGAAGTGAAACTAACGCTATTTAAAGCATACTGTCAAAGTTTCTACACCGGGAATCTATGGGTTAACTACACTAGGCGACCGCTAGAGACCCTGCGTGTCCAGTACAACAATATTTTTAGGATGATGTTGGGGCTGCCGCGTTTCTGCATTGCATCAGGGATGTTTGCAGAATACGAGACGGATGGGTTTGCTGCAATTCTCCGTAAAAAGACTACATCCCTCATGCGCAGAGTGCGTGATAGCCCCAATATCATCCTTCAAACGATTGCTGGCAGGATCACCTCTCCCACGTGGAACTGCTTCGTGAGGAGAGTGATCAACTGAAATGTTTAATTATTTAGCATTAAGTACTAACCTTAATTATAAGATCCTAGTCGTCCGAAATAAAGTATTTTTATTTTATTGATTTTTAATACTAACATAGACATAGACATTTATTTAATTGCCACCAAAACACACATATATGTACAACATTTTTCAATAAACATTAGGTACTTAAAATAAAAGAAACAAGAGAAAAAGTATTGAAAGTAAAAATGGTGTGACGTGTGCTGCAGCAGCAAAATGGCTTCGGCTCAGCATTACTATTACTAACCTAACTGAACGACCTACATTTAGATTATTTTACTAAGAAATACTTTTCCTATGTAAGTTGCATTAGTGATTACTACCACTAAATTGTCGTGCCCTATCAGGGCTCATGTTTAAGCTATAAATAAATATAGAATAAGATCTTTTCTGTACAACATGAACACAATAAACTATTCTATTCTATAATATTTTGTCACTTTGAAAATTGATTTACTAAATGAGTTCATAATAGTAGGTAATGAATGACACACGTGTTAAAGTTAACAATTTATTTGGACTCGTGCACCACATATGGTGCACGCACGTACTGTAAGTACTTTAAAATGCCCCATAATAATATATGGGGCATGCACAGATAACGTGCCCTCAAAAGTGGTTATTTAAGACCCCCAGATCGCTTCGATAGACGAACACACACACAGGTGACCTTATTACGCGAATTGGCAAAGTCAAAGTATAATTTATTGCTTGAAATACATGTCATAAAGATGTCAATTACTATATACTATTGAATCAATGTATTCTACCTATATCTAGGCATGCAATATTTAATTTACAATCTTAATAAAATTAAATAATAAAAAAAATAACAAATAATAATAAAAAATAGAAGAAAAAGAATGTCATTATGAACTAATTAAAATATTAAAAACAATTAGAGACTAGATACACAACAACTAAAGATTATATAAGCCTTGTCAAAAAAATGAATATATTATGTCAACAATTTACACTATATTTTTATCTTTCATAAATTCGTCAATGGTATAGTAACTTTTATCTATGAGCAGCGTTCTTAGCTTCCTTTGAAACAGTGAACAAGGCATTTCTCTCAATGACTGGTAATTTATTATAAATAAAAGGAGCCATACAGAAGATGCTTTTGCGCATAAAAGTGGTTTTAGAGTTGCGGACACAGACTCTACTTGTATCTCGTCTGTTCCGAATGACGACATCACAAACCCGACGAAACAGATCAGGGTTGCTTTTAACAAACATGGCCGTTTCGAAAATGTACAGTGAGGGTATTGTTAAGATTTTATGTTTAATAAAAAAGGGTTTACAAGAGTCTGTAACCAGATGACAAAAGCTTATTTACTTTCAGTCCAGAAATTCCTCCAGCACCGAGCTACCCAAGGCGCGCCGCGACAACTGGGGCTCCCAGCAGGTCAAGATGACCAAATCTAAGAAGAACAAACCCAAATACGACACTTACGACCCGCCGGTGAAGGTAAATAGCTATATTATCTTTCCTTTTCTCAATAAAATAATGAATAAATAAATATTCCGGATATATCACACTCGGTCAACTGATCCCAAACTAGGCATAGCCCGTACTGTGGTACCAGAGACTGATATACATAATAGATAAACATTTGACACCCAGACACAGAACAAACATCTGACTGGCCTCATAGCTCAGTTGGTAGTAACTCTGCCTTCTGCGCTAGAGGTCGCGGGTTCGATTTCCGCACTTTTTTTTTTTTTTTTTTTATTAACTTTTTGCGGCTATTGTGTCACTGCGGCCACAACTGGCCTATTGTGATCGCCACTTTATTTGTGGAGCCCTTTTACAGGGCCTTCAAAGTTCACCGCAAAGCCCAGCAGCTGTTAAAAACTGAAGGATTTTCTTTGGGGTGAGTTGCTTTAGCTCCATTGGGCTGAGGATGTGCTTTCCCAAATGGATGCTACGTTTGAGCATAAGTGCTCCGCACTCACCTAGCAGGTGTATAGGCGTTTCATCCGCCTCCTTGCATAGCCTGCAGGTTTGTGTGTCGCATAGCCTTAGTTTGAACATGTGCTTATTAAGACAACAGTGTCCAGTTAAGGCTCTGACAATAATGCGAAGGTTGGTCTTATTTAGCGCTAGAATACGGTTGGTGTACTGTTTATCGAAGGCTTTTATAAGTAACTTAGAGTGGTTCATGCCCGAAGAGTTTGTCCAGAGTTTGGTCGATTCTTCGAAGCACGAAAGCAAGAGGCTTCTTTGAGCCAGGCTTTTTGGTACGCCGCAAAAAGGCTCAGGGCCTATCATAGTACCATTTGCCCCGGCGCGCGCAAGTTCGTCGGCAAACTCGTTACCGTCGATTCCCGCGTGCCCCGGAACCCACCTTAGTACGACCCTGTTCCTTGAGCCTAGGGCGTTTAAACGTGACAGACAGTCTTCCACAAGTCGAGACGTGATGACATTAGAGTCCAGTGCCAGAAGGGCAGCCTGACTGTCAGAGTTGATGTAAATCGTGTGGTTGGTGTAGCGCTTTCGCAGATTGGCGTCTGCACATTCAAGAATGGCAAAAACCTCTGCCTGGAATATGGAGGCGTTTTTTCCCATGCTAACGAAACCGTTTACATTAGGACGTTCACCATATACTCCACAACATACATCCAGTCCCATTTTTGAGCCGTCTGTGTACCAGTTTAGGCAACCGGCCTCAAAGTGTAACTGGCTGTTCAGCCAGTCCTCCCTGGAGGGCAATTCCACGATGTATTGTTTTTCAAATACATGTCGCGGAAGCATGACATCAGATGTCATGCTGAGAATGGGTGATTGCAGAGTAGAGTCCTGAAGGGATCTCATCTTCTGCGAGAGCCAGCATCTTTTACCCTGGGTGTTTGCGCGATACATACTGGCTTTCGCCTCCTTGTGTATATACACATGAAGAGGCGGTAGTCCCAGCAATGCATTAAGCGCCATCCCAGGGGATGTGGACATGGCTCCCGAAGCCATAAGGCATGCAGTCCTTTGCAGACTGCCCAGTTTAATTGTTGCAGTTGACTGAAAGGCTTTGTCGTACCATACCATACAGGCGTAAGTAACTATCGGCCTTACTATGGTAGTGTACAGCCACAGAGCTATCTTGGGGTTTATGCCCCAGTTATTGCCCATCAGTCGCCCGCTAGCCCCTAGGGCCATTTTAGCTTTTTTTAAGACATTAGCTAAATGCGTGTTCCACGTAAGTTTTTGGTCTATTGTTACGCCCAAATATTTTACTTCCGTGGAGAACGTGATAGTCTTGCCATTTAACTTGGGCTCTGTGAGCTTGTCAAGCCTACGCTTGTTAGTAAATGGCACGATTACAGTTTTGTCAGCGTTGATGGATAGGTCGTTGTTACCACACCAGTCGCTGACAACTTTAAGAGCTCTTTGCATAATGCTAGAGATGGTAGATTGGCAGAAACCCCTCACGACGATTACAAGGTCATCTGCGTAACCCTGCGCATCGATTTGGAGATCTGCCAGTCTGAACAGGAGATGATCAACTGCAAGGGTCCATAAAATAGGCGATAGGACTCCGCCTTGTGGGCAGCCCCTAGCAGTGGATATCTGGATTGTCGTATGATGAAGGTCTAGTTTTGCTCCTCTGTGAGTGAGCATCGCCTCTATCCATCTGGTGGTCGTGGGGTCGACATTCTTTCTTATCAGCCCATTGACCAGCAGACAGGTGGGCGAGTTATCAAAAGCCCCTTCAATATCAAGAAATGCACAGAGGGCTATTTCCTTGTCCTCCATAGCCCTTTCCACTCCTTTCCATTTCCGCACTGGACAAACATTTGTGACTAACACAGATGTTTGTTCTGTGTCTGGGTGTTAAATATATATCTATTATGTATATCAGTCTCTGGAACCCATAGTACAGGCTATGCCTAGTTTGGGATCAGTTGACAATGTGTGATATGTCCGGAATATTTATTTATTTATTTTATTCATCACACAAATGTTTGTCCTGTGCGGGAATCGAAACCGCAACCTCTATCGCAGAAGGCAGAGTTACTACCAACTGAGCTATGAGGCCAGTGTAACCTATGAGTTTATTCGAGTTTAACCACCTCTCAATGATATACATACTCGCCATTGAGCAGGAATGTTTCTGATTGAAATTCCTATAGCTTTTTATACAACTTATAACAAACAAGTTTACGGCCTGTTGGTAAGTGGTTACCGTAGCCTATGAACGCTTGCAATACCAGAGGCATAATGTACGCGTTGCTGACAACGAACCACACCCCTTAAACAGCTCTGGCAACGCTTGCCTTCTGTGTGCGTTTTCCGACGGGTACTATAGATATTTTAGGAAATATGTACCTGTTTTTTGTTAAATACACTTCCACATCGAGCAAAAACTCTTTTTTTAATACATTTTTCGAAACTCCATACAGTTTCGAAATTAGCAGTAGCGACAACCGAGGCTCTGAAATCAGCGTTGGTTGCTAGCCTGCTAGCCAACCAACTCGTGCTGAGGCAGAGCCAATTTTGTTGCTGGACCTACACTAATTTTTATTTATTTGTTTTTGTTTGTTTTTTGTTTATTCTTAATTAGGTGTAGGTTTTGTAAGAAAATAAATAAATATTCCGGACATATGCACATGGTCAACTGATCCCAAACTAGGCATAGCCTGTACTATGGGTACCAGAGACTGATATACATAATAGATAAATATTTAACACCCAGACACAGAACAAACATCTGTGTTTATCACACAAATGTTTGTCCAGTGCGGGGATCGAACCCGCGACCTCTAGCGCAGAAGGCAGAGCTACTACTAACTGAGCTATGAGGCCAGTCAAATATATTCTATTCTATTAAATTGAAAATCTATGAAACTGCAACTAGCCCTTTGGTCCCGAATAAAATAAAATAAAACTGTTCCAGGGTTGGGAGGCAGGGTACGTGGAGATGCCAAAAGACCTGTACCAGGCGCACCTGAGGCCCGGAGTCATCTTCAGGATCCACATGTCTGAGGCCATCCTCAAAATGCAGTACCGCAAGTATAAATTACGTTCCAAACATAAGTCTTACTGGCTTCCGCCCGCGCCTTTAATCGCATGGTACCTACATAAAAAGTAGCCTATATGCTATTCCAGACCATAATCTATCTCTGTACCAAATTTCATCCAAATCCGTTCGGCCGTTTGGGCGTGATTGAACAACAAACATCCAAACATCCAAAAATCCTCACAAACTTTCGCGTTTATAATATTAGTAGTTGAAGTGGGCAGCCTGGGCAGGCCTTATAGCTCGCAGGCGTGCGGGTTCGATTCTTGCGGGACAAATGTTGATCTGCAAATATTTGGTGCGGATGTGGGTGTTGTGGTACCATGGTACTCGTAGTTTCTGATAGGTACCCACGACACGGTACGGTCACGGACACGGTAGATCATTTGTTGAAGCTCACATTTGTCTTTTTTTTTACATTTTTATAAGCTCTTATTTATTAGAGATTATAATTAGATTTCATTTCTTTTGAGCCTCACCTAGTTCGATCGGCACCACACTGAAGCTTTAAATTCCATTTTGTGAAAAAGGATCATCGAAAAAAAATGATAGGCACGCGCGCCGTGTTTGTTGCCTGATTCTTCTAGGCTTGGTCGCGAGGAACAGGCGTAGCTTCACCTAGTTTCTAAGACGTTTCAAAGTGATCCTAGTGATTTTATTGAAATAAAAGCCTTTTGACTTTGACGGGTCAGCTCAACGTAAGTATGTGATTGTTGGGTGTTTTTAGGGTTACCTCATTTGGAAAAACGGAACCCTTATAGGATCACTTTGTTGTGCGTCTGTCTGTATGTCTGTCTGTCAATCTGTCAAAACCCTTTTTCTCAGAAACGGCCAAAGGTGAAATTTATACCAACTGGGCTGTGGGCTTATGGTGGATTCGAACCTGCGACCAATGGTACGGAAGCCTTAGGGCGCGAGTTCTCGCACTTGACTGTCTTTATTTTTTAATAACTTTTCTATTTGATTTGAATTATTTTATTCTTTTATTGATTTAAAGTGACAGCAACACACACATACCTACCCAGAATTTTCGTTCGAAAATTTTACGTATCGATAACTTTTTTTTATTTTTTTTAATTTACTTGTTAATCTAGTTACGGCGAAGACAAAGACGAGTCAGTAATTGAAGCGGACGTGGAATACCTCCGGCTGACCCGCAAGGTCATCAACGACGAGATAACCAAGTTCGAGGACCTGAAGTGGCTCGTCGGCTGGTTCAATAACCGCTCCGAGCTGATTCAGGAGCACATGTGCAACACCAGATACTTTGCTGTTGGTGAGTGAGATACTAGTGTACCTATATGGCGAGTGAGATATTAAGCTCAATGGTGAGATATGATTTTAGTGTGCAAGTCAAATAAACGTATTCTAGTCTATTCTATTCGTTAAGTACTAAGCCGTCTTACAAATAATATTGTTAGTGTAGAATGTTAGGTATATTTTATATGTATGTTAGACATTAAGGTATTTATCCATGGCAGGGACTGAAAGTGGTAGAGGTTATAGGTACTGGTACCGTTAAAACATTTCGGTACCATTATGCTATACCGGTAGGGCATTACGGTACCGTTAATTCATACCGGTAGATTTCGGTACCGAAATTTTGAGCCGCGTTTAGTTCGCTTGGAGAGTCGCGCCGCGGTGGCGGGGTGGCGGCGTCTCATCAAAGAAAACCTTTATATAAACCTTTATTTATTTCGGTTCTAAGTACGGGTAGCGAAATAAACCGAAATGAACTGCGAAGCCAGATTTTCCGGTACCGTTATATTTATCGGTAGAGAAATATTCGGGTAACCGGAATTTATCGGTATGACGTCATATCGTTATTTAAAGGTCGTTATTTATATTCCGGTTATTCAGTCCCTGATCTATTGGCCAACATTTTTGTTTACAATTATTTGATGCCTGAAATAAATAATATTATTATTATTATAAGCTGTTTGTGAGATGCCATGTAGTTGGTTGCTTACTTGTCGTCACTGATTCTTTCTTGGTCATGCTGTATTAGGTCAGTGACCAAATTGAGGTATGGTGTCCCTGAAAAGGCATAGGCCCTTTTCAGGGACACATGGTTAAAAGAATCAGTGTAGTGAAAGGATTAAAGCGCATTAAAATAGTTGGTAAGTGAGATAATAAGCTGTTTGTGAGATGCTATAAAGTTGGCGATCGAGTTACTAAGCTGTTGGTGCGATACTATGTAGTTAGGGAGGGTTGATACTATGAGATAAAGCTGTGAGATGCTATGTAGTTGGTGAGTGAGATAAAAGTTGTATATCTCACACACCAATTACATAGCATCTCACAGTCTCACTGCATCAACATCATAACCGCCAATCACCGATAGTGTTGTATCTCATACAACACTGTCGGTGATTGGCGGTATGATGTTGGTGCATGAGATATTTACTCGAGTGAGCTCCGCTGCTGTTGGTAAGTGAGATAGATTCTATTAGTCAAAGCTAGTAGTTTGTAAAGATTGAGTTGCAATATATTGAGATGAAAATGGCGACATTAGCAAGTTCAAAGACCTCAAGTGGCTTGTTGGGTGGATCATTAACCACTCCGGTTTGGTGTGGGAACACGTTTTATGTAAAATCTTGTTATTAGCAGTGGTTCCATGGCGATCCATAATTCCTCAAGTTTGGGATCTGAAAATTAATATTTAGGCTTTTGGTAAGAAATAGGTGTTTAAGCATTTTTGCAAAATAATCCCCAAAGTAGGGGTTTAAATTTCCTAATTCCTTCCCCAGGATATAATCTGACGATCTCGGTGGCGTAGTGGGCGAGTGCCCACATGAGACGCAAGGGGTGCGGGTTCTATTCCCGCTGCGGGACAAATGTTTGCATAATGAGCAAATATTTTTTTGGCTTGTTTGGTGCCATGGTATCGTTGTTTCTAAAGCCCACAACACAGGGAAACCTAGTGTGGGGACAAGACAAAGTATGAGACTGAAGGATGTTTTAAAAAAAATCTCCGTGCCTAATTTCATTACGATTCGTTCAGCCGTTTAGTTACTTTCGCATATTAGTATTTTGGCGATAAAATTTTGGTCATTTCTTCCTCAGGCATTCCACCGACGATATTCACGCACTCTGAGGAGTACATGAAACGCATGTGTTTGTTCGATAACGTGTTCATTGACCACATTCCGTATGTGATCGGCGAGGACGGCTCCCTGATGGCGGCTGTGGCGCCCCCCGTGCTGCACTGCGACGCCGCCACTTGTACTTCTGTGCCGTTTATAGACAGGTGAGGCAAAGCTGTGGCGACTATAGCCGCCACAGACGCCAAAAAAAAAAAAGGATTTTTAGACCTTTGCATTTTTTTCACTTTGCGCTCTGTCTATGTCGTCTTAGGCCATACCGCCATGTCTTACGTGTATTTTTTACATTTCTTTCTTTACCTACATAGCTTCCTTCTAATATTTTATTTTACAAACTTTTATATTGTAGGTACTAGGTATGGTAAAACCTAAATTATGGACAAAAATGTTACAGCTTATATAAGTAGGTATACTGTTTACTTGGGAATTTTATTGTGTAAATCTGCCACTGTTTGTTGACTAGTGGCTGCCCGCAGCTTCACTCGCGCAGTACCAAAAGTACAGTATAAAAAGTAACTACGTCCTTGCTCAGGGATTAAGCTATCTCCATCAAAATTGATTCAGCCGTTTAGTCATTAAATCGTTACAAACAGACAGAGCTACTTTCGCATTTACAATATTAGTGTTGGTACATTCGCCTCTCTATTCCTGTAAGACGCCCCCATCCATATTAAAGCAGGGTGGTCAAAAATAAACCAGTGTGGTAACTAACGTTCCTTGTTCCAGCGTGATGTTCGACGAGAAACTGGGCCGTACAAATGTGCGTACTATCACACGCTGCCAGGCGTCGTGTCGGGCGCACTGCCGCAACGATCCTGATTGTTTGAAACGCTGCTCTGACCGCTGCCTGCGTGCAGATTAAAAAAAAATTACAAGCAACAGTTTTTTTATTATTTGGTCTGATAGGTCAGTTAGTAGTAACTCTGCCTTCTGCGCTAGAGGTTGCGGGTTCGATCCCCGCACTGGACAAACATTTGTGTGATAAACAAAGATGTTTGTTCTGTGTCTGGGTGTTAAATATTTATCTATTATGTATATCAGTCTCTGGTACCCATAGTACAAGCTATGGCCTATGCCCTAGTTTGGGATCAGTTGACCGTGTGAATATGTCCGGAATATATATTTATTTTATTTATTTATTATAAATAAAGTTCAGGAGTCGTCCCTGCTCACTGTCGCAACGATCCTGATTGTTTAAAACGCTGCTGCTCAGATCGCTGCCTGCGTGCAGATTAATAAACATTTTCCATGCAACCATTTCTTTTTTTTTAACTTCCTGGTGTCATCCCTGTGTGCGTTCTATTTAAAACACTGCTCAGATCGCTGCCTGCGTGCAGATTAATAAACATTTTACAAGCAAATACCTATTGGATACTTTTTTTAAACTTCCTGGTGTCATCCCTGCGTACTGTCGCAAAGACGCTGATTGCTTAAAACGCTGCTCAGATCGCTGCCTGCGTGCAGATTAATGAACATTTTCCAAGCAACTGTTTCTTTTTTAAATCGTCCAGGCTTCGTCCCTGCGCACTGTCGCAAAGACGATTTTTTTGTCATTTAGGTTTAAAGACATTAATTCTCAAAAAGACAAACATGTCACTTACATGAGAATATTAATAAACATTATGCAATAGTTGTTAGTAGGTCGTTCTGTAGGTAGGTAGGTAATAAGTAGGTATGGGAAGTACGTAGTATTTAGGTAGGTTTTATTAGTAGATACACTCGTTCAATGCATTCCGCTGCTCATTTCACTGCTTCTTCCTTGGTTATACTTTATTAGGTCAGTAACCAGATTGAGGTAAAACCTGTGGAAGGTAACTATGACCGTCGGTGACATAATCAAGTGTAGTGAAAGAAGTGCGCCTGTAGAAGAGGCTGCCTGTGTGTGCAGTCATCGTCCACTTTCGAACCGTCGTCAATCTAATCTGCATGGAATTTAGTAGGTTAACAGGTTGTACCACAGACCAATAGAATGGTTGTACTATCAAAATTTGCTGGTAAGAATATAAGGGGTTGCTAAGATAAAGGAGTCCAAAAGGGGTTACACATCACTCCGTAACGGCTCAACCGGTTTCGATGACACTTTGAACTACTACTACTTGACATATTATAGAGTTATTTACTTAGAATAGCATATTAGGCTACTTTTTATCAAGCTAGAGGTTGCGGGTTCGATCCCCGCACTGGACAAACATTTGTGTGATGAACACAGATGTTTGTTCTGCGTCTGGGTGTTAAATATATATCTATTATGTAAATCAGTCTCTGGTAGTCATAGTACAGGCTATGCCTAGTTTGGGATCAGTTGACCGTGTGTGATATGTCCGGAATATTTATATTTATTTATTTTATCAAAAAAATCAATAAGTGTTTAGTTCAATGAAATCACTAGGATCACTTTGAAACGATAGAAACTAAGTTCCTCGCGACCAAGCCTAAAAGAATCATGCAACAAACGGCTTGGCGCCTATCTAGGACGCAACTTGAGGGTTTTTTCATAATTAGTTTCCTTCCTCTTCTACTACATAAGCATGCAAAGAATTTGTAGCAAACGGGACTCCCCGAGGTCGCGTCACAATACCAACGAATACTAAGTACCTACCTAGGTTATTTACCATTGCCTTCGCTTGGCTGAACGAAAAGGTGAGCGCGCACTTGACGACTCTAGTCATAGAATTTGAGGCGCGAATAACAGCTAGATCTCCTAAGCATACCTAGATGTCTGTTCCTAGAGGCGACTAAGGGCAGAAAACTAGGGGATTTAACAGCGTTACTTAAGACTCAAAGGAGCCGATTCATTCTGGGCCTGGTCCATGTACATTAATACATTTTTTTTTATCTTTTATTTTATATTCCATTATTAACCTGTTTTTTTTCCACATTTTACTCTTTTTTTGTTATTAACTTCTCCTAACGTCTAACTAGTTACATTAAGTTATTTTTTTTTAAATCGCTTGCTGTGTTTATCTGTAATTGATTGTGTAATAAGTAAGTATCTATAATTTTAGGCTAAGCATGATTTGTTACAACAATCGTTGATAAACCAAATAAATAAAATAAAATACACTACATAGAAAAATTAGGAAAAAATAGGAGACTACAAGAAAAATACAGTTTCATTAATTTGAAGACAAATGCGATGGTACAAGAATAGTTCTTCTGGTAAGTTTTTTACTATGTGAACACTATTTGAAGGCCGCCATGTTGGTTTATAATTAGCGTTTGATATGACATTGACATATTTTTATGTCATGTTGTTTGATTTGATGTTTTTGTTTTGTCAGATAAATGTAGGTTGTCAAAATGACATTTCACGCACGTCCATCCGCCATATTTTTGTAGCGCGGTGTGTTGCTCTCTTTGTCGAAGAAAATCATAATGTACCTTAGAACGAAGTCAATTTAAATAAAATGACCAATTAAATACGTTTAAGTTATTGCTTAGCCACATTTGAGAGTAGTGTACACAGTGCAGGCCCAGGCTCCATATATTGATGAAACGTCTCTTTTGCTTGTAGAACTTCCAACCTAGCTCAGTTTAAGAATAGCTCTAACTACGCTCGCCAACCCGCGTGCACAGCGTGGTGAGTATGGGCAATTTCCTCCAACATTACCTATAGGATGTTTTGGGAATCTGTGGGGGAGACTGAAGTTCAGCAGTGAACATCCTACGGCTGAAATGATGAATGCCTTAAATATTCACGTCTAGAAAAAAGTATCTGATAATAGAGTCAAAAAGTTATACAAGGAGAAGGAATGTTGCTTTGTGTTTGCCTCTGTGTGTTGCAATTGCGTAAGCGTAATGGCAATGAAGATCGTAACTTTGAGGGTAATTTTAACAATCTTAGCAACATTCAAAACATTCCAAACTTGACAAGGGAAAACTTCAAGACCTTAGCTTCCTTTTCATGTTTGAAAAACTTCAGATGTCGTTAAAATTGATAAAATCATCCATAAAATTGCGATCTTCATTACCATTTCGCTTACGCAATAGCCTGGCTGGTTCAAGCCCCTTGCAAACCAAAATCATGCATCGTTAATATTGACAGTAACAAAATGGCCACTAATCATCATCATCATCAACAACCTGTAGAAGTCCACTGCTGGACATAGGCCTCCCCCAAAGAGTTCCACGACGAACGGTCTTGAGCCCTTTCCATCCACCGACTTCCCGCAACCTTTACAATGTCATCGGTCCATCGGGTGGGGGGCCTTCCAACACTGCGTCGCCCGGTTCGTGGTCGCCATTCGAGAACCTTTACTCCCCAACGCCACTAATAATAAGTTAATATTTCACTGAGCCATAGCCTATTTGTAGTACTGAACACACACACACTTACCTACTCTGGAAACTTTAAAAAAAATGCTCTTTAGATTATTTATACCCACCTATTGTATGATTTAGTTTTAAATTGTTTATCTACGTTAATTGTGTGTCTCTGTAGTGCCAAATATTTTTTATCTATCTATAAAATGGGAATTTGAGCGTGATGATTACCCAGTAGGTATCTTGCCCCTTCTCTAATCTTTTCAGTCCAGTCCATCCTAAGGTTGCCTGGCAGAGATCGCTCTTAGCGATAAGGCCGCCAATTGTATTGCCGTGTAAATTTGTAATTGTGATCTTATGTATTATTTCTGTATGGTGATCAATAAAGTGTTATCTATCTATCTATCTATCTACCTACGATTCGTACGTTACGTTAAAATAAATTGCATCAGTATCGGTCTGAGCGGCGCTGCGCTCCAACAGTAGCATGTACCTAGGTAGGTAACTACAAGGTGATTCATAATAAGTACACTATCCAGAAAGATGCTTATTCTACCAAAAAACGAAGGAATATTACCGTAATAAACAACATTTTCAATAAATAAAACACCGATTTTGTTGTCGAACCTTTTTAGGTAAATCATCTATTTTTGGCCTTTGCATGTTATTTCTAAATAACTAGCTTGCTCCCGTGGCTTCACTTGCGTAGCACCTAGATAAAAAGTACCTAGCCTATATGCTATTATAATATTCTAGACCCGAGAGCTGGCTCTTATTTGGCCCAGCGAATTAGCATTGCCATCCAGCGTGGCAATTCCGCCAGCGTCTTGGGGACGCTTCCGACTGGTAGTGATCTGGATCAGTTGAGCTATCTATAGATCGTTTGTTCTCTATAGATCTATAGATATAGATAAATATTAACTTGTATTAGTTTTAAGTTTCTTTCTATAAATAAAGTTTTCTTATATTCTAGATGAAGAACTTCTTATATTCCAAATTTCAAAGATATCGGTTGAGCCGTTACGGCGTGATTGAACAACAAACATTCATACATACAAACTTTCGCATTTATAATAGAGGTAAGATTATTTAACGTACGAAAAGTTCGACATTAAACTTGCTAAAAAAAACAGCTAAATAATTGACTTTGAACCGATTATATCCCAAAAACAGCTGATTTTAACAAAGTTTTTCAAATAAATATTGACGTTTTTTCAAAGTCAAAGTCAAAAGGCATTTATTTCAATAAAATCACTAGGATCACTTTGAAACGTCTTAGAAACTAGGTGAAGCTATGCCTGTTCCTCGCGACCAAGCCTACAAGAATCAGGCAACAAACACGGCTAGCTTGCTCAAAAGTCGTAAACCAACTTAAATGCAAACTAGCTTCCGCCCACGGCTTCGCTAGCATGGTACCTACACAAAAAGTCTAGCCTATATGCTATTCCAGACTATAATCTATCTCTGTACCAAATTTCATCCAAATCCGTTCGGCCGTTTAGCCGTCATTGAACCACAAACATCCTCACAAACTTTCGCATTTATAATTTTAGTAGGATAGTAGGATTGAATGTAGAATGATATCCTTTTAATAATACCTACATATTATGAATCACCCTGTAGGTATAAGCAATTATATTATCTTTTGGTAGCTATTTAATTGTGTTGGTGTAGCTGCCGTCGCCCAGTCGAGACGAAATCGCGGCCAGAACCGGACCTAACCTTGCTATAAGGAAAAATAGTTTGAAAAACAAATTTATAACCAGTTTGGCGTCTTTGTGTTGTGTGTGCTAATATGAATAAATAGTGTCATACTTGAGAGAATATTACTAAGAAATGGTGAGTTTTTATTATACATTTTAAGTACCTTTGCCATTATACGTCGAAGGTACCTGCTTTTAAGTTATTTAAAATAAAGATTGGGCCGTGGTGGCCCCGGCTAAAGAATAGTCCCCTCCATATCTCTATCCGCGGATGTCATAAGAGGCGACTAAGGGAAAAAATGTCCATATGCCCCTGGGCAAATATGCCCAGCGTGGTGAGTATGGGCAAAACCCCCCCACATGATAAGGAATATGCTCTGTCTGTGGGGGAGGCCATGTTCAGCAGTGAACGTCGTTCGGCTGAAATGATGATGATGAAAATAAAGATTATTATATTATTATTATTTGGCCCAGCGAATTAGCATTGCCATCCAGCGTGGCAATTCCGCCAGCGTCTTGGGGACGCTTCCGACTGGTAGTGATCTGGATCAGTTGAGCTATCTATAGATCGTTTGTAACGGTCTTTAGATGGCTCAATTGTTTCTTGTGTATTTTGTAAATATTACCTTGTATTAGTTTCTTTCTGTGAATAAAAAGAATATAGTACAAGACTAAACTAAAAGTTTATCTGAAAACCACATTTTTTTTATTACAACTAAGTTGGCAAAGAGTCATACGGCTTTAGACTTATTTTTCTATGCATACGGCCCACCTATTGTTAAGTGGTTGCCGTAGCCTATGACCGCTTGGAATACAGCTTGGCCTGGAGGTACCAGACGGGCTGCCCCCAAACTTTTTCGAATCATCTGTTAGTCTTTTATCATCTTTGTAACCACAGTTGGCCGTGGTGGCCCCGGCTGAAGCATAGGCCCCTCCATATCTCATATCCGCGGATGGCGTAAGACTAAGGGAAAAAAGCTAGGGGATAGGCAGCAGCGTCTCCTATTTTAACAACGATAGCTCTAACTGCGCTCGCCAACCCGCATGCCCAGCGTGGTGAGTATGGGCAAATCCCCCCACATGATAAGGAATTCACTCTGTCTGTGGCCATGTTCAGCAGTGGACATCGTACGGCTGAAATTATGAACCACAGTTCGAACCAAAGAGGTTTTTTTATCTCTATGGTTCAAATTCGAACTGATCTGACCCCAGAACAGCAGAGTTTTTGGATTTTTTTTTAATGATAAACTAGCGTTCGCCCGCTTCTTTGCTCGCATGGTATCTTGAAAAAAGGGGTAGTTTTGAAAAAACCTTAAGTCCGTCTTTCAATATTTGACTTTGTGAGTATTTGTACCAAGTTTCAGATAAATCTCTCCATGCGTTAAAATGTCGAGACATTTTCAAAAGTCGAACAATTTTTTTTTTATGTTATACGGAGGCAAACAGGCTTACGGCCCTCCTGATGGTAAGTGGTTACCGTCACCTATTGACATTAGCAACACCTGGAGCATTGCTAATGCGTTGCCTGCCGAACCCCTCCCCCCCCTAAAGAGCTCTAACTTTATTTCAATTGGGTGTAGAATAAGCCCCTTTCGGGATAGCAGTCATAATAAGAATCATACATACATAAAATCACGCCTATTTCCCAGAGGGGTAGGCAGAGACCACGGTTTTCCACTTGCTACGATCCTGATATACCTCTTTTGCTTCATTCACTCACATCACATTCCTCATTCCTTTTCATCAAAAAAGTTATCGTTACAAAACAAGTAATATACTACATGTATTTCAAGCAATAAATTAAAAAATAATAATAATTATTATTATTATAATAAAACATCAAAATATTGCGATTTATTTTAAATTTACAAAACGGCGTTTAATTTTATTGTTGGTAAAACGTAACTAAACCTGTTGTTGGGTCCATTATGAGTTCCATTGAACCCAAATGGATTCGTTGGTGTCAACATAAGGTCAAACAAAATATTTTTACCAAGTCTCTAAACTATAGATTAAATAATTCGTTCATACAATTAGAGATAAATGATGAAGGAAATTTCGAAAATGGTTGAACCTGAGCAGTCCATCCCTGTTCCCTTTTTTTTATATTTAATTATTTCCTATAGTATCCCAGCTACCAATATCCAGTCTTGGGCACCGGGCTTGCCACCAGGACCCTACCGGCCCGGTCCGGCCCTGTGGTGCAATTGTGGTCCTTTCAACCTTTTGGTCGACGCCGCCGGTGACAAGAGAGCTGGCTCATTCCTTGCACAAAGAATTTATTTGGCAATTCAACGCGGGAATGCAGCCAGTGCTCTTGGCACCTTGCCGCATGACCAAAATTATTTATTTAATTAGTTTCTATTTTATTTTGTAATTATTTGATTTTATATTTTATAGTTTTTTTTTTTATACAACTGAGGTGGCAAGCAAGCATACGGCCTCCTGTTGGTAAGCGGTTACCGTAGCCTATGAGCGCTTGCAATACCAGAGGTATCACGCACACGTTGCCGACCCCTCCCCCCTCCCCCCTAAAGAGCTCTGGCAACCTTACTCACCGCAGGAACACAACACTATTTGAAACAAATAATGTTGTTTGGCTGCGATCTTCTGTAAGGCGGTGGTACCTCCCCAGGCGGGCTGCTCCAAATTAGAACGAGAAAATCTCGCTGTGCCCTACCTCCTCCTAAAAAGTATGTATATAGTATGTATAAGTGTATATAATGGCAATGAAGTTAGTAACTTTAACCTACTTCCCTCCTGGTAACTGCACTCTAGAAGACCAAGATACAAGCCTCGCGCTTAGTTTGGTCTTCGCCGGTATTTATGCTAAAATGTATTTATGTAGTATCTTCTAGTATAGTCGTATTTATATTAAGGCTTCTAATTCTAATCGGGGGTGGTTAGACCTGCACTGACTTCCCGCTGTGGGGTGTTTTGTGCATTGTCCCCCTATGCTAACCCTACCCCAGCCAGCCCAGCTCCTTAAAATAGCAAAGCAGGACTTTATTAAGGCTTGTAAAATTTCTTGTTTGGTAAATAAAATAATTCTTATTCTTATAACTTTGAGGGCAATTTTAACAATCTTAACAGCATTCAAAACGTTCCAAACTTGACAAGGGAAAACTTCAAGTTTTTAGCTTCTTATTTTTAATGGTGGTAAAACTTTAGATGTCGCTAAAATTGATAAAATCATCCTCACAAATGTCAACTTCATTACCATTTCGCTTGCGCAATAGCCTGGATGGTCTCTGCCTACCCCTTTGGAAAACAGGCGTGATTTTATGTATCTTTGTTTTTTTTTAAATATTATTTTTGTTTAATTTACAATACAACAATACAACAATACAATACAACTGTTATTATTATTATTTTTCTGTTACTAAACAAATACTATCTTTTATAATAAAAATAAAAATAAAAATAAACTATCTTTTAATGTTGTATGTTCCGGCTGAAGAATAGGCCCCTCCATATCTGCCTATCCGCGGATGTCGTAAGAGGCGACTAAGGGAAAAAAGCTAGGGGATGGGCAGCAGCGTCCCTCATTTTAACAACGATAGCTCTAACTGCGTTCGCCAACCCGCATGCCCAGCGTGCTGAGTATGGGCAAATCTCCCTACATGATAAGGAATTCGCTCTGTCTGTGGGGGAGGCCATGTTCAGCAGTGAACGTCGTACGGCTGAAATGATGATGATGATGTTTCAAAATGAAATTACTTACTTATTACACCGAATCAGTCCATCGAACGGGGTTCCTTATCGTCTTCAAACAACAAATAATTGTCACCTTGAGGTCAGATAGGTCAACTTGAGATCACGGCACTTAATCACTGATTAAATAAAGTACCTATTTAGTTGTAAATATGAGCTTGTTGAACGAGCGAGCGAAGCGAGCTACGATCTATGAAACAACTGATTCTTGTAGGCTTGGTTGCGAGGAACAGGCGTAGCTTCACCTAGTTTCTAAGACGTTTCAAAGTGATCCTAGTGATTTATTGGAATAAACGCCTTTTGACAAAAGGCGTAGGCGTAGGCGTAGGCGTAGGCGTAGGCGTTGGGGAGTAAAGGTTCTCGAATGGCGACCACGAACCGGGCGACGCAGTGTTGGAAGGCCCCCCACCCGATGGACCGACGACATTGTGAAGGTTGCGGGAAGTCGTTGGATGGAGAAGGCTCAAGACCGTTCGTCGTGGAACTCTTTAGGGGAGGCCTATGTCCAGCAGTGGACTTCTACAGGCTGATGATGATGACTTTGACTTTGTTAGTATAGTATTTGTTAGAGCATAACTTTCGAAGCGTCAATCCGATGTGCATGGAGTTTAGTAGTCAACAGGATACGATTAAGTTTTTATAGATTCTTACCAGGAATATGAGTTTAATCGGCCAAGGGGTTGGCAAGATATAGGAGTCGAAAAGGGGGCTAAAAAACGTAAAACAAAATACAAAAAACTGAGATGCAATGGTCGGTACCATAAAACTATTTAAAAATAATAATAATTAAAAAAAAAAACTTTTTTTATATTAAGATGTACTTTTGTAGTAAAAAATGTATTTTAAAAATGAGTTCGAGGGAGTTCCGTGGACATCAGTTAGGGCGGGCGCGGCGGCAGATTCGGCCGAGGATCTCAAAAGGCGCAAATATGTTAGTCTTGATAGGGCTTACGTATTTGAGCCTTTTGGGGTTGAGACCCTGGGTCCGTGGGGAAACGGGGCCCTCCGGGTTTTCAAAAAGATATCAGGACGTCTGATCGAAGCGACGCGTGACCCGAGAGCTGGCTCTTATTTGGCCCAGCGACTTAGCATTGCCATCCAGCGTGGCAATTCCGCCAGCGTCTAGGGGACGCTTCCGACTGGTAGTGATCTGGATCAGTTGAGATATCTATAGATCTTTTGTAACGGTCTTTAGATGGCTCAACTGTTTCTTGTGTATTTTGTAGATATTAACTTGTATTAGTTTTAAGTTTCTTTCTGTAAATAAAATCTGTTATTATTTCAGCCGTTCGACGTCCACTGCTGAACATGGCCTCCCCAACAGACAGAGCGAATTCCTTATCATATGGGGGGATTTGCCCATACTCACCACGCTGGGCATGCGGGTTGGCGAGCGCAGTTAGAGCTATCGTTGTTAAAATGAGGGACGCTGTTGCCCATCCCCTAGCTTTATTCCCTTAGTCGCCTCTTACGACATCCGCGGATAGGTAGATATGGAGGGGCCTATTCTTCAGCCGGAGCCACCACGGCCAAAATCTGTTAGAAACAAAAAAAAAGGGATAGGAAGGATCTCTAAGCTCCACACTAGGATAACCTGTGTCGTGGAGTACCTATAGGCCGTTAGAGAACAATAAGAAAGTAGATCTCTAAACGATATATGATCAGTTCTCTAAACTTTTGAAAGCAAACATCAAGCTCTATTTAATCTTTATTCCAGCTGTCCAAGGTCCTCCCCCTCATCTGCCTGCTGGCCGTCAGCCGCGGGCAGGATGACGGAGACTTGAACTCCATCATTGGGCAGATCTTCGGCACCCCCCCGCCCACCACGGGAGCCGTCACGCAGGCGCCCGTGAAGGGACCTTCAACCATAGTGCCGATTGCGAAGCCTTCTCCTCCTAGCTCGAATGGTAAGAGACCAAGGAGTTGCACACGAAAGGAAGACTCCTCTTAGAGGCCTAAGAGGCGCACTTTAGTCTGCTACTAGTTTCTAAGACGTTTCAAAGTGATCCTAGTGATTTAATTGAAAAAAACGCCTAAAAAAAAACTACACTGATTCTTTCATCGACGGTCATAGTCCCTTTTCAGGGCCACCATACCTCAACCAGCTAGGCTATTGCGTAAGCGAAATGGTAATGAAGATCGCAATTATAAGGATGATTTTATCAATTATAGCGGCATCCGAAGTTTTTCAAACATGAAAAGGAAGAAGCTAAGGTCTTAAAGCTTTCCCGTGTCAAGTTTGGAACGTTTTGGATGTTGCTAAGATGGTTAAAATTACCCTCAAAGTTACGAACTTCATTGCCATTACGCTTACGCAATTGCACCCCTGGTCACTGACCTAATACAGGATGACCAAGAAAGAATCAGTGACACGAAAAGAAGAAGAAGACCAAGGAGTTTTACCTATCCTACTAATATTATAAATGCGAAAGTTTGTGAGGATGTTTGTTGTTCAATCACGCCGTAACGGCTAAACCGATTTCGTTGAAACTTGGAACAGGTAAAGTTCTATACCTAGAATAGCATATAGGCTAGTGTTTATGTAGGTATAAATTATATATGTATATATATATATACTAACACAGATGTTTGTTCTGTGTCTGGGTGTTAAATATTTATCTATTATGTATACCAGTCTGTGGTACCCATAGTACAGGCTATGCCTAGTTTGGGATCAGTTGACCGGATGAATATGTCCGGAATATTTATTTATTATTATATATATAGTCCTCCTCATCGATTTCGATGACGGCGACCCCAACTATAGATATAAATGTAATAAGATAATGTGTTTATGATATAAATTAATTCCTAGCGTGAGCCCTAATGTTGCTCGCTAGGCCAAACTTAGTTTTAAAAACTCTATCACATGGTTGGCAGTAGAGTTGACCTGCGATGTTATATGTATATGTGTAGGAAGGCTTAGGTCTTCCTTTACGAATTTGGCGTTTAATGTCAAACATGTCTTCTGTAGGTTCAACGCGAGTGAAGCCGTAATTATTAAAGCTTACGCTCGGTCCCTTAATAAAGTGACGGATGTCCGTAGGTATATAAACAGAGACACATTATTTAAGGTAAGGTAATTCGATCGGTAAAATATTGACCGACCCTGACTTAATAATCAGGGTCGGCCAGTCTTACCTCATCGTAACGTAAGTGAGTTCGGAACCCTTTGCTGTGCGCGGTCCGACAGGTGCTTGGCCTTTTATTTCTCTCAACGTAATCAGGTTTCTTTTTTTTTATTTTTATGTTATACGGAGGCAAACAGGCTTAGGGCCCTCCTGATGGTAAGTGGCTACCGTCGCCTATTGACATCTGCAACACACGGAGCATTACTAATGCGTTGCCTGCCGAACCCCTCCCCCCTAAAGAGCTCTGGCAACCTTACTCACCGCAGGAACACAACACTATTTGAAACAAATAATGTTATTTGGCTGCGGTCTTCTGTAAGGCGGAGGTACCTCCCCAGGCGGGCTGCTCCAATTTAGAGCGAGAAAATCTCGCTGTGCCCTTCCTCCTCCAAAAACGCTTCACACTATCACAATTCACATTACAATGTGAAAGTAACTCTGTTTGTTTGTTACCTTTTCACGACTGAACCGATCTTGATGAAACTTCGTAGGTATGGCCAATCTGAGGAAGAACATAGGCTACTTTTTACCCGGGTAACACGCGAGCCATTTTTCATTATTTTTTTCAATTAAATATTTACAATTGGGGTTGAGACCCTCGGTCCGTGGGGAAGCGGGGCCTTCCGGGTTTTCAAAACGAATTAGCATTGCCATCGAGCGTGGCAATTCCGCCAGCGTCTGGGGACGCTTCTTCCGGTAGTGATCTGGATCAGTTGAGCTATCTATAGATCGTTTGTTACCTTCTCGTTCGTTTAGTAATTAAAAATAAACATGATAAAAACACCAAAAACAGCAATTTTTGGAGGAGGTAGGGCACAGCGAGATTTTCAAGTTCTAAATTAGAGCAGCTCACCTGAGGAGGTACCTCCGCCTAACAGAAGATCGCAGTCAAATAACATTATTTGTTTCAAATAGTGTTGTGTTCCTGCGGTGAGTAAGGTTCTTTAGGGGGTTCGGGGTCGGCAACGCTTACGTGATGCCTCTGGCTATTGCAAGCGCTCATAGGCTACGGTAACCGCTTACCAACAGGTGGACCGCATGCGTGTTTGCCACCTCAGTTGTATAAAAAAAAAGTTTGTGAAAATATGAAAAAAAAATGATTTTTTTTTATTTATTTATTTAATACTTTATTGCACACACATAGTACAGTTGCACAAAAGGAGGGCTTAATGCTACAAGCATTTTCTAACAGCCAACCTCAAAGGTAACAAGAGAAAAAGGTCAGCGTGCTAGCTGAAAGTAGACATAAAAAGTTGGAGAGCTGACAATGAATAAAAATAGCTCCATTAAACTCATACTTTTTGCTATTATTCAATATTCCCCCTATCGGGATGGTATGGTATGTTGTGAATTACCTTGTACCGTCCGCAGCAACTCAAGACCTGACCTGCACCACCAACGACGGCGAACCGGGGGAGTGCGTCGCGTACTACCTGTGCAACAACAAGGACAACACCCTGAACACCGACGGCATCGGGGTCATCGACATCCGGTAAGTCATCGACATCGTCAAAGTAAGTCAAAGTCAAAGTCAAAGGGCATTTATTTCAATAAAATCACTAGGATCACTTTGAAACGTCTTAGAAACTAGGTGAAGCTATGCCTGTTCCTCGCGACCAAGCCTAGAAGAATCAGGCAACAAACACGGCTTGGTGCCTATCATTTTTTTCGATGATCCTTTTTCACAAAATGGAATTTAAAGCTTCAGTGTGGTGCCGATCGAACTAGGTGAGGCTCAAAAGAAAAGTAATCTAATTATAATCCTTAATAAAAAAGAACTTATAAAAATGTGAAAAAAAGAAGACAAATGTGAGCTTCAACAAATGATCTAAGGGCAGCACACGCTACAGTTACGGATGGTATGGTCCAAGCTAACATACTACGTACGTATAGAATGCGGATTTTAGATTTATGGAGGAGGTAGGGCATAGCGAGATTTTCTCGTTCTAAAGTACCTCCTTACAGAAGATCGCAGCCAAATAACATTATTTGTTTCAAATAGTGTTGTGTTCCTGCGGTGAGTAAGGTTGCCAGAGCTCTTTAGGGGGAAGGGGGTTCGGGGTCGGCAACGCGTGCGTGATGCCTCTGTTATTGCAAGCGCTCATAGGCTACGGTAACCGCTTACCAAAAGGTGGGCCGTATGCTTGTTTGCCACCTCAGTCGTATAAAAAAAAAACTCAATTTATACTCTTCTGTCCCCAATCCTAACTTCCACTTGGGACAGATGGAAAAAAGTCTCACTAGCCGCACTAAATAATAATAATATAATTATAGTATTGCATCTTAGTACGGCAATCTTCATTTTTTCCATCTGCCCCCAGTGGAGGTTAGCACAATTGATTGCGGACAGAAGGGAATAAATTGTAAATATCCATACTAAGATGCAATACTAACTAATGCGGCCTTTAGTGGGATTTTTCCATTTGTCCCCAGTGGAGGTTATAGTAGCGTTGGGGACAGAAGGAATAAATTGAAAATTGCAATACTAAGATGCTATACTATACTAACTAAAATTCGGCCTTTAGTGGCGAGATTTCTTTCCATCAACAATTTGTAACTTTGACAATACTCATACTAAAATGCTTTTTTTTAATAATTTCTAGCGTATTTCAAGTATTTATAAGTCATTACAGTTCATTTAAACTAAGATTTACTAAGGATAAATGCTGTAGATATCAAATTGTGGTTACTAAAACGTTTGTCAATGCAGGTTCCGCGATGGCCCCTGCCTGTCATACATTGACACCTGCTGCCTGGTGGGGGACAAGCGACCGCCCACCGACCCTGTCACACCCAAGCCAGAGCCGGACGAGCCCGGGGTAAGCATATTCATGACAACAAATGCCTGACCGAAAAGAAAGATTGACGTAACAGGTGTAAAATGCGAGTGTGAATGGGACCGTTGGAAGGGGAAGACCTAGGCGTACGTTTAGTGACCAAATCTGTGACGTTTTGGAAAAAAGCCAGGTCAAGAGTAGGGGAGACTGGGTACGGTTGTAACAATGTTTCGTCAGTCGTCCATAGAATCAAAACTATTTGTCCTAGCACTTTAAACAATATATCAAATTAAATGTCGTTTATCTACCTTTAAATGTATGGTAATAACTTAGCCCTAAGTATAGTAGTTACACGATACTAAACAGTTTAAAACACATCTGCCTCTGTTACAATCGACTCCCATACCAGGTGCGGTTGTAACAGAGGTTGGGGGCAGTTGAAACACCACAAAAATGAAGAAAAAAGTGAAACTTTTATCAAGAATAAATCACATAATATCACATAGGTATTACGTCTTTGTTTCATTCAAACTTACATAAATATAACGTTCTTAAACTGCACAAACAAGCTTAAAATTTATTTTCATCTTATTGGTTTTTTTCTTATTTATTTCTTCATTCTCCTTTCTTATAGCTTCCTTTTGGTCCCTTTGGACCAGTTAAGCTCGAAAAAATAAAAATAAAACGCCAAATCGACCAAGTTGTTTGAGAGAAATATTGTTACAACGGTCCCGTTACAACCATCCCCACCTGGTATTTTTTGAAAAAATAATTCATAGTATCGAAACCAAACTTCACACACATCAACTGATTACTCTTGCCACTAAGATTCGGTCGCTAACTATTGGCCTCATACACAAGCTCAAAGTCGGGCAACGGGACGATGGGACGGGACGGGACATGCGGAAAGTCGGTGATTGGAAAGGCTCAAGACCGTTCGTCGTGGAGCTCTTTGAAGGAGGCCTATGTCCAGAAATGGACTTCTTCAGGCTGATGATGATGATGACAACGATATAAGTAGTACCTTATCTTTATTCTGTTGTATTATTTAAGTAAGGAAGCGTTCGTGGCGTAGCTTACTTAGCTATAAGGGAAAAATCATCATCTCCCTGCCCTTATCCCACTTCATGTGGGGTTGGCACAACATGTTTTTCTCTTCCACTCCCCTCTATCAGCCGTCATATCAGTATTCACTCCTTTCTTACTCATGTCATCTTTCACACAGTCTATCCATCTTTTCTTTGGTCTACCTCTTCCCTTATATCCTTCCACATTCATATTTAACGCTCTTCTAGTCACATGACATTCTTCCCTCCGCATGACATGCCCATACCACGCTAACCTTTTGCTCTTCAACTTCTCAGTCACTGGCGCTACTTTCAAACTTCCTCTGATGTACTCATTCTGTATCTTGTCCATTCTAGTCACTCCACACATCCATCTCAGCATTCTCATTTCCACAGCATGCACTCTTCTTTCATCCGTCCCTTTGGTTGCCCAACACTCAGATCCATACAGTACGACAGGTCTTATGATCGTTTTGTAAATTTTCCCCTAGCTATAAGAGAAAAATGCTTATTCAAAATCTCTCTGTGTACAATACTAAGTAAAATATTGAACTGTTTTGCGGTGCTTGCCGGTTTTTTATGGATTATTAGGTAGATATAGTTAACATTGAGAACATGACGAACACAGGTCATCTATACCTTTGGAATTGTTTATCTGGCCGTCAGCGGACCGTGTCGTTAATGTGGTGTATTTGCGGTCGCAAATATAGAGGTCATTAGTGCGTTCCCGTGTTTGTTTAGTTTGTGCTTTATAATAATTGATAATTAATTTCCTTGTAATTTTATTCATTTGTTAAACACAAATGAATAAAATTACAAGGATTTATATAATATGTAATTTTATTCATTTGTTAAACACAAATGAATAAAATTACAAGGAAATTGCAATGTACATAATAAACATGATTACCATCTTGAAAAAAAACTAAAATTTGAAAAAAGAACGCCTATAAATTGTCATTGTTGTATGTAAAAGCATTAGACTTATTTAGCTCTATTTCTCCTAAGTAAGGAAAACTAATGCCAAATCTCAAAAAAAAAAAGCCCATACATATTCCTTTTCTTCTTGTCGTGTCACTGATTCTGTCTTGGTCATCCTGTATTAGGTCAGTGACCAGGTGTAAGTATACCTTAGAAACTAGGTGAAGCCACACCGTTTCTTCGCAACAAAACCTAGAAGAAACAGGCAACAAACGAGTCTTTATTGCACTTGTCCTTTATTGCCTACGCATTTGTGTACCTATACTGGTTTTGGTAATAGGTATTGTGTGTGCAGAAGACTCGTACAAATTAAGTAACTAAAAACTGGTTTAGTTAGTGCAGACACATAGGTATTGGACCGGTCGTCAGTCCTGTAATCTTGTCGCGGAATGCGCGTCAAATGCATTTGGTATCCATTCCTAACTTATATTATAAATGCGAAAGTAGCTCTCGTTTGTTTGTTTGTTACCTTTTGACGACTAAACGGCTGCACGGATCGTACTCTGAACTCTGTTTTCTACTTGTAGTCGTAGTCGTAGAAAACAGAGTTCATTTCTAGTATAATATTATTTTAGTTTAATTTACAACTGTTATTATTATTTTCATCCAAATGTTATGTTTCATCCAAATCCGTTCGGCCGTTTAGTCGTGATTGAACCACAAACATCCAAACATCCTCACAAACTTTCGCATTTATAATATTAGTTGGAAATAGGATATGAAGTAGGTACCTAGATATGATTTAAATTATTTCTTGTCAAACGAATTGAAGAATGTAATTAATTAATCAGTAGTTTAATAGGTATCTTACAAGGAAAATGGAACTTTATCCTCATATGCATACATAATTATGTTTCATCATCATCTCCCTGCCCTTATCCCACTTCATGGGGTCGGCACATCATATATTTCTCTTCCACTTACCTCTATCAGCCGTCATGTCAGACTCATTCTCTTACTCATGTCGTCTTTCACACAATCCATCTTTTCTTTTGTCTACCTCTTCCCTTATATTCTTCCACATTAATATTTACCACTTCTCGTCACATGATATTTTGCCCCCCGCATGATAATCTATGTCACGGTAACCTATTGTTCCTCAACTAAGGTAGGTTCACTGGCAGATACATTATTTATAAATAATGATGACTAGAGGTACAAAGAAAATATTATCTTGATTGTTTAGATAGGTATGTGCATTATGTCATTTATTTACAACATTGAGCTTATACAAACTGATTCATAATATGTTAACAATCTTGAAAGGGGCTTATTCTACATCCAATTAGCAATAAAGTTTGTTCTACGACTTTTGGAAATTCAAAATTCATTGAAGAAAATTGAGGAATAGGCATATTCCTCAATTTTAGACTTTTTTTTTATTTATGCCACAAAAGCTCCTAGCATTCCAAATTTCAGAATTGTGAGGTAACTGGAAGTACCCTAGAGGTTTTTCATTTTTGCGATTTCCATACAAAAATTAGACATTAATTGTCATAACTTTACTCTTTTTAGGGTTAAGCTCGCCTTTGTACATACCTTTCTTTTTAATTTTTGTATCTGTATTTTTAAAGATAAAGATAAAGATAAAGATCATTTATTTGCTTAAACATGTGTACAGTGGATGACAAAACTTGTAGGTGGTTCAACATGCTTGACCGGCGACGATATGCAAATTTAAAGAGATGGCATGCAAAATATTATAATAGTAATAACTTAAATTAACTAAGTGTCAATTAATAAAAAACAAGAAAATATATTAATCATTAGCAAAAAGTCAACACAACTATAAAATTCAAATAATAATAATAATCTCAACAAAATTTAAATCAATGTCCAAATAGTTTAAAATAGTATCGTAATAATAATAGAAAATCAAGTAAAATTAAAATTTGTCATTTAAAAATTCGTCGATTTTATAATAGCATTTATCACATAACATTTTTTGAAATTTTGTCTTAAACAGATTTTCATTTAGCTCTTTAAAGACCTTCGGTATTTTATTATAAATAATAGGCGCCATACAGACTACACTCTTGCGCAACAACGCAGTTTTTGACGGATGGCTGCATAGTCTATTGTCTTCGCGTCTGTTGCGAATAACATTGTCGCACATACGTTGAAACAAATGGGGATTTGTTCTTACAAATAATGATATTTCTAAAATGTATAAGGACGGAAGTGTAAGAATTTTATGTTTCACAAATAAGGGCACACAGCTTTCAGTAGTTTGGATCCTAAACATAGCTCGTATACACCGCTTTTGTATTCTGAAAATGCTTTCTCTATCGGTGGAATTTCCCCAGAAGATAAGCCCGTACCTGAGTAATGATTCCACTGTTCCATAATACGCTGTTAAGATTGTATCAGAGCTTACAGTCAAGGATAATTTATATAGAGCATAGGATAGGCTGCTAGCTCGCTTACTAATATCTTCTATGTGTTTTTTCCAATTCAATCTTTCGTCGATTTGTAAACCAAGAAATCGGGCAGAATTGACCTGTTGTATTACATTATCATAGAATTTCAAATTGATACGAGATGGATCTTGAGTTCTCTGGCTAAAATGCATAACAACCGTTTTTTTTAAATTGATTTTTAAATTATTATTTTGAAGCCATGAAATAATTGAGTTTAATGATTGATTTATGTCCGATTCATAAGAATGAATGTCATTACATTTTACAGTCACTGTGCTGTCGTCGGCAAATAATGTCATTGGTTGAGTCAATGCATTCGGCAGGTCATTTATATAAATAATAAACAATAGTGGTCCTAGTACGCTTCCCTGAGGAACGCCATATGTTATATTTCTAACCATCGATTTATATGTGATTTCATATTTAGTTTTATGGCTTAACCTTGATATTTCTGTTACTTGTTGTCGATTAGTAAGATAAGAACATATTAGTTCCAACACATTACCTCTTATCCCGTAGGCTTCAAGTTTGCTTATTAAAATGTTATGATCTACATAGTCAAAGGCCTGTGTCATATCGCAGAATATAGCACAAACGGGAACTCTTTTGTCAACTTGACAGATAACATTTTTGTAAAAGTCGTATATTGCCATGTTAATGGTTTTTCTTTGACGAAAACCTTTTTGCTCTTCGCATAAGATTTTATTTGTCTCTAAATAGTCATTTATTTCACCATAATAGTATTTCTCCAATATCTTTGAGAAAATAGATATAAGTGCAATAGGTCTATAGTATTCCAATAGTTCTTTGTTTTCTTTCTTAAAGAGTGGCCTCACTATAGTCATTTTAAGATCCGTTGGAAATATACCAGTAATTATGCTAAGATTTATTATGTAGCTTAAATGGGGGGAAATGTAGTCATTAACTGCCTTTATTATTTTTGTAGCAACACCATCGAACCCCGTACTATTCGTATTTTTAAGGTTTTTTATGATTTTATTTACATGGTGAGGCAAACAAGGCGCCATAAACATGGACTTCTCACGATGACATATGTTAGCTGTCACCTTTTTACCAGCGCCTGGTACTGGTTTAACCTTGTCAATAAAATAATTATTAAATAAGTTGGCAATATCTGTAGGGTCTGTTACATAGTCATTATTACTATTGCGAATTTTTTGTATAGGATCCCTAGGTGTATTGAGTCGAGCTTTATTAATAACTTCCCATGTTGCTTTAGATTTGTTGCTAGACGTTTTGATTGTATGGTTGTTTTGAACTCGTTTTGTAAGTGTGATAATTTTTTTAAACCTTCTATTGTATAAATTGTATTTTATCTTATTTTCGGTACTTGATTTCGTCCTTAAATTCCAGAGCAAATGTCTCTTTCGTTTACTACACATCTTAATACCTTTAGATATCCACTTTGGTTTATTAATAATCTTTACTGTAGTTCGTTTTTTCGGAAAACATAGATCATAGAAAAGTTTAAAATGCTGGATGAAATAACAATATGCCATTGAAGAATCCTCAATTTCGTATAAGTCAGTGAAAGTGAAATTTTTTATACACATTTTAAACTTTTCGATATTTTCTGAACTGTAATCTCGTATTTCTTTGCGCCAAAATTTTATTTTTAATGATTTTTTAACAGGTAGTTTCATTATCTGAGCTGTGTGGTCTGATAGTCCTAATTCTAACACTTCAGTTTTACAGTTTCTTTTATAATCATGTGCAAAATTGTCTATACACGTTTTACTTATGAGACGTGTAGGTTGTTTTAGTGCTAATTTTAAATTGTAATTTAATAGTAGACATTCGAAGTCTAGTGTCACACTATTGCTTTTTAAAATATCTATATTGAAGTCTCCGGCTAAAACAATATTATTACAATTCATCTTAGAAATAAATGTCAAAGTTTTTTCTAATTTATTAAAAAATGTATTCAAATTATTTTGCATAGGGACTCTATATGCACAAATAATAATAATGTTATATTCAATTAATTCAATAGCGCAGCACTCATATATATTAGCTAGTGATTGCATTCTGACTTCATGAATTTCCCTCCATTGATGATGATTCTTCACCATTATGCATGCTCCGCCTCTTTTACTGTCCCTTCTGCTAAAACATGCAGCTAGGGAATAATTTTGTAGGTTTAGATATTGTTCACATCCTGCTTTCATGAAGTGTTCCGTGATACACAATACGTCAATGTCGTTTATTTTCTCCGTGAGTTCATCCAAGTTCACCATAAGGGAGTCGGTTTTGTTAAGCAAACCTGCAATGTTCTGATGAAGAACATATAAATATTTAGTCTCGAAAAAATATGGAGTCTTTTCCCGATGCGTTGTTTTCTCCATTCAGCTGTTGTATCTTATTTGTTGTGTTGTTATATAGTTGCAGTTCGTCAATTAAACTCTGAAGGTCTTTAAATATGGTTCTCATGCCCTGGTCATTTAACATACCAGTGTTTCTATTGAACATGGTATAGTCGTAGTACAAATTTTTGTTCGAATCCAGTATATATGCGTGCTCATGTGTTGAGACGTCCAGGTAGAGTAGATTATTGAAACTCTCTACTCTCCAATTGAACAATGGAGTCGTATTCATTGAATTCCCGCATTTATATGTCGGAGCACAGATTATAATGTTTGTATGCGTAACTTCTCGTAATGTTTCTCTTATCTCAGTTACTATTTTGACGTAGTCATGCGTCGTTTTGAACTCTTCTTCTCCGATCAAAACTACGCAGAAATCATTCATCGTGAAATCTGCCACTTTCATTTCAACGCCGGTTAGCAACTCACGTATATTGCTGTTTGATTTAAGGTAATGACATAGGCTTGAGTGTTTGTCAAAGCTGTCTTCTGCAATAGCCAAGATTTTATTTGTTTTATTTGTACTTAGTATGCAGATCTTCTTTTGTCTCGGATGTTTTTTTGCAATATTTTGTGCTGTTTGTTCAGAGTGCAATCTTTTTACCTTTTCAAGATTTACTTTGGATATAGCGTTTGTACTTATATTTGAGTCCTTTGGTGATTCAGTTGGTGTATTTTTTACGCTCACTTTTCTCTTTGGCGTTAATTTACATTTAGCAGGGCTGCTTGTAATCTTTTTTCTTGTGTACAATAAAGAATAAAGAATAAAGAACTTTAATCCATTGATTCGCACTATAAGCTAACGAACCCATATAGTTCGTATAAATTCTCAAGTTGATACCTTTAGCCGTTTCTGAGAAAAACGGTCTTGCCTCTTGGCAGACAGACGGACAACAAAGTATCTAGGTACTATAAGGGTTAATTTTTTTCCTAAATGAAGTACGGAACCGTAAATAGCTCAATTTATTTATTTATTTACGAAAAGTTACACTATTCTTACAGGAGCACCTAATGCAATAGTGTACCATTATCATTTAAAATATTATTATATAGGTACAGGTTGAGTTTTTTTTCAGGGCCCCTTAGGCGAAATCGGAAACCGTGACAGTAATCGAAAAGTGATGTTAGGAGTCACGGGCTCGATTTTGAAAATAATAATATTAACGTTAAATAAAGTTGAAAATTTACAGTTTTTCAGAAAATTTAGTTTGTTGTTTGTTGTTTTTTTTTGCATTTTTGTGTTCTTTATTTGTTAATAAATAAATAAAGAAACTTAAAACTAATACAAGTTAATATTTACAAAATACACAAGAAACAGTTGAGCCATCTAAAGACCGTTACAAACGATCTATAGATAGCTCAACTGATCCAGATCACTACCAGTCGGAAGCGTCCCCAAAATAAATGTATGATAACATCTTCTTTGTTCCAGCGCGAAGGCTGCGGATGGCACAACCCTAAAGGCGTGGGCATCCGCACCACGGGCGAGGTGGACGGGGAGACCAAGTTCGCAGAGTTCCCGTGGATGTGCGCTATCCTCAAGTAAGCAGAACTTCATTATCTATTTATTTATTGGAAAACCAACAGCTTAATAAACTTACCGTGCCGTGGTGGCCCCGGCTGAAGAATAGGCCACCTCAATATCTACCATCTATCACCCACTTGATGGGTGAGGTAGGCGCCTGCTTTTCTCTCTTGTAAATGTGTCTACTGTTAGTGATCTGGAACAGTTGAGCTATCTATAGATCGCTTGTAACGGTATTTAGATGGCTCAGCTGTCTCTCTTGTGTATGTTGTATTGCTACTTGTATTAGTCTTTTTTTACTGTTAACCTGCCTACCTACTAAGCTTTATTTTATTTTGTGTGATTGTTACCTGCTGTTGTTTCTTCTGTTTGCTATTATCTCTGTCTGTGCTGTATTTGTGTGTGTGTCAAATAAACAATTTATCTATCTATCTATCTACCTATCCGCGGATGTCGTAAGAGGTGACTAAGGGAAAGCTAGGCGATGGGCAGCAACGTCCTTCATTTTAAATAGAAGAAGAATCTTTAACAAAAAACATAGATCGACGGTTATCGTTAGACTAGCTTGCGCCTCTACCTACCACATCTAATTCTAATTCATATTCTAATCGGGGGTGGTTAGACCTGCACTGACTTCCCGCTGTGGGGTGTTTTGTGCATTGTCCCCCTATGCTAACCCTACCCCAGCCAGCCCAGCTCCTTAAAATAGCGAAGCAGGACTTTGGGTCGTTGGTAACATTATCTCAGTATCCCTGTATGCGGCGGTGTCTGGGAGCCGCTTCCGAGCACGGCCCGCAGACCCGATGTGGTCCTGGCCTCTTCCGTGGCTGTACAGTGCAAAATTACGTGCTCTACTGTTTCTTCTCCCTGTAGGCAGCCCCGACATAATCCGCTGTCAGTAGCCCCTGTCTTGTACAGGTGATGGTTTAATTCACAGTGACCTGTGATGATGCCCACCAACATTCGCAGGTCCTCGCGTTTCATCTTTATTATGGTGTTGGTGGACTTCTTGTCTGGGCCCGGGAGCATGAATTTCGCCTACTTACAGTCACCTATCACATTTGTTTCGGTTGAATTATTGAGATAACCCCGAGAGTCATCTTGTTACTTGTTATAATGTAAATAAATGTGGCTTGCGCCGTTTTGTGCATGAAAGGAGCCTCTAAGAGGCGCACTCTTATCCTTCCACTACACTGATTCTTTCACCGACGGTCATAGGCCCTTGTCAGAGCCTCCATACCTACCAACTACAGGATGACCAAGAATCGGTGTCATGACAAGCAAGCAAGCATCATCTCCCTGCCCTTATGCCACTTCACGTGGGGTCGGCACAACATGTTTTTCACTCCCCTCTATCAGCCGTCATATCAGTATTCACTCCTTTCTTACTCATGTCATCTTTCACACAATCTATCCATCATTTCTTTGGTCTACCTCTTCCCTTATATCCTTCCACATTCATATTTAACACTCTTCTAGTCACATGGCATTCTTCCCTCCTCATGACATGACCATACCACGCTAACCTAGCGCTAAGCAAGCAAGCAATGAGAATCGAAATTCCTCACTTTCCAGAATCGAACCAGTCAACGAAAACGAGCCCGACGGCCAGAAGCTGAACGTCTACGTCGGCGGAGGCTCCCTCATCCACCCGAGCGTGGTGCTCACAGCAGCGCACTACGTCGCCGCAGCGCCCTCACTGCGCGTCAGGGCTGGCGAGTGGGACACGCAGAGCACTAAGGAGCCCCATCCTTATCAGGACAGGGAGGTCGCCAGCGTGGAGATTCACAAGGACTTTAACAAAGGTACAAACGCAGTTCACTCTGTACGAACTCAGAACGAACACAGAAGCATGCATCCAAACGGCTACTTTCACGTTTGCCATCTCGAAGCCTAGGCCTAGGTACGTCGACTTTTGTTTCGAAGGTTCATCGTTATTTCCCTGCCCACCCACTTCACGCGGGGTCGGCACATGTTTTCTCTTCCACTCCCCTCTATCAGCCGGCATGTCAGTATTCACTCCTTTCTTACTCATTTCGTCCTTTCTTACTCATGAATGTTATGGTTTCGAATCCCGTCGAGCATCATTACATTTTTCTCTCTTTCAGGCAACCTGTTCTACGACATTGCCCTCCTCTTCCTGGCCAACCCCGTGGACCTGGCTCCGAATGTGCAGCCGGCGTGTCTCCCGCCGCCGAAGACGAAGGCTGTGGCCGGCACCCGGTGTTTCGCGACCGGCTGGGGCAAGGATCGCTTCGGAAAAGATGGCCGCTACCAAGTCATCCTGAAGAAGGTACCGCCATTTCTGCCGCACGACCTGGGCCCCGATGCTACTAATTCAATGATTACATGACACTGCGTCGCCCGGTTCGTGGTCGCCATTCGAGAACCTTTACTCCCCAATGGTTGTCGGTTCTGCGAACTATATGGCCTGCCCACTGCCACTTCAACTTGCTAACTCTGAGACCGACTGTTTGTGATCTTGGTTCTTCTACGGATTTCCTCATTTCATTTTTATTTAATTCAATTAATACGGATAAACCAATAGCATTAATTGAAAATATTTATCAGAAATCAATAATAATAATAATATTATTACAACTTAATATTGTGGCGAATCTAAATTAAAGCAAAAAATAACTACAGATTTTTATTCCAAGGCTTCTTTCTACGACAGTTAGTACTTAACAGAAGGTACATCACAAATTTAACATGTCGAAATAATATAATAAAAGGAATAATAAAACAATAATAACAAAAAAAAAAAACAAAGTACAATACTTAAGTACAGATTATACACCCAGTCATAGGTACATCACGCTCACAGAAACTCAAGCATTCCGTAAGAGACTTTTTGGCGGGAACTTGAGAAAGTGATGTTGTGCTCTCAATTTATTTTACAAAACTAGTGTTAAATTGATTAATGTTATGTGATTATGGTGGTGTTTAGCGTAATATTGTTTGAGTAAACCGCACAAGTGAAGTGAAATGAAATGATTGCGTGTATCGTCATTTTTCGAGTTGGCGCCTAGAGGTCCCTTGAGGTTTTAGTAAAATATCCACCATCATATCTTACTAAAACTGAATTTGACTTGACTTGACGGTGACTTGACCATGACTAAGTAGTAAAATGAAGAAGAAAGATAAAAATAACTACGAAGAAATATAAACGTAAGACTTGGCGGTAAGGCCTAGATGCCATAGCCAGCCCGAAAGGGAAAGAAATTAAAAAAAAAAAAACAAGCTTTCCGACAAAATTAAAAAAAAAAAAAACCCAGATTGTAACTCCTTAATTTTGTGTTCCAGATCGAACTGCCTGTAGTGGATCGCAAGACATGCCAGGTGCAGCTCCGGAAGACTCGCCTGGGGCGGTTCTTCGAGCTGCACTCGTCGTTCATGTGCGCGGGCGGGGAGCCCGACCGGGACGCCTGCAAGGGGGACGGGGGCTCCCCTCTCTCTTGCCCTATTGAGGTCAGTTTTTTTTTTTCGTTGTTACAACCAGGCTGATGTCTTCTCCTGCCCTATTGAGTTCGGTTGGTTTATATATTACCTCATCATCATCACTACGCCTTGCCAGGTGTCCTGCCCAACTCCATTTGAGTTCCGCTATGCGGTTGCCAACGTCTTTGACCTTCGTACGACTTCGGATCTCGACGTTGGCAACACGGTCTATATATTAACTACCTACACTGAAAAACAGCGTCTGGTTTTCGGACTAGGCACAAAGCTGAGTTGTTGCCTGTTCAACAAGCAGACTAATTCCTTTTTATATTGGTAGTAGGTACCTATTTGTAATTTTTATTTTTTATTATGTTCTAATAACTATATATTATTATAGCCTATTTTAAAATATTATTTTTAGTCATTTTCAGTTGAATAAATTTATTTTATTTCATTATTTCTTTCTTATATTTTTTACTAGCTTCGAACCTAAAAGTAGCCTATCTGCTATTCTAGATAAATATATATATATATTCCAAGTTTCAACGAAATCGGTTGAGCCGTTACGGCGTGATTGACCAACAAACATCTACACATCTACTTTTGTCCTGTAGGTATTGTCTTTTCTGATTAGTTTGTGCTGTGCTTGTGTGTCCAAATTCAAAATAAATGTATTTTCTGTCTTTCTTCCAAACTTTCGCATTTCTACTTAACTAGCTTCTCCCCGCGGCGTGGTAGCTATGAAGATAAAAAGTAGCTCTGCTAAATTTCATCCAAATCCGTTCGGCCGTTTGCGCGTGATTGAACAACAAACATGCAAACATCTTCACAAACTTTCGCATATAATATTAGTAAGAAGTAGGTTTAGTAGGATAGGTTTATAAACATGCGCCTTTTTTTCTGTTTTATTTTTTTTTGAGCTTTTGTCGGTGAGTCCGACCATGTCAGCTCCATTGTAGCTTTTTTATCGACTCCACCATCAGTCTACCAGCCTAGATGTGGCCCGGTAGAGCATGGTGGCTGCGTCCGAGTTCGGTGCCGCCAACATGCTCTGAAACAAGCCCACATCCAACCAATTAACTTGTAGGACGCTTCCTACCTCCTCCCTCATAGATGCGCTCCGGGCGCACTCCATCAGTAGGTGGTAAACATCCTCTCTAACCTGGCATGTTTCGCAGTTCGGGTTCGGGACTAGTCTCATCAGAAACCTAAATGCCCTCAATGGAATGTGCCCAGAGCGCAATCTATGAGCGATTACAATGAGATCTCGACTTAATTTCACATGCGCCTTTATATACTATAACCCAAAACGTTACGCAAACGACGTACCGACTGGCGATATAGAGATTTTGACATTATACTTTTTGTTACTTACTATATTTTACTATTATACAAGGTGAATCATAACGTCATGTATTCCATCCCGATAGGGGGTTATTCTATCAACGAAAATAAATAATTTAAAAAAAAACTTCAATATACATATATAGATATTTTTTTTTTTTTCAAAAACTTTATCTAATTACCTAGCTGTTTTTGGTATTTTTATCATCTTTAGAACTAATAACTAAACGTACAAGAAGTTCAGAATCAAGATTGCTACCTAAAACAGCTGATTTTCGCATAGAGTTTTTTCAATGAAAAATGTCGAAATTCCAAAAGTCGTAGAACAAACTTTATTGCTAATAAAATAAATAAATTAATATTCCGGACATATCAGACACGGTCAACTGATCCCAAACTAGGCATAGCCTGTACTATGGGTACCAGACACTGATATACATAATAGATATATATTTAACACCCAGACATAGAACAAACATCTGTGTTAGTCACAAATGTTTGTCCAGTGCGGGAATCGAACCCGCGACCTCTAGCGCAGAAGGCAGAGTTACGACCAACTGAGCTACGAGGCCAGATGGAATACATATTATGAATCACCTTGTATATTATAAAAAATGTTGTGCCGACCCCACATGAAGCGGATAAAGGCAGGATGATGATACTTTACCATATTGACTGGCCTCATAGCTCAGTTGGTGGTAACTCTGCCTTCTGCGCTAGAGGTTGCGGGTTCAATTCCCGCACAGGACAAACATCTGTGTGATGAATATAAATGTTTGTTCTGTGTTAAATATTTATTTATTATGTATATCAGTCTCTGCCGTCAGCCCGCGCCGCCGCTGGGCAGACTACATTGTAGCTATTGCCGGAGTCATGGACGCGCCTAGCCAAGGACAGGCACAATTGGAACAAGATGGCGGAGGCCTTCGTCCAAAAATGGACAACCCAAAATACATAATCATGATAATTGATAGTAATTTGATGCATGATAAAAATTGAATATGATTAATTTAATTAGATAAAAATTACATACAAAAAAAAAGAAAAAACTAGGTACTAAAACTAATTATCTACTTTTATAATTAATGTTTAATAATTAATATTGGGAAATAAAAGGCTTTATTATTGACATATATTTAATTAAAATCTCATTTATAAAATACATTTTTTACTACAAGAGTACATCTTAATATCAAAAAAGAATATCAAAACAACTATTATAGTAAAAAATATATATAAAAATGTAGAACCACCGACCGCGAAGCTCGGCTCAAGCGGTCGGTGGCTAGGGCTGCAGAGAGAGGAACCTCCTGACTATGCGTGCCGAGTCCAGGAGTACCGCCCTCTGTATCTGGTCCTTCACCCAGCTGTCTAGCGAGAGCCTCTTAAGGTATTGATCGAGGCTCTTCGCTATCAGTCCGTTCACTGACACCACTATCGGGACGATAATCGTTGAATCCACCTCCCACATGGCGGTAATCTCGAAGGCCAAGTCAAGGTACTTGCTGAGCTTGTCCTTCTCGGCCTTCTTATTATTATTATTATCAGTCTCTGGTACCCATAGTACAGGCTATGCCTAGTTTGGGATCAGTTGACCGAGTGAATATGTCCGGAATATTTATTTATTTATATATTTTTACTGTTTCACAGTCGGAGCCGGGCCGGTTTGCGCAGGCCGGCATAGTGGCGTGGGGGATCGGCTGCGGCGCGGACGGAACACCCGGCGTCTACGTCGACGTCGCGAACCTCCGCGAATGGATCGACGACAAGGTCGTCGGCAAGGGATACGACCACAAGGTCTACTCCTACTAGCACTGTACACCATACCAGCCGTTAGAAGTCCGCTGAACATCGGCCGTCATACCAGCCATTGGAAGTCCGCTGAACATCGGCATAGGTCTGAGCGCGAGTCTGCAACGTCAGTGAGACGCTTTACGACCGTGAAAAGTGATCAGATTCTCACTTTTTGTACGTGTAAAGTGTATTTCCGTTTTTGTGTGGAGTCACGAAAAGTGTGCTTACAAAAACTAGTAATCTATATGTTACAAATATAGATAACACGTTATTGATCAGCACACTGAAATAATACAAGAGAATAACGCAATTTTACAAGGCAATACAATGGCCTTATCGCTAAAAGCGATCTCCATCACCTTTGGATAGATTGGACTGAAAAGATTAGAGAAGGGGCAAGACATAAAATATGGCTAAGTAATAATTTATGCAGTAAATGTAGGAACACACTTTTCACGGTCGAAACGTGATAGGTGACGACTCACTGACTGTATAGACCAGTGCCTCTGGTTTTTGTAGGCGCCCCTTCCGTGACACAATACAAAAACGGTAACTATTCACTTTCCACGGTCGTAAATTGAAAACTCACTGACTTTGCAAACTAGGCCAGAACGACTTCCTATCATGTGGAGGAAATTTACCCACACTCACCACGCTGGGTACGCTGGCGCAGTTATAGCTATCGTTGTTAAAATAGGGGACACTGCCCATCCCCTAGCTTTTTAAACTTAGTCTTCAGACATCAGGGTGGGAGATAGGGGCCTTCTTCAGCCGGGGCCATCGCGGCCATTACTTATCAATTGTTCATAATGCTGAAGATCTAGTCTGTAATTTTTGTGAGAGTACCTACCATTTATTACCGATGAAGTTACAAAAACTGCCCCTTTTGGGCCGCCGGCAGGATTATTTTCAGAGGGGGGGTATTCTGCATATTATTCATTTATTTCAGAGCATGTCCATATTGATATGATAATAAAAAAAATATTAAATAAAATATTTGTGTTTTTCAAAGCCAGGGGGTCAGGGGGTGCACCCCCCACCTGGCGCCCATGCCACATCGTTTAATTATACCTACATACCTAATTCTTTTGGTGAAAATAAAAAAACTTTAATTTAAAAATACCTTGTATTATTTACTAACCAAGCTTATCAAGCATTTTTTTATACCTACGATGGCAAAGGATTACGGACCACGTGACGGTAAGAGGTTACCGTCGCCTTTTTTTTTATGCAACTGAGATGGGAATCTATCATACGGGTGTTGGTAAGCGGTTACCGTAGCCTATACCTAACAGAAGCATCACGTACGCGTTGCCGATCCCGTTATTTGGCTTAAAATTGACATCTGCAACACCTGGAGCATTGCTGATGCGTTAGATTAGACCTAGGTTGGTTGTGGATCTACATCACCATTTCAGCCGTAGGACATCCACTGCTGAACATAGGCCTCCCTCCCCTACAGATTTCCAGAGCGACCGATCTTGTGCGGCACCCAACTGCTCCCCGCAACCTTTATTAGGTCGTCTTCGTATCTAGGTGGGGGGCCGTGCTACCCTGTTAGCAGCACTGTTCTGGGTACCTAAGACATTTCTACTAATTATCTTTGAAGGCATGAATTAAAGATTGACTCTAACGCCATCTATTGGTGAGCAGCCTCACTTCAAACAAAGCAATACAGGTATTTTCATGAATAACGTAATTCTAACTTTACTGCAGCATTTGTACCGCCATCTGTTGGGGAGTAGCACAAGTTTTGTATTAACCGGAACAGGAAAATCGGGTTTTTTTTTCTTAATGAAACCTATAAAATGAAATCAAAAAAAATTACATGATGTTCATAAATTCATGTAGAAACATCATCAGATTAATTAGTGTAATTTTGTATTATCGTTCGTTCAGATAGTACAAATATTAATATCAACGATCCAAACTTTGCGAATGCACTGCGCGCGCTGATTCACATATCATTTATTCACTCAACAGGATAGGTTAGATCTGTGGTTAGATAGATAAGTCTATCGTATCTGTGGTCTTCACACAGTCGGCCATTTTGTGGATTTGTGGGTTGACGAGATTTGTTTGTCGAATTTGGTCAAAAACTATAATTTTTCTCAGTGCGACTGTGATTTTAGTGAAAAAATGTCTAAGCGACGAATCGAAGTTGTGGACCCATTTATTAAAAAGAAAAGGTAAGAATTTGCTACTACAGCTCTTACTCTCGGTAACGAAATACAGCAACCATGCTCGAAAATTGGTTCCTCTTTGCTTGCAATTGCAACCCATAGCAGATAAAAAGAACCTCTATTAAAATTAGAATGTCACCAAGAACTAAGTGTATACCATAAAGCCACAGTAGCTCAAATTATAAAGTTGAACTCAAGACAAATGTTGTCTACTGCTTTGTGCGAACTAAGTTTTTGCAACTACAACCACGGTTCGACGTGAAAACATACCCACCAGACTCCATGCCCGTGTAGTATTTATTTAGATAATAGATACGTGCTTCAGCTTTTACACAATAGTTGGTAGTATTCATTTGAAAATTCAACAATTCTTTGTCTGACTAGGGTATACATAAAATCACGCCTATTTCCCAGAGGGGTAGGCAGAGATAATGCTGACATACTTCGTTCTTTGCTATCCATAATAATAATAACACCCAACAGACACATATATAGTCCTAAGCCCACACTAGGGTTCTGTGTTGTGGGTATCAGAAACTACGAGCACCATGGTACCACAACACTCAGACCCGGAACAAATATTAGATCATGCAAACATTTGTCCTACAGCGGGACTTGAACTCCTTGCATCTTAGATGTTTACTCGCCTCCTGCGCCACCGAGGTCTTCAAACTCTTCAAAGATCTGAGATGATGTCTACCATGCTGGGGATAACAGTTCGGAATCCTAATTCTTTTATTTTTGTCCGTCACAGAGAAGAGAAAGCAGCAGCATTTGCTAAGGCCGGGATAACGGGAGAGTCATCCGATGCAGGGGGCACCATCGGCACTGCTCACCCGCCAACAGCTACCAGCACACCGGGCATCAACCCTTACACTAGTAAGCCATGACACCATTTATTAATTGTAAAAAACCTAACTACAGTCGTAGAAGTTAATTGGCTGGTGGTGGGCCTGGCACTTTTTTTTTGTAAGGAATTCATGTTAGCCAACCTGGTCACTGACCTTATACAGGAGGACCAAGAAAGAATCAGTTTCACTATAAGCAAACCAAGACAACCAAGGCAAGATCTAATGAATCCAACCACATCCTTCAAAAGAATAAAGAGGAGAGCTCCTCAAGACCTAATACAGCTCTAATGATTTAGAGAAAAGTGAAAATATGGAAGCGCCACTGGGCTCTTTTCCATCCATGCCAATTGCGCACCGAATCAAACACCTAACACTTGCTCAATGCCCATCCGGGCAGATTGCAAGAAACAAAGGAGATTTAAAAAAAAAAAAACTATAAGCAAACAAGCACATCACTAAGTACAAAATGTTCTATGGTTCTATCACGACATAAAATTGTTTTTTTTTTAAGATCTGGCATTATTACAACAACAACTGGCTACGAATCAATAAATCAGTGCTCAAAAAAGTGAACCAGACATGACAATAGACTTTCAATTTCGACACTGTGAGATGTAGACACATCAGCGGAAGCTGCTCGTCTATAATCAAATAAATAAATAAATAAATAAATATTAGCGTAGTCTTCGTTAATTTTTATTCATGTGTAATTACCTAATCTAAATAAAAAACTTACTTCTTCCAGGTCTTCCACACTCTCAGCGATACCATGAGCTCTTGCGTCGCCGCCTTGGGCTCCCGGTGTGGGAGTACAAGGCAGACTTCATGAGACTCCTCAACCAGCACCAATGTGTTGTCCTTGTTGGTGAAACGGGGTCCGGCAAAACCACCCAAATACCGCAATGGTCCGTGGAGTTTGCTGCCACCACTGCTGGCAAATCAACTGGAGTTGCTTGCACGCAGCCTAGAAGGGTAGCAGCTATGTCTGTCGCCCAACGTGTGGCCGAGGAAATGGATGTGGCTTTGGGACAGCAGGTCGGTTACAGCATCCGTTTCGAAGACTGCTCTGGACCCCAAACGGTCCTAAAATACATGACCGATGGTATGTTGCTGCGTGAAGCGATGTCAGATCCTATGCTGGAGCAATACAGAGTGATATTGCTTGACGAAGCCCACGAAAGGACCCTTGCCACTGATATATTGATGGGTGTGTTGAAAGAGGTTATTAAGCAGCGTTCAGATTTGAAGCTCGTTATCATGTCTGCGACTCTAGATGCTGGAAAGTTCCAGCAGTACTTTGACAATGCACCGTTGATGAATGTACCGGGCAGAACACACCCTGTTGAGATATTCTACACCCCGCAACCGGAACGAGACTACTTGGAAGCTGCGATTCGTACAGTCATTCAAATTCACATTTGCGAAGAAATCGCAGGAGATATACTTTTGTTCTTGACCGGTCAGGAAGAAATTGAGGATGCCTGCAAGAGGATTAAAAGAGAGATAGATAACTTAGGCCCGGATGTGGGAGAACTTAAGTGCATTCCGTTGTTCTCAACGCTGCCACCGAACTTGCAGCAAAGAATCTTCGAGCCTGCTCCTCCTAATAGACCGAACGGTGGCATCGGACGTAAGGTGGTTGTGTCCACAAATATAGCTGAAACTTCTCTGACTATCGATGGGGTGGTGTTCGTCATAGACCCTGGCTTTGCGAAGCAGAAGGTGTACAACCCTCGGATCCGGGTGGAGTCTCTCCTGGTGTCCCCGATCAGTAAGGCATCAGCTCAGCAGAGGGCTGGCCGAGCCGGACGTACCAGGCCAGGGAAATGCTTCAGATTGTACACGGAGAAAGCTTATAAGAATGAGATGCAGGACAACACGTATCCTGAGATTTTGAGGTGAATTTTTATATGAGGGTTTTGTATAAATTTTATTACTAGAGTATTTTTGTTGCCCAGTTCCTATAACAAACCGATCGGTATCGGTAGATGTCTGTAGGTGACTTATGGCACTGAGACTTGGTTGTTAACTATAGGCCTCATATACAAGCTCAAAGTCGCGCAACGGGCTATGGAGAGAGCTATGCTTGGAGTTTCACTGCGTGATAAGATCCGAAATGAGGAAATCCGTAGAAGAACTAAGGTCACCGACATAGCTCTCAGAATTAGCAAGTTGAAGTGGCAGTGGGCAGGCCATATAGCTCGCAGAACCGACAACCGTTGGGGAGTAAAGGTTCTCGAATGGCGACCACGAACCGGGCGACGCAGTGTTGGAAGGCCCCCCACCCGATGGACCGACGACATTGTGAAGATTGCGGGAAGTCGGTGGATGGAGAAGGCTCAAGACCGTTCGTCATGGAACTCTTTGGGGGAGGCCTATGTCCAGCAGTGGACTTCTACAGGCTGATGATGATGATGATCGGTAGATGTTAATACTGCCATGTTACTTTACCACTACCGATAACATGTCAGATATTTTGTTATCTTCAATCTACCAGCATTCGTAAAATCTTACAAATATTATAAACTAGCTTCCGTCTGCCGTGGTACCTACATAAAAAGTAAACTTTATGCTATTCTAGGTAAAGAACTCGTTATATCCCAATCTACCTACATATCTAACTCTATATATCTATTAGCTTCACCCATTTTTGATACCAAATACCTACCTACCTACTGAAGAACGCGAGTGGCACACTGCGATCGTGAGCTTGCCCTAAAGGGTCCCATCTGAAAACCAGCGCCACTACACTTCGTGTGCGGCATTCAAGCTGAGATGGGAACTATTTGGCACACGCATGCACCTCAGCACGGACTAATAAATACCCTGGTTCTGTCACTATCTACTACCTATCTACTTTTGTTTGTCCTTACCCCTTTAGGCCTTGTAGTGTCTGTATTTTTTCTTATTAGTTGGTGCTGTTCTTGTGTGTGACCTTAATAAATGTATTTTCTTTCTTTCTTCTTTATATTCCAATATAAAGAAGAAAGAAAGAAAATTTATTTATTCTAAAAAATACAGACACCACAAGGCATAAAGAGTTTCAACGAAATCGGTTGAGCCGTTACGGTGTTTTCATTCTTTTTTGAAGTTTGAAAGAAAGATTCGATAAAATATCGATTTCGATAAAAACTTGAAATAGATACAGCTCTATAATAATAACTATAATAGCATATAGGCTACTTTTTATGTTGTTGGTACCACGCGAGCGAAGCCACGACCGGAAGCGAGTCAACGATATTATAACCATCCGTAGCAAATACGGATCGTATCTTGAATATAGGAACTGGGTAATAGCCAATTATTTCCATTCAAATGTATTATTTCTACTGTGGATAATGGCGACAGACTTTATTTATTTTTTTATCATGTTTAATAGCGCTTAAGCTTTAAGTTTGGGTTTAAGCTCAATTTTAATTTAAGTTTGGCTTATAGCAACTTATAAGGCTTAGCGCCTTTCACTACACAGATTGTTTCATCGATGGTCATAGGCCCTTTTCAGGGCCATACTTCAACCTGGTCACTGACCTAATACAGGATGACCAAGAAAGAATCAGTGACACGACAGGCCTCATAGCTCAGTTGGTAGTAACTCTGCTTTCTGCGCTAAAGGTCGCGGGTTCGATCCCCGCACTGGACAAACATTTGTGACTAACACAGATGTTTGTTCTGTGTCTGGGTGTTAAATATATATCTATTATGTATATCAGTCCCTGGTACCCATAGTACAGGCTATGCCTAGTTTGGGATCAATTGACCGTGTGTGATATGTCCGGAATATTTATTATTATTATTATTAAACAAGCAAAGGCCAGCGCCAACGCGAAGGAGAATGTGGCGGTGAAGGGACTAATGCACTAAACAAACAAAAGTCAATCTTATATGTATACTTTAAGATACGGTTAAAATCACATTGTGATAGGTTCTCGAAGAGCCTGGCGATGTGGAGAGACGCGCTTTTGTAATTTCAGCAGTATCTTAACATAAATAAGGTTGTGTTTCATTTGTTTAGCACATTGTTCGCTTCGCCGCCACTTCGTCCGTCAGCGCTCACCCTTACTTGTCTAGTTGCACAATTTTCAAAACCCATACTGCAACCCGGTTATTGACCTAATATTGGATGACCAAGAAAGAAGCAGTCCAACTTGTGAGCTCTGCTGGTGTGGGGGTAGTGACCTTCCGATCTAAACGGGTTCGAATCCGGCGGACCACCAATAGATTTTCCGTTTCGATAATGTATGTGCGCTGTGCTCTCAAACAGTGGAGAGAACATTGTGTAGAAATATCCTATAAAAACAAGACATGTGCACGAAAAGAGCCTCTTAAATGCTCACTTTAATTTATACCCCAACCTGCAAGGCTATTGTGTAAGCAAAATGGTAATGAAGATCGCAATTATAAGGATGATTTTATCGATTTTAGCGACATCTGAAGTTTTTCAAACTTCGGTTTAAAGAATATTTATTTTTTGTCAAGAAATTACAGAATTTCACTTAGAAAAAACTTAAACTAAGTATTAATTATCTGCTGTGAGCATGCTCATACTTAAGAAATAGCAAAATTATAACTATAAACAAGGTAAATAAGAGAGTGTAGTCTAGACTACTTACTAGTGTAACTTGAATTGAAAGAAGCTGGTCTGGAAGTTTTCCCTTGTCAAGTTTGGAACGTTTTGAATTAAGGCTCGTATTCAGAGACAAGACTCAAGCATTGATCTGTACTTAAATCTCGATTTGAGTCGAGATTCTTATTCTTGAACAGTACTTATGTATAGATTCAATGATCACAGTTCACCTGAGTAAATGCTTATTCAGAAACGTCAATCAGACGAAATCGGTGCTTGAGTTTAGATTTGATTAGACATTAATCAAATGACATTTTCGTTCCGTTACACGTACTTTGATGCATATTTATACTTCACTTTATAGTTCTGTTCTATTTCCACCCTGGCTGTTTGAATTTCTGCGTAAAACGGATTATAAAAAAATCAAAATGTAAACGAGAACATTTGAGTTGAGAGATTTGAGACTCGATTCAGCGGAGAGTAGTTTAAGTACCGTTCTTGAATAAAAGTTATGTTTGAGAAGAGATTCAATACTTAAATATAGTTCAGCTGATCTGTGATTAAATCTATGCTTGAGTCGTGTCGCTGAATACGAGCCTCAGATTGTTAAAATAACCCTCAAAGTTACCATCTTCATTGCCATTACGCTTACACAATTGCACCACAGGTGACTGACCTAGTGCAGGATGACCAGCAAAGGACCAGTGGCATGCCAAGCAAGTCTAGCGTTAGCCTCGCCTAGTGAACGTGATCTAATGCGACGCGCACTATTCCCCCCAATTGCAGATCAAACTTAGGATCTGTAGTTTTGCAGCTGAAGAAATTGGGGATTGATGATTTGGTGCACTTTGACTTCATGGACCCGCCCGCCCCGGAGACGCTCATGAGAGCCCTCGAACTGCTCAATTACCTGGCTGCATTAGGTAAGGTACCTTGCTACCTAATATAATATATATTAGCAGTTCGGAACGCAAAATGGCGGCAACCGAATTATTGTGACAGCGAGATGTTTGACAGATTATTAGTCATAGTCATATTATTTATTCACCTTTGGAACACTGGGAACACTTGGTTTTATTAATTACATCAAGTTTTAGCGGCTGTACATAGGCCTTGTCAATATGTTGTAATATAATAATAATAATTGCCAATAAAACATGTCATTATAAATCAGTAGGTACAATCAAACAAATCAAACGAAAAATTAAAACATAAATCTAATAAAATGTCAAAAAAGTATGTATTGAATGATAGTATCCGAAGGTGCAAGGGCGAATGGAAAGGAAAGGAAGGAATGAGTGAGATGGATGAACGGAGAGAGGGAGATAGAATATAAGATGGTGGAGAGACACGATGAAGACGCTACGCTGTAAAGAGGTTTTGTTTCAAGAAATAAAAGTGAAAAGTTCAAGAAAAAGTATTTATTTTGCTTTCGCATCCCACAATTTTAGTTATACTACCACTAAAATATACTTTTTTTTATGTTTACTATTTCAATAAAATCACTAGGATCACTTTGAAACGTCTTAGAAACTAGGTGAAGCTATGCCTATTCCTCGCGACCAAGCCTAGAAGAACTACATACATAAAATCACGCCTGTTTCCCAGAGTGGTAGGTTGAGACCACGGCCTTCCACTTGCTGCGACCCTGACATACCTCTTTTGCTTCATTCACTCTCATCACATTCCTCATACATGCTCGTCGGTTTAGGGTACTCATGACCTGGTCTTTTTCCAAAACGTCACCGATTTGGTCACTAAACGTACGCCTATGTCTTCCCTTTCCAACGGTCCCATTCACACTCGCCTTATACACCTGTGTAAGGACCCTTACACAGGGTCCTTACACAGGTGCATTTTGCATTACATTACGTACGTAATGTAATGCAAAATATCCCTTTTCTAAAAGTCGCCAAATATCCGTTGCTCCAAATGTCCCTTTCGCTAAAAGATCCATTCGCTAAATGTTCTGTCTGCAAAATATCCCATTCTCTAAATTTCACTAATGCAAAATATCCCTTTTATAAAATGTCCCTTTCGCTAAATATCCGTTTCTCTAAATGTCCTTTTCACTAAAAGATCCATTCGCTAAATGTTCCGTCTGCAAAATATCCATTTCACTAAATGTTCCTTGAGCAAAATATTCATTTCACTAAATGTTCCTCGCGCAAAATATCCATTCGCTGAATGTTTCTAATGCAAAAGCAGTTGACGTCCTACGGCTGAAATGATGATGATGATGATTATTAGTAAAATGGTGGATAAATGGTGAGGATGAATGAATGAATGAAAATGCTTTATTGTACACCAATTTAAATTAAAAATAAAACAGAAACTAAAACTAAAGACCATAAATGTACAATGGGTGGTCTTATCGCTAAAAAGCGATTTCTTCCAGACAACCTTTGGATGGAGTGAAGATAAAATTAGAGGAAGTTTGGTCGGGGTGGTGAGGATCTACCTTTCAATAACTAAAGATGAGTGGACGTTTCAGATGACGACGGTAACCTGACGGACCTCGGCGCCGTGATGGCGGAGTTCCCCCTGGACCCGCAGCTGGCCAAGATGCTGATCGCGAGCTGCAACCACAACTGCTCCAACGAGATCCTCTCCATCACCGCCATGCTCTCAGGTACTACACCAGCCAATCTGCACTGCATCGTACTGCAGCACACGCAACTTGCGTACTCTAAGATACCTTCTTTTTAAAAATTGCTCTTTTGATTATTTATACCTACCTATAAATAAATAAATAAATTAATATCCGGGACATATCACACACGGTCAACTGATCCCAAACTAGGCATAGCCTGTACTATGGGTACCAGAGACTGATATACATAATAGATATATATTTAACACCCAGACACAGAACAAACATCTGTATTCATCACACAAATGTTTGTCCAGTGCGGGAATCGAACCCGCTACCTCTAGCGCAGAAGGCAGACTTACTACCAACTGAGCTAAGAGGCCTATTGTATGTACTTTAGTTTAAAATTGTTTATCTATGTTAATTGTGTGTGTCTGTAGTGCCAAATAATTTTTTTATCTATCTATCAATCTAATCTGTAGTTTGACTGGCCTCATAGCTCAGTTGGTAGTAACTCTGCCTTCTGCGCTAGAGGTCGTGGGTTCGATTCCCGCACTGGACAAACATTTGTGACTAACACAGATGCTTGTTCTGTGTCTGGGTGTTAAATATATATCTATTATGTATATCAGTCTCTGGTACCCATAGTAAAGGCTATGCCTAGTTTGGGATCAGTTGACTGTGTGTGATATGTCCGGAATATTTATTTTATTTATATAGTATAGTGCACATAAATTTTCCAAATTGAAAATCCATTGGTGCACGACCGGGATTCGAACCCACGACGTTGAGATTAAGATACAGATTGAGAAGGAAACGCCCCCGTATCATGTGGGCGCGATATAGAAACTGAACAAAAAACGCCGCGCCGTGTCTTTAATTTGAGTTTGATGTCCGTCTGTCTGTTGCAGTACCGCAGTGCTTCGTGCGGCCTAACGAGGCCCGCAAGGCCGCGGACGAGGCCAAGATGCGGTTCGCGCACATCGACGGCGACCACCTCACGCTGCTGAACGTGTACCACGCCTTTAAACAAAGTACGATTTTTTATTTATATATAGAACTACATACTTACGGCCCACCTGTTGGTAAGAGGTTACCTTAGCCTATCAACGCTTGGGAGTCCAGTTTGTTAACGGCTTGGTCCATTTTGGTGTTTCCACCCGGTTTTATTTTAAGGGAAAGTCAATGTTACCCGCGACGTCGTCTGCATTTATATGAAACCTCATAATTTTAACTCTCTACTCGGTCCCCTTTAGGGATGATTTTGCGAAAATGCTGTAACAAGTATTTTTTTCATTTCTTACCAAAAGCCTAAATATTAATTTTTAGATCCCTAACTTGATGTATTATGGATTGCCCATACAAACGCCTATTTCACCCCGTCAAAATATTTTTTTGAACCTATGTCCTTCCCCATGATATAATCTACCTCCTCGCCAAATTTCATTACGATCCGTTCAGCCGTTTAGTCGTAAAAAGCGCAATTTACTTTAATGTACTTTACTTCAAAATACTATAAGCTAGAGAGCAGTGAAGCATTACAAAAAAAATATCTAACTTAGGAAGAACTATTACTGGTCTGTATACAGCTTAACATTATAACCTACCTATTATTTAACTCTGTAACCGCTGTTGTTCTAATAAATAAATAAATAAAAAGGTAACCAACAAACAGAGTTACTTTCGCATTTATGATATTACTATTTACTAGCTTCAGCCCGCGGCTTTTCTCACGTGGTACCTACATAAAAAGTGGCCTATATGCTATTCTAGGTATACAACTTTATCTATTCAAATTTTCAACGAAATCGGTTGAGCCGTTACGGCGTGATTGAACAACAAATTTATTTATTTTTGTTTTTCTTACTGTATTTTTATATATATTTTCTTACACTATAGTTAAGCTAGGTACGTAGCATACTCGCACAATGTTACTTGTAAGCGAGTGGAATACAAAATGTGGATTCAAAGTGGTTCAAGTACGACATATATACATCTAGCCTATATTAAACGATAAGTAAACTGTGAATCCTAGATTACTGAAATAAATAAATAAACAAACATTTAAACATCCTTACAAACTTTCCCATTTATAATATTATGAATGAATGAATGAAAGATGTAGGCATATAGGCTACTTTTCATATTAGTAGGATAGTATAGATAAAAAAATTAAATCATGTAACATTTTGTGTTTGTAGATATGGAGGACCCGCATTGGTGTTTCGACAACTTCATAAACTACAGATCCCTCAAATCCGGTGACAACGTGCGCCAGCAACTCAGCAGAATCATGGACAGGTACGTACAGCAGATCAGGGGCCCAATTCTACTAATTCAATGGCTTCAAAATGACAATGGCCTCATAGCTCAGTTGGTAGTAACTCTGCCTTCTGCGCTAGTGGTCGCGGGTTCGATCCCCGCACTGGACAAACATTTGTGTGATGAACACAGATGTTTGTTCTGTGTCTGGGTGTTAAATATATATCTATTATGTACAGGCTATGCCTAGTTTGGGATCAGTAGATCGTGTGAATATGTTAAAAAAAAAAATGGTTCAATGGCAAAATAGCAACTTTTGTCACTTTTGGTATTCTGCTCCACCAAAAGACAACACAAGGAGGGCTTTTTTTTCTCATTTCATGGTGTTCAACACCAACGAAACACGCCACCGTGTGTCCTGGCCTGTGGCGTATTCTATTAACAAAAAGAAAGTATTAAGCGAAAAAAGTCAAAGGACATTGGGCAAATTTGTATGGAGCCAGGGCCCCGATTTTTTTTAATCCTGCAATAATGAAACTTTCAGTTTTACATTGTGCTAATCGTGTAGATTTCAAATATGTGCGGCTTTTATTGTAAAGCAGCCGGAGTAAAGAGATATAGGTCGTTAAAGTTTTTTATAATACCTGGTTGACAGTGTACGAAATGTAATTATTTTGAACATTACAATATTTATTTTCAATTCTATGTTGTTATTAGTTTAAAATACTGACAGATCTACGTGAAAAGGGAGGATATTACTGGATCCTGTACGCCTGGACCTCTTCAGGTCGGAGGATGTCTACCATGTAAAAGTATTTTCATATTCAATATCTACCTACCTATATTATGGTTATTAAATAGTACCAAGGATGATACTCTGATATTACCTATTAAACCTAAATAAAGAAAAATGAATAAACATACAATTTTTATTTCAGATGAGCAGTAACCAATGGTATTTAATTAACTGTTATATTATTGATAAACTATGAAATAAAAAAAAAATACTACTTGAATAATACACAAAAATCAATCTTTACAAAATATACCTACAGCATTTAACAACTTTTTCACTATCAATTTTTTTTCATTCACTGTTGGAATTTGATAACCATGATGATAACTAGCCACTTCTGGATTGTTAATAACATGTGATCTTGCTCGTAAGACCTAAGAACCACATCCACGACACACTCTTCGATGTTCAAACCGTCTAACGGCAGCTTGTTCCGCAGGAACGTTTTGCACCAATGTCATTTTTTAATATCTGTAAAAATAATAGTTATTGTCATTGTAGTTAGGTACCTCATTTAAAATATACCTAGTGATAAAAAAGTTACATTACTAGCAACCCCTTTCAGACTTTCGTACGACTAGTTATGCTCATTTTTGCGGCTGCCGAATTTTATATGATGCATCTTTAGGAGAATGCATGCACATGATGCACACCAAACAAGCAGAGACACGGCAGGGCGTTGCGTTGCAATTTAACTTTTAAACAAATAGCGCTGCGCTCTTTTCCTCATCGTACCGCGTTCGATGTGTGGAGCTCCTGAGGCTTCATCATCAACAACCTGTAGGAGTCCACCGCTGGACATAGGCCTCCCCCAAAGAGTTCCACGACGAACGGTCTTGAGCTCTTTCCATCCACCGACTTCCCGCAACCTTTACAATGTCATCGGTCATCGGGTGGGGGGCCTTCCAACACTGCGTCGCCCGGTTCGTGGTCGCCATTCGAGAACCTTTACTCCCCAACGGTTATCGGTTCTGCGAGGTTTCATGAATCGTAAAATAATATTACTTAGGAAAATGCAGAAACTTACCTGATGTGGTTAACCAAGACGTGACAGTATTAAGGATTACCGGTGGCTGGTCTTGTACCAGGAATCGTCGAAATCTTGAGCCTCAAGCAATAGTGCAATTGGCAATTAAGAATTTCCATTTTTTACTCAAAAACTAAAAACCGGTATATATACAAAAGTACTCTGTGCTAAAAACTGAAACGGAATCTGCAAGTCACAAATGACAATGGTTTATTGTGACAGTCAAAAACAATTGATTGCGGGTAGGGTTTTGTTTCGCTGCACTATACCAATCGAAGAAAAGCGTTCGTAGTAAGAAGGTAGCATAAACATAACACGGAAATGACTATTTTCAGCGTTTAATATAACTCCACTGCTTTAGAGCTTTTCATGACTAAAACTACTACTTTAAATTAACAAAATGAATTAATTAACTCATCAAATAACTGCAGGTTGGGGCCCACGATTACCCATGTCCTTTATTACCTATTCTATAAACAAAATCAAAGAATAATAGCGAAAAATGTCAAAATGTTTCTTATTATATCAAAATAAAGACGGTCAAGTGCGAGAACTCGTGCCCTGAGGCTTTCGTACCATTGGTCGTGGGTTCGAATCCCAGTCGTCGACCAATGGATTTATAAAAATTAATAAATAAAGTGTAGGAATTGACAAACTATTAAATATTTGCGGTCGCTCACGTAGTCTTTGTGTGACATTGACCGCAAATATAACTTTGTTTCCTAAAAAACTTTTTTCCTCAATTTCAGACTTTTCCCTTTACTTGTGTTACAAAAGTTCCTAGCATTCCAAGTTTCTGAGAAAATGGGTATTGACAGACGGACAGACAGACAGACGGACAACAAAGTGATCCTATAAGGGTTCCGTTTTTTCGAATGAGGTACAGAACCCTAAAATGAATAAATATTATCGAAAAAGTATTAAGATATCTTATTTTTGCAATAAGAAAGAATATTAGCGAAAATTTTTCTTATTCTATCAACAAAAATAAATAAAGTTAAAATAGTGAAAACATTTTCTTACTCAATCAACTGATCTGTCACATCACTGAGGGACTGAATTTGGCAACATTATTACGCGTTTTGATTAGAGAACTTTCAAATCCAATCTAATTTTTTGTTAGACTAAGGCTCGTATTCAGAGACACGACTCAAGCATAGATTTAATCACAGATCAGCTGAACTCTATTTAAGTATTGAATCTCTTCTTAAACATAACTTTTATTCAAGAACGGTACTTAAACTACTCTCCGCTGAATCGAGTCTCAAATCTGTACTCAAATGTTCTCGTTTACATTTTGATTTATTTATAATTTTCGATCCGTTTTACGCAGAAATTCAAACAGCCAGGGTGGAAATAGAACAGAACTATAAAGTGAAGTATAAATATGCATCAAAGTACGTGTAACGGAACGAAAATGTCATTTGATTAATGTCTAATCAAATCTAAACCCAAGCACCGATTTCGTCTGATTGACGTTTCAGAATAAGCATTTACTCAGGTGTTACTGAACATTTACTGAACTGTGATCATTGAATCTATACATAAGTACTGATGATTCACACACACAGATGTTTGTTCTGTGTCTGGGTGTTAAATATATATCTATTATGTATATCAGTCTCTGGTACCCATAGTACAGGTTATGCCTAGTTTGGGATCAGTTGATAGTGTGAATATGTCCGGAATATTTAAAAAAAAAAAAAAAAAAAAAGTACTGTTCAAGAATTAGAATCTCGACTCAAATCGAGATTTAAGTACAGATCAATGCTTGAGTCTTGTCTCTGAATACGAGCCTTAAAGTTAATTAATATGAAATAATTTCAGATTTAACTTGAAGAGGACAAGCACAGAATTCACAAGCAAGGACTACTACATCAACATAAGGAAAGCGCTCGTCAACGGATTCTTTATGCAAGTGAGTGACATCACAAGCTGAATCATAGCTCAGTTGGTAGTAACTCTGCCTTCTGCGCTAGAGGGCGCGGGTTCGATTCCCGCACTGGACAAACATTTGTGACTAACACAGATGTTTGTTCTGTGTCTGGGTGTTAAATATATATCTATTATGTATATCAGTCTCTGGTACCCATAGTACAGGCTATGCCTAGTTTGGGATCTGTTGACCGTGTGTGATATGTCCGGAATATTTATTTATTAATTATACTAATATTTACAAATTTCGATCGGACGGGAAGTTGCTCCGTAGCTTAGTTGGTATAGAGCATCCCCGTCCGTATTCAGGGTAAGGTTGCGGGTTCAAATCCCGTCTGAGTAGACATGTCTGGGACATTATAAAATATTGTAGAACAAACTTTATTGCCAATTGGGTGCAGAATAACTCCCTGTCACGATTATTCCTCTAATATTATGAATGCGAAAGTTTGTGAGGATGTTTGGATGTTTGTTGTAACAGATCAACCGGTTTCGTTGGAACTTTGAATAGGTATAGTTCTTTAACTACTTACTTTTAAGAGGAGGTAGGGCACAGCGAGATTTTCTCGTTCTGAATTGGAGCAGCCCGCCTGGGGAGGTACCTCCGCCTTACAGAAGATCGCAGCCAAATAACATTATTTGTTTCAAATTGTGTTGTGTTCCTGCGGTGAGTAAGGTTGCCAGAGCTCTTTAGGGGGGAAGGGGGTTCGGGGTCGGCAACGCGTGCGTGATGCCTCTGGTATTGCAAGCGCTCATAGGCTACGGTAACCGCTTACCATCAGGTGGGCCGTAAGCTTGTTTGCCACCTCTGTTGTATAAAAAAAAAAAAAAAACTAGAAGCATATACACTCGAGAGCATAGAAATCGCACATAGCGGAATTTTCCAACATTTTAATTTCGACGCTTATTTTTTTTTAAATTAATGTGATGTTGCAAAAATAACTTAAATTAAATTGAAGTACACACTGTTAGCTTCCTAAAAACACAAAATGTCTAGCCTTGACCTTCGAAATCATAACAGTGGCAACTAAACAATAGAATGGCCTAAATTAGCTCGTTTCAAGTAGCGCTGTGTGTGGGACTTTGAGCAGGTATAAAAGGTTAAAAAAACAATAAATTTGTGAATGTATCGATTTATTAATACGAGGTATTGCCTCCCCTAGCCTGAATAACAGCTTCCATTCGCTGTTTCATTGAAGAAATCAATTTTTTTACGAAATCCTGCGGTATGCTGTCCCATTCTTCCTTGATCGCGGTTTGGAGCTCTCTGAGACTCGTAGGCGCTGCGTTTCTAGCTCTTACTCGTTTCTTTAGTTCGTCCCATAAGTGCTCAATGGGATTGAGATCTGGGCTTCGAGCAGGCCACGCCATAACGAGTAGTTCAACCTCCTCCAAGTACTGGCGTACTATAGCAGCGGTGTGTGGTCTAGCGTTATCCTGCATAAAAACGAAGTTTTCGCCGATAAATCCAGAAAAGGGCACAACATGTTCTTCCAGGATCTCCTCAACGTAACGTTGGGAAGTCAATCCACCCGATCGACGGTCGGTATCGGGCCCTGTGATGAAGACAAGTTCGGTTTTCGCTTCCAGAGAAATGCCTCCCCAGAACATACACGAACCACCGCCGTATGCGACCCGTTCGGAGATGCAACATTGAGCAAAACGCTCACCAGATCTTCGGTAGACTCTACCTCGTCCGTCGTTACCATGAAGGCACATCCTGCACTCGTCGGAGAAGAGGACTGCCTGCCATTGATCCATAGTCCAATTAACGTGATTTCGAGCAAACTGAAGGCGTGCTTGTCTGTGCGCTGGGGTCAATTTTGGGCCAGTTGCTGGTCTGTGCGCTGTCAGACCTCCTTCGGCTAGTCTTCTTCTAACGGTCCACCGACTGACTTCCACTTCTCTAACTTCCTGGAGCTGCTGTCCGAGTTGAACTGCATTCAACCGGCGATTTCGTAGTGATGTATTCACAAGGAAACGGTCATCGCGCTGTGTTGTCGCACGTTTTCGGCCTGTTCCTGGTCGCCTGGTATAGCCACCAGTTTGCTGATATCGCTGGTATACACGTCGAACAGCATATCTGCTCAAATTTAATTGACGAGCCACTTGACTTTGGTTCTGTCCAGCTTCGATAAGTGCAACCACTTGAGACGCTGCTTCTGGTGTGGTATCCATTTTCTTGTTTAGAGAGATGACGTATTCGTTAAAGGACCTTTCTGCCTGGGAGTTGGTATGCAAATGATGTAATTTCAATCATCCCTTATCGTTTTATACCTGCTTAAAGTCCCACAAACCGAGCTACCTGAAACGAGCTAATTTAGGCCATTCTATTGTTTAGTTGCCACTGTTATGATTTCGAAGGTCAAGGCTAGACATTTTGTGTTTTTAGGAAGCTAACAGTGTGTACTTCAATTTAATTTAAGTTATATTTGCAACATCACATTAATTTAAAAAAAAATAAGGGTCGAAATTAAAATGTAGGAAAATTCCGCTATGTGCGATTTCTATGCTCTCGAGTGTAGGTTAGAGCACGTAATTTAGCACTGTACAGCCACGGAAGAGGCCAGGACCACATCGGGTCTGCGGGCCGTGATCGGAAGCGGCTCCCAGACACCGCCGCATACAGGGATACTGAGAGAATGTTACCAACGACCCAAAGTCCTGCTTCGCTATTTTAAGGAGCTGGACTGGCTGGGGTAGGGTTAGCATAGGGGGACAATGCACAAAACACCCCACAGCGGGAAGTCAGTGCAGATCTAACCACCCCCGATTAGAATTAGCATATAGGTTTTATGATAATTCGCTCCAATAATAGCATCTTGAGGGCTGTCTATGACTATCTGCCCAATCCAATTTACAAGCATTGGATTTGCGTCCATATGGACGGAAATAGGATATAAGTGAACATACATACTTAATTTACATAAGTATGTTGACACAGTAGATTTATCTACTATGCCCTTTTGACCTCATTGTTTTATTATTTTTATGTGTAATATGGGTGTACGTACTTATAAATATAAATATAAATATTCCGGACATATTCACACGGTCAACTGATCCCAAACTAGGCATAGCCTGTACTATGAGTACCAGAGACTGATAAACATAATAGATATATATTTAACACCCAGACACAGAACAAACATATATGTTCATCACACAAATGTTTGTCCAGTGCGGGGATCGAACCCGCGACCTCTAGCGCGGTACTTGTACCTACTGTACCTGAAATAAACGAATTTTATTTTTATTTATTTATTTCACGCGAGCGAAGCCGCGGACGGAAGCTAGACATACATATAATTAATAATGTTGTATCAACTTGTGTCGCAGGTGGCTCACCTGGAGCGCACGGGGCATTACCTGACGGTGAAGGACAACCAGGTGGTGCAGCTGCATCCCTCCACCTGCCTCGACCACAAGCCCGACTGGGTCATCTACAACGAGTTCGTGCTCACCACCAAGAACTACATCCGCACCGTCACCGACATCAAACGTGAGTCATCATCATCATCATCAGCCTGTAGAAGTCCACTAAGCTCAGCAATGGACCGGTCTTGAAACTTCTCCGTCCAGCAATGCTCCAGACGCTCTAATTCTAATGGAGGGTGTTAAACCTGCACTGACCATTGTCCCCCTATGCTAACCCTCCTTAAAATAGCGAAGCAGGACTTTGGGTCGTTGGTAACTTTACGTAAACATCTAAGACGTTTCAAAGTGATGAATTTATTGAAAAAAAAACGCTTTTGTGTGGCTATGAGAGGCTGTGATGGGCTGTAGTCTGCGTAGTCGGCCGTGGCGAGGCACGGTGAAATTTTCTCGCTCTAATTAGGAGCAGCTCGCCTGGAGGTACCTCCGCCTTACAGAAGGCAGAGTTTTTCGCTCTGCCTTTTGAATAGACAATGGTGGTTTTACCCTAAAAAAGCTTTGTTAGCCAAGTGGGAGATACGTTGACTCTCGGTCGTAGGTTCGAATCTCGGCCGTGCACCAATTTTTCTATTCGAAAAATGTATGTGCTCAATAACAAGTGCTCATAACGGTGAAGGAAAACAACGTGAGGTAACCCGCGGCTTAGTGAGCTCCACACGTATTGACTCTTGTCTTTCCTGTGCATGAGGCCGACTAGGCTGATAGGATGGTAAAGGTGCTCAAACAGCATATTGTAAGGCTCGTATTCAGAGACACGACTCAAACTTAGATTTAATCACAGATTAGCTGAACTCTATTTAAGTATTGAATCTCTTCTCAAACATAGCTTTTATTCAAGAACGGTACTTAAACTACTCTCAGCTGAATCGAGTCTCAAATCTGTACTCAAATGTTCTCGTTTACATTTTGATTTATTTATAATTTTGAATCCGTTTTACGCAGAAATTCAAACAGCCAGGGTGGAAATGGAATAGAACAATAAAGTGAAGTATAAATATGCATCAAAGTACGTGTAACGGAATGAAAATTTCATTTGATTAATGTCAAATCAAATCTAAACTCAAGCACCGATTTCGTCTGATTGACGTTTCAGAATAAGCATTTACTCAGGTGAACTGTGATCATTGAATCTATAAATAAATAAAAATAAATAAAAAAATCATTTACTGCCTTTAAAAAGAAAAAATATTAGAAAAAGAGCAGGATACACATAAAAATAATAATAGAAAGGCAAAGGGAGTAAATTCAGCATTTGCTGCATGCATTGCATGCAGCGCTGTTTTTTCAATTTACCCCCCTCGAATAGATGATATCTATACTTAAATACTGTTCAAGAATTAGAATCTCGCCTCAAATCGAGATTTAAGTACAGACCAACGCTTCAGTCTTCTGAATACGAGCCTAAGTGAGTAAAAGTTCGACCTGAGGGGCTAGTCTGCAACGACAAATAAGCAATACGATGCTCGTTAACGACCATCGGGATCCATCCATTCAGGATCAAATAAAGATTGATTTTTGCAAACCAATATTTAAGCAAATTATACAATAAAACCAACAGTTTTTATTAATGTGACTTTGTGAAATCATGTGGGGGATTTGCCCATACTCACTACGCTGGGCATGCGGGTTGGCGAGCGCAGTTAGAGCTATCGTTGTTAAAATAGGAGACGCTGCTGCCCATCCCCTAGCTTTTTTCCCTTAGTCGTCTCTTACGGCATCCGCGGATAGGTAGATATGGAGGGGCCTATTCTTCAGCCGGGGCCACCACGGCCAAACATAACACAACAAACTTTAGTGCATAAACAAATCTATTTATTTTAGTGCACACGAATTTTATGTGCTCTTTCCAATTAAAATGCTGGTCAATATATATTCCTAAGAATTGTATATGCTGCGGTTGTTCAATTAATTATCTTATTATTAGACTGGCCTCATAGCTCAGTTGGTAGTAACTCTGCCTTCTGCGCTAGAGGTCGCGGGTTCGATTCCCGCACTGGACAAACATTTGTGTGACGAACACAAATGTTTGTTCTGTGTCTGGGTGTTAAATATTAATATATTATGTTTATCAGTCTCTGGTACCCATAGTACAGGCTATGCCTAGTTTGGGATCAGTTGACCGTGTGTGATATGTCGGAATATTTATTTATTATGTATAATATTTAAAAAGCGCATCGTATGAAATTTCATCGACAAACGAGCATTCGACTCAACTCGTTGGATCAAGCTAGACAATATCGAGAGCTCGATTGTGAGGATCTCTGACGATGTATAAATCATCTTGAAGATGTACTAAGTGGTTTTACCCACACACACACAAACTACCCTGAGTGTGTATCGAATACACACACACATACACATCCAATCACACTTTATACTCTTTACACTAAAATCTGTACTCAAATACCTCTCATTCTCTCAACAAAAATGTGTGTATATCATTATTTTATTAGGTCAATTACTGGACGAAGGGAGGCAGGCGCTGGAAACTGCGATACAGTTTTCAATTTAACTAATGCCGTTTTTCAACGTGCCCCTGTTGTTTCTAACTAGTTAAATTTGTTTTTGTTCCAAATAAAATATTTTGTGAATTTTCTGTTCGCAGCGGAATGGCTACTGAAAATTGCCCCTCAATACTACGAGCTGAACAATTTCCCCATGTGCGAGGCGCGGCGTCAGCTCGAGCTGCTGCAGGCGAGACTTGACTCCAAACATTACCAGGAGGGCTTCTAAACTATACCAACATAATTATATAAACACTAATATAAGGGCTTGTGCAAGCTACACTGTCGTTTTATTTACTTTCACCAATTCAAAAAAAAACAAAATTCATTTAGAACGGTTTTAGATGAAATTTGGCACAGTTATAGAATATAGTCTGGAATAGCATATTGGCTACTTGACGGAAGCTAGCAAAGAATAAAGAAGTTTCACATGTTAAGCTTTGTTCACACAACGCCAGCGAGCGATATGTCATCGTCATCATGAACATAGGCCTCCCCCAAAGAGTGCCGTGACGTACGGTCTTGAGCCTTCTCCATTCACCGACTTCCCGCAACCGCTGCAAATGGATAACTGCGACCCTACTTACATATATAGTCATCGGCCATAATGTCGTACGAGCAAGAGTGTGGCTTCAAGGGCGGCGCCGGAGTCTACACCAAGGTCGCAAAGTACCTGCCTTGGGTCGAAAGCATCGTCTGGCCCTAGGCTTATCTGAATAAAAACATGCTAAGATTGAATCTTGCAATTCATATTATTGTTTTAACAATTGAAATTAGTGCCATCTATTGGCTGTAACGTTAACTTCCCAGTAATAATAAAGGAAGCCTGACTTCGAACTTTACCGCAGCATAACAGCGCCATCTATCGACGAGTAGAAAGGATACGGAAGTTCCTTTTACTCTCTGTTCTGTTGTCATTTTTGACATTGACAATTATTGACATAAATAAACATATGGAATTGAAAGAATTTAGACATAACCTCAATTTTGTTTTGCTGCAGAATTTTAGAAATTCAGTTAAAACTCTGCATTTTACACAGTAATGTCGTCTTTTACGATGTTTTCAGTGGGGCGGTTAGCAAAATACTTAACCGAATCATCCTTCAAGACAGTCCGCTTAAATTCCTGCAGGTTGGTTGCGCAACTACTAGATATAACCTTTAATCGCTTTATTTACTTCTTACTACGACTCTAAAAATGTATTTTATCATTTATTCTGAATTCAGAACACTATTTTTTAACGTATATATACCACACCATGATAGTGATGAGTATTCATGCAGATAAAAAAAACCGGACTCTCGGTTTCTGAACTTTTACCTTAGAGACTTTAAAAAAGTTAGAACCTAGAATAGGTACTAGCTTTAAATATATCAATTTTTTTATTATATCTTAGATTATACAAACATCATTTCAACAGTATCACTTAAGAAATCATGTATAAACATTGCATCATAAACGTTACAATTTCATTGTTAGATAAATAAAAAACAATAGGCTCAAGATTAGTAGATAATCTCTCAGATCTCCAGGAATAGATCCTTGAAGATGTCTAAGGGATACGAATATTTGTTATATGCCGACATTTTTCAGAAGCGAGTATTGCAAGACCATCACTGCTGTTAGAGTACTTACTTACCATGTTTTGCTTCTTAGTTTTAAATGTTAATGCCCACTTAAATTTTTCCAACAGAAAAACTCAATATAGCAAGCATAACCAGGTTTGAATGCACATAGCGAAAGTCGGGGTACCTCCTACTGGGCCAACAATTCATTTTTTAAATAGGTATACATACATATTCCTGCCCACAGAAGTGCAGTCCGAGGCTACAGCACAGAGGAGAAGCCAGAAGTGGCTGAGGTAGAAAAGCCGGCCACAATCGAAGAGTGTCACAAACAGATCGACATACTGACAAGTGAGCTGAACACACTCAAAACTCAAGTCAAAGACTATGAAGTGAGTACCTGCAATCCTACTAATATTATGAATTAGAAATTTTATAACTCTGCATTCAGTGCATGTTGCCAGCGGCACTGAGATTTGGTCACTAACTATTGGGCTAGCTCTACATTCAATTTTGTGAAAAAGGATCATCGAAAAAAATGATAGGCAGCCATGTTTGTTGCCTGATTCTTGTAGGCTTGGTTGCGAGGAACAGGCGTAGCTTCACCTAGTTTCTAAGACGTTTTAAAGTGATCCTAGTGATTTTATTGAAATAAACGCCTTTTGACTCTGACTTTGGCGGTAAGAAGCTCATATAACGCGCAGAACCGACAACCGTTGAGACTTAAAAGTTCTCAAATGATGACGGAAAGCCGTGACCGCTGCCCCCCAATTTGGGAAATAGGCGTGATTTAATGTATATTGTGTTTCAGGATAAGTACAAGCGCGCTCTCGCTGATGGTGAGAATGTGAGGCGTCGGATGATGAAGCAAGTGGAAGATGCCAAGTCCTTCGCCATCCAGAGCTTCTGCAAGGATCTTCTAGATGTAAGTAATAGTTCAACTCTTCTAACAAATAATTAGGCAGTTCTCTTGTGTCAAAACGCGTAATAATGTTGCCATTTGGATGCGGTTTTTTTATTTAAAACCTACTTTCTTAGCGGTGGTTCTTAGAATTTTTAAAACTTTATCTAAATAGTGTAACTCGAAACAGTGGAGCATGTTGTACTACATTGCACAGCCCCAAATGAAGCTAGGCTCAAAACAGGAATGCAGGAGGTGATTGGATCCTGCTCCTCTTCATCCACAACATCAACGGGGCATTTCGAACAATGTTGCCACCAACCCAGGGTCTTTCTCCGTTACTTTAAGGAGTTGGGCTGGGGTGAGGTCAGCAGGGGAAAATGCACAAATCACCCCAACGCGGGACGTCAGTGCAGATCTTATTCCCCACTTAGAATGAGAATTAGTGTAGCTCGTCAAAAACCTACGACTTTTGGATCCGAATGCGGTGTCACCACCAGTCCACCAGTGCTCACTATTGCATTGTGTTGTGTGTCAGGTGGCAGACACGCTGGCGGCGGCGGCGGAGAGTGCGCCGGAGGGGGAGGCGGGGGGGGCGGCGCTTCGGGCCCTCGCCGACGGCGTCAAACTAACGCGGGCCCAGCTCAACCAGGTGAGAGTTACACACTACATGACAACACGCGACACGACATGACAACACCCGACACGACATGAAACCACGCGACACCTACAGTACCTGCAGGGTAAAATCCTAGAACTCTTTATATTCCAAATTTCAACGAAATCGGTTGAGCCGTTACGGCGTGATTGAACAACAAACATTCAAACATCCTCACAAACTTTCGCATTTATAATATTAGTAGTATTAGTATAGGTACCTACTTAATGTTAAGATTGTTTGTTGTGACATTGGTATTTTCTGTGTTTTTTAATGTACATACATACATAAAGTCACGCCTATTTCCCAGAGGGGTAGGCAGGGACCACGACTTCCCACTTGCTACGATCCTGACATACCTCTTTTGCTTCATTCACTCTCATCACATTCCTCATACACGCTCGTCGGTTTAGGGTACTCTTGACCTGGCCTTTTCCTAAAACGAAAGCGATTTAATAAATAAATAAATATTTCGGACATATCATATCACAAACGGTCAGGTGATCCCAAACTAGTCATAGCCTGTACTATGGGTACCAGGCCGTGGTGGCCCCGGCTGAAGAATAAGCCCCTCCATATCTACCTATCCGCGGATGTCGTAAGAGGCGACTAAGGGAAAAAAGCTAGGGGATGGGCAGCAGCGTCCCTCATTTTAACAACGATAGCTCTAACTGCGCTCGCCAACCCGCATGCGGGGATTTGCCCATACTCACCACGCCGTCTGTGGGGGAGGCCATGTTCAGCAGTGGACGTCGAACGGCTGAAATGATGATGATGATGGGTATCAGAGACTGATATACATAATAGATAAATATTTAACGCCCAGACACAGAACAAACATCTGTGTAAATAGGAAAACCGCAATGATGGATAAGAGTACCTTTGCTATGGCACCCTCCATATATAATAAATTACCACAATCTATAAGACTACTGCCGAATATGGAGTTTCAGAGAAAGTTAAAAATGATTCTTTCAAATAAATGTTATTGTTCTATAAATGATTTCTTAACTGACAAAGATTTTTTGGCTTGACATTCGCTATTTTTAAGTTGTTTTTTATCCAATTAGTTTCATGTTTAATTTTTATTTTATTAAGTTTATTTTAATTATTATTATTTGTACAAAGATATTATTATTGCACATCGAAAAATCGGTAGGAATACATTGACTTACATAATTATAGACTTACAAACACCTGTACCTACATGTATTTCAAGCAATAAATGACACTTTACTTTACTTTACTGTGTTCATCACACAAATGTTTGTCCAGTGCGGGAATCGAACCCGCGACCTCTAGCGCAGAAGGCAGAGTTACTACCAACTGAGCTATGAGACCTGTCGTTTGTTTTTTATGTGTGTCAAATATACTATATTTTATTCTAATATTTACAGGTGTTCAACCGCCACGGGTTGGTGGCAGTGTCACCGTTGCGAGAGAAATTCGATCCGAACCTGCACGAGGCATTATTCCAACAGGTACATACATATTTTTAATGAAATTTTTCCATTCAATAAGACAGACAGACATTTATTAACATACAAGCTTCCGCCTGTGGCTTCGCTCGCGTGGACCTACACAAAGTAGCCTATATGCTATTCTAAGTAAAGAACTCTATATATTGGAACATGTTCAACTGGAACATGTTACCGGAAGATGTTGTTTCTGCTACTTCTGTCAATGCATTCAAAAACAAGCTCGACAACTGGCTACGAATCAATAAATCAGTGCTCAAAAAAGTGAACCAGACATGACAATACACTTTCAATTTCGACACTGTGAGATGTAGACACATCAGCGGAAGCTGCTCGTCTATAATCAAATAAATAAATAAATAAATAAATAAATATTCCAAGTTTCAACGAAATCGGTTGAACCGTTACAACGTGATTTAAAAACAAACATCTTTAGACATCCTAACAAACTTTCGCATTTAAAATATTAGTAGTTTCATTAGGATTACCAAACCAATTAATATTTATTTATTTATTTTATTTTATTTTTATAATTTTAGGAAAACTTACGGCTAATATGATATTAATGAAAACAATGAGTACTTCAAGGCTAATTACAAGTTTCCACATATAGGTGAAAGTAACTAAATTAAAACCAAACAGTATAAAAGTAGACGGCACCGCACGTACCACAAAGAGAAGAAACATAGGAAGAGGAGGAGGTAGGGCACAGCGAGGTTTTCTCGCTCTAAATTGGAGCAGCCCGCCTGGGGAGGTACCTCCGCCTTACAGAAGATCGCAGCCAAATAACATTTTTTTTTTTTTTCAAATAGTGTTGTGTTCCTGCGGTGAGTAAGGTTGCCAGAGCTCTTTAGGGGGGAGGGGAGGGGGGGGGGGATAGGGGTTTGGCAGGCAACGCATTAGCAATGCTCCAGGTGTTGCTAATGTCAATAGGCGACGGTAACCACTTACCATCAGGAGGGCCGTAAGCTTGTTTGCCTCCGTATAACATAAAAAAAAACATAAAAATTATAGATGTATATAGTTAAAAAAAAAAAACAAAGCTACCTACTAATTAAAAAATAAGTCACACATCAAGCGTTTCATACGCTTGATAGTAGTGTTAAAAATGTCGACTTCAATATTGTCAACACCACTAGCCACTAATGTGTCAGGAGGAGGTAGGGCACAGCGAGATTTTCTCGTTCTGAATTGGAGCAGCCCGCCTGGGGAGGTACCTCCGCCTTACAGAAGATCGCAGCCAAATAACATTATTTGTTTCAAATAGTGTTGTGTTCCTGCGATGAGTAAGGTTGCCACATCTCTTTAGGGGGGAAGGGGGTTCGGGGTCGGCAACGCGTGCGTGATGCCTCTGGTATTGCAAGCGCTCATAGGCTACGGTAACCGCTTACCATCAGGTGGGCCGCAAGCTTGTTTGCCACCCCTGTTGTATAAAAAAAATAATAATAAAAAAAAAACTGCTGCTTGCTCTGTTTACGAACGCGTTTTGTCTGTAGTTGGTCTTCATCAATGGCACGTAAAGAAGGTTAGGCCTACGTAAAATTAAATTATTGTTAACTAGCTGGTGCCTGCGACTTCGTCTGCGCAGGATTAGTATTTCGAGTACCTGGTAGTCATATTTTGGACAATTCACACAATAACTTCTCTCTAGCCTCAAAGGTTTGCTGGAAGAAAACTCTTTTTAGGGTTAAGCTCGCCGTTGTACATACTTTCTTTTTAATTGCTGTAATCTGTGTTTTCTTGTGTACAATAAAGAATAAAGAATATCTTTATAAATTGTAGCCTATGTGTTATTCTAATCTATAAGCTATATTATTGTGAAGTTTCATTAAAATCCATTCAGTAGTTTTTACGTGAAAGAGTAACAAACATCCATCCATACATACAAACTTACAAACTTTCGCGTGTAATATTAGTAGAATAGATTTACCTAATGGGAGGTACCTTGGCTTTCGATTCGAAGGTCGTGAGTTCGAATCACGGTCGTGCATAAATGGTTTTTTTAACACGTGCTTTAAGAGGTAAAGCCAAATATTTTGAGGAAACCAGTTTGCATTTTTATAAGCGGTTAAATACTTTTTGTTCGATGCGGTAGTGAATTTAAAAAAAACACAATTTTTCACTTCTATTTAACAGTTCAAGATTCAAGATTCAATATGTTTATTTGCAGAAATAAGTGTTACAGAGAGGTCTTAAAGCTATGAATATGGCACATATAAACTTATTCACTCTTTTCGAGCATCGCAAATTATTGTTTTAGACGAAAGACTGTAAACTTAACATTTACTAAGTACAGTATGACTTAGTAAATTTTTGGGTATACTACAGAAACAGGACTCTTTGAATATAAATAATATACAAATAAGCAACATTCACTATAAAGTTAGCTTTAGGAAACATTACAATAGGCACGTAATTTTTGTTAGGAGCGTTGGCGAAAAGAAATGTACAGCAGCATTTTTTATTTTTCAAAGTATTTATTTATTTATTTGTATAAACCACTCAGAAACTAACAGCCGAGGCCAAAACGTTTAAGAGCTAGTAGACATAAATTAATTACACAACACATCACATCACATACATACATATTTTAACATATTACGAATTTTTATAACTAAGGAAACGTATACAAGTATTCATCAATTGAACAGAAACAGTTTTTAATTAAAAAAGGTTTTAATTGTTTTATAAATAAAGTTAATTTTGGTTCATTTTTTATATTTTTAGGCAAATTGTTAAAAAAATTTACTGCCATGTAATATTGGGCTTTTTTTTTTACAGTTTCGAAATTTCGAAACTGGAAGTGTCAATTTCTGTATTACAAAACAAAATGGTCCCAAATTTCTAAACTATGAATTTCGGAATGCGTTTCCTAGCAGTAAGCAATTGAATTTAAATAAAACAATTATACATTCATTGCCATATCTTTTTAATGCATTAATTTATTCTATGGGTCCTAGAATTTAGTTTTTAACATCTGTACTATTCTTAAGTTACCTGAAATAAAATTTATATTATATTACTATTATTAAGCTAGAGCTTTGATTTTTATACGGCACCATAAGTCCACAAAGTGAAAGTCAAGTCAAAGTCAAAAGGCCTTTATTTCAATAAAATCACTAGGATCACTTTGAAACGTCTTAGAAACTAGGTGAAGCTACGCCTGTTCCTCGCGACCAAGCCTACAAGAATCAGGCAACAAACACGGCGCGCGTGCCTATCATTTTTTTCGATGATCCTTTTTCACAAAATGGAATTTAAAGCTTCAGTGTGGTGCCGATCGAACTAGGTGAGGCTCAAAAGAAAAGTTATCTAATTATTATCCCTAATAAATAAGAGCTTATAAAAATGTGAAGAAAAAAAGAAGACAAATGTGAGCTTCAACAAATGATCTAAGGGCAGCACACGCTACACTTGATGAAATATGTACCTAATGCTTGTATAAAATTAAATAATACTTAAAATATGATGCAAGTAAAAACTGTAAAGACACTGCAAAATGGCATTTTAGCTGTTGAGGGGCAGAGCGACTTCAGGCCATGCGGTTTTATCATTTATATAATCATTTAGTTTATAGTACGCTTTCTTAATAAGATTATTCTTTATGTACACTTTAAATCTTCTAATAGGAAGTTGCGTCGCGTTTACCGGAAGTTTATTAACACAGACCTTAATAGTTGTTATAAGTTTTAGATACCTTTGCCGTTTCTGAGAAAAAGGGTCTTGACAGACGGACAACAAAGTGATCCTATAAGGGTTCCGCTTTTCCAAATGAGGTACGAAACCCTAATAAATGATTATATTTTGTGTTACAGGAGGTGGAAGGGGCGGAATCTGGCACAGTGGTGGCCGTGAGCAAGATCGGGTACAAGCTGCGCGAGCGATGCGTGCGACCCGCACTTGTCGGAGTCGCCAAGTGATACTAATCCCTTCACCACACTGGTTCTTTCACCGACGGTCACAGGCCCTTTTCAGGGCCACCATACTTCAACCTGGTCACTGACCTGATTCAATGACCAAGAACACCATACCTAAACCTACTCGCTGACCTAATTCAATGACCAAGAAAGGATCAGTGGCACGACAAGCAAGTGATGGTAGTTATGCTGATTCGGACTGTGGGATTCACCTATTATTGGGTCATCATCATCATCATCATTTCAGCCGTTCGACGTCCACTGCTGAACATGGCCTCTCCCACAGACAGAGCAAACTGCTTATCATGTGGGGGGATTTGCCCATACTCACCACGCTGGGCATGCGGGTTGGCGAGCGCAGTTAGAGCTATCGTTGTTAAAATGAGGGACGCTGCTGCCCATCCCCTAGCTTTTTTCCCTTAGTCGCCTCTTACGACATCCGCGGATAGGTAGATATGGAGGGGCCTATTCTTCAGCCGGGGCCACCACGGCCTTTATTGGGTAGACTTGACAATTGCCTGGTTCCTTAATAAACCGATCGGTATATATAGTTAATACTCCCGATAACGAGGCGTTTTTTGCATTTTACAAGCTAATTTTGGTAATTCCTGTCTACGAGCCTTCATAATACAAGGTTATTCATAATATGCTATCCTGAAATGGACTTATTGTACACCCAAATATAATGTTTGTTCTACGACATTTGGACAGCTGTTTTTGTTATTTTCATCATCTTTACAAGTAATTATTCAACGTACAAGAAGTTTGACATCAAAATTACTACCTAAAACCGCTGAATAATTTGAGTTTGAACTGATTTGACCCGTAAACAGCAGATTTTTTTATTTTATTTTATTTATTAGAAGAACAACAGCGGTTACAGAGTTAAATAATAGGTAGGTTATAATGTTAAGCTGTATACAGGCCAGTAATAGTTCTTCCTAATTTAGAACTTTGCATTGATGAATTTTGCATAAAGTTTTTCAATGAAAAATTACGAATTTCCAAAAGTCGTAGAACGAACTTTATTGCCATTAGCATGTAGTAGAATAAGCCCCTTCCGGGATAGCATACATGTTGTGAATCACGTTGTATATTTATTCATCAAAAATATCCAAAAACATTACCATTCCCATGTCATAGTGTACAATTTCCTTTATTATTTAGTTTTTTAAAAATGAGCTAAGCTATTGAATTAAATATTCGATTATTATTGAATAGTCTAACGTGTCCGTGTGCGGATGGGCTCCATTGTTAATGCCACTAGCGGTCACCCACCGGACCCCCTAATGTCGACTGAGCTGAATGTTGCTCTAACTGATCTCTAAGAAAGCTTGCTAACTGTATATACAAGGTGATTCATAACATGTATACCAACACGAAAGGGTATTCAGTATTCTATCAACAAAAATAAATAATATCAGTGAAAAAAACACCTATATTAACTTCCTCTAATAAGCTGTTTTAGGTATTTTTTATTATCTTTAGAACAAATAATTAAGCGTACAAGAAGTTCGGAATAAAGATGGCTACCTAAAACAGCTGATTCATTGAGTTTGAACTAATTTGACCCCAAAATAGAGTTTTTTCAATTAAAAATGTCTAATTTCCAAAAGTCGTAGAACAAACTTTATTATTGGTTCTAGAATAAGCCCCTTTCGGGATAGCATCATCATCATCATCATCATCATCAGCCTGATGAAGTCCACTGCTGAACATAGGCCTCCCCCAAAGAGTTCCATGACGAACGGTCTTGAGCCTTTTCCATCCACCGACTTCCCGCAACCTTAACAATGTCGTCGGTCCATCGGGTGGGGGGCCTTCCAACACTGCATCGTCCGGTTCGTGGTCGCCACTCGAGAACCTTTGTTCCCCAACGGTTGTCGGTTCTGCGAGCTATATGGCCGGCCCACTGCCACTTCAACCTGCTAATTCTGAAAGCTATGTCGGTAACCTTGGTTCTTCTACGGATTTCCTCATTACATACATGATACATACGGGATAGCATACATAATATAAATCACCTTGTATAATGAACCGGCCGACCGCTGTGCTAAAGAAGCCATTTTAATCTTGGCATGCATTTAATTTTAGACAAACGGTAATTAATAAAAATAAACTTTTTAAAGTAGCATTTGATGTTAGTATACTAAGTGCTTTCTTGGTCACGATTTTTGGTACAAAATAAATCATACATTAGGTCAGTAACCTGTGGCCTTATTGCGTAAGTCCACTGATAATCTTAATCATCTGTTCTTTTTCGTATGGTTGTTTGCCACCTTGGTTGTATAAAAAAGTCCTCTAATTGGTTCATTTATTTTCAAGTTTCAAGTTCATTTATTTTGCGATACATGGGTTTCACAATAGATGCTATGCTATTAAACTAGATAGGTACAGTCATGATCTACTTATCAGCATGCAAAATATATATATTCGGGATTATTTTCTAGTAAAAAAATAAATAATAACAATTGAATTAAATTAGATAAATTGCCAAATAATACTATAAGTTAATGTCTTAACAATTTGGCAGAAATAAATTCATTTACACTATAAGCCTTTTGAAATAAAATCCTTTTTAATTTAAATTTGAAAATGATGATTGTATCTACATATTCCTAATATGTTAGAAGGCAAATGGTTAAAAATACGCGGCGTAAAAATTGTCTCATCATTGCAATTTCGCTTACAAAATAGCACCGCAGTTCAGTTATGCTGATATGAGCTACCAAAAATATTTACAATTTCATAATAAAAAGTTTTAATCTCTTTAGGTTCAGTGTTGAAAGTTCCAAAATTTTATCTTGCAACCGCCATGCTGTAGAAATATCGTTATTTTCGATGGAAAACTTTTGTAGACAAAAAGTCTATGTCATCCTTGTCTATAATATTTCTGCTGTATGAACACTTGTATGAATTCCATATTTTTGTATGTTTGTGTGTGTTGGTGGTAGTTGTTGAATATATAGATGATTTTATTGTTATACTATTGTTTTAATTTTTACTAGCTGTACCCGCGCGGTTTCACTCGCGGGGCTTCATAGGAATGGTAGGTATCTGTTGCAGGTTTTTTTTATTAACTATTGATGTATGTAGGTATACTGAAACTGTACCAAAGACAATATAGAGCACAGAATTTTTAAAATGCCACGGACCGCAAAGAATAGTGTGGAAAAAAAACGAATTTAAAAAGTCACTTTTATTTGATATTTTTTTTACTCACACGTAGGTGCTAATGCTTAATCATCATCATTTCAGCCGTACGACATCCACTGCTGAACATGGCCTCCCCCACAGACAGCAAATTCCTTATCATATGGGGGGATTTGCCCATACTCACCACGCTGGGCATGCGGGTTGGCGAGCGCAGTTAGAGCTATCGTTAAATGAGGGACGCTGCTGCCCATCCCCTAGCTTTTTTCCCTTAGTCGCCTCTTACGACATCCGCGGATAGGTAGATATGGAGGGGCCTATTCTTCAGCCGGGGCCACCACGGCCTAATGGTGCTTATACTTAATTTAATTAAATTGTTGTTTGGCGTCAATGGGCACTTTAAGAGCTCTGCCTCATGAAGACGCCATCGGCGCAGGCCTGGCTACTTCTGGCATCCGAAAGTCACCAAGTCGAGTGGCCATGGCGTCTCGACAGTCAGTTCGTTTACGTCGTCAGGAATGGATGTAGAAGAAATCGCACTTCTTTGTTATCTACGTCGTAGAAAAATAGAAAAAAAAAGAAACTATGACTTCATCCTTTTATATCAGAAATTTATATTTCGTCCCAACCTTTAATTTTTAAGTTACGATCGGAATACTCATTAGATGAACTATCCCATATACAAGGACGGTTTTGAATTTCTATTATAAAAGTTTCAGTATCGAAAATCATTATTTACAACATCAACTAGGTACTTTATTTCGAGTGAGCATCCAAAATGGCGGCTGACTGGCGACTGAGTGAGCGAGGTGCAGTTTACCGTGTACATTATAGTGGCAACGTCGCCAAGCCGCCAGAGTATCCAGAAGCCACGTAGAGAACTAGCTCGTGGCCACGCTTCCAATTTGGCGACGTCAGTGTTGGATTTCGTAGTATAATTATTATGCTATTTGTACCATTATTTTATAATGTGTAGTATGTAGTATCGTAAGGCCACTATACTACGCGAAAATACAATAATTTTATCATCATGTTGGACCGACTTGTCCTTTTACTTTTAATAGATTAATTACCCTACAATATCAGGAATTTCTGTATTTATGGCAATACCAAATCAGGCAATGCCTCAATTTGACTGAGTCGACTCCCAGTTGAAAATTGTGTAGGTAGGTACCCTTATTTTTTTTGTGTACCTACTACCTTTCCTTGGTGGATTTATATTTTTGTACCTATGTATAATAAAACAATAGTACCTACTTATAAACGCATTTTATTCCAATCCAAAATAAAAACGCAAAATAAAGAAACGTAGTATAATTTTGAAAAATAGTATAATTTTAATTTCCATAGACAATAATTTTCTGATGCTCTGAATCCAAACCGTCGCCAAGTGAGTTAAGCTGCGTATCGACTTCGCGCTCCTGGCGCGCGCGCCATGAATGACCGCTCCAAGAGTGCGTTCCGCGGAACGCGTTCCAAACATTTGAAGTATATCAACTAAGCGCGCCGCGCGCGTGGCTACTGATTCACAACTGAGCTACCTTTGATACGCGGTTAAAAACCGACACCAGATGGAACGGGCCGCTCCACGTTCGTGCGTTCCAACGAACACATTGGCGCGCGTTCCAAAATGGTATCCATTTCGCGCGGCTGGAGCGCGCGCCAATGTTCGATCTCTTGGAGCGCGTAATCGATACGCAGCTTTAGGTACCATACATTTCAATATTAACTGGCCTCATAGCTCAGTTGGTAGTAACTCTGCCTTCTGCGCTAGAGGTCGCGGGTTCGATTCCCGCACTGGACAAACATTTGTGACTAACACATATGTTTGTTCTGTGTCTGGATGTTAAATATATATCTATTATGTATATGTCTCTGGTACCCATAGTACAGGCTATGCCTAGTTTGGGATCAGTTGACCGTGTGTGATATGTCCGAAATATTTTATTATTTATTATTAACTGCTAGGATACGTAGCCGGCGACGTCGCCATGGCGTCTTATTGAGGCAGAGCTCTAAATTGTGGGATTGTCTTCGATATGGCAGGCGCATGTCATCTTTGACGTTCAATCGATTGCGATTTTTGTTCTTATCGACACTAGAGCAGACGACCATGGCACCAAAATTCGCCAAGATCTTTTGCATGAAATTCAGCTTTCAACACTTATTTAGATCTCATGTCAATTAAGTCATGTTAAATCAGATCTTCATTGTGGACCCCTGTCACACTTATTACGGACCCCTTGGGGGTCCATGGACCCCACTTTAAGAAACCCTGATATAGAGGGTAGAAGAAAATTAACTGTCTAATAAAAAAATCTATAATATTATCCTTCAATGACCTCATAGCTCAGATGTTAGTAACTCTGCCTTCTGCGCTAGAGGTCGCGGGTTCGATTCCCGCACTGGACAAACATTTGTGACTAACACAGATGTTTGTTCTGTGTCTGGATGTTAAATATATATCTATTATGTATATCAGTCTCTGGTACCCATAGTACAGGCTATGCCTAGTTTGGGATCAGTTGACCGTGTGTGGTATGTCCGGAATATTTATTTATTTGACTGTACTCAGCTAAGGTGGAGAGCGCTGGTGGACTGATGGTAGTGAATTCCGGTCACCAATGGATTTTCCGTTCGGAAAATTTATGTACGCTATAGGTAGTCTGGAGAAGGTAGGGCACAGCGAGATTTTCTCGGTCTGAATTGGAGCAGCCCGCCTGGGATGTACCTCTTACAGAAGATCGCAGCCATATAACATTGTTTGGTTCAAATAGTGTTGTGTTCCTGCAGTGAGTAAGGTTGCCAGAGATCCTTAGGGGGGGAGGGGGTTCGGGGTCGGCAACGCGTTTGTGATGCCACTGGTATTGCAGGCGCTCATAGGCTACGGTAACCGCTTACTAACAGGTGGGCCGTATGCTTGTTTGACAACTCAGTTGTATAAAAAATAGGCTAGATCGCATATGGATGGATGTTTGTTACTCAATCACGTCAGATTGGCTCAACCGATTTCGAAGAAACTTTGAACAGGTAGGAGTTCTTTACCTAGAACAGCTTTGCTACTTTTTGTATGGGTAACACGCGATTAAAGCCGCGGGCATAAGCTAGTCTTCAATAAAAATACGTTTTAATTTAAACAGTACAATATTTATTGACTGTTCACTTAACTAGAAATACTAAAATAAAATGTTGCACAAGCAATGCTTTTAAAGCAGTCTTATCCGGCTGAGTCGCAAGAGGTGCGGGTTCGATTCCTGCATGCAGTGTTTGCATATTATGTAAATATTAGCACCATGGTACCCGACACAGGGAATAAGAGCTGTGTATACTTTTGGTGTTTATTATTTATCTATTTACAATAACTTTCATAAATATACTGGTAGGTTGAATCCTGCGGCTGGGTGGGCTTGGCCTGGGGTCCGGGCACCTGGTGGTGGTGCAACTCTGGCCTCATTTGTCCTAATGCCTCTAGTGCCCCGACCTGTGTTGTTCTGATGCCTCTAATACCCTGTCCCATGGTCTGTGCCTGAGGGTTTGGCCTGGGGCCCGGGCATGTGGTGGTGGTGCCTTAAGTGGCCCATATTCTGTTCTGATGCGTCTAATACCCCGTCCCATGGTCTGTTCTTGTTGTTCTAGAATACTCTATCCTGGTACGTGGAATCCTTGAGCTGGGAGGGTTTGGCCTGGGGCCCGGACACGTGGTGGTGGTGCCGCCCTGGCCTCATTTGTCCTAATGCCTCTAGCGCCCGGCCTCTGTTGTTCTGATGCCTCTAATACCCCGTCCCATGGTCTGTTCCTGTTGTTCTAGAAAACTCTATCCTGGTAGGTGGAATCCTGGGGCTGGGAGGGTTTGGCCTGGGGCCCGGGCACGTGGTGGTGGTGGCGCAGATGGCCCGGCCTCCTCGGCGGCGCGAGGTACTCGAACATGCTCTGCGTGTGCTGCGCCAGCATGTTGGCGAGCTCGCACGGCATCGGGTCCGTCCAGAAGAAGTCGTGGTTCAGTGCTGTGTCCGCGTCGTACCTGGAATGGAAACAAATAAGCTGTACTTCTTTTCTTGGTAGCAATAAACGTTGTTATCAGTAGCGGCTTCGTTCGCGGGTAAGGAGGTGGATATTTGTGTAAGGGTGTGTGTGTGTGTGGTGCGTAAGGGTAGGTGGGCGTGTGTGTAAGGTGCGTAAGGGTGGGTAGTGTGTGATTGCCAAAATTCCTCTTACCTTTTCGCAGGGTCCAACTGGAGCAACTTATCGAGGAGATCACAGCCGTACGGGTCTTTCACATAGGGCTTCAGTCGTTCCTGAAACATTTTTTGATTTTATAAATAGGCCATGGGGGAGTCCATGTTCAGCAGTGGACGTCGAACGGCTGAAATGATGATGATGATTATAAATAATCATATTCTTAATAGGTACCTTGACTTTCCGCTTCTGTCCCTTGGGTAGTTCCATCTTGTTATAAAGGTCAAGGTTCTCGACCCCGGGCCACACGTCCGGGGTGCACGAGCCGCAGAGCTGGGAGATGAGGATCAGTTGCTGTTGCTCCGTCGGACCCTAAGGAGTTGAACGAAATATACAAATTGAATCATAATATACAGGAAAATGAAAACAGACATTCCGGAGATGAGATAGTACTAACTGCTGGGAGAACATGGACAATAGAACAAAAAAGAAATACATGGAAAAAGTTGGAGGAGGCCTTTGCCAGAAGGCATAGAGATTGCGACCAAATATGGAAAACCGTTCATAGTATAAATCTTAAACTGGAAGAAACTGAAAAGATGCTAAAAATGAAATGAAAATTACCCCTTTATTATAACCCGTGAATGTCATAAGAGAATAATTTAGAGGAGCATTCCTTATAAACAATAGCTTTATCTGCGCTCGCCAACCTGCATGCCCAGTGTAGAGCATGGGCAAATCCCCCCCAAACGGTTGTTTAGGTGCAAAATTTTCGAATTTTCAAAAGTCGTAGAACAGACTTTAAAGACAGTCAAGTGCGCCTAGACCATTATATTAATTTCAAATTGAAATGAAATGAAATAAATTTATTTTGACAAACACAAACAGAAGACACAAAAAACAATAGAATAAAGGTAGGGAGGGATAGTGAGATAGGTAGACATAACACAGATAACATACAGTACAAACAACAACACATAAGTAGGTATCTATGTCATTTACAATATTTAAGTGCTATTTAGTCTCCCGTGTGTGTGAGCCAAAACAGGCATGGTCTCAGCATAATGCCGCTACACATTAGGATAACATGCAGCGGCGCTGGTTTTCAGACCAAACCTAACGGGTAACCTCACGAACCAACCAATAAATACATATACATAATAAATTAAAAATATGAAATTTACATAATCTAATAAATAAAATTTAATGTTTTGCAAAGCAGTGCGTCGTTATTTCGCCTCTGCAAAAGACAATTTTTGTAGTCTATGGCAAGGCGCGCGCGAGTGAAACAAACAAGTTTGAACTTGCAAATTGCTAACTCAAACCTTAAGAGAAATGTTCTAATGATATGTAACAAACCTGCATAATAGGTGATCGTGTCCACATCTCAGCCATGATGCAGCCGGCGCCCCACATGTCCACAGGTGGTCCGTAGTTGCGATCACCTATAATAAGTTATTTACATTAATATCTGCAATCAGCTAATTAAGCACTGGTGGAATGGTCGTAGTGGTCTCGCCTTCCGATCCACAGGTCGTGGGTTCCAATCACGGTCATGCACCAAAGGATTTTCCATTCGGAAAATTTACGTGCGCTATGCTATTGCTCTGAAACAGCGAAATAAATATTCGAAGTCATGTACATGTGCACAAAAGGAGCCTATATGAGGGGCTCTTTAATCCTTTCACTATACTGATTCTTTCATCAACAGTCATAGGCCCTTTTCAGGTCCACCTTACCTCAACCTGGTTACTGACCTAATATATGACCAAGAAATAATCAGTGACACGACAAGCAAGCATTAAGGAATAAGCAGTTTTGGACAGATGTCTGAGGATGTGACAGCCCTAAACAGTGTTTGTGTAATTTCATGGGCACAGTGCACGAAAACCCACAGCAGGAAGTCAATGCCCGCTGTATTTTGAGAGTCACAATTAGTCACAAACATCCATACATCAAAACCTTTGCATAATATAAAATATAATGACTGGAGGTGTTTGGTGTCTAAAAACCCCCAGTAATGATAATCCTACTAATATTTTCCTGATACTTTTAATCCTTGGAGGTCCCATGCGAGCCAAGCCGAGGGTGGAAGCTAGCATTATAAATGTGAAAGTTTGTGGTTTAATTTATTCCAAATTTCATCGAAATTGAGCCATTGCAGTGTTGCAATGGCTCAATTTCGTTTGATTGTTCGTCATGGAACTCTTTGGGGGAGGCCTATGTTCAGCAGTGGACTTCATCAGGCTGATGATGATGATTAATGGCTCAATTTTGATGAAATTTGGAATATATAGATTTCTTTACCTAAAATAATAATAAAAATGTTTTTCAGACTTGGTCCATATTTTATTATTAGCATAATTATAGAAAATTCTTAAGACTATGTTAGTATGAACAAAAAGAGAATAGCATATAGGCTACTTTTTATTTTTGCCACACATGCGGAGCTGCGGCCGCTAGTTAGATATTCATAGCCGAACTTTACTCACCTAATAAAAGCTCAGGGGGCCGATACCACAATGTAACCACTCTGTTAGTATATTTGTTGACCTGCCCAGCCTTCGCCACGCTGAACGCCCTCGCCAGACCGAAATCTGCCAGTTTCAGTATCCCATTCTTTGTGATCAGGACATTGGCAGCTTTCATGTCACGGTGCAGTATTTTGTTGCTGTGTATGTAGTATAATCCGTTCAATAGTTGCTGCATGACCTTCTTGATCTCTCCCAAGCTGAATTTTACGTTCACATTGGATAATAAACCAGCTAGATCGTGCTCACAGAAGTCGAAAACCAGGTAAAATGTCGACCTATACTTATTGTGTAATGTCGCCTTCGTTCTGCATATTTCTATCAAGTTGACGACGTTCTCGTGTTTCAGGAGTTGCAGGATCTTTATTTCACGCAGTGCTGTGATTGGGAAGCCTTCTTTTTCGTTGTCCATCAGCACTTTCTTCATTGCAACAAACTTCTTGCTGCTGTTTCTGGCGCGCGCTTTGAACACTTCCCCGAACGTCCCTTGGCCTATTTTTGCAACTTTTTCGTATTTGGACGACTCATCGCAGAAGGGGAAGTCGAAATCCTCGATGTACTTCTCTTTTTCCCTCATGCTGAGAATTGTAGAGCTGGTGTTCATGACGGGCTGCGTGGCCTCGCGCGGAGCGCTCACGCTTTGCATTTTAGCAGCAATTTTGGTGGTTTATTGACACTTCTAGGTGAAACACATAAATAATTCCGCTTTGTAGCGAGCTTTAGACGCTTGAGGATCACAGAATTGGTAAAAACCATTAGTTCTGTAAAGTTTTGGGGCACCAAAATTATTTACAAACTGCCTGACTGACACACACAAACACAGACAGACACAGAGGCAGAGGTCAGGAGAGAGACAGACAGTCGTCTATCGTCATCAATGTCACCCATAGGATTATACATGGATTGGATATGTATTCTGTGGTCCTCACTAGAGCCGTACCGACACTTACGCAACCAGGTTTTAAAATCAGTTAGGTATTCAGATCATGTATTTAAACCAAGTACGACGACTGTTCGGTCAGGATATACCAGGAAGACAGTGCCCCCGTGGCGTCCGAAGCACCCTGTTCAGACAGGGTACTCAGGTACAACGCCACCTTCTCAGACTTCACGACCCACCACGGCGCCGCACCCACACTTCGTAGTAACCAAAACGCCTAACTAGCTGTATAACGGTTTGGCATAGTTCTCAGCAGTAAAAGTATATCACAGCATATCGTTCCGAAATTCTAAATTGCTTTACGAAATAGCCTAGCTTGGTAGTATCGGATTTGGCCGGCTATGGGTCCGTCATCTTAATTCCTAAGTAAGGACCTACATTAAGTATTTAATAACTGGTTTTAAGTACTTGTACGTGATGGTGTTTTATAGCCCTGGTACGCGATATAAGAATCATCTCTAGTCGTCACATACTCGTGCGCGCAACGAGTTTTTCCTTGGCTCTCTTAGTGAACGAACGAAACGAAGTGATCAAAGAAAAGAAAGGTGTTTGGATGGATGACAAATACTTTGTCTGTGGATGGACGGATGCCCGTCCGAGGATGTATGACAGCCCTAAACAAAGTGTTTGTTTAATTTAGTGTGTATCAGAAATGGCGGCACCATCAAATGGTAGTGGAAATTTAGTTGAAGAATTTGAAGAATCTTTTCAGGTAAGGTCCTCATTAAATTATGACCAATTTGGAACAAAATCAAGGAAAAATCAAGAAAATAAATTCATAACCTCAACAATTTTGATGTTTGTTTGTAATGTCAAATTATGTTACTGCCAACGTAACGAACGAAACTGTTATTGCCGGAGTAGTAAAAGCTTCGTATGATAAAAAAAATCGAATCGTATCAAAATCTACAGAGATTTTGTGTGTACGTGACCTATTTTGGGTTACGCGTCTTCTATCAACCCTACATAGATGTCGCGATGGGATTTTTATTGCAAGCAAGCGAGCGCATCTCTTTCTATCTCACTCAATCAGTTTCGTTGTCGGCCATTTTACTGATAATGTTTTCTTTCACAAATTACGAAAGTAATATCGCGTGTGTTTTTAATTCATCAGCCATCGAACAGAAACTGAAGTGAAGCTAATTTAATTCATGTGTGTGCTATTAATGTACAGTTCCCCGCTGAAAAATGGTGTAATCTTCTGGATAATGTGATGAAATCCTGTTGATTTGTCTCTCGGATTTGTGATTGATACAAGCATCATGTCTTCAGCCTGGGACGAGGCTGGCACCTGCGCGGGCGGTGTTAGCATTCAGACGTTCCGCCCGACATGGGAGGAATTCAAAGACTTCAACAAATATGTTCAGTATATGGAGTCGAGAGGCGCACACAAAGCAGGTCTGGCAAAAGTGATTCCTCCGCCGGAATGGGTTCCCCGCAAGTCTGGGTACAACCTGGACGAGCTCAACGTCACGATACCGTCGCCGATCTGCCAGGTGGTGACCGGCAAGCAAGGTTTGTTCCAACAGATAAACATCCAGAAGAAATCGATGAATGTGAAGCAGTTCGCAGTCATGGCCAACTCCGCCAAGTACTGCACCCCTCGCCACTCGAGCTACGAGGATTTAGAGAGGAAATACTGGAAAAACGTCACGTATGTCGCTCCGATTTACGGGGCTGATGTCAACGGCAGCATCACGGACCCCGACGTCAATGAATGGAATATAAACAGACTAGGGACCATCCTGGACTACGTCAACTCCGACTACGGCATTGAAATTGATGGAGTGAACACTGCATACCTCTACTTCGGTATGTGGAAGACCACATTTGCTTGGCACACCGAAGACATGGACTTATACTCGATAAACTACCTGCATTTCGGTGAGCCGAAGACTTGGTACTGCATCCCACCGGAGCATGGCAAGCGTTTTGAAAGAATAGCTGCCGGCTTTTTCCCAACTTCAGCGAAAACCTGCCAAGCGTTTCTACGACACAAAATGACACTGATATCTCCACAAATCTTGAAGCAATACTCGGTCCCCATCAACAAAATCACACAGGACGCCGGAGAGATCATGATCACTTTCCCCTATGGCTACCACGCTGGCTTCAACCACGGTTTCAATTGTGCTGAATCTACCAACTTTGCTGCACCTCGATGGGTTGAATACGGAAAACGAGCCACTCAGTGTACGTGCAGTAATGACATGGTAAAGATATCCATGGACACATTTGTTAAACGCTTCCAACCAGAACGATACGACCTATGGCTAAAAGGACAAGACATCGGCTGTCACCCTGAACAACCCGAAAAGATGGTACCAGCCCCTCACCCATCAGGCCAGGACATACTTTGCAACAAAAATAACACTGAGTTACCTGAATCATTCATCCTTGCCGAGGAAGAAGGGTCAAAGAAAAAGAAACGTCACCCTTTACACTTAAAGCGAGCGATGGCTAGCAAGAGTATATCAGAAGGTGCCATCGCTGTGTCGATCCTGGGTCATGATGTCATGGACGATGATGAAATGACCATGGCTGAAGGAGACCTGGATATGATGACGTCAATGAAACGACCGAACATGCCACTGCAACCTGATGATACCCAGCTGGACGCATTAGAAGACATCTGGTTGAAAGGCGATGAGATGGAGCCTTCAGAAGCTCAACTACCAGATGTAGGCTACATGGACTCTGACAAAGATTCTGACTATGAGGATCCATCTGAAGAGAAAAAGAAGAAAGCTGATATGAAAAAGAAGAAAAAGGAGTTTGACAAGGACAAGCCTAAAAAGGTTACAAAAGAGAAAAAACCAAAAAAAGATGATACTGCAGAGACGACAGAGGAGAAGAAAAAAATGCCGAAGTCAGGAGGCAAGAAGATTAAAACTAAGAAGTTGTCTAGTGAACAGCTCGGTGACATGGATGCTCTGATTTCTAGCTGGAACTCTCCCCCACATTCTGATGAAGTGGTCATCCCTGCCGCACCTACTCCAGAAACTGACGGTGACCCTCTAAACGTCGCGCCACTCACTGAAATTATCATTGAGGACAAGAAAGAACCGAAAAAGCGAAAATCACCAGTAAAAAGCGAGAACGGGGAAAAGATTGAGAAACCGAAGAAGGAACGAGTCAAAAAGGAGCCCAGAGAGCCTAAACCCAAGAAGGAACCGAAGCCAAAGGTCGAGGGGGCGGACAAAAAGCCGCGGAAACCCCGAACTCCGAAGAAGCTGCTTGATTTTGAGTACAACTCCCCGATAGCTCCAGTGATGCGCAAAGAGCCTACGACTTACAAACCAGCCTACGCTCACATGAAGCCGCAGGCACCCCGTACAAATATTAGAGCCGCCCAACCTCCCCCTCTCCCCCGACCCACCTACAGCCACATGATATCCAAAGCGCAACCAGTTCATAAACCCCACACTATTAACCCTGAAACCAGCTTACCAGACACAACCTTGCGAGTACCAAAAGTGATTCCACCATTGAACAAGAACCCAAGTGCATTTGAAGGGGAGTTCCACAAGTTTATGACAAAAGCTCAGGAGATTCCCGTTCTACCAGTGAGATCACCAGTTAAAAAGAAAGTTGTCCAGCAAAAACCCAAACCGCCTACAACGGAGATCCCGTTACCTGTCGGACAGTACAACGACAATATGTTCTTGCCACCACCGCACTCGCAACCCACCCCCAGCTCTTACAACTTCCCCCAACCCCCCGAGAGCCAAGGCTTTGATCAGAGGATTCCTTGGCCAACGCCCGAGTCGTACTATCAAGGCCCACCACCTCATAACCTTGCTATGTTCGGGCAGATGAACCACAGTTACTACAGACGTCCGTTTGAGTCACCGTGGCAGTTTGAGTACCAGTAAACCAGTATTTGGGGTAGCTTAGGTCTTAATGTGTGAATATTTAAGATAATAATATGCTAGAACTCACTAACACATTGATGTCTAATTCCTCTATCATTCTATGTTGTTGCATTGCTTACTTGCTTGTCGTGTCACTGATTCTTTCTTGGTCAGTCTGAAGTCTGTATCGGTCAGTGACCCTGAAAAGGGCCTGTGAAAGAATCAGTGTAGTGAATGGAATGAAGTACCTTTTAGAGGCTCCTTACGTGCACATGTCTTCGATTTTTTGGGTTCTATGACATGACGGTTTCCTCGCGATGTTTTCCTTCACCGTTTGAAAGCACAAGTTGCGCATATACTTTCCGAGTGGCAAATCCATTGGTGCACGACCGGGATTCGAACCTACAACCTGTGGATCGGAAGGATAATGCAACAATATCGGGGTGTTCAATAGAGGCTGTTACCATTATTTCTATTACTATTTTCAGATTACCAGTTTTAATTGATTTCGTTGGTTAAGGTAACCAGCCATTAATGTGTTGGTGAAAGCTAGCCGTAGGCTGTTACATATAAATCACCATGTACGTTCAATAATACGTCTTATTTGCAGTTTATTAGAAAAAATCATAGATTTTTTTGTTAATTCTCCCATTCCTTAATTACAAACAGTGGCTATATGTTTTATGCATAATACTGGCACTTAGTTGATCACAAAAATTTACCTGTCATTAGGTCATTGCCCTCACAGCTGCCCACTATTTAATAATTTATAGTACTTTTAATGTTTGTTGAAAGTTTCCAATCTTAATTCTACTACGACTGATAATTATTTTTAAATCACAGGCATAGAATAGTAAATCTCTAGTTTAATTTAGTGTTAAGCGGAGTTCACACTGGACGATTATGTTGATTTTTACAATAAGTTTCGACAAAAATGTACAAAATATCCTTGAAATCATATTCTACTCGGCCGTAACGGCTCAACTGATTTCGATTAAATTAGAGTTGTTTGTTAAAAGCTACTTTAATCTAGCGAGCGAAGCCGCGGACGCAAGCTAGTTCATTATGATCTAGGTATTTTTTATGATTCATTAATATTTTTCCTGTTTTTGGCAAATATGCATCAAACAATAAGATGCAAGACAATATTTTCAAATTCACAATCTAGTCTCTAAAAAATCCTAAACATTATGTATGTGTGAATGCCGCCTTACGTCAGCTTTACTTATAGATGTATTATAAAAGATACTAATACACATACAAGGTGATTCATAATATATATGCTATCCCTGATGGGGCTTATTCTACACCCAATCGGCAATAAAGTTTGCTGTACATTTAGGTATAATATTATAGTAGGATCAAACGTACAAGAAGTTCGACATCAAGATACTAACTATAACAGCTGAATAATCGAGTTTGAACTGATTTGAGTTTTTTCAATGAAATAAATAAAATAAATAAATAAATATTCCGGACAGATCACACACGGTCAACTGATCCCAAACTAGGCATAGCCTGTACTATGGGTACCAGCGACTGATATACATAATAGATATATATTAAACACCCAGACACAGAACAAACATCTGTGTTAGTCACAAATGTTTGTCCAGTGCGGGAATCGAACCCGCTACCTCTAGAGCAGAAGGCAGAGTTACTACCAACTGAGCTATGAGGCCTAAAAATATTGAATTTCCAAAAGTTCAATATTTTTCATTGAAAAAACTCAAATCATCTGTGTAGTCAAATCAGTTCAAACTCGATTATTCAGCTGTTGTAGTTAGTAATCTTGATGTCGAACTTCTTGTACGTTTGATCCTACTATAATATTATACGTAAATGCGAAAGTTTCTGAGGATGTTTGTTGTTATTTCACGCCGTAACGGCTCAACCGATTTCGTTGAAACTTGGAATAGATAAAGTTGTTTACCTAAAATAGCATACAGGCTTTTTATGTAGTACCACGCTAGTGAAGCCGCGCGGTGGAAGATAGTTACTTATAAAGATGTAAAAAAAAAAAAAAACAGCTCATTTGAAAGAGTTCGGGAAAATAGTTAATTGAATATTCTGTTTTTTTTTCGCTAATATTCTTTATTTTGATAGATTAACCCCCTTTCGGGATGGTATACATGTTATGAATCACCTTGTAGATGTATTATAAGATGTTGATGTACTATTAATAAATATTGATTTGTGGTTTTGATTTTCAATTCACAACTTAACTGTCATCTTATGTTCAGAGTTTCTTATGTGGAAATGTGCTTGGATACTGTAGGCTGAGATCGCCGATAGATTATTTTAAAATTACTTTTTATGACTAAGTTTTGAGACGGCACCCATTTACTGTCACAAACAAGCGTACCCACCTGTTGGTAAGTGGTTACCGTAGCCTATGAACGCTTGCAATACCACGCACGCGTTCCGACCACGACCAAATTACTTGATTGTGGAAAATTGTGGTTATTGTATCAGGTAGGTAGGTACTTAACATAATTTATTAGGGACTCCTATAATAATAGATTATACCAACCTCAGACTTGGTAAATGGGTTCCGTAGCTAAAAATTGTCAAGTCTAGATTTAAGATTAGTTTTGAAGCAATATTTTTATTTGCTAAGTATTTTAACGTGTGCAGAAAAATGAAAATTGAGATTTTATTTATAAAGGGAAGTAAAAATTACCTTAAATATAATTCATGAAAACAGCTTTCATGGTTACATACAACTCCAGTATTTTTATCGAATCATAAAATACTCTAAATCTGGCCAGAGCCCTGAGGCCCTAGTCTGCAAAGTCAGTGAGGTCTCACTTCACTTTTCGACCGTGAAAAGCGAATACTTAGATTACCATTTTTTGTATGGTGTCACGAAAAGGACGTATACAAAAACCAGAGGCTCGAGTCCGTTTTGTTCGTAAGCTCACTTGTCACCGGTGAGTGGTGAAAAGTGAATAGCTTTCCGGTTTTTGTAGGGGCACTTTACGTGACACCATACTAAAAAGACTCATTTAAATGGGGACTCGCTACTAGATAATCTGTTCACTTTTCACGCTCGAAAAGTAAAAAGTGAGAACTCACTGACTTTGCAGTCAATGGCTTCTTGAGTCTATAAACTTCGTCAGCTACTCACTGTCACCGTGAGACGTGAAATGTGAACAGATTATCGTTTTTTGTTTTGGTGTCACGAAAAGCGACCCTAAAAAAACCGTCAGGCCTTGTAATAGAACGCGACTACGCAACGCACGATCGCGCGAACTTTATTCGTACAAATACGCGCTGAAACATATTAGTCTTTACTGAGGCTCGTATTCAGAGACACGACTCAAACTTAGATTTTATCACAGATCAGCTGAACTCTATTTAAGTATTGAAACCCTTCTCAAACATAGCTTTTATTCAAGAACGGTACTTAAACTACTCTCAGTTGAATCGAGTCTTAAATCTGTACTCAAATGTTCTCGTTTACATTTTGATTTATTTATAATTTTCGATCCGTTTTACGCAGAAATTCAAACAGCCAGGGTGGAAATAGAACAGAACTATAAAGTGAAGTATAAATATACATCAAAGTACGTGTAACGGAACGAAAATGTCATTTGATTAATGTCTAATCAAATCTAAACTCACCGATTTCGTCTGATTGACGTTTCAGAATAAGCATTTACTCAGGTGAACTGTGATCATTGAATCTATACATAAGTATTGTTCAAGAATTAGAATCTCGACTCAAATCGAGATTTAAGTACAGATCAATGCTTGAGTCTTGTCTTTGAATACGAGCCTGAGTGTCGGAATCAAAACTCGCGCGATTAGATCACGCTGTCATACATGTTTACATCGATCAATTCGCATCACGCAATTCACAAATTCACGCGAATCGCGTTCTATTAGGACGATGCCTCATGCTATTCAAGTGTTCACTTCACGTTTCACGGTGACAACTTACCCGCGATCATTACGGGCCATGAAATGAAATCAGTTTATTTGCTAAAACATGGTAATCATTTCAGCCGAACGACGTTCACTGCTGAACATGGCCTCCCCCCCAGACAGAGCATATTCCCTATCATGTGGGGGGGTTTTGCCCATACTCACCACGCTGGGCATGCGGGTTGGCGAGCGCAGTTAGAGCTATCGTTGTTAAAATGAGGGACGCTGCTGCCCATCCCCTAGCTTTTTTCCCTTAGTCGCCTCTTACGACATCCGCGGATAGAGATATGGAGGGGCCTATTCTTTAGCCGGGGCCACCACGGCAACAAAACATGGTAGTTCAATATAATCGCTGTTCTTATGCAGTAAGCTGGCGCACATGTTTTTGCTACACAAGCATGCAAATGTTTTATTTAGTATAGTAGGATTACTATAATTAAGGATAAAGGATACATAGCCTTTATTCATATTTTGTGTTTTGTAAATTAACAACAGGCCCCTGATTGTAAATTCTCTGTAAAAACTACAATAGATTTTCGTGGTAAGTTTACCGAAACTTAGGTAATTAAGGGTCCGCCATAGTCTGCAAAGTTAGTAAAATCTTTATATTACCGTTTTTGTATGTTGTCGCGAAAAGGGCGCCCACAAAAACCAGGGCTGTAATCACTTTTCACGGTCGAAAAATGAAAAGTTAGGACTCACTGACTTTGCAGACAAGAGCCTCAGAACCCCTCGGTTCGTTAACATTGTATAAAGTAGTTAATTGCAGATGTACAGCTTTATTCTAAAACTGACATCGTCAACTTGCGCCGTGTTCATACGACGTGCGATAGATATGTCATCTGAAATGTGTTTCAAAATGATCCTACTCTACTGGATAAAGTCGATTTTCAGTTTGTCTTCTAAGGGGCTTGCGGTATCTTACGCCCTCATATGTTAAATTCAACATTTTTTTTTACTAATTAATTACTTTGCTTGCACATAGTCCGACCGAAATAATAAACCTTCGATAAATAAATACTGCTTAATTTATAAATTTGCAGTTTGAAGGTGTTCCAACGACTTTATTGTTTATCATACATTTATTTATTTATTAATAAACATATAATACATAAATGCAAAAAAAAAAAATTGCATTTATGTGTTATACATTGAAAAATATTTTTTGTGAAATTCTAAAAATAAAGATTAAATCTAGCAAACAATAATAATAATATTAATTTTATTTCAAGTAACTTAAGAAAGTACAGATGGTAAAAACTAAATTCTAAGACCCATAGAAATATATACCTTACCTATAGAAATATATACCTTACCCATAGAAATATATACCTTAGAAATATATATTATAGTGCGGCAGCAGTCACAGAGGCCATAGAGGAAAAGAAGAAACATATTATCGTGACATATCGCACGCTTGACACACGTTTGAACACGGCATAAAGATAACATTAGTTTTCTGTGAAGATTATAGAAGTTTTAATAATTGAAATAAATCTTGTGAATCACGAATAGAGTTAATTGGGAGCAAAATGTCACTGAGATGTTTAAGTAGATAAAATTGTTGATTTAGGGTTCCGTTGTATGTATCTAAAGTAATTCCCATGACATTTTGCCCATGTGAACGCAAATGTAGTCAAAACGTTAATCTATGATAATATCTAATTTATATTAAAGCTGTTTCAAAATGGATTATGTATTAAAATAATGATGACAATTTTTTTTGACTTTGATTTTATAGTTCATCCCCTATTCTTCAATAGTTCAGTTTTCAAGGCTTATGAGGATTTTAGGAAGGTCCGTACTTTTGTCATCCTACTTCTTACTCATCTTACTTCTTGTTTGTCACTGATTCTTTCTTGGTCATCCTGTATTAGGTCAGTGAGCAGGTTGAGGTATGGTGGCCCTGAAAAGGGCCTATGATCGTTGATGAAAGAATCAGTGTAGCGAAAGGATTAAAGAGCGCCTCTTAGAGGCTCCTTTTGTGCACATGTCTTCGAATTTTTAGGTTCTAGGACTAATCTTTCTTAGGTACTATTATGAATTATATTGACTGGCCTCATAGCTCAGTTGGTAGTAACTCTGCCTTCTGCGCTAGAGGTCGCGGGTTCGATTCCCGCACTGGGCAAACATTTGTGACTAACACAGATGTTTGTTCTGTGTCTGGGTGTTAAATATATATCTATTATGTATTACAGTCTCTGGTACCCATAGTACAGGCTATGCCTAGTTTGGGATCAGTTGACCGTGTGTGATATGTCCGGAATATTTATTAGTATTTATTATTTTTATAAATGCGGAAGTTAGGTTTGGATGCATGGATGGATGTTCGTTACTCAATAACGCCAGAACGGCTGAATGGATCTGGATGAAATTTAGCACAGGGATAGATTATAGTCTGGAATAGCACATAAGCTACTTCTTATCCTCGTAGGTACCACGCGAGCGAAGCCGCGGCCTGATGCTAGTATTATAAATGCGAAAGTTTGGATGGATGATGGATGTTTGTTACTCAATCACGCAAGAACGGCTGAACGGATATGGATGAAATTAGGCACAGAGATAGATTATAGTCTGTGATAGCACATGTACCACGCGAGCAAAGCCGTTGCAGTTGACAAAAACCTTACTCCGCTCTTCTTGGCAAACGAGCGCTGGCGTAAACCACCGGTACTAAGCACACAGGACCGCAAGGCTGTATGGGAGAGCAAGGAGCTGCACGGGCGGTTTTACAAGGCCCTCACGGGGCCCGATGTAGATCCGCTCGCCTCGGTGAACTGGCTACGTTTTGGTGACCTCTTTGGGGAAACCGAGGGTTTTGTCTGTGCGATTATGGACGAGGTTATCAAGACGAACAACTACCTACCGAAAGTACATCATGAGGGATGGGACGGTCGACATCTGTCGTGCATGTCACCGTCCCGGTGAGTCCCTCAGGCATGTGCTTTCGGGTTGTTCGCATCTTGCTAACTCTTGAGTACTTGCACAGGCACAACCAAGTAGCCAGAATCATTCACCAGCAACTTGCTCTCCAGTACGGCCTTGTTGGACCTGAGGTGCCGTACTATAAGTACGTACCGGAGCCAGTTCTCGAGAATGGCCGTGCCACGCTCTACTGGGACCGGTCTATCATCACGGACAGGACTATTGCCGCCAATAAACCTGATATCGTGCTGGTAGACCGGTCGGAGCGCCGGGCGATACTCGTTGATGTTACTATCCCACATGATGCTAATCTCGTGAAGGCCGAGAAGGACAAGCTCAGCAAGTACCTTGACTTGGCCTTCGAGATTACCGCCATGTGGGAGGTGGATTCAACGATTATCGTCCCGATAGTGGTGTCAGTGAACGGACTGATAGCGAAGAGCCTCGATCAATACCTTAAGAGGCTCTCGCTAGACAGCTGGGTGAAAGGCCAGATACAGAGGGCGGTACTCCTGGACTCGGCACGCATAGTCAGGAGGTTCCTCTCTCTGCAGCCCTAGCCACCGACCGCTTGAGCCGAGCTTCGCGGTCGGTGGTTCTCCATTTTTCCGGACATATCACACACGGTCAACTGATCCCAAACTAGGCATAGCCTGTACTATAGGTACCAGAGACTGATATACATAATAGATATATATTTAACACCCAGACACAGAACAAACATCTGTGTTAGTCACAAATGTTTGTCCACTGCGGGAATCGAACCCGCGACCTCTAGCGCAGAAGGCAGAGTTACTAACAACTGAGCTATGAGGCCAGTCAAGTGTGAGTTAATTACCAATAAAAGTAATTTTTTAAATGATTTTTTTTATTATTTTTTGCCTGGGCGGCCGTGGCATATTAAAAATTCTGAAAGTGGTCCGTGGCTGCACATAGTTTAACAACCCCTGCCGTGGGCGAAAGCTAGCTCGGAAATGAATGAACTGATACCACCAGATGTCCACAGGCTTGCCTGAACGTGCTGACGAAGCAGGAAGCCTCGCCATGCGTGGAGAAGGAGGAGGTGAAGGTGGAGGTCGAAAGGTTCATTGACCTCGCGCGCCAGATGGAGGCATTCTTCCTCCAGAAGAGGTGAGTGACTTTTTAACAAGCATACGGCCCACCTGTTTGTGCCTAAGTGGTTGCCGTAGCCTATGAACGCGAGAGGCGTTACGCCGTTGCCTCAACCTAACATTTCTTAGCCGCAGCGCTCTCGTGCGCACTGGTTCTTTCTTGGTCATCCTGTATTAGGTCAGTGACCCGGTTGAGGTATGGTGGCCCAGAGACCGTTGATAAAAGAACCAGTCCAGTGAAAGGAACTAAGAGGCGCACTTTAATCCTTTCACCACACTGATTCTTTCATCGACGGTCATAGGCCCTTTTCACGGCCACCATACCTCAACCTGGTGACTGACCTAATACAGGATGACCAAGAAAGAATCAGTGACACGACATGAAGAAGTGTATTAGGTAGGTTTTTTATACAACTAATGTGGCAAACAAGCATACGGCCCACCTCTTGGTAAATGGTTACCGTAGCCTATGAGCGCTTGCAACCTTACTCACCGCAGGAACACAACACTATTTGAAACAAATAATGTTATTTGTTTGCTTTTTAGGGTTCCGTACCTCATTTGGAAAAACGGAACCCTTATAGGATCACTTTGTTGTCCGTCTGTCTGTCTGCCTGTCCGTCTGTCAAGACCGTTTTTCTCAGAAACGGCTAAAGGTATCAACTTGAAATTTATACAACCTATAAAGGTCTGTGGGCTTATGGTGCCGTATAAAAATCAAAGCTCTAGCTTAATGCATTAAAAAGATATGGCAATGAATATATAATTTTTGTATGGAAATGGCAAATATCAAAAACCTCTAGGGTATTTCCAGTTACCTCAAAACTGTTAAATTTGGAATGCTAGGAGCTTTTGTAAACAATTAAAGGGAAACGTCTGAAATTGAGGAATTTCGAAGTTTTTTAGGAAACAAAGTTATATTTGCGGTCAATGTCATACAATGACAACGTGAGCGACCGCAAATATAAGTAGAAGAATTCAATTTGTCAAATTTTGTCAATTCCTAAACTTGGAATTTTGATTTTGTAACCACTTGTACGGATTTTCAGAATGGTAAATCCATTACCGGGATTTGAACCCACGACCATTGGTACGGAAGCCTCAGGGCGCGAGTTCTCGCCCTTGACCGTCTTATTTCTTTAAGGCGGAGGTACCCAGACGGGCTGCTCCAATTTAGAACGAGAAAATCTTATTGTGCCCTACCTCCTCCAAAAATAGGTAGGTAATAGATAATCCTAGGGGTAACAGATGTTCTCTTGGCCAGGTTCCTCCTGTCGGCGATGAAGCCGGAACTCCTCGTGAAGGAGGACAACAACGAGCTGAAGTGCGAGCTGCAGAGGAAGGAGGAACTCCTGCGCAGGCATTACGACAAGATCACGCAGTGGCAGAACCTGCTCGCTGATTTACAGGTAAACCATAGCTTCACCTTAGGTATTGTGATCTAGCCAAGAAACAACTTCAAAAACTACTAACCAATAATGTTTCTAGTTCTTCTTCTTCTTGTCGTGCCATTGATTCTTTCTTGGTCACCTGTATTAGGTCAGTGACCAGCCAGGCTATTATGTAAGCAAAATAGTAATGAAGATCGCAATTTTAAGGATGATTTTATCAATTTCAGCGACATCTGGAGTTTGTCAAACATGAAAAGGAAGAAGCTAAGGTCTTGAAGTTTTCCCTTGTCAAGTTTGGAACGTTTTGAATGTTGCTAAGATTGTCAAAATTACCCTCAAAGTTACCATTTACACAATTGCACCACAGGTTGAGGTATAGTGGCCCTGAAAAGGGCCTATGACCGTATGTTTTTAGTTTTACACTTCTACTTTTACTTCTAATTCATCATTTCCAGGGTCACACGGTGTACAACAAATGTCAGCAGCAGCCGCCGCCGCAGCCCATCCAGCAAGTCGCGTCGCCGCGCCAGCCGTGCAGCATGCAACAAAGTGTGCAGGTAAAGCCGGCGACAACAGCTATACTATACATAACACCTATATTCATTTATTGCAAACATTTGTGTGTGATGAACACAGATGTTTGGTCTGTGTCTGGGTGTTAAATATACAGTGGTGGTCATCTAATTAGAAACACCTACCTGGGTTTATATTTTTATTACAAATTCCCTTTCGAACTAATTTTGAACATATCATTGAGTGTTCCTACGTATTAATATCGATGTATCGGATATTATATTGCATTGTTATACCATTTTAATAACAGAAAACAACGGTTGTTTTTCTAAAACTGAAAGTTATATTAATAACAAAATAAAAAACGAGATACAAACCGGACAACTAATTAGAAACACCAAAAAAATCATTACTTAAATCATTTTTTATTTGAACAAAACCCCAATAGTTTTGAAAAATACTAAAAATACTACATCCTTAAACAATTAGTATTTGGCAGGGTAGCCTTTATTATCAATAACAGCTTTGCAGCGACGCGGCATTGATTCAATCAATTTATAACAAGTTTCTACAGGAATACTTCTCCAAGCGTCTTCAAATGCACTGTTAAGTCCATGAATATTAGTAACGTATTTCTGCGACAGGTTGGTCTTTATAGTGTGCCACAAATTTTCTATGGGATTTAAATCCGGACTATTGGCAGGCCACTCTAATACTGTCACGGATTGTTCTGTAAGAAACGCTTTAACGCTGCGTGCTGTGTGCTTTGGGTCGTTGTCATGCTGAAATATCCAAGTTACTGGCAAATTTTCCTCGGAATATGGAATCATTGTCTCTTCCAAGATCTTTTTGTATTGATATTGATCCATTTGCCCTTCAATCTTTCTCACGGGATCAATCCCGTACCCTGAGAAACATCCCCACGCCATTACATTTCCACCACCGTGCTTAACTGTCTTTTTAGTGTACTTGTTATTCAAAGCCTCGTTTATTGGTCGTCGTACATATCGTTTTCCATCGGAATTAATCAAATTAATTTTAGTTTCATCTGAAAACAAAACTTTTTTCCATTGATGAATAGTCCAACTGCCATATTTGCGAGCGAATGCTAGACGATTTTCTCTATGTTGCCTGGTTAGTAGTGGTACTTTTCTAGCGATCCTTCCTAACAATTTTCCTTCAACCAACCGTCTACGAACTAGTTTAGTGGACACGTGTCGAGGATCGTCTTCTGAAAATACCTCTTTTCTTATAACATTGGATCCTTTAAAGGGGTCCGCCTTAGCTAATCGAAGCATAAGCCTGTCTTCTTGAACTGTAGTCTTCCTGGGACGAAGTTTTCTTGGCACGTTATCTGATGTTCCGTGTAGTTTGAAATGTGCGAGGGCGTTAAATATCATCTTTACGGAACATTCCAAATAATCGGCGATCTTTCTGTAACTCCATTTTTGTTTTAAATGAAAATTCACTATAATTTTTCTCGTTGCTGCATCACAGCTCTTATTTTTACCCATTTTTAATAAAACAACAATAAATAGTAACTTTTCGTAATGAGTTAGAAATGGCGGCAATATTTACAAGGTGATTGACAATTGTGAGAACTGTATTTCAGTTTAAAAAATCAAATTTTGAACCAAGTCATACAATGTTTCTAATTAGTTGTCCATTCTGCCAGTCCTAACGATATTGATACTTTTTGTTTCACTGATATTTATTTTTATTGTCGTCTTGGTTGTCAAATATTATTGCTTGTAATTAAACTAGAGATATTAAAGTACATTGTAAAGTAGTGAAAAAAAAATTACCTCCTATTAAATGCTATAATAATGTTAGTTACTTTATAAAAATGTCAGATGACTAGGTGTTTCTAATTAGATGACCACCACTGTATATCTATTATGTATATCAGTCTCTGGTACCCATAGTACAGGCTATGCCTAGTTTGGGATCAGTTGACCGTGTGTGATATGTGCGGAATATTTATTATTTATTTACCTACTATGAACTCTCTAATGTACATTCTACGAGGTGATTCATAACATGTATACCATCCTGAAAGGGCGTTATTCTATCAACAGAAATAAATAATATTAGCGAAAGAAAAACATCAATATTTTCATATTATTTTATTATTATTTTTTTCACAAACTTTCTCAAATTAGCTGTTTTTGGTATTTTTATCATCTTAAAAACTAATAACTATAAATAAATAAAATAATAAATAAATAATAAAATAATTTCAATTAAAAATGTCGAATTTCCAAATGTCATAGAACAAACCTTATTGCCAATTGGTTGTAGAATAAGCCCCTTTCGGGATGGAATACATATTGTGAATCACCTTGTATATTACATACATATTCCAAGTTTCATCAAGTCAAAGTCAAAAGGCATTTATTTATTTCAATAAAATCACTAGGATCACTTTGAAACGTCTTAGAAACTAGGTGAAGCTATGCCTGTTCCTCGCGACCAAGCCTAGAAGAATCAGGGAACAAACACGGCTTGGTGCCTATCATTTTTGTCGATGATCCTTTTTCACAAAATGGAATTTAAAGCTTCAGTGTGGTGCCGATCGAACTAGGTGAGGCTCAAAAGAAAAGTTATCTAATTATAATCCCTAATAAATAAGAGCTTATAAAAATGTGAAAAAAAGAAGACAAATGTGAGCTTCAACAAATGATCTAAGGGCAGCACACGCAGCACATCGAAATCGGTTGAGCCGGTTCGAATTATGATGATGATAATGAATTGTTCTGAATTGGAGCAGCCCGCCTGGGGAGGTACCTCCGCCTTACAGAAGATCGCAGCCAAATAACACTATATGTTTCAAATAGTGTTGTGTTCCTGCGATGAGTAAGGTTGCCAGAGCTCTTTAGGGGGGGAGGGGGGAGGGGTCGGCAACGCGTGCGTGATGCCTCTAGTATTGCAAGCGCTCTTAGGCTACGGTAATCGCTTACCAACTATATGCTTATTTGTGGGCCGTATGCTTGTTCGCCACGTGAGGTGTATTAAAAAAAAAAAATGGTTGCAGGCGCAGCAAATGGCCGCAGCAGCAGCGCAGCAGCAGCAGGCGTTGCAGCAGCAGGCGTTGCAGCAGCAGGTACCGCGCCCCCCGCAGCCGCCTGCCTACCCCGCAAACGCAGCGATGCAGCGGAGATAGCACCACTGTTCTATAGCTTTAGTTTAACTTGACCACCTCGGTGGCATAGCGGACGAGTGCCCGTCCGAGACGCAAGCGGTGCGGGCTCGATTCCCGCCGCGGGACAAATGTTTGCATGATCTGCACGTACGGAAACGTCCAAAGGCTACGGTAACCACTAACCATACAGTAGGGCTTTATGGTTGTTGACCACTTTAGTTGTATAAAAATTTTGACGACCTCGGTTTTTTTTTTTTTTTATACGGAGGCTAACAGGCTTACGGCCCTCCTGATGGTAAGTGGTTACCGTCGCCTATTGACATTAGCAACACATGGAGCATTGCTAATGCGTTGCCTGCCCTCCCCCCCCTAAAGAGCTCTGGCAACCTTACTCACCGCAGGAACACAACACTATTTGAAACAAATAATGTTATTTGGCTGCGATATTCTGTAAGGCGGAGGTACCTCCCAGGCGGGCTGCTCCAATTTAGAGCGAGAAAATCTCGCTGTGCCCTACCTCCTCCGGTGCTGCAATGGGCGAGTGCCCGTCCGAGACGCAAGGGGTGCGGGCTCGATTCCCGCTGACAAATTTTTGCGTGATCTGCAAATATTTGTTCCGGGTCTGGGTGTTGTAGGTGACGTGACGGGTTGCAAGCCCATCGCCGCTTATAAGAATACTTACTGGCTTCCTCACGATGTTTTCCTTCACCGTTTGAAGTACGTGTTGATGCGCACTTAACTTTTTCTAAAAGAAAAACTCATGGTTCACGACCGTGTTGGAACCCACGACCTTCGGATCGAAAGCCTGGGTACCTCCCACTAGGCCAACACGGCTTATATTGAATATTGTAATAAGTTACTATTTTAGTTTTATATTTTGCGGTGTTCCTTTATTATTTTCTCTCGCTTTCTATTTTGTATTATTTAAAAAGGTTCATTAATTAGAAAGCTACATTATAATTTCTGGACTTTTGTTAGAAATATTTTATCATAAGTACATTTTAATTTTAATTTATTTTGTGGTTTTTTTTTATTTTCCTCACCCTATAGATTTTATTTTGCACTTTTAGAAGGTATGTTATTTTGTATTTTTATTTTCGTAGTTTTAATTGAAGCTTGCTATTATGTAGTTCAAAAAAACGTGTGGTAAAGAACTGTGGCCCGAGCACAAATTCTAATTCTCGTTAGCCTTACGCTTACGATACGCTAGTACAAAAAAATTCAATGACATCGGAGTAAACTTTGTGTTGCAAACTTATAATACCTACATCAAAGTTTTTCTTAAAAAAATCGGTGAATAAGTACGTTATACTAGTGCTCTCAAACGGTGAAGGAAAACATCATGACGAAACGGGCACTTCCTAGAACCTAAAAAATCCAAGAAATGTGCACGAAGTGCGGTTCTTAGAGGCTCCTTAACTACAATTATTATTAAATCCATTAACTACACAGTTTTTACACTTTTCCGGCCCTTTTCAGGGCCACCATACCTCACCTGCTCCTGCTCACTGCCCTAATACATGATGACCAAGAAAGAATCAGTGGCACGACAAAGCAAGTACTTACAAATACTTAATTGACTGGCCTCATAGCTCAGTTGGTAGTAACTCTGCCTTCTGCGCTAGAGGTAGCGGGTTCGATTCCCGCACTGGACAAACATTTGTGACTAACACAGATGTTTGTTCTGTGTCTGTGTGTTAAATATATATCTATTATATATATCAGTCTCTGGTACCCATAGTACAGGCTATGCCTAGTTTGGGATCAGTTGACCGTGTGTGATATGTCCAAAATATTTATTATTTATTATTATTATTTATTATTATTATTTATTATATTCTTCTGTAGATGCAGAACAGCCTGGCCCAGAACATGTTCATGGGCCGAGGATACACCGCGCCCCTTCAAGGACCACTGGCGTACTTGGAGAAGACTGCCACCAATATAGGTAAGCTGTACGTAGCGTTCTACAAAACAGTGAGTAACGTAACGACCTCGGTGGCGTAGTGGGCGCATCTGAGACGCAAGGGTTCGAATCCCGCTGCGGGTCATTCTTTTTTAATGTTATACGGAGGCAAACAGTCTACGGCCCTCCTGATGGTAAGTAGTTACCGTCGCCTATTGACATCAGCAACACCTGGAGCATTGCTAATGCGTTTCCTGCCGAAACCCTCCCCTAAAGAGCTCTGGCAACCTTACTCACAGGAACACAACGCTATTTGAAACAAATAATTTTATTTGGCTGCGATCTTCTGTAAGGCGGAGGTACCTCCCAGGCGGGCTGCTCCAATTTGGAGGAAAAAATTTCGCTGTGCCCTACCTCTTCCTAAAATAATATAATTGTAGATCTGCAAAATTTGTTCCGGGTCTGGGGGTTGTGGTCCCATAATAAACTCTTTCTAATTAATTATTACTTCACTTACTTATACCCTTAAACATCTTTTGACGACCTCGGTGGCGCAGGTCGTCAAAAGATGTCTAAGGTACACAGATGTTTGTTCTGTGTCTGGGTGTTAAATATATATCTATTATGTATATCAGTCTCTGGTACCCATAGTACAGGCTATGCCTAGTTTGGGATCAGTTGACCGTGTGTGATATGTCCGGAATATTTTAATTAAACAAATACTGAGAAACATTTTTTTTTTAATCATAAGGTGTTAATTTCAATAAAATCACTAGGATCACTTTGTAATGTCTTAAAAACTAGGTGAAGCTACGCCAGTTCCTCGCGACCAAGTCTGATGAAGTCCACTGCTGATTTTGCATACATTTGTCTAGCTGCGGGAATCGAACGCGCACCCCTTGCGTCTCAGACAGGCACTCGCCCGTACGCCACATACCTCTGACTACCCCCTTAGACATCTTCAAGGATCTGATCGCCTGGAGATCTGAGCGTATGTCTATCACTATCATTCGATAGCCCCAATTCTGCTAATTCAATGGTTTCAAAATGACAATGGTTCAATGGCAAAATTACCACTTTTGACACTTTTGGTGTTCTGCTATCACAGTCGTATTTCAATGGCAGTCATTGTGGAACCAATAAAAAAAAAAACAAAGGTGGCGACAATCGTAACTGAATGATAATGGCGCGATCATTATCATGCGATTATCATTTTCAAGTCATTGAATTAGTAAAAATAGGCGCATGACTTTCATCCCCAAGAATTTGGGGATGAATGTCATGCGCCTATTTTTTTCGTATAGATGTTATAAGGTCTTGCCTACAGCAAGAAGGACCTACTTTATCAAAGTTTACAATAGTATTTGTTTGGTTCCAGACATGGTGGGTCTGGGCGATGGGAGGAGGTGACGCGGCCGCGGGAGGGGCAGGGGGCGGGGCCGCGGCAGAGGCCGAGGTATGTATACCTATAATCGGGTGTATCCCACTATTTCCATGGAAATACAAAATAGAAAAAGTGGGACTTGCGTTTTTTCCAAATTATATCCCATTATTTCTATTACTGCAGAAAAAAACGCAGTTGCGTTATTGTAGAATCTGTTTCCACTTTAATATTTATGTCTGTTTACAATTTAAAACATTAAATATAAGAATACCTACTGCTAAATGCTAGAGTTGTATTGTTGTTTGTTGCAGGTCGTGGCGCATCCCCTGAATATGGTGGCAGCATGACGCCGCCATAGCGCTCCCCTCCAGCGTGGCCGGCGTTCTAACATGCATACACATAATATACTTATACAAACACATTCATTCACATAAAAACATCATACTTATAAAGACACATTCATTCGCATGCAAACACATATATACTTATTTATACAATCATAGACATAGACAAACATTTATTCACAAACTTGGCACACAATACACATCACAATAAAAGCAAGACACAGAGAGCGAAAATATGAAACAAAGACAGGATGTAACACACAAAAACTTATTAAAAAGAACACGTGAAATGTTATTGTGCTCCACAGCAGCAAAAAGATCTCGGCTCAGCATAAATGCCTTACCACTGAGGAGTAGTTTCAATCACATTCATTCACGCGCATAGACATACATCTTTATAAAAACACATTCATTCATTCAAACATACATAATTATACAAACTCATTCATTCAAATGCAAACACCTACTTCTTCTTCTTCCTGCCCTTGTCCCAAATTATGTGGGGTCGGCACAACATGTTTTCTTCTTCCTCTCTCTTCTGTTAGCCGTCATCTCCACACACACTTTTTTCTTACTAATGTCATCTTTAATACAATCCATCCATCTTTTCTTCGGCCTTCCTCTAGTCTTATACCACATTCATACCATCCATATGCAATCACATACATAGGTACTTATACAAACACGATAATTCGAATGCCAACACATACATAAATATATAATACTAATTAATGAATATTAAATAAATACAAAATCATTCGTTCATATGCAAACATACACAAACACATTTACACCCAAATAGACACATGCTAAACAAACACATTCATTCCAAGGGCGGATCCAGGGGGTCATCGGGGTAATGCACCCCCTGAGCTAGGTATAAGTCACTGATAAGTCAAGTGTGGGTTGGTGGGGCCTGTCCTGACTGGAACTCGACTCCCCCCCCCTGACTCAAAGGTTAGATCCGCCCTCGATTCATTCACGATCAAACAAATATATACTTACCCATAGGTACTATAATTCTTCTAGTCAAATTTACTAAGGATGGGTTCGACCAAACGCTATGTTATGCCAGAGTAACAATCCCTGGAAAACAGGCTTTCTCTAGAGTAATTATTAGTCATTTTATTCTATGGATAAGAGTTATACTATGTAGTTTGGTCGAAGCCACCCTTATATAAATATTAAGAAAATTATACCTAAGTAGTTGAATAAATCTAGTCATTTAACTGTATGGGGCCTATTCTACAACATGGAGAATAAGCCATAGTATAGGTACATTTTATCCTATTAATCACCTTGTTGTACAAGGTGATTCATAACATGTATACCATCCCGAAAGGGGGTTATTCCATCAACGAAAATAAATAATTTTAGCGAAAAAAACACAAAAATTTTTTTATTAAAAAAAAATAATTAAACCTTTCTATACAATCTTTAAAACTAATGGGTATGGAATAATTTCGAGATGGTATACATGCTGTGAATCACCTTGAAGATTCAGGATAGTATATAATTATGTACCTTGTAGCGTAGTTAGTAGGAGGTAATGTGACCCAACTTTTACTTTTTAATAAATAAAAACTTGTTATTTGTAAGTAAATTAAATAAATACTTCTGCCATCACACACACAAAAATGAACATTATTTCTTATTTATTCAATTTATTTATTCGTGTATACTATACATTAGCACTACATAGCTATACAACACTAGGTTATCACGTATATACATAGCCCTATATACCTATACATTTAATTAACCCCACAATCATTACCACTCGCTAACTTTACGCTCGAAAATGCATTGTGTCATGACGAGTCTGAGAACGGGGTGCGGGTTCGATTCCCGGACAAATGTTTGCATGATCTGCAAATATTTGTTCATGTTGTGCTTTGGTACCATGGTACTCGTAGTTTCTGATACCCACGACACAGGGAATCTTTAATCCTTTCACTACACTGATTCTTTCATCGACGGTCATAGGCCCTTTTAGGCCACCGTACCACCATACCTCAACCTGGTCACTGACCTAATACAGAATGACCAAGAAAGAATCGGTGAAACGACAGGAAGAAGGGAATCCTAGTGTGGGATCAGGACAGTATGCGACTGTTCGGTGTTATTTTTATGTCCGCCTCTTTTGTTTAGTTTTAGAAAAGGAGAGGGCGAGAGTTATCGAACCGTTAATGTTAGTGACTGGTTATGAATAAGCGGTTTTACAAAGTTTTATTTGAATACTTATACATTTGTAAAACATTAAAACGATAGAAGACTAAGGGCTTTATTATGAAACTGGGCTTAGACCAGGTCTAAATAAACCCTGGTTTTGTGACGTACAGTATAGACAGTTGCTTTAAATCAAATGTATGAAATGACACGTCACAAAACCAGGGTTAAGTTAGTACTAATCTAAACCCAGTTTCATAATAACAGGGTAAGTATTTAGGAAAATTAAGTATTACGTGTGAATTAGGCTTTACATTTTTTAAGGAAATCTAATTTTAACTAAGGGCAAGAATAAACTAAAATTGAATTTGAAACATAAGTTATTTGACAAATTTATTTCTCAAAATTATGTAAATTAATTTATCTCAAAGTAAATTATTATATTTTAGTCACCCAGCCTTCCGATCCAAAGGTCGGTCGGTAGGTTCGAATTCCGATCGTGCACCAATTCGACCAGATTTTCGTTTTGTTTTTTTAATTTAAGCTGTATTCTTGCTTAACAATGAAGGAAAACATCGTGAGGAAACCGACATGTCCTAGAACCAAGAAATTCGAAGACATGTGACATGTGCACGAAAGGCGCCTCTTAGAGCCACGCTTTAATCATTTCTCCCACCTACGGTCATTGGCCCTTTCAAGGCTGGTGCCCTTACCCCAACCTGTTCACCGACTTACTGCAGGATGACCAAGAAAAAAACCAGTGGCACGAAAAGCAAGCCAGCTCACTGACACCATAATATTGTGCTGTCATCGAAACTTGACAGGTATCCATTGTTTCAACTCAATCTGACAACGGGCAAGATATAACACAAACAAACATACAAATTCTTAAAAATAACTTATTTTTGCAGATCAAAAATAATTAAACAATAATTACTGATAATTATGTACATAATCTCACATTAAAATTTAATTAAGTAGCTCGGCTTTTAGAAATAAATAATAATTTAAAAAACAAAAAACTCAGTCTGATAAAATATGTTAGGAATCTAATTTAAAAAATGTACTCAATGATTAGAATGAAGACGTACGGTACATAGCATAACAATCAGTGCCCCTAGCACGAGTCATTCGCGTTACTGTTACGCTTACGATACGGTAGTAAAAGTCAAATTATATTTGACATTTAGCGACTAGTAGTGATAGTTGAGTATCAACTGTCGCTAATTCGTCCAGGCTAACCCTTTTACTTCAATACGGAGGCAAACAGGCTTACGGCCCTCCTGATGGTAAGAGGTTACCGTCGCCTATTGACATCAGCAACACCAGGATCATTGCTAAAGAGCTCTGGCAACCTTACTCACCGCAGGAACACAACACTATTTGAAACAAATAATGTTATTTGGCTGCAATCTTCTGTAAGGCGGAGGTACCTCTCCAGGCGGGCTGCTCCAATTTAGAGCGAGAAAATATCGCTGTGCCCTACCTACTCCTAAAACCTAGTCTAGTCTATACAGTGTGGGACACAATGTATTGGTTGTAAGAGATAATAGTTACTACTACTGGGACACACTGTATTGGTGGTTGGAGATAATTGTTACTACTACTGGGACACATTGTATTGGTTGTAGGAGATAATTGTTACTACTACTGGGACACACTGTATTGGTGGTTGGAGATAATTGTTACTACTACTGGGACACATTTTATTGGTTGTAGGAGATAATTGTTACTAATGTTACTTCAAAAGTCTCTCCTGTTCGTCCGTAGGCGCATACGCATGCCCGTTGCGCGGTTCTAGCGTAGTGGACGCCCGGGGCGCAGGCGACACCGGCATTGGGTTCGGGGACACCTGGAAACAAAGAATTCATCATCATTACCAGCCCGAAGAAGTTAATTTGGACATGGGCCTATACAGATGGCCACGACGAACGGTCTTGAGCCTTATATGACATCCGAATAACCATGCTGTTCGAGTGAAGGAAAAACCAACAAACACACTTTCGCATTTATCACACTTAATAATATAAAATAAGTGTATCTCTGTCTGTTACCTTTTTCAGGACTAAACGGCTGAACCGATTATAATTAAATTTGGTATACAAGGTGATTCATAATGTATGCCATCACAAAAGGGGCTTATTCTGAAACCAATTAGTAATAATAAATAAATAAATTTTGTTCTACGAATTTTGGAAATTCGTCATTTTTCATTGAAAACTCAATGCTCATCATCAGCTGTTTTGGGGTCAAATCAGGTCAAACTCAATGAATCAGCTGTGTTAGGTAGCAATCTTGTTTCCGAACTTTTCGTACGTTTAGTTATTATTAGTTATAAAGATGATTTAAACCACCAAAAACAGCTACTTTGAGAAAGTTGGTGAAAAAAAATATATTAAAATATTGATTTTTTTTCGCTAAAGTTCTTTCATTTTGTTGATATAATGACCCCCTTTCGGGATGGTATACATGTTATGAATCACCTTGTATAATTTTTTTTTGTAAATGACACATGCGTAGATCCTTAATCTTAGATCCTTTAGCTAACCTGTCGAGATGGAGTTTTGTGTTCGCCAGTTATGCTGAGATCCTCATCCACTGATTGCAGCAGCTGAAAACACAATAATAAATGAATAAATAACACCCAACAGTCGCCGACATAGTACTGACCCCACACTAGGATCCTCTGTGTCGTGGGTATCAGAAATTACGAGTACCGTGGTACCACAACACCCAGACCCGGAACTAATAATTGCAGATGATGCAAACATTTATCATTAATAATGTGGTATTATTATTATTGATCCACTATCATGGATCTCGTTGACCCCCATTTGTAGATCATAGACCCGCAATATTTTTTTCGTAGACCCCTTGGCGGTCGTCCTCGACCCCTGGGGCTCGATATAAACCATTTTGGGAATCGCTGCTTTAATAAAAAGTCTGGGTTAACTAAACCAGGAGTGATATTGTGTAAGCGAAATGGTATTGAAGTTCGCAATTATGAGGATGATTATATCAACTTTAGCGACATCTGAAGTTTTTCAAACATGAAAACAGAAGATAACATCTTCATGTTTTCACTTGTCAAGTTTGGAACGTTTTGAATGTTGCTAAGATTGTTAAAATTACCCTCAAAATGAAAATAAAAATGAAAATATATTTTATTTGCAGTTACACTAACTTCTTATCTAGTTATAGGGTTTGCATCAGGATGGAAACCGCCAACCTGACGCAGGTCTGCGGGTGTATTTCTGTTTATGAATGAATAGGCAATTGTTGATGTATATGTACCTGATTAAGAACGTGAAGCCCGAAATAATGCAATGGGTTGGCAATTTGTGATTTCAAATTACTCTGTATCTAAACCTTAGATTGAAGTTCTGATTGTGGTTTTGTAAGGTACTAATCAGGTACATTTATATGACAATGAAACCATAGTTAAACAATTGGTTATTCATTCAGAAATATAAATACACCCGCAGACCTGACGTCAGGTTGGCGGCTCACTTTATTTTTGTAATATCTCTGCATTCAAAGAGGTACTTTTATTTTAATTATTAGTACATTCGTCACACATTCATTTCATTCTTATTGGCCACTCAACACCCGCGAACCTGATGTTCACGGTATAGGTACCTATAGATGACAGATGTTATATGTATAGGTAAATGAGTAATAAAAATTACCAAATAGCTAATCAATGCGCTATACAGAGATTTAGTTACCGAAACTGTTTATCTAATGATCTCCACACTAGGCACGCCTACGAACTTCATTGCCATTGTGCTTACACAATTGCACCACTGGTTTCTAAATAAGGCCGCTCCTATAAGATAAATAACCTCAAGAGTGACTTCGCTCTAGCATTCTGATAATCTTGGAAAGTTGAAACATCATTATCTGTTCTGTGTCCAGTCTCCGCAACTCTCTCTCTTCTTTTATATCATTCTCATAATCGACCGTCTCTCTTTCTAGCTCCAGAAACCTATCGAAGGAATCAACTGAATCGATCGAATCAATTCCTTGATTATTCGATGTTTCTAGTCGAGAGTTGCATTCGTAGTTATATCCAACAGGGTAATCGCGGTTCGGTTTGTATTCGATTCTTGATTGTTGTTGATTGAGTTGAAATTCCGATTTTGAATCGATTTTCCGCCTATCGCTTTGGTTTTTATATTCGTCGCGTTGCGCGTGATCGCTAATAGTTTTGTATGATCTGTCTCTTCGATAATCGTCTCTCGCTATCGAATCTATGTCTCGATTATAATCGGAACTCCGACGTATAACTCGATTAAAATCCTCTCGAGATCTTAGCTCGATTGCTTGACTGGACATGCCTTGCCGATCTCGATTCGAGTTGAAATCGGTATCCTTGGACGGTTTACACGAACAACTCGGAGTAATATCTCGATTATTCGTCTTGTAATCGATATCTCGCTTTTGACTGCTGGAGGATATGTTATGGTACGTTAGAAGAGTTGAGTCGGTGTGGAAAGTAGCTTTCTTCTTCTTACATGGATTTGAATCTAAAAATATTTATGGGTAGTAATATTGATAGAAAACTGGAAAACTAGAAAACTTTTTTGTTTATTTTAACTTAATTTTCTGTCTAGCTGAATATGAGTCATCAAGAAATACCATTTTAGACCCACTGAGCATTAAATAATACATTAAATCGGCACCAGTTAGCGACTTTTGTAACTAAGCGATGCTAAGATTGCTTTGTTCACTACACCCTCTTATAATCTGTTGCTAACTTTATCTGCTCGATAACCTGTTTTTTTTCTAACAGTAAACAAAAGAAAGAGGGAGTTATACTTTTATCGAGTCGATAAAGTTTGTGAGTGATTAAGAATAATCATACTAATATTATAAAAAGTAAACAAAATGAGAGAGTTATACTTTTATCGAGCAGATAAAGTTTGTGAGTGATTAAGAATAATCATACTAATATTATAAAAAGTAAACAAAATGAGAGAGTTAGTATACTGTTATCGAGCCGATAAAGTTAGTGATTAAGAATAATCCTACTAATATTATAAACGCGAAAGTTTGTGAGGATGTTTGTTGTTCAATCACGCCGTAACGACTAAACCGATTTCGACGAAACTTGGAATAGACACAGTTCTTTGCCTAGATTAGCATACAGGCTACTCTTTATCTAGGTACCACACGAGCGAAGCCGCGAGTGCAAGCTAGTAATACATATGAATCAACTTGTATTTAGAAATTTCTAACCATTTCTTCCGTCCGAACTATCCGACACAGATTTATCCATCCAGAACTGATTAGTCACGCACACAGCGCAATTATTTGCGTCCAAGTCACGTGAAGAGTGTTTCGAGTTGCATTCCTCGTTCCAGTTCCTCGCGAAAGTATTAGAGGATTTAGCAATTCCGTCGTGAGTTTTATAACTTTCGAGATGGGATATCCGGCTCTTCTGTAAGCCACATCTACCCTTGTAAATAAATAAATAAATATTCCGGACATATTACACAAAGTCAACTGATCCCAAACTAGGCATAGCCTGTTCTATGGGTACCAGAGACTGACATACATAATAGATATACATTTAACACCCAGACACAGAACAAACATCTGTGTTAGTCACAAATGTTTGTCCAGTGCGGGAATCGAACCCGCGACCTCTAGCGCAGAAGGCAGAGTTACTACCAACTGAGCTATGAGGCTTGGGGTGTAAGGGGTTCCAGATAACACCTTTCGGAACCCAAGACAACCTCACCGGCACGTGGTACACCCTGCCGATCAGCGAATGAGGCTCTGTCGCTCCACCCACCAACCCGCACTGGACCAGCGTGGTGGGTTACGGTCCAATCCCCCCTATGATAGGCAATAATAAAAGATGGCCCCCAGTCCCCGGCAGCTCCGCTATTCCTGGTACTGGTAGCAGCCACGGTAACGGCGGAGCAGGGGGTGCTAAGAATCCCCGGCAGAGGCCCAGCTACCAACCCCCACATATGGCACTGAGACATGGTCGTTAACTATTGGCCTCATACACAAGCTCAAAGTTGCACAACGGGCTATGGAGAGAGCTATGCTAGGAGTTTCACTACGTGATAAGATCCGAAATGAGGAAATTCGTAGAAGAACCAAGGTTACCGACATAGCTCTCAGAATTAGCAAGTTGAAGTGGCAGTGGGCAGGCCATATAGCTCGCAGAACCGATAACCGTTGGGGAGTAAAGGTTCTCGAATGGCGACCACGAACCGGGCGACGCAGTGTTGGAAGGCCCCCCACCCGATGGACCGACGACATAGTGAAGGTTGCGGGAAGTCGGTGGATGGAGAAGGCTCAAGACCGTTCGTCGTGGAACTCTTTAGGGGAGGCCTATGTCCAGCAGTGGACTTCTACAGGCTGATGATGATGATGATGATGAGCTATGAGGCTAGCTATAACTTATTATTAATGCATCTACCCTTAAATAGTTCTATCTAACTTTATTTCAATGTAGGTAGTAATATTGTGTTTATCTCTAAGTTGAAGTATAGACCTACTTAAAGGTTTATAGTCCCACTAGGTTTTGAACAAGTGAGATGTATGGGGCACAGAGAAACAACCGTCTTAGTAGAGTACAAGTTTATTACTGCAGGCAAAGACTGCAGGTGACACCGCGAGCGCATTGCATATACATCAACTTCTTTGGTAATGGTACTGATTAACTTTTGTGTGTGTGTGTATTGCTTTCTGTCGTCTATCGTTACTTTATATACCTACCCATCCCCTGCTATCTGCGGAAACTTATAATTGGCCATCAGTGCACATGTAGTATCACTACTGCATGGTATGTATAATTATTTATCTAATGTGTCCACCTAGCTGTTAGTTTTCCAAAAATGTCTAAAATAAAATAAAGGCAATGTCGCTTGTACACTCCGAGGAGCGATATCACCTGGTGACCTCTAATAACAGGTTTTTTAGTGTGAAGACGGCTAGTCAGAGGCTTGTCCAAACTTAACATCTGACACATGACAGGGTTTAATGACTGAGTATTGGTTTCGGCAGAACACCAGCGTCTGCTGCTGAAACAGTAGGCATAATGCTGAGCCGAGGCCATTTTGCTGCTGCAGCACACATCATCATTTCATTTTACCTGCTCGTGTTTTCTTTCATATAATGTTTAGTTTTAAATTTTGTGCAAATGTGTGTGTTTTAGTAGTAAATAAATGAATGTCTATGTCTACATGCATGACCACATTTTTCAGTTTATATTCATTATTTTAGAAAAAAATACTAAACACCCTATCGGCACCCGTTTTGGTGCCCACGGAGGTAGTCAGAGGCACGGTCAAAGTTTACATTTGACACATTTTGCGGTATATACTCGAAGGTAAATATGGTCGAAATAAAAGAAAATATAAAAAATATACCCTATCGGTGCCCGTGTTGGCGCAAGCACTGGGCTTCTGTGACTCATCCCGTTCCATATTTCTAGCGACTTGCATTAACTCTATGATTTTTAATCTTGAGGGTAGCTGGAATTCCATCACAAATGGGCGTGAATAAACAAAATCATGAGTTGATAAAAAATAGTTCAAAATTACAACCCCAAGAATAGTAGACCTCCTTACTCTCAGATCTCCAGGCGATGAATATGTCTTAGGGGAGTAGCCAGAGGCATGTCCGAACTTTGTCACTTGTCCACATAATAAGAAATACTAGAACTTAGGAAGGTCAAAGTTTTTAGCACTTCGCTTATTAAATGTGTACAGTACTACGAAATTAGAGCACTTTAATCCTCTCACCACACTGCTTCTTTCACCAAATGTAGTCTTTTTCAGGGTAGTGCTACTTTGCTACATAAATTACATTAAAATTCAACCTTATTAACCCCGGACGTAGAGCTCAAAATATCTTCCTTAGTGGATGCGGTACTAGTAGATTTTCCAAGCAATTTCTTTGATATCATTGATATTGGTACATTTGCACTTGACGTGTTGCAAAGGTGCTGGAATGGAAGGAAAGGGGGTGAAGGGAGGGGGGTAAATATCGAAGGGAGGGGATAATCGTAAAATTGTAGGTTCATAGTTTGTAACTCTAGTATTTATACAGTGTTCATAATATGCATACTCTCCCAAAATGGGCTTATTCTACACCCAATTGGCAATGAAGTCTTGTTTTACGACTTGGAAATTCGACATTGAAAAATTGTAAAGACTTCAAAATCTGCTGTTTTGGGTTATATCAATTCAAACTCAACTATTTTATTTTATTTCAGTAATTCACAGTTTACTTATCGTTTAATATAGGCTAGATGTATATATGTCGTACTTGAACCAATTTGAATCCACATTTTGTATTCCACTCGCTTCAAAGTAACATTGTGTGAGTATGCTACGTACCTAGCTTAACTATAGTGTAAGAAAATATAAAGCTGTTTTAAGCAGGAATCTTGATGTCGAACTTCTCGTACGTTTAATTGATTAATTATAAAGATGATAAAAATACCAAAAACAAGTTTGAACAAGAAAAAAACAGCATTTTTCGGCTAATTTTCTTTCTTTTTGTTGGTAGAATAAGTCCATTTGTGGATAGTAAACATATGATATATCACATTGTATTATACGACCCGATAATGAACGACACCGCATTATTACGCTTTACATTATAGTGTTGTGCGTTATACCATGTTGATATTGCACAGCCTGATATTTTGACACAACAGCTTTAGCCCCTTCGTCCACGGCGCGACTCAAAAGGAACGCGACTGAAACTAGTCTCCTGGCGACTCGACATGCTGATCGCCAGGCGACTGGTTTCGAGAAACTGTGTGAAAAATGAACGAATAAACAGTAATTATAAGTGATTCTGACGTCTATGTGACTGGAGAAGTAATAATTCCGTGTCATTGCTCGAATTATCACTAGTCATGTTAATTATTTTCGTTTTCAAAACTTTGTTTACATAAAATCGTGTACTGAGTGACTGAGTTTCAGGAAATTCCAGTAGCGCCGTGGACGAGTCAGAGTTTCCAATCAGTCCGCAACTCTAGTTTCTAATGAGTTCCGTCACTTTTGCGTAGCGTCATGGACGAAGGGGCTTATTGAACATCAGGTCGTGAATTATCAGTCTGCGTAATATCGCGCTGTACATTATCGTCTCACGTTTCATAATAGGGTTAACTCTATTTTTTTGCCGACTTAAAAAAAAGAGGAGGTTCTCATTGTTTTTTTTTCGGTTTGATTCGTATTCTCGTAAGTCTACAAGGTGATTCATAATATGTATGCCATCCCGAAAGGGGCATAATCTACACCCAATTAGCAATAAAGTTTGTTCTACGACTTTTGGAAATTGGTAATTTTTCATAAAAAAAACTATCAGAAAATCAGCTGTTTTAGGGGTCAAATCAGGTCAAACTCAATGAATCAGCTGTTTTCGGGAGCACTCTTGATTCCGAATTTCTTGTTCGTGTAGTTATTAGTTCTTAAGATGATTAAAATAACAAAAAAGAACTAATTTTAGAAAGTTTTTGAAAAAATTTTTTTCGCTAAAATTTTTTTTTTTCGTTGATAGAATAAGCCCCTTTCGGGATGGAATACATTTTAAGAATCACCTTATAGAGTAGGCTTACCTTATCGACTTCAGTATCGAATAGCTCGTTAGTTCCGCCTTTGGAAATGTTTCCTTTCTCCATGAGGGTAGCGCGTTTGGCAGCTAGGTACAGAGAGCTGGAACATAAGGAACCTTAGTCAGTTGTAATAAGGTACAGAATACGTCAGTACCGCTGGGCGAGAGATATTAATCTAAGCTTTTTGACCTACAAAATATTATAAACGCGAACTTAACTTAAGATTTTGATTAAATTTGGTATGTAGACTGAAACCCAAAGGACGAGCTGCATAGGCTGCTTCGGGCAATCTCTTCGGGCCTATCTCTTATAATCTACTACTCTTTAGTAGATGGCTGACTGTTTGAGTAAGCTGTTAGTTTGACTGTTGGATTGCAGTTTGATAGTTGGCTTACAGTTAGACAGTTGGCATTGCAGTTGGACAGTTGGCATTGCTTATAGTTTGAGAACTGGCTTCCAGTTTGACAGTTGGCATGTTTGTCAGTTGGCTTACAGTTTGAGAGTTGGCTTGCAGTTTGACAGTTAGCTTACCGTTTGACAGTGAGGTAGTGGAGAGAGGTGATGGCTCGGACGGAGTAATCAGGCACGAAGGTGTGTCGTAACATCGCGTCCATGTTGATATTCTGTAGGGATCCCATCGCTGATGGTGTCGGGGATTCCGCTGTAAGCAAACAAAATATAAATTAATAAGCAATGCCATTGTCCGTGCCTCTGACTACCCTCTAAAACAACTCCTAGGATCTCATATGATTATTACAATGCTTGAGATTACAGTCGTGAACCAATTTTTAGGGTTACGTAACAAAGACACCGCCATTTACTTCGAAGAGTTATTGTTTATAGCCGATTTCGTTGTATCGTGACTACAAAAAAATACCTTTATAATCTTCTTCGCTACTAACCGACTTCAAATTTAACTGGTTACTAACTAACTTCGAAGTTTAAATAACTAAATAATACCTACCCAATAGCAAAGACTATATTATAATATATAATTATTATCCTTGCCAATAGTCACATACATAGTCCTGAGCCCACACTAGGATGCCCTGTGTCGGGTATCAGAAACTACGAGTACCTTGGTACCACAGCACCCAGACCCGGAACGAATATTTGCAAATTAATTTGTCCCGCAGCGGGAATTGAACCCACCCCTTCGTCAGAACTGGTTACTAACCAACCCCTTGTGGTGTACAATAAAGAGTTTTCTATTCTATTTTTTATTTAATTCCGGTCATAACACACGGTCAACTGATCCCAAACTAGGCATAGCCTGTACTATGGGTACCAGAGACTGATATTCATAATCATCATCATTTCAGCCGTACGACGTCCACTGCTGAACATGGCCTCCCCCACAGACAGAGCAAATTCCTAATCATGTGGGGGGATTTGCCCATACTCCCCACGCTGGGCATGCGGGTTGGCGAGCGCAGTTAGAGCTATCGTTGTTAAAATGAGGGACGCTGCTGCCCATCCCCTAGCTTTTTTCCCTTAGTCGCCTCTTACGACATCCGCGGATAGGTAGATATGGAGGGGCCTATTCTTCAGCCGGGGCCACCACGGCCTATATTCATAATATAGATACATATTTAACACCCAGACACAGAACAAACATCTGTGTTCATCACACAAATGTTTGTCTAGCGCGGGAATCTAACCCGCGACCTCTAGCGCAGAAGGCAGAGTTACTACCAACTTGAGCTATGAGGCCAGTATTCTATTCTAACCCCAAAGTTTAACTGGTTACTAACCAACTTAGAAGTTTAACTGGTTACTAACCGACTTCGTAGTTTAAGTGGTTACTAACCGACTCCAACGTTCTGTGTGAGCGCCTGCACTCCGAAGTAGGTGAATGGTCCCGCCTCGAACACGAGGTTCTCCCGCCCAACTGTCACCTCCACGCGCCCTTCCAGAATAAGCACAAAGTAATCCACCTGGAACATAACAAAATTATGTTTTTTAATATTATTTCTGTCAATGCATTCAAAAACAAGCTCGACAACTGAATACGAATTAACAAATCAGTGCTGAAAAAGTGAACCAGACATGACAATAGACTTTCAATTTCGACACTGTGAGATGTAGACACATCAGCGGAAGCTGCTCGTCTCTAATCAAATAAATAATTTCAAAATGTTTCTGTAACCTAAAAGAATATTTTGATAATACTTAATTTAGGAAAATAGGTATTTCTCTACCTATTTTTCTATGGGAAATTTAATTCAATACATAGTCCTAATACCTCATCCTACTAATATTATAAATGCGAAAGTTTTTGAGGATGTTTGGATGTTTGTTGTTCAATCACGCCGTAGGCCCAACCGATTTCGTTGATACTTGGAATATATAGAGTTCTTTATCTAGAATAGCATATAGGCTACATTTTATGTAGTTACCACGAGAGCGAAGCCGCGGGCGGAAGCTAATACAAAATAATGTTAAAATGATTGTAAACAAACCGCAAATACTACACCCATCATCTTGCTTTGCTTTGATTTTACGTCAGATCGGCAACAAATGCAAATTCTGTCCAAAAACCAACAATAAGCATTTCACCAACGGTCATAGGCCCTTTTCAGGGCCGCCATTTTTTTTTTTTTTTTTTTTTTTTTTATACTACTTAGGTGGCAAACAGACATACGGCCCACCTGTTGGTAAGCGGTTACCGTAGCCTATGAGCGCTTGCAATACCAGAGGCATCACGCACGCGTTGCCGACCCCGAACCCCCCTCCCCCTAAAGAGCTCTGGCAACCTTACTCATCGCAGGAACACAACACTATTTGAAAACAAATAATGTTATTTGGCTGCGATCTTCTGTAAGGCGGAGGTACCTCCCAAGGCGGGCTGCTCCAATTTAGAACGAGAAAATCTCGCTATGCCCTACCTCCTCCAGATAATAGATCGGCAACAAATGCAAATTCTGTCCAAAAACCAACAATAAGCATTTCACCAACGGTCATAGGCCCTTTTCAGGGCCGCCATAGCTCAACCTGGTCAACGGCCGACTGCAGGACGACCAAGAAAGAACCAGTCACGCATTTTGTGTCAAGTTACCGGTTTCCCTTGCTGGAAGACGTAGGTGGCGATGTCCTTCTTGTTTTTCTCCTTGACCTTGATGTAGTGGATGACGTCCTGCCGCAGCAGCCGACGCAGCACCGTTTCTGAGACAGTGTCCGGACGGAACGCGTCTACGCCTGCAATGGGAGGTTTCATGTAATAAAAACCCAGTCCATGCTAAAAATTACCTTGATCCGTTGCTGCGTGGAAGGAGAAACCAACGAGCAAGCAAACAAAAATTACTAATAAGGTGATCCTACTAATATTATAAATGCAAAAAAAGTTTGTGTGGTTGGATGTTTGTGTTCAATCACGTCGTAACGGCTCAACGGATTTCGATGAAACTTGAAATACTTATAAAGAGTTCTTTTTTTATTTTTTTATTTTTACTTTCACACTTAAACTTAGTGTAAGGAGGACTTAATGCTAAAGCATTTTCTACCAGTCATCCTGGGCGTGCAAAAAAGATGGTGAGGCGTGACAATTAAACTAAACTTAGAAATAACTTACCTACTTAAATAGTTTACATAGAGATATATATACCTACGTACGCACAAGTACCCATGTAGGTATCTAAAAGTGGGAGAAAAAAAAAGAAAACAATAATACCTACAAAGATAACCTTTGAAAAAAAAATTAAAAAAAACAAACACTTATACCCACAACTTGGTACCTACATTATGTTAGTTCAGAACTATTTTACCTAGAACATATAGGCTACTTTTTACGCAGGTACCACGCGAGCTAAGCCGCGGGCGGGAGCTAGTACATAATATGTATGCCATCCCGTAAGGGGCTTATTCTTCACCCAATTGACAATAATACTTATGTGTTGTTGTTTGTACTGTATGTTATCTGTGTTAAGTCTACCTATCTCCCTATCGTTAACCTTTATTCTATTGTTTTTTGTGTCTTCTGTCTGTGTTTGTCGAAATAAATTTATTTCATTTCAATAAAGTGTGTTCTAGGACTTTTGGATATTCGACATTTAAGCAAAAACTCTAAGCAAGAATCAGCTGTTTTGGGGTCAAATCAGTTCAAACTCAATGAATCAGCTGTTTTAAGTAGCTATCTTGATGCCGAACTTCTCGTACGTTTAGTAATCCTACTAATATTATAAATACGAAACTTTGTGAGAATGTTTGGATGTTTGTGGTTCAAACACGCCCAAACGGCCCAACGGAGTTGGATGAAAGGAGCCATTTCATTGTGGGCCTGGTCCATGTACACTACATAGAAAAAATATGAAAAATAGGAGATTACAAGAAAACTACAATTTCATTAATTTGAAGACAAATGCGATGGTACAAGAATAGTTCTTCTGGTAAGTTTTTTACTATGTGAACACTATTTGAAGGCCGCCATGTTGGTTTATAATTGGCGTTTGACATGACTTTGAAATATTTTTCATTTCATGTTGTTTGATGTGATGTTTTTGTTTTGTCAGATGAATGTAGGTTGCCAAAATGACATTTCACGCACGTCCATCCGCCATATTTTTGTATCACTGTGTGTTGCTCTCTTTGTCGAAGAAAATCTTAATGTACCTTAGAATTAAGTCAATTTAAATAAAATAACCAATTAAATACGTTTACTTTATTGCTTAGCCATATTTCAGAGTAGTGTACACAGTGCAGGCCCAGGCTCCATATAGCGAGCGAACCCGCGGGCGTATGCTAGTATATATGAACTGACTTGTGCTCAAGAACTGGAAGGTGGCCAGCGTGAGCTGCGGCGAGATGTGGATCCGCTGGTTCTCGTGCCGCTCCGCGAACGCCGCGAAGTCCTGCAGCTTGTTCTGCGGCCGGTTGCGGCGCCGCTTAGAGCGGTTGTCCGCTGTGGGGAGGAACATCATCGATCAATATATTTTTTGGAAATATTTTCTCGTTTTAAATTGGAGCAGCCCGCTTGGGGAGGTACCTCCGCCTTGCAGAAGATCGCAGCTAAATAACATTATTTGTTTCAAATAGTAAGGTTGCCAGAGCTCTTTAGGGGTAGGGGGGAAGGTTCGGCAACGCGTGCGTGATGCCTCTGGTATTGCAAGCGCTCATAGGCTTACCAACAGGTGGTATGCTTGTTTGCCACCTCAGTTGTATAAAAAAAAAATCCCGTGTCTTAACACCACCGTCCTCTGTCATTCTCGTAAATTCCATTCCATGCAAAGATTGTCTGGAATAGATCCCTCTCAGTGATAATACCGCCCTTTGAATTCCACTATTAGATATCTATATTTTATTGATTCAATCGTTATGTGTTAAGTTTTTATGTCGTTTTACAATAAAGAGTTATCTATCTATCTATATATCAATCAATACAAGGTGATACATAATACGGTTTATATAAATAAATAAATATTCCGGACATATCACACACGGTCAACTGATCCTAAACTAGGCATAGCCTGTACTTCTCACGCCAATTGAATAAGGAAGGATCTCGTAGCGCAACTTGGTTCCAACGGAAGATCAGCATTGTGTTACTTTGTAGGAAACACAACAACATGCTGAGTTGGAAGCCAGTTTGTGGCATATGACTAGGTTTTTAATAATTTAGTTTAATTTTGTTGTTTTTAGTAATCGTTGTTATGCCGATACCTACAATATGTTACAAATAAAATTATTTACTTCTTCTTCTTCTACTATGGGTACCAGAGACTGATATACCTAATAGATAAATATTTAACACCCAGACACAGAACAAACATCTGTGTTCATCACACAAACATTACAGTTTGTTAAGTATTGTATATGAAAAAAAAGCCCGCTAATAATCTTTGATCGCGTCTAAGACGGAATAAAATTTGTACGTTTGAAAATTAGCATTTGTCAATTAAAAAACCATTTTTAGGTTGTAATCTTTTTGTCAACTTGTATAGTCTTTGATACTAATAACATTATAAATGCGGCAACTGTGTTTACGCTTGTTATGAAACGTCAAAAAATTGTGCACGAAATAACTTTAATCCTTTCACTACACTGATTCTTTCATCGACGGTCATAGGCCCTTTTCAGGGCCACCATACCTCAACCTGGTCACTGACCCAATACAGGATGACCAAGAGAGAATCAGTGACACGACAAGGAAGCAATGCGAAAGTTTGTGGTTGAATCGCGCCGCTATAAAGAACACAAGAACAAAGTGTCTTCCCCTTAACTAGAAACTGTAAGAAAAGTGCTATTGGACACATTCTTAGATATAATTTACCTTATAAAACTATGTTAAAGTAAAATTGCTCATTGGCCTACTTGGCTAGATTGCAATACTACTTAGGGTACAATAATTTGTAAACTAGGATTAAAAAAAAAAAAAAAAAAATCGCGCCGTAACTCATCCGATTTCGTTGAAACTTGGAATATACAGGGTTCGTTTTTTTTTCAGGGCCACTTAGGCGTAATCGGAAACCGTGAGAGTAATCGAAAAGTGATGTAACGGGCTCGATTTTGAAAAAAATAAGATCAGCATTTAAAAAAGTTGAAATTTATTTACAGATTTTCAGAAAATGTAGGTTTTTGGAAAACAATGAGACCCTGTATAGAGTTCTTTACCTAGAATAGCATATAGGCTAATTTTTATGCAGGTACCACGCGAGCGAAGCCGCGAGCGGAAGCTAGTTATACATAATAAGAAACACCTTGTAGTTAGCAACTAGTTAACCCTAAACATGTCACTCACTTCACTAATTTTTATAGGAACTTTGTTTTTCGTCATTTTTTTCCATGTAAGCTAAAATTTTTGTTGTTATTGTTAATCATGCAGGCCTCATAGCTCAGTTGGTAGTAACTCTGCCTTCTGCGCTAGAGGTAGCGGGTTCGATTCCCGCACTGGACAAACATTTGTGACTAACACAGATGTTTGTTCTGTGTCTGGGTGTTTAATATATATCTATTATGTATATCAGTCGCTGGTACCCATAGTATAGGCTATGCCTAGTTTGGGATCACTTGACCGTGTGTGATCTGTCCGGAATAATTATTTTATTTATAATCCTTTTGCTGTACGCACATAATATTTACGTTACTACCTAGTTCTAATCTGTGTTTTATAATTATTATTTTTACTTTTGGTTGTAATGTGTTTGTGCGTCGAATTAAATAAAAAATAAAGGGGTACGGGTGTTTTTGTGGGTAAAAAAAAACACGGTGGTCAGCATCTGCGCTATAAAGATGTGTTTAAGAGACACCTGAACGCCTGCGCTATCGACTCTACATCATGGAGCAGCTTGCTTCTAAGAGGTCTTCTTGGCGCTCTACCATCTATAATCATGTCAAAACGTTCGAGGAAAATCGTCCCGACACGCTTGACATTAAACGCCAAATTCGTAAAGAAAGACCTAAGCCCTCCTACACATATACGTATAACATCGCAGGTCAACTCTACTGTCAACCATGTGATAGAGTTTTTAAAACTAAGTTTGGCCTAGCGAGCCACATTAGGGCTCATGCTAGGAATTAATTTATATTATAAACACATTATCCTATAACATTTATATCTTTAGTTGGGGTCGCCGTCATCGAAATCGATGAGGAGGACTATATACTTACTGAAGACATCAGTCTCGTCCACAATCTCTGCCTGGATCATCTCCTCGATGACGTCCTCCAGGGTGACGAGGCCGATGGTCTCGTAGAAGGGGTCCCCTTCGCCTTCATTGTTGATGCGGTGAACGAACGCCATGTGACCTTTGTGACCTGAACACATGAAAGACAAATAATCACTACATATCCAACCTCGACCTCGGTGGTGTAGCGGGCGAGAGCCCGTCTGAGATGCAAGGGGTGCGGGTTCGATTCCCGCTGCGGGACTCATGTTTGCATGAGCTGTAAATATTTGTTCCAGGTCTAGGTTTCACCGACGCGGACGATCATAGGCACTTTTAAGGGCCACTATACATTAACCTGCTCACTGACCTAATGCAGGATGACCAAGAAATAATCAGTGACACGACACGCAACTCGTATGTATGTCTACAGCTTACACAAAGACAATTTCTGAATTCTGAATATGCAAATGATTAGTGCATAATCTGAAAATCCTATTTAAAATTATTCAAATCATTTTGAATTGGATTTTTAGATTATGCACAAAATATTTGCATATTCAAACTGTAGACATACAAAAAGCAACTCACCATCTTTACATACATACATACAATCACGCCTGTTTCCCAGAGGGGTAGGCAGACACCACGGCTTTCCACTTTCTACGATCCTCACGTAGCTCTTTGCTTCATTTACCTACTCTCATCACATTCCTCATACATGCTCGTCGGTTAAGGGTACTCTTGAACTGGTCTTTTTCCAAAACGTCACCGATTTGTTCACTAAACGTACGCCGAGGTCTTCCCCTTCCAACGGTCCCATTCACATTCACTTTATAGTTTCGTCAATCTTCTTTCGTTCATCCTCTCTACATGACCAAACCATCGCAGCATACCTTTTTCAATCCTCAACACTACTTCTTCTTTCACTCCACAACTCACCATCTTTGAACTGCTTAAACATGATATCCAGCGTGACATCCTCGAACACAAAGTTGCACGTGTTCTGGTAGTACTGGCAGAGCGTGCGTAGCGGTGTGTTGTCGTCGGGGTCCACAAACGCGAGGTCCTTTATGAAGAGGACGGTCACTATGTCGCCGCGGTGGCCCTCGTACACGGGGATCCGGGAGAAGCCTGGAGAGAAAGTTATGCATTTCTGAGGGGGCAGGAGCCGATGGACCGATGATATTGTGCAGGTTGCGGGAGGTCGGTGGATGGAAGAGAGTGATCTTTGGGGGAAAGGTCGGTGGGGGACGAACGGTCTTGAGCCTAGATATAGGCTTCCCCAAAGATTGCCACGACGAACGGTCTGGAGTCTTTTCCATCCACCGATTTAATATTTTTATTTGAAGATTTCTAATATAGCTGAATAATTGAGTTGTGACTCCAAAACATCAAATTTATACATAGTGTTAAATGAAAAATGACTAATTTTCAAAAGTCGTACAACAAACTTTATTGCCAATTGGGTGTAGAATAAGCCCCTTTCGGGATGGAGTACATATTATGAATCACCTTGTAGAATAAGCCACTTTCGGGATAGCATACATATCATGAAACATGTTGTATTCGTTTTTTTTTTTTTATACAACTGGGGTGGAAAACAAGCATACGGCCGACCTGTTGGTAAGCGGTTACCGTAGCCAATGAGCGATTGCAATACCAGAGGCATCACGCACGCGTTGCCGACCCCGAACCCCCACCCCTAAAGAGCTCTGGCAACCTTACTCATCGCAGGAACACAACACTATTTGAAACAAATAATGTTATTTGGCTGCGATCTTCTGTAAGGCGGAGCTACCTCGCAGGCGGGCTGCTCCAATTCAGAACGAGAAAATCTTGCTGTGCCCTACCTCCTCCTAAAACACGGCATATCGCACGGCATTTGAACGCGGCTAAAGCCCTACGTTAGTTGTATAATATCGAAGGACACTAGCGACCATGATTTATTTAGGGAGATACGGAATTAGAAATGCGATATTTGGAGATGTTCCAACCATAAAATAAGCAGTTATGATATTTCAATGGTGGTTACATGGCTACCTGATTTTAATGTACGAGCATTGTGGCGTTTTGTTTTTGTCTTTAAACAACAAGCTTACCTGTTGGTAAGTGGTTACTGTAGCCTATGAACACTTGCAATATCAATGTTAGGGGTAAAAACATCGAAATTCCTCAAATTTCGTTTATTTATGTCACAAAAGCTCTCAGCATTCCAAATATCAGAATTGTGAGGTAACTGGAAGTACCCTAGGGATTTTTAATTTCTTACATTTCCATTCAAAAATTAGACATTCATTGCCATATCATTGATTTTTATACATCACGCTTGAGGTCATAAACCCTAATAGTTGTTATAAATTTCAAATTGGTACCTAAAAGTTCTTGACAGGCAGACGGACAACAAAGTGATCCTATACGGTTCCGTTTTTTTCCAAATGATGTACGGAACCCTAAAAAAGGTTGCAACAAGTAACAGTGTTAACAGGGGCCCAATTCTACTAATTCAATGGCTTCAAAATGACAATGGTTCAATGGCAAAATGGCCACTTTTGGCACTCTTTTGGTATTCTGCTACCACGGTCGTATATCAATGGCAGTCATTGTGATACCAATGAACCAATGAAATCAACGATACGAAGGTGGCGACATTCGTAGCTGGATGATAATGGTGCGATCATTATCATTCTATATGGGCCGTAGTATAAGAAAAATTCCATCTGTTTTTTATTCTTTTGTTGCCTGAAATTAAGTTATTGTATTGTATATTTGACTGGCCTCATAGCTCAGTTGGTAGTAACTCTGCCTTCTGCGCTAGAGGTCGCGGGTTCCATTCCCGCACTGGACAAACATTTGTGACTAACACAGATGTTTGTTCTGTGTCTGGGTGTTAAATATATATCTATTATGTATATCAGTCTCTGGTACCCATAGTACAGGCTATGCCTAGTTTGGGATCAGTTGACCGTGATCGTGGATCGTTGAATATTTATTTATTTATTGTATTGTATTATCATTTTGAAGTCATTGAATTAGTAGAATTGGGGGACAGATAGGAAGAAAATTGTTACTTACCTGATTTAACTATTTCCGACATCGTTTCGAAATCCAGTATCGATGTAATAGGCAGCATAAACGCATCTTCCAACTTCGTCATCACATCAGACACCTTCTTCTTCCTCAGTTCCAACGCGCCGGATATGATGTTCACCTCGTCCCTATCCAAGTCGTTCATGTCGGTTGTCAGCTGGAAAGTGAACTTTATTTGTAAAGGCATAGGGGTGACGGTGGTAGCTAAGGCCCAGGGTTGGGAAGGCGAAGCGGAGATGCCGGCAATATAGCTAGTCTAGGCTATCACGCACTGAGAAGCACCTTAGTTATTTCCTTGCTTAATTATTGTCAGCGTCTGCTCCTAAAACAGTAGGCATAATGCTGAGCCGAGGCCATTTTGCTGCTGCAGTACACACACCATTTTATTTTCCTTAGCTCGTGTTTTATTTTTATTTTATTGTTTTTGTGCGTGTGTTTGTTGCAAATAAATGAATGTCTATGTATCTACCTACAAGGAGATTCGTAACATGTGTGTTATCCCGAATGTGGCAATAAAGTTTGTAATACGACTTGTGCAAATAGATTTTTTTTCATTGAAAAAACTATGTATGAAGCAGCTGTTTTGGGGTCAAAACAGTTCAAACGCAATTATTTTACTGATTTAGATAGTAATCTTGATTTCTAACTTCTAGTATGTTAAATAATAATTACTTATAAAGATGACAAAAAAACTAAAAACAATTAATTTGAAAAATTTCGGGTAATTCGAAAAAACATTTTTTTAAATATAAATATAAATAAATTTTCCGGACATATTCACACGGTCAACTGATCCCAAACTAGGCATAGCCTGTACCAGAGACTGATATACATAATAGATATATATTTAACACCCAGACACAGAACAAACATCTGTGTTAGTCACAAATGTTTGTCCAGTGCGAGAATCGAACCCGCAACCTCTAGCGCAGAAGGCAGAGTTACTACCAACTGAGCTATGAGGCCAGTCATATATTTTCTTCCGCTTCTTTTTTTTTGTTTTTATAGAATAAAACAATTTCGGGTATACATATTATGAATAACCTTGTATGTATGTAAACTAGATTCTGCGCGCGGCTTCGGCTTCTGACATTACCAGAATCCGCCGAACTACGCAGTGCGTGAACACCCTTTACTAAAAATATAATACACTTGCCTGCCTGCCTAAAGTGACGTTTAGTTGACAAATTTTGGATGCTTCCGGCCAAAGTGATGCAATGACCATACCGTAAGTTATAGATGTCATAGAAGTTAAGTTAATAATTAAATACTTTTTTTATTATTATTAGAGGATACAAAAATCATAATAAATTGTCGAGTGGGCGAAATATAAGAAAATATCGATTATCTCAAAAACTATCTATTTTTTAAAAAAAGTGTCTTGGATTTATGTAGCCAATGCTATTGTCTAACAAAATATTTAAAAAAAAGTTAATTTTGTTGGATAGTCTCAGAGTATTTTTGAAAAAACTGATGCAGAGGACCCAACTTTAAAAAATAAATCTATCGAGAAAAGTTTTACCAATCGCGCTTCTGTCTTGGATTTACGTAAATAAAATGCTCAAGTTATCTTTGTCATAAAAATCAAAACTGTGCGTTTTGCGGTTATTGAGAAAAAACAATTCAAAAATCATAAAATAATTAAACCCTCACCTTAATGCATGACAATTTATATTCTTTATTTTTAATGTATTATTATATTCTAGTTTTAAGTTATTTCAAATACGATTTTAAAAAATTGTTAACGAATAAATAAATGAAAATGAATGAAATGAAATATTTTCACTAAAAACGGAACATTTGCCACGGTTTGCGAGTTATGTGTTCCACAATATTTTGGCACAGTTTCATGCGCCATGATCACTGTCACCCTAATATTGTAGTCATTGGAACATGTTTAAAAGTTACTCATGGACACATGACTCCAAGATACAACATACAAGTCAAAATAAAAAAGCATTAAAACTCTTTTTGTACCACAAACATTAGGCACACATAAAATCTAAGCATTATGTACCTATTCCGGCGAAGCCACGGACGGAAGCTACTAATAATATATTTCTAAAGCAGTGTTCAAACAACGTGCGATATGTCATCCAAAATGATCCTCACGTCTTTGAAATAAAGTTAATTTTACGTTGACTCATAGGAGCTTGCGATATCATTGAGCTTAATCGCACACCCTCAAATGTCAAAGTGAAAACTGACTTTATTCAGTTGAAGTAAGGATGATTTTGAAATGAATTTTATATAACATATCAAGGATATATCCTAGCGTTATATCGCTTGCCGTTTGAACTACACTTCGATCATCATTTCAGGACGTCCACCGCTGAACAAAAGCCTGACAAAAGGGCTGGCGAGCACAGTTAGAGCAACCGTTGTTAAAATAGGGGACGCTGCTGCCCATCTCCCAGCTATTTTCCCTTAGTCGCCTCTTACGACATCCACGGGGTATGGAGGGGCCTATTCTTCAGCCGGGGCCACCGCGGCACTTTGGCCGCAAGCATCCTAAACTAAGACAAGCTATACTGGCGACATCTGTTAGTAGTAATTGTAGGGAAAGTTACGTACGTTGGTGTGATGCCTCCCCATGATCTAGGAAATAAATATGGAACAAACAATATTTCATTAGTTTTCTTTTTGTTAGTAAGGACATGTATATTTTTATTAGTCAAAAAGAAGAAACATCTAAACACAGAGTCATTCTAAATTAACTTTATCAAAATGATGACGTAAGTACCTACTATTTAATAAAAAAAAATCTAACATAATGGGAGAAAACATTTTTGTATATATTATTGACAACATTTTAAACTATTTATAGCTATATCTATATACATATCAATAACTACATATATCGATATCTACAACGTGTTCCGTAACTAGTATATATTCCGAAAGGGGCTTATTCTATCAACAGAAAGAAAGAATATCAAAATCGCAACTCGTCAAAAACAGCTGAATAATTGTTTTTTCAATGAAAAATTACGAATTTTCAAAAATCGTAGGACTAACTTTATTACCAATTGGGTGTAGAATAAGCTCCTTTCGGAACAGTATACATATAACGAATCACCTTGTATATCTATAAGTATACCGAAAAAAAAAACTACGGAATGTCTTAGGTATATTCGGCCAGAGCTAGAAAGAATTTGCAATATAAGATTCTACCTCTATATATAGTACCTACATCTTAACCTAAAACGACTAAATTATTTATGAGTAACAAGTCAGTCATAAATTTCATATAGTCACCAGTTATAGTTTTTAGGTAGCGTGCCCAAAATACTGTCGGTTTTTTCCACGTAGCCCAATCCTACTAATTCAATGGCAAAATTGCCACTTTTGGTATTCTGCTATCACAGTCGCATATCAACGGCAGTCACCGTACCTACCCAGGTCTGCTGCAGCTTTATGCTGAGACGGGACCCATTTGCCCCACATAACGCATACACAACCTACCACTTACCTACTACCTATATGTACCTACCTCACTTGTCTGTGCCTACAACTACATAGGTACTACCTAAGCTTTTATGTGTTTTAGGTATGTTTTGTTTTGTGTTTATTTTATAAATGTTTAGTATGCGTTGTGGAGCAAATAAACATGTTTACTTTCTTTCTTTCATTGTGATACCAATGAACCAATGAAATCAAAGAAACGAGGGTGGTGACAATCGCAACTGAATGATAATGGTGCGACCACTAACATTCAATTATCATTTTCAAGTCATTGAATTAGTAGAATCGGGGGCCTGCCAGGCTATTGCGTAAGCGAAATGGTAATGAAGATCGCAATTTTGAGGATGATTTTATCAATTTTAGCGACATCTGAAGTTTTACAAACATGAAAAGGAAGTAGCTAAGGTCTTGAAGTTTTCCCTTGTCAAGTTTGGAACGTTTTGAATGTTGCTAAGATTGTTAAAATTACCCTCGAAGTTACGAACTTCATTGCCATTACGCTTACGCAATTGCACCACAGGTCTCGCGTGGACTCTAAGTCAGGTCCTTGTCAACTTTATAAGCCCTTGATCCAGGGACTGAATAACCGGAATATAAAGGTACCTTTAAATAACGATATCACGTCATACCGATAAATTCCGGTTACCCGAATATTTCTCTACCGATAAATATAACGGTACCGGAAAATCTGGCTTCGCAGTTCATTTCGGTTTATTTCGCTACCGGTAACTATAACCGAAATAAATAAAGGTTTTCTTTGATGAAACGCCGCCACCGCGGCGCGAATGGCGACAGCGAACTAGCCGCGGTTCAAAATTTCGGTACCGAAATATACCGGTATGAAATAACGGTACCGTAATGCTCTACCGGTATGAAATAACGGTACCGTAATGCCCTACCGGTATAGCATAATGGTACCGAAATGCTTTAACGGTACCAGTACCTATAACCTCTACCGCTTTCAGTCCCTGCCTTGATCCCCATGGGCCTAATTTCTCCCCATAAATGTTTGTCTTAATGATTTATACTGCGGCTGCAGTGCATGCGACATGTTGAGATGGTGTAGGCTAGAGCGTGTAACTACACTATCATCTCAGCCTAGTCGGCCTCATTAACGGGAAATACAAAAGGATCGCAGTGCGCCTCATAGAGGCTAAATACATGCACAATTGCACATTTTTTTTTATCACACACTGTCAACTGATCCCAAACTAGGCATAGCTCGTACTATGGGTACCAGAGACTGATATACATAATAGATGAATATTTAACACCCAGACACAGAACAAACATCTGTGTTCATCACACAAATGTTTGTCCAGTGCGGGAATCGAACCCGCGACCTCTAGCGCAGAAGGCAGAGTTACTACCAACTGAGCTATGAGGCCAGTCTAAAAGGCACATACCACACATGTCTTGGAATTTGTAAGTTCCAGGACTTGCCGGTTTCCTCACGATGTTTGCTGCTATCCTTTCACCACACTGGTTCTTTTACCAACGATCATAGGCTCTTTCCAGGGACCCCATACCTCTGCCTGGTCAGTGACCAAATGCAGGATGACCGAGAAAGAACCCGTGACGCGACAGGCCTTTTTGCGCATTTTGTCCAAAGTTACAGGTTTTTCTTGATGGAAAACGTATGAAGAGCACAGTGACTCTTTCACCAACGGTCATAGGCCGTTTTCAGGACCAACATACCTTAGCCTGGTTAATGACCTTAATTCATACGGCTTTCTGTAATACAGTTTTTCATAAACTAAAACAGAAGGCAGAGTTACAACTGTACTTGTAAGCATGTTTTTGATTGAAAATAAATATTTGCATTTGTATTAATTCACCAAGAAAGAACCAAGTGCCACAAGGAGCAGTACGGGGCGAACTAATAGTAATCCTACCTTCACTAGTTCTTTCAACCTCTCCCTGTTGTAAACGCTGCCGATCTCTTCACCGAGGAAGTAATCCAGGAGTTTGCTCACAGGGAACGACAGGGGCGCTGTCACCGCCATTACAGCCTGCAATCGTTTACAAACCAATGTACATTACTTAAAAAAACACAAGAGGTTTTATTATACAACCAAGCAAGCATGCCCAGCGTGGTGAGTATGGGCAAATCCCCCCCACATGATAAGGAATTCGCTCTGTCTGTGGGGGAGGCCATGTTCAGCAGTGGACGTCGTATGGCTGAAATGATGATACAACCAAGGTGGCAAACATTACGGCCCACCTGTCGGTAAGTGGTTACCGTAGGCTGTGAACGCTTGCAATACCAGAGGTATCACGCACGCGTTGCCGACCCCTTAAAAAGTTGAAAACGCCCTTTTTGAAGAACCCCATATGTAGTCCTTAGGGAAAACCTCAGCAGGGAGATCATTCCACAACCTGAGTGTACGCGGGTGGTTACCGTAGGCTATGAACGCTTGCAATACCGGAGGCAACACGCACGCGTTGCCGACCCCGAACCCTGGGGGAGGGGGTTAGGTTTCCCCTAATGTTTGCCATGAAGAACGGTCTTAAGCGTTTTCCAGGGGCAAAGTAGGGGTTAACATAATGAGGTATGAAGTCGCTGGTGTAAGCTATAACCACCGGCAGAAAATGTGGCCCAAACGCTTATCGCGAATTCCAAAAATAAATACAAAAATGTTTTAGTCTAATTTTACGATAATTTTACGTTAAAATGAGTTTATTAGTAGAGTAAAATAGGGAAATTCGGTATTACATTTTTTTAAAATTAATAACTTCTAGTTTTGGGCCACATTTACTGCCACTGATTGTAGTTAGAACATACACATAGTGTTAGGTTTTAGGAGTTAGGGCACAGCGAGATTTTATGGTTCTAAATTGGAGCAGGCGGCCTGGGGAGGTACCTCCGCCTTACAGAAGATCGCAGCCAAATAACATTATTTGTTTCAAATAGTGTTCAGTTCCTGCGGTGATTAAGGTTGTCAGAGCTCTTTAAGGGAGAGGGGTCGGCAACGCGTGCGTGATGCCTCTGGTATTGCAAGCGCTCATAGGCTACGGTAACTGCTTACCAACAGGTGGACCGTATGCTTGTTTGCCAACTCAGTTGTATCATCATCAGCCTGTAAAAGTCCACTGCTGGACATAGGCCTCCCCCAAAGAGTTCCATGACCGAACGGTCTTGAGCCATCTCCATCCACCGACTTCCCGCAACCTTCACAATGTCGTCGGTTCATCGGGTGGGGGGGCCTTCCAACACTGCGTCGCTGGATCGTGGTCGCCATTCGAGAACCTTTACTCTCCAAAGGTTGTCGGCCTGCCTACTGCCACTTGCTAATTCTGAGAGCTATGTCGGTGACTTTGGTTCTTCTACGGATTTCCTCATTTTGGATCTTATCACGTAGTAAAACTCCGAGCATAGCTCTCTCCATAGCCCATTGCGCGACTTTGAGCTTGTATATGAGGCTTATAGTTAACGACCAAGTCTCAGTGCCTCACTCAGTTGTATAAAGTTCAATTGTATAAATTTCATTTTGTGAAAAGGGATCATCGAAAAAAATGATAGGCACCAAGCCGTGTTTGTTGCCTGATTCTACTAGGCTTGGTCGCGAGGAACAGGCTTCACCTAGTTTCTAAGACATTTCAAAGTGATCCTAGTGATTTTATTGAAATAAATGCCTTTTGATTTTTTTTGACTTAGACATTGACTTTTAAACAAAAAAAACTAAAAACTAACCTTGGTAACCATAATACTCTTAGCGCCGACCATAAGACCGTGCCTCGAGCAAATCGCCTGAGGAGTTATCTCGCCAAGCAGCACAATCGCTAGCGTTGAGAAAATAACAGCAAACAACCCAGACGTCAACTCGTCCAGGAGAATCGTGAATGTGGAATTCACAGCAACATTCCCCAACAGAATGCTGCAGAGGAGATAGTTCCCGTGGTCTCTGACTGGCATTATCGCCCGCGCGTACTTCCTCTCCTGCTCCGTTCCCGTGTTGGAGATTATCTTTAATTCCGTCTTGTCTAAAGACATAAGGCCAAGGTTCAGGCCGGAGAATAGGGCAGAGAACATCAGGCAAACGAGTATCAGAGTCAGCGCAACCCATAGAGGCATCAGTTTGTTGTGGGACGCCAACATTTTCCATGTGTCAGTGCCTTGATGGAGGTATTTCTCCTCGTCCATTGTGGGGTCTAGGTTACCAGGTTTGAGGTTCTTAGCGCATACGTAAAGGCGATCGCCGGTTATGGGGGAGGGTACGGTGATGTCGAATAGAGCTGTTTTGTGTTTTAAAGAGTTTTCTTTCACCTGCAAGAAAAAGTTTAATAATGGTAACAGGCAACAGTCACATACATAGTCCTTACACACTAGGATTCCCTGTGTCGTGGGTATCAGAAACTACGAGTACCATGCTACCACAACACCCACGTAATAAATATTTGCAGATAATGCAAACATTTGTCCCGCAGCGGGAATCGAACCCGCACCTATTGCATCTCAGACGGGCAATCGCGGTTGTAAAAAAAAGGTGGTTGAGTTTAGATCAGAAGTCACCATAATCAGCCTGAGGAAGTCTGGACATAGGTATACTCCATTTTTTTTTCTTCAGCTTTTTCCATAATATTTTTCACATTAGGTGATTTTGGAATTTTAATCATCTATCTAAACGTTCGAGAAGTTGCTCAGCTGGTAGCAAAATTGGTACCGAGAATGCTACCTTAAACAGCTGATGAGTTTGAACAGATTTGACCTCAAAACAGCAGATTTATTTCATAAAGTCTTTTCAAATGACGAATTGACTATAGTCGATATATTTTCGTCTTTATTGCCAACTAGCTTCTGCCCGCGGCTTCGCTAACGTCGTACATACATTAAAAGTAACCTATAGGCCTACCTAGAATAACATATATGCTATTCTAGGTAAATAACTTTTTATATTCCAAGTCCTACCTACTTTAATAGGGCCTAGACTAAGCTTTCGTTGTCATTGTACACTACATTTTTGATAAACAATAAAAACTTACTACTTACTTACTAAGTTTCAACGAAATCGGTTGAGCCGTTACGGCGTGTTTGAACAACAAACATCCTCACAAACTTTCGCATTTATAATATTAGTAGTTGGGTGTACATTTCCCTCCACACCTAACGATCCTGTGCCACGTCAACCCAGTCTGCCAGAAATCGATCGAGCTCATCCCGTGGAGGGAATGGGGGAGGCTTTTGCCAAGCAGTGGGATATGAACGAGACTCTGAAGCTCTACATTCCATTTTGTGAAAAGGGATCATCGAAAAAAATGCTAGGCACGCGCGCCATGTTTGCTGCCTGATTCTTGTAGGCTTGGTCGCGAGGAACAGGCATAGCTGCACCTAGTTTCTAAGACGTTTCAAAGTGATCCTTGTGATTTTATTGAAATAAACGCCTTTTGACCTAAAATAGAATAGAATTGGGGTCTAGAATAAGCCCCTTTCGGGATAGCATACATATTATGATATGAATCGCCTTGTACAGGTGTGCTATAGGTAAATAGTCTCTTACAAAGGTGGGGCATGTTTCAAAGAAAATTGCGAGGCGACATTGAAAAGGTCACGCGTAGGCTATAATGTTTCGTATAAAGCTTTATGGCGTTAAAGATAGGGTGGGTTTTTGAACGACAGAATTGTGACTTGCAAACGTTGAAAGGGCTTCTTCGGTACAATGACTTATTGAACTATGAACATCAAACGTACTCGTATATCATAAATGCGAAAGTTTGCGAGTTAATATGTTTGTTGATCACGGCTGAACCGATTCAGATGAAACTTAGTATAGATACTCGTGACTGTAATAGCTAATATGCAAATTTTTATCCGGATAAGGACAGCTTTCTTGCTTGACGTGTTACTGATTCTTTCTCGGTCATAATGTGTAGTGAAAGGATTATAGTGCGCCTTAGAGGTCCCTTTCCTACACAACTTTACGGGCAGCGACGTAAGAAAATTAACAAATGGAGTTTTTAAGCCAAATAATTGAAAAATATACCTATTCGAGATCCAAATCAAAAAGTAATAGCAACTAAAAATGTGGAAATATAAAATTGTTCAGAAACTTAAGTCAACGGCACCATGAGGGCGAAGACGCGGGCGGAAGGTAGTAACTAGTAGTCCAGACGGTTTGTAGACCCGTTGTGGTACCACGCAGTCTTCGACATGGATGGGGATTAGAAACAGTAAATTTTCTTCCACATCTTACCACATACTCTCCCTTCAGCAGGAACTTGCAGGGCTGGCCGAACGGCTGTGCATCATGAGTGAACGCTATCACCGTGCCTGGAGTCAGACCCTCGCCGTAGACCCTGGAAGAACGCGCAACAGTGTGATACATCGATAAGGATCAGTGTGGGGAAGTCTGAACTAGAATACATAAGAACGCGCAACAGTGTGATACATTGATATGGATCAGTGTGGGGAAGTCTGAACTAGAATAGAATAATAACGCGCAACAGTGTGATACATTGATATGGATCAGGGTGGGGAAGTCTGAACTAGTATACATAATAACGCGCAACAGTGTGATACAACGAAAAGGACCAGTGTGGGGATGTCTGAACTAGTATACACAAGAACGCGCAACAGTGTGATACATTGATATGGACCAGTGTGGGGAAGTCTAAACTAAAAGACAGAGTTTGTTCGAAGGAACTTAACGCCGATTTTAGATTTAATAAACTGCATAGATTTCCTGAAAAGTCTACGCGACTCGGGACTCGAGCCCGACAAAATTTCCAAAACCAAACATTGTTTTTGATATTTTTGACATAACGAAGTAGATAAGCAATGTAAATCCCAGCCAAATGGGCATTTTCAGAAGAAGAAATAAATAAATAAATAAAATAATTTCATTTTATTTTGAGTTTTGTTTTTGTAGTTTGAGAATGTGCGATGAAGCTCAACGATATTGCAAACTCCTAAAAGTAAACCTTATTCAAAAGACATAAATATAATTTAATAATATTTTTTATAGATTACATACCTACCTATATATTAGATTATATTATTTTATATTAAAAGTAACACGTTATACCTAGGTATAATGTGTAACTTTTTCTTAGTTTTATTTTAGGATTAAGTATTATTTTATACTTTTGTAAGTACGCCGCCATCCATTAAAGCTCTGCTATGTTTCGTACCATCCAAAGGTTGCCTGGAAGATATCGCTTTCAGCGATAAGGCCGCCCATTGTTTTACCCTCTTGTGTGTCATGTTTCTCAAACTTTTTCTTGTGTGGTAATCAATAAAGAGTTATCTATCTATCTATCTATCTACCTACGTATCGCACGCCGCCGCTTGAACACCGCTTCAGACGTATACCCAAAACTTTTAAGAATATCATTATCTCCCCTGCCCCTATCCCACTTCACGTAGGGTCGGCACAACATGTTTTCTCTTCCACTCCCCTCTATCAGCCGTCATATCAGTATTCACTCCTTTCTTACTCATGTCATCTTTCACACAATCTATCCATCTTTTATTTGGTCTACCTCTTCCCTTATATCCTTCCACATTCATATTTAACACTCTTCTAGTCACATGACATACTTCCCTCCGCATGACATGCCCATACCACGCTAACCTTTTAAGAATAACTTACCTCAAAGTAACAGATGAATCAGCTAATACGCTTGGGATTCCATCATCAATGATCTTCGGTTCTTTAGAGGAGTCCTCCACCCGGATGCCTTCGATGATCAGCATCGGTGATGGACGAGGGTCAGCAGATCTGACGCTGCTGAAGTCCACCTCAGCTATCGGCAAGATTTGACGGCGCTGCCTTATTTTGTTCTCGTTGCTTGCATTTTCTTTTACTATGTTCTCGCTGGCTTCACGATCATCATTGGCTAGATTATAATTGTTCAATACATTCTGCAAGCTTATATTATCATTTTCATCTAGATTAATATCACTTTTATTTATAGCTACAGTATCACTAGGCAGATCCTCAGTATCGAAATTATCATTTGGTATATAAATAACTTCGCTGTTAGAATAAACAGGATCGCTTTCTACATCGATATTGTCGATAACGTAATTATTTAATTCATAAACATTATTTTCATTCGATTCTTTCATATTATCTGATGGATTATTAATACTATTTTCCTGTATAGTTTCATAATTAATACTATTTTGATCATTAAATCTATTTCTATCTTCTAGCTCGTTTAGAGATACGAATTCTCCTTGGAATAACACCTCTATATCATGTTTATCTTCCCTAGTGTGTCTGGCTATACTGGGCAGGTAGTTCACATCGGTATCATGCGTCAGGTCTGCCCAATTATTTGTTTCCTGGGTTTGTTGATCGTTGTTTTCAATAGGCTCCTGAGTTTCAGTGGATTTCTCAGTTGTTGCCGTTGCTGCTTCTCTGTGGACAATGTAAGATATATGCTTTTGTAGCAAATGATAGCAATGAATAAACATTTTTGAAACATCGGTTCACTCATAGTGAACAAAGATTGCCATTTCTCTGTTCACTATGAGTGAACCGATGTTAATATTGACCGGGACGTGAAAATATTATAAACGCGAAAGTTTTTCAGGATGTTTGTTGTTCAATCACGCCGTAACGGCGCAACCGATTTCGTTAACTTGGAAAATAAAGTGTTATTTACCTTGAATAGCATATAGGCTACTTTTTATGTATAAAAATAGAAACTTTTAGTGAAATCAGGCCACTCCGAACCTTACTGATTAAATGGATTACAATGTCCTTGGAAAGGAGGCCGACTGACCTCGGAATCTTTTATTTGTTTCCGGAGTATAGCAATATTGGCAGTAAAATTACTTGGCAAGGAATAGGCTTTCGTTCCTCGATCGCGTCTAGTCGTTAAGTTATGTATGAAGGAGACCTTGGGCGGCCTATGAACTTAGTACCTACTTGCTTAGTCTAATAGAAAAAAAACAACGCTGCGATGGACCGAACCGACACCGAACACGTAAGAGAAATCTCAACGAAGCGACGCTACGATAACTTGGGAATTTCGCTATCGCTGGTGTTGGGGATAGCGAATTTCACAAATCGTCACAGAACAAAGTCACAATCAGCACGTCATCATAATAATCAGCCTGATGAAGTCCACTGCTGAACTTAGGCCTCCCGCAAGAGTGCCACGACGATCTGGAGCATTCTCTATCCAGCGACTTGCCACAACCTTCACTATGTCGTCGGCCCGGTTCGTGGTCGCTATTGGAGAACCATAATTCCCCTACAGTTGTGGGCTTGGGAGTTACCTATATGGCCTGCCTTGACACTTCAACTTGCTAATTCTGAGAGCTATGTCAGTGACAATCAGCACGAAAAAAAATCAAAGTTATTGCTACTAGAAAAATCATTCTATACGTAAAAATTAAATAAGCTCTTTAGGGGTTCGGGGTTGGCAACGCGTGCGTGATACCTCTGGTATTGCAAGCGCTCATAGGCTACGGTAACCGGCTTACCAACAGGTGGGCCGTATGCTAGTTTGCCACCTAAGTTGTATAAAAAAAAAAAAGCTTCCGCCCGCGGCTTCGTTCGCGTGTTACCTAGATAAAAAGTAGCCTATAATATGCTATTCTAGGTATAGAACTCGATATATTCCAAGTTTCCTAGAAATTTGTTGAGCAGTTACGGCGTGATTGAATAACAAACATCCTCACAAACTTTCTTTATTCTTTATTCTTATTGTACACAAGAAAAAAAAATACTCTTTATTCTTATTGTACACAAGAAAAATACAGATATAAATAAATAAATATAAATATAAATATTCCGGACATATTCACACGGTCAACTGACCCCAAACTAGGCATAGCCTGTACTATGAGTACCAGAGACTGATATACATAATAGATATATATTTAACACCCAGACACAGAACAAACATCTGTGTTCATCACACAAATGTTTGTCCAGTGCGGGGATCGAACCCGCGACCTCTAGCGCAGAAGGCAGAGTTACTACCAACTGAGCTATGATGCCAGATACAAACAATTAAAAAGAAAGGTATGTACAAAGGCGAGCTTAACCCTAAAAAGAGTTTTCTTCCAGTAAACCTTTGAGGCTAGAGAGACGTGATTATAGAGGGAGGTTCGTGTGTATGTTTGATAGAATATTATATTTATAAACATACATATAACTATTAATATTACTATACAATAAATACCTACCTGTTCAAAAATATATATTTAATTAGCTAATTTATTATATATATATATAAATACAATACAGAATTCACAAGGACAAGTAGTGCTCTTAAAAAGTATGTACTTTCGTATTTATAATATTAGTAGGATTGTTAAGATGATAAGTAAAACCAATATTCACATGCCTCTTGCAAGGCTAATAGATAATACAACTTATACTCAAGTAAGAAGATCTATAGTTTAATAGCATCCGCCCGTGGCTTCGCTGGCGTGGTACCTACATAAAAGGTAGCCTTTATACTATTCCAGACAATATATATATACAGGGCGTCCCAAACTTATGGGACATGAAGGGGAAGTACCTTAAATATCGTAGATAGGGTATTTTGCTGAAAGAAGACTTTATGTTACTTTTAAAAGATAGTAATTCTGCATTAATAGATTTTCTAAAAAATACTTGCTTCGTCTGGGAATCGAACCGACTTAAATGTCAAAAAAAAATCATCCTACTTCTATGATGCCAATCGAAAGAATAGCTAAAAAATAATAACTTTGCTTAAGTAACATAGTATTTTAAAAGAAAGGAACAACGTAAAATGATTGAGTCAAATTTTTCAAACACGTTTTATTTAGGATTTTTTAGGATATGTAAAGAGAATACCATAATGTTTAGGTCCACTTAACTTAGAAAATTAAGAAATCTTAAAATTTATGTTAGGAATCCTAAAACAACAGAATCGACACCAATGTTGTTGTTAAATTTGAAAATGGAACAGTTTATGAGAGCGTTTGTTTGAATGCATACTTTAATATTTTTAAAAAGAACTAATATTTTTAAATGTTGTTCTTAAATTTTAAAACGGAACAGTGTGTGCGAGCGTTTGTTTTTGGATTGATCTGTTTAGTCTTAATAATTCACTTAAGGTACTTCTCCTTCATGTCCCATAAGTTTCTGACGTCCTGTATATAATCATAATAATATGTACCTGTACCAAATTTCATTGAAATCCATTCGGCCGTTTAGCCGTGACTGAACCACAAACATCCTCACAAACTTTCGCATTTATAATATAATTATTAGTAGGATAGAGGTACCTACTCTATTTATGTAAGTGAATGAATAAATTTTCAATATCACGTTTTCTTCTACTATGCCAGCCATCTAAATAACGTCTGACTTGCGACCACGCTCTGACGTCACAGCGCTTGACATCGGAATTGTGTGTAAGCACGCTGCTGCAATTCCGACCTATTTAATGGTCTATCGTTACCTACTTCGGATGATAATTAACGTGGTGAGATTGGTTCATCCTGTTTCTAGACACATAGATAGATAGATATCTATCTATGTCTATGTGTGAATCAACTTAACAATTATTATTAACATGAAAGAAAGAAAAGAAAAAAGAAAGAAAAACTATTTATTCGTCCCATAAGCACAAGTTCAGTTCTTTACAGGCATAGACAATTTGCAGATAATAATATAATATTGTAATACGCACCTACCCAGGCAACATACAGACAAAATATATTGTGAATATAAGTAAATAAATAAAAATAAGTAGTTGGCAGGGATAGGTTGATATTTTATAGAAAGGAATCTAAATTATAGTAGGTGGGTGCATGCTGCCACCGTTTAGAATGATTTTTCTAGTAGTCATAGAGTTCGAAACCTGTCTTGCACCAATGGAATTTCCATTCGGAAAATGTATGTGCGCTATGATAGTAGAATAGAATAGAATATGTTTTTTTGCGGTGAAGGAAAACATCGTGAGGAAGCCGGCATAGCCTAGAACCTAAAAATTCGAAGACATGTGACATGTGCACGAAAGGAGCCACGAAGAGGCGCACTTTAATCCTTTCACTACACTGATTCTTTCATCAACGGTCGTAGGCCCTTTTCAAGGCCACCATACCTCAATCAGGTTACTGACCAAATACGATACGATAAGAAGAAGAAGTAGGTAGCCATAACTTTAATTTTCTTTTCGTGTTGATTGTCACCGACATAGCTACATGACATGTCCGGAATATTTATTTATTTATAGCTTTCAGAATTAGCAAGTTTGAAGTGTCAGTGGGCAGGCCATATAGATATCTATCTATGTGTCTAGAAACTGGATGAACCAATCTCACCACGTTAATTATAACTTGAATTATAACGTTAATTGAACTTCATTGCCATTAAGCTTACACTATTGTACTACTGGTCAATGACCAACAGCAACCACGTTAACAAGGTATCATCCAAAGATAGATAAATAAAGCGGTGAAGGAAAACATAGTGAGGAAACCGGCATATCCTAGAACTAAAAAATTAGAAGACATGGGATGTGACATGTGCACCAATAAATAAATAAATATTCCGGACATATCACACACGGTCAACTAATCCCAAACTAGGCATAGCCTGTACTATGGGTACCAGACACTGATATCCATAATAAATAGGTAAATATTTAACACCCAGACACAGAACAAACATCTGTGTTAATCACACAAATGTTTTTCCAGTGCGGGGATCGAACCCATCACCAATGCAGCTTCTAAGAGGCGCACTTTCACTAGACTGATCCTTTCACCGACGGTCATAGGCCCTTTTCAGGGCCACCTAACCCTGGTCATGGACCTGGGTTCAATTCCCTCTGAGGGACAAATGTTTGCATGATCTGCAAATATTTGTTCCGGGTCGGGGTGTTGTGGTATGGTACTCGTAGTTTCTGAAACCCACGACACCGGGAATCCTAGTGTGGGGTCAGGACTATGTATGTAACTGTTGGGTGTTATTTATTGAGGTACCACGAGAGCGAAGCCGTGGCGAGAAGCTAGTTATGAATAATGGGGTAAATGAATAACCGTTCAACCAAGAACATCCCTCAAAGATGAAGTAAATTCTACCAACGAGTGGATGTTAATTTTAGCTCTAGACTGCAGACCTTGACCTGGTCATCAGGCGAAGTGAAAACACAGCTACAGATTTACAGCATATAGCTTTTCAGTGGCATTGAGCTGGTTTTTGTAATAGATACTCTGTTTTCTCACGGCGATGAAAGTAATCATTCTTTGCGATGTGAGTGCGGAATTCAAACATAGACAAAGACAGTTTCCATTCCAGAAAGTTTTGCTGAATCTGCCCTCGCCCCCTTGTCAATGATTTTGTAGTAAAACACATTTTGGAGGAGGTAGGGCACGAGATTTTCTCGTTCTAAATTGGAGCAGCCCGCCTGGGAGGTACCTCCGCCTTACAGAAGATCGCAGCCAAATAACATTATTTGTTTCAAATAGTGTTGTGTTCCTGCGGTGAGTAAGGTTGCCAGAGCTCTTTAGGGGTGGGGTGGGGGGTTCGGTGTCGGCAACGTGGGCGTGATGCCTCTGGTATTTCAATCGCTCATAGGCTACGGTAACCGCTTACCGACAGGTGGGCCGTAAGCTTGTTTGCCAACTTAGTTGTATAAAAAAAAAAAAAAGTTTTTGATAGGTATTCTCGGAAAATAATATAAGAAAACAAAGTATATTATCAACAACAACAAAGTCAAAAGGCGTTTATTTCAATAAAATCAAAAGGATCACTTTGAAAAGTCTTTGAAACTAGATGAAGCTACGCCTGTTCCTGTACGCCTGTACAAAAGTATATAGCTTCCGCCCGCGGCTTTGCTCGCGGGGAAACTGCATAAAAAGTAGCCTATATGCTATTCTAGGTAAAGAACTTTAATCTATTTCAAGTTTCAACAAAATCGGAAGAGCCGTTACGGCGTGATTGAACAACAAAAATCCTCACAAACTTTCGCATTTATAATATTAGTAGGAAGTCTGATTGTAAATTTTATATGTATACAATGTAATTAATAATATTTATAGCAGCTTGACGGCTTATTATATTAACAAAGAGCAAGTACATTGGCAGAAAATAAAACAAAATTTATTCAAATTATTTAATTCCCAGATTTTTAGCGAACTCTTTCAAATGAGCTGTGACTCTCTACAAAGTGACTCTTTTCACTTTTCGACCATGAAGAGTGAATAGATGTCTGGTTTATGTAGGCGCCCTTTTTGTGACACCATATACCTAGTAAGCTAATAGGTGCATTTCATAGTTGAAAAGTGAGAAGTGAGAACTCACTGACATCTCAGAATAAGGCCTCTTGCGACCTTGGGTGCTGAAAGATAATATTAGGCCTCAGTCTGAGAGTAATAAACTATTTCTTATTTTACGACTAATAAAATATACAGTGCTGAATGTTTGAATCAATCATCACAATTTGTTTATTTTAACTTATAAAACACTAGGCTCCGCCGGCGGTTTCGCGTTGTTCTCTTATAAACAGTAGCCTTTGTCACCCCTGAGGTTAGAGTCCGTAATGTTGCGAGAGCTCACTTGTCATCGGAGAGTGGGGAAAAATGAATACTTACCGTTTTAGATACACCGTTGTTGTGTATGGTGTCACGTTAAACGACCCTACCTTCCGCAAGACATCCTACTAATATTATAAATATGCGAAAGTTTGTGAGGATGTTTGTTATTCAATCACGCCGTAATGGCTCAACCGATTTCGTTGAAACTTGGAATATAAAGAGTTCTTTACCTAGAATAGCATATAGGCTACTTTTTATTTAGGTACCACGCGAGCGAAGCCACGCGCGGAAGCTAGTGTGTAATATATCACGGGCTGATGATTGTTGGAAATGTAAGGAATCATTAACGTAAATCACAAAAACCGTCTCCCATCCTATTTACTTAAGAGGTAATATTACAGATTATTATTATATTTGGCTCGCGTCCAAGTTTACTATTTCGTGAAATAAACAAACCGCTTACGCAAGACACGTGTCTGGAAGCCAGACGCACGTGCTACGTCACTTGGTACTAAGGAATATGGTGGGTAAGTTGTACTCGCGGCTTCGCTCGCGTGGTGGTAGGTACCATTTTTTTTAATGTTATACGGATGCAAACAGGCTTACGGCCCTTCTGATGAAAAGTGGTTAACGTCGCCTATTGACGTCAGCAACACCTGAAGCATTGCTAATGCGTTGCCTGCCGAACCCCTCCCCCCCTTAAGATATCTGGCAACCTTACTCACCGCAGGAACACAACACTATTTGAAACAAATAATGTTATTCTAAGTAAAGAACTTTATACGTTACGTACGGCGCGATTGAACAACAAACATCTAAACAAACATAGGGAATTTTCAAAAACAAACATGTGGGGTATCTTAAGGAAGAGCTTTGACAAACTTCAGTTCAGAAGAATAGTGGGCGATGCCAGGTGGTATGATGATGATGATTGTGCAACTACAAAGATATTGCATCAAGAAGGTAACTTTAAAGAGATACCTTCCTGTTAGTTTGCAATACAATACTTGATCATTATTCATAGTGCCAAGTTATAAGTCAAGTTATAAATGATGTCATTGCAAAACAAATATAAGTGCTTTGCAATAAATATTGCATTTTAGTAATCACTAATTAAATTCTAGTCACATGGTTTGTATCTATATAAGTTGTGGAATGAGCTTCCTGTTGAGGTTTTCCCACTAGCCTACAACATACAGAAAATGGCTTCAGGCAAAATACAAAAAGATTTCTCCAGGACAGGCAATGCATGAGTAATTATCCAGGTGTTGCAGATGTCAATAGGCGACGGTAACCGCTTACCATCAGGTGGGCCATAAGCCTGTTTGCCTCCATATAACATAAAAAAGGAAGACAGATGGAGTGTGCCTATACCAAGGGCGCACACAGACCAGATACAATATCTTTATTTCAGGCTACTTGACATATTACACAAACATGTGTAATATGCCATGGCCCATATTAATAAATACCTTACAGACTAACATACATATAATATTAAAACCTAAAACAGTGGGACGTTCGGTGTCAGCTGACTGCTAACAAATCCTAAGTATCCAACGAATATTATAAATGCGAAAGTTTGTGAGGATGTTTAGATGTTTGTTGTTCATTCACGCCGTAACAGCTCAATCGATTTCGTTGAAACTTTGAATAGAAAAAGTTCTATACCTAGAATAGCTTATATGCTACTTTTTATGTAGGTACCATGCAAGCAAAGCCGCACGCGGATGCTAGTTATGAATAAATAAATAACAACCAACAGTCACATACATAGTCCTGACCCCACACTAGGATTCCCTGTGTCGTGGGTTTGAGACACTACGAGTACTATGGTAGGTACCACAACACCCTGACCCAGAACAAATATTTGCAAATCATGCAAACATTGAGAACCTCGGTGGTCCAGCAGGTAGGTATAATAATATTTTCATAATCAAATTAGTAATAATTTAGTAAAATTATTATACAAATATTTAATTATATAGGTAATGTCTTATCTAAACAACTAGGAAAATAGTGCTTTTGAGTTAAATAAAATGTTTGTAGGTACTTACGAATATTTTTCAGTTTCCCGGAATACATCATTTTTCGGCTCCAAAAAATGATCGACTCCCTGGTGCACCCACTTGCCGCCGAAGGGTGAATTCCCACCCTTCTCATGCAAACAGAAGTAGATTTTACCTTCTTCTTTCGGTAATGTAACTTCAACTTTGGAAAACAACTGTGCAGTTTCTATCTCCTTCAACTCGTAATCGGGGTAAATGACTTCACAGCTACCTCCCTTGGCACCCTTCACAGATGTCAACCTCAAGGGGTAATGCCCCAGAAACTCTCCACCACTAATATTTAGTAAATATTTACAATGATTCTCATCGCAAGCTAGACTACCCACTTTAAGTGATCTTATAAATAGTTGGGACGAGTTATTCACTGTAGCGCACACTTGTAAAATAAGATATAACGCTAAACCACAAGTCCGTAGTACACTTGATGTAGATGCCATTTTCCTAGCGCGAAAAAAAGCAAAATGAAATACGGATTTGCGCCGTTCGCTACAGCGACATGTTTGATCCAATTGACAGTTCGGCGGCAATTGTTGCCCGGAACTGCAGTAGTAAAATATTACGACGTATCCGGGTCAAACCACCCACTTTTTTTTATTTAAAATAATTACAAGTTTCTTCATCACCGATTATTAAAATTACTAATACTACTCTCCAAGAGATGGCGTTAAAGCCAAGATTTTTAGAAGGAGTTTTGTGCCAAAATGAGCTTACGAAGCTTCAACTAATTTTTTAAATAACAAACAGTCGCCACTAGATGGCGCTGCTAAGACAATATTTGGCACCGACCGATGGATAATCTGACATGACTGAACTGAGGTAGAGTTGGCTGGCCGTGTTTTGGTTGGTTGGTTCTCTGTCTGTGCCTTCCTTAGTAGTCTGTGGTCTGTGCCGTACTGTGCATTTAGCGTAATGAGTGAAAGAAAAGTCAAATCACTCAAAAACTCAAAAGTCAGCAGAAAGAATTCGAGTCGAATGTGTTCGTCCTAATTTTAGTAAAAAGTAGCTCATTTTACTAGCTCCAATTGTAAAGTGTAATGCAATTACACTCATAAATATTCATCTTACTAGACTTAGTCCAATGTACTAATGCGTGTCGAATTGTTATAAATATTTACTCCTTTGTCCCCTGTAGAATGTTAATTTATTAACGGAGAAAGCAGTCAATCATTTTGGGAAATAAACTAGTAATGGAGGTGAGGGAAGCAGGGGACGGCGCTCCGTCCGGAGACTTCATCAGGACATCGCCGAAGAAATATTCTTGGGCAGAAGTGCGGCAGGCAGTGCACGATCTGAGAAAAGAGCTATCTTCCCTCTCTACTATGATTCCAATGGCTATATCCTTCAGGAAACTCGGCAATGGAAAGACTCGGATATACTTCCTACGGACACCGCAGCATGGATGGGAGATCACGCTTCTGTACACAGACATAACGCCAAGTCTGCAGCCTTCAGAAGCAAGGTGAGTTATATTTACATGAATCAGCTGATCTTGATGCGACAGCACTGGCGGAGCGGTGGGGACCCCGCCTTGTGATCTTATGATTGTGGGTTCGAATCCGGTTGTGCATCAATGGAAAAAGAATGCTGTGGGGAGTTTTTTGATCTGCCCAGCCCAGCTCCTTAAAATAATGGGACAGGACATAACAAGCTATACATGGATATAAGCAAAGATATGCTTGTTTATGTTATGTTATTGCTACAGTACCAGCCAGGTGGTGACCTAGTGGGAGGTACCTTGACTTTCGACCTGAAGGTCAGAATGAATTTGAAACATGGAAAACATTGTGAGGAACCCATGGCTCCGTCAGCTCCGCACAAATTGAAATTAATTGAAATGTTTGTTAATCGACACAACATAATTACAAAACCAGCAGCTATAAATAACTATTACTTATTTAGTAGTATGTAGTAGGTATTGACCATGTTTTTCCTGTGGCCTTTGTTTAGGTGCTGGGCAAGCCTACTCCATCTAGAAACAATACTCTGTTGCCTCTTGTAAGTAGGTAAAATGTTCCACCTGATGCTATTAAAATCATCGACCACCTCGGTGGCGTAGACGCCCGGCGGGTGCGGGTTCCATTCATGATGTGGTACAATTTTTTGCAAGATCTGCATATATTTGTTCCGGGTCTGGGTGTTGTGGTACCATGGTACTCATAGTGTCTGATACCCACAACACAGGGAATCCTAGTGGGGGGTCAGGACTATGGATGTGACTGTTGGGTGTTATTTATTTATTTTTGTATCTAGAATAGATTTAATAAGCCTTACTTAATGCTACAGAGTTTCTGTGCAAAGAAGTTACAAACAATAGATAAAAAATGTCTGCTGAGCTATCTGCAATTATAAACATAAAATTATTGAACATGATACATTAAGACAGCTTAATAGATATTGGCTGAATTTTTACAACCAATTTTACTGTAATGAATACTACGTTTGACTATGATAGTTCTACTACCGCTACTTCCGGAAACGAAACGTATCTAAGATCGAAAAAATGCAATTTGCTTCAACTCTTTACATTCGGTCCATTATCCAACGTAACCGAAATACTTACACGATTCCCCAAGATCATTGACTGGACTGTCCAGTGAAAATCACCAATAATTTCAATGAAAATCAGCTAAAAGTTAGGCAATAAGCTTGCTGTTGTAAATTAAAAAGTGAATGTCAAATGCGTAATCAATTTATTCGGTCGCAGTGTCCAATTATAATAATAACACCCAAAAGTCACATACATAGTCCTGACTCCACACTTGGATTCCCTGTGTCGTGAGTATCAGGGCTATTTTTTTTTTTCGACACTGTGGTATGTCGACCAGGTAAGGGTGGTAATTACCTGTGCGTCTGCTTGTCCGGTAGTAGAAGGGGGAGGGAGGGATGAGGTCATGCAAATCCTGCGCACAGTCACCAAAGTGGTACTTGTAGAACACTGACAGTCTGATCAGATCAGTCAGCTATGATCCTGACATACCTCTTTTGCTTCATTCACTCTCATGACATTCCTCATACATGCTTGTCGGTTAAGGGTACTCTTGACCTGGCCTTTTTCAATTCAATTTCAATTGAATAACTTTTTTTCAGGTAAACAGAAAAACACAACAGATGGATTTTTATTATTTTACAGCCCATATACAAATATACATACAACTTTTTTAACGCTGATCTTATTTTTTTCAAAATCGAGCCCGTTACTCCTGACATTAATTTTCGATTACTCTCACGGTTTCCGATTTCGCCTAGGTGGCCCTAAAAAAAAACTCACTCTGTATACCTTAAGGCTAACATACATATAAATAACACGAATAAATTCAATTGCCACGTAAAAACTCGGTATCACACCAAATCGATTTGGTCCTTGGTAATTTTGTTTGAAATTGTTTATCTATTTTAATTGTGTGTGTCTCGCTCGATTACTGAAACGTCACTTAAATATAAGTGGTGATCTAATTAATGTTTGAGTTTTAAATTCTGAACGATAACGGGGTCTCAAATTATTGAGACCATCTCAATCATTTTTTTTAATCTATCTATCACCTATCTATCCAGCCAGGCTATTGTGTAAGCAAAATGGTAATGAAGATCGCACTTTTAAAGATGATTTTGTCAATTTTAACTACATCTGTAGTTTTTCAAACATAAATATATAAATAATAAATATTCTGGACATATCACACACGGTCAACTGATCCCAAACTAGGCATAGCCTGTACTATGGGTACCAGTACATAATAGATAATTATATATTTAACACCCAGACACAGAACAAACATCTGTGTTAATCACAAATGTTTGTCCAGTGCGGGAATCGAACCCGCGACCTCTAGCGCAGAAGGCAGAGTTACTACCAACTGAACTATGAGGCCTGTCTTTACTGATGTCTTGACATGAAAAGGAAGAAGCTAAGGTCTTGAAGTTTTCCCTTGTCAAGTTTGGAACGTTTTGAATGTTGCTAAGATTGTTAAAATTACCCTCAAAGTTACCATCTTCATTGCCATTCATCATCATCATCATCAGCCTGTAGAAGTCTACTGCTGGACATAGGCCTCCCCTAAAGAGTTCCACGACGAACGGTCTTGAGCCTTCTCCATCCACCGACTTCCCGCAACCTTCACAATGTCGTCGGTCCATCGGGTGGGGGGCCTTCCAACACTGCGTCGCCCGGTTCGTGGTCGCCATTCGAGAACCTTTACTCCTCAACGGTTATCGGTTCTGCGGGCTATATGGCCTGCCCACTGCCACTTCAACTTGCTAATTCTGAGAGCTATGTCGGTAACCTTGGTTCTTCTACGAATTTCCTCATTTCGGATCTTATCACGTAGTGAAACTCCTAGCATAGCTCTCTCCATAGCCCGTTGTGCAACTTTGAGCTTGTGTATGAGGCCAATAGTTAACGACCAAGTCTCAGTGCCATATGTCATCACTGGCAACATTGCCATCATTGCCATTACGCTTACGCAATTGCACCACAGGTTAGACTGGAAACCGCTGTTTGAGTCGGTGGCACTCAGCGTGACAGCGGGCAAATGGTCGCGCGAGGAGCAACTGCTGTGGGAGCGGCAGAGGGTGGCGGCGTGGGGCATCGCCTCGTATGAGCTGCACCCCGCCACCGGCAGGGTGCTGTTCCCGTGCGCCTCCAGCCTGTTCGTGGCCGAGGAGAGGGCGGGGCAGGTGAGCAGTTAGACTAGCAAAAAAATTATAAATAAATATTCACACGGTCAACTGATCCCAAACTAGGCATAGCCTGTACTATGGGTACCAGAGACTGATATACGTGGGAGGCCTATGTTCAGCAGCTACCGCTACAGGCTGGCGATGATGATGAGACCACATTAAAGGCCCAGAGAATAACCTATTCAACTTGCTTCAATAAATATTTTTCGGGGTAGGAGCTGCAAACCAATTAACTTACCTACTGTAATGAAACGAGGATAACACTTGACAACACCACTTTATTTATTCCGAACTTGTGGAATATTCTAGATTTTATTACAACTTTTAGTTCTATACTAGAACACTGGTTACACGACAATGCTCACTGCAATGCCAGTCCATTCCAACTTTTGCTTAAAGGTTACCTCCGGTCGGTTGTAATAATAGATACATATTTAACACCCAGACACAGAACAAACATCTGTGTTTATCACACAAATGTTTGTCCAGTGCGGGGATCGAACCCGCGGCCGCTAGCGCAGAAGGCAGAGTTACTACTAACTGAGCTATGAGGCCAGTCAAATGGTAATTGCCTCGAAACTTCCGCCGTAATCGGAGGACCGCCCAAGATGCAGGTTGATGTACGCTTGCAGTTTCCGTGACGCCCGTACCCGCCGTACACGGGCGTTACAGCGAGGCAGAGCCGTTGGTTACCAGGTCAATGTATTTTTAGTAAAACTAGAGTATTTTTTTATTAGAAATTAGGAAATCCATAGAAGCGAGGTAGGGCACAGCGAGGTTTTCTCGATCTAAATTGGAGCAACCCGCCTTGAAGATACCTCCGCCTTAAAGATAAATAAATATTCCGGACATTATCACACACGGGCAACTGAACCCAAATTAGGCATAGCCTGTACTATGGGTACCAGAGACTGATATACATAATAGATAAATATTTAACACCCAGACACAGAACAAACATCTGTGTTTATCACGCAAATGTTTGTCCAGTGCGGGGATCGAACCCGCGACCTCTAGCGCAGAAGGCAGAGTTACTACCAACTGAGCTATGAGGCCTGTCAGAGAGATCGCAGATAAATAACACTATTTGTTTCAAATAGTGTTTTGTTCCTGCGGTGAGTAAAGTTGCCAGAGCTCTTTAAGGGGCGAGGAGTTCGGGGTCGGCAACGCGTGCGTGATGCCTAACGTTCATTGCGATTCTACTGCAAGCGTTCATAGGCTTCGGTAACCACTGACCAACAGGTAGGCCGTAAGCTTGTTTGCCAACTTGTATCCTATCCTACTTAAATGCGAATGTTTGTGATTCAATCACGCTTACACGGCAAAACGCACAGAGATAGATTATAGTCTGGAATAAAATAAAATAAAAATAAAAATAGCCTTTATTTCCCTCTAGTTACAGTACAGTTATAGTACATATAATACAAAGATATATATATTTTGATATAAGTATTAGATCATTCATATTAAACACAAAATATTAATCAACTTAAATGTACGTAATAATTAACATGCATTTTTATTATAATTATTATTATTTTTCATTAAATTTGGTTTCATTTTTATTCATTATTTTTATTCATTAATTTGCAATTCATTCATATTATCTATGTAGGTATTTACATTTTTTTATCTTCATTGTTTATTCAAGGGCTATCCATTGCCGGATAGTCTGGAATAGACTTTATTAATAGAATGTACATTTTACCTTCATTGGTACCACGCGAGCGAAGCCGCGAGCAGAAGCTAGTCAACTCAAAAATAGTATTTATATTATTCTATTCTCGATTCTGATCCAACTATTTTCAAGTTTTGCATTACTTCATTAATACATACTTTTGTAACAGTCGCCGCCCCTTATCCCCCGTTCGGTGAACACGGGTGGCGGAGCGCCCCTGACTCCCGCCATGTGTCCTATGACGCCGTCGCTGGCGGCGCACGCGGCCCGCGGGGACATATGGCTCGGGGGCGGCGCCCTGCGGAGCCCTACGAGGCTCACTTACGCGTGTCGAGGCCATGAGCCGTCTAGGTAAGTGTAGTCTCTATTGAAACTCTTGTAGAGTGTGAGATAAATATAAAAGTTGAATGATTTTAGATGTATTAAAATTATTTTTTGTACAAAATTTATAAGAAAAAGAAACAGTTGTAATGGTTATGGTACTAATCGTTTGGTCGTGTAGAATAAAGGAGCCTCTAAGTCTTAGAGGCTCCTCCTTAGGAGTCTAAGAGGCGCACTTTAATCCTTTCACTACACTGATTCTTTCAGCGACGGTCTTAGGCCCTTTTTAGCCACCATACCTCAACCCGGTCACTGACCTAATACAGGATGACCAAGAAAGAATCAGTGGCACGACAAGAAGACTTAGATTCCTTGTGTCGTGGGTGTCGGAAACAGCGAGCCACCGGAGGAACTAATATTTGCAGATCATGCGAACATTTTTCCCGCATTTTTCATTTGACCCGCAGCGGGAATGGAACCCGCACCCCTTGCTTCTCGCCTGCTATGCCACCGAGGTTGATTATGTGGTTAAACGAACTTACTTTCCAGATTAGCTGACGACCCGAAGCAGGCCGGAGTCCCTTGTTACGTCACTCAAGAAGAGTTCTCAAGATATACCGGCTTTTGGTGGCAGCCCAAATCCAACGGTATGTATACAACCAGCCAGGCTATTGTGTAAGCGAAATGGTAATGAAGATCGCAATTTTAAGGATAAGTTTATCAATTTTAATGACATCTGAAGTTTATCAAACATGAAAAGGAAGAAGTTAAGGTCCTGAAGTTTTCCCTTGTCAAGTTTGGAATGTTTTGAATGTGGCTAAGATTGTTAAAATTACCCTCGAAGTTACGAACTTCATTGCCATTGCGCTTACGCAATTGCACCACTGTAGTGGTTGTTCACCAATTGTGTAAGCGTAATGGCAATGGAGTAATTTTAACAACCTTAGCAACAATCATCATCTCCCGGTCTTTATCCCACTTCACGTGGAGTCGGCACAACATGTCTTTCTCTTCCACTCCCCTCTATCAGCCGTCATATCAGTATTCACTCCTTTCTTACTCATTTCGTCTTTTACACAATCTATCCATCTTTTCTTTGGTCTTTCTTTGGAGACCAGTCGGAGGCATTGGATAAAGTTTCCACATTTGTTCCAGACGACATCTACCGGATAGTCTTCGAAGAAGTGGATGAGAGTGAAGTCAAGATATACAACTTCCCTTCATCGCAGACCAGCAGCGGAGAGGTGGAGGAGTTCAGGTAACTGTTACACATACAAGGTGGTTCATAACATGTGGTATACATGTTATAAACCACCTTGTATGTGTATCCCGAAAGGGGGTTATTCTAACAACAAAAAGATTTACAAGATTGATTTAAAATATTTAAAAAAAAATACATCAATAAATAAAATAAATATTGTCAAATCAAATTCCTTATTTATTTCCATAAAATCTTTTAGACCACTAACATACAAGCTTATGTTGCTAGCAACTACTTACGTGCTAGCTTATTGTTTATATTCAAGCAATTTACTTTAACAAACTAACAACTTACCTACACTAGCTGATGCCCGCGACTTCGTCTGCGCAGGATTAGTATTTCGAGTAGCTAGTAGTCATATTTTGGACAATTCACACATTATCTTTATAAATTGTAGCCTATTACTATTATTATTTAATCTTTAATGCACATAAAAAACAATGTACAAAAGGTGGGCTTAATGCCAAGGCATCATCTACCAGCCAGCCTGATTGGGTAGAAACAGGAGGTTGGCGTGAGATTGTTTAACTTAACTAAAAACTATACTATATATAACCATACACTATATTTAAATATGTATATATATACATATATATAATACACTGCAATAGATTAACAGATAGTACAAAACAGTGTTTTATTAACATGTAGTGTAGATGCTAGATGTTCTTAAGAAAATGTTTTCTTCTGATGTATAAGCTATATTATTGTGAAGTTTCATTAAAATCCATTCAGTAGTTTTTACGTGAAGGAGTAACACCCATCCATCCATACAAACTTTCGCGTGTATAATATTAGTAGGATTACGCACTAATTTACGTAGGTAGCCTTTGTAGGTAGCTAGGTATAAGGACAATTAATCACCAACGTTTAGGTAGGTTAAAAGAAAGAATATTAGCGAAAAAATAACATTAATATTTTAAATGTTTTTTTTTCATTTTTTTCCAAACTTTCTCAAATTATGTGTTTTTGGTATTTTAATCATCTTTATTAATAATAACTAAACGTAAAAATGACTAATTTCCAAAACTGTTACTGCATCGGCTTAACAAAACTTATTTCCACAGATTTCCCAGAGCGGGCACGCCGAATGCAAAGTCAGTTCTCAAAATGGTCACTTTCAGGCTACAGAAGACATCACCCACCACTGTACTGGATTACTACCAGGAGGGCGCCAATGATTGTGAGTTGACTTGCTTATAATAATAAATAATAATAATAAATAACAGTCATATACATAGTCCTGACCCCACACTAGAATTCCCTGTATCATGGGTATCAGAAACTATCAGATTCTTTCATCGACGGTTATAGGCCCTTTTCAGGGCCACCATACCTCAACCTGGTCACTGACCTAATACAGACTGACCAAGAACGAATCAGTGACACGACAAGAAGAAGAATCAGAAACTACGAGTACCATGGTACCACTACACCCAGACCCGGAACAAATATTAGGGCAAATAGGTCCCGTCTCAGAAAAGAGACGTTTCATCAATATATGAAGCCTGGGCCTGCACTGTGTACACTACTCTAAAATATGGCTAAGCAATAAAGTAAACGTATTTAATTGGTTTTTTTTATTTAAATTGACTTCGTTTTAAGGTACATTATGATTTTCTTCGACAAAGAGAGCAACACACAGCGCTACAAAAATATGGCGGATGGACGTGCGTGAAATGTCATTTTGACAACCTACATTTATTTGACAAAATAAAAACATCAAATCAAACAACATGACATGAAAAATATGTCAATGTCATGTCAAACGCCAATTATAAACCAACATGGCGGCCTTCAAATAGTGCTCACATAGCAAAAAACTTACCAGAAGAACTATTCTTGTACCATCGCATTTGTCTTCAAATTAATGAAATTGTATTTTTCTTGTAACCTCCTATTTTTTCCTAATTTTTCTATGTAGTGTACCAGGCCATGAATGAAATGGCTCTTTTAGACACAAATACTTAACCATTTTTTTAATGAGTTTTTAATGTTTTTTTTAGCGTGCGAGCTGAATGACATGGAGGTGTGTGATATCCGCTGGTACGAGCTACGCCAGCCACTGAAGGACACCTTTCCGTGGTTCGAGTACTTGGCCAGGGTCGGGTGGACTCCATGCGGACAATTGTAAGTACCATACCTCAAGATCTGACTGGCCTCATAGCTCAGTTTGTTAGTAACTCTTGCCTCTAGAGGTCGCGGGCTCGATTCCCGCACTGGACAAACATTTGTGTGATGAACACTGATGTTTGTTCTGTGACTGAGTGTTAAATAGTTATCTATTGTGTATATCAGTCTCTGGTACCCATAAATAAATAATAAATAAATATTCCGGACATATTCACACGGTCAACTGATCCCAAACTAGGCATAGCCTGTACTATGGGTACCAGAGACTGATATACATAATAGATATATATTTAACACCCAGACACAGAACAAACATCTGTGTTAGTCACAAATGTTTGTCCAGTGTGGGAATCGAACCCGCGACCTCTAGCGCAGAAGGCAGAGTTATTACCAAATTGAATAGTATTCAATGGGAAGAATTGACTTGCTGTGCGCTGGTAACTCCGAGACGTGTTGCCTCGCCGAGCACTGAACATAAAGTGAACTTGCTTCTGAAGTGTAGGTAAAAAAGGTAGGGTTACTCCCTGGTACCTCCCCCCCTTGAAGGAAACCCATGGTTTTCAAGATATTCATCGTTGAATTTTGAGGTTATGTATGTGATATTACCGGTAAAATCCTCAAGATAGGGACCCCCCTAACCAGGGAGGGGAAAGGAGAGTTACCTATGGTACCCCTCTAATCCCTCTTGAAGGTAACCCATGGTTTTCAAGATATTCATGATTGAAGTTTGAGGTTATGGTTGTGATATTACAAAATCCTAATAAACAACACGTTTCTATGTATCAGTCTATGAGGTGCGACCACCACCAAATACACCGATAAATCGCCATTGCGCAGCTTGACCGTCAGCGTTCTTTTTACATGACGCGACCTATACTTTAAGTGTAAGAAAGAAAGAAAGAAAGAAAATTTGTTTATTTGACCCACAACGCAGGTAGGTACAGTAGGTAGATGGGTACATAGAAATATACTTTATAGGTAGGTAATACACAACGCAGTAGGAAAACATAAAAAAGTAGGTAGGTAGGTGGCTAAGTGGTAGGCTAAGTAGTATGCGTTGTGTGAGGCAAATGGGTCCCGTCTCAGCATAAAGCTGCACCGAACATAATATTATGTACGGTGCGGTGCTGGGTTTCTGACGGGGCCTAGGCGACGCGGCGTGACGAACATCAATAAACATATGTGTCTTCACCAAACGGATGGGTGGCCACTAGTAGCAGCACCTAGTGAGTCCTAGTCAGTCCTGGCATTGTCTTCTTGTTCCAGCGTGTGGGTGCAACTCCTGGATCGGAAGCAGCAGCGGCTGGAGCTGGCTCTCATCCCGGTGTCGGAGTTCAGCGCGAGGAGTTGCTATGCGCACGCGCCGGAGGGGATGAACGAAGCTGACTCCCCCTGCAACATTGTTGAACAGGTAGGAATCCAATGTCGTACTAAATAAATAATAATAATAATAATAAATAAATCTTTATTCATTACCTTAGTGCTACGAATACTGTATAGATCTGAGTGTTGGGCAACCAAAGGGACGGATGAAAGAAGGGTGCATGCTGCGGAAATGATAATGTTGAGATGTATGTGTGGACTAGTGTGGAGTCACTAGAATAGACAACTTTTTTTTTTATTCATCTGAGGGCAAACAAGCATACGGCCCACATGTTGGTAAGCGGTTACCGTAGCCTATGAGCGCTTGCAATACCAGAGGCATCACGCACGCGTTGCCGACCCCGAACCCCCTCCCTAAAGAGCTCTGGCAACCTTACTCACCGCAGGAACACAACACTATTTGAAAAAAATAATGTTATTTGGCTGCGATCTTCTGTAAGGCGGAGGTACGTCCCAGTCGGGCCGCTCCAATTTATAACGAGAAAAATTTGCTGTGCCCTATCTCCTCCAACTGCCTATATCCTTAACTACCTATGATAATGATGATTCTTGTTCCCAGGAAATCCGCGACATCCAGGTCCTGGTGACGGAGGTGGCGCCCGAGGCGTGGATCAACGTCCACGACATCCTCTACTTCCTGCCTTCGGAGACCAACCAGATCAGATTCGTTTGGGCCACGGAGGAGACTGGGCACCTACATCTGTGTCTTTACACCTGCGCTCTTGTTAATAGTGACAAACAGCCAGGGAAATGTGAGTTTATACTTATAACTAGCTTCCACGCGCGACTTCGCTCGCGTGGTACCTACATTAAGTTGCCTATATGCGATTCTAGGTAAAGAACTCTTTATATTCCAAGTTTCAACGAAATCGGTTGAGCCGTTACGGCATGATTGGACAACAAACATCCAAACATCCTCGCATTTATAATATTAGTAGAATGTATAGTAATCGAATATTCGTGGCATCTCTGGAGGAGATAGGGCATAGCAAGATTTTCTCGCTCTCCTTACAGAAGATAGCAGCCAAATAACATTATTTGTTTCAAATAGTGTTGTGTTCCTGCGGTGAGTAAGGTTGCCAGAGCTCTTTAGGGGGGAGGGGTTCGGCAGGCAACGCATGACTGGCCTCATAGCTCAGTTAGTAGTAACTCTGCCTTCTGCGCTAGAGGTCGCGGGTTCGATCACCGCACTGGACAAACATTTGTGTGTTATACACAGATGTTTGTTCTGTGTCTGGGTCTTAAATATTTATCTATTACATTATCCTCATCATAGTATAGTTTGGGATCAGTTGACCGTGTGAATATGTCCGGAATATTTATTTATTTATTATTAGCCTCCTCCAGGTGTTGCAGAAGTCAATAGGCGACGGTAACCACTTACCATCAGGAGGGCCGTGAGCCTGTTTGCATCCGTAAAACAAAAAAAAAAACTAATTGGCAATGACGGCAATGTTTCTTTTATCCAATTTTAATTTCTATTGTTATTTTCCTTTTTCAAAGTCCTGCTTCGCTATTTTAAGGAGCTGTGCTGGCTGGGGTAGGGTTAGCATAGGGGGACAATGCACAAAACACCCCAAAGCGGGAAGTCAGTGCAGGTCTAACCACTCCCGATTAGAATAAGAATTGTTATTTATTGTAATTATAAAATTGCACGCTGACCCGGCAGAATACATTTTATGCACATATTAATTAAGACACAATGTCTGAAGACTAAGGTCTTCAACCAGTGCGTCCTACCCGTGATGACTTATGGTGCCGAGACGTGGACACTCACAGTGGGGCTCATTCACCAGTTTAAGGTCGCACAGCGAGCTATGTAACGGGCTATGCTCGGAGTTCCTCTCAAGGATAAAATCCGTAACGAGATTATCCGACAGAGAACTAAAGTCATAGCCCAGAGAATTAGCAAACTGAAGTGGCAGTGGGCTGGTCATATATGCCGAAGAACCGACAACCACTGGGGTAAACGAGTTCTTGAGTGGAGACCACGGCTAGGTAAAAGAAGTGTGGGGCCCCCCCGGCTAGGTGGAGCGATGACCTCCGGGCGGCGGCGGGCAGTAAGTGGATGAGGAGGGCCCAACACCGGGCTCAGTGGCGTGTATTGGGGGAGGCCTATGTCCAGCAATAAATAAATAAATATTCCGGACATATCACACACAGTCAACTGATCCCAAACTAGGCATAGCCTGTACTATGGGTACCAGAGACTGATATACATAATAGATATAATATATATTTAACACCCAGACACAGAACAAACACCTGTGTTAGTCACAAATGTTTGTCCAGTGCGGGAATCGCACCCTCTACCTCTAGCGCAGAAGGCAGAGTTACTACCAACTGAGCTATGAGGCCAGTCAAATCAAAAAAAGTCAAAAAGCAATGGACTTATGTGGGCTGACGCAGTGTTGGAAGGCCCCCCACCCGATGGACCGATGACATTGTAAAGGTTGCGGGAAGTCGGTGGATGGAAAGGGCTCAAGACCGTTCGTCGTGGAACTCTTTGGGGGAGGCCTATGTCCAGCAGTGGACTTCTAAAGGTTGTTGATGATGATGATGAATGTGGGCTGATGATGATGATGATGATTAAATAAGTATAACACCTCTTTAACATGTATTTCTCGCAATAAATGATGAAATGAAATGACGTTATTAAAACTACTTGTTATTTCCTTGTTCCAGCGGTTATAGAGCTAATGATAACGGACGAAGAGACGAACGCGGTGGGGCCCAACATTCTCAGCAAGGAGCCCATCACGGCGGGCGAGTGGGAGGTGATGGGCAGGAAGATATGGGTAAGAACCTCCTATTTACAGTGGATGCTTCATCTTACCACTACACTCAGAGCTCTTTGGATGGAGACGGCTTAAGAAACGCCATGGCGTTCTTTAGGGGAGGCTTATGTCCTACACGCTGGTGATGATGATTGTGATGATGGTGATGACGATTGGTGATGGTGATGATACTGGTGATTGTTATAATGATGATGGTGATGAAGAATATGACGTAGAGGTCCCTTTCTTACTTTTGAAAATCAGCTGTTTTCGATTCTAATATAAGTTGTATACTTTGTTATTAAACTTACGAGAAGTTCAAAATCAAGATAACAACATAAAACAACATTTTTATTGAACTGTTTTGACCCAAAACAGCAGATTTTTGCTTAGTGTTTTTTTAATGAAAAATTAATAATTTCCTAAAGTCCCTTCCAGTATAAGTACATGTTATGAAACACAGTGTATTTAAATATATAAAAAAAAATTAAATTATTATTCACGTTACAGATAGACGAAGCCAGGGGCCTGATATACTTCGTTGGCCTCCGGGAGACGCCGCTAGAGAGGCATCTGTATGTGGCGCCCCTCTCACCCCCGCGGCCTCACGACGTCACCCTACTCACTGCTGTGGGACACTCTTGCACTGTCGATGTTGACGAGGTGGGATTAAAAAAAAATGTCAAATCAAAAGGCGTTTATTTCAATAAAATAACTAGGATCACTTTGAAACGTCTTAGAAACTAGGTGAAGCTACATCTGTTCGTTTATAACCTACTAATATCATAAATGCGAAAGTTTGTGAGGATGTTTGTGGTTCAATCACGCCCTAACGGCCGAACGGATTTGGATGAAAAGAGACGTTTCATCAATATATGGAGCCTGGGCCTGCACTGTGTACACTACTCTAAAATATGGCTAAGCAATAAAGTAAACGTATTTAATTGGTTAATTTATTTAAATTGACTTTGTTATAGGGTACATTAAGATTTTATTTGACAAAGAGAGCAACACACAGCGCTACAAAAATATGGCGGATGGACGTGCGTGAAATGTCATTTTGACAACCTACATTTATCTGACAAAACAAAAACATCAAATCAAACAACATGACATGAAAAATATGTCAATGTCATGTCAAACGCCAATTATAAACCAACATGGCGGCCTTCAAATAGTGTTCACATAGTAAAAAACTTACCAGAAGAACTATTCTTGTACCATCGCATTTGTCTTCAAATTAATGAACTTGTATTTTTCTTGTAATTTCCTATTTTTTCCTAATTTTTCTATGTAGTGTACATGGACCAGGCCCAGAATGAAATCGCTCCTTTGGCACAGAGGTAGATTATAGTATGGAATAGCATATAGGCTATTAATGTAGGCTTTTTATGTAGGTACCAAGGTAGGAGAGCGAAGCCGCGGGCGATAGCTAGTGAATATTAAATTTTAAGTGTGAAGAGCTTGTCCCTATTTGGCTCAACGGATCAATTGAAAGAAAGAAAGAAAGAAAATACATTTATTAAGGTCACACACAAGAACAGCACAAACTAATAAGAAAAAATACAGACACTACAAGGCATAAAGAGGTAATAACAAACAAAACCACTCTAAAACCACTTTTATGCGCAAAAGCATCTTCTGTATGGCTCCTTTTATTTATAATAAATTAGCACAGTCATTGAGAGAAATGCCTTGTTCACTGTTTCAAAGGAAGCTGAGAACGCTGCTCATAGTTACAAGTTACTATACCATTGACGAATTTATGAAAGATAAAAATATAGTGTAAATTGTTGACATAATATATTCATTTTTTTGACAAGGCTTATATAATCTTTAGTTGTTGTGTATCTAGTCCCTAATTGTTTTTAATATTTTAATTAGTTCATAATCACATTCTTGTTCTTCTATTTTTTATTATTATTTGTTATTTTTTTTATTAATTAAATTTTATTAAGATTGTAAATTAAATATTGCATGCCTAGATATAGGTAGAATACATTGATTCAATAGTATATAGTAATTTACATCTTTATGACATGTATTTCAAGCAATAAATTATACTTTGACTTTAAAAGTAGATAGGTAGAGGCAATAGAGCTATCTATAGATCATTTGCAGCGGTCTTTAGATAGCTCAACTGTTTTGAGTTTGAATATGTTTTCCCCTAATATTCGGGATAGTATGCATGTTATGAATAACCTTGTATAGTCTTAAAAAGCTTTTAAAATTAAACCTTTGTTGCAGGATTGTACAACCGCGGTCATAACGTCTTCTAACATCAGTACAGTTCCGAAGACAAGAGTGTTCGCTATAGTTCACACACCCCAGCCTACCCTCGTACTCATGGGCACTCTGTGCGAGCAAGCAGGTACGAACCGTTCGTCAGCTCGCCCTGAAAAACTCGTACCATAGTGGGCGAGTTGACGAATTTCAATTTTAGTGTCTCAACTCGTCCCACTTTTTCTTGTATGGAAATTATATCAAAACGGATACCTTGTAACCTCGCTCGATCAATTTATTCAGTACTACTTCTCCGGCTTCGCTCGCGGATTACCCGGATAAAAAACCGTTTGTAATTTGTTGTTTAACAAAAAAATGCTCTTATATACATTTTTTTTATATTTAAGATTTTTTTAAACGAAGTAATGCAAAATATACCTAAACACAGTCTAGAGTACATTCTATAACATTAAGTGGGACTGTGTTCAACAGAAACGCCTCAAACGAGAAGCTATAATGGCTCGTGGGACGTCGCGAACGATGACGACTGCACTGGGACAGGAATGCTGGTGAGAGGTTGGTGTTATTGTGTATATACTGGCACTAACGCATGCCTTGTGCTCGGTGAGTCCAATTCCAAAAATTATAAAAAACAATAAATTCTCATTTCTAGTTGATACCTTTAGCCGTTTCTGAGAAAAAGGTTCTTGACAGACGGACAACAAAGTGATCCTATAAGGGTTCCGTTTTTCCAAATGAGGTACGGAACCCTAAAAACGGAGTTAACAAAAGTCAAAGTCAAAAGGCTTTTATTTCAATAAAATCACTAGGATCACTTTGAAACGTCTTAGAAACTAGGTGAAGCTATGCCTGTTCCTCGCGACCAAGCCTAGAAGAATCAGGCAACAAACACGGCTTGGTGCCTATCATTTTAACACTAACATCTTGGCTTGGGAGGGTAGGCATTGATAGCCTGGGACACGGTAGGATGTTAAACTGCTTAAATTACCACATATTACTGTTCTATTCAATTCAATTCATTTATTTCAAACCTTAGGGACTTTGGAGAACACTTATTTACGTCAATTTTTACATGAAATTATTCAGAATATAATACAAAAATTAGGTCGTTAGGTACATAATATATTATATAGGCTTTGTCATATTATTGTGTAATTAATAATAATTACAATACCTCTTGTACTGTGTTTAATTATCCCTTAATACCCAGACCACTACAGTTTACGTGGTTACCTACGTGGTTTTTAGGGCACAAAAACAATAATTGTAACCGTTTTGTAAAAGTGTAGAATGAATAAGTAAAAAAAAAGTTTGTTTATAGAAATAAAAAATATACACACTATAATATATATATTTAGACAGGAGGTAGGGCACAGCGAGATTTTCTCGTTCTAATTTGGAGCAGCCCGCCTGGGGAGGTACCTCCGTCTTACAGAAGATCGCAGCCAAACAACATTATTTGTTTCAAATAGTGTTGTGTTCCTGCGGTGAGTAAGGTTGCCAGAGCTCTTTAGGGGGTGGGGGGAGGGGTCGGCAACGCGTGCGTGATACCTCTGGTATTGCAAGCGCTCATAGGCTGCGGTAACCGCTTACCCATTGGTGGGCCGTATGCTAGTTTGCCACCTCAGTAGTATAAAAAATAATAATAATAAAACAATGTTCGTTCCAGAAAACTCCCTGTCTTCCGACATACCTCCGCCGCAGATATACTCGACGCGGCTGTCGTGCGGCGCGCTGGCGTACTGCACGCTGTGGCGCTGCGGCGCCGCCGGACGCAGCGCCACCGTGCTGCACGTGTACGGGGGGCCCGAGGTCCAGACCGTCACCAACAGCTACAAGGTACCTACTGTAGTCCTGCACCCTGCGGCGCCGCCGGACGCAGCGCCACCGTGCTGCACGTGTACGGGGGGCCCGAGGTCCAGACCGTCACCAACAGCTACAAGGTACCTACTGTAGTCCTGCACCCTGCGGCGCCGCCGGACGCAGCGCCACCGTGCTGCACGTGTACGGGGGGCCCGAGGTCCAGACCGTCACCAACAGCTACAAGGTACCTACTGTAGTCCTGCACCCTGCGGCGCCGCCGGACGCAGCGCCACCGTGCTGCACGTGTACGGGGGGCCCGAGGTCCAGACCGTCACCAACAGCTACAAGGTACCTACTGTAGTCCTGCACCCTGCGGCGCCGCCGGACGCAGCGCCACCGTGCTGCACGTGTACGGGGGGCCCGAGGTCCAGACCGTCACCAACAGCTACAAGGTACCTACTGTAGTCCTGCACCCTGCGGCGCCGCCGGACGCAGCGCCACCGTGCTGCACGTGTACGGGGGGCCCGAGGTCCAGACCGTCACCAACAGCTACAAGGTACCTACTGTAGTCCTGCACCCTGCGGCGCCGCCGGACGCAGCGCCACCGTGCTGCACGTGTACGGGGGGCCCGAGGTCCAGACCGTCACCAACAGCTACAAGGTACCTACTGTAGTCCTGCACCCTGCGGCGCCGCCGGACGCAGCGCCACCGTGCTGCACGTGTACGGGGGGCCCGAGGTCCAGACCGTCACCAACAGCTACAAGGTACCTACTGTAGTCCTGCACCCTGCGGCGCCGCCGGACGCAGCGCCACCGTGCTGCACGTGTACGGGGGGCCCGAGGTCCAGACCGTCACCAACAGCTACAAGGTACCTACTGTAGTCCTGCACCCTGCGGCGCCGCCGGACGCAGCGCCACCGTGCTGCACGTGTACGGGGGGCCCGAGGTCCAGACCGTCACCAACAGCTACAAGGTACCTACTGTAGTCCTGCACCCTGCGGCGCCGCCGGACGCAGCGCCACCGTGCTGCACGTGTACGGGGGGCCCGAGGTCCAGACCGTCACCAACAGCTACAAGGTACCTACTGTAGTCCTGCACCCTGCGGCGCCGCCGGACGCAGCGCCACCGTGCTGCACGTGTACGGGGGGCCCGAGGTCCAGACCGTCACCAACAGCTACAAGGTACCTACTGTAGTCCTGCACCCTGCGGCGCCGCCGGACGCAGCGCCACCGTGCTGCACGTGTACGGGGGGCCCGAGGTCCAGACCGTCACCAACAGCTACAAGGTACCTACTGTAGTCCTGCACCCTGCGGCGCCGCCGGACGCAGCGCCACCGTGCTGCACGTGTACGGGGGGCCCGAGGTCCAGACCGTCACCAACAGCTACAAGGTACCTACTGTAGTCCTGCACCCTGCGGCGCCGCCGGACGCAGCGCCACCGTGCTGCACGTGTACGGGGGGCCCGAGGTCCAGACCGTCACCAACAGCTACAAGGTACCTACTGTAGTCCTGCACCCTGCGGCGCCGCCGGACGCAGCGCCACCGTGCTGCACGTGTACGGGGGGCCCGAGGTCCAGACCGTCACCAACAGCTACAAGGTACCTACTGTAGTCCTGCACCCTGCGGCGCCGCCGGACGCAGCGCCACCGTGCTGCACGTGTACGGGGGGCCCGAGGTCCAGACCGTCACCAACAGCTACAAGGTACCTACTGTAGTCCTGCACCCTGCGGCGCCGCCGGACGCAGCGCCACCGTGCTGCACGTGTACGGGGGGCCCGAGGTCCAGACCGTCACCAACAGCTACAAGGTACCTACTGTAGTCCTGCACCCTGCGGCGCCGCCGGACGCAGCGCCACCGTGCTGCACGTGTACGGGGGGCCCGAGGTCCAGACCGTCACCAACAGCTACAAGGTACCTACTGTAGTCCTGCACCCTGCGGCGCCGCCGGACGCAGCGCCACCGTGCTGCACGTGTACGGGGGGCCCGAGGTCCAGACCGTCACCAACAGCTACAAGGTACCTACTGTAGTCCTGCACCCTGCGGCGCCGCCGGACGCAGCGCCACCGTGCTGCACGTGTACGGGGGGCCCGAGGTCCAGACCGTCACCAACAGCTACAAGGTACCTACTGTAGTCCTGCACCCTGCGGCGCCGCCGGACGCAGCGCCACCGTGCTGCACGTGTACGGGGGGCCCGAGGTCCAGACCGTCACCAACAGCTACAAGGTACCTACTGTAGTCCTGCACCCTGCGGCGCCGCCGGACGCAGCGCCACCGTGCTGCACGTGTACGGGGGGCCCGAGGTCCAGACCGTCACCAACAGCTACAAGGTACCTACTGTAGTCCTGCACCCTGCGGCGCCGCCGGACGCAGCGCCACCGTGCTGCACGTGTACGGGGGGCCCGAGGTCCAGACCGTCACCAACAGCTACAAGGTACCTACTGTAGTCCTGCACCCTGCGGCGCCGCCGGACGCAGCGCCACCGTGCTGCACGTGTACGGGGGGCCCGAGGTCCAGACCGTCACCAACAGCTACAAGGTACCTACTGTAGTCCTGCACCCTGCGGCGCCGCCGGACGCAGCGCCACCGTGCTGCACGTGTACGGGGGGCCCGAGGTCCAGACCGTCACCAACAGCTACAAGGTACCTACTGTAGTCCTGCACCCTGCGGCGCCGCCGGACGCAGCGCCACCGTGCTGCACGTGTACGGGGGGCCCGAGGTCCAGACCGTCACCAACAGCTACAAGGTACCTACTGTAGTCCTGCACCCTGCGGCGCCGCCGGACGCAGCGCCACCGTGCTGCACGTGTACGGGGGGCCCGAGGTCCAGACCGTCACCAACAGCTACAAGGTACCTACTGTAGTCCTGCACCCTGCGGCGCCGCCGGACGCAGCGCCACCGTGCTGCACGTGTACGGGGGGCCCGAGGTCCAGACCGTCACCAACAGCTACAAGGTACCTACTGTAGTCCTGCACCCTGCGGCGCCGCCGGACGCAGCGCCACCGTGCTGCACGTGTACGGGGGGCCCGAGGTCCAGACCGTCACCAACAGCTACAAGGTACCTACTGTAGTCCTGCACCCTGCGGCGCCGCCGGACGCAGCGCCACCGTGCTGCACGTGTACGGGGGGCCCGAGGTCCAGACCGTCACCAACAGCTACAAGGTACCTACTGTAGTCCTGCACCCTGCGGCGCCGCCGGACGCAGCGCCACCGTGCTGCACGTGTACGGGGGGCCCGAGGTCCAGACCGTCACCAACAGCTACAAGGTACCTACTGTAGTCCTGCACCCTGCGGCGCCGCCGGACGCAGCGCCACCGTGCTGCACGTGTACGGGGGGCCCGAGGTCCAGACCGTCACCAACAGCTACAAGGTACCTACTGTAGTCCTGCACCCTGCGGCGCCGCTAATTCTACTAATTCAATGACTTGAAAATGATAATCGCATGATAATAATCGCACCATTATCATTACCAGTTACGATTGTAGCCACCTTTGTTTCTTTGATTTCATTGGTCAAATGGTGTCACAATGACTGCCATTGATAAACAACTGTAATAGCGGAATACCAAAAGTGTCAAAAGTGACCATTTTGCCATTGAACCATTGCCATTTTGAAGCCATTGAATAAGTAGAATTGGGCCCCTGCACGTGTACGGCGGGCCTGAGGTGCAGACCGTCACCAACAGCTACAAGGTAGCGCTGCTAATATTTGCGTGACCCGCAAATATTACATAGGCGGTAGGGCACAGCAAGATTTTCTCGTTCTGAATTGGAGCAGCCCGCCTGGGGAGGTACCTCCGCCTTACAGGAGATAAATAAATAAATAAATTTATTATTATTTATTTATTTACAGGAGATCGCAGCCAAATAACATTATTTGTTTCAAATAGTGTTGTGCTCCTGCGGTGAGTAAGGTTGCCAGAGCTCTTTAGGGGGGAGGGGGGTTCGGCAACGCGTGCGTGATGCCTCTGGTACTGCAAGCGCTCATAGGCCTCAGTAACCGCTTACCAACAGGTAGGCCGTATGCTTGTTTGACAACTCAGTTGTATAAAAAAAATGTTCTTGTTCTGGGTGTTGTGGTACCATGGTACTCGTAGTTCTGATACCCACGACACGAGTCCTGGTGTGTGGAAGGACGGTATGACTGTTGGATGATGAAAAAATGTAAGTCTATTTGGTTTTTACAGGGCATCCGTCAACTCAGAATGCACATGCTAGCGGCTCGAGGCTTCAACGTAGTGGCTATAGACTCACGAGGCTCTAAACACAGAGGGCGCGCGTGGGAAGCCGTCATCAAGGGCAAGATGGGCCAAGTGGAATTAGACGACCAGGTAATACTAATTTTTAATACTTGTGGCTCAACGGGATGGCTATAGACTCAACGGGATGGCTATAGACTCAACGGGATGGCTATAGACTCAACGGGATGGCTATAGACTCAACGGGATGGCTATAGACTCAACGGGATGGCTATAGACTCAACGGATGTGCTTAAGACTCAACATGTATGCTAAAGACTCAATGGGGTGGCTATGGATTCAACGGGTGTGCTTAAGACTCAACATGTATGCTAAAGACTCAATGGGGTGGCTATAGACTCAACGGGTGTGCTTAAGACTCAACGGGTGTGCTTAAGACTCAACATGTATGCTAAAGACTCAATGGGGTGGCTATGGACTCAACGGGTGTGCTTAAGACTCAACGGGTATGCTAAAGACTCAACGGGATGGCTATAGATAGATAGATAAAAAAATTATTTAGCACTACAGACACACAATTAATATAGATAAACAATTTTAAACTAATGTACATACAATAGGTGGGTATAAATAATCAAAAGAGCAACTTTTAAAAAGTAGGTATCTTAGAGAAGGCAAGTTTGCGTGTGCTGCAGTACGAAAAATAGGCTATGGCTCAGTGAAATATTTTGCTTAAAAGCAAAAACACTGATTTTCAGCCAAAACCAGATCGAGAGCGAGCAGAACGAGTACAAACGAACAATGCGTAGGTACCTAGCTGTGAATTTGTGTTGTTGTGATTGTGTAGTTTGCTATCAATGATTACAAAATATGAAATATAATAAATTCATGATAATAGTGCGAAAAAATATAATAATAATAATGAATAAAATGAGCTTACAATATTTTTGTTTATTCTTGGCATACGAAGTGCTTGGGAACACCCTCTATTTGCTTTAGCAATAAAATGTGGATTCAAATTGGTTCAAGTACGACATATAAACATCTAGCCTATATTAAACGATAAGTAAACTGTGAATCCTAGATTACTGATATAAATATATAAAAATCCTTTTTAAGCTTTAATTTAAAAGTGTATTTAGTGCTAACATTGCGAATAGACTCAACTTGGTGGCAATAGACTCAACGGGTAGGCTATAAACTCAATGGGGTGGCTATAAAAACAAAATGAAATCAGCTACTACCGGACAAGCAGACGCACAGGTAATTACCACCCTTACCTGGTCGACATACCACAGTGTCGAACCAAACGTTTCTGCTCCACCTTTATTATAAGCACTGGCAAAGAGTGGAACGATCTGCCAGCGTCTGTTTTCCCGGATGAGTACAATCTAGGAGTCTTCAAATCTAGAGTGAATAAGTTCCTTCTGGTAAAGCGTGCTCCATCTTAGGCCACAGCTCACTTGCAAAAGTGAGCTGGTGGTCAAACGCCTAACCATCTCCAATAAAAAAAAAAAAAAAAAAAGAAAAGCTTGATGATGATACCTTTCTTTCAGGTAGAAGTACTTCAATGGCTGGCGAAAGAAACAGGCTGTATAGACATGGAACGAATCGCAATACACGGGTGGAGTTACGGTAAGCTTTAAACCATTCTAGCTCTTCGCGCGCACTGAATAAGGGTTGATTTTGTCAAAGGGCCCTGCCAGACAGACGGACATAAAGGACAAAAATCTCTAAGAGTTCCGTTTTTCCATCATTCGTGCGGAACCACACAGCCAAACCTAGTATGAATGAATAAATGAGTGTGTGAATAAATGAATGTCTTTATTTAAATGAAATACGTACAAGGTCATTTATTTATTTATTTATTTAATCTTTATTGCACACAAAAAATAATGTACAAAAGGTGGGCTTAATGCCAAGGCATTATCTAGCAGCCAGCCTGATTGGGTAGAAACAGGAGGTTGGCGTGTGACAGATTGTTCAACTTAACTAAAAACTATACTATATATACACGATATTTAAATATGTATAAATATAATACACTGCAATAGATTAACAGATAGCACAAAACAGTGTTTTATTTACATGTAGTGTAGATGCTAGATGTTCGAAAATGTTCACGAGTTAATCGTTTAAATGAATCTTTGGAGTCAATTTTTTTCATTTATAACATGAATACCATGTATATATTCTATCAACAACAAGGAAGATTTTTACTACAATTTTTGCTACCTATCGCTCCTTACACCCCTTAGTTTAATGTTTGTTTGTGATCGTTCAGGCGGCTACCTATCATTCCTTACACTTATTGTTTATTTGCGATCGCTCAGGCGGGTACCTTGCTTGTCATGTCACTGATTCTTTGTTGGTAATCCTGTATCAGGTCAGTGGCCAGGTTGAGGTATGGCGGCCCTGAAAAGGGCCTATGACCGTCGATGAAAGAATCAGTGTGGTGAAAGGATTAAAGTGCGCCTCTTAGAGGCTCCTATCGCTCCTTACACTCCTTAGTTTAATGTTTGTTTGTGATCGTTCAGGCGGCTATCTATCGCTCCTTACACTTACTGTTTGTTTGTGATCGCTCAGACGGCTATCTACGGCTACCTATCTTTCCTTACACTTACTGTTTGTTTGTGATCGTTCAGACGGCTATCTACGGCTACCTATCTTTCCTTACACTTACTGTTTGTTTGTGATCGCTCAGGCAGCTAGCTACCTATCGGTCCTTACACTTAGCCCCTTCGTCCACGGCGCGACTCAAAAGGAACGCGACTGAAACTGTAGTTACTTATGAGTAGCCTGACTGCGATAGCACTAGTATTTCAATGCGCGTCCGTCCACGGCGCTACTCAAAATGAACGCGTTTGTAACTAGTCTCCTGGCGACTCGACATGCTGGTCGCCAGGCGACTGGTTTCGAGAAACTGTTGAAAAATGAATGAATAAAAAGTAATTATAAGTGATTCTGACATCTATGTGACTGGAGAAGTAATAATTCCATGTCATCGCTCGAATTATCACTAGTCATATTAATTATTTTCGTTTTCATAACTTTGTTTACATAAAATCGTGTACTGAGTGAGTGAGTTTCAGGAAATTCCAGTAGCGTCGTGGACGAGTCAGAGTTTCCAATCAGTCCGCAACTCTAGTTTCTAATGAGTTCCGTCACTTTTGCGTAGCGTCATGGACGAAGGGGCTTAGTGTTTGTTTGTGATCATTCAGCCTTACACTTACTGTTTATTTGTGATCATTCAGCCTTACACTTACTGTTTGTGATCGTTCAGGCGGCTACCTAGCGTTCCTTACACCTATTGTTTTTGTTTGTGATCGCTCAGGCGGCTACCTATCGTTCCTTACACCTATTATTTTTGTTTGTGATCGTTCAGGCGGCTACCTAGCGTTCCTGACACCTATTGTTTTTGTTTGTGATCGTGCAGGCGGCTACCTATCGTTCCTTACACCTATTGTTTTTGTTTGTGATCGTGCAGGCGGCTACCTATCGTTCCTTACACCTATTGTTTTTGTTTGTGATCGTTCAGGCGGCTACCTGTCGCTGCTGGGGCTGGCGACGCGGCCGAACATCTTCCGCGTGTGCGTGGCGGGCGCGCCGGTGACGTGCTGGCGGCTGTACGACACGGCGTACACGGAGCGGTACATGGGCGCGCCGGCGCGCGCGCCGCACGCCTACACGCGCGCCTCCGTGCTCGCGCACGCGCCCTTCTTCCCCGACCAGTGAGTGTCCACACATACATTCATATAAAATAATAAATATTCCGGACATATTCACACGGTCAACTGATCCCAAACTAGGCATAGCCCGTACTATGGGTACCAGAGACTGGTATACATTAGGGATTGCAGAATCGGGTAGTTTTTAAGGAACCGGGAATACCGGGAAGCTTCACATTTTCCCGGAATTCCCGGGTATTTCGGGAAATTTTGGGAAAAATATTTTACGTCTAGGCGAAAGGTTTAAAGTTAAAGCTTCAGTGTGGTGCCGATCGAACTAGGTGAGGCTCAAAAGTTATCTAATTATAATCCCTAATAAATAAGAGCTTATAAAAATGCTCATGCAACAATATCCTTACATGCTTAAATTATTAAACAGATCAACAGTGATATAGCTTTATTCTATCCTTTTGATCAGAACCTGCGACATGCAAAAGTATGTGCGGTTGGTTAATATTAAGCTATGACAGTTTAAACCTTTCGCCTAGACGTAAAATATTTTTCCCGAAATTTCCCGAAAGAACCGGGAAACGATTTATGATTTCCCGGTTCCTAAATTGGCAAAAAAAAACGGGAATTCCCTGGTATTTCGGGACCGGGAATTCCCGCGACCAAACCCTAGTCCATACATACATTCATATAAAATAATAAATATTCCGGACATATTCACACGGTCAACTGATCCCAAACTAGGCATAGCCCGTACTATGGGTACCAGAGACTGGTATACATAATAGATAAATATTTAACACCCAGACACAGAACAAACATCTGTGTTTATCACACAAATGTTTGTCAAGTGCGGGGATCGAACCCCCGACCTCTAGCGCAGAAGGCAGAGTTACTACTAACTGAGCTATGAGGCCTCCAATACATACATACATCACTCTCTATTGTGTACCTCATTCTACTTATCATTTAATTATTTATCCATACTTCCATCCATACTATATGAATGCGAACGAAGTTGCGGGTAGCAGCTAGTTCGTAATAATTTTCACCCCCTACTTTGCCCCTTTTACGGATGATTTTGCGAAATGCTTTTATTTCTTACCAAATACCTACATATGAATTTTCAGATCCCTAACTTGAGGAAACTTGGAGCCCATACAAACTTTCAACCACATATTTCACTCACCTCAAGATTATTTTGTGAGACAAAAGTTAGCCAATATCCTTCCATCATCTTCCTGCCCTTATCCCACATCATGTGGGGTCGGCACAACATGTATTCTTCTTCCATTTCCCTCTATCAGTCGTCATCTCAACACTCACTCCTTTCTTCACCATATCCACTTTCACACAGTCCATCCATCTTTTCTTTGGTCTACCTCTACTCCTACATCCATACACATTCATATCTAACACTCTTCTTGTCACATGACATTCTTCCCTCCTCATGACATGCCCATACCAAGCTAACCGATTACTCCTCAGCTTTTCCGTCACTGGCGCCACTTTCAAACTTCCTCTTACATACTCATTTCTTACCTTATCCATTCTGGTCACTCCACACATGCATCTTAACATTCGCATCTCCGCTGCGTGCAATCTTCTTTCATCCGTCCCTTTGGCAGCCCAACACTCAGATAGTTAACACCTTAGCCAATATCCTTCCCTGGGATATAATCTATTCCCTAACCAAATTTCATTAAGATCCGTTCAGCCGTTAAGTCGTGATGAGCATGATACATATTGACTGCCATTCTCATTTAGGCTTAAGTTGCTCTTATTTAGTACCATACCATATACTATGTACTTAACCTACCTCTTAACTTAAGCCTAAACAAAAACTGTAACAAATATTGTGGTTACAAATAAAAGATTTTTTCTTTCTTCATCTTTCTTTCTTATGATGTCACAAACCAACAACTTTCGCATCATCATCATCATCAGCCTGATGAAGTCCACTGCTGAACATAGGCCTCCCCCAAAGAGTTCCATGACGAACGGTCTTGAGCCGTCTCCATCCACCGACTTCCCGCAACCTTAACAATGTCGTCGGTCCATCGGTACTTTCACATTATATGGTTGTATTATTTATTATAAGAGGTCAACCGACGAATCCAACTCGGATGGGCAGCGTTTGGGAAACTTCGTCATATCTTCTCGTCGCAGATACCGCAGAGCCTCAAGACGAAAGTCTACAATCAGTGCGTGTTGCCAGTGATGACATATGGCACTGAGACTTGGTCGTTAACTATAGGCCTCATATACAAGCTCAAAGTCGCGCAACGGGCTATAGAGAGAGCTATGCTTGGAGTTTCACTACGTGATAAGATCCGAAATGAGGAAATCTGTAGAAGAACCAAGGTCACCGACATAGCTCTCAGAATTAGCAAGTTGAAGTGGCAGTGGGCAGGCCATATAGCTCGCAGAACCGATAACCTTTGGGGAGTAAAGGTTCTCGAACACGAACCGGGCGACGCAGTGTTTTAAGGCCCCCCACCCGATGGACCGACGACATTGTGAAGGTTGCGGGAAGTCAGTGGATGGAGAAGGCTCAAGACCGTTCGTCGTGGAACTCTGTGGGGGAGGCCTATGTCCAGCAGTGGACTTCTACAGGTTGTTGATGATGATGATTATTTATTGAGCCTATTTGTTTATTTTTTTACAGGGAAGGAAGATTACTTATTATCCACGGGCTAGCGGATGAGAATGTGCATTTCTGTCACACAGCGTCGCTTCTGTCCGAGTTGGTCCGACTGGGGAAGCCGCATCGAGTACAGGTTAGTACAGACAAAACTGTGAATTCAATGGAAATAAGTTCTAGAGGCCGTGGTGGCCCCGGCTAAAGAATAGGCCCCTCCATATCTCTATCCGCGGATGTCGTAAGAGGCGACTAAGGGAAAAAAGCTAGGGGATGCAGCAGCGTCCCTCATTTTAACAACGATAGCTCTAACTGCGCTCCCCAACCCGCATGCCCAGCGTGGGCAAAACCCCCCCACATGATAAGGAATTTGCTCTGTCTGTGGGGGAGGCCATGTTCAGCAGTGGACGTCCTACGGCTGAAATGATGAAGTTCTAGAGACAGATTCTTGGAGAAGTTAGGGCACAGCATCCGGTATGTTCGCGGAGGCCCGCACGGACGGCTTCCATGCATGCATGCGGAAGAATGTCGCTTCGTTGCTATGCGGGCTGCATGGGAGTACCAACACCATCCTGAATGCACTCCAATAAATGGGATAGCCCGTTTCTCAAACACTGTTTTTTTTTGTTATTTTTATTGATAATGGTAAGGCGTTTGGCCACCAACTCACTTTTGCAAGTGAGATGTGGCCTAAGATGGAGCACGCTTTCCCAGAGTGAACTTATTGACCCTAGATTTGAAGACTCCTAGATTGTACTCTTTCGGGAAAACAGACGCTGGCAGATCATTCCACTCTTTGGCAGTACTTATAATAAAAGTGGAGCAGAAACGTTGCGTTCGACACTGTGGTATGTCGACCAGGTACGGGTGGTATTTACCTGTGCGTCTGCTTGTCCGGTGGTGGAAGGGGGAGGGAGGGATGAGGTCATGCAGATCCTGCGCACAATCACCAATCACACTGTACGCACATCATGATGGAATAGCATCATCATTGGCGAATGCTACACGCTCAATGTGTATCGCGATATTTGGATCGTAATTCAGGATCACGATATTTATTGAGTATCACGGATCGTGATACGGATCGCTGGATTTCTAGAAATCCAAAAATCCATGATCTGTATCTAGTATCGTCAATAAGCATCAAGCGTCTAGTCTATAATCGATATTTATCGCGTCAGTATTCATTCGGTAAGCGATGGAAGAAAAATCAAGTATGGTGTAATTAACTCCAGCAGATGTTCAAAGCGAGCTTCGGGCATACGAAAATAATTTTCATAGTCATCCATTTCTTGGTATTCCCGAATCTGATTTAATAAATTCAGATGTGTATATTTTTCTCTAACTTGAAACCAGTATTTCGCCCATTTTTTTCGCTTTATACGTCTTTTCAATGCTATCGCTTATATTATAGCAACGCAAGCTTTATTTATACTGGCACTGATAGCTTTATTATATGCTTTTTTTTTTACGAAATGAGGAAATTCGTAGAAGAACCAAGGTTACCGACATAGCTCTCAGAATTAGCAAGTTGAAGTGGCAGTGGGCAGGCCATATAGCTCGCAGAACCGATAACCGTTGGGGAGTAAAGGTTCTCGAATGGCGACCACGAACCGGGCGACGCAGTGTTGGAAGGCCCCCCACCCGATGGACCGACGACATTGTGAAGGTTGCGGGAAGTCGGTGGATGGAGAAGGCTCAAGACCGTTCGTCGTGGAACTCTTTAGGGGAGGCCTATGTCCAGCAGTGGACTTCTACAGGCTGATGTGATGATGATGATGATAGCTTTATTTATACTGTCACTGATAATTAATAATAATATTTTTTTTAATTATTAATGTAAAAACACACGAGTGTACTCAATGAAATTTACCGTCTCGTACTGATGCAATCGTATGTGTAAGTATACCAAAATATTACTAAACAAATATCACGTAAATATCGCGATGCATATCGAGCGTGTAGCAATCGCCATTCAGTGATTGCAGTGTTTGAAATTTGACTGGCCTCATAGCTCAGTTGGTAGTAACCCTGCCTTCTGCGCTAGAGGTCGCGGGTTCGATTCCCGCACTGGACAAACATTTGTGTGATGAACACAGATGTTTGTTCTGTGTATGGGTGTTAAATATATATCTATTATGTATATCAGTCTCTGGTACCCATAGTACAGGCTATGCCTAGTTTGGGATCAGTTGACCGTGTGAATATGTCCGGAATATTTATATTTATTTATTATTCCTACTTTGTAATTCTCTCATTGTGCACAAAAGGAGCCTCTAAGAGGCGCACTTTAATCCTTTCACTACACTGATTCTTTCATCGACGGTCATAGGCCCTTTTCAGAGGCGCCATACCTCAACTTGGGTCACTGGTCACTGAACAGGATGACCAAGAACGAATCAGTGACACGTCAAGAAGAAGATTCTCTCATGAATACTACTAACATGAATACCCTAAAAAACTTTGTGACTAACATAATATGGACCTAAATTGTTTTTTTTTGCTGTTTGGAATAAATGAATTTTATTTATTATTTATTACAGCGTGATTTACTCTAAATTGCAAAAAGCACTGCTAAAATCTGCTGTTTTTGGGTTATAACAGGTCAAACTCAAACATATATGACTGGCCTCATAGCTCAGTTGGTAGTTACTCTGCCTTCTGCGCTAGAGGTTGCGGGTTCGATTCCCGCACTGGACAAACATTTTGTGTGATGAACTCAGATATCTGGGTGTTAAATATATATCTATTATGTATATCAGTCTCTGGTACCCATAGTACAGGCTATGCCTAGTTTGGGATCAGTTGACAGTGTGTGATATGTCCGGAATATTTATTATTATTATTACATATACCTATATACCTACTATAAAATCCATAATGAGGAAATCCGTAGAAGAACCAAGGTTACCGACATAGCTTTCAGAATTAGCAGGTTGAAGTGGCAGTGGGCCGGCCATATAGCTCGCAGAACCGACAACCGTTGGGGAACAAAGGTTCTCGAATGGCGACCACGAACCGGACGACGCAGTGTTGGAAGGCCCCCCACCCGATGGACCGACGACATTGTTAAGGTTGCGGGAAATCGGTGGATGGAAAAGGCTCAAGACCGTTCGTCATGGAATTCTTTGGGGGAGGGCTATGTTCAGCAGTGGACTTCATCAGGCTGATGATGATGATACCTAACTAACTTCGGAAGCCTTCACTGTGCGACACGCGCTTGACATTTTTTTGTCTTTGCAGGTGTATCCAGGTGAAAGGCATTCGCTCCGCGCGGTGCACGCTGCGAAGCACTACGAAGCAACGCTTCTGCATTTTCTACACGAAAATTTGTAAATTCCTACCGATATTGTTATGTAAATTATTACTAGATCGAATCATGATGAAATCCGTAGACGAACTAAAGTCATCAACGTAGCCCAGAAGGTTAATTAGCAAGTCAAAGGGCTTTTATTTCAATAAAATGACTAGGATCACTTTGAAGCAGCAGTGGGGCACATAGCACGAAGCACCGAGGGCTGTTGGGGCAGAAAAGTTCTAGACTACGCACAGAAAAGCGTAGGACGGCCCCCCCCCAACTAGATAGTATGACCTAACGAAGTTTGCTGCCTGTTGGGTGGGCGGGGCACAATGCTCGATGAATCCACCAGGGCCACCATAACTCAACCTGCTCACCTCATACAGGATGACCAGGAAAGAATCAGTGTAGTGTTTAGGAGGAGGTAGGGCACAGCGAGATTTTCTCGTTCTGAATTGGAGCAGCTCGCCTGGGGAGGTACCTCCGCCTTACAGAAGATCGCAGACAAATAACATTATTTGATTCAAATAGTGTTGTGTTCCTGCGGTGAGTAAGGTTGCCAGAGCTCTTTAGGGGGGAAGGGGGTTCGGGGTCGGCAACGCGTGTGTGATGCCTCTGGTATTGCAAGCGCTCATAGGCTACGGTAACCGCTTACCATCGGGTGGGCCGTAAGATTGTTTGCCAACTCTGTTGTATAAAAAAAAAAAAAAAAAAATGTCACTACAAGCAAGCTTGTGCAAAACGACTGCTCAGATGCACCTCACTGCTCTAACAGTCCGTTTATACCCAACCTTAGAAACTGCTAGTTAAATATTTACTAAAAAAAACTTTTATTTTTGAATTTTATGCAATCTTGTAAATAGTGTTAGTTTTAGTGTAAGATTTTGTAAGCTTGCTATCGTAAGAAATGCTGGACGGATTTCGATGTAGTTTTCAATTTTAGGAATGAAATTTATCTAGGATTGTGTGTTTTTCGCTGTGGTTAAAAGGGAAATCAAATTGGTATTATTAAAATAATTTTCAAAAATGTAAAAAGTCTGCTAATCTTTTGTGTTTGGGTGTGGCATGTCGAGGCTTGGAAACTTTTGTCTTGTGAACAATGGACAGCGTGATCCAAGTCGGAATTGAACGTTCGCTCCTTGGAAATGATAAGTTACATACAAGGTGATTCATAATATGTAGCCTATCCCGAAAGGGGCTTCTTCTACACCGGATTGGTAATAAAGTTTGTTCGAAGACTTGTAGAAATACGAACTTTTTAGGGTAGCCAATTGGGTGTAGAGTAAGCCCTTTTCGGGATAGCATAAGTACGTTTTATGAATCAATTTGTGTATAATATTAACGTAATGCTGAATCACGAGTGTGATGTAGTGTGACCCAAGTTTTCAACTGCTCCGCTATGCCTTACCCTACACCTTCCCTAGACAAGTCTTAAACGAATCGCTATTTAGCTCGTATTCTGTACTCATTGAGACAAGCAATGACCTCGGTGTGAAAAAAGTGTTTTTTTTTGCGATTCGTTTTCTTGTCTATGGTTTCGTTTAAAAAAGGCTGCGTTAATTTTTTTACGGGCTAACTAGGTTTACTAGAAAGTATTGTATTTGATTTTTTTATAAATAGTTGTAAAATATACTTTATTATAATATGTATTTAATTAAAAATGTATTTAAAATTAAAACTTCGTTTTATTTCGACATACGATTTTATTATTAACTAGAGTAGAGTAGCCTATATGCTATTATTCTAGGTAAAGAACTTTATCTATACCAAGTTTCAACGAAATCGGTTGAGCCGTTACGGCGTGATTGAACAACAAACATCCAAACATCCTCACATCTAACAAATATACAAACGTAATCGTCGATTCGTCCAAGTTGTTTGAGTGATCTTTGCTGGATAAAATAGAATAAAATAAAAGGGCATTTATTCACCAAGAATTCCTACACACAGTTACTGTTATAAAGATACAATTGGTAATTTACAAGTTTTGGTTTTGATCAATTCTTATTCTTGTCGTGTCACTGATGCTCTCTTGGTCATCCTGTATTAGGTCAGTGACTGGTGGCCCTGAAAAGAGCCTATGACCGTCGATGAATAATTGTTACCTATCCTACTATACTAAATATAACATTTGCATGCTTGTGGAGCAAAAACATGTGCGCCCGCTTACTGCATAAGAACAGCGATTATATTCAACTACCATGTTTTAGCAAATAAACTGATTTCATTTCATTTCGTTATTAAATTAAATACATAAATGAAATGATGATTCAGTGTTGTGAAGGGATTAAAGTACGCCTCTTATTATGGAACCGCTACGCTCCTCTTTTCCTTAGTCTATGCTTGCCAAAGGCGCAAATAACATAATACTATACTTGCCAAAGGTAATGAGCGCGGTCCGTCTAAATTACCAACGCACTGCGTGTTATTATTTTTTCTGTTTCAGCACCACTATGTACTACCAAGTCTACCAAATTTATTGCGGGCTATACCGCAATAAATTTCTTTATTTAATAATATACCTACTATCCATTTATTCCGCCTGCCGGAGCATATAACACCGGCACCTCGTCTGACTTCATTTAAAATTAAATTAAAATTATGGCTCGTCGAGATGGCGTTCTATAAAGTCGAAGACTTCATTTGCAAAATGCATAAACTAAATTTTATAATTTATGTCTTAATTTATTTTAATTAAAATATTATATTTTATGTGTATTATACTACTTAATGTATTGACGTGTAAATACTAATTTTTACCAATAAATTGATTATTCTGATTAATACATACCTACTATAAATATTACCTATGTTTATTGATGTTCGTCACGTCACGTCGCCTAGGCCCCGTCTGAAAACCAGCGCAGCACATACTATGTTTGGTGCAGCCATATGCTGAGACGGGACCCATTTGCCCCACACAACGCATACCTACTCAGCCTACCTACCGCCTCACCTACCTACATGTTTTTGTTTTCCTATGTGTGTTTTTGTATTACTTAGATTTAAGTATTTTTTTCTTTGTATCTACCTACCTACCTACTGCGTTGTGGGTCAAATAAATACATTTTCTTTCTTTCTTTTCTTTCTTTCTGAGAGGCTCCTTTCGTTCACAAATTCGCTGGATCAATATAATCATGGGTTTCCCGATAGGCCGATACCATTTTATCCTTCAAAGAAATACATATTATCTTTGCTGGGGTCATTGCTGTCGTTTATCTTTATGTGTCATAGAGGTCAACTTATGACCTCACTGTTAAAGTACGGTTGTAAGTATTTACACAGCGAATCTTACCTACTTATCATCACACTACAAGGTGATTCATAAGAGGTATACATATCCCGAAAGATAGCTAGATAGATAGAAAATTCTTTATTGCACAGGACAAAGACAAGTATATAGGCGAACTTAATGCTAGTGCATTTTCTTCCAGCTAACCTTTGAGTAGTGAGGAAAAAATGAAGGTAGTGCTGACTAACAGATAATTTTAAAATTCGAAACAAACTTAGGATAAATAGACTTACATAAAAGGGGGTTATTCTGTCAACAATAATATAATTATATCAACAAGATATAATATTAGAGAATCGAATGAGCCGTTAAGGCGTGATTGAACCGAACATACAATATAGACATCTAAACATCCTCACAAACTTTCGCATTTAATTTAATTTTATTTATTTATTTTTATCTTTAATGCACACAAAAAACAATGTACAAAAGGTGGGCTTAATGCCAAGGCATTATCTACCAGCCAGCCTGATTGGGTGGAAACAGGAGGTTGGCGTGCGACAGATTGTTTAACTTAACTAAAAACTATACTATATATAACCATACATTATAATAATTAATATTTATAAATATTTAAATATAGTGTATATATATATATATATATATATATATTAATTTTATAATAATAATAGAACATAATTGGGTGTAGAATAAACCTCTTTCGGGATATCTTAGATACACGACTTTTAAACCTACAATACTGACTGTCTCCTAGCTTTAAACAGTAACCTACTGTCGTGATTTGATATTCATAATTAAAAAGTAATAATAAAATATTTATTTCTTATAATGGCAACATAGCATTTGGAATTTAAAATATTTGTTAGCTGGCAATTCTGTTCTGTACGTTTGTACTAGGGATTGCAGAATCGGGTAGTTTTTAAGGAACCGGGAATACCGGGAAGCTTCACATAGGGAACCGGGAATTCCCGGGTATTTCGGGAAATTTCGGGAAAAATATTTTACGTCTAGGCGAAAGGTTTAAAGTTAAACTGTCATAGCTTAATATTAACCAACCGCACATACTTTTGCATGTCGCAGGTTCTGATCAAAAGGATAGAATAAAGCTATATCACTGTTGATCTGTTTAATAATTTAAGTATGTAAGGTAAGGATATTGTTGATTTTTATGCAAGAAAAACAATGTAAAATTTCATTAAAAAAAACTGCATTTATGTTCGATTGAGTAGGTATAAAAAGAGGGGAAATGAATGAAAAATAAATAAGTATCAATTGAAATGTTTTTATTAAAGACAATTTTTAAAATATAGAAAAGTACTTTGAAATGAACATAAATGCAGTTTTTTTAAATGAAATTTTACATTGTTTTTCTTGCATAAAAATCAACAATATCCTTACCAACAGTGATATAGCTTTATTCTATCCTTTTGATCAGAACCTGCGTCATGCAAAAGTATGTGCGGTTGGTTAATATTAAGCTATGACAGTTTAAACCTTTCGCCTAGACGTAAAATATTTTTCCCGAAATTTCCCGAAAGAACCGGGAAACGATTTATGATTTCCCGGTTCCTAAATTGGCAAAAAAAAACGGGAATTCCCGGGTATTTCGGGACCGGGAATTCCCGGGACCAAACCCTAGTTTGTACAGTTGCGGGTTGCGGTTGCGAATCACGAACGGTTCAACCACGGCATTTGGTTCGTTTTTTATAACCGACCGGAGGTAAACTTTAAGCAAAAGTTGGAATGGACTGGCATTCTTTTTCTGGAAGCTGAATAGTGAGCATTGTCGTGTAACCAATGTTCTAATAAAGAACTAAAAGTTGTAATCGAATCTAGAATATTCCACAAGTTCGGAATAAATAAAGTGTTGTTGTCAAGTGTTATCCTCGTTTCATTACACTACCTACCTGTCTATCCTATCCTACCTAATATTACAAATGCGAAAGTTTGTGAGGATGTTTGTTATTCTAACTGGCCTCATAGCTCAGTTGGTAGTAACTCTGCCTTCTGCGCTAGAGGTCGCGGGTTCGATTCCCGCACTGGACAAACATTTGTATAATGAACACAGATGTTTGTTCTGTGTCTGGGTGTTATAAATTAATCTATTATGTAGGTACCCATAGTACAGGCTATGCCTAGTTTGGGATCAGTTGACCGTGTGTGATAAGTCCGGAATATATTAAAATATATATATATATATATATTCAATCACGCCGTAACGGGTCAACCGATTTCGATGAAACTTGGAATAAATAGAGTTCTTTACCTAGAATAGCATAAAAGCTACTTTACCAATCGAAGCCGCGGGTGGAAGCTAGTTAGTTAATGTATGGAATAATTTAAGTAAGCTATCAAAGTTTATATTTATAGACCTGTTTGTAACTTTGCAAACGGATCTTTATTTAAATACACATGTCTTCTAAGATTTCTAGTTAGATACCTATAGGTACGTCATGACATTCAAGAAACTGGTTGCGCAAACCTAAGGCTGCAACTTAGCATAATTGAGGAAAAATCTGCAGATAAATACTACTCGAGTGGTGTTAGTGACCACAAAACAATGTCTGTAATGGTTTTAAGATAAAAGGATTTGATTTCGGCCGGCCGTGGTGGCCCCGGCTGAAGAATAGGCCCCTCCATTTCTACCTATCCGCGGATGTCGTAAGAGGCGACTAAGGGAAAAAAGCTAGGGGATGGGCAGCAGCGTCCAACGATAGCTCTAACTGCACTCGCCAACCCGCATGCCCAGCGTGGTGAGTATGGGCAAATCCCCCCACATGATAAGGAATTCGCTCTGTCTGTGGGGGAGGCCATGTTCAGCAGTGGACGTCGTACGGCTGAAATGGTGATGATGGATGATGAGCGGCCTGACGGAACGAATTTGATTCATATTGACTGGCCTCATAGCTCAGTTGGTAGTAACTCTGCCTTCTGCGCTAGAGGTCGCGGGTTCGATTCCCGCACTGGACAAACATTAGTGATTAACGCAGATGTTTGTTCTGTATCTGGGTGTTAAATATTTATCTACTATGTTTATCAGTCTCTGGTACCCATAGTACAGGTAATGCCTAGTTTGGCATCAGTTGACCGTGTGTGATTAAAATGTCTGAAATATTTATTTATTTGGTTTGGTCCCTTGGGAGAAGGTGGTATGGTGTGGGTCGCTACTTGTGTTGATACATCAGCGCGCTCTCCTCTTCCGGGGACATCAGTAAGGCCAGGTGCGGCGGCAGATTCCGGATGCGAGGAGCCCTAGCTCTGCATAACACTCGCCTCTGTTTTAGGAGGATGTTCCATTGGGAACATCCCTCTCCCAAGACATCCTCCTTCCCTGCAAGGGGAGGTCAAAGTCAAAGTAAAAGTCAAAAGGCGTTTATTTCAATAGAATCACTAGGATCACTTTGAAACGTCTTAGAAACTAGGTGCAGCTATGCCTGTTCCTCGCGACCAAGCCTACAAGAATCAGGCAACAAACACGGCGCGTGTGCCTAAATTTTTTTTCGATGGGTTTCGATTAGTTTCGATGGTCGAAGGGTTCGCTAAAGGCGAACAATCACCGACAGGGCCACGGTCGAACAGATGGGGAACCCGTGACTGTCAGTTGCTGATACGCCACCAAAACTCGGGACGATCATGTTTGTTCGACGACGCATTGGCACTACGGTGAATGACGGAACATCGATGTTTTTTTAATCGGTAGGCCGCTGGGTTGCTTGTGTCTTATTTATTTATTTAGAATACAGTATTACATCATAACCCGAGAGGGGTCCTTACGGTGGAATAACACCATGTATTTATAGTATTTGCAACGAACAATTAATATAATTTTTTAAAATGAATTATCTAAATTAATTAAATATTAAATATAAAAATATTATTTTAACATTATAAATAAGTAGACATAAGAATTAAGATTGCATGAATTGTAAATGATTTTTTTTAGTTAAGGAATAAATAGGCTTTTTTATTTTTATTTTTATTTTATTATAACATCATAACAGGTTTTTTTTTATCCCTAAGGCGATGCCATATGTTATTAGTAGGTACATTATAATAAATAGGTACAATTAAATAGGTACTAATCGAAACATTTCGTTTCTATCACTATCTGTGCAAGTTGTAGGAGTTTCGGTAGGTGATTGAAAAAAATATCCACGCTGTTGATGACAAGATATTGAGCAGATAGACAGCGAGTGACATGGGGGCAAACTTAAGTAGGTTGGTCCTACAGTGCGGCACTTCCAGCATTTGCAGTATTAGCTATCGGAGAGCCCGACATAGGTACCCCTCCGCCTTTCCTCGAGTCTACCGAGGTTACCGTAACGCATTTTCGTTAAATAAAGTGAGAAGTGAGAACGGCCTCAGGCTCCTACATAAATATTTTTTTCCTGTGACTCACAGCACAAAGCACCAATCATTCAACGGCTGGTTTGACCTTAAAACTCTAGACAAATGCCAGTAGCTGCGGTTATTTTATTTCGATTTGCTGGTGTAACGTATCTGATTGCCACTTGTCAGTTGTCTAACGCGGTGATCAAGAACAAGTTTGGTAATTTAATGATTATTACAGCACAGTACGAATCAGTCTCACAGTGAATGCGAATGAGCTTATACATGCCGATTAATAGTGAAGTTATGTTGTAATTTGGACTATAATTAGTATAAATTAGGTATTCCTTGGCTGTGTTTAGTGTTTTTTGTGATAATGTTTTGGTGAGTTTATTGTGTACTTACGTTATGGGAAGATAATTTAATGTTACTTAAAGTACCTACTCAAATTCAATTCAAACTAAGGTGTTTTTATACACTTCTTGGTGGTTTCAAATAGTGTTGTGTTCCTGCGGTGAGTAAGGTTGACAGAGCTCTTAAGGGGGGGAGGGGTTCGGCAGGCAACGCATTAGCAATGCTCCAGGTGTTGCTGATGTCAATAGGCGACGGTAACCACTTACCATCAGATGGGCCGTTAGCCTGTTTGCGTCCGTATAACATAATATATATATATATATATATAGGCATCCTTCCTATATATAAAGCTCGATTGCAGCACATTTCTATAGAGAAAACTCACTCACTGATTATAATAATAAATAATAAATATTCCGGACATATTCACACGGTCAACTGATCCCAAACTAGGCATAGCCTGTACTATGGGTACCAGAGACTGATATATAAAATAGATAAATATTTAACACCCAGACACAGAACAAACATCTGTGTTTATCACACAAATGTTTGTCCAGTGCGGGGATCGAACCCGCGACCTCAAGCGCAGAAGGCAGAGTTACTACTGACTGAGCTATGAGGCCAGTCTGATCGACATGGTCTAGACTGATTGACATGGTTGTACTTCTAGAAGGAGGTCACTTTTGTTCTAGAAATATAGGTATTTAAATATTTACAATCATAATAAAAGGTATACCTAGTGTAAAGTAAAGTAAAGTGTCATTTATTGCTTGAAATACATGTAGGTACGGGTGTTTATAAGTCTATAATTATGTGAGTCAATGTATTCCTACCGATTTTTCGATGTGCAATAATAATATCTTTGTACAAATAATAATAATTGAAATAAACTTAATAAAATAAAAATTAAACATGAAACTAATTGGATAAAAAACAACTTAAAAATAGCGAATGTAAAGCCAAAAAATCTTTGTCAGTTAAGAAATAATTTATAGAATAATAACATTTATTTGAAAGAATCATTTTTAATTTTCTCTGAAACTCCACATTCGGCAGTAGTCTAGGTACGTAGTTGTTTGTGATCAAGTGGATGAGCCGATATTTAGAAGCCAAACACGTCGATGACCCCCAGAACGTGGGACAAGAGGTCGACCGCTGAGGTTACAGATAACTCATCTGTTTTTTTGGAAAATACCTTTGTGATCCGCTCAATAATAACTGAAAAAATAGGGCTAAATATATATCTAGCTACAATTAAGCCGTGTGATGTGTTATTTACAGTTTACTAGCTTCTACCTGCGGCTTCGCTCGCGTGGTAAATTACATAAAAAGTAGCCTATATGCTATTCTAGGTTAAATATTTTGTTATATTCCAATTTCAAGGAAATCGGTTGAGCCGTTACGGCGTGATTGAACAACAAACATCCAAACATCCTCACGATAATAGGATGATCCTTAGGTACCTATGTCGGGGCTGCCTACAGGGAGAAGAAACAGTAGAGACGACCCAAAGTCCTGCTTCGCTATTTTAAGGAGCTGGGCTGGCTGGGGTAGGGTTAGCATAGGGGGACAATGCACAAAACACCCCACAGCGGGAAGTCAGTGCAGGTCTAACCACCCCCGATTAGAATTAGAATTAGGTACCTACGTCTACTGAAGAAAGTAAATTTTGAGTTACTTTTATAGGCTTGCGATATCGGCGAGCTATATCGCACGTCTAACTCAAAATAGACAGAATTATCATCCTACTAATATTATAATGCAGTATAGTATTATGTTATCTGTGATAATCAGTGATCGGAATTACGGGAGCTAAAATACCTACTGCTCGAAAATTATCAGAGGCAAGTGGAGACGCCTTAGGACTAAATATTTTTTCGGCCAAATTGTCTCGGTTTTCGGGACATTACTAAAGTACATCTATAATGAATTCAGTAAAACAACTATCGAACTAATTTTATGGTTTTGTTTTCAAAAAAAACGCGGCTTTGCACGCGTTGTTTATATGGAAACCTTTAAAGGTTATTTATGTTACATGGGAACTGATTTATGAGATAAAACATAGCGTGCTTACTATGACAATTGTTCCAATTTTAGGCCGAATAAAATTGTTGTAGAAAGAAAGTCGCCACTTTTTTTGCCTCTGTTCTTGAACTTTAGGTATTTTAGCTCCCATAATTCCGATCACTGGTGATAATGCTAAAGTTTGTGAAGATTTTTGTGTGTTTGTTGTTCAATCACGCAGTAACGGCTCAACCGAATAAGAAAAAAAAAAAAAAAGATTGATGTTTTTTTGCTAAAATTATTTCTTTTTGTTGGTTTGAATAACACCCTTTCGAGATGGTATACATGTTATGAATAACCTTGTATTGTATTGCCCAGCTATATCCTTCTCGCGTTTGTGGGCGTGGGCTGCGTGCACACTCAGGACACCACCATCGACCCTTCTATCCTGAGTGGGATCTTTGGGACCCCTCCCCCCACTGCCACCCCACCAAGGAGGGGTGGCCTTGAAGACGTAAGTAGCTAAGAGTGAAGAAATCTTTTATAGGATACATTTCGGAGAGTGTGCAATTGAACTCTTTGATTTAGTCCCCCCATCCCCATTCCATCATCGGACAACCAGACGCACGGACACCCGACATCCGTTCATGGTTGATATACCACCTTGCCGCACCAAGAGCTTTGCGTCTACCTTTATAATGCGGACAGCCAAAGAGTGGAACTCGTTGCCGGCGTCTGTGTTTCCGAATACCTATAATTTGGGTGTCTTCAAGACCAGAGTGAATAGGTTTCTTCTAGGCAAACGTGCTACACCGTAGACCACATCATTACTTAACATCAGGTGAGATTGTGGTCAAACGTTAGCCTATTTTGTATAAAAAAAATATAAAAAAATGTGATGATATGAACTCATATTTCGCAAATGTAGTGGGTTCAAATCCTGGTCGTGTGCCAATGGAACATTGGTGGAGTGATGGTATGACACCGCCTTTCGCAAAGGTAGTGGGTTCAAATCCCGGTCATGCGACAATGGAGCACTGGTGGGGTGATGGTATGACTCCACCTTTCGCAAAGGTAGTGGGTTCAAATCCCGGTTATGCGCCAATGGATACTCCGTTTTTTGGAAATTATGTGCGCTATGCAAGCGTACTTTCAAACGGTGAAGGTAAACAACGTGAGGAAACCGGCATTTCCTAAAGCTTCGAAGACATATGCACGAAAGGAGCCTCTAAACGGCAATCTTCACAATGTCGTCGGTCCATTCGGTTGGCCTTCCAACACTGCGTCACCCGGTTCGTGGTCGCCATTCGAGAACCTTTACTCCCCAACGGTTGTCAGTTCTGCGAGCTATATGTATGTCTTCTGTCTGTGTTTGCTAAAATAAACTCAGTTCATTTCATTTAATCTTTTTTTTTCTGTCGTCTTCCTGCCCTTGTCCCACATTATGTGGGGTCGGCACAACATGTTTTCTTCTTCCACTCTCTTCTGTTAGCTGTCATCTCCGCACTCACATCTTTCTTACTCATGTCATCTTTAATACAATCCATCCATCTTTTCTTCGGCCTTCCTCTAGTCTTATATCCATCCACATTCATACCTAACGCTCTTCTCGTTACATGACTTTCAACCCTCCTCATGACATGCCCATACCATGCTAACCTACTTCTCAACTTTTCCGTCACTGGCGCTACTTTCAAACTTCCTCTGATGTACTTATTTTTTTTGTGTATGTTACCAAAGTCAAAGTCAAAAGGCATTTATTTCAATACATCACTAGGATCACTTTGAAACGTCTTAGAAACTAGGTGAAGCTATGCCTGTTCCTCGCGACCAAGCCTAGGAGAATCAGGCAACAAACACGGCTTGGTGCCTATAATTTTTTTCGATGATCCTTTTTCACAAAATGGAATTTAAAGCTTCAGTGTGGTGCCGATCGATCTAGGTGAGGCTCAAAAGAAAAGTAATCTAATTATAATCCCTAATAAATAAGAGCTCATAAAAATGTGAATAAAATGAAGACAAATGTGAGCTTCAACAAATGATCTAAGGGCAGCACACGCTACACTTGATGAAATATGTACCTAATGCTTGTATAAAATTAAATAATACTTAAAATATGATGCAAGTAAAAACTGTAAAGACACTGCAAAATGGCATTTTAGCTGTCGAGGGGCAGAGCGACTTCAGGCCATGCGGTTTTATCATTTATATAATCATTTAGTTTATAGTACGCTTTCTTAATAAGATTATTCTTTATGTACATTTTAAATCTTCTAATAGGAAGTTGCGTCGCGTTTACCGGAAGTTTATTATAAAATCTTACCATACCTAAATTGTCACCTAGCGTTTGCTGCCACTAAATTGTCGTGCCCTATCGGGGCTCATGCAATTATATGTAAAGATCTTTTATGTTTTTTTTTAATTTTTTTTTATTGATAATGGTAAGGCGTTTGGCCACCAACTCACTTTTGCAAGTGAGATGTGGCCTAAGATGGAGCACGCTTTCCCAGAGTGAACTTATTGACCCTAGATTTGAAGACTCCTAGATTGTACTCTTTCGGGAAAACAGACGCAGGCAGATCATTCCACTCTTTGGCAGTACTTATAATAAAAGTGGAGCAGAAACGTTTCGTTCGACACTGTGGTATGTCGACCAGGTAAGGGTGGTATTTACCTGTGCGTCTACTTGTCCGGTGGTGGAAGGGGGGAGGGAGGGATGAGGTCATGCAAATCCCGCGGACAATGTACATCATGAACACAATAAATTATTATATTCTTGATTTCAGATCACAGTCAAACCGACGGAGAGTGCTGTAACCATCACAGACGTAAACGGCGAAACCTGTAAATGCGTGCCGTACTACCTGTGCGACGCGAACCGCATCGCTGTCGACGCGAACAACGTTACCGTCACCGGCTGGGGCGAGCTGGACATCAGGTACCTTCTTCTTGTCGCGTCACTGATACTCTCTTGGTCATCCTGTCTTTGGTCAGTGAGCAGGTTAAGGTATGGTGGACCTGAAAAGGGCCTTTGACCGTCGATGAAAGAATCAGTGCAGCTTAGAGGCACCTGGGTGATTCTTCGGAAACTCAGTTTTTGTCTGACTTTCGTGGCACATTTTTTTTTGTTGAAATTACACATAATGACGAAATATTCTATATGTTGATTTGATTACTAATTTATTGGTAGTGGAGGGAACTTTATTGGCCTAACGGTTACGAAGTTATTCAATTTTAAAATTATGGTGTCCATGGAGATCAACATTCATACCACCGAAATCAAATATACAAAATTATTGAACTTTAATGTGTTGAAATGTACGTTTTGTTTGAACTAGCCTATTACAATCATTCTAAGAAGGAATTTCGGGTAGGTTTATAATAAAAAAGGTAGTAAGCAGATAAAAATATATTAATTTTCTTAAAACTAAGGAACAAACTTAAATATTGTTATTAAATATATAAACTAAGAGAGTATTACAAAAAATCTAACATCAATTATCACGTTTTTTCAATCACATGATCACATAAGATCAAACAATCTTATAAATAATCAGTCACGTTTCTAGATACTAACGGTGGAGTTATAACTAAATTAATAGTAAAATAGGCTTATCTAATCCCTCCCATATTCATTGGTTATAAGCTATATGTATTTACTTCGAGCATTGCAATTTGAGCAAACCTGGCTGAAGTTATTTTGATTGAGATAAAACAAATTATTAACAAAAATCACAATAACAATATTATCTATGTATGTTAATAACACTGGCCGTGGTGGCCCCGGCTGAAGAATAGACCCCTCCATATCTACCTATCCGCGGATGTCGTAAGAGGCGACTAAGGGAAAAAAAGCTAGGGGATGGGCAGCAGCGTCCCTCATTTTAACAACGATAGCTCTAACTGCGCTCGCCAACCCGCATGCCCAGCGTGGTGAGTATGGGCATATCCCCCTACATGATAAGGAATTTGCTCTGTCTGTGGGGGAGACTTTGTTCAGCAGTGGACGTCGAACGGCTGAAATGATGATGATATGTTAATAAGCCCGCAAATTTGATTTTCGTGGGTTTCACTGACCTTTCGTGTACTTTTTGTCCACGAAAAACATGGAAATCAAAACCACGAAAATCAGAAAAAAGTTGAAAATCCTAAATAATTTCTTAATTTGCTGGTTTATGTTACATTGATGTCTGCAGTAGAAATTAGGAACACAAAAAGCATATATTATTAAAACAATTAAACCAATAGGATTAATATGAACGAATTTATAGTCTACATGGTAATCAGAACTTGCGGTATACCAAGCCACGGAAAGTGATTACTTACCGTAATTTCGAAGCGACGCGGAGACATGGACACGTGCTGTTCTCACCACTGATGGATCGCGACTGACAGTTTGTCTCTGTCTAACAACTATTCACGTAGTTACTAAAGTACAGTTTTTATGAATGAATTAGTGCGCGCCATGGCTATCAGAGCTAAACATCGGACGCGAAGTTATCTAGTTGTATCTTATTAACTAAAGCTAATTTTTGCGTAGTAATAGTGTCTGTTAAGCCAGTAACTATCTGGTTAATTGTGAACCTGTGTGAAATAGTGCTATTATTTATAGGAAATGAGATAAAAAATTATTAACACTAGAACATGAGGTCCGGACGCACCACAAAAATCAGTATTTCCAAGGTTTTTATTTATTTTTACTTATTTAGAACAGGAAAATTAAAAAACTAAAATAGGCCCCCCCTATTACTTTTGGCTAATCTTACTATCTGAAAAAGAATCATAGGGCTACGGATACTTTTTATGTGTTTTTTCGAGTCGGACACGTATTTTTGAGCCCTCTGAGAATTACCCACCTTTCGTGCACATGTTAGGTACTTACATGTCTTCGAATTTACATCAGGTAACTAGGCTTTTTAGGCAGTGGGCAGGCCATATAGCTCGCAGAACCGATAACCGTTGGGGAACAAAGGTTCTCGAGTGGCGACCACGAACCGGGCGACGCAGTGTTGGAAGGCCCCCCACCCGATGGACCGACGACATTGTGAAGGTTGCGGGAAGTCGGTGGATGGAGAAGGCTCAAGACCGTTCGTCGTGGAACTCTTTAGGGGAGGCCTATGTCCAGCAGTGGACTTCTACAGGCTGATGATGAACTAGGCTTTCATCACGGTACTGAAACCTGCTCAGGAAACCGGCATGTCATCATCATAATTTCAGCCGTTTGAAGTCCACTGCTGAACATCGGCCTCCCCCACAGATTTCCGGAGTGACTTCCTATCATGTGGGGGAATTTGCCCATAATCACGCGGCACGCGGGTTGGCGAGCGCAGTTAGAGCTATCTTTGTGAAAATAGGGACGCTGCTGCCCATCCCCTAGCTTTTTTCCCTTAGTCGCCTCTTATGACATCCACGGGTAGGAGATATAGAGGGGCCTATTCTTCAGCCGGGGCCACCACACGGTCATGTCCTAGAACCTAAAAATTCGAAGACATGTGACTTGTGCAAAAAAGGATCCTCTACAAAGCACACTTTAATCCTTTCACCACGTTTGCAATACCAGAGGCATCTCACACGCGTTGCTGACCCCGAACGAGGGGTTCGGGGTCAGTGTCCTTAATAATTCATACCTTACACTTTTCTCGTTACATGACTTTCATCACTCCTCATGACATGCTCATACGGTATGAGCATGTCATGAGGAGTATGATTCTACGCTCCTCCCTCGCTGTGCCCTAGATCGCACAAAGGTCGGTTCGGGTTCTGTAGTCCTCTTACCTTATCTTACCCAGGTTCGGCGAGGACACGCCTCCGCCGCCATGCCAGGAGAGTGTGGAGGTGTGCTGCAAGGCGCCCAAGGAACCAACCGAGGAGGTGAAGCCGAAGCCCGACCCGGCCAGGCTCAGGGGGTGCGGATACAGTAACCCTAAAGGCCTGGGGGCATCCATTATTGGCACCGTAAGTACTAACGTAACGTAAGTGAGAGCATAAAGGCCTGGGGGCATCCATTATTGGCACCGTAAGTACTACCGTACCGTAAGTGAGAGCATAAAGGCCTGGGGGCATCCATTATTGGCACCGTAAGTACTACCGTACCGTAAGTGAGAGCATAAAGGCCTGGGGGCATCCATTATTGGCACCGTAAGTACTAACGTACCGTAAGTGAGAGCATAAAGGCCTGGGGGCATTCATTATTGGCACCGTAAGTACTACCGTACCGTAAGTGGCAACCCTAAAGGCCTCGAAAGTAAAGGTTAAAGAACCTTTACTCAGAACAGGTAGGATATTGTTACTTATGAAAATAAAAAAGAGGAAAGTTAGTCAAAAAATAAAACCCTAAAGGTCTGGGGTCTTCTATTATTGGCACCGTAAATACTACCTTGCCGTAAGTGAGAACACTGGTGCAGTGGTGGTAGTGGCCCCGCCTTCCGATCCACAGGTCGTGGGTCTGATCCGGGTTGAGCACTAATGTATTTTACATGCGCGCTTCTCATTAGGGTGCCACTGAAAATCTGCGCTACAACGGCCACTGGGCTGCTGCAGCAAGTGGTAACCTTTTTTTCGTCACTTTTCATACACTTCTTAACGCTAATTTAAGTTTTCAAAATTATGTGAAGGGAAATAAATTATTTTCTTTCTTTCTTTCTTTCATTCGGAATATTTATGCGCGCTGTGCTAGTACCTACTTTCCTACTCTCACGCTGTGAAGGAAAATATCGAGAGAAAACCGACGTTTCTAAGAGCTTTAATCCTTTCACTACACTGATTCTTTCACCGACGGTCATAGGCCCGCCCTGAAAATGAATCCGGGTCTGGGTGTTGTGGTACTATCACCAAAAATTCCGCCTAAGGGTGTAGTTTGCGTGAAGTGATCTGTGCCTTGCGTAAATGCGTAATCATAAAAAGTACCGTTTTGCGTTTTGCGTTTCGTGTTTTGGTTGCAACTGATCAACAGACTGGGTAATCAAAGTCATAAAATGAATGGTTCACCCTCAAAGGATCACAATAAATAAAGAGATGGGCCGGACAGGCTTACTTAGCCGTGTACAAGCGAAACAGTTTTAAAATTGGTAAGGCGGAAATTTTGGTGATAGTACCATGGTACTCGTAGTTTCTGATAACCACGGCACAGGGAATCCTAGTGTGGGATCAGGACTATGTGACTGATGGTTTAGTATAAAAATGGCCGAGCTAAACGATGTAATTATTTGACTTCCAGGGTCGCGAGGCGCAGTTCGGCGAGTACCCGTGGGTGGTGGCGCTGATAGACAACCTGAACAGCAGCTACGTGGGTGTCGGCGTCATCATCCACCCCCAGGTCATCATGACGGGCGCTCACGTCGCTTCCAGGTAAGTTCATCATGTCGTGTCACTGATTCTTTCATGGTCATCCTGTATTATGTTAGTGACCATGTTGAGGTATGGTGGCCTAAGACCGTCGATGAAAGAATCAGTGTTGTGAAAGGATTAAAGTGCGCCTCTTAAGGCTCCTTTCGTGCACAAAAAAAGTGTTAAAATGAAAAAAAAAGTGTTGTGTAATGTTTAGTAGAAGAAGATAGCCCCGCCGGCCGGCTGTCTGCTGTAGCCGGCCGGCTGTCTGCTGTAGCCGGCCGGCTGTCTGCTGTAGCCGGCCGGCTGTCTGCTGTAGCCGGCCGGCTGTCTGCTGTAGCCGGCCGGCTGTCTGCTGTAGCCGGCCGGCTGTCTGTTGTAGCCGGCCGGCTGTCTGCTGTAGCCGGCCGGCTGTCTGCTGTAGCCGGCCGGCTGTCTGCTGTAGCCGGCCGGCTGTCTGCTGTAGCCGGCCGGCTGTCTGCTGTAGCCGGCCGGGTAAGTAAAAAAACCAAGGTCTTCTAATAATATTATATATTATTCTATAATATTCTTCTTACAATTGGAGGAGGAAGAGCACAGCGAGATTTACTCGCTCTAAATTAAAAATAATAAATAAATTCCGGACATACTCACACGGTCAACTGATCCCAAACTAGGCATAGCCTGTACTATGGGTACCAGAGAATGATATACACAATAGATAAATATTTAACACCTAGACACAGAAATAAATAAATAAATAACTATTCCGGACATATCACACACGGTCAACTGATCCCAAACTAGGCATAGCCTGTACTATGGGTACCAGAGAATGATATACACAATAGATAAATATTTAACACCTAGACACAGAAATAAATAAATAAATAACTATTCCGGACATATCACACACGGTCAACTGATCCCAAACTAGGCATAGCCTGTACTATGGGTACCAGAGAATGATATACACAATAGATAAATATTTAACACCCAGACACAGAACAAACATCTGTGTTTATCACGCAAATGTTTGCCCAGTGCGGGGATCGAACCCGCTACCTCTAGCGCAGAAGGCAGAGTTATTACTAACTGAGCTATGAGGCCAGTCGAAATTGGAGCAGCCCGCCTGGAAGGTACCTCCGCCTTACAGAAGATCGCAGCCAAATAACATTATTTGTTTCAAATAGTGTTGTTTTCCTGCGGTGAGTAAGGTTGCCAGAGCTCTTTAGGGGGGGAGGGGTGCGGCAGGCAAAGCATTAGCAGTGCTCCAGTTGTTGCTGCTTGTCAATAGACGACGGTTACCACTTACCATCAGGCGGGCCGTAAGCCTGTTTGCCTCCGTAGGTATAACATAAAAAAAACTAGATAATTTACACAGCGTCAGGTGGAACTTCTTACTCTCTTAAAGGACGCTGTAGTGCCTGCGACATGTTTAGATGGAGTAGGCTTGAGTACCTATACCATCCTCACAGCGTAGTCAACCTTATCCACAAAGTAAAAGGAATTGTCAAAGTAATCGACTGGCCTCATAGCTCAGTTGGTAGTAGCTCTGCCTTCTGCGCTAGAGGTCGCGGGTTCGATTCCCGCACTGGACAAACATTTGTGTGATTAACACAGACGTTTGTTCTGTGTCTGGGTGTTAAATATATATCTATTATGTATATCAGTCTCTGGTACCCATAGTACAGGCTATTCCTAGTTTGGGATCAGTTGACCGTGTGTGACATGTCTGGAATATATATATATTTTTTATATAATTTATTTCAATGAAATATCTAGGATCACTTTGAAACGTCTTAGAAACTAGGTGAAGCTACGCCTGTTCCTCGACACCAAGCCACAGGAACGACATGGTCAATACGTGTGGAGCTGACTAAGTCACCAGTTTCCTCACGATGTTTTCCATCATTTTACGAATTGGAAAATTCAATGGTGCACTATCGATTTTAACTTACGACCTACTGCAGATTGTAATTCGAGGTACCTCCCACTACGCCAAGACACCCACAGAATCAGTCAGTACAGAAGTAGTTGAACAAGCCGCGGGCAGCCGCTAGTCCTATTTGTGAGGATGTTTGTGGTTCAATCACGCCGTAACGGCTCGACCGATTTTGATGAAACTTGGAATAGACCGAGTTCTTTACCTAGAATAGCACAAAGGCTTTTTATCTAGTAACCATAAGAGTGAAGCCGGGGATGGAAGCTGGTTTGTCATAAATTTTAAACATATCTTAGGTAACATCGCAAGGACATCGGAAGCCGTTTGAACACGGTTACTAACGGAAAAACAAATTGTTCTCAGATACGGCCCAAACGCGTTGAAGATAAGAGCAGGCGAATGGGACACGCAGACCATCAAAGAACTGTACGAATTTCAGGAGAGGACTGTCCAGGAGGTCTACTACCACAGCGGTAACTTTCCCAAAGCCCAGTGTCATCACTAGAGATGGACCGTACTTGCTATTTCGCGTACCAGTTCTATAAAGTACCATCTTACAAGTACCAGGTACCGAAATATACAGGTACTAAATACTTGAAAGTGTGAATGAATGAATGAATGAATGGCTTTTATTTGCATGAAGTATAGTATTTATAGGTACATGGTCTTTTACATTTATGGAGATAGTGTCATATACTTCGTCGAAGACCGACATGCAAAAATATTAGTCACAATACAAAAATCAAAATAATCATAAATTAGTCAATAGAAAATCATACAATAAAATCAGAATTAGAAATAAATTAACGTCATTACAATTAACAAAACAATAATAATAAAATAACGAGTGACAAGAATATGACAATAAATAGCGACAAGTCAGAAATAATCAAAGTAATCATACATTATCAAATAAACATTTCATTTATATTGTAAAAACATTTGTCATTGTGTGAAAGGAATTGCGGGACAAATAATTGCATGATTTGCAAAATATTTGTTTCGGGTCTGGGTGTTCAAGTAACATGGTACTCGAGGTTTCTGATACCCACGACAGGGAATTCTAGTGTGGGGTCAGGACTAGGTATGTGACAGTTATATTTTAAAAAAATGTATGCTTTGCATTTCTATGATATTGTATGCAATCCTGAATACTTGCAAGACGTTAAAATACTTCCAAGTCGTGCCTGGTTCGAGTACTTAATGCGAATACCTGGTCGCGTAAATACGCAGCAATGTGAGCACTGGTCAAGTGGTGGTAGTGGATTCCGATCTACAGATCGTGGGTTCGATTCCAGATCCTGCACCAATGCATTTTCCATACGAAAAAAATATGTGCGCTATAATATGAAACGTTGAAGGAAAACATCGCGAGGAACATTTTGGAGGAGGTAAGGCACAGCGAGATTTTCTCGCTCTAAATTGGAACAGCCTGCCTGGGGAGGTACCTCCGCCTTACAGAAGATCGCAGCCAAATAACATTATTGCTTTCATTCAAATAGTGTTGTGTTCCTTCGGTGAGAAAGGTTCCCAGAACTCTTTAGGGGGGGAGTTGTTCGGCAGGCAACGCATTAGCAATGCTCCAGGTGTTGCTGATGTCAATAGGCGACGGTGGTTACCGTCAAACAAAACATTCACAAACATTAGGCCGGGCCGTAAGAATGTTTGCCCCCGAATAACATTTATAAAAAAAGGACTAACAATTTGAAGACTTGTGACATGTGCACGGAAGGAGCCTCTAAGAGGCGCACTTTAATCCTTTCACTACACTGATTCTTTCACCAACGGTCAAGGCTCGTGTCAGGGCCTCAACTTGGTTGCTATTTTCGCTAATATTTTGTTTTGTTGTTAGAATAGCCCCCTTTTCGGATAGTATTATGACTGTAGGACCAACCTAGTTAAGTTTGCCCCCATGTCACACGCTGTCTATCTGCTCAATATCTTGTCTGCGAACAGCGTGGATATTTTTTTCAATCACCTACCGAAACTCCTACAACTTGCACAGATAGTGATAGAAACGAAATGTTTCGATTAGTACCTATCTAATTGTACCTATTTATTATAATGTACCTACTAATAACATATGGCATCGCCTTAGGAATAAAAAAAATCCTGTTATGATGTTATACTGTATTCTAAATAAATAAAAATAAAATAAATAAATGTTATGAATCACCTTGTATATCTAATATAGGTACTTTTTTATTATTACAGAGTTCAAGCCCAAAAGTCTGAAGAATGACATTGCCCTCCTGCGGCTCGGGGAGCCCCTTCAGCTGGCGGAGCACATCAACATGCTCTGCCTGCCCGCGCACAACGAGAACTTCGACAGCTCCAAGAACTGCGTCGCCAACGGCTGGGGCAAGGACAGCTTTAGTAAGTCTACAGAGACAGATGGCCGTGGTGGCCCCAATGACCCTCCATAGATGACAGATGTTTGTTCTGTGTCTGGGTGTTAAGTATATATATATCTATTATGTATATCAGTCTCTGGTACCCATAGTACAGGCTATGCCTAGTTTGGGACCAGTTGACCGTGTGAATATGTCCGGAATATTTATATTTATTTATAGAGTGCTGCCTAACCTGAAATATGGTTTTCCCCCAGACTCAGTCGAAAATACCCTAAATGCAACAACGATTGCACAGTTTTATAGGCACTTACATTTTAAGTTGTTTTTTTTTACAACAGAGGTGGTATAGCTTACGGCCCACCTGATGGTAAGCGGTTACCGTAGCCTATGAGCGCTTGCAATACCAGAGGCATCACGCACGCGTTGCTGACCCCGAATCCCCCTCCCCCCTAAAGAGCTCTGGCAACCTTACTTACCGCAGGAACACAACACTATTTGAAACAAATAATGTTATTTGGCTGCGATCTTCTGTAAGGCGGAGGTACCTCACCAGGCGAGCTGCTCCAATTCAGAACGGGAAAATCTCGCTGCGCCCTACCTCCTCCTAAAGTTGATATAAGTTGATACCTTTAGCCGTTTCTGAGATAAAGGATTTTGACAGAGAGACGGTTCCGTTTTTTTTCTGAATGAGGTACGGAACCCTAAAAACAATTGAATAGAGAACCTCCTCCTTTTTTTGAGGACGGTTATAAATAAAGTAAATGCCAATGACGGGCATCCTATCTACTAATATTATAAATGCGAAAGTTTGTGAGGATGTTTGGATGTTTAGATATTTGTTGTTCAATCACGCTGTAACGTTACAACCGATTTCGTTGAAACATGGAATAGATAAAGACATAAAGTTCTTTACCTAGAATAAATAATAATAAATATTCCGGACATATCACACACGGTCAACTGATCCCAAACTAGTCATAGCCTGTACTATGGGTACCAGAGACTGATATACATAATAGATACCTATATATTTAACACCCAGACACAGAACAAACATCTGTGTTAGTCACAAATGTTTGTCCAGTGCGGGAATCGAACCCGCGACCTCTAGCGCAGAAGGCAGAGTTACTACCAACTGAGCTATGAGACCTCCAGAATAGCATGCGTGCGAAGCTGTGGGCGGTAGCTAGTTAATAATATTAGTAAGATGATTCAAGAGGCCAATGACGAGGGTTGAGACGTGGTCACATGTAACCAGGAGTTGTCTCCAGGCCTGCAGGGGCGCTATGCCGTGATCCTGAAGAAGGTGGAGCAGGACATGGTGGCGCACGCGCGCTGCCAGACGCTGCTGCAGCACACGCGGCTCGGCCGCCACTTCCGTCTGCACAGCAGCTTCGTCTGCGCCGGCGGGGAGGAGGGCAAGGACACCTGCCAGGTGAGACCTGGTCTACAGTACCCATTTTGAGCTGGTGGGGTGGTTGGTAGCTCAAAGTGATCCTAGTGATTTGATTGAAATAAACGTTGGCCGTGGTGGCCCCGGCTGAAGAATAGGCCCCTCCATATCTACCTATCCGCGGATGTCGTAAGAGGCGACTAAGGGAAAAAAGCTAGGGGATGGGCAGCAGCGTCCCTCGTTTTAACAACGATAGCTCTAACTGCGCTCGCCAACCCGCATGCCATGATAAGGAATTTGCTCTGTCTGTGGGGAAGGCCATGTTCAGCAGTGGACGTCGAACGGCTGAAATGATGACCCCGGTAAAGTCTATATGTGATGACCTCGAACCGGGCGGGCCCCCCACCCGATGGACCAACGACAGTTCGAAAGTTGCGGGAAGTCGGTTGATGGCTCACAATCGTTCGTCATGGAACTCCTTGAGGGACGCCTATGTTCAGCGATGGACTTCACAGGCTTATGATGATGACACCCAATAGTCACATACATAGTCCTGACCCCACACTAGGATTCCCTGTGTCGTGGGTATCGGAAACTACGAGTACCATGGTACCACAACACCCAGACCCTTAACTATATCTGCAGATCATGCAAACATTTGTCCCGCAGCGGGATTCGAACCCCTTGCGTCTCGCCTGATCTGTCTAGTGTTATTTTGCATCTCTTTTTTATGTTATACGGAGGCAAACAGGCTACGGCCCACCTGATGTTAAGTGGTTACCGTCGCCTATTAATATCAGCAACACCTGGAGCATTGCTAATGCGTTGTCTGCCGAAGCTCTCCCACCCTAAAGAGCTCTGGCGACCTTACTCACCGCAGGAACACAACACTATTTGAAACAAATAATGTTATTTGGCTGCGATCTTCTGTAAGGCGGAGGCTCCCAGGCGGGCTGCTCGAATTTAGAGCGAGAAAATGTCGCTGTGCCCCCTAACTTCTAAAAATAGTGAGAAAAAAAATTCTCTAATAAAGTTGGGGTGTTGTAGGGTGACGGTGGCGCCCCTCTCGCGTGCCCCATCGGTGACTCACGTTACAAGCTGTCTGGGCTGGTGGCTTGGGGCATTGGCTGCGGGCAGAAGGATGTGCCCGGTGTCTTCACCAACGTGCCTGCCTTCCGGCCATGGGTTGACGCCAAGATGCAGGACTGGGGGCTAGGCACCAACACTTACACCATCTGAGATGGAATAAAACAATTTAATTAAATTATAGTGTTTTACAGAATCATTTTGTTTCCTTTGTTTGCTCCTCCCGGCACCAACATCCTTAAAATCACCGAACAACTCACTGGTGGTAGTGGCCTTGCGTTCTTGTTATACGATGGCGAACAGGCTTACGGCCCACCTGTTGGTAAGTGGTTACCCTAGCCTATGTACCCTTGCAATAGAGGCATCACGCACGCGTTGCCGACCCCGAACCCCCCACCCCCCAGAGCTCTGGCAACCTCACCGCAGGAACACAACACTATTTGAAACAAATAATGTTATTTGGCTGCGATCTCCATCATACAGCGAGCTCAGAACATGATGCTTAAAACAATCGCGAACGCCCCGTGGTTCATCACTAACACTGAAGTTCACGATCGCCATATCGATTGAATATTTGTCCGGAATATTTAAAGTATTTTTCTATGTACCCACCTACCTACTGTACCTACCTGCGTTGTGGGTCAAATAAACAAATTTTCTTTCTTTCTTTCTTTCAATGAAAAATGTCGAAATTCCAAAAGTCGTAGCACAAACTTTATTGCCAATTGCTTGTAGAATAAGCCCCTTTCGGGATGGAATACATATTATGAATCACCTTGTATGCTATTCTAGGTAAAGAACTTTATCTATTCCAAGTTTCAACGAAATCGTTTGAGCCGTTCCGCCGTGATTGAACAACAAACATCCAAACATCCTCACAAACTTTCGCATTTATAATATTAGTAGGATTGATACCAATCGGAAAAACCTAGAACTGTAGGTACTTATTCATAACTATTCAGGTTATTGTGCAGATACTTCAGTGCGTGTCAGTGCGCAGTTACGGGAACCCCCCGCCCCCCAGCGCTGCTCACCGGCAGAAGATTATAAATTGACGAGACTGACTATGAGGATGGCATTATTCAACGAACAAGTTTCACTGTAAAAGTAATTTGCGTTTTTTGTTGTGTTACCTACTGTCAAAATGTTTAAAATGTGAGTAAAATCAAAAGTAATTCAGTCTGTTTTTTTTTTTATTTTTTTTATTTTTTATAATTAGTTTACACATAATAATGTGCTCTAATAATATTACAATCTAGCCATGCTGTATGGCTAATAAGTAATTTAACATTGACATATTTTTTTATGTGTTTATTTGTTAGCTTTTCACGGTTAACAACTGAACCGATTTTGATGAAATTTGGTATGAAATTGTAGCGAGTGACGACTCGGGCAGCAGCTAGTAAAAAAATAAATCGCAACGAAAATGTCAATTCAATGTAGAGATGCTGCCAACTAGGTAGGTACCTAGGTAACTTTTTTTTATATAACTAAGGTGGCAAGCATACGGCCCACCTGTTGGGCCGTATGCTTGCCACCTTAGTACCGTTAGTACCGTTACCGTAGCCTATGAACGCTTCAAATAGAGGCATCACACACGCGTTGCCGACCCCAAACCCCCCCCCCCCCCCCCCCCTTCCCAGAGCTCTGGCAACCGTGGGTAATTTTCGAAGAACCTTGTCTGTAATCGTCTTGAATAAATTATAAACATTCAAGCAAGGCCTTATTAGGTACATCTCATCTTTTCTAGATTATTTCTACAGCGTCAGTACTAATTTACAGGACGCTGCCGCTGTAGTGCCTGCGACATGTATTTCACACTTTTTTTAAATCGATTAGAATTAGAATTAGAATTATTTATTTCAGTTAAAACAGCAAGCTTACAGTATATACCAAAGTACCTACTGTCTAAAATTAAAATTTAAATATACTCTTAGCGAACTAAATATTATACAAATGTTATCATTAAAGATAAAGATCATTTATTTGCTTTTAAACATGTGTCCAGTGGATGAAAAAAATTGAAGGTGGTAGACAGGTTGAAAATATGCAAAATGAGAGAGAAGGCATGCAAAAAAAATTAGATAAATGACGAGATACGTAAAGAATGTATCCAACATTCTTTACGCATCCCCTCCAGCTCAAAACCCTCTTCTTAAGACTTGGTTATTATTACAGAAGATCGCAGCCAATTAACATTATTTGTTTCAAATAGTGTTGTGTTCCTGCGGTGAGTAAGGTTGCCAGAGCTCTTTAGAAGGAGGGGGGTTCGGGGTCGGCAACGCGTGCGTGATGCCTCTGGTATTGCAAGTGCTCATAGGCTACGGTTACCGCTTACCAACAGGTGGGCCGTAGAGTGTTTGCCACCTCAGTTGTATCAAAAAAAAAGATTCTAGTAACAGACAATGTAGTAACAATTATCGAGGTACAAAAAATACAAGTGACTTATATCCTCATTGGTACAATAATTAGTTAACAAGATAATTGATTATAATTATAAAGATAATAAGACAATTGTGTGGCAATACACAAGGATTAAGGATAAGCATGGCATACCTAGCTTTAAAAAGAAGCAAGTTGAAGTGGCAGTGGGCAGGCTATTAATAGCTCGCAGAACCGACAACCGCTGGGAAATAAAGGTTCTCGAATGGCGGCGAACCGGGCGACGCAGGAAGTGTAGGAAGGCGGACATTGTGAATGTTGCGGGAAGACGGTGGATGGAAAAGGCTCAAGACAAATCATGGAACTCTTCGGGGGAGGCCTATGTCCATGAAGATGAAAGAATGTAAAATGAATGAAAGAATGTTTTTATTTTATAATATCCCAAAAATTGGACTCCAATTATTATATTATTGACTTATATAAAAAAATTAAAAAAAATAAAGGGACCTTGGGAATCCCGTCGGAGTCGGAATTATTGGGATATTATTAGTGTGGGAGAGAAGGAATAAAAGAATGTAAAAGCATGAGAAAGAATGGGTTTAGTCCACTTTCACAACCATTTTTCACAACTAGTTAAGAAAAAACACTTTTTACTCCTTATTTCTTAACTGGTTATTTGAACGGAATAAAAAGTGGCATTTCATAACTGACATCCGAAAATAGTTGCTCTTATTCTAAGCTAGAGCTCTATAATCGGCCATAATGCATTCGGCGCGCATTCCAAATTCAAAACCGGGCGCTCCCGATGCGGGCGCTAATCTCACACATCGAAGTGCCGGGACCGAGGAACGCACGTTGAACTGCAAATTGCAGTTGTTTCAAGTGTTTCCATTATCTATGGGCCCTGTATTTGTACATGTACTTTGCTGTGTTGCCTGAAATAAATGACTTAATAATAATAATTATGTTTTTAAGTCCATCCCGACCAATCTTCAACACAAATTCACAGCTAGGTACTTACGCATTGTTCGTTTGTACTCGTTCTGCTCGCTCTCGATCAGGTTTTGGCTGAAAATCAGTGTTTTTGCTTTTAAGCAAAATATTTCACTGAGCCATAGCCTATTTATCGTACTGCAGCACACGCAAACTTACCTACTCTAAGATACCTACTTTTTTTTAAATTGCTCTTTTGATTATTTATACCTACCTATTGTATGTACTTTAGTTTAAAATTGTTTATCTATGTTAATTGTGTGTGTCTGTAGTGCCAAATAATTATTTTTATCTATCTTTCTATCTTCCTGTAATTTTATCTTCACTCCATCCAAAGGTTGTCTAGAAGAAATAGCCTTTTAACTATAAGTCAATATAATGAAATGGCTAAAAATAATTTACAGTTAGATATATTTAGTTCTAAATTGTGCCATTTCATCAAGAATGCTAAGGATATCTTGTATCCTAAAACACTAGATGTTCGTTAGGAAACATGTCACTCACTTTTGTTTACTGTTAATAGATACTTTTGTTGTACGCACATAATTATTTATGTTACTACCTAGTTCTAATCTGTGTTTTATCATTATTATTTTTACTTTTGGTTGTAATGTGTTTGTGCGTCGAAATAGATAAATAAAAAATAATAAAACTCGAAATCCCGGTTCGATGCGTAGCCAACATGGATGGGCATAGCTCTGACTGCGCTCGCCAGCCCGCGTGCCCAATTCTTTTATTTTTACAATTCATTTATTTATTGCGGAATATGGGTAATTAAGAGATAGTAGCGAGACAGTTATAGTGCTAGCCCAGCGTGATGAGTATGGAAAAACACATATGATAGGAACTCACTCTGAAGATCTGTGTCGGGCAGGCCTATGTTCAGCTGATATTTTTAGTCCCATTAGGCAATTACTGCGGGAATATTTTTATGAAAAGACTTTACCTTCTTTTCAGCTATATCATTCTTGCTTGCGTGGCCATGAGCTGCGTGTACACCCAGGACACCCCTGCCACCCCGGCCACTGCAGCCACCCCTGCCACCGCAGCCACCGCTGCCACGGCAGCCACCCCCGCCACGGCAGCCACCCCCGCCACGGCAGCCACCGCTGCCACCGCAGCCACCCCTGCCACCGCAGCCACCCCTGCTACCGCAGCCACCCCTGCCACCCGCTGAAGATCTAAGACGCCATGGTGTTCATCTATTTTTAAGACGTGTGACAAAATGATCCTTGTGGTTTTGATTCTATTGAGATAAACATATTTTGCTTTGATCTTCCTTTTATTCGGTTAATCCGTGGTGGATATAAATGACGTGGTATGTGGTGGCTGGTGACTCCGTATCGCTTACCGAATGGAAAATCCATTGGTGCACGACCGGGATTCGAACCTACGACCTGTGGATCAGAAGGCGGGGGCCACTACCAACACGCAACCAGTGCCACTTGTGCCGACGTGTCTTATATTCTCCTTGATACCGACGACTGACGTCAACTAGAATAACAAAGCGGCCACAGTTTGACAAACTTTTTTTTAAATAAGTAGTAGTTTTTTTTAATAAATTTTTTAATAAGTGTAAATTAATACTACGGTATACTTATGTATAGTAGTATACTTTACTTGTTCCGTAACTATGTATCTAGTAGGTTTACTAAACCGAACGAGGTTTGGTGTACAAACAAAAACAAAAAAGAAAAAAAAAAAATTTTCCGGCCCTTTCAAATATCTGTTTTTAATCATTTTATTAACTTTATAATTTTATTATAACATGTTAAGTAACTAATAATTACGAGAAGTTAGAAGTCAAGACTGCTATCTAAAACAGGTGAATATTGAGTTTATACTAAAACAGCAGATTTTTGAGTTTTTTTTCAATGAAACGTAACGAATTTCAAAAAGTATTATTAGAACATACATAATGCCAATTGCCGACAACCGTTGGGGAGAAAGGTTCTCGAATGGCGACGACGAACCGGGCGACGTAGTGTTGGAAGGCCCCCCACCCGATGGACCGACGACATCGTGAAGGTTGCGGGAAGTCAGTCATGGGACTCTTTGGCCTATGTCCAGCAGTGGACTTCTACACGCTGATGATGATGATGAATGCCAATGATTTGAACAGCCTACAATTTGGCATTTATTGTGGCATTCGGGCATAGTCTGTAGTAATAATTATTATGAATCATAATTAATATGCATACCTACTACCTATTTCTCTCTTCAAATGCAAGGGACTTCTATAGGACGTTATTATAGCTTTTTATTTTTATTAACAGAAAAATTATAAAAATAACGGTTGAAAATTAAGCTAAAATAATAATCCACGTTATTTTAATTGTAGTAAATAAAAAAACCTCCAATTAGTTAAGGTTAGGTTAATTTTTATTTGAAAATAACTGAAAAATACATTCTACCGATACTAAACGACTTAAATTAACAATTATGTATACATTTTTCGTATTAATTGCTTATTCAAAATTAAACGAAAATAATCACATTAAAAACAGCCTACAATTTGTACATAAATAACTCGTAAGTTACAATTTTTTTTCAAACATGGTTAATATTTTATAATCGAATGGTTCATCCATACATTAGATCAATAGGCAGGACGAACTAAATAAAATCGGATGATTGAATATTCGAGGTAATATAAAAAAATGAGCCAATTTTAACAGACTAACTTGGCAGATATAAGGTCTACCACTTATAAAAGATATTGTATGTAGGTAGGTACCAATTTCAAAAATCTACTATTTAAAAGGAATTATTCGGAAGTGGGAGTTTTTTACTAAATAAGTGTTACTATAATAAAATACACTTCTTATCAAAAAATTCGAGCCACCTTGGTCATTGCTGTGACGATGACAAGATTTGCATTGTTTTTTTATATCAGTTTGTCATTTGATAGCGTAAAAAAAGAGTATAATTAGATTTATGCTTTGAAATGACATACAAACTGAATAAATAAAAACTTATTTTATTTAAAATTTATGTATTTTTTTTAATATCATTATGTATGTCATTCGAAAGCATAAACATAAACACTTTTTGTTTTTAAGTAAACTAAAAAAAAGGAGTTTATGTTTATGGCTCCATTTTTTTATTATACATTTTGTATGTATTCAGATCGTATCTTCAGAGTGGCTCTATATTTTGATAAGGAGATGATATTTAGTTTAAATAGACGCTTCAAACAGTCTTCTGAAGGTACTCGTCAAACATGTACAGGGCGAGAGTGAGGTCCTGTCCGTTGTTGGCTGTAATGAACTTCTTGAGGTCGGACGTGTGGCCGGCCAGCTCGCGGATGGTCTTGGACTGGTCCTCAATGAACTCCTCCTCGAGGTATTGGGCCACCTGGAAAATGAATGTAATTGGTTATTACCCTACCATAAACCAAGTGAGATCTTAAATCTGAAAGTCCCAGCCAGTGGATTTTTCTATTTGCAAGTCTACTCCATCTTAAGCATGTCGCAGGCATAACAGCGTTCTGTGAGTAAAAAGTTAGACTGGGGTGTAATTTTTACTCACTTACTAATAAGTGACACTTACTAAAGGAATAGATTGCAAGCGAAATTGATAAAATGTTAATAACCCCTATCTGATTTTTCTCACACACACGTCTGAACGAGATAAATGTTTAGTGTCTGGAATCTGAGCAGTCTAGTCTAACAATGCCGAAACAAAACTCACAAATCTTGGCAAATATCATGTATAAATCAAATTTACGGTACGATCGTTCGCTGCCATCACTCAGCTCAAGTCGTGTAGGTGCTAGCTATTCTGTTCACCAACTTCACATACCTCAAGGTTGTGCACGAGCTTGCTCTTCTGTTCATCAACTTCACTCACCTCGGGGTCGTGCAGCTGCTAGATTTTCTGTTCATCACTTTCACTCCTTACACCTTAGGGTCGTGCAGATGTCATCGATCGTGCAAGCGCTGGCTGTTCTGTTCGCTGCCCTCACAGGCCTCACTGGTGTAGAGCTAGTGTACCGGTGTCGTTGGTTCGCGGTAATGATCAAGACGAAACTATTGACGCGACAAGCAAGAGACTCACCTCGGGATCGTGCAGGTGCTGGCTATTCTGCTCACCAACTTTACCCACCCCAGGGTCGTGCAGGTGCTGGTTGTTTGTTCACCAACTTCACTCACCTCAGGGTCGTGCAGGTGCTGGCTGTTCCTGGTGGCCTCGCGGTGGATGTAGAAGGCGCGCTCCGCCAGCTCCTTCTGCGTGTCGAGCGCGCGCGCCAGAGACTCCAGCTCATGCAGCTCCACGGTGTAGTTCTTGCGCTCCACTGGCTTCTGTGTGGAACGCTGGGCGAAGTTCATCTCGTCACCTGCAGATTAACGTGACTAGGATTATTTTACGAGGTAGTAGGCCTTGTCGTCTAGTTAGAATGGATTTTTTATTCTATCTATGTAGATGATTTATACATCGTCAGGGGGAATTTTTCACTAGTTACGGACGCTGTAGTTCCTGGGACTATTTAGAAGGAGTAGGCTGATTAACTACACCTTCCTATTTCCTTATATACGAACTTATGTAAAAAATGTAAAACTATGCCCATTCTGCGCGAACTATTGACTTTTAAATTTTTGGTGTGGAAAACATTTCGTAAAACAAACTTAAGACTTGAAAATTAAATAATGTACGTTCTTTATATAGATTGACTTCTATAGATTTTTTTTAAACCTTTGGACCTTAATATTTTACCAATCCCTTAGCCAATTATTACAGGCTATAGTATCAAATCTTGATAGTCTGTTGCCAGACTTCTAAGATCGCTTCTAACAAATAAACATAAGCCGATTTGCCCAAGTTGTTCGAAAGATATTCGGTCGCTCGATCAAAAACAGCAATCGAAACCACTGCCTTTCCTGATTCTTGTAGGCTTGGTCGCGAGGAACAGGCATAGTTTCACCTAGTTTCTAAGACGTATCAAAGTAATAGGTACAGATTTGCAAGCCCAGTCATTAGGAATGTGTATAGTAAGTTAATAATTTTAGGACACTATCGCAATAGTACTGCACGCTCATATCCAAGTGCTCTCACGGAAGACCAGCGCTTTGGTATGAACTGCTCTGCCCTAGCACATGCTGAGTGGTGGCCATTTTTGATACCATGAGGTTGAATTGCATTTTTTTGTACTGTGTTAATTTGTGTTATGTTAAGTCTGATTGTAGGTATTGGAAACAAAATTAACGTTTTTCTATTCTATTCTATCCTAGTGATTATATTGAAATAAACGCCTTTTGACTTTGACTCACCCCTCATAGTAATATGTTTGATGATCTCAATGGTCTTCCCCCAGGCGTCATCCGACAGCTTCTTGAACATCTTGCTGAAGCCGGCGCGGTTGGTTTGGTAGTTGTTGAAGTACGCAGACGACAGCAGGTACTCGTAGGACCTCTCGAGGTGCAGGTTGGCGTACGCTTGCAGCTCCGCGGCGACGTTTCCGTGACGCCCGTACTCGCCGTACACGGCGTTACAGCGCGGCAGGGCTGTAGGTTACCATGTGAACAAGAACTTTTAGTAAAATTAGTGGTAGGTACCACAACAAGGAAAACGTCGTGAGGAAACTAGTAAGTATTCATAATATACTGAAAATATTGGGGCATGAACCAAAAGGAAGGAGGAGGAGGAAGTATGGCATAGCCTCCGCCTTACAGAAGATCGCAGTCAAATAACATTATTAGTTTCAAATAGTGTTCCTGCGGTGAGTAAGGTTGCCAGAGCTCTTTAGGGGGGCGGGGTTCGGCAGGCAACGCAATATTAATGCTCCAGGTGTTGCTGATGTCAATAGGCGATAGAGGTACCTAATACATAGACATGAACGGACTGTTGTATTAATAGATCGACATGACACTTATGAGTTTGATAAACTTCGTATAGGTACAAAAATATAAATTATTTCTCTGTAGAAACGCTATTTTTTTTAATAATGTCAACTATTTCCGCTAATGGATAGAGATTTTTTGTTTTTAAAATGTTTGCGAAGAAAATGAGGAAATTATTGAATTTGGAACACTATGTAATGTTTTTCTTTTTTCATTTGATGGCTACTGCTGTATCTCAGTCAATATTATTGCCAGTGTCAAGTTGTTAACAATGAGAATATAAGTCACTTTGTAAGAGTTATTTATTACAAATGCCAAGTGTAAAAATTTGTTGCATATAAGCGACCGAGACGTGAACTTTTCATGCCTTGAAAATGGCTCTGCATTAATTTTTAATATTTTACTTACGATTACCGACTCGCCCAGCTGTAAAGATAAGCGAGTGTCATGTCTATCTGTATAATAATAAATATATAATATAAGTTAACGATATACAATTAGACCTAAAAACAACAACAAACAACAAGTAGAACAAACTTTATTGCCAATTGGGTGTAGAATAAGCCCCTTTCGGAATGGAATACATATTATTAATCACCTTGTATAGAGAAGAAAAAATCTGATTATTTGTATCTCTCTAAAATCTCATAAAGTAGGTACTACAGTATCAGAAGATTTTTTATTTATTTATTAAATTTAACATTTGAAAAACAAGATGATTGTTTTTTTTCAAAATAGGTATGCGTCTATTAATTATATTGTTCTGCCATCTTTTATGTAGGTAGATTATTGGTATGATGTTAACTTACACGACATTCATCATCATCATCATCATCTCCCTGCCCGTATCCCACTTTATAGACATTCACGGTTTTTATATAAATAATAATTCATTTATTCACTTATAGAGTATTTTAAATTACAGATCTTGAGAGATTTTACTAGGCGGTATCATCTATTTAGCCTTTCAAGAGGCATGTGAAGATTAGGTTTACCTACTAACTAATATCAAATTTGAAGCTACACCAAAGCTGAGCCAAGGTACCTATGTTTATAATCAAGCAATCGCATGTCATTTTGACACAATACTGTTGATCGATTTTACATATATCCGCTCCACTTAGCCTTTATACGTATTATAGTATACAGTGTGTACCATAGCCAAGCTATATGGAGGACAAGACATAAATATATACAGTTTGCCGTGGGATACACTATATATATTTATATAATTATTTACTCTTGCTAGAGCTTTATTACTCATGCAACGCCGGGGGGCGGATCCGTTGGTAGAATAACCTAAAAATAATAGGTATTTAAATTCAAAGCACAGTGGCCTGTCTAGGTTCTGAGGGAGACGGCAATTCCAGGGGTTAAATGGTATTTCGCTCACCCAAGCTGTTCGGGTTGGCTTGTCCGCAGTCAAGGGACACGTCCTGGTAGCAGGAGTCAGCGGCGAACGCGCCCGACAGCACCAGCAGGCAGGCGCACGCAGTAGCGACGACCTTCATGATTCTAGAAAAAAAAAAAGTATCATAGAACTTGGAACTGGAAACCCTTATTTTTTTTTATATTCCGGACTTAATATCACACACGGTCAACTGATCCCAAACTAGGCATAGCCTGTACTATGGGTACCAGAGACTGATATACATAATAGATACATATTTAACACCCAGACACAGAACAAACATCTGTGTTAGTCACAATGTTTGTCCAGTGCGGGAATCGAACCCGCGACCACTAGCGCAGAAGGCAGAGCTACTACTAACTGAGCTATGAGGCCGGTTTGAAGGAAGCCTTTACCCGAAAGGGGCCGTAGCTAGCCCTGAAATGCATATAAATTGTGTTCTTTATTAATCATTTTTCTAAGTTAGGGAAATCAAAAGCCTAAATTATATAGGCATATATATAACTTTTTATGTATTAATTTGATTGTTTTCTATCTTATTAATTAGAAAATTTTACTTTGTAGCGCTCACTGTATTTTAATGTGTAAATACTTGTGTAGTATAATAATAAGGTTTCTCAGTAAGTGATTTTAGATTTAAATCTTTTGAGAAATAAATGATCTTAAACCGTATATTATTATAATAGTAAAGTCATTTTTAACCCTTTTTCTCAGAAACGGCTAAAGGTATCAACTTGAAATTTATACCACCTATTAAGGTCTATGGGCTTATAGTGCCGTATAAAAATCGAAGCTCTAGCTTAATGCATTAAAAATATATGGCAATGAATGTATAATTTTTGTATGGAAATGGCTATAATGAAAAACCTCTAGGGTACTTCCAGTTACCTCACAATTCTGAAATTTGGAATGCTAGGAGCTTTTGTAACACAATTAAAGGGAAAAGTCTGAAATGAGGAATTTCGAAGTTTTTTAATAAACAATGTTATATTTGCGTACGTTAGCGACCGCAAATATTAGTTTGTCAATTCCTACAGTTACAACTTTTATTTTCTGACCATGACCACTGGTGCTCGACCGGGATTCGAACCCACGACCAATGGTACGGAACCCTCAGGGCGCGAGTTCTCGCACTTGACCGTCTTTATTTTTTAGTAAAACAGCTTGAGAAACTGTGGCCTTCCTAAAGTCAAACCGCGACATTCACCCGTCACCCCACCGGAAAGGCCGCACGAGCATTGATTTTGATTATTTTATTGATTAGGTGTTTCAATCATATGGATAAGTTAAGTAAGCAATAAACAAGCAATTGAAAATTAATCTATTGTTTTGGTAATTACCTAAACCTTAGATTATAGGTACCTGATTAGATTGTCAAACGGCGTTTACGGCGTGTGATAATTACATCGGAACATCGTTTCAACTTCTTATTTTTGAATGAATGAATGAATGGCTTTTATTTGCATGAAGTATAGTATATATAGGTACATGGTCTTTTACATTTATGGAGATAGTGTCATATAATTCGTCGGAGACCGACTTGCAAAAATATTAGTCACAATACAAAAATCAAATCAAATCAAAATAGTCTCAAATTAGTCAATAGAAAATCATACAATAAAATCAGAATTAGAAATAAATTAACGTCATTAAAATTAACAAAACAATAATAATAAAATAACAGTGACAAGCTAGTGTACCAAAAATAAGTACGTACCTAGTCCGTTTCGTGTTAGTTTACAGTCAACAAAAATAAAGACGGTCATGTGGGGGAACTTGCGCCCTGCCCCCAATTCTACTAATTAAATGACTTCAAAATGATAATAATCGCACCATTATCATTCAGTTACGAATGTCGCCACCTTCGTTTCTTTGATTTCATTGGTTCATTGGTATCACAATGGTATTCTGCTATCACAGTCGTATATCAATGGCAGTCATTGATATACGACTGTGATAGCAGAATACCATAAGAGTGTCAAAAGTGGCAATTTTGTCTTTGAACCATTGTCATTTTGAAGCCATTGAATTAGTAGAATTGGGCCCCTGATCGTTCCGTACCATTACACGGGCGGGATCAGAAAAGCAAAATTCCAGGTGAAGGAAGTGACAAACTTATATTTTGCGGTTGATCACGTTGTTCATTGTATGATATTGACCGCAAATATAACTAAGTCTAATAATAATCAAATTTTTTCTATGGGTCCTAGAATTTAGTTTTTAACATCTGTACTATTCTTAAGTTCCCTGAAATAAAATTTATATTATTTATTTATTAAAAAAAAATCAAATATTCTAAATTTTAGATTTTTTCCTTTATTTAAGAACAAAAAGCCCTTATCATTTCAAATTTCAGAATTGTGAGGTAACTGGAAGTAAATTAGAGGTACTTTTAGGTGTGTTTTTGTATAAGTTTGATTTATTTATAGGCATCTTTAGAACCTTTTCAAACTAAATCGATTGTTGACGTCATTCTCTTTTGTTGAGTTGAGACATCGTTTACTTGTCGATCGATTTTGTTTGTTTGTTTGATCAATCTTGAAATTATGTCAAAATTAGCTTCCGCACGCGGATTAGCTCGCGTGGTAACTTTACGTAGGTACCACAAGAGCGAAGCCGCTAGTAAGCCTATATTTTATGCTATTCTAGGTAAAGAACTCTTTACATACCAAGTTTCAACGAAATCGGTTGAGCCGTTGGCACGTGATTGAACAACAAACATCCTCACAAACTTTCGCATTTATAATATTAGTACCTATGATTATTATAAATAATAAATTATCTGGCAGATATAGTGGCAGATCCAGTGATGATTAGTGTGAAAAGGTTCTACAGTGGCATAAAAATCAAACTGTTTGACTGTACCTACGTATAAATAAGTATTGTTTTTACGAAGTCTCGCAATTTTAATCTTTAAAGGTATTAATAAATTGAAGGTCACCAGAAAAGTCATCTTGAAATGGACTACCTTCCAGAGTACCATTTATTATTGCAGGACGGCAGTTGTCGATTCCGTCCTAGGTATGTAGGTACCTACTATCCTACTTGGTATTTACATAGGTACTTAATCTTTTGTAATATAAATAATTAGGTCTACGAGCAAAAGTCGGCTACAAGTATCCCCCAGGACGCAAAACTAAAAGTACCTAATTTTGTAAGGTATTAAAAAAAAAGAATTCGAACAGGAATATGAAAATTAAAATCAGGAAGTCATTGATATTGAATAAATTTGATTTAAAGATTTCACTCACCGAAAATACAGTGCAACAACTAACGAAAATGTACACGAGATGAGTACTGTTGGAAATGCGGCCTTTACACACACTGGCGCAGAAGGCGACTTCCAACACAAAGAATTAGATAAAACTGATAATGCCCCACAATGGAGACAGAGGAACAATTTAATTTATTTGTTTGCGACGCAATTGGCAGCAAACTCAGGTCTAACACAAATGGAACTGTCATGTGAAATCACGTGAAGTTAGCAGATATTGTTAATTGGGGATGCCAGCTAAGCAGCGCAATTTACCCACCCGCGAACAAAAAACTCTCCGTCAAACGCAGAACAGGTATTTAGTTTTAATCAAAAAAATTTAAAGCGTGTATTCTATTAAGATAAATAATATCTTATAAATGAAAATATAAATATAAATTAATAAATCTCTTAATAATGTGATCATATTTCATTCCTTGTTGTGAGTTTCCGTACGATATTATTTTCCGTATTTGAAGGTTATGTTCGGAAGTTGGTAACCCTACTATTTCGCCTCACTTCGCGGAACTATCGGCTATGTTAGTTCGGCGACCCTTTTAATGACGTTGTACAAAATGTGGAGGTTTCTTGTTTCAAGAATTTCTTTCTCTTTCACAGATTCGCCCTTTTTCGATTTATTGGAGGTCGCTGTCTAATTATTAAGTTTATAGACAAAAGTTTGCGTAACATACGAACTATAATAATGAGTACAAAGTCTCAGAAAGCATACAAAACGCCTTCTATATAAAATTTTCCAAGAACAATCTGGAAGCGTGGAAACACAAAACCTCGCTGGGGATTTTTTGCTGTGCTCATAACAACTATTGGTGTCTCGCTCGCACCCGCCATACATTTTGAGTCACTTGTCAAAGAGATGTCTGTGCTATCGCTGCGTAGTTCATTTTATAATAATCAGAGTTAACCACGCGAATAGTACGTCCTTTTTCAATTTCGTTGTTATCAAGTCTTGCCTTCTACACCAGTGTGTGTAAAGGCCTGACTTTCGGAAGTACTGCACTGCTGCTAGCGATATAAATACCGCTAATAATCGTCAAAGTATCTGTGATTTTCGTAGAATAAAATATGAAGGTGATCCTGATTGCCCTCGTTTGCCTGGTAGCGGTTTATGCACCCGCCTCCGCAACACAATGTAAGTTTTTAAATAAGTTATTTTATTATTATTTTCTTTGAGAGGTGCTGGGAACTTATCCAGCTTTAAATCATTATGTTTTAGACCGCAAGTCATATTCATTCAACAAATAGAAAAACATTTAATTAAAGCACCTATCTATATGAGTAACCTAGGTATGGTAAAGACGTAAAGGAATATCATTTGTGATTTGAGATTGTGCGTTTTGTTTTTCCCTTTTAATGTTGTTGTTTTGTACAGTATTATTATATGGGTAATATTTATCTTGGCCAAGTTTATAACAAAGGTGAAACCAAAAGTATAAAGGGAGATAGAACCTACATCAATAAACACATTTGTAAACAACGTCAGCTGATTGGTGGGTGGATTGGCGGCCATCTTTTATAAATGTTATGCTGATCCGACAAAAACAAACGTTTTTCAAGATTAAAGAACAAACAGGCATACGGTGGGCCTTTAATTTGTGTGTAAGATAAATGTGTGGTGATTGATAGATGGATTCTACCAAAATTAGGTTTTTTTTGACTAAACTTTACAAACCTACCTACATTACCTACTGATGCTAATAATAAGTTTTGATACGAATATGCGAAAAATGCTAATACTAATGAAACAAAAGACAGTTTAATCGAAATTATTGTTGTAGCAGTAAGACTTTGGAATAATCTTCCGTATAATATCAAAAAAGTTGACTCCAAAGATTCATTTAAACGATTAACTCGTGAACATTTTCTTAAGAACATATAGCATCTACACTACATGTTAAAAAACACTTGTTTTGTACTATCTGTTAATCTATTGCAGTGTATTATATATATATACATATATATATATATATACATATTTAAATATAGTGTATGGTTATACATAGTATAGTTTTTAGTTAAGTTAAACAATCTGTCGCACGCCAACCTCCTGTTTCTACCCAATCAGGCTGGCTGGTAGATAATGCCTTGGCATTAAGCCCACCTTTTGTACATTGTTTTCTTTGTGTGCAATAAAGATTAAAATAAATAAATAAATAAATAATTTAAAAAAAAACAGGGGTTTTGTTTGAAATTGTTACTTTTATTATCGGTGAAAAGTACCGGCTGCTTCAATCCTTTTCAGACCCTTCTATACTCTTACTCACGATAGGTACTATAGATATATATATATATGATATACCCCTATTTAGTCATATCCAGTCCACTCCATCCAAAGGTTGTCTGGTAGAGATCGCTACTTCAGCGATAAGGCCGCCCACTGTTCATCACATAGTTTAGTTTTTATTGTTTTTTGTTAATGTTTGTACTTTTATGGTGTGCAATAAAGCATTTTCTATATATCTATCTATAGTAAAATATTGTAATTATCGGAAGACTGATAAACTCTGAAGATAATTAAGTGTAGTATGATTAACTTACAAATTCAGAGTAAGTTTGAAAGTAGCGTCAGTGACGGAAAAGTTGAGTAGTAATAGGTTAGCATGGTGGTGGCCTTGCCATGAGGCGGGATGAAAGACATATAACGAGAACGATTAAGTCGTGAACATTTCCTTAAGAATATCTAGCATCTACACTACATGTTAAGTTAAACAATCTGTCGCACGCCAGCCTCCTGTTTCTACCCAATCAGGCTGGCTGGTAGATAATGCCTTGGCATTAAGCCCACCTTTTGTACATTGTTTTTTGTGTGCATTAAAGATTAAATAAATAAATAAAACGAGCGTTAGGAATGAATGTGAATGGATATATGAGTAGAGGAAGGCCAAAGAAACGATAGATGGACTGTATTTAAGATGACATGAGTAAGTGACAAAGAAGTGAGTGCGGAGATAGAATAGAATATGTATTTATTTCTCTCAACAAAGTTTAACAGTAATGGATGGGGTACAGCAGAGTATAAGTATTGTAGGTAGTTAAGTTAACCTGTTTTGTGAGAGACCGGTGCCTGAAATAGACGACGGCTAACAGAAGTAAGTAAGAGAGTGGAAGTAGAAAGCATGCTGTACTGAGGGCAGGAAGAATAAGAAGATTTACTTACAAATTGTAACAGAGTTTTGTGCCTAACTGCAGTTTATGTTAGATAGGTGTTTGGTTTGATAACTTTGAAACAGCAGTGCAACTGTGCAATTCATCTTGGTTTTAGGTACCCTGCTTGGGATTTATCATAATGTCTAGGTTATCATGTCACGTAAAGTAAGTACCTAATTAAAACTCTGATAGCAATTAACGTTACAGAATATACCTACAGATTTGTTACATTATTGATTGCTGCGGTAAATAACTGTGTT